>JAGSMR010000040.1:8950000-10355000 GCA_029286605.1 Sericinus montela
AATATTTTTAAGAAATACATGGAATTTAAAAGAGAAAAATAATAATATAAGACAAGCACTAAACTAATAAATAGTAAAACCAAACCATGGCACAGTATCACCGAATAAATAACCTATTATTTTTTGGTAGGCTTCCTAGCCCAGTAGTTACAGAGGGCTTTGGGGCTGTAGATGCCACCACTGCCATTGTCGACGTTCCTGATGCAGATGCCGGAACACTAGAAACTGTATCAGGGATGGCATTCACCTCTGCGACGGACACTACCTTGCGTTGTATGCCATTGGGCCCCAGCACCAAAACACACCCATCACGAGACCAACAGTTTGACACACCAAAACGTTTCCGAGCAGCAATAAACGCTTCATGGCGGCTCTTTGTCATAAACTCAGAAAGGTAATACCGCTACCCTTCAATTTGGTCTTAGAAAACCAAGCTTTGTTACGGAGGTCTAGATCTCGAAACTTGATCAAAAGTGCACGAGGTTTATCATTATTAACGCGCCCTAAACGATGGCATCTAGTTATGGAATCCTCTGTAATATCGGACATATTGAGACGCTCAGATAATATCTTGCTTATGTACTGCGCAGGGTTTTCACCACAAACTTCTTGCACACCATGGACGAGCAACATTTTCCTCCTGGTTCTTACCTCCATTTCTTCCTGTTGCTTGCAAAGAAGCTGGAGCTGCAGCTGTAGATTTTCTAGTGCTGACAGTACAAATGCCCTAAATGCACTAAACTGTGCATTAATATTTGAAGGAGGACTTGCTGGAATGGATGTTCTGACCTCCTTTTGGAATTCGTCCATACGTGATGTAAAGTTAATAGTAAGCTCTTCAATCGATTTCTTTAGCAGATCCATGTTTGACAATAAAATTTATGAACAGGTACCAGTAGTGATGATGTAGTAAACTTAGTTTAAGTTGTTTAGAGAATGGAATATTATAAGAAAGCAATGCTGGTGGATTTATGTAATCATAGATACATTTAAAACTTCAAATAACTGTATATATTGTAATAAAAGATTTAAATATTAACAGCGAATTTAAATACGTCAGAACACATTTGCGCCTACCCACCGAAAGCCCTACCAAATCTAATAATACCCCCTACCAAATCTAATAATAGTTTTAGCGATCAATAATATGCTCTCATACTGTTGGCTTACTGGAGACGAACACCAGAATTTGATTATAATTTTCGCATCAACCAATCGAATTTAAAAAATGTGAGCGATGAACTCCGTAAAATTAGCATCATTTTAATGGCAGACTCTTTATTACGAATGCTACAAAAATACGTTACACATGGGGGGTATCAGGAAAGCTAAAAATAGGTTAAGGATAACTTGCTTGAGGTTAACCTTTTTATGAAATTCTAATACATACGCACATAATAGCTTGTAAACATCCATTGCATAACATAGGCCTCTAAAAAAAAAGAAATATCCATAATCGCCACGTATTGGCGATAGCAGTATCGAACACCTCGCACCTGACGCTGCCGTCGGTGTGCCTCATTGTTGTCTGATAATCTTCGAGATTTTCGGATTTTATAGTCGTTTTTCATTGCAACCATAGGATGAAAGGCATATTCTTAAGCGGACTAACACGACAGAATTCAAATTTGACAGTACTAATTTCATTTATTTTTTAATTTGTATAATGTGAGTATAAATAAGATTTTATCGCATTAAATAAAAAAAAATATCTTCACGCAATTCCCATTACAGGGCTAGACAGAGGTCAAGTCTAGACAATTAAGTCCCTTTGACCCACCTTCCACCGAAGATATTTTCGGGACAACGTGACAGGTGGTGAGCCCGTCGCCGCCTTTATGTCCAAGCCAACGATGAAATTCGTACATAAGTTTTTGAAAAACTCATTGGTACTGCCACCTGGGGATCGAACTCGGGTCTCTCGACTCGAAATTCCGACCACCCAACAACTCGGCTATCGTGACTTTTCACTATCACATTAAATATTAATTATAATTATTGTCAGTCATCTAATATAAATTTGGACATCAATGAATCAATTAAGGTAGAAAGATAAACCGTTTATTTGGTCACTACATCTGACATACAATTAATTACCTACATAAACAAATATTTTAACTATATTATAACTTAAACAATATAGTGACAAGAACAATGGTGAAGCTGAGAAGTAACGAAAACACTTAAAAACAAATAAATCCATAGTGAATTATCTGTTAAAAAATAAAAAAAAAATATTTAACATATCATTTAAAGTTACACTAATTAACAAATATTAATACGTCATGAGAATAGATTTTAACACTAAATTATTATTATCCTCAGTCAAACATTCAAAAAGCCAAGCAATCAAACATAAATATACAATATTCATGTCAAGAAGTATGCCACATTCTAAATTTAAATTAATCCATTTTAAAAATTAATTTTTACTCATTTTAGTATTTAGAATTTTAATGTGTTATAATCAACGCTCATCATAATATACTTTTATTAAGTAAAACATCATATCAAGTAGCTATTTTTTAAAACATTTTTGAATATAATTTTGAATAGGTTTAATATTAATTATCCCGTTATTGTCCCGAAAATATCTTCGGTGGAAGGTGGGTCGAAGGGACTTAATTGTCAAGATTAGACCTCTGTCTACCCCTGTACAAGGAAATGGCGTTAATATTAATCATATAATCTTTATAGGTAGAAGGAGGCAACGTAGACATGGCTCACCATCGTGGCCGAGCGAAGACTGCCGTGAATGAAGCAGCGTCAATGGAGAGAGCAGTGCAGATAGCAATGAACATGACAGACGAGAGGGACACACTGATTATTGTCACCAGCGATCACACACACACGCTCACTATTAACGGGTATCCAGACCGAGGATCAAGCATTTTTGGTAATGTTTTTTTATTAAAACAATAGGTAGGCCCTAGGAAGAAAATTTAAAAAAGCGTGGACGTACATACTCTACGAACTTATGTTGTCGCTGGAAACTTGACTAAAAATCGATCAAAATGGGTGTAGTGCATTTGAGGATTTGCATTAATCAATTACGTCTTATATGCATGTTTGGATTCAGACTAACATTATCAGCCGATAAAGCTCCACTGCATAACATAGGAAATTCTTCTTTATAGCCTGTCAACAGTCCCTTGCTGAACATAGGCCTCCCCCAAATATTTCGACAAAAGACGGTACTCAACTTCAGACTTCCCGCACCATTTTGCAAGTCGTTACTACATATCGTGAGGAAGTCGTTCTACATTGCGTTTGCCTGTACGAGGTTGCACGAGAACCTTTCTTTCTTCTTTCATAGCTAGAAAATTTAACCACAAGAAATAAAGCTTACAAATTGATGATCCTAATGCAAGCCATTTTGCAACTTAAACTGATGCCTGTCGCAGTTCTGTTTGATTTGATCATGCTTTTTTCAAGGTATCCCGTGATCTGTCTGTAGCCATTTCTGTTTCAAGTCTTTTCCCTATTCCTTCCCCATAGGACGAAAGGTGTAGTACCATAGTAATATATTTGTAATATGTTTTCATAGTTTCACCAGGTTCTGGGTGCGATCCCCGGTCGGGTTAATGTAGAATATAAAAAACAATTTTTCTGCATTCTCTTGGTGCAATGGATGGGAGGTGGGTCGAAAGGACTTAATTGTCCAGACCTCTGTCTACCCCTGTGTTGGGAATGGCGTGAAGACGTTGATTTATATTTAAAAAATATACCACTAAATCTTAATTTATTGTATACAGGTATCGCAGGTAATTCCCGTTTCGATAACATCAACTATACAGCGCTGTCCTACGGTACCGGAGGACCAGGTGCCTTCCAATACACGGTTGTAACGGAAGACAATAAAACGAGAATAGTGAGAAGAGATCCGAGTAAAGAGGACACGGAGAGTTTCATGTACGAACAGATTGCTGCGATTCCTTTGGACGAGAACAGCCATGGCGGTGGTGATGTGATCGTTTATTCAAGAGGTTGGTTTGGTTTGGTTTTTAATTATGAGACATTTCAAAGACGTTAGTTAGTCCCTTGTATTCTCCAACCTTGACATTGGCGGAGAATCATCAATCCAACGATGAAGCCATTACTATAAAAGAAAGAAAGATCAACTGACACCGGCGGAATTTGGACTCCGATTCACCGTGTCTCATCAGTTGAAATTTTAAATCTCTTTCATCCGCTTCTAGGATTAAGCTATTATATATGACTAAAATAATGTTAATTTATATTTAATTAAATAAATAAAAAGTATTTTAAAATGTTCTGATGGAATGGATCCACGCTCATGAACAAAAAAGTTCTTCATCTCTTAACCTGTGGCCCCCACACTAAGTATATATTAGTAGTATATTAAGGGTGAAGTCCAATTGACAGTATTATAAGAAATTTACTATTACTTAAGAATCGTATCCCTGACACCCACTTTCACAGGGTTGTCCAGATATTTTATACCATTCCAAGCCTGAATAGCTAACTAGTTCACAACTTCGCAATTATCTTTTTTTAAAGCTGAACTGATTACTTGATTGTTTTGGTACACAAATTACGTGCCGCTCCTGGCGATAACATAGCACCCCCTCCCCCAATTCGGGGGGGGGGGGCACTCTAAGGGAAGCAACGCATCTGCTATGCCTCTGGTATTGCAGGTGTTCATGGGCGGCGGTAATCACTTACCGTCACGTGAGCCATCTGCTCGTTTGCCTCCCTTTTCTATAAAAAGATCTTCTCTATTCGATCTATCATTTTTACAGTAGGTATAAACGAAGTTTTCATTCCCCGAAGGTGAAGAAGTCAAGAATATGAAGAAAATGATAAATATGATATAAGTTGCTACACTGCGATCTTTTCTCAACGGCAATCTCGTCACGATTGATACATAACTGCACATCAATGTTCCATATATTTGTTAACTTGAAGATGTTTTGTGCATGTAATATTAATTGTCACGATAGCGGAGTGGTTGAGTGATCAGACCCGAGTTCGGTCCCCATGTGGTAGGCTCGTACCAATGGGTTTTTTCAAAAAACTTCGACATGAAGAAGACGATAGATTCCCCACGTTGTCCCAAAAAATGTCTTCGGTGGAAGGTGGGTCGAAAGTACTTAATAGTCAAGACCTATGTCTACCCCTGTATTGGGAATGGCGTTAAGAATTATTTTTATCTTTCACAGGTCCACATGCCCACTTGTTCCACAATGTTCACGAACAACACTACGTCTTCCAAGTGATCGCATATGCTGCTAAAATGGGCCCACACTCTGCCTCACCCAGCTTACAAATCAATGCTATCCTTCTATTTCTAACTACTATATGTTTAATCATGTTTCACAGTTAATGTTATTATAGAAATTAATTTAGAGGCTAGACCAAAAATAATAATAACAGGAATATTTTTATACTTGCTATTAATTTTCCTTGATGAAACTTCATGGAAATATGTACTATTGTTACACTTCAACCCTGTTTTTCGTAACAGTACATGTGTATCAAATTAATAATATATTTTATTTATTTTTATGAATGGACGAAATTTTAGAAATAAAATTATAATACCTAGTAATTTATTTAGATAAATGACATTCCTTTTATTCATAACAAGCTTTCCGCTTACGGCCTCGCCCGAAAGGGCTATTTATTATAAATGGCAAAACTATGTATATGGCATTTTTTATAAATGCATGTAAATAAGGTAATATACCATCGTAAGAAAAGAACCAGCGCAATTTACCATCTTATAACATCAAAATATTTTTAAACAAACTTTCATCTCCATTTTAACATGCCCAAGATGTAATCCTGAAAATGTTGTTGAACATATATTTTACAATTGCAGTAGCCTACCCATTTTCATACATCTAAGCCCAGAAACTTGACACTTGGCAATCTGTTCTCTCTAGTTACCCATTCCATTGTTTTGTGCGTGAATATAAATAAAAAATAATAATAGTAGTCCCAGAAAAGATATACCTAGTCAGGTCATAAATTCTGTCACATGTTTAACCTAAAATAATTAAAACAAGTTTATTTATTATGTAACTATTTATATACCAAAATGAACTTAACAAAACATAGATTCTTATGACACTAAAGTTTATTCAAAATGACCTCCGTGATTTTGAATAGGCCTTCAATCTGTGCGGCCAGTCGTCTATCGCAGTACGAACGAGGTCCATGTCAATATCGGCGGCTGACTTAATCAAGGATGTCTTGAGTGACTCCAAATTGGGATGAGGCTTTGATCACGCCTTTTCCTGCAAGTGTTGCCATTTCTTGTAATCTATCGGATTCAAATCTGGACTGGAGGAGGGCCAGTCTTCGTGCCCGATGAAGTCGATTTCAAGCGCCGCCAGTCTAGTCTTGTGTGCACTTCGCTCTATGAGCTTGCGCAGTATATTGTTGGAATACCCAGTGCCTGTTACTGAACATGGTATGAGAAACAGGTTCCACAAGGTTCGTCAGGACTGTATTTTGATACACAACTGCATTCATTTTTACCCCTTTCTCGCAAAAATGTACCTCTGTTAAGCCCCAATAAGAAACTCCCAACCATACCATGAGCGAGGATTGAAAATGACTACTTCACTACTGTGTGCGTACGCCTTATCATTTTGTTTGTTGTAGCTCTCTTGTACGGTAAAAAATTTTTCATCCAAAAAAAGAATTTTTCATCCGAAAATTTCCCGATATTTTTTTCCCGCGTACCGCTTAAACAAAGCGCGGCATCTCTTCAGTCTCAGGTGCATTAGACGAGCATTCAAACAATGTCCTGTTTTTTTTCGATATGCCCGAAGCCCTAAGTCTTCATTTAACACACTTTTCACCGTGGTTCTGCTTAACCCCATCGGAAGGGCCAACAGTTTCTGCTTACGTTTGGGATTTCTTTGAATTCGAGCCTTCACAGCTTGTATCACTGCTGGAGTCCTAGCAGACCGAGGGCGACCACTTCTTGACCTGTCATCTACACTAGAGTCTTCATTGTATCGTTTGATGGTACGATAAACGAATCTTTTGGTTACATTCAAATTTTTCAGTATGTCAAAAACTTGAATTGGCGCGTAACCGCAACGATGCAAAGCAATAACTGCAACACGGTCTTCTTTAAGCGTCCACTCCATATTTAAAAATGAGTAAAATTCTAAAAAGTATGTAGTTTTATTTTCATGAACAATTCGAATTCAATAAACTTTTTTGTGGCCAGCATTCTAAAAGAAAAGTTTTTACTGTGTGACAATACTTATGACCTATGTAGATTCCATCTAGGGATCGTCCGTTTGATCCTGTGTATATGTATATCGACCATATATATAAAATATTATATCGTTTGAAGACATAGATTGGCATAGACATAAATACTTGTCTATGACTATAAGCAATACTTCTGATCTACGATTTTGGCGGTGCCCAACACAGGTACCGAATCCAAGATGCTCAAGAACCTACTACGAAAACGAAGCGTGCACTCTTACCTCTGGGATGCCATTCCACATATCTAATCCATTCAGTATTAAATATTAGTAAAAATATTGCTTTTCTTTTATAAGAATTATACGCTATTAGTAAATACTTTTATATTTGACCTATTACATTTTATAATATCAAATACATTATTTCGATTTATTTATGGTTTGATTTATTATAATCGAATATGATATGATTTATTATAATCGAACTTACTTTTAATATAATGTTAAATTGTACTCTGCGTACTGTAATATAACTAAATTTACCAATTTTATATGTTTATATAATAACTGTTCTTTTGTTTTTACAATGTTGTTAAATAAAATAATAAATGTTTACAAATTGTAGCAATTTTTTTATTTCATATCGACTAAAACTCTACGGTGTTACGCCATCGCAGGTGCTTTCCTCTTGCTCCCCGAGGTAGCCACCCAAATGCCGAGGGATTCAGGAAGGAGGGTGAATTAAGAAGCACCATCCCACCCCTTCCTCATCCTCTTCCCTCGAAGCACCAACACAGCAACATCAGCGGGCCGACCAACTCCAGTGTTGGGCGTTGGTAATCCTCTACCAATTCTCCTCGATTGGCTATTCCCCACAAAGACTAATGTCTTTTTAAATAGCTCCAATGTAGTTGTTAGTTACATTTAAATTATGTTGAAAAGCGTTGGGGTTACGCCGTAGTCTGCTACTGGGACCCATGTACATTCCTAAGCGAACTTCAATTCTCTTAAAAAAATTACTTCCTTATTAACTTCTTGTTTCGATATTTGAATACATTGTGGTGTAACACGGTACAATGTTTTGGTCAATTTTACTTTTGACCAGCATTTTATTTCTAGACATGAGTGAAATACATCCCCATGATTGTTGCAATAATTATGATTAATAAAATACGTATCATTTTTTTATATTCCTTTATTGTCACAACACTGAGTTCAGGAAAATGTTGAACGACACATTAAAAAACAAGTAGATATATATTTATTTAAATAAATCTATTACATTATAATATCACAAGGGAATCATCGTGCGATTCGACCGCAGCAAAATGTAACAAATACGTATAAATATTTCCACCTAAAGTGTAGATGTTACACTTCTTACGATGTCATTATATAAAATTGAAAAAAAAATAAGTTGTAAGTAAAATTTGGATCAAAAATATATGTATACGTAAAAATATATATGTATATATAATATATATAAAAGTTTCACTACAAATTAAAATACCACGGTAAAAGCATTCGGTAAACATTTACAGAGTTGCTAGGTACTTTGACAACTAAAGCCGGCCTTCACTGGTTTTAACCAGTTTCTTCTGGTTTTGGAACTCCTATTTCGGTGTATTTTTTGTCTCTAACCTAAGTATTTCTTCAGAACGACACCGACGATGATGGCGCCTGCCAATGCGATGAGTGCCCATTTTAACTTCGAACTGTTGAAAAAAAATTAATTATTAATAAATGAGTAATTAATTATTATTATTATATTTAAAAATTAATACCAATTTGGTAGATTTTTATATTAATGTTAAGTTTAACAGATTGTCTGATGAAATATTTTCACATCGGGACAAATTCTCGGGCGTGATGGTTATGACATTTTATCCGGACTAATAATAGTAAATAATAATAGTAAATTTTACAGGCCGTTAAGGTTAACTTATATTCTATCTAACTGTAACTAAGTCAATCTAAACTAGTCTATTTAACTGTAAAATTCTACTACAAAACGGATACCTCTTCCATAAGGAAGGATAAGCAATAGACGTCACGCTAGAAAAGCAAATTGGCGATGGCATTACCAGACACCTAACTATTTAATTTTAATCTGGTAACATTTTGTGATGGTTATCCAAACTTCTTTCGTTAAACACCCAGCGCTATATTATCTCCATGAGCGACACGTAATTTGTGTACCAAATCAATCAAGTAATCAGTTCAGCTTTAAAAAAAGATAATTGCAAAGTTGTGAACTAGTAAGCTATTCAGACTTGGAATTATATAAAATTTCTGGGGCTGGGGCTGTGAAATTTTACTGCTATGGTAACACTTTTTATCAAGATCATTACTAACAACATACACATATACATCTGATGAACTGTTGACTCATTTTCAATATTATCATTTCCAATTGAAACGCAAAATTAAATAACAGATAATTTTCATGGATTAACTCAATTTGCTAGGAGCGTGTTGGGTGTCAGGGATACGATTCTTAAGTAGTTTACTTCACTAAATTGCTTATAATACAGTCAATTGGCCTTGACACTTAATACATCATGTTGATAATTTACAAGTGGCGATAAAATATATTTATCTTCACGCCATTCGCAATACAGGGGTAGACAGGTCTAGACAACTAAGGCTTTTCAATCTACCTCTCGGCGAAGATATTTTTTGTGACAACGTGACAGATGATGAGCCCATCGCCGTCTATATGTCCAAGCCAACAGTGTAATTTGTACTTAAGTATTTGAAAAAGCCTTTGGTACGAGCCTGCCACTCGAATCTCGACCACTCGGCTATCGATACGATATGATATCGATTTATATTTAAATTCTAGACACTATATTAATATAAAACGTTAAAGAACATGCATATATCGGAATCCAAATTAGATAACAAACCTTAACATAAACCTTTTGCGTATTATACAGTCTTCTACATTCTTCTACAAATATGTCATATCAAAATAAACTTATTTTATTAATCAATATTTATAGTGACCAATTTCACTACAATACTAGATAAGTTACAGGATAATATAAATTATCGATAAAGACGAACACATTATTTTTACTTTGTCATTGAATTACACGACATTTAATAGATACAATGATTATGATAAAATAATATAATATAGATACAGATTATGTACTATCGATAAATGTGTATGGACCTATGATTCGACACAACTTGCTTGGTAACACTATTATCCAATATTGGCGGGAAAATGTCATAGAACAATATACATTTTAAATCACACATCAACAACTTCTCTTTAATGCGGCATTGACAGTGCCATTAAAACATCTAAAGATTTCAGCAAACAAAATGCGAGACTGCCCACACTGGCTTGCGCGAACCTTGAAACATGACTCTACGGAAAACATAATTTAATTTTAGCAACGTAATGGTGATCGTGACAGGCATATTTCTAATGCTATTTATAACGTATACGGATGACGACAAACCATACACAACTATGTATGAGTTTACGTTTTTTTTCTAATATTTCTAATAAACGAAGATGATATGATGAAGAAAAAAGTATATAACCTTGGTGGTGGCGGCGGTCTTCGTTGCCTTTAAAAATAAAAAATAAAAACTTTACTTTATGGGTCAAAGCTTCAAAGAATAACTTCGTATAGTTAAAAGCAAGCACCTGTCGCAAGGAAGTGTTCGGGCCTCCCTACAAAGAAAAGTTAATCTAAGATAACAATAAATTGTCGCGTATTTTCTATGAGTTTCTTTACTAGCTCTATATTAGCTAGACTAGCATACTTTATTGGCATTCCGGGGTTCGCATTCTCGCCAAAGCTTTTATGTATATAATACAACCGTCTATATCTTAATGGATCACGTATTATTGCAAAATAGACTTCATAACAAACTCAAAAGTGAGATAAATCACACCACAGTGTAATAAGATAGACGGTTAAGGAGGCTAATAAAGACGAAATGTTTGTACGACACCATAAATTTACGTTCAAATGATCTGTCTGTGAAATTATAAAGACCTTTTTCCTTAGTTACCATCAAGACACCAACAAGGAGCATCAAGTTCTCGCAAAAATATGTGCCCTAGTAGATGACAGACTGGTCTTAAAAGTCCACTGTTCCACTTAGGCCAATCCCTTATGGTGAAAGATTTGCCATTATCTCCACGCTTGGCAAGCGTATTGACAATCACAATACCATACCCATTAAACCCCTCAGAAATCCTCCAGATATCAGATAAATACTAATTAACTACCCCAATTCTTCCCGCTGGTAGGTCAAAGGAGCTGATTAATAAAGAGCGTTGAAATTAACAATGGTTACGGAAAGATATTCATCCCGAAAAATACCAACACTCAGTAGGATATTACTGAGCAATTATATACATTGCTCTGATCCCAAAGCATGTAACTAAAGCACTTGTGTTATGGAATCGGAAACAATGAAGTTACCACGAACTCCGAGACCCGAGAAAATGTAGAAAAAGTGGTTTTCTACTTTGACCCGTCGGACCACATAACTGGCGACACATGTAAACCGGTGCGTATGCCATTCGAAATATGAAACCACAAGTAATAACCTCTCACGCGGAACCACAATCTTCTGTATCCTTCTTTCCGGTCTAGTCGAACATGGCAGATTTCGTTCACTCTTTGGTGACGGCGTACGACTGCCGCCAGAAAGAAATTTATTTTAATATTTCGCTATTAGACAGTAGGGTTTCCGATCTCATAACTACATTACATCTACATCTACAAATTGTACATAAACATTACTTATAATACAAACGAAAAATATTTTCTTTTGTCTGAATGAAGTTTTTGTCTTTAATATTTATAAATAGTCTATGTAACAGTGTTAAAAAATTGTGAATAGAACTGAACAGCGAAGGAAAAATCGATTTTCAAAATATCGACCTTTTAGTGGTCGATTTTTAATCGATACGTGAAATCAAAGTCTGAAATTCTGTTGGATAGTTTAAACTGATACGACAAACAGACGCCTTGAATGATAAAATGATTCAGCAAATTTCTACAGTAAATAAAGCGTAGGAACTACCTATTTAAGTTGATAAGATAAATATTTGATATTGCGTAACGGAACTATAATACCAACTATATAGAGATATCTACTATATCACACAAAAATGTTATACTAGTTAATATAGATAATAGTTACAAAGATTACGGTACAATAGCATCAATATTTCTGTCTTCAAATGTAAAATACATTAACTTTTTTAATTATATCTTCATAGATAGTCCCTGACGGGGTAGCTAGACTGAACAGGTCGTCAAGTGTCACAATCCTTACACAACTCTTTCGCTTCTTTCAAATTAAGTATCCTCTTACTCTTTGACACACTCGAAAGTTAGGCTCGGCCTATCTCGACCTCGACCCATTCGGTCCTCACTCATTCGTTCAACGTACCGAAAACCTTCAAAGCACGCCTTTATCAATTTTGGTGATAAAGATAATCTTACAAACCTGACTGTAAATAACTTCAGACCATTTATACATATATGTGTATATATATTAATATTTACTTATTTATTAAACTTCATATAAATAAGTGTATATATATCTAATATATATAATTTCCCTGTTACAATGTTAGCTACCGTACTCCTCCGAAACGGCTCGACCGATTCTCATGAAATTTTTTATGCATATTGGTTCGGCCTGAGAATCGGACAACATCTATTCTTCACCCCCCCCCCCCTAAATATTAAGGGTAGTCCACCCCTAATTTTTTTATTTTGTTATTATATAACATTATACATATAACCCAAAATTATTACCCCTCTGCGGTCAACCCCTATTTTTATATGGCAAAACAACGTTTGCGGGTTCAGCTAGTATACATATATATATATATATATATATATATATATATATATATATATATATATATATATATATATATATACATATATATATATATGTATATATATATATATAACGTTTCGAAGGGCTGGGAAATATGAACGACGTGGATAAGATAACAATTTATCTGTCCCGACTTGAAAACTAGCCGAAGCCATATTTTGTACGACGCACAAAATTGTTTAACCTTGAAGGTTAACTCGCGTACAAATATGCCTCGTGGAATACACAATGTACAATATCTCGTACAACTGTGAGGCGAAACACGTATCGCGTTTTTAATTTTGACATCTATACATATAAATAAAATTGGAGTGTCTGTTTATAATATTGAAATAACCGTTTTTACTACATATATATTATGAATATATACGACAAATACACCAAATTTTTTTTACAATTTTTGTCTGTCTGTGTCTGTTTGTTCCGGCTAATCTCTGAAATTGCTGGACCGATTTTAACAGGACTTTCACAGACAGATAGCTAATGTTATAAGGAGTAATATAGACTACTTTCATTTTAGAAATATAATTAGGGTTCCGCGTTAAATGTTAAACTGCGGACAAAGCCGAGAGAGGAGCAGCTAGTAAATGTTTTAAATAATTATTAATATTGAGTCATATCTATTTTACGGTTATCACGCCATAGATCTAAAATACTAATACAAATGTATACCTATTTTGTTTCTACTCGACATAGTATGATTCAATATTTAAATATACTAATAACTTTATTAATATTGTGATAAGTTTTATACTATCATAAAAAAAAACGAAATTTGGGAAACCTTCTTGAAGAGCCATCGTACGTACGCCAAGTTTTCTCACTTTTCGCATTCTTCGGTGTGTATACGCAACTTAATCACGAAATGAACATTATAGGTTAAATATAAAAGAAAAATAAAAAAGAATTTAAGCAAAAAAAAAATAAAAAAAAATAAGATAACCTTGTCGTAGAGCAGTTGGCGAACAGAGACTGAGCAAATGCACTGCAGAAAAAGAAAGCAAAAACCTTATAATAATATGTTATGTAATTAATAAAATTAAAATACTGGTAAAATGTTTCTGCTAACATAAAACAAAAAAGTATACGTAAACATAATCTTTAAAAAAAACTAGAAATTATAAAATTATAAATTAATTATTAAATAACAGTGAGCTTGAAAAAATTTACAGGCACCAGCCCGTATTAATTCGGGATTGTTATGTATATCATTTACATAATAACAAAAGCTTGGGCTTACATGCTAACACAACATTCACACTCTGTCTGTCAAAATATTAATAATTAGTATTTTTAATTTTCATTTACATTTGTTAATATTAAGTAAAAATTAAATATATACAAATTACTAACAATCACTAATAATTAAACACTTCAACTAAACTTCAATAGTTGCATCTAGAGCAATTAACCATAAAACTCATATGGCTGGGTCAAACCTGAGTCACAGTCCACTCCTGGTCCCATGCCATACGCTATTGGCACTTTAAAGCTATCACTAATGTAATCTTAGATATACTTAAACTCTTTCTTACCTCTTTTCTGATTCGACCACCTTTGGTGGTGCTGCTTTTGTAGCTTTTGTTGGTAATGAACCAATCTTGTATTTCTTTAATAATTCCCTAAAAAATAAATAAATATGTATATTTTCCTTAAAGTTTAAATATGTTATAGTAAATGGGTGATCAGAATTTGAATCAAGAGACCTTAGCTCAATCTCCAGGAGGTGGTAGGCTTGTATCCATAACTTTTCAAAATTTACTTAAGATTTATATCATTGACTTCGACATAAAGACGGCGAGAGGCTCACCACTTATCACACAATTTCACTAATAAGCCTGCATTAGAAAATGCGTGAAGATAATCATTTCCAAAAAATATTTATAAATTATAATCTAAGTACTGATATTAAATATTATTAATTTAATTTAATTTACCACCCTACTTTCTTGTTATGAGTAATGTCAGAGGTGACTATAAAGAAGTATCCAAAATAATGACACTAGAATAGCAGAGATTGTATGGAATAAGAGAGTGAGAGAAACTCCTTATATAAATTCATTAATATTAAATGTAAACATTATGACAATGACCTATAAAAGGTAGGCAGGCTAAGGCCCCTCTCATGGAGGAAGGTTTACCATAATACCTTAGTTTGGTAAATGGATTGGCAATTGCACTATCTGACAACTTGCACTGTTGACTATGTGACTTGCACTGTCACCAGACTGCTGAGTCTTTGGTCTGGTATTTTTCAAAATATTACACAAATACAAAGTAGCCAATAGGTCGACTGGAAGAGAATACCTATAGACATAAAGTCCGCCTTTTGTGCGCCTGTATGGAATCAAAATAAAGATTAAATAATTAAATAAAATAGCATTTTTAATACTTTCTCTTTATGACATCTAGAGCAAGAATGAGGGTGATATTCTTATGCTATAAACACATAGTAATTAATATTTATTTAACAAACCTGGCATCATCACTATGCCCAACATCTTCGAAACCTTGTGTGCCATCTTGTCCAGCCACATCTAGAAGAGACTCTTCACCTCCAGGGTGCTACAATAAAGAGTACAACTAAATTATAGTTTAGTATCAAAAAGTTTAAAGAGCTTGTTTAAATATGATGATGAAAAAAGTAAAAGATAATATGATGAAAAAAGTTTTAATTTAATAATTTGCAAATAAAAAGCTATATAATATACTATTCACTTGAAAGGCTAAAGAGTGTACATAACATTTTGTAGTTGGTCATTGATAAACATACATATATACATACATGCACTGAGGGGAATTACCACGATATCCTAGCTCAGCAAGTAATATCTAAAAGAATGCCTTTGGTACTTTCACTTGCTTATAGTACTTTTCTACTGCAGTAATATATATAGCAAAGGACTTACCTCTTCCAAAAAACTTGTTACATCGTATACATCATCGTGTATAATGATCCAAAGACTCTTGCTGTCTTTATGTTTCTCGACCTCTTCGGCGGTGATTTGTCTTGCCATTGTTGTGTGAAGAATTAAATAACTTCAAAAGGAAAATGTATACACGACACCGCAACGCAACACCCAAACGCTAACGTAGTGTAACCAACACAAATTCACGGTAAGAGGGCAATAAATTGATCAAAGTAGATGTAATAAAAAAAATGATTGACCAATGTCAATATAGTACCAAATAAATATCAATCACGTTGGAATCTTAGACACTTTTCGACAATAACTACGATTTATCTAGTATATAAATAGTATACAGTAGAAATATTTGTTAGGATCTTTTCTGAACAATCAGTACGTATGTCGTGTGAAGTGAATGTCAATTTTCTGAATGATAGAACCAGGAAACTGAATGAAAATAACACGGTGACAGACTAGTAAAAAACTAATCAAATTTAAAACTGACAAGTCAGAGTGATAAAGTATGACGTAACACGGATTTCACATGATAATAGTATTACCAGCAACAAATTTTTCCCAAAAAATCTTCAAATTCCTACAATTAAAAAATACGTTCATAAACTCAGCAACTGAAATGCGCGAACTTCAAGAATCTTAAACGGCTTCGTTCTTTATTTTTTTGTACAGAAACGAAATTTTTAGGTATTGATTTCATGATTATAATATATATAATATTACACATACTCTAAAAAGTTTAAATTTATTGTACATTAGTGTAATTTACACACCTTGCCTTAAAATCCTACTCATTTTTACCAAAGTAGCCACAATAGCCTAGTGGTTGGGTGATCGGAATTCGAGTCAACTTGATTCCCGATGCTCCAGCCGACGGGTTTTCTCAAATAATTATGTATGATTTATACCGTTGGTTTGGTCAAAACACGGCGACGAGCTCATCACCCGTCACAATGTCCCAAAAATGTCTAGGGGAAAGGTGGGTCCGAAGGACTTAATTGCCTAGACCTATGTCTACCCCTGTATTAGGAATAGCGTAAAGATATTTGTTTATTTTGATGTGAAACATCTATAGCCGCACGTAAAACCGATTTCTGGCATCGCGACGCATGCCGTGGCGACGGGTCGCCACGCTATACAAAGGTATACTAATTTACACCACAAATTAAGATTTATTATTAAACCCTGAAATCCCCTTTTTATATTTAATTAATTATATTCATAATATTCATATTAGTGACTATGTAAATTATATTAAGATTTCATTTTTACATGAAAGGTCATTTCCTTATAGTCAAAAAGGTTCAATAATTTTTAAAACGAATAAATATAAACTACCATTAAAATTAGCTGGAGATTTTAATGTAAATTTGCAAGAGCTGAATCAATGCCATTAATGACATTTCTTCAAAAAGAATTTCAATTGCAAATCAACAACAATCCAAAAGAATCTACTACCAAATATGGAACAACTATAGATGCTGTAATTGTGAGTTATCTTGATAATGTTTCATCCAATACTTTTGTAACGTAATAAATAAATGTATAAATATCTTCACGCAATTTCCAATACAGGGGTAGACAGAGGTCAAGTCTAGACAATTAAGTCCCTATGATCCACCTTCCACCGAAGATATTTTCGGGACAACAAGACTTTACTACTACGGGACTTTTGTTATCATCAGTTTAGTTATCATCGACCAATCGTCACAGTAATACCGGCAGAGGAAACATAGAATATAACTATAACTGAAGTCACAGAGAGACAGAGAAAATATTTAAATTGTGGCCACTTGATATTAATATCGAATTTTTATATCAAATGTAAATAAATGCTTATTAAATAAAGTTACCATTTTCTGTAAGAAATTCGTAACACTTCATTTTTTCATGAGTATTTTCTTAGTACTTCATTTTTTCATTCCTGTAATAATATTGTCTTTTATGCATATTACTTGTACACACACGATATTTCACATCTGCCAGGCGTCCCATGACGGCTCACATTTTTTTTATTTCTACCAAACTATGTTCCATCCCTTCTTAATTTCAAAATGTTATCCTCTCCTGTGAATATTTTTAAGCATGGTCAGTATAGTGCTGACGCTTTTTTCTACCACAATCTGCTATATTTGTCTTATAAATTGCGGTCGCCAAAACTCAGAATACCTATATTGCGCAATTTTCTTAAAAGTGATTTTATCAATACAAATTGGTCAAAAATTTAAGAGGCAAATAATGTTGAAAAAAGTGCATATTGTTAATTTGTTATTAAAACATCTCTACGATAAGCATGCTCCTATTTAACCAATCAAATTGAAATATCCTACAGCTCCTTGGCTAACTTCTATCAAGTTAGCCAAGAAGCTGTAGGATATTTCAATTTCCTATTCACGTAGAAATAGAGCTAAGGGCAAATTTAATAAAAATCCTGCTAACAATAGCCTCAAGAAATACCAAATGACAAGGAATAGGTGCAATACAGTATGTAAAGATGCACAACAACATCACATTCATAATTCAGATACCACTGTGCCCCGGAATCCTAGCTAAATAAATATGTATTTCTTCAAGAAATATATGGAGCATATTTATTTTTCAATATCAGAGGGAATTTCTGTTTACGATAAAAGAGGTTCTACAAAATTGTAGATAGCTTTTTTAACAATTCCTGGATTAGCTCTACGTCATTTCGCTGTTTGTGACGTTAGTAAAAGATTACAGCTATATTTTTACATTTAAACATTACGCTATTGGTAGTGAAAATGTCAGTAAAAATATGATTCTTCCGCTTCTAGATATTCTGTCTTCTTTGAAACGAAAATATTGAACACAATCGTAAACCCACTTCTCAAAAACCTTCATCATGAATCCTTTACTGATTATCGACCTATCTACATTACTTACTTACTTTTCCTTTCTAAGGTCTTAAAACGTTTAGTCCAACAACAAGTTACATACTGTCTTAACTTAAACGATCTTTAGAATCCTAATATCTTAAAACGTTTAGTCCAACAACAACTTACTCACTTCCTTAACTTAAACGATTTTTTGGATCCTAATGTCTGAAAACGTTTAGTTCAACAATAACTTACTCACTTTCTTAACTTAAACGATTTTTTGGATCCTAAAGTCTTTTAACGTTTAGTCCAACAACAACTTACATAGTTTCTTAACTTAAAGATCTTTTTTAAATTTTGGATTTTTTTTTATCTGGCTTTCGCCCTAACCATAGCCATGCCAAAGCGATACTGAAAATCATTGGTGACATTAGTGAAGGTATGGCTATATGAGATAATGGTCTGGAGACAATTCTAACACTTTTAGACTTTAGCAACGCTTTCAACACCGTTGATTGAATCTAACTTACTTACTTTCTTAACTTAAACGATCTTTTGGATCCTAATGTCTTAAAACGTTGAGTCCAATAACAACTTACTCACTTTCTTAACTTCAACGATTTTTTGGATCCTAATAACTTAAAACGTCTAGTTCAACAACAACTTACTCACTTTCTTAGCAAACGATTTTTGGATCTAATGTCTTAAAACGTTTAGTCAACAACAACTTACTCACTTTCTTAACTTCAACGATTTTTGGATCCTAATGTCTGAAAACGTTTAGTTCAACAACAACTTACTCACTTTCTTAACTTAAACGATTTTTTGGATCCTAATGTCTTAAAACGTTTGGTCAATAACAACTTACTCACTTTCTTAACTTAAACGATTTTTTGGATCCTAATAACTTAAAACGTCTAGTTCAACAACAACTTACTCACTTTCTTAACTTAAACGATCTTTTGGATCCTAACGTCTTAAAACGTTTAGTCCAATAACAACTTACTCACTTTCTTAACTTCAACGATTTTTGGATCCTAATAACATAAAACGTCTAGTTCAACAACAACTTACTCACTTTCTTAACTTCAACGATTTTTTGGATCCTAATGTCTTTTAACGTTTAGTCCAACAACAACTTACATAGTTTCTTAACTTAAAGATCTTTTTTACATTTTGGATTTTTTTTTATCTGGCTTTCGCCTAACCATAGCCATGCCACAGCGTTACTGAAAATCATTGGTGACATTAGTGAAGGTATGGCTATATGAGATAATGGGCTGGAGACTATTCTGACACTTTTAGACTTTAGCAACGCATTCAACACCGTTGATTGAATCTAACTTACTTACTTTCTTAACTTAAACGATTTTTTGGATCCTAATGTCTGAAAACGTTTAGTTCAACAACAACTTACTCACTTTCTTAACTTAAACGATTTTTTGGATCCTAATGTCTTTTAACGTTTAGTCCAACAACAACTTACATAGTTTCTTAACTTAAAGATCTTTTTTACATTTTGGATGTTTTATAATCTGGCTTTCGCCCTAACCATAGCCATGCCAAAGCGTTACTGAAAATCATTGGTGACATTAGTGAAGGTATGGCTATATGAGATAATGGTCTGGAGACTATTCTAACACTTTTAGACTTTAGCAACGCTTTCAACACCGTTGATTGAATCTAACTTACTTACTTTCTTAACTTAAACGATCTTTTGGATCCTAATGTCTTAAAACGTTGAGTCCAATAACAACTTACTCACTTTCTTAACTTCAACGATTTTTTGGATCCTAATAACTTAAAACGTCTAGTTCAACAACAACTTACTCACTTTCTTAACTTAAACGATCTTTTGGATCCTAACGTCTTAAAACGTTTAGTCCAATAACAACTTACTCACTTTCTTAACTTCAACGATTTTTTGGATCCTAATGTCTGAAAACGTTTAGTTCAACAACAACTTACTCACTTTCTTAACTTAAACGATTTTTTGGATCCTAATGTCTTAAAACGTTGAGTCCAATAACAACTTACTCACTTTCTTAACTTCAACGATTTTTTGGATCCTAATAACTTAAAACGTCTAGTTCAACAACATCTTACTCACTTTCTTAACTTAAACGATCTTTTGGATCCTAACGTCTTAAAACGTTTAGTCCAACAACAACACTCACTTTCTTAACTTCAACGATTTTTGGATCTAATGTCTGAAAACGTTTAGTTCAACAATAACTTACTCACTTTCTTAACTTAAACGATTTTTTGGATCCTAATGTCTTTTAACGTTTAGTCCAACAACAACTTACATAGTTTCTTAACTTAAAGATCTTTTTTACATTTTGGATGTTTTATAATCTGGCTTTCGCCTAACCATAGCCATGCCAAAGCGTTACTGAAAATCATTGGTGACATAAGTGAAGGTATGGCTATATGAGATAATGGGCTGGAGACTATTCTGACACTTTTAGACTTTAGCAACGCATTCAACACCGTTGATTGAATCTAACTTACTTACTTTCTTAACTCAAACGATTTTTTGGATCCTAATGTCTGAAAACGTTTAGTTCAACAACAACTTACTCACTTTCTTAACTTTAACGATCTTTTGGATCTAATGTCTTAAAACGTTTGGTCAATAACAACACTCACTTTCTTAACTTAAAACGTCTAGTTCAACAACAACTTACTCACTTCTTAACTTAAACGATTTTTGATCCTAATGTCTTAAAACGTTTAGTTCAACAACAACTTACTCACTTTCTTAACTTTTACTTTTTTTTGGATCCTAATGTCTTTTAACGTTTAGTCCAAAAACAACTTACATACTTTCTTAACTTAAAGAATTTTTTTACATTTTGGATGTTTTATAATCTGGCTTTCGCCCTAACCATAGCCATGCCACAGCGTTACTGAAAATCATTGGTGACATTAGTGAAGGTATGGCTATATGAGATAATGAGCTGGAGACTATTCTGACACTTTTAGACTTTAGCAACGCATTCAACACCGTTGATTAAATCTTACTTACTTACTTTCTTAACTTAAACGATTTTTTGGATCCTAATGTCTGAAAACGTTTAGTTCAACAACAACTTACTCACTTTCTTAACTTAAACGATTTTTTGGATCCTAATGTCTTTTAACGTTTAGTCTAACAACAACTTACATAGTTTCTTAACTTAAAGATCTTTTTTACATTTTAGATTTTTTTTTATCTGGCTTTCGCCCTAACCATAGCCATGCCAAAGCGTTACTGAAAATCATTGGTGACATTAGTGAAGGTATGGCTATATGAGATAATGGTCTGGAGACTATTCTAACACTTTTAGACTTTAGCAACGCTTTCAACACCGTTGATTGAATCTAACTTACTTACTTTCTTAACTTAAACGATCTTTTGGATCCTAATGTCTTAAAACGTTGAGTCCAATAACAACTTACTCACTTTCTTAACTTCAACGATTTTTTGGATCCTAATAACTTAAAACGTCTTGTTCAACAACAACTTACTCACTTTCTTAACTTAAACGATCTTTTGGATCCTAACGTCTTAAAACGTTTAGTTCAACAATAACTTACTCACTTTCTTAACTTAAACGATTTTTTGGATCCTAATGTCTTTTAACGTTTAGTCCAACAACAACTTACATAGTTTCTTAACTTAAAGATCTTTTTTACATTTTGGATGTTTTATAATCTGGCTTTCGCCCTAACCATAGCCATGCTACAGCGTTACTGAAAATCATTGGTGACATTAGTGAAGGTATGGCTATATGAGATAATGGTCTGGAGACTATTCCTGACACTTTTAGACTTTAGCAACGCATTCAACACCGTTGATTGAATCTAACACTTACTTTCTTAGCAAACGATTTTTGGATCTAACGTCTTAAAACGTTGAGTCAATAACAACTTACTCACTTCTTAACTTAAACGATTTTTGGATCCTAATGTCTGAAAACGTTTAGTTCAACAACAACACTCACTTTCTTAACTTAAACGATTTTTGGATCTAATGTCTTTTAACGTTTAGTCCAACAACAACATACATACTTTCTTTACTTAAACATCTTTTTACATTTTGATGTTTTATAATCTGGCTTTCGCCCTAACTATAGCTATGCCACAGCGTTACTGAAAATCATTGGTGACATTAGTGAAGGTATGGCTATATGAGATAATGGGCTGGAGACTATTCTGACACTTTTAGACTTTAGCAACGCATTCAACACCGTTTATTGAATCTAACTTACTTACTTTTTTAACTTAAACGATTTTTTGGATCCTAATGTCTGAAAACGTTTAGTTCAACAACAACTTACTCACTTTCTTAACTTAAACGATTTTTTGGATCCTAATGTCTTTTAACGTTTAGTCCAATAACAACTTAAACACTTTCTTAACTTCAACGATTTTTGGATCCTAATAACTTAAAACGTCTAGTTCAACAACAACACTCACTTTCTTAACTTCAACGATTTTTGGATCCTAATGTCTGAAAACGTTTAGTTCAACAACAACTTACTCACTTTCTTAACTTTAACGATTTTTTGGATCCTAATGTCTTTTAACGTTTAGTGCAACAACAACTTACATACTTTCTTAACTTAAAGATCTTTTTTACATTTTGGATCTTTTTTAATCTGGCTTTCGCCCTAACCATAGCCATGCCACATTGTTACTGAAAATCTTTGATGACATTAGTGAAGGTATGGCTATATGAGATAATGGGCTGGAAACTATTCTGACACTTTTAGACGTTAGCAACGCATTCAACACCGTTGATTGAATCTAACTTACTTACTTTCTTAACTTAAACGATTTTTTGGATCCTAATGTCTGAAAACGTTTAGTTCAACAACAACTTACTCACTTTCTTAACTTAAACGATCTTTTGGATCTAATGTCTTTTAACGTTTAGTCCAACAACAACTTACATAGTTTCTTAACTTAAGATCTTTTTATATTTTGGATCTTTTTAATCTGGCTTTCGCCCTAACTATAGCTATGCCACAGCGTTACTGACAAATCATTGGTGACATTAGTGAATGTATGGCTATATGAGATAATGGGCTGGAAACTATTCTGACACTTTTAGACTTTAGCAACGCTTTCAACACCGTTGATTGAATCTAACTTACTTACTTTCTTAACTTAAACGATCTTTTGGATCCTAATGTCTGAAAACGTTGAGTCCAATAACAACTTAAACACTTTCTTAACTTCAACGATTTTTTGGATCCTAATAACTTAAAACGTCTAGTTCAACAACAACTTACTCACTTTCTTAACTTAAACGATCTTTTGGATCCTAACGTTTTAAAACGTTTAGTCCAATAACAACTTACTCACTTTCTTAACTTCAACGATTTTTTGGATCCTAATGTCTTTTAACGTTTAGTCCAACAACAACTTACATAGTTTCTTAACTTAAAGAACTTTTTTATATTTTGGATCTTTTTAATCTGGCTTTCGCCCTAACTATAGCTATGCCACAGCGTTACTGACAAATCATTGGTGACATTAGTGAATGTATGGCTATATGAGATAATGGGCTGGAGACTATTCTGACACTTTTAGACTTTAGCAACGCATTCAACACCGTTGACTGAATCTAACTTACTTACTTTCTTAACTGAAACGATTTTTTGGATCCTAATATCTGAAAACGTTTAGTTCAACAACAACTTACTCACTTTCTTAACTTAAACGATTTTTTGGATCCTGATGTCTTTTAACGTTTAGTCCAACAACAACTTACATAGTTTCTTAACTTAAAGATCTTTTTTACATTTTGGATGTTTTATAATCTGGCTTTCGCCCTAACCATAGCCATGCTACAGCGTTACTGACAAATCATTGGTGACATTAGTGAATGTATGGCTATATGAGATAATGGGCTGGAGACTATTCCTGACACTTTTAGACTTTAGCAACGCATTCAACACCGTTGATTGAATCTAACACTTACTTTCTTAACTTTAACGATCTTTTGGATCCTAATGTTTTAAAACGTTTAGTCAACAACAACACTCACTTTCTTAACTTAAACGATCTTTTGGATCCTAATGTCTTTTAACGTTTACTCCAACAACAACTTACATAGTTTCTTAACTTAAAGATCTTTTTACATTTTGGATCTTTTAATCTGGCTTTCGCCTAACTATAGCTATGCCACAGCGTTACTGAAAATCATTGGTGACATTGGTGAAGGTATGGCTATATGAGATAATGGGCTGGAGACTATTCTGACACTTTTAGACTTTAGCAACGCATTCAACACCGTT
The DNA here is from genome assembly GCA_029286605.1 of Sericinus montela. Taxonomy (NCBI): domain Eukaryota; kingdom Metazoa; phylum Arthropoda; class Insecta; order Lepidoptera; family Papilionidae; genus Sericinus; species Sericinus montela. The sequence continues at coordinate 8,975,143 of JAGSMR010000040.1, forward strand.
GACGGAATCTAACTTACTTGCTTTCTTAACTTAAACGATTTTTGGATCCTAATGTCTGAAAACGTTTAGTTCAACAATAACTTACTCACTTTCTTAACCAAACGATCTTTTGGATCCTAATGTCTTTTAACGTTTAGTCAACAACAACTTACATACTTTCTTAACTTAAAGATCTTTTTACATTTTGGATCTTTTTTTACATTTTGGATCTTTTAATCTGGCTTTCGCCCTAACCATAGCCATGCCACAGCGTTACTGAAAATCATTGGTGACATTAGTGAAGGTATGGCTATATGAGATAATGGGCTGGAGACTATTCTGACACTTTTAGACCTTAGCAACGCTTTTAACACCGTTAATTGAATCTAACTTACTTACTTTCTTAACTTTAACGATCTTTTGGATCCTAACGTCTTAAAACGTTTAGTCCAACAACAACTTACTCACTTTCTTAACTTCAACGATTTTTTGGATCCTAATAACTTAAAACGTCTAGTTCAACAACAACTTACTCACTTTCTTAACTTAAACGATCTTTTGGATCCTAACGTCTTAAAACGTTTAGTCCAATAACAACTTACTCACTTTCTTAACTTAAACGATTTTTTGGATCCTAATGTCTGAAAACGTTTAGTTCAACAACAACTTACTCACTTTCTTAACTTAAAGATATTTTGGATCCTAATGTCTTTTAACGTTTAGTCCAACAACAACTTACATACTTTCTTAACTTAAGATCTTTTTACATTTTGGATGTTTTATAATCTGGCTTTCGCCCTAACCATAGCCATGCCACAGCGTTACTGAAAATCATTGGTGACGTGGTGAAGGTATGGCTATGAGATAATGGTCTGGAGACTATTCTGACACTTTTAGACTTTAGCAACGCTTTTAACACCGTTGATTGAATCTAACACTTACTTTCTTAACTTAAAGATCTTTTTTACATTTTGGATGTTTTATAATCTGGCTTTCGCCCTAACCATAGCCATGCTACAGCGTTACTGAAAATCATTGGTAACATTAATGAAGGTATGGCTATATGAGATAATGGGCTGGAAACTATTCTGACACTTTTAGACTTTAGCAACGCTTTCAACACCGTTGATTGAATCTAACTTACTTACTTTCTTAACTTAAACGATCTTTTGGATCCTAATGTCTGAAAACGTTGAGTCCAATAACAACTTAAACACTTTCTTAACTTCAACGATTTTTTGGATCCTAATAACTTAAAACGTCTAGTTCAACAACAACTTACTCACTTTCTTAACTTAAACGATCTTTTGGATCCTAACGTCTTAAAACGTTTAGTCCAATAACAACTTACTCAATTTCTTAACTTCAACGATTTTTTGGATCCTAATGTCTTTTAACGTTTAGTCCAACAACAACTTACATAGTTTCTTAACTTAAAGATCTTTTTTACATTTTGGATTTTTTTTTATCTGGCTTTCGCCCTAACCATAGCCATGCCACAGCGTTACTGAAAATCATTGGTGACATTAGTGAAGGTATGGCTATATGAGATAATGGGCTGGAGACTATTCTGACACTTTTAGACTTTAGCAACGCTTTCAACACCGTTGACTGAATCTAACTTACTTACTTTCTTAACTGAAACGATTTTTTGGATCCTAATATCTGAAAACGTTTGGTTCAACAACAACACTCACTTTCTTAACTTCAACGATTTTTGGATCTAATGTCTTTTAACGTTTGGTCAACAACAACTTACATAGTTCTTAACTTAAACATCTTTTTACATTTTGGATTTTTTTTTATCTGGCTTTCGCCCTAACCATAGCCATGCCAAAGCGTTACTGAAAATCTTTGGTGACATTAGTGAAGGTATGGCTATATGAGATAATGGGCTGGAGACTATTCTGACACTTTTAGACTTTAGCAACGCATTCAACACCGTTGACTGAATCTAACTTACTTACTTTCTTAACTGAAACGATTTTTTGGATCCTAATATCTGAAAACGTTTAGTTCAACAACAACTTACTCACTTTCTTAACTTAAACGATTTTTTGGATCCTGATGTCTTTTAACGTTTAGTCCAACAACAACTTACATAGTTTCTTAACTTAAAGATCTTTTTTACATTTTGGATGTTTTATAATCTGGCTTTCGCCCTAACCATAGCCATGCTACAGCGTTACTGAAAATCATTGGTAACATTAATGAAGGTATGGCTATATGAGATAATGGGCTGGAAACTATTCTGACACTTTTAGACTTTAGCAATGCTTTCAACACCGTTGATTGAATCTAACTTACTTAATTTCTTAACTTAAACGATCTTTTGGATCCTAAAGTCTTAAAACGTTGAGTCCAATAACAACTTACTCACTTTCTTAACTTCAACGATTTTTTGGATCCTAATAACTTAAAACGTCTTGTTCAACAACAACTTACTCACTTTCTTAACTTAAACGATCTTTTGGATCCTAATGTCTGAAAACGTTTAGTTCAACAATAACTTACTCACTTTCTTAACTTAAACGATTTTTTGGATCCTAATGTCTTTTAACGTTTAGTCCAACAACAACTTACATAGTTTCTTAACTTAAAGATCTTTTTTACATTTTGGATGTTTTATAATCTGGCTTTCGCCCTAACCATAGCCATGCTACAGCGTTACTGAAAATCATTGGTGACATAAGTGAAGGTATGGCTATATGAGATAATGGGCTGGAGACTATTCTGACACTTTTAGACTTTAGCAACGCATTCAACACCGTTGATTGAATCTAACTTACTTACTTTCTTAACTTAAACGATTTTTTGGATCCTAATGTCTGAAAACGTTTAGTTCAACAACAACTTACTCACTTTCTTAACTTAAACGATTTTTTGGATCCTAATGTCTTTTAACGTTTAGTCCAACAACAACTTACATAGTTTCTTAACTTAAAGATCTATTTTACATTTTGGATTTTTTTTTATCTGGCTTTCGCCCTAACCATAGCCATGCCAAAGCGTTACTGAAAATCATTGGTGACATTAGTGAAGGTATGGCTATATGAGATAATGGTCTGGAGACTATTCTAACACTTTTAGACTTTAGCAACGCTTTCAACACCGTTGATTGAATCTAACTTACTTACTTTCTTAACTTAAACGATCTTTTGGATCCTAATGTCTTTTAACGTTTAGTCCAACAACAACACTCACTTTCTTAGCAAACGATCTTTTGGATCTAATGTCTGAAAACGTTTGGTTCAACAACAACTTACATAGTTTCTTAACTTAAACGATTTTTGGATCCTAATAACTTAAAACGTCTAGTTCAACAACAACACTCACTTTCTTAACTTAAACGTTCTTTTGGATCCTAACGTCTTAAAACGTTTAGTCAACAACAACACTCACTTTCTTAACTTCAACGATTTTTGGATCTAATGTCTTTTAACGTTTGGTCAACAACAACTTACATAGTTTCTTAACTTAAAGATCTTTTTACATTTTGGATCTTTTTAATCTGGCTTTCGCCCTAACTATAGCTATGCCACAGCGTTACTGAAAATCATTGGTGACATTGGTGAAGGTATGGCTATATGAGATAATGGGCTGGAACTATTCTGACACTTTTAGACTTTAGCAACGCATTCAACACCGTTGACTGAATCTAACTTACTTACTTTCTCTTAACTTAAACGATTTTTGATCCTAATGTCTGAAAACGTTTAGTTCAACAACAACTTACTCACTTTCTTAACTTAAACGATTTTTTGGATCCTAATGTCTTTTAACGTTTAGTCCAACAACAACATACATACTTTCTTAACTTAAAGATCTTTTTACATTTTGGATCTTTTTAATCTGGCTTTCGCCTAACCATAGCCATGCCACAGCGTTACTGAAAATCATTGGTGACATTGGTGAAGGTATGGCTATATTAGATAATGGGCTGGAGACTATTCTGACACTTTTAGACTTTAGCAATGCTTTTAACACCGTTGATTGCATCTAACTTACTTACTTTCTTAACTTTAACGATCTATTGGATCCTAACGTCTTAAAACGTTTAGTCCTACAACAACTTACTCACTTTCTTAACTTCAACGATTTTTGGATCTAATAACTTAAAACGTCTAGTTCAACAACAACTTACTCACTTTCTTAACTTAAACGATCTTTTGGATCCTAACGTCTTAAAACGTTTAGTCCAATAACAACTTACTCACTTTCTTAACTTCAACGATTTTTTGGATCCTAATGTCTGAAAACGTTTAGTTCAACAACAACTTACTCACTTTCTTAACTTTTACTTTTTTTTGGATCCTAATGTCTTTTAACGTTTAGTCCAAAAACAACTTACATACTTTCTTAACTTAAAGAATTTTTTTACATTTTGGATGTTTTATAATCTGGCTTTCGCCCTAACCATAGCCATGCCACAGCGTTACTGAAAATCATTGGTGACATTAGTGAAGGTATGGCTATATGAGATAATGGTCTGGAGACTATTCTAACACTTTCAGACTATAGCAACGCTTTCAACACCGTTGATTGAATCTAACACTTACTTTCTTAGCAAACGATCTTTTGGATCTAATGTCTTAAAACGTTGAGTCCAATAACAACACTCACTTTCTTAACTTCAACGATTTTTGGATCCTAATAACTTAAAACGTCTAGTTCAACAACAACTTACTCACTTTCTTAACTTAAACGATCTTTTGGATCCTAATGTCTGAAAACGTTTGGTTCAACAACAACACTCACTTTCTTAACTTAAACGATTTTTTGGATCCTAATGTCTTTTAACGTTTAGTCCAACAACAACTTACATAGTTTCTTAACTTAAAGATCTTTTTTACATTTTGGATGTTTTATAATCTGGCTTTCGCCCTAACCATAGCCATGCTACAGCGTTACTGAAAATCATTGGTGACATAAGTGAAGGTATGGCTATATGAGATAATGGGCTGGAGACTATTCTGACACTTTTAGACTTTAGCAACGCATTCAACACCGTTGATTGAATCTAACTTACTTACTTTCTTAACTTAAACGATTTTTTGGATCCTAATGTCTGAAAACGTTTAGTTCAACAACAACTTACTCACTTTCTTAACTTAAACGATTTTTTGGATCCTAATGTCTTTTAACGTTTAGTCAACAACAACACATAGTTTCTTAACTTAAAGATCTTTTTACATTTTGGATTTTTTTTTTTTATCTGGCTTTCGCCCTAACCATAGCCATGCCAAAGCGTTACTGAAAATCATTGGTGACATTAGTGAAGGTATGGCTATATGAGATAATGGGCTGGAGACTATTCTGACACTTTTAGACTTTAGCAACGCTTTCAACACCGTTGATCGAATCTAACTTACTTACTTTCTTAACTTAAACGATTTTTTGATCCTAATGTCTGAAAACGTTTAGTTCAACAACAACTTACTCACTTTCTTAACTTAAACGATTTTTTGGATCCTAATGTCTTTTAACGTTTAGTCCAACAACAACACATAGTTTCTTAACTTAAAGATCTATTTTACATTTTGGTTTTTTTTTTTTTATCTGGCTTTCGCCCTAACCATTGCCATGCCAAAGCGTTACTGAAAATCATTGGTGACATTAGTGAAGGTATGGCTATATGAGATAATGGCTGGAGACTATTCTAACACTTTTAGACTTTAGCAACGCATTCAACACCGTTGATTGAATCTAACACTTACTTTCTTAGCAAACGATCTTTTGGATCTAACGTCTTAAAACGTTGAGTCAATAACAACTTACTCACTTTCTTAACTTAAACGATCTTTTGGATCTAATGTCTTAAAACGTTGAGTCAATAACAACTTACTCACTTTCTTAGCAAACGATCTTTTGATCCTAATAACTTAAACGATTTTTGGATCCTAATAACTTAAAACGTCTAGTTCAACAACAACTTACTCACTTTCTTAACTTAAACGATCTTTTGGATCTAACGTCTTAAAACGTTTAGTTCAACAATAACTTACTTACTTTCTTAGCAAACGATTTTTGGATCTAATGTCTTAAAACGTTTAGTTCAACAACAACTTACATAGTTTCTTAACTTAAAGATCTTTTTACATTTTGGATGTTTTATAATCTGGCTTTCGCCCTAACCATAGCCATGCTACAGCGTTACTGAAAATCATTGGTGACATTAGTGAAGGTATGGCTATATGAGATAATGGTCTGGAGACTATTCTAACACTTTCAGACTATAGCAACGCTTTCAACACCGTTGATTGAATCTAACTTACTTACTTTCTTAATTTAAACGATCTTTTGGATCCTAATAACTTAAAACGTCTAGTTCAACAACAACACTCACTTTCTTAACTTCAACGATTTTTGGATCCTAACGTCTTAAAACGTTTAGTTCAACAACAACTTACTCACTTTCTTAACTTAAACGATCTTTTGGATCCTAACGTTTTAAAACGTTTGGTCAATAACAACTTACTCACTTTCTTAACTTCAACGATTTTTGGATCTAATGTCTGAAAACGTTTAGTTCAACAACAACACTCACTTTCTTAACTTTTACTTTTTTTTGGATCCTAATGTCTTTTAACGTTTGGTCCAACAACAACTTACTCACTTTCTTAACTTAAGATCTTTTTACATTTTGGATGTTTTATAATCTGGCTTTCGCCCTAACCATAGCCATGCCACAGCGTTACTGAAAATCATTGATGACATTAGTGAAGGTATGGCTATATGAGATAATGGCTGGAGACTATTCTGACACTTTTAGACTTTAGCAACGCATTCAACACCGTTGATTGAATCTAACACTTACTTTCTTAACTTAAACGATTTTTGGATCTAATGTCTGAAAACGTTTGGTTCAACAACAACCTCACTTTCTTAGCAAACGATTTTTGGATCCTAATGTCTTTTAACGTTTAGTCCAACAACAACTTACATAGTTTCTTAACTTAAACATCTTTTTTACATTTTGGATTTTTTTTTATCTGGCTTTCGCCCTAACCATAGCCATGCCAAAGCGTTACTGAAAATCATTGGTGACATTAGTGAAGGTATGGCTATATGATATAATGGTCTGGAGACTATTCTAACACTTTTAGACTTTAGCAACGCTTTCAACACCGTTGATTGAATCTAACTTACTCACTTTCTTAACTTAAACGATCTTTTGGATCCTAATGTCTGAAAACGTTTGGTTCAACAACAACACTCACTTTCTTAACTTCAACGATTTTTGGATCCTAATAACTTAAAACGTCTTGTTCAACAACAACACTCACTTTCTTAGCAAACGATCTTTTGGATCCTAACGTCTTAAAACGTTTAGTTCAACAATAACTTACTCACTTTCTTAGCAAACGATTTTTGGATCCTAATGTCTTTTAACGTTTAGTCAACAACAACTTACATAGTTTCTTAACTTAAAGATCTTTTTTACATTTTGGATGTTTTATAATCTGGCTTTCGCCCTAACCATAGCCATGCTACAGCGTTACTGAAAATCATTGGTGACATAAGTGAAGGTATGGCTATATGAGATAATGGGCTGGAGACTATTCTGACACTTTTAGACTTTAGCAACGCATTCAACACCGTTGATTGAATCTAACACTTACTTTCTTAGCAAACGATTTTTGGATCTAATGTCTGAAAACGTTTAGTTCAACAACAACTTACTCACTTTCTTAACTTAAACGATTTTTTGGATCCTAATGTCTTTTAACGTTTAGTCCAACAACAACTTACATAGTTTCTTAACTTAAGATCTTTTTACATTTTGGATTTTTTTATCTGGCTTTCGCCCTAACCATAGCCATGCCAAAGCGTTACTGAAAATCGTGGTGACATTGGTGAAGGTATGGCTATATGAGATAATGGTCTGGAGACTATTCTAACACTTTTAGACTTTAGCAATGCTTTCAACACCGTTGATTGAATCTAACACTTACTTTCTTAGCAAACGATCTTTTGGATCCTAATGTCTTAAAACGTTGGGTCAATAACAACACTCACTTTCTTAGCAAACGATTTTTGGATCTAATGTCTTAAAACGTTTAGTTCAACAACAACTTACTCACTTTCTTAACTTAAACGATCTTTTGGATCCTAACGTCTTAAAACGTTTAGTCCAATAACAACTTACTCACTTTCTTAACTTCAACGATTTTTTGGATCCTAATGTCTTTTAACGTTTGGTCAACAACAACACATAGTTTCTTAACTTAAACATCTTTTTACATTTTGGATTTTTTTATCTGGCTTTCGCCTAACCATAGCCATGCCAAAGCGTTACTGAAAATCTTTGGTGACATTAGTGAAGGTATGGCTATATGAGATAATGGGCTGGAGACTATTCTGACACTTTTAGACTTTAGCAACGCTTTCAACACCGTTGATTGAATCTAACACTTACTTTCTTAACTTTAACGATCTTTTGGATCCTAATGTTTTAAAACGTTTAGTCAACAACAACACTCACTTTCTTAACTTAAACGATCTTTTGGATCTAATGTCTTAAAACGTTTAGTCCAACAACAACTTACATAGTTTCTTAACTCAAAGATCTTTTTACATTTTGGATGTTTTATAATCTGGCTTTCGCCTAACCATAGCCATGCCACAGCGTTACTGAAAATCATTGATGATATTAGTGAAGGTATGGCTATATGAGATAATGGCTGGAGACTATTCTGACACTTTTAGACTTTAGCAACGCATTCAACACCGTTGACTGAATCTAACTTACTTACTTTCTTAACTTAAACGATTTTTGGATCCTAATGTCTGAAAACGTTTAGTTCAACAACAACTTACTCACTTTTTAACTTAAACGATTTTTGGATCTAATGTCTTTTAACGTTTAGTCCAACAACAACATACATACTTTCTTTACTTAAAGATCTTTTTTTCATTTTGGATCTTTTTTATCTGGCTTTCGCCCTAACCATAGCCATGCCACAGCGTTACTGAAAATCATTGGTGACATTAGTGAAGGTATGGCTATATGAGATAATGGGCTGGAGACTATTCTGACACTTTTAGACTTTAGCAACGCTTTTAACACCGTTGATTGAATCTAACTTACTTACTTTCTTAACTTTAACGATCTTTTGGATCCTAACGTCTTAAAACGTTTAGTCCAACAACAACTTACTCACTTTCTTAACTTCAACGATTTTTTGGATCCTAATGTCTTTTAACGTTTAGTCCAACAACAACTTACATAGTTTCTTAACTTAAAGAACTTTTTTATATTTTGGATCTTTTTAATCTGGCTTTCGCCCTAACTATAGCTATGCCACAGCGTTACTGACAAATCATTGGTGACATTAGTGAATGTATGGCTATATGAGATAATGGGCTGGAGACTATTCTGACACTTTTAGACTTTAGCAACGCATTCAACACCGTTGACTGAATCTAACTTACTTACTTTCTTAACTGAAACGATTTTTTGGATCCTAATATCTGAAAACGTTTAGTTCAACAACAACTTACTCACTTTCTTAACTTCAACCATTTTTTGGATCCTAATGTCTTTTAACGTTTAGTCCAACAACAACTTACATACTTTCTTAACTTAAAGATCTTTTTTACATTTTGGATCTATTATATTCTGGCTTTCGCCCTAACCATAGCCCTGCCACAACGTTACTGAAAATCATTGGTGACATTAGTGAAGGTATGGCTATATTAGATAATGGGCTGGAGACTATTCTGACACTTTTAGACTTTAGCAACGCATTCAACACCGTTTATTGAATCTAACTTACTTACTTTCTTAACTTAAACGATCTTTTGGATCCTAATGTCTGAAAACGTTGAGTCCAATAACAACTTAAACACTTTCTTAACTTCAACGATTTTTTGGATCCTAATAACTTAAAACGTTTAGTTCAACAATAACTTACTCACTTTCTTAACTTAAACGATTTTTTGGATCCTAATGTCTTAAAACGTTGAGTCCAATAACAACTTACTCACTTTCTTAACTTCAACGATTTTTTGGATCCTAATAACTTAAAACGTCTAGTTCAACAACAACTTACTCACTTTCTTAACTTAAACGATCTTTTGGATCCTAATGTCTTAAAACGTTTAGTCCAATAACAACTTACTCACTTTTTTAACTTAAACGATTTTTTGGATCCTAATGTCTTTTAATTAGGATAAGGGGGATAAATGCGCGCTGCATTTAATTAGGATAATAGAGGTCATTGTAGAAGCGTGCTCGTCGCGACCCCTGCCAGCCCTTTTCAGGGCTGCAATTCTACACAGCTGCGCACCCATGCCAACGAGGGTTAGGGCGTCCCCCCAAGGCGACGCACACCAGTTCGTCCCCGTTGGTGTGAAATGCAGCGCGCAAAGCGGCGATGGGGACCGCCACCCGTCACGCACAGCCCGACACGGCGGAAGGTGGAGGACGGAGTGCAGAGTTGGCACGTGGAATGTTAGTGGAGGCATGAGAGATAAGACGAATGAGTTGATTGAAATAATGAAAGAAAGAGAATTAGATGTCGTGTGTTTGTCGGAGACCAAGCGGAAGGGCAGTGGTACTGAAGAGCTCCCTGGCGGGGCGTTAGCTCTATGGTCCGGAGTCCCGGAGAGCGAGAGCGCCTGCCAGGGAGTGGGGGTACTGCTGTCGTCTCGGTTGGTCGATGTTATGACTGAATATAAGGTTGTGAACTCGAGACTTCTCTGGGTTCGCTTTAAATTGGGACTGACGAAGTTATTCCTTTTGGCTGTTTATGCGCCGGTGGCTTCGTCGTCAGAGCTGAGCTGGAGGAGTTTGGGAGAATGTAAGAGAAGTTCTAGACTTGGTTAGAGGAAACGAAAAGAATTGTTGTATGTGGTGATTTGAATGGATGGGTTGGTACCGCTCGGCCAGGGTACGAGTCGGTGCTTGGAATGTTGGCGATAAAAGGGTTAACGATGCTGGCAAGCTTATACTGGGTATGCAAGGAAAAGGGTCTTCTTGTGACAAACACTATGTTAAGTCACAAGAAAATCCATGTGTATATTAGAAAAAGAGAGAATGAGAGAAGTATGATCGATTTATTCCTGGTGGATGACCGACTGCGAAAACAGGTGATGGATACGCGAGTGTTCCGAGGTGCTGACCTGGGAACGGATCACTATCTAGTGATTACTAGATTTAGGGTCTGTTCGCGGGTTGGCGCCACCGGACAACGATACCAGAACCACAGTCGATCGGTAGCATCCGAAGCTGGAAGCTTCAGGAAGCGGACACTAGGAATAAATATCAAGCAAGGGTAGCCGAAAAGCTGGACAGCATTGGTGTTAGGAAAGAATGTGTGGAAGAAATATGGCAGAGCCTTAGAGATGGAATGGTTAGTGCAGCGGAAGACATGTGTGGAAATGTGAAAAGAGGTAGCAGTAAAAGGGTGATGCATGGTGGAATGACGAAGTGAAAGAAGCTGTAAATAAGAAGAAGAAAGCATGGTTAGACTACTTGGCCTCTAGTAATGATAAGGATATGAGAGAGAAGAAGAAGAAAGATATAAGCTCCAGAAAGTTCACACGAAAGCATTGATTGAGGAAGTGCGTGAAAGGAGTAGAATGGAAGCGGACGAAAGGTTGTCGCACAACTTCAAGGAGAACTCAAACTCTTCTGGAAAGAGGTTGGAAGGACCCAGAGTGGTGCGACAGCCTTAGAATGAATAAAGTGCTTTCGGGAACCAATGACGTCCTCTCAGAAAAATCGGACGTCATGCAGCGATGGAGCGAATTTTATAGAGATGTATGCGTGTGATGATCTTAGTGAGGATCCGGGGGTGACGCCGTGACTGGTACGCCAGACTCGGACCTCGATGATACTGAGGTCATCAGTATGAAAGAGATTGAATGTGCGATTAGAAGTTTGAAATGTGGTAAGGCTGCGGGACTAGACAGAGTTACTGCTGAAATGGTCAAGTATGGTGGGCCACGCGTCTGGGACAGCTTTCATCTGCTGTGCAATTTGTGCTGGCGAACGGGGCTGTTCCGGATGATTGGCGATCCGCGGTCATTGTGCCTTTATATAAAGGTAAAGGTTCACATTATGACTGCGGGTGCTATCGGGCGATCAGCTTGACCAGTTTAGCAAGTAAAGTTACTCGAAGGTTTTGACACGTAGGATGCAAGAGAAATCGGAAAGATTTCTATGGGAGGCACAATGCGGATTTAGACCTGGAAGAGGATGCACGGATCAAATGTTTTCTCTCCGCATGATCACGGAGAAGCTTCTGGCTGCTAACCAGAAGATTTTCTGTGCTTTTGTGGATCTTGAGAAAGCATTTGATAAGGTTGTAAGGAAGAAAATGTGGGAACTGTTGCCGGGGTATGGTGTGGATGGTCGATTGCTAAGGGCTGTGCAGTCACTTTACTGTGACTGTAAAGCCTGTGTGCGGGTTGTGTCATGTCTTCCTGGCTATTCATACTGTATCTCGACAGCTGTTTACAGAAGCTGAAAGATAGCTGTTTGGGTGTGAAATTGGGTGACATAAAAGTAAATTGTCTGCTTTATGCTGATGATGCAGTGCTTATAGCACCATCAGAGGCAGAACTGCAGGCATTAGTCACGTGTATGAAAGAAGAATGTGAAATTAGGGTTATTGTTGGATGAAAATTGTAACTGGAAAGCTCACACTGAATATGTTTGTGACAAACTTAACCGCTTTGTTTATGCTATAAGAAGACTTCGAATTACTGTATCGAAAGATGCCGCACGTTGTGCATACTTCGGATATGTCTCCAGTGTGTTAGCATATGGGCTCCTATTGTGGGGAAATTCTGTTACGTTAGAAAAAGTTTTTAAAATTCAAAAAAAGTGTGTACGTGCTATTTGTGGCGCTTGGTTTATGGATAGTTGTCGCCCACTATTTAAAGAATTAAAAATACTTCCTGTGGCATGCATGTATATTAGGGAGGCATGCATTTTTGTAAAAGAACACTCCGATCAATTTGTACAATTTAATAATATAATACCAAGAAATAGACGTCAAAACCGACTGTATCTCCCTAGCTGTAGGTTAAATTTATTTAGAACTAACTGTTATTACTCTGCAGGCACTATCTATAATAAACTGCCCAGTCAATTTAAAGAGATGCCTGTATCATTATTTAAAAATAGGTTGTCTAAATGGCTCTTAGATTACTGCTTTTACAGTGTTAATGATTATTTAAATACCAAATTGACGTTTAATTAACTAATTGTGATTTGACTTAACTAATTGAATTTATTATTTATATTGTAATTTAAATTTATTTGTAACATTATATAAATTGTAGATTATTTATTGAACTATTATATAAATCTGTTTTAAAATTTAAGACTTATGGAATAGAATTATGGAAAGATTCTTTTTTAGATTGATAGGAAATAAACATTTTAATATAAATTTAATTATGATTGCACGCCGTACGCGGCAGTACATGTTGCCCATTAAATATTGTATCACCATACCACTACCATGTATCTGCAATAAATAAATTTGAATTTGAATTTGAATTAATGGTCTCCGTTTGAATGCTAATAAAACTAAGGTTCTGGTATTTGAAAGGGACGAAGAAAGAACGAAGTGCGAAATTTGGGTAAATCAGGAATGTCTAGAACAGGTGAATGAAATTGTATACTTGGGGAGTGCGTTTAGCCGGGATGGAAGATGTGATTTAGATGTGGACAGGCGTGTCGCTGCCGGGAACAAAGTCAATGGTGCCCTGACTGCGTTAATCAAAAGGCAAGGCGTTGTGAAAAGTGCACGCCTTGCAATACATAACGCAGTGTTGGTACCGACTTTGTTATATGGCAGCGAAACCTGGGTATGCCAGAAGAAGCATAAAAGCAGGTTGAATGCAGTGGAGATGCGATCTCTTCGTAAAATGTGCGGCCTTACCATGGCCGACCGAAAGCGAAACGAAGAGATTCGCAATATGGCTGGTTTGAAAGATGACCTTGTCTCAAAAATGGATAAGGGCGTGCTTCGATGGTTTGGGCACGTTGAGCGAATGAGTGAAGACCGAATGGTGAAGAAAATATATAGCGCGAAAGTTAATATTAAAAGGTGTCGAGGTAGACCGAGATTAACTTTCGAAGACCATGTGAGCAAATTGCTCGAAGAGAGGAGGGTCAAGAGTACTCGGATACCTAGACGTGAGATGATGAATCTGAAAGAAGCGAAAGAAGTATGTAGGGATCGTGACACTTGGCGATCTGTTCTCTCTGGCTACCCCGTCAGGGATTGTGCGTGAACATAAATAAAAAATAAATAAATAATGTCTTTTAACGTTTAGTCCAACAACAACTTACGTACTTTCTTAACTTAAAGATCTTTTTTACATTTTGGATCTTTTTAATCTGGCTTTCGCCCTAACCATAGCCATGCCACAGCATTACTGAAAATCATTGGTGACATTAGTGAAGGTATGGCTATATGAGATAATGGGCTGGAGACTACTCTGACACTTTTAGACTTTAGCAACGCTTTCAACACCGTTGATTGAATCTTCTTTCTATTAAATATATGCAGACGATATTCTAATATATTCGTAAACTAGCGCAGAAAACCTTCCTCTCCCTATACATAAATTAATCATGATCTGACACTTATTTCTTAGCCTCGTAAATCTAACGGAGTTTTGGTGAATTCGAGTAAAACTTAGGTAATAATTATGTGCAGTAGAGAAATAGTAAGAAAAAGAGATGGGCAAATTAAACCATTCGTATATTCCGAAACTAGTGATATCCCTTATAGAAATGTAAATAAACTTGGGAGTTCTCCTTGTCAATTCTTTGTAGCTGATTCCTCGACTACAAAGAACTTGCTAAAAGGGTTTATTAAGAAATTTAGTAAAAAGACGGTTTTAACTCTAAGTAAAAAAAATCTATCGTATTGTCCATTCTTGATTCCGCTGATGTTTGTTATAAAGACAATATTGATGAGTAACTAAACAAGTTTGAATGAATAATTATTACGTCTAAAGTATAAGTATAAAGAAAATATTATAACGTCTCCGAATTTCGAATAAATCTCAAGTACCTCCCAGTTCTACTGCGACGAAATGCTTATATTATCACCCTACTCTACCGTGTTCTGTTTAACGAAAGTCTATATATACATATATACACATACACACACACATATATATGTGTGTGTATATATAGTAATTTATTGTTATATATTATTACCTTTAAAAAATACTTTAAGGGAACTCTACATATTACACTTGGCAATGTCCTGTCGATAAAATGACAAGTAATGTTTGATATGAGCAATGCATGACGATTGGATTTTTATTTCACTTTGTTGACTTTTATATATATTTTATTCGCTATATAGAGTTATAGGCATTGGTGAATGTTTAATTATTAATAATAATCGTTAATATATTTTTGATAAGATTAATAACTATTGAGTTAGTTTCTAATCATTCAATCAATCAACAATTTAAATCCAACAAAAAGTGCGTTTATTTTTCAGTCTACGTCAACGTTATTTATTCTTTTTAACAACGATTTATACACATGAAAATATAACTATTACGTTTTAACATTAACCGTCCAATCAATATAAAACATTTTGCCTAACATTTTAAATGATTCATAATAGATGGCCGAAGACATAGATTATAACGATGTCCTTGAAGATATCTTCTTGAGTGAGAATAGACAATGTGAAAAGAGTTACGAAGAAGGTTTTAAGGCAGGTACTGAAGCAGGCAATCCTGAAGGGTATCATTTAGGGTACCACAGAGGAGCAGAGATTGGCAGAGAGTTGGGTATGATAGACTCATTTTATTTTTCTAAAATTATTTATATATTTACTTTTATTTATATATTTATTATATATTAGCCTACATTAAATAACATAAAAAAAACATCCTGGTTGGTCTTTTAATAGGTGACAAGTTCACTACATTGCTTGCGTTATATAAGGAAAACTTAAGAAACTTATGCTAAATATAAAATAAATATTATGATTATTATTCATATGTTATTTTTAAATTTCAGGATACTATTTTGGCGTAGTGACAAATTATTTAAAAAATACTGAAAATTCTGCTGTTAAGTATTCCGACAAAACAGTGAAGCAATTAAAAAAAGTCAAGGAGTTAATTGATGCATTCCCTCATAACAACTCGGAACAACATGACATTTTGGCATTGCTTGAGAGTATAAGAGCTCAATATAAGAAAGCCTGTGCTTTGTTAAAAATATCCTCAAGCAATCCTTACATGGAAAATAT
This sequence comes from Sericinus montela, assembly GCA_029286605.1. Lineage (NCBI taxonomy): Eukaryota > Metazoa > Arthropoda > Insecta > Lepidoptera > Papilionidae > Sericinus > Sericinus montela. Next base: position 8,991,372 of record JAGSMR010000040.1, read on the forward strand.
TTCTTTTTAAAGTGAGTATATTTTGTTCTTTATATTTTTGTAACCTTCACCGACTGAACAACAAAGAAATCAAATAAGTTTGTGATATGGTATGTTTGGAAATGGTGAAGGGAATATATAGACCAAAAGTATATGATAGAGAGTTGAGGCAGACTGCGGTGTGGTCACAGATGTGTTTATGAGCATTCCCATGGCTCTGCCAATATGTGGCAATGGTGGAACACTGTGCGGTTATTGTCGGTTTGCAAACCCGACATAGCCTGTCCCTGCTCCTGTGACTGGGGGTATACATTAGGTATTTAACATATTAAAAAAAAGTGAATGTAAATGATGACTTGAAAGAAGACAGAAAAACTGTTAAATTAATATTTCCTTCTTTATTATGTGTATATGACCAAAATGTTTGTTTAACATAAATAAAAAATAAGTATCTTCACGCAATTCCATATACAGGGGTAGACAGAAGTCTAGTCTAGATAATTAAGTCCCTTTGACCCACCTTCCACCGAAGATATTTTCGGGACAACGTGACAGGTGGTGAGCCCGTCGCCATCTTTATGTCCAAGCCAACAATGTAATTCGTACATAAGTTTTTTTAAAAACTCATTGGTACAAGCTTGCCACCTGGGAATCAAACTCGAAATTCCGACTACCCAACCACTCGGCTATCGTGACTTCATTCTTTGTTAGTTTAACAGTTATTCAAATAACAATTTTAACAGTGGTAGAGCTACGCATCATCTTTTGTTGTTGCATGAATGGGCCGGCTCGACCGGGGAAGTACCACGACCTCACAGAATACCGGCGTAAAGTAGAAGTCTAACAAACTTCTGCGTTTCGTCTGGTGAGTGCAGGTAACCGGAGCCCACAAACCCCCCTCCCCCAATTTTTTGGGGGAGAGGGGCACTCTAAGGCTGGCAACGCATCTGCTATGCCTCTGGTGTTGCGGGTGTTCATGGGCGACGGTAATTACTTTACATCACGTGAGCCGGCCGGCCTTTTCTATAAAAAAAAAATAACAATAATCTGTGCAGCCTTGAAGTTATTTAACCATGCAATTTTTTTGCAGCTATGGAATCAACAATAACCAAAGTCCATAGCCATTTGGATAGGATATTGAAGTACTTGAACCCACTCTTACCTCTTGCTAACTGTCACATGGTTGAATTTCTCACGGAGAGTCACTGGGAGAACTTCCTACCAAAGTCATTGAGACAAGTTTTAGACCAGTGGGACCTAAATAAATCCATAGATAAATTCTGGACATATGCTACATACCAAAGTAATAAAGGTGAGCATAGTTTGAGACATTCCTTCTTAGTTCTAGTGACAACACACTAAACTTTTTCTTTTATTGCTTGTAAGAAGCTTTTCCGTTCTATTATATATCTTCGCTGCAATAGTTATTTAAATTCAAGTAGACTGTTAGTTCATCTTTCAACCTCATCATCATAATAACAGCCTATTTAAAGTCAACTGCTGAACATATTCCTCCCCCAAAGATTACAAAATAGAATGGTCCTATGCCATCTACATCCATCAACTGCTATATTCTGTGAGTTCATGTTCTGTATATTTTTTCTCAGGAGTGACAACAAACTAACCAATTTTGTCTAATGCTTTCATGTTGCTTGCTAGTGACATGAGCTTCAGTAGTAATTTGCCATCAGGAAGACTATTTGTCCATTACCACATCCAACCACCGTAACAAATGTACAATTTTCCATACTATGATTATCAATACACATTTTCAGATAAATGTGAGCTTCGTCAGTGGATCCACGATGCGCAAGCGCACAGCCTAGAGGTCAACAATGTCTACTGTCTGTCTACCGATCAGTTAAAACACCATATCAAGTGTTGGGGTGGTATTGTCAGGCCAGAGATTAAAATCAAAGAGTTTATGACCAGTAAGAAGAGCTATGAGGTTCGAATTTTAAAATATTTTATAACGTCAAGTTGCTCGTTGTTTTAGTGGCTAAGCGCTTGGCCGCAGAATTTAGAAAGAGAGAACCATTTATTTACTTAAAAACATGAGAGTGGGCTTTAGACCACACAACAAGTAAAACGTCTTTAGCTTCATTAATATATATGTCCCATGCATATATAAACATGTATCCATATCTATGTATATATGTAAATGTTTATATATTTATAAAATGTATGTGTATAAACATATATTAATTTTCTACAAATAATTAGATTTATCGTGGGTTTTCATGATAGTTGAATATTTTTAATAAATTTATTATTTTTCTACATTATTTTCATTATCGGATACATTACTGTCTATGAGAGAAAGAGGTAAAAAAAATGTGTGCTAGCTTGCTCTTGCCCCTACAGTAATATACGAAACGTATCTCCCTCTCTTTCTATCTTAACCCTCTGTAGCATAGTGTAAACCGTAGGTAATATAGCGTTCGAACGCCTTGAAATTAAATAGATTTGATTTCTTGATGTAATCGCGAACTCTAACCTATAGTCTACATACCGAACTAAAGAATTAATGCCAAAAATTACGATGGCGTATTTCAAATTGAGACTTGTATTTTGACAGCCGGCATTTTAGAAAGGTGGTCGCTGACGGCAATTTAAATAAACGATAAAAATTTGTTTCGCTTTTGTTTTGTGTATTATCTTGCTAAATTGGAGAGGTGAGTATTTGAACTTCATAGTGTATTATTTTTGAATACTTTTCACGTTTTGACTGTTTTTTTTTTTCGCAAATAATGATTGTTGCCCGTAGTCTACATGAGATTAAAAGTATCATAACGTTATTTGTAATCTTTTATACTGATTATTGCCCTGTTTATTTTACAGGATGACTGCTCAGCGGTTTCTTGGTGACGCAGATATTATTTTTGCGTTTTATGATGATGCAGATAGCGTGGATGGCCTAGATTTTGATGACAGTCTAGCGGATCCCGATTTTGTTCCTTAATTGACCACCTTTGAAGATGATGCTCGCGAGGTAGATATTGATGTGCATTCCATAATGGAAACCCTAGAAAGTACAGATGAAATCCCTTCTTCTTGCATCGGCATTGATGATGACACGACAGCACTGCTGGACTTTCTCAAGTAAAGAAGCCAAGAACAACTCCTAAAACGAAGCCTGCTAAAATGAACTTACGCTGGCAGAAAAAGAATTCTAGAATTGAACGCAGAGCAGCTAATGTTTACGGGAGACAAAACCGTAGGTTCTAATCTTCTTGAGTTAGATACTCCTATACAGTTCTTTCTGTACCTATTTTCTCAACAGTTAATCAAGAAAATTTCCGAAGATACCAATTTGTATCAAGTGTAGAAAGATTCTATCAGTACTTTTCGAATTTACAGGTGTGGTATATTTTATGTCTCTTGTGGAATTGCCTAGAGTTACTAACCACTGGAGTCCGTCCTATCATTGGAACATCTCTAATACAGGAAACCATTACGCTGAACAAATTTGAAAAAATTCGTCAAACGTTGCATTTCACGACAATAGCAAATATCTTCCTAGGATTAACTCTGATCATGATCGTACATACAAAATACGTCCAGCTGTGGATACCTTGAATGAAGCATTTAGTCCATTAGTCCAAGCATTAGTCCCAATAGAAGAGCCTCTTTGTGTGGACAAGCAAAATATGCTCCACTTAATCTCGCAACACACTGAAGAGATACAATCCTAACAAACCACACACGTGGGGCTATAAAGTCTTTGTGTTGCTATAAAACAGAAATCGAAACGGGCTAAGAAAATGGACTGTTACAAAGAGAGCCAGATTTAGGTGCTTCGTCTAACGTTGTCATGAGATTAGCGCTTATGATTCCAAGGCATCAGAATCACAAACTATATTGCGACAACTATTTTACTAGTCCCCGTCTGATGGAATATCTGGCCAATGAAGTCATATTGAGTCTTGGTACTATGAGAAGAAACAGAATACCAGACTGCGAGCTGACATCTGAAAAGGTAATGATGAAAAAAGAAAGATGCTATTCAGAAGAATACTTAGCCGACGTGAACGGAATCCATGTGTCAACTGTAGCGTGGAAGGACAACAAAATCGTCAACCTGGTTTCTACCTTTGCTGGGCAAAAACCAGAAACTTATGTTCGAAGATGGGTCAAACACAATTCAAAGTATGTAAATATAAACCGACCAAATATGGTCGGAGAGTACAATCGTCATATGGGTGGCGTTAATCAGCTAGACAGGATCATGGGTTTTTATAAAATACGATTGAGAAGAAAACGATGGCCTATGCGATTGTTTTATCATTATTTGGATGTTACGATGGCCAATGCATGGATATTGTACAAAAGGAATGCTAAAGATAAAAGCCTTAAAACAGGCCTGTTATCGATTGCTGATTTTCGTCTGGAGATTGCTGTGACTCTTTGCAAAATGGGTGCAAGAACAAGTATGTCCAGTCTGCGATCACTTGCGAGCGAAAATAAAGCAAAAAAATAAAAGTCCTGCACAGCACATGCCACCGAAAGCATTCCGGAAAGACCAGATTGGGCATTGGCCGCAATGTTCGGATAAGAAAATTAGGTGCAAGTTTCCGAAGTGTGTTGGATTTACCCATAATGTATGCGAAAAATGCGGGGTAGCCTTAGGCTACATGAAATACCAAGAATTGCTTCAGAAATCTCCACATTTCATAATATCCCATTGTGTTTCGATATATTAAAGATTTGAAACCCTTAACTCAGTGTTGCCCGAAAGCAACACCCCTATTTTTGTTAATTTTATTACCAAATAATTTAAAAAAAATTAACTATCCTGAAATACGTGTATTTTACTTTTATTTCACCATCCTCTATCCAAAAAATTGGTAAATCCAAGTTCGTGAGTGGTAGAGGGTTAACTTATATCTCCCTCTCAACTTTAGTTCGCCTCGCACGATCACACTTTTATATATAAAAGTGTGATCGTGCGAGACCGATGGCCGTCGCCGTCTTTATTATTTATTTATTTATTTATTTGCAGGAAATATGGTAATTACAGGTGTTAAAACTGTACATATATGTCAATCATATTTCGCAATGTCGGCATGCAAATACATTAGAAATAGAATTTAAAATACTTAATTATAGAATTTAAAGGATAGAATTTTACTAAACATTAATAATATATAGATTATTGTCAAGAAAAGTTATACATTAATGTCAGTATGAAAAGTTTGTCTAATATTTGGTAGTAACAGTCTCCAGGTCAGGCAATATTTCTTAAGATAAGGTTTCATCTATTACACAAAATCATTAAAATATGAAGCTAATACAATTATGACACATTCCGTAGTGGTATATATAAGTAATGACAAAAAAGAACAAAAATTAATACAAAAGAAAAATAAGGTACAAATATCAATTTTGCAGATTTACCAAAAAGAAGCAGTACTTATTTCTGCTTAAAACAAAAAAAAAATCATCTACTGAATAGAAACAATTTTTAATGAGCCATTGCTTTAATCTACTCTGAAAGTTTTTAAGAGTAAGCTCTCGAATTTCACTTGGAATTTTATTATATATCTTAATACACATAAATAACAATTTTTCTGAAATAAAGATGTTTTGCACCTAGGAAAAGTTAACTTCGTTATGTCTCGATGCGGAAATCTTTCATTTGCATCAGTACATCTAAGGAACAATTTAGGATATTTTTTTACGAATGTTCCGATTTCATAAATATATAAAGAATACAATGTAAGAATTTTTAGCTCTTTGAAAATTGGTCTACAAGATTCAAGAGGGCCACATCCACAGATTGCTCTAAGACATTTTTTCTGTATTACAAAAGCTCTGTTGAAATTTGTGGAATTTCCCCAGATTAAAATTCCATAACGTAAGATAGATCCCACATAACCATGATACGCTAACATCGCTGCTTCTTTATTAACTAAGTTTCTCAGTCGCCTAAGCGCATAAACAAACTTATTTAATTTGTCGCACATTAATCTTATATGTGTTTTCCAACTACAGTGTTGATCTAAAGTTAAGCCAAGAAATTTTATTTCTGTAACATTTTTAATTTCTTGGTTATGGTTCATAACTTTAATTTTTGGAATATTTGCCCGATTTGTGGAGAATGTAATATGTTTAGTTTTAAGTAAGTTTGGACATAAATTATTATTTTCTAACCATTTTATAGTTGATATTACTGTATAATTAATGTTCATACTCTGAAGGTTTCTTTTCATCTGCTATAAGGACGGCATATAAGATGCATTGCTGATTGATTGCTAATGGTAGATCATTGATGTATAAAATAAAAAATAGGGGTCCGAGGATAGTGCCCTGAGGGACGCCTTTAGAAATTTGTTTTAAATTCTAGCTATAAGTGACTTCATCTCCATATTCATTAGTTCTAGTTATTTGTACATATTGCTTTCTGTTAAATAAGTAAGATTTTACCCATTCATGTGCAATTTCTCTAACGCCATAGTTTTCAATTTTATTTAGCAGCAGATCGTGTTCTACAAAATCGAAAGCCTTACTCATGTCGAAAAAAACACCGGTAACCTTTCTACCTTTGTCAATGTTCTGCGTTATATGGTTAACAAGCATGAAATGAGCTAAAGTGGTGGATTTGTCTTTTTGGAAGCCGTTTTGTTCTTCCCGTATAACTTTATATTTATCTAAAAAGCTGTAAAGTCTACTATGCATTGCTTTTTCAAATATTTTCGCTATTATTGGAATAAGAGCTATGGGTCGATAATTATTTATATCTTTTTTATTTCCTTTTTTAAATATGGGTTTAATTATAGAAGTTTTTAGTTTTTCTGGGAATATTCCGCATTCAAATGATAAGTTAATAATATTAACTTATCATTTGAATGCGCGAAATAATTTTTGATATTTCATCTACAGAGCATGGTTGTAGAAATATGCTTTCATTTATAGTATGTAATGTTTTTGTGGGATTTGATTTATCTCTATACCTACGTTGGTTACATAAATTAATAAAAAAGTTGTTGAAGATATTTGCAATTTTGATTGGATCTTCGACCAATTTTTCGTTGTTATAAATTGACTCTATACCATCGTTTTTGTATAAATTATTAGACGATTCTTTAATGAGTTCCCAGGCTGCTTTACATTTGTTTTTAGAGTTATTAATAAAATTATTGTTAGCATTATTTTTAGCTTTTATAATACATGCTTTTAAAATTTTAGAATAGGTCTGCACTCGTGTTTTAATTTTATTTGTTTTGTTTTTATACATCATAGTTAATAATTTCCTTTTTGTGCGACACGACTTTTTGATGCCTTTTGTTATCCATTTTGTAGATGTCTTGTTTTTTCTTATTTTAACTTTTAATATAGGAAAGCATAGGTTATAAAACATTATTAAAGTTTCATGAAATTTATTTAATGCACTGTTAACCTCGTCCTCTATTACCTCTCTCCATGAAATATTAGAAAGGCATTGTTTGAATTTTATCATATTTTCCACGTTATAGTCTCTTATAAATATAGAGTGATTTAAATTCGTTTCCTGTATTAAATTTGTCTGTTTGAATTCTAGTGTTTGTGCAGTGTCGTGATCAGATAGATGTAGCAAATGTATTTTACCAGAAGCATTTCTGGTAAAATACATTTGCTTATGTCCAAGGCAACGATATAAACCTGACATAAGTATTGAATGAAGCCATTGTTACGAGACTGCCACCTGGGAATCAAACTCCGGGTCTCTTGACTAGAATTCTATTCTAATAGTATTAGAACTATAGAATTCTGATAACCCAACCACACGGCTATCGTGACCAATCTAGTTGTATTTACATTATTATATATTTTATCGTGACAATAGGTATTTATATTAAATTAATATAAAAATTGTAGGTACAAACAATGTCGCGCTTAGTCGCATCACTATATGACGCGTCTAAATCCTCTCACTGTTTGGAGGCCGGTGGTGGAAGGGGCCACCTGCTTGTGGCCCTTACTTTAGGGTACAGTATACCCAGTTTGACTCTCGACTGTGATAAGATAGCATTAAAGAGTGCAGCCTCAAGAGTGAAAATTATTCAGGTAATTGTTTAGGTATGTTGTTGAAAGTACATTTGTTTGTATACAAATTTACGAAACTTAATGCATGAGTGCATAAGGATGTTATTAATAAAAAGTTGTTGAAGATATTTGCAATTTTGATTTGATATTCGACTAATTTTTCGTTGTTATAAATTGACTCTGTACCATCGTTTTTGTATAAATTATTAGTCGATTCTTTAATGAGTTCCCAGGCTGCATTACATTTGTTTTTAGAGTTATTAATAAAATTATTGTTAGCATTATTTTTAGCTTTTTTAATACATGCTTTTAAAATTTTAGAATAGGTCTGCACTCGTGTTTTAAATTTATTTGTTTTGTTTTTATACATCATAGTTAATAATTTCCTTTTTGTGCGACGCGACTTTTTGATACCTTTTGTAATCCATTTTGTAGTTGTATTGTTTTTTCTTATTCTAACTTTTAATATAGGAAAGCATAGGTTATAAAACATTATTAAAGTTTCATGAAATTTATTAAATGTCCTCTATTACCTCTCTCCATGAAATATTAGAAAGGCATTGTTTGAATTTTATCATATTTTCCATGTTATAGTCTCTTATAAATATGGAGTAATTTAAATTCGTTTCCTGTATTAAATTTGTCTGTTTGAATTCTAGTGTTTGTGCAGTGTCGTGATCAGATAGATGTAGCGAATGTATTTTACCAGAAGCATTTCTGGTAAAATACATTTGCTTATGTCCAAGGCAACGATATAAACCTGACATAAGTATTGAATGAAGCCATTGTTACGAGACTGCCACCTGGGAATCAAACTCCGGGTCTCTTGACTAGAATTCTATTCTAATAGTATTAGAACTATAGAATTCTGATAACCCAACCACACGGCTATCGTGACCAATCTAGTTGTATTTACATTATTATATATTTTATCGTGACAATAGGTATTTATATTAAATTAATATAAAAATTGTAGGTACAAACAATGTCGCGCTTAGTCGCATCACTATATGACGCGTCTAAATCCTCTCACTGTTTGGAGGCCGGTGGTGGAAGGGGCCACCTGCTTGTGGCCCTTACTTTAGGGTACAGTATACCCAGTTTGACTCTCGACTGTGATAAGATAGCATTAAAGAGTGCAGCCTCAAGAGTGAAAATTATTCAGGTAATTGTTTAGGTATGTTGTTGAAAGTACATTTGTTTGTATACAAATTTACGAAACTTAATGCATGAGTGCATAAGGATGTTATTAATAAAAAGATTTATTTAATTAATGTTTTTTAAATAAGCAAACACACACACAGTTATGCGAAAGTTACTGTTCCTTCACTTCTCGTTCTATCCTGATGTCGCTCTAAGCGTATAATTCCTACATATGAATATCTTCACGCAATTCCCAATACAGGGGTAGACAGAGGTCAAGTCTAGACAATTAAGTCCCTATGACCCACCTTCCACCGAAGATATTTTCGGGACAACGTGACAGGTGCTGTGCCCGTCGCCGTCTTTATGTCCAAGCCAACGATGAAATTCGTACATAAGTTTTTGAAAAACTCATTGGTACTGCCATCTGGGGATCGAACTCGGGTCTCTCGACTCGAAATTCCGACCACCCAACAACTCGGCTATCATGACTTGACTTGAATAGAAATAGGTAGGAATAATTTCAAAAAAATTCCTGTTATCCCAAAGTAAGTAGCTAAATAAAACAACGAAAGTATCACAAACACCCTTAATGTAGACAAAGTGATATTCTACGTTAATCCATCTAGGAATCGAAGCCGGAAACTCAGAGCTGACGATATCTTGAAAACCGATGTGCACATCTACCGGTCACTAGGATCGTCGATAACTTTTTTTTAAAAATAATAACCTTTCAGCAGATGTTATTTAAATAAAGCCTATAATTGCCCATGAGTTACAATTAAAGATAGCTACTTGCCACACTGCTTCAGATTTCAATAACTTAATGCTCGGATGCGTCTGATTCTGCAATCGCCAATCCCTTTGTCGACTTTGGCTGGCGACACGCTTACGGTTATGGCTATAACCGTAAATTTTCCTAAAGGAAGGGGTCTATCCTGGTCTGTTAAAGATTCGTAATCTGAAACATTAATTTAGCAACAGTTAGTTGATTACAGCCAAGGGCAACGGAAAATTAGATATCTCGCCATAGAGACACCTAATTTTTGCAATAAGAAAAAAAAATCTCTGAAATCAAGTACTTTATTTTTGTGTAACGAGGGAGTACCTCAAGGACTACACTTAAGCCCATTAGTATTTAATATATACGGCGTTGTTTTCTTGCAGAAGCAGTGGCGTGCGATTGCTAAAAAGGTAACCAATGACAAGGAAGAGTGTATCAGTGAAACTATAAACTGCAACATCCATCGTTTCGCCAGTGCCTTTGTTAATAAGAATACAAATTTAACAAGGGTCATTAAAAACTCATTTCCTGAGCATTGTGACAAAGACGTGAAAATACTCTTGACTGGTATGTAACCATTTCCAATACTGGGGTATACAAGACGTCAATATTTCATTTTTCAAACCACTACATACCACACAGTCGCGATAACCGATTGGTGGGGAGGTCGGAATTCGTGTCAAGAGACCTAAATTCGATCTCTAGGTGGCAGGCTAATACCAATGGTTTTTAAAAACTTATGTACGAATTATATATCTTTGTCATAACATTAAGTCTGCGACGGGCTCACCAACTGTCACGTTGTCCCAAAATATCTTCGGAGGAAGGCGGGTCAAAGGGACTTAATTGTCTAGTCTAGACCTCTGTCTACCACCTGTATTGGGTATGAATTGAAGATTATTTACTTCTTTTCACATTACATATAATTTTATTTTATTTACTTACAAAAAGTCAGGATAGCCGAGTTGTTCGCTCGTACCAATGGGTTTTTCAAAAACTTATGTACGAATATCGTTGGCTTGGACATAAAGACGGCGACGGGCTCACCACCTGTCAAGTTTTCCCGAAAATATCTTCGGTGGAAGGTGGGTCGAAGGGACTTAATTGTCTAGACTCGACCTCTGTCTACCCCTGTATTGGGAATTGCGTGAAGATATATTATTTTTTTATTTACTTGTCATATTTAAGTAATGGTTAATAGGTAATCAAAATATATAAAGTATATAAAAATATAAAATGATATCTTCACGCAATTCCCAATACAGGGGTAGACAGAGGTCAAGTCTAGACAATTAAGTCCCTTTGACCCACCTTCCACCGAAGATATTTTCGGGACAACGTGACAGGTGGTGAGCCCGTCGCCAACCGTCGCCTTTATGTCCAAGCCAACGATGAAATTCGTACATAAGTTTTTGAAAAACTCATTGGTACTGCCACCTGGGGACCTACGAACTCGGGTATCTCGACTCGAAATTCCGACCACCCAACAACTCGGCTATCGTGACTTTTTTGAAAATAATTTATGCGCACACACCACATACACACACATTAACAAACCTCGCATAGTATGACGCTTCACATCAACCCACATATTCGTTACCAATGTTATGTAGTAAATATCTCCTTTAAACTTAAATAACATTCAATCAATAAGTATTTTTTTGTCATGAAGAACGGAACTTTCTGGAGCAATTACAATCATACCTAAAAGAAGATTTTAAATAAATATATACATACATAGATAGCGACAATATCACATTTTTTTATAGGAAAAGGGAGGCAAACGAGCAGGTCGCTCACGTGATGGTAAGTGATTACCGCCGCCCATGAACACCCGCAACACCAGAGGCATAGCAGATGCGTTGCCGGCCTTAGAGTGCCCCTCCCCCCCAAAAAATTGGGGGAGGGGGGTTTGTGGGCTCCGGTTACCTGCACTCACCAGACGAAACGCAGAAGTTTGTTAGACTTCTACTTTACGCCGGTATTCTGTGAGGTCGTGGTACTTCCCCGGTCGAGCCGGCCCATTCATGCAACAACAAAAGTCGATGCGTGGCTCTACCACTGTAGATTACAGTGGTAGATTGCTCCGATCCAAATGTAGGATGCTAAAGCCCTTGAGATATGGGAATCGGAAACAACTAAGGCACCGCAAACACCCAGACCCGGGAAAAGGACACCTTGAAAACCGGTGTTTACGCCACGCGTCCCCCGAGGACGTCATTTAAACCTCATCATTGTGTTACATGAATAAGTTGAAGAAAATAAATATAATTTTAATTAATTATATTTCAAATACTTTGTGCCCTGAAATTCCCTCGGGGACGCAAATACTTTCTTAAAAATATACTATTATTTTTTAAGGAAGCTTTTATTATAGGAGGGAATTTTATTATAACATTATTTAAGGTTACAACTTAGGACGGAACGCCCGGATGCTCGCCGCTCAGTCCATAGACAGGGTCGTATATCAGAAACAACTACCCTCAAAGAGTTTGCTTTACAGAGCGTTATTTCAGGTGGGTGCAATATTTCATATGTAATCTTCATAAAAATACAGCGTCTATATTGTCATCGACCAGATCCGAATGTTATTGAATTGAAATTTTGACAGCATTTTTACCCGTGTAAATAATATAAAATAAATATCTTCACGCAATTCCCAATACAGGGGTAGACAGAGGTCAAGTCTTGACAATTAAGTCCCTTTGACCCACCTTCCACCGAAGATATTTTCGGGACAACGTGACAGGTGGTGAGCCTGTCGCCGTCTTTATGTACAAGCCAACGATGAAATTCGTACATAAGTTTTTTGAAAAACTCATTGGTACTGCCACCTGGGGATCGAACTCGGGTCTCTCGACTCGAAATTCCGACCACCCAACAACTCGGCTATCGTGACTTCTGTGAAAATAATTTATGCGCACACACCACATACACACACATTAACAAACCTCGCATAGTATGACGCTTCACATCAACCCACATATTCGTTACCAATGTTATGTAGTAAATATCTCCTTTAAACTTAAATAACATTCAATCAATAAGTATTTTTTTGTCGAGAAGAACGAAACTTTCTGGAGCAATTACAATCATACCTAAAAGAAGATTTTAAATAAATATATACATACATAGATAGCGACAATATCACATTTTTTTATAGGAAAAGGGAGGCAAACGAGCAGGTCGCTCACGTGATGGTAAGTGATTACCGCCGCCCATGAACACCCGCAACACCAGAGGCATAGCAGATGCGTTGCCGGCCTTAGAGTGCCCCTCCCCCCCCCAAAAAATTGGGGGAGGGGGGTTTGTGGGCTCCGGTTACCTGCACTCACCAGACGAAACGCAGAAGTTTGTTAGACTTCTACTTTACGCCGGTATTCTGTGAGGTCGTGGTACTTCCCCGGTCGAGCCGGCCCATTCATGCAACAACAAAAGTCGATGCGTGGCTCTACCACTGTAGATTACAGTGGTAGATTGCTCCGATCCAAATGTAGGATGCTAAAGCCCTTGAGATATGGGAATCGGAAGCAACGAAGGCACCGCAAACACCCAGACCCGAGGTAATGTAGAAAAAGTGGCTTTTCTACATTGACCCGAGCGGGAATCGAACCCGAGACCTCGAGATGGCGACACCTTGAAAACCGGTGTTTACGCCACGCGTCCCCCGAGGACGTCATTTAAACCTCATCATTGTGTTACATGAATAAGTTGAAGAAAATAAATATAATTTTAATTAATTATATTTCAAATACTTTGTGCCCTGAAATTCCCTCGGGGACGCAAATACTTTCTTAAAAATATACTATTATTTTTTTAAAGATTACCACGGTAAATATAGAGAACATGACTGCATGGTTACCGTTGCTTGAAATTGCCATCATCAAAGAGTTCTACTAATTTTAGTAACTAACTGAGCCAAGGCGAAGGGTTTAACTAACAGAAGAAACTAAATTATGTATAAACTATAAATTGCAACAATATTACCACTTACAGTTTACTTTTTTATTGACCTTCGCGCGTATATTTTTTAAGAAAAATAAAATAAATAAATAAAAGAATAATTAAGTCACGATAGCCGAGTGGCTGGGTGGTCGGAATTTCGAGTCGAGAGACCCGAGTTCGATCCCCAGGTGGCAGGCTCGTACCAATGGGTTTTTCAAAAACCTTATGTACGAATTATATCGTTGGCTTGGACACAAAGACGGCGACGGGCTCACCACCTGTCCCGTTAACCCGAAAATATCTTCGATGGAAGTTGGGTCAAAGGGACTTAATAGACTAGATCTCTGTCTACCCTTGTATTAGGAATTGCGTGAAGATATTTTTAAGAAAAATGAAGAAATTTTTATACATTTATTAGAAATTATTAATTATTATTAATATACTTTTTAAAAAGAAATGGAGAAATTAGAAAAGGGTATAGAGTTTTCAAAGCTAATGTCACCTCTTAAGGTAGTAATGAAAATAGTGGTAGATTAGGTAGAAGAAAACCAGAGACTAAATTAACGCTCAGCGGGTCCGAGATGCCAAACAAACACTGTTTGTTTTTACAGGTAATTGTTAAGAAGCATTTACCGGAGTTCGCATTAAGTGACGGTAAACTTAAGAAAGTGGCGACAAATTGCGATAACTTCAAAGATTATTTCAAGATGGCCGACAGCTTGCTTGAACTTGGACTGTTTGACAGGTTACCTGACAGTTACGTCACGGACATGTCAAACGATGTGAACTGTCAATGGAAGCGAGTGACGTTGTTCTATATGTTGAGGTTATGTTTGGCACAGGTTATAGAGAGTGTGTTGTTGTTGGATAGATTGTTGTATTTATTAGAGAGCGGGTTTGAAAAAGCGTATATTGTGAAACTGTTCGATCCTGTGATGTCGCCTAGGTGTCATGGCATTGTAGCTATTAGATAGCGATTGGTATTTACGATAAGAAGAAGAGAGAATTTGTACGAATGTTTATATAATAAATATCTTTTAATAAATTATTTTGTTTTAATCTTTCATCTACAACCCTAATCATTGTTACGGTTATATATAACAAAGCCATCTGTACTAATACGAAAGGTTTTTTTTTTTTTAATTTTATACTCTACTCATATTACAAGATATGATATAACAACATTATATGATATTACAACATAATATGATGTCGAGTTTATGTCCTGCTTACTTTTTTGGGAAACCAATTTAACTCATGTCAAAATCTAACCATAGATATTTTAAGGCGGAAATATAATCAGGTCTTATGTACCATCACTCAAAAACATGATTCTCGAAAGATTCATAAACAATTGCGTAATTTTTTATTTGAATTTTCTTAGTTGATTCTGGCGGGAATCATAATGCACACGAGATCTTCGTCGTCTTCATTCTTCAACTCCCATTTCACGTCAACCTTTACTTTGGGATACGATTTCAGGACTGGAAGCGTTGCTGCATAACTCACTTTCTGACCGGCCTGTAAAGTATAATAAAATAATTACAAAAACATATAAATATCTATAAAAATTAATAAATGTCAGTTTTATTTCTTTAATTCACTTTACATATACATCAATCACACAATACAAAGATTTTCAAAATAACTTTGGTGAAACAGTAATGTTAGTATGTAATACATATATCCAGTAAGGCAAGAAGTATAGAATATACATTTGTCGGATATTTATAATTTTTTATAAAACTAGGACTGGGAACTTAAAAAAAACTTAAGCTGAGCTCAAAGGAGTAAATCAACGGGCTCATAATTAAAGTACGTGAGGTGTGATGTTATTAAAAATAAATTATCAATAAAAATGTACTTGTGTACTGTTTTTTTTTTAATTTTATACTCTACTCATATTACAAGATATGATATAACAACATTATATGATATTACAACATAATATGATGTCGAGTTATTGTCCTGCTTACTTTTTTGGGAAACCAATTTAACTCATGTCAAAATCTAACCATAGATATTTTAAGGCGGAAATATAATCAGGTCTTATGTACCATCACTCAAAAACATGATTCTCGAAAGATTCATAAACAATTGCGTAATTTTTTATTTGAATTTTCTTAGTTGATTCTGGCGGGAATCATAATGCACACGAGATCTTCGTCGTCTTCATTCTTCAACTCCCATTTCACGTCAACCTTTACTTTGGGATACGATTTCAGGACTGGAAGCGTTGCTGCATAACTCACTTTCTGACCGGCCTGTAAAGTATAATAAAATAATTACAAAAACATATAAATATCTATAAAAAATTAATAAATGTCGTTTACATCCCCAATATCATATGTTCAATCCATTATTGATAGTAGACAGAGTCTAGATAACTTACTACTTTCTACACACCTTTCACCAAATCTTTAAGATTGAAACGTTTTGCTTACACAAAACTTAAGTATTATTTTGTTTTACAAGCGTTTCGGTATAAATCATCTAAGAGATTATTCGATGTCACAGAATAATTGACAATTTTCCCTAAAGCTTTTTTTTTAAAAACATGAGAAGAACTAAAATTTACTACTTGTTTTACCACTTGTGTTTTAACTGCTCAATATGGCAATACTTGTGTATGGTAATACTTGTGTACTTCTGCATTGGCGACATCACCCTGGCAATTACACGTAGGTATGCAAATATGCAGAAAAAAATTGTTGTACGTGTTAATTGCTTAACCGGGACGCAAATATAATAGTGACTTAAGATCGGTGGTACATTCCTTCTCTGCCTAGGAGACGCCAGTTTCAGATCAACACTCATAAACTATTTCTGACACCAAACTTAGTACTTTAAGTTTAACTTACTAGGAGGACGTACCTATTCACTATTTTTGTTTATGGTTGTAAATTGTTAGAAATAAATCATATTTAATTTAAATTTTTTTCAACTGTTGCGTTCCAGTTTGAAGGGTTATAGAACCTGAGTAATTACGGGCTATGGGGATTAGAATTATCCCCAAACGGAAACGCGTATATCCTTATTATTTTAAAGGTTTTCAAGTGATAAGGGCTGCAGTAGTCACATCCATATAGTTCGGTCGTTTTTTACCCATAGATAATTTTTTTTTTAAATAATTGATATTAAACCTCTACAGACAGGATCTGTGTCTTGATCTTTTAAGCTCATTAGCTGTGTACTTGGCAATCACTCGCCTTTTACCAAAATAAATCAAATCTTTATCTGCATTGCTATATGACAACTTTCCAACGCCTAGTCAGGTGTAACGTAATACTAGTGTTCCGAAGACTTAAGTTTAAGTAACATTGCTCTTATAATACAAACCTTCAACGGGCAAGTGAGTCCATTGCCCTTGCAGGCGTCCGGCTGTGGCAGGGGGAACGGGACTGGCAGGTTCATTATCACACCGTGCACCTCTGTCTCCAAGCTGGTTACGTCTTTTGCTGTAATACATAATAAATTACATTTCGAATTCGAGTTAGGAGACCCGAGATCTATCCCCAGGGTAATAGGCTCGTGCCAATGAGTTTATTCAAAACTTACATCGTTGCTCTAGACATGAAGACGGCGGAAGGCTCACTACCAGTCAGTCATGTTGTCCAAAAAAATGTCTTCGGTGAAAGGGGGGTTAAAAAGGACATAATTGTCTAAACATCTGTCTATCCCAGGATAGGAGTGAATATATATTTTTTATTAACATAAATAGTCGTTTTACTTCGAAATTCGAACTCACAACAAGCACTGTCCCAATCATCGTACAAGGTTATGGCAATCGAAAACAAATGACGTATAATCCGTTAACATCTTTCATTGCTTATTAACTTCTTGATTATCTTAATTAACCGATTATCCAGAGAGTAAAAATTACAACGATGGCCGAGTGGTTGGGTGATCGGAATTCGAGTGGAGAGAACCAATTTCGATTCCGAGGCGACAGGCTCGTACCAATGGATATTTTCAAAACCTATGTACGATCCATATAGGTCGAAGGAAGTTAATTGTCTAGACTAGACCTCTGTCTACCCCTTTATTGGGAAAGGCGTGAAGATATATACTCAAATTACCAATTGCCAATTGTCTAGTGATTGTTATGCCTGTAAATGGCCACTGCAGGAGATAAGCCTTTCGTGTTATATGATATTAAAAATTTCTTTCAATAAAAAACATAGGAAATATGTTTCGTTATTATTTGACACTTTTAAAAAAATACTAGCAATGCCAAATAACATTACTGGTATTCCTGATAAGCACTCCAATTAAGCTGCAATGCATGTGTCTGGAGTGGATCACGGCAATAGTCGAATGGCGGGCCCGAACTTGCGACAATATGTTTCGCAGTTCGAATCCTAAACCATAAGGCTATTGACGCTTGTTTGGTTATTCTTACATATTGAATATTTCTTATATAGGTCTCTCCTTTATGGCGGAGTGCTATAATCGCCATGTTTGGCAAGCGGATTGACAATCGCAGTACCAGACATCTCGCACATTAGACACTGCTACACGGGCAGCAGTGTCTAATGTCACTGTCTAATGTTAAAATTTTCCGTCAGGCGTTTTTCGAAATGGTTATCCCGCCATCTTTCGGTAGCCAAAGAGATTTCTATGGCTTTTCCTCCTAAGAAAAGAAAAGTAGTATATTTTTATGCTGATATCATACGGCTAACTAACTGTATAGTACGATCAGATACTAACATGGTGTGAAGTCGATGGTGATTGTGGAGTTGGTGTTTCTCTTCAGCACGCATTCCTTCGCTGTTTCCGCGCACCCACTCACTCCCACCAATTCGATTGACGCTAATTTGGAACCTGTAATAAGAAAAAAAACTTACAATACTGACGACGGCCTAGTGGTCAGAATTCGATCCCCAGGTAGGCTCGTTCCTACGTGTTTTTTTTTAAACTTATGTATGATTGTAGCCTGTACTCTCCAGGTTGGCAAATTGCTGAATGTACAACGGGCTCGGTCACTTAAAAGCGTATTGAATAAAAACTCCATGTCAGAGAATTAATTAGAGATTTTCTAGACGTCCATCATCTGCAGTATTTGGTGATGCATTTTAATTTAATTAGTAGGCACAAAACTGTAAGCTGTACTACTGAGAAAATCTGTTCACTCAAAGACACAAACACACACACACACACACACACACACACACACGCACACACACGCACAAACAATATCAGCAATAATTATCTTTTAAATTTTTTTTCAATGTTGAATTATTTTTTAGACTGTACAAATAATAAATAAATAATAAGTCACGATAGCCGAGTTGTTGGGTGGTCGGAATTAGACTGTACAACCCGCAATAAGTAAAATAAGTGAAGACATTAATGTTTATTTCTAAACCTAGTTCAACCTCAGTTACGTAAGTTACTCTGTTAACAATGTTCACTGTTTAAATTAAAGAGTTGAAATTATGTTTGTTAATTTTTTCCTCGAATAAATATAATAATAATATATGCGTGAAAATTAAAAAGAAAGATCTAGAACGAACAGCAAATCTTCCTCGGCTTCAATCCGGCAGCTTGTAAATGCGGCTATACAGTTTTCTTTATTATCAAGTGGCAAATAACAAATGAAAAATGTCTAACTAAATCAAACAGCCCACAAATTCATAACGTAGAATGACATCAATAAGTTATTGTAGTTTAGAAACCAGATGATGTTGCATTAGAATAACATTGTTATTAGAGTGCAATTTTAGCCATGCATTATTAACATGAGCTGAGTTTCGATTATAAACATAGGGAGTAAAACTGCGTCATAACGACATAACAACTTAGCGTCTGCCTACTCGGTACTTATCAGCGTACTTGGGACTAAGTTAGCAATTAGGATACTCTTTGTAATTGAAATAAAAAGTATCCCGCATACCGCTAATCATAGACTATAGACAAAGAATATGTTTTTTCCTTAATTGCGTGATTGAAGGACGAACACGTCAAATTCCAAAATTTCGTGTTGAAAATATTGTCTATATCTTTTCTTCAAATATTGTCTTCTATATCCCTGGCACAGTTCATGATTTGTACGCATCCGTAAAATGTATTTTAAGGTCAATCATGCTACGGGATAAACAGCATACTTGTGTAAAATAAATAAATATAATAAATAAATATAGATATCTTCACGCAATTCCCAATACACGGGTAGACAGAGGTCAAGTCGAGATAATTCTTTAAAAAAAAATTAAGTCCCTTTGACCCACCTTCCACCGAAGATATTTTCGGGACAACGTGACAGGTGGTGAGCCCGTCGCCGTCTTCATGTCCAAGCCAATATAATTCGTACATAAGTTTTTGAAAAACCTGGGGATCGAACTCGGGTCTCTTACTCGAAATTCCGATTCGACCACTCGGCTATCGTGACTTTTTCTTACTTACTTTTTGTACTTGTGTATTTCACAAATAAATAATTACATGCATACATGATAGGGACAACATTGCATACATTGCTCTAAACCCAAGTAAGTAACTAAAGTGGTTGTGTTATGGAACCAGAAACGACGGTGGTACTACAAACACCCACCCGAAACAATGCTGAGATGAAAATAAGCTGTTTTCTAAATTAACCCATCTGGTAATCGAACCCGGTACCTCAGAGCTAACGACACTCACTCGTGTGTACGCAACTCGTTCACGGGGGTCTTGAAATGTTAATATATTTCATAATTTACACATAATAAACAATTATAAAAGATAAGCTCACAAATCTTTTATAGAATACATTCAATTCTCTAGAATAGATTTGCATATTAGAATTTTAATTGCTAATATGCAAACACGCGCATACAAAATAAAAAAAAAATAGTTTGTAAGCGTTAATAAATAAATAAAAAAATAAATATATATCTTCACGCAATTCCCAATACAGGGGTAGACAGAGGTCAAGTCTAGACAATTAAGTCCCTTTTTTGACCCACCTGCCACCGAAGATATTTTTCGGGACAACATGGCAGGTGGTGAGCCCGTCGCCGTCTTTATGTCCAAGCCAACGATGAAATTCGTACATAATTTTTTGAAAAACTCATTGATACTACCACCTGGGGATCGAACTCGGGTCTCTCGACTCGAAATTCCGACCACCCAACAACTCGGCTATCGTGACACTCTAAAGCGTAATTATATCTCTAAATTTATCCTTGTTATATGATGTCCTAATGTTGCTTAAAAAATTAGTCTTAAATTAGCTGCTGTCTGCCGCTGTACTCGAGAAAACCCATATAATGATATGGGAAGGAGATGAGGCACAATATCCAACGCTTTCACCTTGATTCGATCAATGCCACCTGCGGATCGAACTCGTAATACGAATTCCGATCACCTAATCGCTAAATAAAATAACATAACAATAAAATTCAACACTGCAGTTCGTATACACTATATATACGAACTGCACTGTTGAGTCAGGGCTTTACACAATGGTAAATGATTATTAGTCATATGTCATACGATCGCAAAGAGTAGGTAGGTACCTAACAGATACGCAAGGTGTCATTCATGAGCATCAATGATTCAAATGAACTACTCGGATCGTAACTGTAATACGTTTTGAATTGAAATTACGCACTACTGCGACTTCAACAATGTGACCATTATTTTTCCAGACGTAGGTATCGAATATGACAGATCTCTTTTTTTTATTGATTAACGAAGTTGATGAAAAAAAATCTGCTCAAGAGACGACTGGGAAAAATCCCCAAAGCTACCGATTGAAGGCGGAATTACTATCTCAAAAAATACTAGACCGAAATTCAACAGACCGGAGCAGCATGGAGGTGCAGTATCAGGTACTGCGATCGCCAATCCGCTTGATAAGCGTGACGATTATAACAATTCGATTTTTGAAGGTCCTTATTATGATGTTGATAAATAAAAAAGCACCGCGTGGCTCAGAGTGGCTTTACATAGAGTATCTTAACGTTAATTTTCTTAACTGGGTAATTTCGTGTGCTAGTGCCTCTCTCATGAAGAGGATTAGCCATATTATGATGTTTGTAAAATTTGTAAATTTACATTTTTATTTAAAAAGTCACGATAGCCGAGTTGTTGGGTGGTCGGAATTTCGAGTCGAGAGACCCGAGTTCGATCCTCAGGTGGCAGTACCAATGAGTTTTTCAAAAACTTATGTACGAATTTGATCGTTGACTTGGACATAAAGGCGGCGACGGGCTCACCACCTGTCACGTTGTCCCGAAAATATCTTCGGTGGAAGGTGGGTCAAAGGGACTTAATTGTCTAGACTTGACCTCTGTCTACCCCTGTATTGGGAATTGCGTGAAGATATTTATTTATTTATTTATGTAAATTTACATGCTGTTATAAATGGCTGTAATAAGAGATTCCAGTTATATTGAACACCATTGTAAAAATTCTATTCAAGAGCAATTTAGTATTATTATTATCATTTCATAATCGCCCCATCGTGGCACAAGCGGATTGGTTTTATCCTTTGTCTCTTATTTTCTCAGACAGTTCATCCTCGTTAATTTAATTTATATTAAAATACTCTTGGTACTTTATAAGGTGGTTTTTTAATATAAACAGAAGTAAAAAAAATTTAGATGTTTATAAATTGACTTTTAGATTATTAAAACAACATTATGTTAATGTTTCCTGAAAATAAAAAACGTTATCAAATTATAATCGTGGCTAGAACAATCCAACACCTAATAATAGCCTACAAAACATTAATGTAACAAAAAATGTTACAAAAAGATTTACTCGTGAGTATCTTTAGGATTTATCTTCTCCTCGCACCGCCAAGCAATTCTAATAACTTTCGGTTTAAAATTGACTATCGATACACGAATGTATATTCTTATGTGGATGAATAAATGATTTGATTTGATTCAATGTAGTTTTTACTTTGCTTTATCTAAATATAAAATAAAGGAAACTATTAATATACATATCGGCCACTAAAATTCCGCTGTAAGCCTCTCCCACAAAGGACGATTCTCCATACTGACCAAGATTCGCAAACGGGTTGTCGATCGCAGTATCGAAAACCTTGCACCTAAGATGCTGCTGTCCTTAATCTGTCTGCTTATCGTCATATACCTCATACGAGACGTCATCTAAACGCCTTATTTTAGCAGCTAATGATTAATCAAGGCTTTTCCCTTATTCGCCTCTTACGACACTCACTGGAAGAAATGAGGTACTGTACTAGTATAGTTATAAATATACATATATATATATATATATATATATATATATATATATATATATATATATATATATATATATATATATACATATATATATATATACATATATATATATATATATATATATATATATATATATATATATATATATATATATATATATATATATATATATATATGTATGTATGTATGTATATTTATAACTATACTAGTACAGTACCTCATTTCTTCTCGGAATGGCGATCGCAGTGCGCATCGCATCTGAGAAGCTACTGCCTATCTTCGGTCTGATAATTTTGGTCTGATATTTTTAGAGATGGATATCCCCCAATCTATCGTTTGCCATAACGATATTCAAGGCCGTATCCCTTTGTCGACTCTTACGACATCCACGGGAAGAAAGGGATTGGCAATATTCTTACGCCGTTACCACTCAGACAGAATGTTTATGTATAAATATACGAATAAATTCATAGTTATAAAGATTTCTAGTTGTTGCAGGCATGTAAAAGTCCACCACACAACCTTGAGCATCTCCTGTAAAAAGGATATACCATAAGGGCCAAACTTGGTTGGGTAGTATTGGACACCTCGGATCTTAGACGCGGCTGTCTCGTGCATGTCTGTGCATCCATGTCTGGTACATTTCGAAACAGATGTTTCGTCAGTTTCATTCATACTTTAAGGACGAATGAAACAGACTAACAATGGATTATTTGTCTGTGTCATCCTCATAGCTCTCCATACCTTCTGGTAGACCAGAAGGTAAAGTTTTACTGCAGTACATAACACCAGTAAACCTTTGCAAAAGAAGAAGCGTTTTGAGGACTGAGGACTGAGCTCCTAGCCAGAATACAAAAGTTTTTACACTGCTATTTGGCTACAGAAATATGTTAGAGTTTGGTTTGACCAGACAACTCTTAAGAAGAGGAGTTTACACCTGGGTCTTTCTGAAGGGAACATTAAAGTACTAGGGCATGAAAACTAGAAGGAAATGTAAATTATGCGCACTGCTGCTTAGTAACAGAAGCAGGCAATGACCCAAACGACTCCTTCGCAGAGAAGAAGCAATATGTTGGTTGTTATTAATATTTTATGGTTAAGGTCATCCACGGGTATGGATGGGGGGGTGTTATATTGCAATAACAATGCAAAAGCGCGTGGGCAGTTACAGGCGTAATTAAAGCGTTATGTTATTTGATTTTAATTGCGCTAGGGTTTTTTTAAAGACTTTTTGCTCGGATTTCTGTAAAAATTAATTACAATGTAAATCTATAGTAAATCTTGATTAGTTTTTAATTTTATAATACCGTCTTTTTATGTGCTGATAATTATCATTAGATTTTTTAGCGAACACCTTGTTTAATGTTTGATAATAACATACATGTTTTGTTTCTTAATAATTTTCTGACTGGATTTTGCGTGGCAATAAAAAGATTTACAGATGTAAGATAAGTAAAAAATTATGATGTAGGTGCATTATGTTCGTAGGTATAGGCACAAGGCACAAATTAAAAAGCAATACCAGACCAGATGTAGAGTCTTACTATAAAGTTAGGAACTCGTACATTGGGCATCGTATTTTTGTGCAGTACTCCTAAGTATAAACAAGAATATAAATACTATATAGATACATATACAATATAGGAACAACATAACATACATTGCTCCGGTCCCAATGTAAGATGCTAAAGCATTTGAGGTATGGCAATAGGAAACAACGACGGCACCAAAAACACCCAGACCCGAGAAAATGTAGAAAAGGTGGTTTTTCTACATTAACCCGACCGGGAATCGAACCACTACTTACGCCACTCGTCCACGGAGGTCGTATCTAAAGTCTCTATCTATACTAGTAGGTACTATCTAGTGTATACTATGACTATAATCGCCAACTAATTTGAAACGTTGCGGTTAAGTATTTCTTATACCCTATATTTCTTCACTTCCTTCTATAAATAAATAAAAATAAATATCTTCTCTCCATTCCCAATACAGTGCTAGACAGAAGTCTAGGCAATAAAGTCCATTCGACCCACCTTCCACCGAAGATATCTTCGGGACAACGTGACAGGTGGTGAACCCATCGCCGTTATGTCCAAGCCAACGATATATAGTCATAGGTTTTGAAAAAACCCATTGTTACGAGCCTGCCACCTGGGGATCGAACTCGGGTCTCTCGACTCGAATTCCGATCACCCAGCCACTCGGCTAGACTAAAATAATCAGACCAAGAAGCGCAGCGGCGTTCGAGGTGCGAGTTGTCTGCTACTGCGATCGCCAATCCACCTACCAAGCGTGGCGATTATGGCAAATCCTCCATATGGGAGAGGCCTATGTCCTGCAGTGGACTTTAACAGGCCGTTATGTATGTATGTATGGTTGATGGTTGAAAGATGCGTGACACTTGGCGATCTGTTCTGTCTGGCTTCCCCGTCAGGTACAGTGCGTGAATATACGTATGTATTTATGGCACTATGGCACTAACGCACTTTTGCTCGTGTTTCTTCATGCGTGACGATAGACTTATAATCACGTTATGTAATAATAATTATGTCATTTCTGTTCTTTTTTTCCGATTATTGCGTTATTATATAGTAGGTATCGTTGTATTCAAGCATCACTCTTTATTAAAATACATTTTAGATAGTATACATATAACATTTTACAAACTTTTCATACACTTATTACATTCGTTTAAAAGTTAAAATACGATTAATACTAATATTAGTCGCGATAGCCGAGTGGTTGGGTGTTCGGAATACGAGTCGAGAGTCCATAGTTCCCTAGTTAACAGTACCAATGAGTATTTTAAAAACTTATGTACGCTTTATATCATTGGCTTAGTCATAAAAATTGCGTCAGGCTCACCACTAATTACGTTGTCCCAAAAAATGACTTCGGTGAAAAGGTTTTCTATTAGTTTAAATACATTTTAATTTTCAAAGCCTTTTCCCTATACGGATCAAAAGACACACATAAAAAGAAAATGGTGGTAGGTTAGTGTGGTATCGGCGTAACTGATACCCCAAGATAGAATCACAGCACGATAGTTTTACTACTTTGTAATTGCTATGTGATGATCACTCTTAAAAGTCACCTATCACAATGTTTTAATAGGTCTAACTCATACAGAACATTTGTCAGATTCGTCATCGTGTTTTCAATACGCGAGAAATGAAGAAAAATGGGCGATTACACTGACATCAATTTGTAGAGAATTGAAACGGTCGCGGCAGTAGTCTATAATAGACAAAGTATTTCATTTGTCATCATCACTTGTAGATGTATAATCGATAGTGTATCTATGGTATATCTATGGTTAGCAAAAAGAGAGTAACCTAACAAATAAATAAATACGTACAGCGTCATATACATTTATCTGATCGTAAAGTAAGTAGCTTAACCAGATGTGTTTTTGGAATCAGAAACAACTAAGGTTCCAAACACACCCAGACCGAAATAATATCGGAAAATCGTTTTCTACAATGATTGCCATCCGAAAATGGAAACTCTCAAAACTGGCGACAGCTTTAACTCGACCATGGAGGACGTCATTATGTACTCTCTCATATAACCTTTTTGATTTAAATATGAGCTGCATAAATTTTTGTTTTTTATATCTATCTGAGATAAAAATGAAAAGGTCGTCTAATGAAAAATCTCTTTCGGTCTTGAGTTTGCCAACAATTATTTATGCTCATGAAATAATTCATGAGAAATTCGATTTAATTTTGAATTTCATTTGAATGTTTAATTAATTTATAAAAATTTTATTCAATTTATTAAAGTAGAACGCGATGTAAAACATACTATATAAACACGTATGCCAAGTTATGTACTTGCATAAATCATTGCTTTAACTAACAACCTAGTATTGTTGCGCTGTGTTTACTGTGTGACTTTCATTGTCATTTGTTTCAAGTAACTTTATATTCTGTTTTGATGTAAATTTCAAACTAAATCGTTAGTGAGCATACGCACCAAGTCAGCAAAGGAATTCGACTTTTACTAGAGAAATTTTCTACCAACCGAAAGACTTCTACCAAACATTGAAAGTAAATTGTTTACTCCAATTATTAGTTTTATATGTTTATATGAAAGTTATACAAAAATAAATTAATATCATCACGCATATTCTATAAATATACACATAATATGTTTATTCATTATCATCAAATTAAGAATTATCTCTTGTGGGCGAAATATCTTTCATTATCTCTGTCATTCGCCAACCCTTTGACCGCTTACAATATGATACAATACTACAGCAGATTTTCTTTTAATTAGTCCACACAACTGTGCCTTAGCCTACCCGTGTCTCTCCTCGCATTTTTTTCCCTTCCATAATTTAAAAGAAGTTGCCATACCGTATCGAATGTTCAATTCTTTTCTCCCATCCCATTATAAATATCCAAATCGTTATTTTATCTTTCATTCTTCGCCAATACCAATAACCTTATTTATTATTGTCTCATTTCGTACACATTCATCGAATTTCAGAATGAGGAATGAGAGAGATAGTGTGACAGTTTACTCTAGGATACTATGGATACACATGACGCGCAATAACTGTAATAAATGGAGCCAAAGATTTCCGTAACTGATATCAGAGACACTCACAGACAAAAATAAACCAGAATAATGTTCATAAGAGATGAAGTAAAGCTAAGGGTCGGTCCCGTTTAGAAAAGAATATGAGCAGTGAGTTCTACTTTCACCACCCAGAACTCGGGTGAAATTTTACTATCAAATCTTTATTATATATAAACTCTATATTAAATGTTAAGAAAAACATTTTGAATGCTCAACAAAGTTTAGTAACCTTATTTTTATACATATTCTGTTCAAAGTAACAGGCACTTGTTACAGCCAGTTGAATTAAGATAAATTGCGAAAAATAAAATAAAATTCAACAAAAGAAGCATAAAACAAACAACGCAATCGAATGTGAATAACAACAAAAACACAATAAACAACGGAATGAAAACATTCACAACATAATAAATAGATAATAAATACCGCAATCTGTGTAGAATTTGGCTTGCGCACTGGCCAGGAGCGTAGCGACGGCGACGTAGAGCAACATTTTGGAGTATTTTTTAAAAAGTTATGTGAGATTCTGATGTTTTTTATTTATTTATTTCGCGCGCTAACGTTGTACCGACTCGCGCGTCAACGATGCACTGATGTCCGTCGCACACAATGGATGGACTGTGTTTTGTGACCTTTATTAAAGTGTTTTATAATGCGCCGGCGCAGGTCATAGATTAAACTTGATAGATGGTCATTGACTCGGCTGTATTCTATTTCTACCTATTTCGTGTTTGCATATTGTTTTCAGGGTGAGACAAAAAATGTAAGTTATTTTATTTGAGTGAAATCAGTAATTAATTATAATATTTATTTTTTATTTTAAATTAAATATCTTCACGCAATTCCCAATGCAGAGGTAGACAGAGGTCTAGTCTAGACAATTAAGTCCCTTTAACCCACTCTCCAGCGAAGATATTTTCGCGAGAAAGTTTCAGACATTTATTTATTTTCATAGTATGTATTCAAAATATTCCAAAAATCCTAATAATGTAATAAAATAATATTATGTAATGATAAAATAAAATAATCATATACATTATATTAAAAATAAAAATAATGTTAACATATATTAATATTAAAAATTATATAACACACAGTTGTATTTATGAATAGTCTTAAAGTCTTTGTTTGCGTCCAATATCTTAACACCTTCATTTATAGGATACACACGCACGCAGACTCAATGTAGTCGTTTGTTATTTACCTCGAATCAATTAAACAATTTCTCATAAAAGACTAGAACTAAAAAATTATGTGTCATAAAAATTACACGAGCTGCAAGTTACAATACAGAGTAGTAGTTAGTAGTATATTACTGTTACAGAATAGTACTTTATTTATTTATCTTCACGCACAATCCCTGACGGGGTAGCCAGAGAGAACAAATCGCCAAGTTCCACAATCCTTACATACCTCTTTCGCTTCATTCAGATTCATCATTTTCTTCATACATGCACGTCGAGGTATCCGAGTACTCTTGACCCTTCCCTCTTCGAGCAATTTGCTCACATGGTCTTCAAAAGTTAGTCTCGGCCTACCTCGACCCCTTTTAATTAACTACTATTCTTTTATTCTTTTAATATTGAAAAATTCTTTTAATTCATTCAATATTAAAAGAATAGTGGTTGGTATATTTTTTAGCCAATAAGTTTTGTTGTTCTAAGGAACTTATACTCATAACTTAAGATACTAAATTACTAAAAACGGTTACCTCTATTATTTACTATGTATATAATATGTATATACAAATGAAACAAAAAGTATCGTTGTTGTTTGTTGTTTTTGTCCTTTGTAGGTCGTTGTTTAATCTTTTACAAGACCGGAAGATCGTTGTGCAAATCATGCGAATGCTTCAGGAAAATTGGACGCACCCGCCGCGAATGCCTATGACTGTTAAATTGTATAGTAAACAATGAAAACTTATACATTAATCATAGCTTATCGCAATGTAAATATGTGAAATGAATCATTATTACTTTTTGGAACATATTTAAAATATAGTATTATATTTAAAGTCACGATAGTGGTTGGGTCGTCGGAAATTCGAGCCAAGAGACCCGAGTTCGATCCCCAGGTGGCAGGCTCGTACCAATGGGTTTTTCAAAAACTTTTGTACGAATTATATCGTTGGCTTGGACATAAATACGGTGACGGGCTCACCACCTGTCACGTTGTCCCGAAAATATCTTCGGTAGAAGGTGGGTCGAAGAGACTTAATCATCTAGACTAGACCTCTGTCTACTCCTGTATTGGGAATTGCGTGAAGATATTTTAAAATAAAAGTAATATATTTATTCTATAGTCGACAAAGATTAAAACTAAAAAAAAAACAAATTAAAAAATAATATTTCCCGTATATTCTAGCGAACTGGCAGACGGCGATATTGACATTTAAAAAACGACACCACAAAGTTCTTCGTGGACGAGTCAAATACACATCAGTTCTCATAGTTTCGCCAGCTCTGACGGTTCGACACTCCATGTTGTCTCGAGTCTGTGTTTGTGGTACCTTCAATGTCTCCGAATCACATAAGTCCTTTAGCTACTAACATGTAACTTAGCTTAGAACGTGTGTAGTTGCCCATACCTTTGTATATATTTATTTTCTTATCATTATTTATCATTTTTTACGCCAATCCGTTAGTTTATTCCGGCGATTATATTCAAAATTCATCAGGCGTTGTCCTGAATTGGAATACGTCCTTAAGAATAAATAGGTACATATTTACTGCATCAATCGATCGAATATTACCATTGTTCATTATTAACAGTTTACACATAATTATATTACACAGATTAATTTCGTTAATTAAGTAGCAACATTGATAGCATTGCTATTTACGTATATTACGAACGTTATTTAGTAGGCACGATAGCCGAGTGGCTAGGTCGGTATCCTATTCACGAGACTCGAGTTCAATCCTCAGGTGGGAGGCTCGTACCAATGAGTTTTTCAAAAACTTATATACGAATTATAAAGTTGACTTGGACATAAAGACGGCGACGGGCTCACCACCAGTCACGTTGTCCCAAATAATCTTCAGTGGAAGGTGGGTCGAAACGACTTAATTGTCTAGACCTCTGTCTACCCCTGTATTGGGAATGCGGTGAAGATATTTTTTATTTATTAGGCAGTAGTATTAAAAGTGAGAGTTTCGCTTTATCGCGTATGTTTCATGTATGGGTTAAATTCCATCCTCTTACCGAAAAGTCCCAGTATAATAGATATTGAGACTAAATTTACTAAACAGAATTGGCGAATGGCTTTGGCAGATTATGCGTCAAGACAACTGTTGTCGATTGTGAAAAGCGAGCTAAACGTCCACCACATGATAAGTGCCTAATGCAGCCCTAACACCAGAAAACCAATTCAAGAAGGGGTTAAAAATGGCACGCCTCATAGACCTTAGTAGTCACGATAGCCGAATAGTTAGGTGATCGAAAGTCGAGTCGAGAGACCCGAGTTCGTTCCAATAAATCGATCAATGAGTTCTTTCAAAACTAATGTACTTGTTGGCTTGGACATTAAAACGGCGGCAGGCTCACCACCAGTCAGGTTGTCCCTAAAAATGTCTGCATTGAAAGGTTGACCGAAAGGCGTTAATTGTCTAGACCTCTGTTTACCCCTTATTGGGAATGGCGCGAAGATATTTTTATTCATAGCCCGTGATTATACTGGCTCTCTATCTTTTCAAACTGGAAAACAATAGTTATTAGACTGCTTTTTGGAGGGAGAAATACGCGTCTGAAATGCGCTTCTGACCCTGACGACTTCTAGCTCGAGATGTAATGGATGGATGGATGGATGGATGGTGCGTAATGTTGCCGTGTGGTAACAGCTTAAGAATATTGCCACTCCGTTTCTTCTCATGGGTGTCGTAAGAGGCGACTAAGGGACACGGCCTTGAACATCGTTATGGCAACCGATAGATGGCGGGATAACCATCTTTAAAAATATTACACCTAAATAATCAGACCAAAATGGCAGCCAAAGATGGGCAGCAACGCCTGAGGTACTATTGGTCTGGTACTGCGGTCGCCAATCCGCTTGCCAAGCGTGGCGATTAAGGCAAATCCTCCCTATGGGAAAGGCCTATATCCTGCAATGGACTTTAACAGGGTGTTAGGTATGTATGTTGTGTAAGTGCGTAATAGTGAATACTTTTTTATTTAAACAAAAACTGATTTCCTCTTTTAAAGCATCAAAGAAATAATTATATTTAATTATAAATAGTCATTTGTTACATTTTATATAAGGAACTTCATAATTAATTACGTTCGTGGAAAATATTTAGTAATTTTTAATATTATTATATAAACATGCATCTTTAAAGAGTTCCGCGTTAAGTGTTAAACTGCAGGCAAAGGCGCGGAGGGCAGCTATATTTTAACTATACTTTGGACGACTGAGTCCTCACAGCTATTATTATATTTAATAACATAATAATAATATATTTATTTGTTTTGATAAATAATAATATATTACTTTAATGAACATTACAAAACAGTATTGGAACATAAGGAGGACTTAATAAAGCATTCTCTGCCAGTCAACCATAAGGTAGTGAGAAAACATTGAAGGCGGTTACAAAAAAACAATTGATATAAGTAACAAGAATTATTATGATTAGTTACTTATTTTATTCACGATAGCCGAGTGGTTGGGTGGTCGGAATTTCGAGTCGAGAGACCCGAGTTCGATCCCCAGGTGGCTGGCTCGTACCAACGGGTTTTCCAAAAACTTATGTACGAATTAAATCGTTGGCTTGGACATAAAGACGGCGACGGGCTCACCACCAGTCACGTTGTCCCGAAAATATCTTCGCTGGAAGGTGGGTCGAAGGGACTAAATTGTCTAGACTAGACCTCTGTCTACCCCTGTATTGGGAATTGCGTGAAGATATTTATTTATTTTAATTTATAGTTACTTATTTTATTGAAGATTATATAGTAATTTATAAAATAAATAATATCTTCATGCTATTCCCAATACAGTGGCAGGCAGAGGTCTAGCCTAGATAATTAAGTTCCTTCGACCTACCTTCCACCGACGACATTTTTCGGGACAACGTGACTGGTAGTGAGTTCGTCGCTGTCTTTTTGGCCAAACAAATTGTGCGGAGTTTCGTAAAATCTTAGTGCTATGAGCTGAATCGAACTCGGGTCCTGTCTCCCCATCTCCATATTGTGGATTATAATATCTACAAGTTATTATAATGAAAGAGTTAATTTCCACCAACGTATGCGTTCAATCTCTCTAATGGTAATATCATTATTTGTGATAACATAATCATTGCCCGATGTCACGTAAGCTGTTATCAGTTATGCCTGTGATTTTTCATCATATTTTTTTTTATAGATACTTATTTATATATACATATTGTTAAAGTCACGATAGCCGAGTGTTAGGTTGGTCGGAATTTCGAGTCGAGAGACCCGAGTTCGATCCCCAAGTGGCAGGCTCTTACCGACTTCGTGTGAGACGGTGACGAGCTCACCACCTGTCACGTTGTCCCAAAAATATCTTCGATGGAAGGTGGGTCGAAACGACTTAATTGTCTAGACCTCTGTCTACCCCTGTATTGGGAATGGCGTGAAGATATTTATTTTAGACATACGAAAGTAGTATCTAACGCTTTTAATGGAAGGACTGCTGAAGCTTTGGAGGAGTCGGCATCTGCAGATTATTGCATTTTATGTGGGTTCGTCACTAAGTGGACTTATACGGGTCGAATGATGAAATTTTTGGATCTCTGCTTACCCTGAGCAATTAGCAATAAGAAATTATCTGAAGTTCGACATAACTTACATGCTTTAAAAATCAATGAAATCACACATTTTGTTTTTTATTTTATAAACACATAGGTAAGGACTACATCAGATACATTGCTCTAATCCCAAAGCAGGTAGCCTAACTACTATACTACACTTGTGTTATGGAATCCGAAATTGGTATAAGTGGTACCAGCCTAGTTTCTTAAGCAGATAAAGAGTACACCAACTTAACTTACCTTAAGTATAGAGAAATTTTCTGAAGATTAAAAAAAATACACAAATGAGGGAAAATATCAAAAAAACTTTCGCATATCATATCTTATAAAGACAGACCGCGTAAGAATTTCTTAGAAACACAAAGCAACGTGGGCAGACACATGTCTGGATACAAAGTCCGACACAAGTCAAGAGATAGAAGATGAATGTACAGTAAGAGTAAGCATAAAAATTTAACGCTTTAAATTAAATTCACTATAAACAGGCCAAATTTTAAAACAACGGCTTATTTTGTTTACCAAATAAAAGGAAATGCAGTTACCATGATGATATAGTTTATTTATTTATTCATCTTCACGCACAGCCTCTGACGGAGTAGCCAGAGAGAACTGATCGCCAAGTGTCACGATCCTTACATACTTCTTTCGCTTCTTTCAGATTCATCATTTTCTTCATACATGTTATGTATCCGAGCACTCTTGCCATTTGCTGTCAAAGTAATTTTCTGACAAGTCATAGCTTATGTTGTAAATAAAAACTGTTTTACAGTCGCAGTTCGCGTTTTCGTGCCTGCCATTCTATTATATGTCGTGAACACAGACGTGATAATATCTATTGATGTGTCCAATGCTGTAAACCACTTCAGATACAAACATTAAAGCTTAGATGGAATGGTTAACAGGAATACTAGTTATTCCTGTTAACCATTCCATTGCTAGCATTTATTAACACCTACATATGTAGGTCCTATAAATCCTCTCCAGGTCATACGCATATCCGTTAGGGGGAAACATAGAATTTTTCCTAGAATATTTCGAAATAGTTCTTCCGCTATTTGTCGGTAGCGCGTCGACACCGATGGGAACAAAGAGGATAAAATAAAATAAGTAAATAAATATCTTAACGCAATTTCCAATACAGAGGTAGACAGAGGTCTAGTCTAGACAATTAAGTCCCTTTGACTCACCACCGAAGATATTTCCGGGCCAACGATATAATTCGAACATTTATAGTTTTTGAAAAACCCATTAGTACGAGCCTGCCACTTGGGTATCGCACTCGGGTCTCTTGACTCGAAATTCCGACTACCCAACCACTCGGCTATCGTGGCTCCCTAACAAAAGAGGGTGGCAAAGGCATATTCTTATGCCGTTCATCATCATCATAACATCCAAAAGCCCACTGCAGAACATAGGGCTATGACAATCTTTGAGCATCTGTTGTCAATCGTCAAGGCATCGTAAACGTTATACGAACATAAGGTAACAAAAGGTAAATAATAAATGGACACTTGCAATCAATTTCAAATGACCAAGGTAGTAGAAACGTTCTCACTCCGACGAATAATTTGATGCCTCATTTCTAATAAATGTTAATGTACGTTATTATATTGAAGAGAAATGTAAAAATAAATCAACTGACACGAACGGGTTTCGAATCCGCTAACTCTGCCATACTGAGGCAATGCGCTTACCGCCGAGCCATCGGGTCCTAGGTAGCACGGATGCAAGAGCCGTGTCCGTGTCAGAGGATTTTATTAAATTTCTTTTTAATTTAATAACAAAAAGTTCAGTATAGGGTATCTATATGCTTTAAAAATTCAATAAAATTACACAATTTATGTAAAGTATTTTTTTTATTTTATTAACACATACGTAGGGAAAACATCACATCATTCATTGCTCTGATTCCAAAGTAGGTAGCTTAAGCACATGTGTTATGGAATCAGAAATTGGTAAAAGAAATTGGCACCATCCTCGACTCTTAAGCAGATAAGGAGTATACCAACTCTCTGCTTGTTACTTAGACCATGCGCAGAGGAAGGGGCGTTTAGTGGCCGATCATCGTCGCGCCAATTGTTCGACGAGCTCTTGAGGAAACCGGAGGACACCACTATTTGCTACCAACCTCACGTAACTAATATCAACAACTCAACTTCATCGACACAATTTATTGATTATCAAATCTCAAAATAAACGGCCTCCGTAGACGAGTGGCATTCACACCGTTTTTCATGGTGGCACCAGCTTCAGATCCCAGGTCAGATTCGATTCCCGGTCGGGTCAATTTAGAAAACACCTTTTCTAGATTATCTCGGATTTAGGTGTTTCTGTTACTTAAGCTGCTTACTTTGGGATCAGAGCGATGTTGTCCCGGTCTATGTTTTTTGAGATCAATGAAAATACTTCCCTTACTACATTTTTGCATAAAGCAAATAAGCAAATTTTCGAGCTTTCAACTTCTAATAGACGATAACTTAAGTACCATTACATTCACTTTACTTGCTAAAAGGTTAAGATCCTCTGCTGGGCATATGGCTTTGCTTATAAGCAAGCAAGATAAGTGGATAACCAGGCAGCTCCTTGGCAGACCAGTTACCTAGCACCGTAGACGTTGCTGGTGATTGATCAATCTGATTAATTTCGGTTTAGTATTTTCTGATCTAGTTATCCCCCCATCTGTTAGTAGCCATTGCTATTTTCTAGGCGTTTCGGTCCAGCGTCTCTCACGACATCCACGGGAAAAAATAAAACGTAATGTTTACCTACATACTTTTCGGGAATAATACTAGAGAGTAATTGCGACTAATATTTGAAGTGGCAACTTTTTGAAATTCTTTAGGGAAAATTTCTACTCTGTGCGAGTTTGACAGTATATTATCAAAGAGTATATAATTGCTACATGCATATATATCTTCACGCCATTCCCAATACAGAGGTAGACACAGGTCTAGACTAGGTCTAGGCTCTCAACTCGAATTTTCATCACCCAACCATTCGGCCATTGTGACTTTTTTCACTATTAGATTTTTTATTACTAAATGTTTGTTATGTATTTAACATAGCGACATATGCTCCGTGCGTGCCTTATACGAATGTAAACAGGTATATTATTTATGTTGATGTATTTTCCAATGCTATGGTAAACAAAGGTCTAGACAATTAGGTCTTTTGGACCCTCATGTCTCAGTGTCGTCACATCTTTAATATTATGTTGAACATAAAATATTTATTCCGGCACTTATTCTGTTACATTAGTTCGTAAGACACGTGGTGGAATCACTCCTCAGGATTATCTAGCCCATCAATGACCGCCTACGAGCTTATATTACTGAAGCATATCCACGAAATCACCTTTTATAATTAAGTTTGGATTGCACGACCTGCATAATGTTGCGGGGAGTCGACGAATGCAGGTGATTGACCGTTCTTTGTGGCGAATTCTAGGGGTTGCCTATGTTCAGCAGTGGATTCTTGAAGAAGAAGAAGTTCTAAAATTTTAAAATAGCGAAAGTTACACTGTAGTAATGCGGGGTATTGTTTCTTTTAAAACGGTTAAGTAAAGGTCACTAATTTTAAATTCTACTTAATAATATTACAAAATAGTCACGATAGCTGAGTGATTGGCTGATCGGAAATCGATACGTGAGGCTTGAGTTCGATCCCCTGGTGCTAGGCTTGTACCAATGAGTTTTTTTTTTACTTTTTTACGACTAAGTCGTTCTATCATGAGAGAGATTTGCACATCCACTAAAAAACATGTTCACGCCATTCCCATTACAGGGGAGAACAGAGGTAAAGACAATTAAGTTCTTTCGAACCTCCTTGAATCATTAACAATTTTCTTAAAAATTAGGTGGTGGTAGGTGATGGAGCCTGTGGCCGTTTTTATGTCCAAACCAAGTTCGGTCCCGGGTGGGATTAGGTGGCAGGCTCGTACCAATGGGTTTTTCAATAACTTATGTACGAATTACATCGCTGGCTTGGACTTAAAGACGGCAACGGGTGAGCCCGTCTGTCACGTTGTCCCAAAATATCTTCGGTGGAAATTGGGTCGAAGGGACTTAATTGTCTTGACTAGACCTCTGTCTACCCCTGGACTGGGAATTGCGTGAAGATATTTATTTATTTTATTTGTGAGAAGATTTTTTTAATAGAATATTTTTTAAGTCTACCATGGAAGTCACCGCTGTAATCTGAGTTACGACGATAGCTATTTTCGTTTCGAGCAAGAGTTCAATAATCATTAATCGCGTAAGAATTTGGTGAAGCGCTCATTTGAAGCGTTCAGTGAACCAATTGCGGTCAATTTCCTGTCAATGGCCGATAGACAGGCTCGCTACTTCCTGGTCGAGATAATCTTCCAATCAATAGATTGACAATTTGTTTGGATCTGAAGGCCTTCTCTCCAATTCGATTGTGGGAAAGCAATGAATGTCTTTCAGATAGCCAAGTTTAAGTAATCGTGAATAAATAATAGTCTTTATATATTATATTATAATTATAGATTGAAAAAATCCTATCCTAAAGCTAGAAATGTGGAGATTTGTATGGTTAGATGTTATATCCATCAGAAAGGTTGCTGGAAGAAGAGCTGTTGGTCACAGAAAAAATAAATAAATAAATATCTTCACGCAATTCCCAATACAGGGGTAGACAGAGGTCAAGTCTAGACAATTAAGTCCCTTTGACCCACCTTCCACCGAAGATATTTTCGGGACAACGTGACAGGTGGTGAACCCGTCGCCGCCTTTATGTCCAAGCCAACGATGAAATTCGTACATAAGTTTTTGAAAAAACTCAATGGTACTGCCACCTGGGGATCGAACTCGGATCTCTCGACTCGAAATTCCGACCACCCAACAACTCGGCTATCGTGACTTTTTTCGTGACAGAAAAAATCTTGGCTATGTAATATCAGAGATTGTACTCTTTCACCCCCCACAAAAAAGAAGGAGTGTTCAATGTCAACCTTCGCTAGTTGGAAAGGCACACAAAGAAGAAGATGTATGGATGTTCGTTACAAAATTACACAAAGGCAGTTGAAAGGATAAAGGCTACTTGATTATTTTTAATTAATACTGTATAAAAGAAGTTTTTAACTATAGTTTTAAAATAAATCTACCTT
Organism: Sericinus montela; assembly: GCA_029286605.1. Lineage (NCBI taxonomy): Eukaryota > Metazoa > Arthropoda > Insecta > Lepidoptera > Papilionidae > Sericinus > Sericinus montela. The sequence goes on from JAGSMR010000040.1 coordinate 9,029,937, forward strand.
CTAGTATCGTAAGTTGCATGAAGCGAAACTTGCCCACCCCGTTATTAAATCATATATCTTCACGCTATTCTCAAAAATAAGTCGTTTCGACCCGACCTTCCACCGATGACATTTTTGGGACAACGTGACAGGCGGTGAGCCCGTCTGTCACGTTGTCCCAAAATATCTTCGGTGGAAATTGGGTCGAAGGGACTTAATTGTCTTGACTAGACCTCTGTCTACCCCTGGACTGGGAATTGCGTGAAGATATTTATTTATTTTATTTGTGAGAAGATTTTTTTAATAGAATATTTTTTAAGTCTACCATGGAAGTCACCGCTGTAATCTGAGTTACGACGATAGCTATTTTCGTTTCGAGCAAGAGTTCAATAATCATTAATCGCGTAAGAATTTGGTGAAGCGCTCATTTGAAGCGTTCAGTGAACCAATTGCGGTCAATTTCCTGTCAATGGCCGATAGACAGGCTCGCTACTTCCTGGTCGAGATAATCTTCCAATCAATAGATTGACAATTTGTTTGGATCTGAAGGCCTTCTCTCCAATTCGATTGTGGGAAAGCAATGAATGTCTTTCAGATAGCCAAGTTTAAGTAATCGTGAATAAATAATAGTCTTTATATATTATATTATAATTATAGATTGAAAAAATCCTATCCTAAAGCTAGAAATGTGGAGATTTGTATGGTTAGATGTTATATCCATCAGAAAGGTTGCTGGAAGAAGAGCTGTTGGTCACAGAAAAAATAAATAAATAAATATCTTCACGCAATTCCCAATACAGGGGTAGACAGAGGTCAAGTCTAGACAATTAAGTCCCTTTGACCCACCTTCCACCGAAGATATTTTCGGGACAACGTGACAGGTGGTGAACCCGTCGCCGCCTTTATGTCCAAGCCAACGATGAAATTCGTACATAAGTTTTTGAAAAAACTCAATGGTACTGCCACCTGGGGATCGAACTCGGATCTCTCGACTCGAAATTCCGACCACCCAACAACTCGGCTATCGTGACTTTTTTCGTGACAGAAAAAATCTTGGCTATGTAATATCAGAGATTGTACTCTTTCACCCCCCAAAAAAGAAGGAGTGTTCAATGTCAACCTTCGCTAGTTGGAAAGGCACACAAAGAAGAAGATGTATGGATGTTCGTTACAAAATTACACAAAGGCAGTTGAAAGGATAAAGGCTACTTGATTATTTTTAATTAATACTGTATAAAAGAAGTTTTTAACTATAGTTTTAAAATAAATCTACCTTCTAGTATCGTAAGTTGCATGAAGCGAAACTTGCCCACCCCGTTATTAAATCATATATCTTCACGCTATTCTCAAAAATAAGTCGTTTCGACCCGACCTTCCACCGATGACATTTTTGGGACAACGTGACAGGCGGTGAGCCCGTCGCCATCTTAATGTCCAAGCGAACGATATAATTCTTACATAAGTTTTTTTCTAATAAACCCATATATATTTATATTATTTTTTTATTTCATTTATATTATTATTTATATATTTTTATATAAATACTACGAGCCTGCCAACTGGGGATCGACTCTCGACACTCGGCTATCGTGTTATTAAATCATAATAGACAAAAAATGTTAATGCACGTTGATGTGATTGTAGGCACTGATAATTATTTCGTATGTAATTCGGAAATAATTACTTCATGTACCAACGTTGCCTCACGTTTTACGTTTCAAAAAAATCTGTTGTCAATTTAGACAAAAATCAGATTTAACGCACCTACTATAATAATGCTTGTTTGTAACAATCATTTAAACAAACGAGCAGGGAACGGTGGGTGACGGAAGTAATTATATTGTCATTAAGGATTCGGCGGTGATTACCAAAACCTAACTATAGTCAGCGGGGTGAGAGCCTTTGATGATTTTATTGTATACCACTTCAGTTGAAATGACTTTACACCACGTTGGAACATAGACCGGCTGTTTGCGTACTGGCACAGCCCTACTTTTTTTTTTAAACTTGAGTGTGACATAAAATAAATAGCAATTAATAAATATTTTATATATATATATATATAAATACTACGAGCCTGCCAACTGGGGATCGACTCTCGACACTCGGCTATCGTGTTATTAAATCATAATAGACAAAAAATGTTAATGCACGTTGATGTGATTGTAGGCACTGATAATTATTTCGTATGTAATTCGGAAATAATTACTTCATGTACCAACGTTGCCTCACGTTTTACGTTTCAAAAAAATCTGTTGTCAATTTAGACAAAAATCAGATTTAACGCACCTACTATAATAATGCTTGTTTGTAACAATCATTTAAACAAACGAGCAGGGAACGGTGGGTGACGGAAGTAATTATATTGTCATTAAGGATTCGGCGGTGATTACCAAAACCTAACTATAGTCAGCGGGGTGAGAGCCTTTGATGATTTTATTGTATACCACTTCAGTTGAAATGACTTTACACCACGTTGGAACATAGACCGGCTGTTTGCGTACTGGCACAGCCCTACTTTTTTTTTTAAACTTGAGTGTGACATAAAATAAATAGCAATTAATAAATATTTTTACGCCATTTCCAATACAGAGGTAGACAGAGGTCTAAACAACTAAGTCGTTTCGACCCACCTTCCACCGCTGTCTTTATGTTCAAGCGAATGATATGAATCGTACATGAGTTTTGAAAAAAAAAACCATAGGTACGAGCCCTGAGGATTCAACCTGAGACTCTTGACTCGAATTCTGATTACCAAACCACTCGGCTATAGTATAAACTATCTATAAAGATAGATATATAGATAGATAGGGACAATGCAGTTTCTAAAGAAATTGTATCCGTGACTTATCGTTGCCGCTGGTGACAAGAGGGCTGGTTCTTTTCTCGCTCAACGGTTAAGTCTAGCCATTCATCGTGGAAATGCAGCCAGCGTTCTTGTTAACATGCCATGAGGAGTAGGGCTCTACGATTATAATAGTTTTTAGTTAATAAGTATTGTAAATATTAACATAATTTTATTCTGTACATAAAAGTTGGATCAATAACGTCACATACACTCTATGTATCTATCACTCGGCTATAGTGAGTGTGACATAATCTGTTTAAGATAAAGGCCTCCCTCAGATTGCCATAATCGCCACGCTTGGTATGCAGATCGGCAATCTACATCTTATTTTAGTCCTTGTTGCCAGTTAATGGTCGGTTTTTACAATTTGCAATTTTTGCCAAATTGAGATGGTTTTCTTTCACTATCTGTTGACTATATATCTAGGTAAGACTAGATCTAAACTATAACTAATAAATAAATATCCTCACGCAATTCCCAATACAGGGGTAGACAGAGGTCTAGTCTAGACAATTAAGTCCCTACGACCCACCTTCCACCGAAGATATTTTCGGGACAACGTGGCAGGTGGTGAGCCCGTCGCCGTCTTTATGCCCAAGCCAACGATTTAATTCGTACATAAGTTTTTGAAAAAAAAAAAATAACATTGGTGCGAGCCTACCACCACAGGATCGAACTCGGGTCTCTTGATTCGAATTCCATATCACCCAAATACTCGGCTCTTGTGACTTTTTATTTTGAAGAAAGAAGAAGAAGAGAGAAAAGCTCTCTTATTGTCTCTTCTTCCTATATACCTAGACTTCCGAGAGGAATGATGAGAATGCTAAAATGTTGTCAAATAACGAACGTAACATCACATTCACACACTGCAGAGGCGATAGCAGAGATATTTTATTTCTTTCTCTGTAATTGTCCAATGTTTTAAAACAACAATTGTTCACTGAAGTCAATTACTTAGATGGTGCGAGTATAAAACGCGTTGGTGTTAATTTTCATTTGGAACTTTATTTATTTTATTACATAACTTAATCGTTTTGACGAGTTTCGTCTGATTTCCCAAAAGGATCATTGTCCAGCGTAGATTTTTTCCTTGAAAAGTATAAATGATATATTACTGTCACAATCTTTATATGTTGCCATATTGCAGTGTATAAATTGCATGTGTATAGTGTAGTGATATAATTGTGATATAATTGTGATATAATTGTGATATAATTGTGATATAATTGTGATATAATTGTGATATAATTGTGATATAATTGTGATATAATTGTGATATAATTGTGTTGAGAGTGTATATAATTGTGCACGTTATTTGTGGCAGCAATGTGTAGCACTTCAAAATATGTAAGATCTTGAATAAAGATGAATAATAAATTCTTATTACATACATGTATACATACATAACGGCCAGTTAAAGTCCACTGCAGGACAGGCCGCTCCCATAGGGATAAATTGCCATAATCTTCACACTCGGCAAGCGGATTTTCGATCGCAGTACCAGACCACTCGCACCTCAGCTGCTGCTGTACATCTTCGGTCTGATTATTATGGTCTGATATTTTTAAAGATGGTTATCCAGTCATCTATGGGTTGCCATAACGATATCAATGGTACATAAGTTTTTGAAAAAAAAAAAATAACATTGGTGCGAGCCTACCACCACAGGATCGAACTCGGGTCTCTTGATTCGAATTCCATATCACCCAAATACTCGGCTATTGTGACTTTTTATTTTGAAGAAAGAAGAAGAAGAGAGAAAAGCTCTCTTATTGTCTCTTCTTCCTATATACCTAGACTTCCGAGAGGAATGATGAGAATGCTAAAATGTTGTCAAATAACGAACGTAACATCACATTCACACACTGCAGAGGCGATAGCAGAGATATTTTATTTCTTTCTCTGTAATTGTCCAATGTTTTAAAACAACAATTGTTCACTGAAGTCAATTACTTAGATGGTGCGAGTATAAAACGCGTTGGGGTTAATTTTCATTTGGAACTTTATTTATTTTATTAAATAACTTAATCGTTTTGACGAGTTTCGCCTGATTTCCCAAAAGGATCATTGTCCAGCGTAGATTTTTCCTTGAAAAGTATAAATGATATATTACTTTCACAATCTTTATATGTTGCCATATTGCAGTGTATAAATTGCATGTGTATAGTGTAGTGATATAATTGTGATATAATTGTGATATAATTGTGATATAATTGTGATATAATTGTGATATAATTGTGATATAATTGTGATATAATATGTATATATATATATATATATATATATATATATATATATATATATATATATATATATATATATATATATATATATATATATATATATATATATATATATATATATATATATATATATATATATATATATATATATATATATATATATATATATATACATGCGTTGAAAGTTATTGCTATCCTTATGACATCCTCCACCTCCTCCTTCTCTCTTTTTAAAAGAGACGAAATTAATTAGACCATAAAGATCTCTTATAAGTTGCCGCCTTATATATAATGATACCACAGCGTTAGTCTAATGCAGTATGTGCGTATGAGTACAACACCCCTATTTCCTATAGATGCCGTAAGTGACGAACAAGGGAAATAACTTTACATATCATAATGGCAAACGCAAGATGGCAGGATAACCTAAAAAGATAAAAATAAATAATAAAAGGCAGCAGCACCTATAGTGCGATTTGTCTAGTACAGCGGACACCGTTTAGCAAGGCAGTAGAAAAAGAAAAAACATCTTCATGCCATTCGCAGTACTGGGATAGATAGAAGTCTTGACAGTTAAATCCTTTCGAGACCCATCTTCTACCGAAAACATTTTTTGGACAATGTTGTGTCCAAGCCAACGATATCAATGGTACATAAGTTTTTTGAAAAAAAAAAATAACATTGGTGCGAGCCTACCACCACAGGATCGAACTCGGGTCTCTTGATTCGAATTCCATATCACCCAAATACTCGGCTATTGTGACTTTTTATTTTGAAGAAAGAAGAAGAAGAGAGAAAAGCTCTCTTATTGTCTCTTCTTCCTATATACCTAGACTTCCGAGAGGAATGATGAGAATGCTAAAATGTTGTCAAATAACGAACGTAACATCACATTCACACACTGCAGAGGCGATAGCAGAGATATTTTTATTTCTTTCTCTGTAATTGTCCAATGTTTTTAAAACAACAATTGTTCACTGAAGTCAATTACTTAGATGGTGCGAGTATAAAACGCGTTGGTGTTAATTTTCATTTGGAACTTTATTTATTTTATTAAATAACTTAATCGTTTTGACGAGTTTCGTCTGATTTCCCAGAAGGATCATTGTCCAGCGTAGATTTTTTCCTTGAAAAGTATAAATGATATATTACTGTCACAATCTTTATATGTTGCCATATTGCAGTGTATAAATTGCATGTGTATAGTGTAGTGATATAATTGTGATATAATTGTGTTGAGAGTGTATATAATTGTGCACGTTATTTGTGGCAGCAATGTGTAGCACTTCAAAATATGTAAGATCTTGAATAAAGATGAATAATAAATTCTTATTACATACATGTATACATACATAACGGCCAGTTAAAGTCCACTGCAGGACATAGGCCGCTCCCATAGGGATAAATTGCCATAATCTTCACACTCGGCAAGCGGATTTTCGATCGCAGTACCAGACCACTCGCACCTCAGCTGCTGCTGTACATCTCCGGTCTGATTATTATGGTCTGATATTTTTAAAGATGGTTATCCAGTCATCTATGGGTTGCCATAACGATATCAAGGTTGTTTCCCTTAGTGGCCTCTTACGACATCCACCGGAAGAAAGCATGTGGCAATAATCTTACATCATTACCACACGGTTATTCTAATAACATATTTTTTAATAATTAATTTTTAATAATTTTTAATAAATAATATAAATTAATTAATTTATTAATTTAAAAACAAATTATTTAAGATATATTTATTTAACCATTTACATACGTAATAATATATTTAAAAGTACAATTTGAAATTGACTAGATGTAAAAATCATAAAGTAGACTAATAATATTTAACAACTTACGTCATACGATATTGGACATTAACTATTATATCCTCTTAGATTATGTTAATATAAATATTAATGTGCAATGTACCGTGAAAACGTTCACTTTATCGGCTCTAAAGCTTATGGGATAACTTAATGCCCTCAATCCACCTCCCTCTTTATCACCTGAACGTGACTTAGGAAGAATATAATAGAGGTTTTCAAATATCAACACGATTTAGTTGAATGAAATTCATTCACAGTTTAAACTTATTTTTGGTTTTGACCTTGTTTTAATTATTAGTCATATAAATATTTACGCATTCCATTTCTATAAAATCTAATATATTAATATAGTATAATAACATTATAAATTGTAAAATTATTATATTACTATATTTTTAAAATACATTTCCAAGACGTAGGCATTGTTGTCAAACAAAATCTACGTCGTTTTTTAATACAAGTCACCATAGATTTTAAATCAATGAACCAATTTATTCTTTGCCATAAATACGTTTCCTTATGACAGATGAGTAATGATCTTTATTTTTGGATTTGTATTCCCATGAACGAAGTTTTACTTGGGGCGGTTTGATTGTACGGAAATTTCTAGAAGCGACATCGTAAACTGCGTTCAATCCTTCGTCGTATATTTGCCTAAAACAAAATGGCGTTTCATTCTCCCACGAAAAATATTTATGTTAATTTCCAATCAAATTAAAAAATCAAAATATAAGTGTTTTGTTTTATATAACCCAATGTATCTGTTCTAGGCGTGTTTAGCAAAAGTTTCGGTGTTAGCAAATGCGTCATTTGATTTTAAATTATGTTATTACGAGTTATTGTTGCATTGTTTTTATTGTTCTGTGGGTAGTTGTGAGCACTATAGTCTACCGGCGACCGAGTCCAGTCCACAGCAGTCCCGGATCATGATTATTGGCCATGGGATATCTTCTATCGGGCTCCTCGAACGACCTGCGGTTGTAAGACCTACGTAGAACGATAATAAACACCATTTTATAAAACAGTTATGTAAACAACTGAAGTAAATCTCATTTTAATCTCAACAACACCTTCTACGTTCATCACGTTAATCTCCAAAATTGCTTATGTTATTGTTTTGAACTTTACGCACAGATATGTAAATTGAGCCCAACTTAAGATTTAATATTGCTATGAACCATAAAGGTCGTTAATGACGAGGCCTAGATTTCTTTTAAGATTTTCCCCGGGTATCCAATATATGTCCAACCAACGATGATATTCGTACATAAGTTTTTGAAAAAACTCATTGGTACTGCCACCTGGTGATCGAACTCGGGTCTCTCGACTCGAAACTCCGACCACCCAACAACTCGGCTATCGTGACTATTAATAATATCGACCTTAGTGGACGAAAGTGGTATACACCGGTTATCATGGTGTTGCCAGCTCAGATGTCTCGGATTCAATTGCCAGTCGGGTCAAATTGACACTTCTTTTAAATTTTCTATGGTTTGGATGTTTGTAACTTTATTGTTTCCGATACCACACCCAAGTGTCAACGGAAAAACTACTTATTTTGGGATCAGAGCATTGTATGTGATATTGCCCCTATGTACGTATTTGTTTATTTAATTGATCTATCTAGACTGCAGTCAGATTGCTTAAACATAAGTCGGTAACATGCTCACCTAATGTTGTTTCCGGGTCTCAGTGGACGCAGCGCGTGCAGCCTTCTCATTCCAACACCTCCGCCGCTCACGCCTGTGACAGAAAATTAATATTACTTACGACATTAGTCACGATATATAGCCGCGATGATTAGTCATGATAGCCGAATGGTTGGGTGATCGGATTTCAGAGTCCAGTTCCATCCCCAGGTGGATCTTATATATGGATTTTTCAAAAATTATGTTTGATTTATATTCTCGGCTTGGACATAAAGACGGTACATTACTATATTCTACGTTCTACCTGTAACGTAGTCTCAAAAAGTATGTCTTCATTGAAATGCGGGTCGAAAGGACTTTATTGCATAGATCTCTGTCCAGCCCATGATTGGGAATGAACCAACCACTCGGCTATCGTGACTTTTATATATTGTAATTAGCACTACTTAGTGATGTGATTGAAGGCTATGCCGATTTAACAGCCTATGTAACTGAATTTAATTGTAATGTCAAATAATACATATTTATCAACATTGCGGCGATTTCAATGTAATTAATCTGTAATGGGCATATATATAATATAATATAATGAGCATTACGGATGTTTTATCCCAAAAAAAAACTAAAGTTTAGATCTTTTCCAAAGTTGGCCCCAGGTTTTGGAACTACTAATCAAGTAGAAATAATAATGTTTTTTTTAATATAAGATAACTTGACATTATTTGTTGTAAATTCTATCTCCATTGTGAATTAGACGTCCAAAGCCTTGAGGAACTTTACAGTGACAATATCCAAGTATTCCCACGTGTGTGGACAGACAGACATGTTGTAACTAATTAAACTTTAATATAATGCGAGCTATCCCACCAGTAGCCTACAGGTTAGCTACTGTTAGTTGAAAAAGTAATTATAACTCACACTTCATTTAAGTGTAGGCTACGATTATTTATTTACATTTAAGCAAGTGTAGGCTGAGATAATTTTTTACATTTAACAATGTTTTGGTTCCCATATGAAAAGTATAAAGAAGGGCTGTGATGCGTACCATCAAACACCAGCTGGTAATGCCAGTTACTGGATTATTTAGATTCCTTGTTACTTACTCTATGGCAAAGAGTAAATAAGGTAGTGTATATTTTTAAATTTTAAAAAAAACTCTACTTGGCAAGTTTTTATTAATCTGTAGTAAATATGTAAATATGCAGAGTCAATAAAACATTAATAAACACATTATTTTATTAAAAACCGATTATATAACTTAACAAAAACCCATTTCCGTCGCTTAATTAACTTCCTCAAAAATTGTTTTTGTTATTTGTAATCAAGGAAATTTTTTTTGCATTCTAGTCCGTATCAAATGCCAAGTTCTTAAGCATTTACAAGGTAAACATAGGAAAATGAAAAATGGGAAAATGTTACCATAAATATTAAATGTTAGAAACATTGTTAATGAAAACTTCTTTACAGTATTGATTATAGAACTCGTGGGTATCCTATTAACTACTTATATACTTATAGTAGAAACAGAGTTAGACTGTACCTACTGTGTCTAATATTGTGTGTGAGTAAAGAATTAAAAAAATTAATGTATGACGCGCGCAAAGTGCGTTCACCTCTAAGGTCGCGTGCTCACTGTTTTATTTTAAAAAATATAAATAATAAATAAATAAATAAATATCTTTACGCAATTCCCAATACAGGTGTAGACAGAGGTCTAGTCTGGTCTAGACAATTAAGTCCCTTCGACCCACTTTCCACCGAAGATATTTTCGGGAGAACGTTATAGGTGGTGAGCCCGTCGTCTTTATGTCCAAGCCAACGATATAATTCGTGCATAAAAAAAGTACATAAGTTTTTGAAAAACCCATTGGTACGAGTATACCACCTGGGGATCGAACTCGGGTCTCTTGACTCTAAATTCCAACCATTCGGCTATCGTGACATATACAAGACATAAAAAATATGATAAATGATTTAGCAAGTAGAATTACACAACCTGTGCCGATAATTATATATGTACACAGATAACGACTGGCAGTTATACTCCGACAATCAACATATCAGTGTCCTGAAGAAGAAGAAAAAGTTATTACAGTAGCTTTGAAAAATACACAGTCATCGATTGATATATGAAGGCCATATAAAAGAGAGTAGAGGTGATGAATAAATTCGTCAATCCATTTCAAAAAATTTTTAATCGAAATAAGAAACATACTTTTTTCACAAAAAATATCTGAATTCATTAATCAATACCAGAGTAGTCAGAGTAACCACTGGGTTATCGACGCTACAGAGTTATTTTTTAATCTGCAACCGGAAAAAGAAACTGCGTAGGAATTATAGTTTTGTTTATAGCTTTTAAAAAAACAACATTATATGTTCACATATAATATTTAGAAAAAATTGGGGACGATTATAATAACCGTTTTAGAATATCGTATCGTATTAATATTTAATTTCTAAAACCAGTTAAAAAAACAGGCTTATGAAAGGCCTGGCAGTATACTAAGTTACTTAGGATTTTTCTTAGTTACTTAAGTTTAGGAATCGGTGGGCAAAGAAGCAGCTGGCTCACGTGATGGGAAGTGATTACCGCTGCCCATGAACACCTGCAATGTCAGAAGAATAGCAGATGCATTGCCGGCCTTTAACAAAGGTATAGGCTCTTTTGAGGTTATTTAAAAGGTAAGATCCCTAAGTCGTATCAGTCCGGAAAAACCGCTGACGGCAGCACATTCCATAAAGCGCAAGAGCATGACAGAAAATTCCACGAAAAACGAACTGTGGGGGAATGCCAAGCATCAAGATGGTGTTGATGGAATTTTTGACTATGCCGTAAGGTACGATGGTGAAATTCAGCGGCTGGGATTATTCCGAACAATTCTTCGGAGCACTCCCCGTAACACATCATGTAAAAAATGCAAAGAGATGCAACATCTCTTCGCAAAGCCAGGGGATCTAGACCAGATAGAACATGGTCGTCGACGATTCGAGCCGCTCTTCTTTGGATACGGTCAAATGGAAGGAGCTGACACTGGGGTGCCCCCGCCCAGAGGTGAGAACAGTACTCCATGTGCGGCCGAACCTGCGCCTTATAAAGTTGCAAGCGGTGGGCCGGCATGAAGTACTGTCGCACTCTACTCAGCACGCCAAGCTTTTTAGAGGCCAATTTGGCCTTCCCTTCTAAATGACCACGAAACCGAACCTTCCTTTCTTAAAAAAATTACAACAAAGAATATACCAACGGAGTTTCATTCACTTGTACCTACGCCGTTCGGAGAATATCATTACGGAACGGTGATAGATTAAAAATGTCAATCGATGGATATAATGTACGAGTGTGTTACTTATATCGATGAATAAATCATTTGTTTTGTTAACAATGTGTAGTCAGCCTTAACCTCGTTATGAACCCGACGTCGCAAGCGTATAAATTAGTCCTTTTAAGGCCATCAAATGAGAGATTCAATAAATGGGAAGCGGGAAAAGCCAGACTAAACTACAAACGTCACAAGTCAGCATATGAGATTATTATCAAAGTTTCCTGTATAAGTAGGAAGAGCTGCAAGGACACCATATTGCGTATTTAATGTTACCATTACCGTACTGTCTCAACGGAAGATCAGCACTGTTATTTTATATCTAAGAAAAATCAGCATTTATGCAGAGTTGGATCCGATTTATGACGATTTATGACGTGTTTACTTATTTTCATGTTTTTTTTTGTTGCTAGCCTTAATTAAAGTTTAGTTTTAGTAATAAATAAGTATTCCTAAAGTGTTTTTCTAAATAATTAAGTATTGTGTATGTAAATTATTATTAGATCTTTACGGATTGGCCTTGACAGGGTATTGATTGAGGGAAAGGAAAAATTACTGAGAAGAGCATCTTATCGTAATAAAACCTCTTAAGATATTTATCAATGACTTTACCAAAATTCGGCAATAAAATAGAATTGTTGAAATCTAGCACTTAAATCTAAAAAGTCACGATTGCCAAGTGGTTAGGTGGTCGGAATTTCGAGAAAAGACCCGAGTTCAATCCCCAGGTAGCAGGCTCGTACCAATGGGTTTTTTAAAAACGTATGTACGAATTACATCGTTGGCTTGGACATAAAGACAGGCTCACCACTAACAATTAAGTCACATGGACCCAACAAGTGACTTAATTGTCTAGACTAGACCTCTGTCTACTCCTGTATTGAGAATTGCGTGTAGACATGTTTTTTAGCACCTAACGCTTTTTTTTTTTCTATATTATAAAATTCTTAAATGAAAACAAAAATACTACGTGAAGTTACAGAAAAGTGAACAGCTTGCAATATAAAGTTGTAATTTCAAAGTCAACTTGCAAATTTTCGCGTAGAAACAGAGCCAATATAACAATATATATTTACTGATGGACCCTATGTCCATGCGAGATACTGCTATTGTATCTCATCAAACTCTGAATCCCCGGGCGATGTTCATCTAGATAAAGATGACTATTTTCGAATGAGATCTCATTTAAATGCAAATTAGTTCGACGAATGTGGCAACACATCGCATGTAAATCGGTATGTATAAAAAACGCGTTTGCGCAAATTCAATGCAATATACATGCATGTGTGCATATTTATCTATGGTTAGATCTTGCAAGGACTTAGACTGAGTCTTTAATATCTATTAAATTAAACAAAAAAAATATTTTTCGACCACTGACACGGGTGCGATTCAAATCCGCGAACTTTGCAGCACCGTGGCATTTATTAAGTTTTATATACGTATTACACGTACCGTATAGTATCAATTCAACAGAAGTTACGTAATACGTAATTATGTATTTTAAAAAATGTATTCACGCCATTCCCAATACAGGGGTAAACAGAGGTCTAGATAATTAAGTCCTTTCGTCCCATCTTCCCATTCATTAGTCCATTAGTCCCACAGTCCCATTTTATTAGAAATTTTAATGTTTATTTATCTATATTTGAAAATTTATGTATTAAGTAATTTAAAATGAAAATTTAATTATTTTTATAGAAAATTTATGTATTTAGTAAGTATTGTTTAATTTAATTTAATTTTAATTTATGTATTAAGTATCGTACGTATGTTCATGTAAATATCTTTGGATTTGCCATTATATTTGAACCCTCTTTATTCAACTGCACTGCTTCTACATTTTATTTCTATTTAACCTGATATTTCAACAGTAGAGAATGCTGTTTGGTTATTTACACTACTATTTTGTGCATTACAGCTTAATTAAAATAAATAAATAAAGTAACACTCACCAGCGGACGGCACCTGAATAACTTGTGGCGGTTTCTGGAACAGAGACGACCGCTGATGTGGTGACAGTAATGTGAGGACTTCTACGTTGTCGCGGAGCTTGTCAAAGAATGAATCCATATTGTTCAGGAGACCTGGATAAAGTAAAAATGGCTGTAATGGTGATGTTGGGGAATACTTAATGACGATTAAAATTGACGACCTTCGTGGATGAGTCGCGAACACACCGGTTTTAAAGGCGTCATCATCTCTGAGGTATGATTCCCGGACGGGTTAATGTAGAAAAAATGCAGAAAATGCAAAAAATGCAGAATTTAATCGGATCTGGGCGCTTGTGGTACCTTTACAAGTGCTTTAGCTAATTACTTTGGGATTAAAGCAATGTTTCAGATGTTGCCCTTTTCTATGTATTTATTAAAATAAAACGGTGGAAAGTGGGTTAGACTAACTTTACTGTCTAGACCTCTGCTAACTCTTGGGAAATTGTGTGATGATTTAATATTTTTCACATTATTCACAGACGATTAAAGTATATTCTATAATAAAAATATACAAAATAAAGAAAAAAATATATATCTATAATTGCAGTAATTCATCAACGCTACCACTCATACACACAAATATATTTAAAAACGCCATATTTTTTTTGTTTCGGTTAGAATGAAACTAATCAAACCGGGTAAATACAACAATGAGAATAATAGTGTATATTATACACTGTATACTATTTATCCATTGGGTAATTTATCAATATTATCTTAAGATTCTATCAAATCGAACCCTAAAGTTCTACTTAGTAATACAACTAATATTTGGTAACAATAAGTAAAATATTAATACCATGATTTATCTTTACAAAGTTGCGATATTCGAATGGTACTTTATTAAAATTGTCTATGATTGTAAACCTCTGTGTTATGAAATGTTTTTTTTTTTTGTAAAAGGAATAAAAAATAGGGCTCAATGAAGTATCTAAAATATAAATAAATATCTAGAATACATTTTAAACGGCCAGTAGCAGTCTACTATAGGACATAGGTCATTTCCTTAACGAGGGTTTTTGGTAATCGCCACGCTTAGCTAGCGGATTGGCGATTGCATCGCTGGACACTGCGTTTAGATGCTACTGCCTTTCATGGATTTGTTGAATTTTGTTCTTGTATTTTATGAGATGGTTTTCTCGCCATTTTTACCCCCGCACCTAAGACCAATTTGTCTGTACCGAGCTGAGTAATTAATTTTCTACTATTTTTCAAGATAAAGGAGTAAGAATTTTTATTAAAGTGATCTTCGTAATTAAAATAACGATAAGTTTACCCCTTGTCTCGTTGCTCCGAATAAGCTGTGGTGTTCGGTGGTCCGGTGGAAGGTGGATCTATTGGACTTCATTGTCTAGACTTCTGCTTACCCCAGTATTGAAAACTGCGTGAAGATATAAAAAATTATGCCGTCAAACCCCACACTAAGCCGTATGCGACGCTGCTTACCCACACCAACATACGGCATTACTGCCTTACCGAGCGCAGGCTCCGGCCGACGTCTGCGACGTCCAGCGTTCAAAGCGGACGCCACTGCTGACCTCTTGTCCGTGTCTACTCTGCGATTGAAAGGTTTAAAATATGTACCCTGGTTACAGAGGTTCGCTAAATGAGAAACAGAACGTGCAATAATTTACATCTTTTAATAAATGAAGCTAATAAATGGCGTCGGGCTCATCACCTGTCACGTTGTCTTGAAAATATCTACGGTGGAAGGTGGGTCGAAGGGACTTAAATGTCTAGACTAGACCTCTGTCTACCCCTGTATTGGGAATTGCGTGAAGATATTTATTTATTTATTATTTATTAAGACCCGATGGCCTCGTTGATAGTGAACCTGCCGTCAAGAGGTTCTACGAATAATCGTACTATAGTCATGGATGTATACATGTAAGTGCACCACCTGTCTCGTAGTCCCAAATACGCTTCGGAGAAAGGTGGGTCGAAAGGAATTTATTGTCCAAACTTTTGTTGTCCAGAACATAGAAACATTTTTGCGAGAAGATATTAAAAAAAATATATCTTCACGCAGTTCCCTATACAGGGGTAGACAGAGGTCAAGTCTAGAAAATTAAGTTCCTTTGACCCACCTTCCACCGAAGATATTTTCGGGACGACGTGACAGGTGGTGAGCCCGTCGCCGTCTTTATGTCCAAGCCAACGATGAAATTCGTACATAAGTTTTTGAAAAACTCATTGGTACTGCCACCTGGGGATCACACAACACGGCTATCGTGACTTTTTATAAAGTCACGATAGCGAGAAGATATTGATATGTTATTATACATCAATGACCATTAAATCTTTATGTGTAAAATTTTGTGTGTGTGACAGTGATCACACATAATAAATAAAATTGGAACGTAAAATATTTTAAATATTGCCATGAACAGGGTATGGAATAGAGTATATATATATTTATATATATATATATATATATATATATATATATATATATATATATATATATATATATATATATATATATATATATATATATATATATATATATATATATATATATATATATATATATATATATATATATATATATATATATATATATATATATATATATATATATTTCTATCTATATTTTAGTAAAAGTAAAATATTCTTTATTGTACACCAAGACTGACATAGAAATTACAATTATAATGGACATTAGTACAAAAGTATATTTTGTCTGTCATTTTGGTCTAGTATTCCTTGAGATGGGTATTCCGTTATCTATCGGGAGCTATTGCGATTCGCAAGTCTTACCATTTAGTCGACTATTTACATTTATAGTACATATTTTTATTTGCCACAAGTATAAGCTATTGCGATTCGCAAGTCTTACCATTTAGTCGACTATTTACATTTATAGTACATTTTTTTATTTGCCACATATAATATTACCTTGGTTGTCTACTAGAACAAAAAGGAGATAAATACTAATGCTGTTTGACAATAACATCTCCGTGGACGAGTGGCATACACACACCGGTTTTCATGATCTCGCCAGCTCTAAGATCAAACCCGGGACGGTTTGATTCCCAGTTGTATCAATGTAGAACATTCTTTTTTTAAATTTTTAATGTAGAAAAGGAGACTCCATAATATATATGTTTATATTATTTACAAACCACGCTGATTTTGACGACCGGTGTGGACGATTGGTGTACATATTGGTTTCCATGATGTCACCATTTCCATGCTGGAGGTTCCGGATTTGATTCCCGGTCGGGTCAATGTAGAAAACACTTTTTCTTCATTTTCACAGATCTGGGTGTTTGTGTTAGGTACCTTCGTTGTTTCTTATTCCATAATAGTGCTTAAGCTGCTTACTTCTGATCTGAGCAATGTATGTGATGTTGACCCTATCTACGTATGTACAACACCTATTTCTAGCAGTATAGTAGCATATTCTTTTTATAATTCGACAGACACGATTTTTTTGAAAACTTCTCTTTCTTTAAAAAAATATAATCTTTCTTTAATAATAAAAAGTTCAACATGATTTAAAATTCAATAAAATTGTACTGTAAGTTGTAATAATTGTAGCATGTTACTTACATTTCACCATTATCGTAACTAGTTGATAAACCTTCCGCGGTGTCTTCGTTTACTTCGGTATCATCACTGTCGGTATCGGGTTCGAGCTCCGTGTCAGCCTGCTGCCGCTCCCACTGTTCCTGGAGCATCAGATCGAACCATGGCGTATTTTCATTGAGGACGCGAATGAGATCCAGGCTCTGAGGCCCGCCTTCGCTCCGGGCCTTTGCTATTGTTATTGCTGAAATATAAAAATATATAGTTGCATATTATTATTATTTTAATAAAATTTATAACATACGTCGTTAGGGACAACATCACATTGCTCTGATCGCAATGTAAGTAGCTAAAGCGCGCGTATTATGGAATCGGAAACAACCTAGATACCACAAACGCCCAGACACGAGAAAATGTAGAAAAAGTGTTATGTACATTAAGTCCGGGAATCGAAGCCGAGAACTCAAAGCTCGCTACACCGGGCGACACAACGAAATGCAGTGTGTGGTCCAGTCGTGCACGGATGTCTTCGTGTGTATGTATATTGAATAAATAATTTCATTTAAATAAGAATAATTTCATTTACATCATGGGTAAAACACGCATAGGTACAAGTAATGAGAACTTAGTTACGTGGATTAATAGAGGAAGAAATAAGAATAATTAATGTATTTCGAATGTATTAAGGTATTAAGATTAAGGATGTATTAATAATTAATGTATTAAGAATAAATAATGTGTATCTTAATCGATATTATTTTTTTTCTACCATCGTTTGATAATGAGGTTCACTAAGTGCGAAGAAACAAACAGAAGTTGGGGCTGGGTAGTTCTACACTCGTTACTCCTTTGTTTTATATTCTGTATGCATGTGTCGCTCCTTCGCGAGAAGATTAATGACATTCCCATTGTTTCTGATACACAATAGAGAGCGAGTTCCGATACATTTCATAGAGCTCATGTTGCTCAGCGATCTGCGCACCTATTTGCCGAGTACTAGTGCCGAATATAAGACCAATACAGTATATAAGACCAATACAGTAGGTGTACACAGAGGTCTAGATAGTAAAGTCCTTTCGACTCACCTTACACCGAAGACATTTTAGAGGCAACGTTACAGATGTAACCGATATAAATCGTAAATAAGTTTTTGAAAAAACCTATTGGAACCAGCCTGAGAGTACTCTAATACTGAATCGAATTCACGTAGTCACGATAGCCGGCTAGGTGATCGGAATTCGAGTCGAGAGACCCGAGTTCGATTCACAGGTGGCTCGTACCAATTGGTTTTTTAAAACCTATGTACGATATATTATATCGTTAGCTTGGACATAAAGACGGCGACGGGCTCGCCACCTGTCACGTTGTCCTGAAAATATATTCGGTGGAAGGTGGGTCGAAGGGACTTACTTCCCCTAGAGTAGACCTCTGTCTACCCCTGTATTGGGAATTGCGTAAAGATATTTATTATTTATGTTTATTTGTGTGACTCGAATTCCGATCACCCAACTACTTAACATCTGTTGAAATATTGGCGAAATAAAGGTGGTAAGTAAAAGGAGGTAGAAAAGAAGGTATTGGGAAATGAGACAAGATACAAGAAGTTAAGATCTTAGCATAATTAAATCTCCACCTGTCTCGATGTTTCAAATAAACTTCAGTAAAATTTAAGTCGGAAAGACATCATTGTCTAGACCTCTACCTACCCGAGTATCGGAAACTGCGTGCAGATTAGCATAATTAAAACATTAGTCGTTTTATTTTAGCAGTGAATGTAGCAATTTGTATATTTTAATAGGCCCTGTTTAGTTTTATTGCGAGTAGTTAGCGGAAAGAAATTACTTACAAATAACTTTAATTAAATTCTCAAAGGTAAGGTATCAGTTAAATTTTCAATAATATGACGCGTAAAAAGCGTTTCATAGAACTTAAAGGTTAGTCAAGATCTATATATAAATACCTGAAAACCTTGTTTTTAACAAATTCACGGTACGGAGAAGTGTGATCATTTGTTAAGTTAATGTTTATGAGTCACAATAGCCGAGTGGTTGGGTGGTCGGAATTTCGAGTCAAGAGAACCGACTCCGATCCCCAGATGGCAGGCTCGTACCAATGGGTTTTTTCAAAAACTTATGACGAATTTGTCGTTGCCTTGGACATTGATACGGCGACGGGCTCACCACCTGTCATGTTGTCCCGAAAATATCTTCGGTGGGAGATGGGTCGAAGGGACTTTATCGTCTAGACTAGACTTCTGTCTACCCCTGTATTGGGAATTGCGTGAAGATATTTATTTATTATTATTATTATTTATTTTTAATGTTTATACAAAGTAGGAATGCATAAAGCTTCCTTAAAAAAAATAATATAGAATATCCGTTTAAAATACATTAAATTAAATTAAATAAAACATTAGATGTTTACGTTCTTACACAACTTACGTCCTTGTGACAAACACAAATAAGTATCTATCAATGAAATACACATTACTTGTTTGGTTTTAAAGGTATCGCCATCTCGAAGTCCCGGGTTCGATACCCGGACAGGTCAATGTACAAAAACCACTTTTTCTACATTTTTTCGGGTCTGGGTGTTTGTGGTGCCTTTGATGTTTCCGATTCCCATACCTCTAGTGCTTTAGCTTCTTACGTTGGGAGCGGAACATTGTATGTAATGTTGTCCCTATCTATATATGTATTTTATTTTATTTTAATAAAATAAAATAAAATACATAAGTCACGACAGCCGAATTGTTGGGTGGTCGGAATTTCGAGTCGAGAGACCCGAGTTCGATCCCCAGATGGCAGTACCAATGAGTTTTTCAAAAACTTATGTACGAATTTATCGTTGGCTTGGGCATCAAGACGGCGACGGGCTTACCACCTGTCACGTTGTCCCGAAAATATCTTCGGTGGAAGGAGGGTCGAAGGGACTTAATTTTCTAGACTAGACCTCTGTCTACCCCTGTATTGGGAATTGCGTGAAGATATTTTTTTATTTTATTTTACTTATTTTACTTACTTTTATTTATTAATTTTTGTATTTTAAATTTGTTATCGCGATTAGTCACTGTAGCCGAGTGGTTGGGTAATCGGACCAATGGGTTTTTTCAAAACTTGGCTTGGACATAAAACGGCGAATGGCTCACCACCAGTTAGATTATTCCAAAAAAAAAAATCTTTATGTAAAAGGTGGGCCGAAAGAGACTTGAGACCTCTCTCTACCTTAGTATTGGAAATGACGTGTATATCTTTTTTATTAAATTCTTATCTCTATATTGCTCTTGTTGGTGAACCTAAATAGATAAATATATTTGCCAAACCATTAAAAATTTTAGTAATTGATGTTATTTGTGGTGTAAGCAGCCAATAAGAGGGAAGGATGTTCTGGAAATTTCACCTCTAAGGGCGTAAATGATAGAATATCGGTATTTTTTTTATTTGATCCCTACGGTAGTGGTTGAAAGCTTTTTTTGGATTGTCAACAATTAATATAAAACATGTAGCATATCAATTTAACACTAATTATTTGTCTGTGTGTTCACCTATTTATAGAGGTTACGATAACTTATCTGCGAAGCAAATACATGTATTAAATTATATTGCAACAATTTTAAGAGAATAAGAGTGCCAGTTTTTTTTAGCTCACGTTAATTTATTTGAAAGAGAGAAAGAAAAATTATATAATTTTGTTTCAGACTTTCTCTAATTCGCTTAAATTCTATGTAAAGTTCGTCAGCTTTGAAAGAAGAAGCTCGTAAATAAATTTTAAGGCTTCGTATGAAGTATATGACTACACGACACAAAAAACTTTGTGTTTGTACCCTGCATACTTACCTAGAAACACAAAGCATTTAAAGTTACAAGATCTAAAAAAATTGTTTTCGACCAATGGTACAATAAAAACATTTGAAGACGTTCCATTTCTGTAATACGAAACCACTTCCAACTTCCTCGTTAACCACTATTTTCTTTACACGGAGTAGTTTCAGCCTTATCATATCTGATGGAGACCTTGTTAGTTCGTCACCTTATCGTATGTCAAAGCCCACAATTGATAGGTTAGGTATGTTGAAGATATGATTTGTTACATTAAAAGGGACAGCCGGACCCAAAGCGATACGCTGAAGACTTTGTTTATTTGGGCCCGGAATTTTGAAGTGCGTATTAAACTTAGCTAAAGATTAAACATACTATTGAACTATTCTTAAACTATATTAATATTAAACATACTACCTAAAGATGTTTCATCTTTAGTATAATTACACGTTCAATTTACTCTACAATTACTTCTAGTAAGACAGGAAAATAAGGTAAAGAAGGGACAGAATGCTGTCCTAGACATAAAAAGAAAAGGAAAGGTAGACAGTATCATAATTGGGAGGATAATATTGAAACCGACTTTGGCGAGAAAAGCAAGAGGGTGTTAGTGTTACCTTCGTTATTTTCAATTCCATAACACAAGTGCTTTAGCTACATAGTTTGGATCAGATGTTTTCCCTATCTATCTAAGTATTTATTTCTTTATTATTATTATACAAAGAACTACATTTTTACCGTGGTGTAGCGGCGTAGCAATAATGGCACACACGGAGTTAAGGATCTTATAAAGATGTTAGCACATCAGATAGGTATAAGTCACACAACAACTATTGCGTCAACACACTACAAATAAATAAATACGAACTGTTATGAAGAAGAAGAATAAATAAATAAATAATGGCCAGTTATGGTCCCTTGCTGGATATAAGGCTGGCGGATTGGTGATCGCAGTAATAGCTTGCTAATTAGACGCCGCTTCCCGTCACCGGTCAGCTTATTGTGGTCTGGTACTTTCACGAAACGGCGAATACTATCCCGCCATCTGTCGGTAACCATAGATATTGTCAAGTTTTTTTCTTAGTCACCTCTTACCCAGAAGAAGGAGGAACCATATACTATTGTACCTACGTCTCCTTAGTTTAGTACTATTCAGTAGTAGTAGTAGTTTTCTAATTATTAGTGACCTCTAGTAGTAATGATATGTACTGTATGTTTCTTGGTGTACAATAAAGTACTTTTTTTAGTTTGTTTCTAAATTATATTATTTTATTAACTTTCATTGTTAAACCGATACCACCAAGGCATAGAATTAATAATGAGAAATTCAATTCTTAAAAAGATTGTAACACTGTTACAAAAGAAATTCTTTTAGAAATCTTTTATCATTAAATTTTAACGATATCTGCGTTTTATAATACGAGCATACATCCATTGTTTTTTAGAGAATACAAATTAAAACTAAACATGTTTTATGAGAAAGATTATATATTTTATGAGATTATTATTAATTTTTATGTGATGAAAAGTACGATGAAAACCGAGGAACCAATCCAAATGATAGTGTGGTAGCTCATGAACATGGGCCACCAATTTCCAATAAATGACGTCCTCCGTGGTTGTGTGGCATATACACCGGTTATCATAGTCTCGATGGCTGTGA
Organism: Sericinus montela; assembly: GCA_029286605.1. NCBI lineage: Eukaryota > Metazoa > Arthropoda > Insecta > Lepidoptera > Papilionidae > Sericinus > Sericinus montela. The sequence continues at coordinate 9,052,799 of JAGSMR010000040.1, forward strand.
GATACCGGGTTCGATTTCCGAACGGGTCTATGTAGAAAACAAGTTTTTTCTACATTGTCTCTGGTCTGGGATTCCATAAGCTTTAATCATAATCCAAATTTGTATCCTGCGTAAATAGGAAACAATTGAAAATTTGTAAAAGAGGTCCATGTGAGCTATTTGCGAGAAAAATTAAAGGAATTAATATTTATATAAGGAATTAATAACAATATAAGGTAATATAATATTACCTTGGCGTCGCTGTACATATGTAAAAATTTAATATACGTGCCTAATACATTAATACTTTTAGTAAGAATACTGATCGCATAATGTAAATACTGGGAACACACAAGCTCGTAACACCAATTACTAGATTCCATAGAGTAAATAACTCGTTCATGGTGTTGTGAATACGCTACAACAAAATCCAAATAAAGTGTGTATTTCAAATAATAAATAAAAGAATAAATTGATGATATAAATATCGATTACTGGAGTACAAACATTCATATTCATCTCACAAAATTTCGAACTTGTAAGCTTTAGCTTCTAGCTACCTTCTGGCTTTAGATAGGGCCACTAGAAACTAATCGAGTCGTAGATACCTTTATAAAATATCTTCACGCCATTCCCAATACAGGGGTAGGCAAAGGTCTAGACAATTAAGTCTTTTCGATCCACATTCTACCGAACATTTTTGGGTCAACGTGACAGTTAGTGAGCCCATCGCCATCTTTATGTAAGTTAATACCCATTGGTACGAGCCTTGGGAATCGAAATCGGGTCTCTTAGATCAAACTCGGGTCTCTTAACTCGAATTACGATCACTCAATCGCTCGGCTATCGCGACTGTCAGATAATTTTATGGTATTATAAAAAGCATTGTAGCTAAACGATTATTCCTAAATCTCTCTATATTTCAGTAATATGAGAGATTTCGTTCACTCAACAATTGGTTGGCATTACATGGTAACAAAATTTCACAAGTTGCAATTCGTTACAGACGTTAAATTAATTTGATGCGGAAATAGCGTACTCTACGTACGAAAGGTCAACACTATGAAAAAATTATTCCACGAAACTCTGTGTAAACTTTTTAAATTGTATGTTTTCTTAAAGAAAATGGTGTGAGTTCATTTGAGTACATAGTATGAGTTAAGATGGTTTCGCAGGTTATTAACGCAAATATTTCACTCTGCATACCAAATATTGTAATTTATCTCTAATGACAACTGATTACACCGTATACGGAAAACATTTGAAATTTTATACATATTATCTATGAATGTAAAGGCAATTAGGATTCCACATATAAAAATATATACTATAATGCGAAAAGACTATGTCCCCAACCTATTATTATAATAGATCAATATCACAATGCTAAACACTGTTATTTTAAAAAAAAAATTTAATATGTAAGCTGAAGCTCCATATACTAAAATATATGCAATAAAATGTAGATTTGAAACATACAGGAGAAAGTTTAAGTTAAGGAATAAGAGAGCTCTGAGAAAGCTCTCAAAATGTAGACCAGATAATGAAAATATAACCAAAAAGATGGCTGTTACTAATGTGCTACATTTCTTATACTGAGATTATCTTCACGCACTTCTCTATACAGGGGTAGAGACTGGTCTGGCCAATTAAGCCATTTCAACCCACTTTCAACCGTCTTTATGTACAAGACGTATATAAATCGTACATAAGTTATTGAAAAAAACCATAGTTATGAGCCTACGACCAGGTGATCGAACTCGGGTCTCTTGTCTCAATCAAATTCTGTTAATATAAGACTAAAACACATTAAATCCAAACATCAAAAAAACATCCAAAAAAATATAACCTTTTCAACGAATATTAAAGTTTCAATGTTTGAGAGAAAATGTTTCATACCTATGAAACCATACAAACAAATCGTAACAAATAGTTTTACCCGTCTTAGATTGTGAAACCGAGAAACTGTTCAAACTAAAGGTGTGCACGGCTACATTGCAAAAAACTTCTTTACTATTTAAAATATTCTCGATTACTATAAAACAATAAAATCTTCACGCCATTCCCAATACTGGAATGGACAGAGGTGTATACAATGAACTCCTTTCGACCCACCTTCCACCAAAAGATATTTTCGGGACAACGTGAAAGGTGGTGAGCCCGTCGCCGTCTTAATTTCCAAGTCAACAATATAATTCGAACATAAGTTTTCGAAAAATCCATTGGTACGAGCCTTGGGAATCGAAATCGGGTCTCTTAGATCAAACTCGGGTCTCTTAACTCGAATTACGATCACTCAATCGCTCGGCTATCGCGACTGTCAGATAATTTTATGGTATTATAAAAAGCATTGTAGCTAAACGATTATTCCTAAATCTCTATATTTCAGTAATATGAGAGATTTAGTTCACTCAACAATTGGTTGGCATTACATGGTAACAAAATTTCACAAGTAGCAATTCGTTACAGACGTTAAATTAATTTGATGCGGAAATAGCGTACTCTACGTACGAAAGGTCAACACTATGAAAAAATTATTCCACGAAACTCTGTGTAAACTTTTTAAATTGTATGTTTTCTTAAAGAAAATGGTGTGAGTTCATTTGAGTACATAGTATGAGTTAAGATGGTTTCGCAGGTTATTAACGCAAATATTTCACTCTGCATACCAAATATTGTAATTTATCTCTAATGACAACTGATTACACCGTATACGGAAAACATTTGAAATTTTATACATATTATCTATGAATGTAAAGGCAATTAGGATTCCACATATAAAAATATATACTATAATGCGAAAAGACTATGTCCCCAACCTATTATTATAATAGATCAATATCACAATGCTAAACACTGTTATTTTAAAAAAAAAATTTAATATGTAAGCTGAAGCTCCATATACTAAAATATATGCAATAAAATGTAGATTTGAAACATACAGGAGAAAGTTTAAGTTAAGGAATAAGAGAGCTCTGAGAAAGCTCTCAAAATGTAGACCAGATAATGAAAATATAACCAAAAAGATGGCTGTTACTAATGTGCTACATTTCTTATACTGAGATTATCTTCACGCACTTCTCTATACAGGGGTAGAGACTGGTCTGGCCAATTAAGCCATTTCAACCCACTTTCAACCGTCTTTATGTACAAGACGTATATAAATCGTACATAAGTTATTGAAAAAAACCATAGTTATGAGCCTACGACCAGGTGATCGAACTCGGGTCTCTTGTCTCAATCAAATTCTGTTAATATAAGACTAAAACACATTAAATCCAAACATCAAAAAAACATCCAAAAAAATATAACCTTTTCAACGAATATTAAAGTTTCAATGTTTGAGAGAAAATGTTTCATACCTATGAAACCATACAAACAAATCGTAACAAATAGTTTTACCCGTCTTAGATTGTGAAACCGAGAAACTGTTCAAACTAAAGGTGTGCACGGCTACATTGCAAAAAACTTCTTTACTATTTAAAATATTCTCGATTACTATAAAACAATAAAATCTTCACGCCATTCCCAATACTGGAATGGACAGAGGTGTATACAATGAACTCCTTTCGACCCACCTTCCACCAAAAGATATTTTCGGGACAACGTGAAAGGTGGTGAGCCCGTCGCCGTCTTAATTTCCAAGTCAACAATATAATTCGAACATAAGTTTTCGAAAAATCCATTGGTACGAGCCTGCCACCTGGGGATCGAACTCGAGTCTCTTGATTCGAAATTTCTACCTCCCAACCACTCGGCTATCGTGACTCATTATCGATGACTAGTTATAATTTTCAAGGGTTTCTCCGCAAGTCGGATCAAAAACTTAATTACGAATCAAAATATTCTTAAACTATTTCAATTAATACAGTTTTTAACTTGCTTCCCCTTCCGATGCCTCGATAACCTCAAGGGGAAGGACACTTGTAGCTGTACTCTTACATAACTAACTTAATATTATTATTTATTATTTATAATTTATCTTTTTGTATATTCATGTTTGTACCCGTAAATATGTGTATATGAATATTTATCTTTATAATAGTCACGATAACCGAGTGGTTGGGTGATTGGAATTCGAGTCAAGAGAGCCGAGTTCGATCCCCAGGTGGCACGCTCGTAGCAATGGAATAAATAAATAAATAAACATAAAAATCTTCGTGCAATTCCATTATTGGGGTAGACCTCTGTCTTGACCTCTGTCCAGACAATAAAGACGTTTCGACCCACTTTCTACCAATGATATTTTCGGGACAACAAGACAGGTGGTGAGCCCGTCGCCGTCTTTATGCCCAAGCGAACGATATAATTCGTACATAAGTTTTTGTCAAACACATTGGTGGAGCCACCTGGAGATCGAATTCGTGTTTCTTGTCTCGAAATTCCGACCACCCAACCACTCGGCTATCTTGCCTTTAACTTTACTATAAGGAAATTATTATAAATATTAAATTAATAGTCATTAAATATAAAAATTAATAGTCACGATAGCCGAGTTGTTAGGTGGTCGGAATTTCGAGTCGAGAGGACCCGAGTTCGATCCCCAGGTGGCAGTATCAATGAGTTTTTCAAAAAAACTTATGTACGAATTTCATCGTTGGCTTGGACATAAGGGCGGCGACGGGCTCACCACCTGTCACGTTGTCCCGAAAATATCTTCGGTGGAAGGTGGGTCAAAGGGACTTAATTGTCTAGGCTTGACCTCTGTCTACCCCTGTATTGAGAATTGCGTGAAGATATTTTATTTTATTTTTATTTTTATTATAAATATTTATAATCACTATAAGGAAAATTAGCATAAATATTTTAGAAGGATTTTCGCATACATTTGCTTGTGTAGAAATGTATACATTATTTCCTTGCATTTATGTTCGTATACACTAATATTTAAGCAATAATAATTTTACAGCGCGAAATTTTGTGTATTATACGCAATAAATTCAATAATCACCACCTCTCACGTTGTCTCGAAAATATCTTCGGTGGAAAGTGGGTCAAAGGGACTGAATTGTCTTGACTAGACCTCTGTATACCCCTGTATTGGGAGTTGCGTGAAAATATTTATTTATTAATTTCCTTCTAGTAGGTTCAAGTCGATTAAAATAGATATTCATTTTATAATAAGCCGATTTCAACTTAGAAACAAGATCAAATACAAAAAAAAATAAAAAATATTAAAGTGAAGTGGTATTAAATAAAAAAAATACCTTAGGTATTGTCGTCCACCTTCGCAATTTGTTTTTTGAAAACAGTGCTGTTTCTAAAAAAACACCTAGCCTTTGCTATAAATTTTTTGGAAGGTATACATCATTTACACGCATTATTTTTCCGTCCAGAATATACAAGACGTGTCAAAAAAAACCGCTCTCTAAAGATGAGGACTGTGACAAATCCTCCTTATGGAAGGGGCTATATCGCTTGCCTAGCTTCGTCCTCTTTTCAGCCTATCAAAAGTTTTCTACTTAACATGGCCTCCTCAAAAAGTTGCCACAAATAATTTATCAACTGTTTAAGGGTAATTAAGATTGTTCAGTGGTTCAAATCTATTCTTGAATAACAAAAATCTAATCATCAAACCATAGTTTTGGAATAAATATATCTTAATAATATTATAAATAATTGTCTATTATTATAGTTATGTTTTAACTATTTCAATATTGAGTCTTAAGAATAATTATATTACAGAGTGTAATGGAAGCGAAGGAGAACCATTAAAAACGTCAGAATTGGCGATCTGATCTTTCTGCTTACCCTAACTAAGGATATTAGGTGAAGCTATGTAACTTATGTTTAAGTATCATCAATAAACTGTTATCAAGTCCCCAGCTAAACATGAAGGTCCCCAATCCATTACAACAATTATATATATTCACGCGAACCGCGAGGTGACGACTTAGTAGTTAAATTGAAAAAGTTACAGTATAAAATTTTCTAGGTATTACACGTACAAGTACTAATATATAATAATTAATCGTAATTAACATGATATGAGTATTTTTTAATGGTGTGGGGTAAAAAGTGACCTTACAGCGCCCCTGATAGTTCAATTCTGAAGCCCACGGCCATCCCAATCCAACTTCAATAGAAAAAGGTTACAAATAAGTCAACAAACTTCACAGGCAAAGATGAAATATATTGATAGAATAATCTTTAATGCACACCTACAGCGAAAATTTACATCATAAAATTCATTCATGCTTTATATCTATACTTGTAAATAGACTAAGCTCTGCAGAATATGCTGTATGAAAGATCAGATACCTTACTGATATAAACTATCGTTTATTTTACTTATTTCCATTGCATGTATTTTGGTGTGAAAGTGTAGTAGTTTATTTTGCAAAAGAGATCCGTAAGATCTATTTACAATTTAAATTCCAAAACATCTACATTTAGAGGAAAGTTTGAAGAAATGAAAAAATATAAAATATCAAAGTTTGAAGAAATGAAAAAATATAAAAAATAAAAAATATAAATATATATATAAAAGAGAAAATGTAGAAAAAGTGTTTTGGACCGGGAATCGAACTCGGGACCTCAGAGCAGAAAACCGGATTGTCCGCCACGCGTCCACGGAGGTCGTCAATATATAAAAATTAATTATATGTACATAAAACATTAACAACTTAAAAATAATACTCATATACAAAATGATAACACTTAGAACAAACACAAAAAGTCACGATAGCCGAGTGGTCGGAATTTCGAGTGGAGAGACCCGAGTTTGATCCCCGGGTGGCAGGCTCGTACCTATGGGTTTTTCAAAAAAACTTATATACAAATTATATCGTTGGCTTGGACATAAAGACGGCAAAAGGCTCACCACCTGTCACGTTTGTCAGAATTTTTATTTTAGTTTAATTTAGAAAAAACACAAGCTTGTAACGCCAGTTACAAGACTCCATAGGGTAAGAGATCCATTCATGGGGTGGTGTAAACGCTTCTACAACAAGATCCCGGTAAATGTGCAAAGCTTTGCCTGTTAACAGGTTCAAGGCATTCATTAAATGTTCAAAATGGATAATTACAATACAAATGAATTTAAACATTAATGATAGTAAGTACTGGGAATGAGTTGATCGCTCCCATGCTATTTCTAAATAAATTAATGTTCAATTTTGTATTTTCTTTGTAATTTTTTTAGAGGATACCTACGGTGTTTCTTTCGCCTGTTATTTTTTTTTTTTAGGGGAACCTCATTACGAAACGGTAGTAAATTAAAAAATAACGATTGATGGATGTAAAGTATGTTAGTTATACCGATGAATAAATGATTTGATTTGATATGATTCTCATTTATACATATCGTCATTCCTCCTAGTCTTTCTTCCTCACTCGTGTTTCCTTCTATCCGGAACACAACATTTGTTGAACAGCTATTTTGTAGCACAAATGGGTAAGAGCGTGGTACTGCCACAGACGAATCGTAATTTTGCATTATTCGTATTTTTTAAGTGCGAGTACAAATACGCGGTGTGATATTTGCTCAAGAATATACCATACTTTTCTCCTGTGAGTGTCGTAAGAGAGGACTGAGGGAAAAGCCTTCAGAATACCATTGGCTACCAACAAATAGCGGTAAAACAAATTAGCCGAGTGGTTGGGTGGTCGGAATTTCGAGTCAAGAGACCCAAGTTCGATCCCCAGGTCGCAGGCTCGTACCAATGGGGTTTTCAAAAATTTATGTTCGAATTATATCGTTGGCTTGGACATAAAGATGGCGACGGGCTCACTACCTGTCTCGTTGTCCCGAAAATATCTTCGGTGGAAGGTAGGTTAAAGGGACATAATTGTCTAGACTAGACATCTGTCTACCTCTGTATAGGGAATTGCGTGAAGATATTTTTTTTAAGTATTCCAGACCAAAATTTTGCAGACCGGTGACTGTAAGCAGCAACTACAGTGTAAGGTGTCTGATAAAGCGATCGCCAATGCGCTTGCTAATCGTGGCGATTATAGACAATTCTCCCTAGAGGGGAGGCCTATAATAAATAAATACCTATATAGATATGAACAATATCGCACACTTTGCTCCGATCACAATGTAAGAGCTGAAGCATTTGTGGTACGGGACTCGGAAACAACGAAGGCGCCACAAACACCCAGAACCAACAAAATGTAGAAAGAACTCGTGACCCATGAACATGAACTCGGGACCCATGACTACATGAATCGAACCCGGGACCCCAGAGATGGCGACACATTGAAAACCGGTGTTTACGCTACTCCTTCACGGAGGTCGTCCTATGCAGTATCTTTAAAGGCTTTTATGTATAAGTACAAACATAAAATTTTATAATGCCTGAGCAAGACAATTTTATCTTTTACACAGTTTTATTAATACCTCACCTTCGCCGGCGCCTTCGCACGCCTTAGTGTAGATTTTTAAGTCTGTCGTAAGAATGAACGCCTACCTCAACACCAAAATAATTAAAATCGATTCTGACATTACTTAAACAAACTCACTTTCATATTTCTAACGTTAGTAAGGATTCATATTTATTACATTAAAATAAATAAATAAATATCTTCACGCAATTCCCAATACAGGGGTAGACAAAGGTTTAGTCTAGACAGTTAAGTCCCTTCGACCCACTTTCCACCGAAGATATTTTCGGAACAACGTGACAGATAGTGAGTCAGTCGCCATCATTATGTCGAAACCATCGATGTAATTCTTACATAACATTTTTTTTTTTAAATCTATTGGTACGAGCCGGCCACCTGGGGATCGAACTCGAGTCTCTTGACTCGAAGTTAGTCACGATAGCCGCGTGATTGGGTGGTCGGAATTTCGAATCAAGAGAATCGAGTTCGATCCCCAAGTGGCAGGCTCGTACCAATGGGGTTTTCAAAACTTATGTACGAACGAACGACAACGAACGTTGGCTTGGACATAAAGACGGCGACGGGCTCATCACCTGTCACGTATATATATATATGTATATATATATATATATATATATATATATATATATATATATATATATATATATATATATATATATATATATATATATATATATATATATACATCTTCGCGCATTGTCCCCAAAGGGGTAGCTAGAGAGAACAGATCGCCAAGTCTCACGATCCTTACATACCTCTTCTTCTTCTTTCACATTGATCATTTCTTTATACATTATTATATTATTTCTTTATACAAAGTCTAGGTATCCGAGTACTCTTCACCCTCCCCTCTTCGAGCAATTTGCTCACATTGTCTTCGAAAGTTAGTCACGATAGCCGCGTGATTGGGTGGTCGGAATTTCGAGTCAAGAGACCCAAGTTCGATCCCCAGGTCGCAGGCTCGTACCAATTGGGTTTTCAAAAATTTATGTTCGAATTATATCGTGGGCTTGGACATAAAGATGGCGACGGGCTCTCCACCTGTCACGTTGTCCCGAAAATATCTTCGGTTGAAGGTAGGTTAAAGGGACATAATTGTCTAGACTAGACATCTGTCTACCTCTGTATAGGGAATTGCGTGAAGATATTTTTTTTAAGTATTCCAGACCAAAATTTTGCAGACCGGTGACTGTAAGCAGCAACTACAGTGTAAGGTGTCTGATAAAGCGATCGCCAATGCGCTTGCTAATCGTGGCGATTATAGACAATTCTCCCTAGAGGGGAGGCCTATAATAAATAAATACCTATATAGATATGAACAATATCGCACACTTTGCTCCGATCACAATGTAAGAGCTGAAGCATTTGTGGTACGGGACTCGGAAACAACGAAGGCGCCACAAACACCCAGAACCAACAAAATGTAGAAAGAACTCGTGACCCATGAACATGAACTCGGGACCCATGACTACATGAATCGAACCCGGGACCCCAGAGATGGCGACACATTGAAAACCGGTGTTTACGCTACTCCTTCACGGAGGTCGTCCTATGCAGTATCTTTAAAGGCTTTTATGTATAAGTACAAACATAAAATTTTATAATGCCTGAGCAAGACAATTTTATCTTTTACACAGTTTTATTAATACCTCACCTTCGCCGGCGCCTTCGCACGCCTTAGTGTAGATTTTAAGTCTGTCGTAAGAATGAACGCCTACCTCAACACCAAAATAATTAAAATCGATTCTGACATTACTTAAACAAACTCACTTTCATATTTCTAACGTTAGTAAGGATTCATATTTATTACATTAAAATAAATAAATAAATATCTTCACGCAATTCCCAATACAGGGTAGACAAAGGTTTAGTCTAGACAGTTAAGTCCCTTCGACCCACTTTCCACCGAAGATATTTTCGGAACAACGTGACAGATAGTGAGTCAGTCGCCATCATTATGTCGAAACCATCGATGTAATTCTTACATAACATTTTTTTTTTTAAATCTATTGGTACGAGCCGGCCACCTGGGGATCGAACTCGAGTCTCTTGACTCGAAGTTAGTCACGATAGCCGCGTGATTGGGTGGTCGGAATTTCGAATCAAGAGAATCGAGTTCGATCCCCAAGTGGCAGGCTCGTACCAATGGGTTTTTCAAAAACTTATGTACGAACGAACGACAACGAACGTTGGCTTGGACATAAAGATGGCGACGGGCTCATCACCTGTCACGTATATATATATATATATATATATATATATATATATATATATATATATATATATATATATATATATATATATATATATATATATATATATATATATATATATATACGTGACAGGTGATGAGCCTGTCGCCGTCTTTATGTCCAAGCCAACGATATAATTCGTACATAAGTATTTGAAAACCCATTGGTACGAGCCGGCCACCTGGGGATCGAACTCGAGTCTCTTGACTCGAAGTTAGTCACGATAGCCGCGTGATTGGGTGGTCGGAATTTCGAGTCAAGAGACCTGGAGTTCGATATATATATATATATATATATATATATATATATATATATATATATATATATATATATATATATATATATATATATATCTATATATATATATATATATATATATATATATATATATATATATATATATATATATATATATATATATATATATATATACATCTTCGCGCATTGTCCCCAAAGGGGTAGCTAGAGAGAACAGATCGCCAAGTCTCACGATCCTTACATACCTCTTCTTCTTCTTTCACATTGATCATTTCTTTATACATTATTATATTATTTCTTTATACAAAGTCTAGGTATCCGAGTACTCTTCACCCTCCCCTCTTCGAGCAATTTGCTCACATTGTCTTCGAAAGTTAGTCTCGGCCTACCTCGACTCTTTTAATATTAACTTTTGCGCTATATTTTTTCTTCACATTCGGTCTTTCGCACATTCGCTCAACGTGCTCAAACCATCGTAGCACACCCTTATAAGGTCACCTTGGGAAATTATATATTTTTACGATGTTATAAAGTACCATTAAAAAACTCTAATCAAAAACAATCTAATGTAATAATAATATATAAATAAAAACAGGTGTAGATAGAGGTCTAGTCTAGACAATTAAGTCTTTTCAACCCAATTAATTAAAGGTAATAGTAACAGAAAAGGACTTTCAAAAACAGACATCAGAGATTTCGCTTATTAGATAAGGAACCAGTTTCTTCATTTTGTAAAGGTTTTACTTCTACTTCAAGTGAACTGTACACATTTTTATCTTTAATATTTCTATATATATATATACATCTTCGCGCATTGTCCCCAAAGGGGTAGCTAGAGAGAACAGATCGCCAAGTCTCACGATCCTTACATACCTCTTCTTCTTCTTCTTTCACATTGATCATTTCTTTATACATTATTATATTATTTCTTTATACAAAGTCTAGGTATCCGAGTACTCTTCACCCTCCCCTCTTCGAGCAATTTGCTCACATTGTCTTCGAAAGTTAGTCTCGGCCTACCTCGACCCTTTTTAATATTAACTTTTGCGCTATATTTTTTCTTCACATTCGGTCTTTCGCACATTCGCTCAACGTGCTCAAACCATCGTAGCACACCCTTATAAGGTCACCTTGGGAAATTATATATTTTTACGATGTTATAAGAAGTACCATTAAAAAACTCCTAATCAAAAAACAATCTAATGTAATAATAATATATAAATAAAAAAACAGGTGTAGATAGAGGTCTAGTCTAGACAATTAAGTCCCTTTGACCCACCCTCCACCGCAGATATTTTCGGGACAACAGGAAAGGTGGTGAGCCTGTCGCCGTCTTTTATGTCCAAGCCAACGATATAATTCGTACATAAGTATTTGAAAAACCCATTTGTACGAGCCTGCTAACTGAGGATCGAACTTGGCTTCTTTGACTCGAAATTCCGACCACCGAACCACTCGGCTATCGTGACTTTTATAGGCTATCGTATCGTAACCCATGTTACGGACCACCTGTTGCTTGTTTGTACGAGATGTATCTTGTTTTAACGGAAGCTTTTAACAGCAACATTAGAGACACAACAGACAAAAGATTAAAGCAACATTAGAAAATATAACAATGTATTTTTTATGCATTCGCGAATTTTCTCTATACTGCGGTAGACAAGTCTAGATGCATAAAACCTTTCGACCTACCTTTCACCGAAGCTTATTTAGGACTACGTGACAAGTGGTGAGCCTGTCGCCGTCTTAGAGTTTAGGGTAATAGTACAATATACTTACGTAGATATATATCTACATACAAAATTGATTGAACAAAGGTTTCGACAATTAAGTCTTTTCAACCCAATTAATTAAAGGTAATAGTAACAGAAAAGGACTTTCAAAAACAGACATCAGAGATTTCGCTTATTAGATAAGGAACCAGTTTCTTCATTTTGTACAGGTTTTACTTCTACTTCAAGTGAACTGTACACATTTTTATCTTTAATATTTCTATATATATTATGTATAAATAATAATACTCTTGCATTATTAATTAAAAACTTTTTAGACTATATAATAATATAATTATATTTCATTTAAAAACAGTATTCATATCATTGAATATAATTCCTTTACCATATCTACTTTTATCGCTTAAATAAAATATTTACGAATATATATTGAACTTTAAAAACGTTCTAAGTTTTTAAAGTTTTTTCATCGTTCGAAAACACTTTTAAAGTTTTAACACGCCGGCCGAAAATAAACGACAATTAAATTTTAAAAAAATATTGCATACTTAACACAATTAAATTAAAAAAAAAAAAACATTCGTAAAACTTACCAGCTAGTATGATGGCAAGCGCTACGTTCAACTTCATTGTCGTACACGAAATGCCGTACGCCGTATGCCGACACGCCTTTAAACTAGGGATGAATGGAACAGGCGTAGGACGTATGAAACGGTGCCCCGCTTTTAATATTTTTTAAACACGCTTGGTTTTGTGGGCTTGCCTTCGTGTGGTGGCAGATCGTATACACAATCCGTAGGGTATATTAGTTCCAGGATTAATTGTCAGCTTTCCAGTCTATGCATGTGATTGAAATGGAATTCATAGTTGTTTAGGGACTTGTTTAATTTCGCTCGATTTAAATTGAAATAATACGTTTAAGGTATTATATAAAAAGTGTTATTGTTGATCTCAGTTGACTTGCGGCTTAAACGTCTGTTTGTATGTCACCAGCTTTGCGGTCCCGGGATATATTACCGGCCGGGTCAGTTTAGAGAAGCACTTTTAGTAAATTGTCTCGGGTTTGAGTGTGTGTCGTTGTTTCTGATTCCATAACAGAAGTGCTTTTGCTACTTACTTTGCGATCGAAGCAATATGTGTGATGTTGGCTTTATGTTAGTATTTATTTTTATTATTATTTATTTGTATAGGAGTAGGAACGTGGGACAAATATACCTAGTCAGGTCATAAATTCTGTCACAGGTTTAACCTAAAATAATTAAAAAAAGTTTATTTATTATGTAACTATTTATATACCAAAATGAACTTAACAAAACATAGATTCATACAGTTTATTCAAAATGACCTCCGTGATTTTGAATACAGGCCTTCAATCTGTGCGGCCAGTCGTACGAACGAGGTCCATGTCAATATCGGCGGCTGCCTTAATCAAGGATGTCTTGAGTGACTCCAAATTGGGATGAGGCTTTGAGCACGCCTTTTTCTCCAAGTGTTGCCATATCTTGTTATCTAACGGATTCAAATCTGGACTGGAGGAAGGCCAGTCTTCGTGCCCGATGAAGTCGATTTCACGCGCTGCCAGCCAGTCTTGTGTGCTCTTCGCTCTATGAGCTGGCGCCGAATCTTGTTGGAATACCCAGTGCCTATTATTGAACATGGTATGAGCATGGTATTCTACGGTAAAAAATTTTTCATCCGAAAAATGAATTTCCCGATATTTTTCCCGCGTACCGCTTAAACAAAGCGCTGCATCTCTTCAGTCTCAGGTGCATTAGACGAGCATTCAAACAATGTAGCGTTTTTCTTCGATATGCCCGAAGCCCTAAGTCTTCATTTAACACCCTTTTCACCGTGGTTCTGCTTAACCCCATCTGAAGGGCCAACAGTTTCTGCTTACGTTTGGGATTTCTTTGAATTCGAGCCTTCACAGCTTTCATCACTGCTGGAGTCCTAACAGAACGAGGACGACCACTTCTTGACCTGTCATCTACACTAGAGTCTTCATAATATCGTTTGATGGTACGATAAACGAATCTTTTGGTTATATTCAAATTTTTCAGTATGTCAAAAACTTGAATTGGCACCTAACCGCAACGATGCAACGCAATAACTGTAACACGGTCTTCTTTAAGCGTCGAAATTCGAATTCAATAAACTTTTTTGTGGCCAGCATTCTAAAAGAAAAGTTTTTACTATGTGACAATACTTATGATCTGTGTGTCTGTATGTCTAGATATAATCGTTTTTTAATCATAGTTTTATAAAAGTTCATTCCAATTTAATTATTAGAAAAATGAAATATTACAAGTTACGGGAAATGTTTTTAATAGAACATTCCGCATTCATTATTTTTATCCCGGTGCAATAAATCGCACACATTCATTTTTCCTGGCGACACTACAATATGTATTAAATATCTATATCCTGAAGATGTATATTGGGTATAAAACTTTGTGGCCTACTCTGACCTTTTAAAAACAATTCAATTCCGTTTCGTTGAAACGAAACTGAATAGATTCATGAAGCTCTTTTATTGATTTTTAAATCGTGTAAGTTATGATGGACTTTTGTTATTTAATTTATGAGAAACTATGAAAAATCAACTCTATCACGCCCGTGTTAGTATTATTTTAAATATTCTCAATAACTTACTAAACCTTATAAGATCTTGTGTAATTTGGCCATAATATTACGATAAGTATTAAGTAAGTCGGGATATTTTGTTTTGATTTCCCTGGAAGAAATTGCGTTATACACTATCCTTTCCTGATCGGAGGCCTCCGAAACGAACAGTGTTGGACTCGGATCTCAGAGGGAGATACATACCGTCTAAACCATCCACGGGATGCTGTTGGCCCGGAGGCCTTTGCAGCTTCATCTGTGACAGTGAAGAGTTGCAAATGAAAAGAAGAAAGAGTCCACGGGATGCTGTTGGCCCGGAGGCCTTTGCAGCTTCATCTGTGACAGTGAAGAGTTGCAAATGAAAAGAAGAAAGAGTAACAACGCCATCACACACGACCCCTGTGTACGAAGGAAAAGACCTTCGACTGACGGGGGAGGGAAATGGCTTACAGTTGGGACGGGTCGTATTTGGAACGGCTAGGCACGAAAAATTCTCATGTGGGCCGTGAACCTGAACCGATAGTTATGAGCTATGTGTTCGTGTGTGTTTGTACCTACTGGGTTCGTGTGTGTGGTTGTAACGACAGCGGGGGCGCGGCCCCGATTCTATTGTTACTTTTGACGTAGTTAAGACGTGCTTGGGCCGTCTTCTATAAGAGAGTCGTTATAATTTCCCTATGAGATCTACCTGGGGTACGCTGCCAAAATCGATAGTCTCACGAAGATAATATGTATATTACGCAATCGTTTGTCATAAACAGTTTTAAATGAAAGTCTGCGACATCATTTATCTACCTTTTACGGGATAAAAGCTAACTCAAAGAGCCAAGATAGGAAAATAGCACTAAAAGTGGTTAATTTGAGAACGACGGGTGGTTTTTTTTTATTTATTTATTTATTTAAGCTTTATTTGCACACATAAAAAATGTACAAAACGGCGGACTTAAACTTTTTCTTATAGGTTATGTTATAAGTAGTAAGAAGTTAGATTTTCTCTTAATGAGCTACTGGAAGAAACTTCCCCAGGCTTAGGCAGTACATCGGCTATTTATCATTGTGGCGACATCTATGTCTCCACATTGGAAGCTCGCTAGTTACGGATTGCGGAAACATCATCGACGGCCTACATCGTGCTAACGAAGTTCGCATAATTACAAGCATATATACGATTACCGATAGCGCACACTGTGAAGGAGACGCCCTCCCCAGGTCATGATCACCCGACCAGGCCGTTAGCTACACTTTTCCTGCAGCACATCATCCGCTACACTGGTGACCCCGACGTGATCTCACCGCCAACCGTCGGTGACCACTGAAGAACAACGCAGCGAGCTTCTCCAACAAAATCGACGTCATCAACGCAGTCACAGCACTAGACTACTGTCGGCACAACGCGTGCTTCCTAGTCCTGTCAGCCACTGAGGATCTTCAACGGCGGGCCCCCTTCTCCTCAGGCTGACACTGCGGCATCGGCACTGTGGCCATACATCTCGACTCACCGTAGATCTGATCACAGCCTCTCACCGCAACGCCAGACTGCTCAGCGTCAAGCTCTCCTCACTCTCCGACTTCCAGTCTCAGCGGGGGAGTGATGTGGCGACATCTATGTCTCCACATTGGAAGCTCGCTAGTTGCGGATTCAGGAAACATCATCGACGGCCTACATCGCGCTATCGAAGTTCGCACAATTACAAGGATATATACGATTACCGATAGTGCACACTGTGGAGGAGACATCCTCCCCAGGACATGACCATGTCACCCGACCTGGCGGGTAGCTTCCCTTTTCCTGCAGCACATCATCCGCCACAATCATCAAACCGCGCGGACCAAATCCTGGGTACTTTAGATGAGTGGCCGAGGTACTGCCTAAGCCTGAGGAAACTGAAGAGTCACGATAACCGAGTGGTTAGGTGGTCGGAATTTCGAATCAAGAGACCGGAGTTCGATCCCCAGGTGGCGGGCACCAATAGGCAAAAAAACTTATGTACGAATTATATCGTGGCTTGGACATAAAGAGGACGACGGTCTCCAACTGTCACGTTGTCCCGAAAATATCTTCGGTAGAAGTTAAAAGGACTTAATTGTCTAGACTATACTTCTGTCTACCCCTGTATTGGGAATTGCTTGAATCCTGGGTACTTTATATTTACATAGTATCATTTCTTTCTGACATAGCGATACAGAGTCCTTCGTAAAATGAAAAGAGATATCATAGGAGTCCAAAGAGGAATACAGAATTTGATTAAAATCGTGAAACCGTTACAAATAATTTTATACACCGAAATCGCTCGCTTAAAATATTAAGATGTTTTGACATGAAACACAGACCAAAGCTATCGTATAATCTCAATAAGTCCAATTTATATTCAAATCAATAGATGTTGGAATAAACATTATTTATCATATTATAGGTATTTCAGGTATACGTGGGGGCTTAAATGATATTAACTATTGTTAAATATACCTCTATTGCGGATAATTTACAAGAAATTAATGAGAAACGATTTATCCCTCGTTCAATTGACTGCTGATGAAATATCAAAGTATATTTCAGTGCTTTTTTCTTAATTTTTTTTTAATTTTAATGACATCACGTACATTGCTCTGACCCCAAAGTAAGCAGCTTAAGTACTCGTATTATGGAATCAGACACAACGAAGGTACCACAAACACCCAAACCTCAGGAAATGTAGAAAAAGTGTTTGACATTCAACATTGACCCGATCGAGGATCGAACCCGGGACTCGAGCTAGCTTCCCCTTGAAAACGTGCCTGTACGCCACTCGTCCACGGAGGTCATCATAGTATTCAGTTCCTTATTCAGTATACTTACTCTGTAAGGGGCAAGAATTCTTACACATAAGGTTGTTACTTATTATTTAGATAAATATATTAAGCGAATATTAATAGGGCAATATAATATATTGGGCAATATAATACAATAGGCAAATAAAATAGCCAATATAATTGATCTCCGTAACTCACTGGCTGGACTCACTGAAAATCAGCGCCATGACAAAGTAAATGTTGTTAGCTCAGCATTATGCTCAGTGTCTCCAGTTCACAAAGCAACACTGACACGGATACATAGGAGGATTATTCTTGGATTACTTTTAAAAGTTTAAATAAATAAATAAAAATATCTTCACGCAATTCGCAATACAGGGGTAGACAAAGGTCTAGTCCAGACAATTTAGTCCGTTTTTGAAAAACCCATTGGTACGAGCCTGCCACCTGGGGATCGAATTCGGGTTTCTTGACTCGAAATCCCGACCACCTAACCACTCAGCTATTGTGCCAAGGTTTTGTCACTTACACATTAAAAAAAAAACTTTTAAAATTTTTTTTTTGTAAGTTGTAGGTTGTTTTATTTTCTATGTATTTTTTTTTGTCTGGATTGTATGTACGTGTCTTACACTGATTTGACTGAATAAACCATTATTTCTTTCTTCCTACTATGTAAAAATAAATGTAAAAATCCCATTTCAGGTTATACACGTGAATCTCAAATTTTAATGAAATATTCCACATTTATTAGGTACCTACTTGGTATAACTAGACAGGTATTACAGTTTTTTTTTTTTTTAATTTTTATAATTAATGAATAATAAAACTAACTAATGGAGCCGGGGACAAAAACGAAAACTAATTTTTCCATGAAATTTCTTTAACTAATTTTCAATTCGTTGAAATTTCCACAGAAAATCGCCTATCAGGTAAACTACGAAATAATATTGAATACTCACAATTGTTGTCTCTTGGTGCAACTTTATCTTTAAACACATTACCATTGTATTTAATACTACGATTCTCATAATTTAGTATGATATTATTCCGCTTACAAGTTGTATTAAACCAAAAATGTTCATCGACTTTAGAGAACTTCCAATCTTCAATCTTCTATACAAATCAATCAAATCGGCCGTAGTCGCCGAAATAATATGTTGAATAATAAATGTGGAATAAGTAAAAGTAAATATAATGTGTTTTAGGAAATAATATTATGCCATTCAAATAAACATTTTTTTCAAATATTAGCGACCTAGGTAAAAGGAGTATCTATAATCTTTGAGAAAGATTACTGCAGAGGAACGTCCCGCACGCTGCTACAAAGCGGCAGTGGACTTCAAACATCTTCGAAATAGAATATTTGTTATTGTTTTTAAAATATCTGTGAGTCAAGAGACCCGAGTTCGATCTCCAAGTGGAGGGCTCGTATCAATTGTTTTTTTTTTTTCAAAACTTATATACCATCACTATCTTTTAACTTGCACCGAAGTAAAATTGATAATGATTTTTGTATAATTACACCTGCATTTGTAAGTGTTTATTACAATAAATACAAATTATATTATTAAAAATATATTATTATTATTTATCAATCAATCAAAGTTTCATGTTTATAATCTTTGTTTAATCGAAAGATAGTTATGGAAAATTACAGAGTATAGTTACCTCCTAAAACAAAATTTCAAAATGAACTTATATGTAATACAGGGTTTTCGCCATTCCATATAATTCTTTATAATAAATGCATGCAAATTTTTATTTTCTTACGTGGATACAACAACCTATCCAGACAAAATTTTTTAACATCGATCTACTTAAAGCAGATAGTTACAGGTTTTTTTAGAGCAGATACACAATGGCAGTCAACCATGGAAGGGTGTCAACTATGAACACTCACAATACCAGAGGGACTGCAAGTGCGTTGCCAGCTTCTAAGAAAGAAAATAGGGAATCGGGAAGGAAAAGAGGAAAAAGAGAGGAATAGGAATGTAAGCCTCCTCGTTTCATTAAGTGGGTGAAGTAAACGGAAGTCCACGCCACTGTCCCCTACCTTTTCCATTCTTCTCCTTCCTTTACCTATTCCTTTTTTAAAGGTAGGAAGGCAATCTGTTATAAAAGTGTGTCTTTTTCTTTCATTGGTTACGTTATTTTATCTTCACGCATTAGTCAGAGGCCTACAACATCTATTTGAAGGTTATTTGATGCAGCACCATGACTGATGGTGAGGCTGTCATAATCTTAACTGTATTTGTATAGTTATTTTTTTATTTATTACGGATGTTCTAAGCGTGAAGGGCATTGACTGACTGCTATCTTTCGCCAAAAAAAATGCCAATGCCCAACTAATGTCATTTACCGACTGACAAAAAATATAAGATAAACAGACGAACACCTGTTGACTGAAGAATCGTTGGTGTATGAACTGATGTTCAGCACCATCATGACCTTGGGATCAGACGGTGCTGAACTTGATGATTGTTTTTTTTTTCGGTTCAAACAATACTCACAAACTTTAGAGTTAAAATAAATTTAAAAACTAATGTTCTCTTTATAAATAAAGCTGAAACCCATCACTTTTAATGTGAAGGCGAAGTTTACGAGAAGCTCGTAAAAGCCCTTAGCTAAGCTTTTAGTATCTATTACTACATGTACCTATTAAGCTACGTATCGCGGTTACTGTGTGGTTAAATAGCCTTCGGTGTCAGATGGATCAAAAGGTCTAAATTGATTAACTAAAGTAATCTCTTCGAATTTGGAGGACAAAAAACGAAACGAAGAGATTAGCAACATGGCAGTTTTAAGAAATTATCCCATCACAAAAATAATAAAGGCATTCGTGAATTGTTTGGGCACGTTTAGCGAATTAGTGAAAACTGAATGCTGAAGAAAAAAAAGCGCAAAAGTTAACATTATAAAGGGTCGAAGTAGGCTAAGACTAACTTTCGAAGACCATGTGAGCTAATTACTCGAAGAGGGGAGGGACAAGAGTACTCAGATTCCTCGTCGTGCGTTTTATAAAGTTTATATTGTTTGAAAGATACGAAGAAAGAACGAAGTATGAATCTAGGGCTTCTTGGGTAAGCCTGTTACCCAAGAAGCCTAAGTTACTGCTGCGTTATTAAAAAAAACTACGTATAGTGAAACGTGCATGATGACGTGATATGATGGTTCGGGCACGTCGAACCAAGGAGTAGAAGAACGAATAGTGAATAAAGTGCACGTCATTGCGGTTTCTCTTGCATAAAGCAAACTAAAAGATCAGTCATAACCCGTGTTCTTTTGCGTAGATCTAAGATAAAGAATCTAAAAAAATTGCGTAGTACTTAAAATTAGGGATTTTGTTTTGAAAGCTATTTTTTTTTGTTTTTAACAATCGTAATTTAACTTAATATGATTGCTTCTTATTTCATTGACTTGTACGGATTCTTTTTAATCAGGCAATACAGGATCTACGAATTATACTGATATACAAAGATATTTAGAGATAAATAATAATTTCTACAGCGCAAAACGGAAATTGATTTGTTTTTGGATAGTTTGCCTCGATTCGGTCGACATTTTGGCGGTGTTATAGATTCAACCAGACCCTGTTGCTCTGAGTTTTGAGACAGAATTGCGGAAGACTCTTCAATACTGCGTTGAAAGATGTCTTCAAGCTGCTGAATTGAGAAGGATACCGTATACTCATCATCATTCGTTGCGCAAAATAAATCACCTTCGGTTTGCCGACGATATAGTCCTGATGGCAAGATTACTAGAGGAGCATAGCACTAAGTTTAATGACCTCATTGGTATCTCCCAACGGGTGAATTTCAAGATGAATATGGTTGAGACGAAGATCATGTCTAACGTCCATCTCAAACCAATTCCAGTTCTTGTTGGGAACACAACGCTCGCAATATTTTTTTTTTTATTTTTTTTTTAAATTATCAGACAGGGTAAGTCAAATTTGGCCCCAGAAGTAAATAACGAAATAGAACTGATAAATGTTTGTGAAGAAAGGTGTTCGAGTGGCAGACTCCTCAGTTAAACGTACGTATAACGTACGGATGTCCTGCCACAAGATGGTGCGTCGACTAGGACTAATTACCGATTGTAACTTGTAATGGATTCTTATAGAAATGCTACATATAACGATGCCTCCATACAACTGATTATTTAGAAAGTTTATGTATGTTTATAATTTTAATGTCTGCAGTTTTAAAAAACCCGAAACAGAAAGAGAGGTGAAACCAAAAAAAGAGTTATGTAATAAGAAATAGGGAGGAAAAACAAGGCTTATTGCTACGCAATACGTAAACTGCCTGTTGCTAGCTTAAATAGTAAAGGAACGCTGAAGTGCTGTCGACTCTAAGGACCTTACAACCAGTCTATACTAGCTATGTACACCCTTTACAGTGACATTTTCAGAATGGGTAAGAATATGGATATCAAAAAGCTAAATATGAAACGCCATTTACCATTTAAATTACTATTAGTTTGTCAATAATCTGTACTATTTTGGAAACTAATAAAATCAAATAAGATATCACAGAAAATAATATACATGATAAAAGCTATAATATAAATACAGCGTACTTACGCAGAACTTTCGAAAACTCGTATATGCTCAATTAAAATTATATCACGGAAATAACATTATTTTGATACGCCTGCCTACTTCGTCTTATATGTGGAAGAAGGAAAATTACTAATCAATTAACAAAATTTCCTACGATTACTAAATTTAAAGGTGACTGATGTGGCTAAAATGGCTGGGGCGAAAGATCGGTCTCATAACTCGGGCTATGATTAAAAAATATCTTCACGCTATTCCATATACAGTGATAGAAAGAGGTCTAGATACTTAAGTCCTTTCGACCCCCTTCCATCGAAGATATTTTGAGACAACGCGACCGGTGGTGATTCTTTTTAATAATATCTCTTTACGAGTAGAAAAACAATTTGAAATGTGGAGAATATATGTGCTGCCTGCGGACAAGTGTTTGAGTTTTCATAGTTCTTTACTTCAAAGCTTCAAGCTCTGATAGCTTTAAACGATAGCAAAAGGTACCAATCCACCTGATGGTAAAGTGACAAAATAATTTTCAAGTATTTACTCACTGTGCTGAGTAATTAATTCACTTACTTTTTTTTGCAGTAACAAGAATTATTTTTTTTTTAAATTATCAGACAGGGTAAGTCAAATTTGGCCCCAGAAGTAAATAACGAAATAGAACTGATAAATGTTTGTGAAGAAAGGTGTTCGAGTGGCAGACTCCTCAGTTAAACGTACGTATAACGTACGGATGTCCTGCCACAAGATGGTGCGTCGACTAGGACTAATTACCGATTGTAACTTGTAATGGATTCTTATAGAAATGCTACATATAACGATGCCTCCATACAACTGATTATTTAGAAAGTTTATGTATGTTTATAATTTTAATGTCTGCAGTTTTAAAAAACCCGAAACAGAAAGAGAGGTGAAACCAAAAAAAGAGTTATGTAATAAGAAATAGGGAGGAAAAACAAGGCTTATTGCTACGCAATACGTAAACTGCCTGTTGCTAGCTTAAATAGTAAAGGAACGCTGAAGTGCTGTCGACTCTAAGGACCTTACAACCAGTCTATACTAGCTATGTACACCCTTTACAGTGACATTTTCAGAATGGGTAAGAATATGGATATCAAAAAGCTAAATATGAAACGCCATTTACCATTTAAATTACTATTAGTTTGTCAATAATCTGTACTATTTTGGAAACTAATAAAATCAAATAAGATATCACAGAAAATAATATACATGATAAAAGCTATAATATAAATACAGCGTACTTACGCAGAACTTTCGAAAACTCGTATATGCTCAATTAATTGAGGAAATCATACAAAATGTTCTGAAAGAAGGGAACGGTGAATTAAGTGAAATATGTGCGTACAAGTTTGATTAAGAAACGATTCAATTGAAATTATATCACGGAAATAACATTATTTTGATACGCCTGCCTACTTCGTCTTATATGTGGAAGAAGGAAAATTACTAATCAATTAACAAAATTTCCTACGATTACTAAATTTAAAGGTGACTGATGTGGCTAAAATGGCTGGGGCGAAAGATCGGTCTCATAACTCGGGCTATGATTAAAAAAATATCTTCACGCCATTCCATATACAGTGATAGAAAGAGGTCTAGATACTTAAGTCCTTTCGACCCCCTTCCATCGAAGATATTTTGAGACAACGCGACCGGTGGTGATTCTTTTTAATAATATCTCTTTACGAGTAGAAAAACAATTTGAAATGTGGAGAATATATGTGCTGCCTGCGGACAAGTGTTTGAGTTTTCATAGTTCTTTACTTCAAAGCTTCAAGCTCTGATAGCTTTAAACGATAGCAAAAGGTACCAATCCACCTGATGGTAAAGTGACAAAATAATTTTCAAGTATTTACTCACTGTGCTGAGTAATTAATTCACTTACTTTTTTTTGCAGTAACAAGAATTATTTTTTTTTTTATTTCAAAGCATGTAAGTTATGCTGAAATTTTTATTAATAAGCTAAACAGATTTTTTTTTATTTCAACTGATGCGGGCGGGACTCTAACCCGCGACTTTGCTGTACCGTGGCAACACTCTTACCTCTGATCCCCCTTGACCTACCACCATTAGTTCTAATTTTAAATCTCTTTCTTTTAGTAATGCCTGTTTTTACTCCTTAATTTAATAAATATTGGAAAAATAACAGACGAAGGGCCTGCTTCAGATTTTCAAATCAATTGTGAGTTAAAAGCTTAGTCGTGAGGTCAGGACGCTCGCATCAATAAGTGTATAAGGTTCGATCGATCACGATTAATAAAAAATTGTAAAAATAATGTATATCGCTGTGGAAAGAAAAATGCAAATTACTTTGGCGATGAGGCAAAACATCGTGAGAAACATGCGCGTCTTGATAAAATATTTAAAAAATATTTCGAATATTAAAAACATTATTTAGGAAAATATGCTAAGCCTGGGCCATTCATATTTTTATGGTGGTAGAGTACCAGAAAAGGACCATCTTGAGGAGGAGTCATCTTGTAATTCTGTGCATCGTTCAGTGGTAAGATTTGCTTCACCGCCAAGTTTTTAGGTTTCGGTAAAATATAGATAAAAGAACTAATATAATAGTTTGTGGCCGTGTGATCTTGTAGAGGTCCGGTGTGGTGGATAGTAAGTTCGCTAGATGGTTAGACAGATTTATGTAAAACTATGAAAAAATAAAACGCAGAGATTATAGAGTTTTATGGATACAGTAACTCAGTGATGATTTGTATCTGATTTGTGTCCTAAATTGGTATTTCATATTTTAACTCTACGTGACTGGATTTTCACAGATGTTGATGTTTAAACTCGACTGCCAGTAAGTATAAACTTTTGTTGATTTTATTAATGCATAATTATAACTTTTAAATATTAATTGATCTTTTGAAATTGTTAATTGCTTCGCTTTTGTGATCACCGCCATCTAGAGGCCGATAGCAGTACCTACGCGATAGTAGAAGTATAACATTATTACATACACTTTGCTAATCAGCCACAGAATTTTCAAACCCCACAATAAATCACAGAGTAGTCTAGTACATACTGAGAGTATCATAGAAACTAAAATAAATTACAAATACATATCTTCATCCCAATTCCCAATACAGGGGTAGATAGAGGTCTAGTCTAAACAGTTAAGTCCCTTCGACCCTCCTTCCACCGAAGATATTGTCGGAACAACGTGACAGCTGGTGAGCCCGTCGCCGTCTTTATGTCCAAGCCAACGATGTAATTCATACATAAGTATTTGAAAAACTCAATGTTACGAGCCTACCACTGGGGGATCAAACTCGGGTCTCTTCACTCGAAATTCCGACCACCCAACCACTCGGCTAACGGCTAAGTAGTATAGCAAAACAAGTATGTACAGTGTATAGTTGTTTCAGTGTGTAGTGTCCCAGAGCATTTGTGTAAATAAAAGACTAGATATAAATTTTATACAAAATTTATTTTACCTAACATAAAAAAGTTTTACATTCATAGAAAAGTATAAATTTTCTCCTTCCTAGTCTTATTTTATTAATGTCTTTATCAGTATTCATTTTGCGTAGTCATGTTGTATAATTTTAAGAATATTATTTATTGACTAGTAACCATAAATAAACCATGCATGCAATTTATTTAAAAAAAATAAAATATTTCCGTTTTAATCCTTTTTTATAACCTTTTGCATTAATCATTTTTTCTTAATTGGTCCTTTACATCTGCAACAAAGTTGGTGACCAGCTTTATCTTTTTTAAAATGTAAATTAAATTCCTGTTTAAAAATCTTTCTGTACATTGACTCTTTAACAGGTACCAAATTTTCTGCCGTGCACTCCTGTAATACATTGCATACATTTGCTTTATGCTTAAACTAGATTCTAAATACTGTTTCTTTCTTGAAAACTGCTTTACTGGTTTAGAGTCTATAGTAGTAAAGGACAATATATGCTTTCTCACTCTATCTTTAATTTCTGACGGTAAAGAATGTGCACTTGATTCTGATAAACCGCGCCCATCGGGCTTTGGTAAATTCATGTCAGATTTACCTGAATGAACATTATATACAGGTTTCTGTGATATAGATAAAGTGCCTAAATAGAAATTCTTACATACTGTATACCTAACCCCTCTAACCAAGAAGAAATATTTAAATGAATATGTCCGCTTATGATTACTGTCCGATGATCTGTTGTGCTTCACATAATTTCTTTCTGTTGTATTGAGAAGGAAATGCTTCTTTTCATTCGTATTTAATGAATAAAATGCTTTGAAAATGTGTTGACGGTCCATATCGTTGATTCTCTCATTGCATTTAAACTTACAAGACTTGAGACAATCTTTTGTATTTTTTATACACCTTTCTGGAACATATTTCCCCCTTCTGTTTATATAAGCCTCGCCTCTTTGATGTTTTAATTTCCGTACATTACAAGCCCACTTATTTGGATTAGAAACTTGACTTCGAGACCTTTTCTTTTTAGGCTCAGTGGCTTTTTCCTGTATTGGTTGGCTGCTCTCTGATTTATACCTGAAAAATACAGATACATACATAAGATAAAAAATTTAAGACTTAATAATAAACGGAAAAAGGTTGTTTAATTTAAGTTATTGAGAAGGAAAAGTTTTATAATAAAAAGAAAGCAATAAATGAAATATGAATAATTCATTTTAAATATCACAGTCATGATAGCCAACTCGTTAGGTGGTCGGAATTTCGAGTCAAGATACCACCCGAGTTTGATCCCCAGGTGGCAGGCTCGTACCAATGGGTTTCAAAAAAAGTTATGTATGAATTACATCATAAAAACAACGACGGGCTCACCACCAGTTTCATTGTCCCAAAAAATATCTTCGGTGGAAGGTGAGTTGAAGGGACTTCATTGTCTAGACTAGACCTCTGTCTACCCCAGTATTTGGAATTGCGTGAAGATTTTTTTTTTTTTTCATTTTAAATACCAAGTTTAAAACTAAGTCTTTTAGTTTTTCTTTTTGTCTATACAGCTAGCTGTTTAGTACAGCATATGCTCAATGTTAGAGAAATTTGGTGCATCATTTGGTGTATCAAAGTAATACAAATTATTTATATTTAATGTTGCCAACTTTAATGAAGGTCTTTGCAGAGACTTAATGCTACTGGTATTCTCAACAAATTGATTCATGTCCTGATGAAAAGTATGGTGACACTAAAAATTTTTGAGATGATTTAATCATGGGGACAACTGAACAATGTAAGAAAACTCTGTTAACAGAGAAATTGTTATAAACAATGTCTCTTATAGACAAGTGTACTAACAAATTGATAAAAAATGCTAGATCATTACCAGAAATAATATCTATATTCATACAGTAATTCACCAATGTGACTTATTGTATACATAAAGATAGCAAGAAACAACATACTTTAAGCAAAAAAGTTTGTATGATATTTCTGTATATCATCACATCACAATTTGTATATCATCAACTACTGTAAGGTTTGGGCTTTCCAATCTCAATGACACACAAATATCTCAAACATATAACACTTATTCAAGAATTGTTTATCAAAATATCCCTAATAAGGATACTTTTCTGTTACTTACTCTGTATTTTTATCATTTACAACCTGTACACCAGGTTCTATTTTTGTGATAACGCAGTGTTGGTCTTTAATGTATGCCTCATATTGGGTAAAATATGATTGGACACCATTTGTAACAACATGTTGTTTGAACATTGGTACTTGAGGCAGTAATACATGCGAAGTTATTTGCATCGAATTCATGTCATTCTGTAATATTTGCGGCTGAATTTGGTGCATATTCTGCAAATGTATCTGCTGGCATGACATCATCGTTTGGTTCTGTGATAGAATTTGATGATTTGCGATATCATGTTGGAGGTGCGATGACGCCGGTATGTGTAAAGATTCCGAAGTGATAGTTTGCTGGTATGTCACCTTTCCCTGTAATGTTTGCAGTGAAGGGTGAATGGAGACGGAGGGTTGATACACTTGTACGATATGTGGTAAATTTGTTGTCGTTTGAAGAGGATCCATTTAACCTGAAATTAGGGAGACATTGAATAATTGTACTAAATTAAATGTAGAAAACTTTCGCAAACAACTTGACTTTATAACCTGTTCTGATTCACACCTTATAATTTAATCGTATACTAAAAACAATCGTCAAATATTAAAAATAGTTGATGAATTATTTGATGAGATGAAGTAGTGAAACATTTAAAATATTTATTTACAATATATCAATTTAATATGCCACGGTTCCAACTCTAGCAAAACAAACCAACATGGACGATTGTCAGGGTCAGGGTTGCCAGATCTCAATCTTACCTAACTCAATTTTCACTACAACTTTCCATTACTGAGTAACCAAATTTCGCATGTTTTTTTCCAAATAGCCTACTTCACCCAATATTTTGAGCAGAGTAACCGAAATAAAGTCCAAATAAAGATTCAAAAAACGTCAACTTAATATCTACGTCAAAACATATAATTTGTATAATTATTGAGCAATAAGGTAAACATCACGCACGAGAATACATTTTTGTAGTCTTTTTTTAGATATTTCGAATTCAAGGTTTATTCCTCTAATAAAAGTGAAACTTGATGCAAAATCTTTCCAGACTTTACTTTAATTGGCTGCATACGACGGCCCTGATGCATCAATCGCTCTTTTCTGGGTTTTAGACTCGTGTATTTTAATCATTACCTCCGTAAGTCGAAGTTTATTACAGCATATATTTCGCATTCTGAAATGCAAACGTATGCGGAATATAACTAGCATCATCAACATATATGTACGTTTCCTCATTTAGATTTTACAATATTCATAATACTGAAAACGCACTTTACTGTTCCATTACTTATGAAAGGTAGATCGCGTAAAGCAAACTCTGCCTGCTTTAAAGTCCAATATTGGAAAAACTTCCGAAAAATCGGATGATTTTTCAACACCACCAAATCAAATAATGTAATTGAAATTTTGCCATAAATTTCAAAACAAGGCCTCAAGATGATGCATTATATAATATGGCTATAGGACTTATTTTTTTTTAAATTGGCGGAAAACTGATAATAATAAACCTTTAGATTTCGTACCTAACACTTCTTATCCTGTTTTTATAGTAAATTGCACAAAGTAGGCGACCAAACATCCATACAACTTTGCCTACATGAGTTCCTCTAGGTACATGTGCACCAAATTATAGAGAAAAAATCAAGAATTTCGCCGTTCCAACAGTTCCATTTATTTAATTATTAAAATTTTCAAGAATGGTTATTAATTTTTATACTCAACAGAGAGCAAAAAGCCCTGCTTTTCACACAATTCAAAGAGTTTTTCTCGTCTCTTGGTAAACATAGTGTGTTTATTAAAATAAAGGACAAACACAAAGTATTATCGAATATTTGCGACACTGTTCAGTTATCCCACTGTTTTGAGTTTTCACTTTGGCCATTGTATGACTGACTGCTAACAGACTGAAGCATTTTAAGAATTTCAAGAAAAATATATTTTGCATCGTAAGTACTCGTCAGGCTATTACCATTGAGATTGTACTTTATAACACTTGTTCGGAGGTAAAAGCATCGCCACGGTACGGCGGAGATCATCGGTTCGAATCCCGCCCGTGGCAAATAATTTTTATTATTTCATTTATTTTATAAAAACCAACATGGCTTACATGCTTCAAAATTCAATAAAAATTTATCATAAAATTGGTCAAAAGGAGTAAAACATTAGTTATTATACTATAGAACTATGTACTGAGGTTTGTTATCTCTACGTTGTTTTTAGTACTTGGAACGTATATAAATAAAACAAACATTTAGCTGTTGTATATAAAACATATTTATTACAAAACTAAATATTCGATGTTGTCAACTATAAAATATTATTTACTTAACAATTAAGTCACGTTTTGGTTTTTATTTGCATAAAACATACTGTTCATTAAATGCTAGTCTGTATGTTCATTTTTTGTACTTTTATATTACATTTGACGAATAAAAAATATTCGCTTAATAATTTCGAATTCCTCTTAAAAATGCTAAAATACAATAAAAATAATCTCACAAAAAAAAAAATAACATTCCAATCACTATCACCGATTATATCACAATAACTACATTTACCGGTCTTGAACCATAATTCTAACAATTTAGAAACATTTCAACAATTTCATTTTTAAAATATGTTTACATTTTTTATATGGTAACAATTTGTAAACTACTATATTTTTGGACCATAATTCTAACAATTTAGAAACATTTCAACAATTTCATTTTTAAATTATGTTTACATTTTTTATATGGTAACAATTTGTAAACTACTATATTTTTGGACCATAATTCTAACAATTTAGAAACATTTCAACAATTTCATTTTTAAATTATGTTTACATTTTTTATATGGTAACAATTTGTAAACTACTATATTTTTGGAGTCGTTCATAGATATTGCACATTTGAATGAATTGTGCGCAGGACCGCGGAAGTGGATCGGTCAATTCTATTGGAACTTGTTTTCTAAGAAATTGTATACGTAATCGTATACTACCAGCATTATGGCACCACCTGGACCTAATCGCAACACTTTAGGCAACAAGCCTTTGTAAAGAGCACGGAATCTGAAAAGAGAGTAAGTAAAATAGAGTAAATAGATAAGAGTAAATAAAATATACTTTTATTTAAATAAAATATACATAGAAAAACATACAGTAGTGTTATTACGTTGACGACCTCCATAGATAAGTTGCGGACACACTGGTTTTCAAGGTGTCTCCAGCTCTCTCAAAGGTTTGATTCCCGGACGGTTCAATGTAGAAAATAGCTTTTCTGGTTTTTCTCAGGTCATGTGGTATTTGTGGTACCTTCGTTTTTTCCGATTCCATAATTTAAGTGCATTAAGTGTTTTAGCTACTTAATGTACGGCAGATGATATTTTAAGAGAAAGCGGAAGGGGTGTACAGTATTTGTTTAATTTGTAATTGTTATAAAGAAATAAATGAATAAAGAAAGAAAAAAAGAATAATAACCGAAATGATTAAAGAGATTGAGTGATAGAGAAAGATAAGAGGAAAGGTAGTAAAGTTATAATTTTTTTTTAAAAAGGAAGAGATTTAGATTATTCAATATGTAAGAAGAGAGAAGTCCGGCCGTATAGCAGTACCCGTAAAGTAATTAGAAGAAAGAGGAGTGTTTAGGAGTACTTAGGAGATTATTTTGAGAATGGAGAGGAAACGAGCGTAAATTGCTGAAATATAGATATTTCAAGTAACGTGCGATAGGATTGAACACAGGTAAAGCAGAAAGGAAGATGTAGAATGTCCCCACATTCCTGCGAAGACGAATCGGGTGTCATTTTTGAGGAAATGCTAAGTATTATAAATAAATAAAATAAATAAATATCTTCACGCAATTCACAATACAGGGGTAGAGAGGTCTAGTCGAGACAATTAAGTCCCTTCGACCCAGCTTCCACCAAAGACATTTTCGGGACAACGTGACAGGTGGTGAGACGTCGCCGTCTCAATGTCCAAGCCAACGATAAATTCGTTCATAAGTTTTTGAAAAAACCCCTTTGGTACGAGCCTGCCATCTGGGGATCAAACTTGAAATTCCGACCACCCAACCACTCGGCTATCGTGACTTCAGTAAGTATTATATATACTTATTATACCTAATAGCATAAGCCTGTAGTTGTCAGCACATGAACCAGTTACCAGCGAAGTTCATTTATCCTAGGTCTAGGAGACTCAATTATTTCGTCTAATTCAGACGAAATAATCGAGTTAAAGCATTCTATTTAATTGGGCTGGTAATCTGTCAGACCGGGGAACCTAGTACAGAATTTCGTTTATAAAATCAGTTTCTCACAAAATTCCCTTTATAAACACTGAAAGCTTTCATCATATACACTGCAAGCGTAGTCCTTTGTGAAAGTGATAAATATATATACTAATGAATAAAAATAATAAATATATATTACTAGCTTTTCCCAGCTGCTTCGCTCGCTTTAACGTCTGTAAAGAACCGGCAAAGCATAAATAACCCGCATCGGCCTGTTAAAGTCCACTGCAGGACATAGGCCTCTCCCATAGGGAGGATTTGCCATAATCGCCAAGCTTGGCAGGAGGATTGGCGATCGCAGTAGCAGACCACTCGCACTTAAGACGTGGTCTGATAATTTTAGTCTGATATTTTTAGAGATGGTTATCCCGCTATGGGTTGCCATAATATTATTCAAGGCTGTTACCTTCTTCTTACGACACCCACTGGAAAGTGGCAATATTCTGACCTGACCGCAAATTGTTACTGAAACTTCATTTCGTTATACGACGACAACATGTAATACAAAACGACTCTCTACATCAAATAATATACATTTTTGATACTATATTGTAATGAGTATCTTATTAAATACCCTATGTTACTCGCTGATAATGTAGCTTTATAATGGTGAAAAAAAGTTTAGAGGTTTACGAGTTACCTCCTAACAAACAAACTAAGGTCATTTCTGCTATTTTTTATATTATATACGAATCGTCTGAATTGCTTTACGTATAACACTTTTCATTATTATGTTTATTAAACTCTTATTTTTTTATAGAATAGGAAGGCAAACGAGCAGGTGGCTCGGCAACCTATCGGTTGTTACGACGATGACGTCTCTAAGAATTAGATGTGTCAGAAAGAAGTGTTTTCTAAATAGTAAATAAATACATAGAAAGGTTTTTTTTATAGAAGAGGGAGGCAAACGAGCAGGTGGCACACGTGATGGTAAGTGATTACCGCCGCTCACGAACGTCTGCAATACCGGAGGAATAGCTGATGCGTTGCCGGCCTTTGATATCCCAATGCTCTAATCCCAAAGTAATTATTAGCTTAAGCCCATGTACTATCGTACATACTAATCTTTATATATATCCTATTTTTCTATGCCTTCTATGTATGTCACGATAGCCGAGTGGTTGGGTGGTCGGAATTTCGAGTCAAAAGACCCGAGTTCGATCCCCAAGTGGCAGTACCAATGAGTTATTCAAAAACTTATGTACGAATTTCATCGTTGGCTTGGACATAAAGACGGCGACGGGCTCACCACCTGTCACGTTGTCCCGAAAAATATCTTCGGTGGAAGGTGGGTCAAAGGGACTTAATTGTCTAGACTAGACCTCTTTTCTTCTCCCGTATTGGGGATTGCGTGAAGATATTTTATATTTTATTTTTATTTAAAAAAAAATTTAAAATCGGTTTAGAGGTTTACGAGTTACCTCCTAACAAACAAACTAAGGTCATTTCTGCTATTTTTTATATTATATACGAATCGTCTGAATTGCTTTACGTATAACACTTTTCATTATTATGTTTATTAAACTCTTATTTTTTTATAGAATAGGAAGGCAAACGAGCAGGTGGCTCGGCAACCTTTCGGTTGTTACGACGATGACGTCTCTAAGAATTAGATGTGTCAGAAAGAAGTGTCTTCTAAATAGTAAATAAATACATAGAAAGGTTTTTTTTTATAGAAGAGGGAGGCAAACGAGCAGGTGGCACACGTGATGGTAAGTGATTACCGCCGCTCACGAACGTCTGCAATACCGGAGGAATAGCTGATGCGTTGCCGGCCTTTGATATCCCAATGCTCTAATCCCAAAGTAATTATTAGCTTAAGCCCATGTACTATCGTACATACTAATCTTTATATATATCCTATTTTTCTATGCCTTCTATGTATGTCACGATAGCCGAGTGGTTGGGTGGTCGGAATTTCGAGTCAAAAGACCCGAGTTCGATCCCCAAGTGGCAGTACCAATGAGTTATTCAAAAACTTATGTACGAATTTCATCGTTGGCTTGGACATAAAGACGGCGACGGGCTCACCACCTGTCACGTTGTCCCGAAAAATATCTTCGGTGGAAGGTGGGTCAAAGGGACTTAATTGTCTCCCGTATTGGGGATTGCGTGAAGATATTTATTATTATTATTCTATGTATGTGATTGAACTCCTCCTAAATGGCGGGATCGATTTTGATTGAATTTTTGTGTTCAAGTGGTTTCCAAAATGGTTTAGATTCACATTCAGACCCAATAGGTGTTGCTTCAAACAGGTCCTAGGGCATAACTACGTCTGCCAAGCCTCAGGTATTATACATTTGAATATAACGATTTTGATGAAATTTAGCATAGTCGTAGCTCGAAACCCGGGAATTAACATAGGATACTTGACATCACGTAAAAAAAATATTTTTTTCTCGGAAAATATTTTACACGCGGGCAAAGCTGTTTCCAACAGCTGGTATGAACATTCTCTTAAAATTTCTCTATGGAATTTATAGTGTTGTGTCGGTGACAATGATATTTTCAGGCGTATGGCGTAATAAAAGTGTGTGCGTGATTCTAATTTGGTACTTCTGTATAAAGCAGACCAGCCGCGGAATGTTTGGATCGCCTCCAGATCGATATATGCAGTGGTGTTACGAGTCTCTCTAAATTCAAGATTCGATTCCACGCTTTGCGAAAGCGACGAACACGAATGCATTTTGTTGTAACGTTGTTTGTGGTAATGGCGAATGCATATGCCATCCCTTTTCTACCCGCGGGTGTCGTACGAGACGACTAATGGTAACTGCCTTTGAATAGCTTGGGTATACTTACTCAAAGGCCTGAAAAAATCCACTAAAGGAGGTAAGATAATCGCTAAGCTTGACAAGCGAATTAGCTGTCACAGTACCAGGCACATCGCACCTTAGACGCTCGTCAATTTTCACATGCACAGGATCGCCAATCCGCTTGATTATGCGATTTCTTCATGTAAGAGAGGCAAATATTGCAGTGGACTTTTAGACCGTTACATATGCATCTATCATATGTGACCGTTACATAGGTCAAATTGTATTTATTTATTTATTTATTTATTCATTTATTGCCAATGTACACTATCACTTACAGGATAAACTCAATGCGATAGCTTAATCCCGATATTATTAAAGTATTAATAACATTACATAATTATATTACAACAAATATATCTTAGCTAAAACTCCCATAGCATATAAACCACATTGCTATCTTTGTGAGTACATGATGAGCATACAGCTAGGCTAGATTGTAGATACAGAGGCTGGCTAGAATAATTGGACCACGATCTTAATATATTATTAAAATTAAATCATAGAATGTATTCATCGATATACTCTTTAGCACATTCGTTTTTTCGTCATTTGTTAATCTACCAGTTTCGTAATCGTTTCGGTTCTTCTAACGGAGAAGAAACAGGCGAAAAATATCCACTAAAGGCTCTTTTGTAATTTTCTTTAATCAAAGGAAATGCAATAACATTGTACATAAAATAATTACATATAGCATGAGAGCGATTAACTAATTCCCAGGGATTACTATCATAAATAAATTCAATTTACATTTCTCATAGTTTATAATATTAACGGTTTGGCGTTAGAATATGCCATCCCTTTTCTTTCGTGTGAGACTGATTGGCAATTGCGATACCAGAAATCTCGTAACTAGATGCTGCATGCTTACTGGCCATCGCCGGTCAGCTTCATATTAGTTTGGTATATTTCGAGATGGTTGTCGCGCCCTTAGTCACCTCATACGAGACCCACAGGAACAAAGGGAGTGGCATATTGTTACGCAAAAACAACGCGCAAATTCTGCCATATTACACATACTGACCGTATCATTCTAAAAGAAAAGAAGTCCCATCGAGCCACCTTTCACATAAGACATTTTTATGAGACATCGCGACAGGTGGTGAGAATCACTTTGTGTTCAAGTGGTTTCCAAAATGGTTTAGATTCACATTCAGACCCAATAGGTGTTGCTTCAAACAGGTCCTAGGGCATAACTACGTCTGCCAAGCCTCAGGTATTATACATTTGAATATAACGATTTTGATGAAATTTAGCATAGTCGTAGCTCGAAACCTGGGAATTAACATAGGATACTTGACATCACGTAAAAAAAATATTTTTTTCTCGGAAAATATTTTACACGCGGGCAAAGCTGTTTCCAACAGCTGGTATGAACATTCTCTTAAAATTTCTCTATGGAATTTATAGTGTTGTGTCGGTGACAATGATATTTTCAGGCGTATGGCGTAATAAAAGTGTGTGCGTGATTCTAATTTGGTACTTCTGCATAAAGCAGACCAGCCGCGGAATGTTTGGATCGCCTCCAGATCGATATATGCAGTGGTGTTACGAGTCTCTCTAAATTCTAGATTCGATTCCACGCTTTGCGAAAGCGACGAACACGAATGCATTTTGTTGTAACGTTGTTTGTGGTAATGGCGAAAGCATATGCCATCCCTTTTCTACCCGCGGGTGTCGTACGAGACGACTAATGGTAACTGCCTTTGAATAGCTTGGGTATACTTACTCAAAGGCCTGAAAAAATACACTAAAGGAGGTAAGATAATCGCTACGCTTGACAAGCGAATTAGCTGTCACAGTACCAGGCACATCGCACCTTAGACGCTCGTCAATTTTCACATGCACAGGATCGCCACCTGTCACGTTGTCCCGAAAAATATCTTCGGTGGAAGGTGGGTCAAAGGGACTTAATTGTCTAGACTAGACCTCTTTCTTCTCCCGTATTGGGGATTGCGTGAAGATATTTATTATTATTATTCTATGTATGTGATTGAACTCCTCCTAAATGGCGGGATCGATTTTGATTGAATTTTTGTGTTCAAGAATATTAATCGTGAATAAGTTATGAAAAAAACTCATTAGTACTACCTACCATATGAGAATCGAACTAGGGCCTCCCGATTCGAATTTCTAACACCCAACCACTCGACTATCGCGACTATCATTCCAAACTTACACAAAAAAAAAAATACTGCAACAGTTAAAAACATTTTAACTACTATTCAGTGTTAATGGTAAGGTTTTAAGTTGAAGAATTGTAAAAGTATATGTAAATAAGAAATACAAAGAAAATATTCATCGATGAACTCATTTACCGTATCTAATGACTTCTGCCTAAAAATAACGATAAGACTAATGACTAATGACGCCGAGGTAGTTCGTGTTTGTGATGTCTCAATTGACCAGTTTTAAAATAATAGTATGTGTACAAAATTAATAAGTGTTTGTGTTTGAACAAAAATTACAAAATTAATTGTTTTGTATAAAAAAATTAATTTTAATTAAAAAATATATATATCTTCACGCCATTCCCAGTACAGGGGTAGACACTGGTCTAGACAATTAAGTCGTTTGGACCCATCTTCCACCGAAAATATTTTCAGGCGTATGGCGTAATAAAAGTGTGTGCGTGATTCTAATTTGGTACTTCTGCATAAAGCAGACCAGCCGCGGAATGTTTGGATCGCCTCCAGATCGATATATGCAGTGGTGTTACGAGTCTCTAAATTCAAGATTCGATTCCACGCTTTGCGAAAGCGACGAACACGAATGCATTTTGTTGTAACGTTGTTTGTGGTAATGGCGAAAGCATATGCCATCCCTTTTCTACCCGCGGGTGTCGTACGAGACGACTAATGGTAACTGCCTTTGAATAGCTTGGGTATACTTACTCAAAGGCCTGAAAAAATACACTAAAGGAGGTAAGATAATCGCTACGCTTGACAAGCGAATTAGCTGTCACAGTACCAGGCACATCGCACCTTAGACGCTCGTCAATTTTCACATGCACAGGATCGCCAATCCGCTTGATTATGCGATTTCTTCATGTAAGAGAGGCAAATATTGCAGTGGACTTTTACAGACCGTTACATATGCATCTATCATATGTGACCGTTACATAGGTCAAATTGTATTTATTTATTTATTTATTTATTCATTTATTGCCAATGTACACTATCACTTACAGGATAAACTCAATGCGATAGCTTAATCCCGATATTATTAAAGTATTAATAACATTACATAATTATATTACAACAAATATATCTTAGCTAAAACTCCCATAGCATATAAACCACATTGCTATCTTTGTGAGTACATGATGAGCATACAGCTAGGCTAGATTGTAGATACAGAGGCTGGCTAGAATAATTGGACCACGATCTTAATATATTATTAAAATTAAATCATAGAATGTATTCATCGATATACTCTTTAGCACATTCGTTTTTTCGTCATTTGTTAATCTACCAGTTTCGTAATCGTTTCGGTTCTTCTAACGGAGAAGAAACAGGCGAAAAATATCCACTAAAGGCTCTTTTGTAATTTTCTTTAATCAAAGGAAATGCAATAACATTGTACATAAAATAATTACATATAGCATGAGAGCGATTAACTAATTCCCAGGGATTACTATCATAAATAAATTCAATTTACATTTCTCATAGTTTATAATATTAACGGTTTGGCGTTAGAATATGCCATCCCTTTTCTTTCGTGTGAGACTGATTGGCAATTGCGATACCAGAAATCTCGTAACTAGATGCTGCATGCTTACTGGCCATCGCCGGTCAGCTTCATATTAGTTTGGTATATTTCGAGATGGTTGTCGCGCCCTTAGTCACCTCATACGAGACCCACAGGAACAAAGGGAGTGGCATATTGTTACGCAAAAACAACGCGCAAATTCTGCCATATTACACATACTGACCGTATCATTCTAAAAGAAAAGAAGTCCCATCGAGCCAAATATTGCAGTGGACTTTTAGACCGTTACATATGCATCTATCATATGTGACCGTTACATAGGTCAAATTGTATTTATTTATTTATTTATTTATTTATTTATTTATTTATTTATTTATTTATTTATTTATTTATTTATTTATTTATTTATTTATTTATTTATTTATTTATTTATTTATTTATTTATTTATTTATTTATTTATTTATTTATTTATTTATTTATTTATTTATTTATTTATTTATTTATTTATTTATTTATTTATTTATTTATTTATTTATTTATTTATTTATTTATTTATTTATTTATTTATTTATTTATTTATTTATTTATTTATTTATTTATTTATTTATTTATTTATTTATTTATTTATTTATTTATTTATTTATTTATTTATTTATTTATTTATTTATTTATTTATTTAT
Source organism: Sericinus montela (assembly GCA_029286605.1). Lineage (NCBI taxonomy): Eukaryota > Metazoa > Arthropoda > Insecta > Lepidoptera > Papilionidae > Sericinus > Sericinus montela. The sequence continues at coordinate 9,092,392 of JAGSMR010000040.1, forward strand.
TTATTTATTTATTTATTTATTTATTTATTTATTTATTTATTTATTTATTTATTTATTTATTTATTTATTTATTTATTTATTTATTTATTTATTTATTTATTTATTTATTTATTTATTTATTTATTTATTTATTTATTTATTTATTTATTTATTTATTTATTTATTTATTTATTTATTTATTTATTTATTTATTTATTTATTTATTTATTTATTTATTTATTTATTTATTTATTTATTTATTTATTTATTTATTTATTTATTTATTTATTTATTTATTTATTTATTTATTTATTTATTTATTTATTTATTTATTTATTTATTTATTTATTTATTTATTTATTTATTTATTTATTTATTTATTTATTTATTTATTTATTTATTTATTTATTTATTTATTTATTTATTTATTTATTTATTTATTTATTTATTTATTTATTTATTTATTTATTTATTTATTTATTTATTTATTTATTTATTTATTTATTTATTTATTTATTTATTTATTTATTTATTTATTTATTTATTTATTTATTTATTTATTTATTTATTTATTTATTTATTTATTTATTTATTTATTTATTTATTTATTTATTTATTTATTTATTTATTTATTTATTTATTTATTTATTTATTTATTTATTTATTTATTTATTTATTTATTTATTTATTTATTTATTTATTTATTTATTTATTTATTTATTTATTTATTTATTTATTTATTTATTTATTTATTTATTTATTTATTTATTTATTTATTTATTTATTTATTTATTTATTTATTTATTTATTTATTTATTTATTTATTTATTTATTTATTTATTTATTTATTTATTTATTTATTTATTTATTTATTTATTTATTTATTTATTTATTTATTTATTTATTTATTTATTTATTTATTTATTTATTTATTTATTTATTTATTTATTTATTTATTTATTTATTTATTTATTTATTTATTTATTTATTTATTTATTTATTTATTTATTTATTTATTTATTTATTTATTTATTTATTTATTTATTTATTTATTTATTTATTTATTTATTTATTTATTTATTTATTTATTTATTTATTTATTTATTTATTTATTTATTTATTTATTTATTTATTTATTTATTTATTTATTTATTTATTTATTTATTTATTTATTTATTTATTTATTTATTTATTTATTTATTTATTTATTTATTTATTTATTTATTTATTTATTTATTTATTTATTTATTTATTTATTTATTTATTTATTTATTTATTTATTTATTTATTTATTTATTTATTTATTTATTTATTTATTTATTTATTTATTTATTTATTTATTTATTTATTTATTTATTTATTTATTTATTTATTTATTTATTTATTTATTTATTTATTTATTTATTTATTTATTTATTTATTTATTTATTTATTTATTTATTTATTTATTTATTTATTTATTTATTTATTTATTTATTTATTTATTTATTTATTTATTTATTTATTTATTTATTTATTTATTTATTTATTTATTTATTTATTTATTTATTTATTTATTTATTTATTTATTTATTTATTTATTTATTTATTTATTTATTTATTTATTTATTTATTTATTTATTTATTTATTTATTTATTTATTTATTTATTTATTTATTTATTTATTTATTTATTTATTTATTTATTTATTTATTTATTTATTTATTTATTTATTTATTTATTTATTTATTTATTTATTTATTTATTTATTTATTTATTTATTTATTTATTTATTTATTTATTTATTTATTTATTTATTTATTTATTTATTTATTTATTTATTTATTTATTTATTTATTTATTTAGAAAAACTCATTAGTACTACCTACCATATGAGAATCGAACTAGGGCCTCCCGATTCGAATTTCTAACATAACCACTCGACTATCGCGACTATCATTCCAAACTTACACAAAAAAAAAAAATACTGCAACAGTTAAAACATTTTAACTACTATTCAGTGTTAATGGTAAGGTTTTAAGTTGAAGAATTGTAAAAGTATATGTAAATAAGAAATACAAAGAAAATATTCATCGACGAACTCATTTACCGTATCTAATGACTTCTGCCTAAAAATAACGATAAGACTAATGACTAATGACGCCGAGGTAGTTCGTGTTTGTGATGTCTCAATTGACCAGTTTTAAAATAATAGTATGTGTACAAAATTAATAAGTGTTTGTGTTTGAACAAAAATTACAAAATTAATTGTTTTGTATAAAAAAATTAATTTTAATTAAAAAATATATATATATCTTCACGCCATTCCCAGTACAGGGGTAGACACTGGTCTAGACAATTAAGTCGTTTGGACCCATCTTCCACCGAAAATATTTTCGGGACAACGTGACAGGTGGTGAACCCGTCGCTGTCTTAATGTCCAAGCCAACGATATAATTCGTACATAAGTTTTTGAAAAAACCCATTGGTACGTGCCTGTCACTTGGGAATCGAACTCGGGTCTCTTGACTCGAATTCCGACCACCCAACTATCTATTCTACGCTATCGTGACTTTTAATTAATGTGAATTAAATACGAATAAAAGTAGTAAAGGGGCTTTTGTCGCATTGGTTTCTTTTATAAACATATGAGATATCACACCCAATATTTTCGAAAATGACGTCATCCAAGTGGTCACAGCTCAAGGACTGAGGGGAGTAATGTTTCTCCTTCCCTTCAGATATCGTCAAGGCCAGTCCTTGCTACATTAACCAAGGATAAAAAATACCTACTCAGTAGAAATAACGTGGAATATAAGCATTGGCGTCAAGCCAGGTGAAGCAATTTTTGTACAAATTGTAAATACAGAGATATTTAGAGATATGGCACAAAATTATCTGTGGGTGGAAGTCACTGAACTGTCCTTTGGTTAGTGTCATTATATTTTTAAAGTATAGGTTTACAGAACAGGTTTTGAATTGGACAAAAGTTTGTATTAGGACCCGTTATATAACTTAATTATTATTAAATTTATGAAAAAAATCTAGTCGGGATTCTAACCCGCGACATTTGCCGCACCTTACCTTCGGCAAAGGTCGCGGTTTCGAATCCCACCTGTGGCAGTTGAAATTTTAGCATTTTTCTCTTTAATTTAATAAGGAAAAACGTTTAGCATAACTTATATGCTTTAAAATCAATAAAAACTGCATAATTTAATTATTTATATTCCATGGTAAATCAAAAATATGATATTTCAAAGATTGTGTACCCAACGAAAATGTTTAACTCTATTCATTTACAAATGACGGACAATGGGATATGACAATACAATGACAGTGAATGATTTGCCTTTGTTACTTCACATATTGTAAGAAACCAATAAAGACTAAATAAATAAATTAGGTGTGATTGAATCCCCACATCTGTGTTTGATTTTAGCTACTGTATCATGATTATGTCGTCATCGCAAGTCAATAAGTAAAATAAAGCAAATCAATAAGTACAATAATATTTTATCGAAATAATTCTAAATGAGTGAAATACTTATTTCTTAATTAAATAAAGAATTAAGAATCAAAAATTTAAGCACTTCTAGAATACTTTTTCGTACATATTTTTTCACAATTGTGATGCTTACCAGCCGAAAAAAATCAGCCAACAAATATCAAGAACAAATTTTAAGTAAATAGGTACTAGTTAAATGTAACTCACCCTTCTTCTCTATAAATCAAATTGATCGCGCCGATGGTGGATTTATATTTGATGGCGCCGGGCGTTGGCTGAGGACCTTGAATACGGCTCTTGGCCACATCGAAAGGTATGTTCACGCAGGAACCCAGGACGCCAGAGGCGAAACCTATGACTATTTTACGACCAAATTCTAAGCGAGGATCCTGAAATAAAAGAAATAACTTGAAATTCATTTTCTTCAGTCTACGCGAAAACTAGAAGATTAAATAGAAACTAATTTATAAACAGTACATATTAGTAACTTTAATATAAATTTTGTTCCATTAAATGGACTTTAAAACGTTATCAAAAAATCTTCACGCCATTCCCAATACAGGGGTAGACAGAGGTCTAGACAATTAAGACGTTTCGACCTACCTTCCACCGAAGATATTTTCCCGTTCCCGTAGCCATCTCAAAGTCCAAGCCAACAATATAAATATTACATAAGTTTTTGAAAAACCCTTTGGTACGAGCCTGCCACCTGGTGATAGAACTCGGGTCTTGACTCGGAATTCCGACCACCCAACCATTTGGCTATAGTGACTCAAAAAAAGGTTATATTGCACCAATAAAAAAGCTTTTTTTTTATCTTATTTTTTTATTGTATATAGTTATGACTGATTCCTCTATGTTGCTATTGTCTAATCGATTTACGAATCCGTTAAATTAATTTTGTTAGGGTTTTTGTTGATAAGTTTTTTAGGATGTTGAGAATGACATAGGTTTTATTTTTTGGTGAGCTTATCATCATCTTCATAAATAAGTTAACAATATAAATAATACATAAGTTTTGAAAAATCCTTTGGCACAAGACTACCTCCTGGGGATTGAACTCTGGTCTCATGACTTTGATTTTCATCACCAAACCACTCAGCTATCATGACTTCTTCATACATAGCCTTATATATTTAATGTATGTAACCCAGGCAATACCGGGTGCAATATTTATTTTAAAATTACAAATTAATATGCATTATGTATGAAAATGTATTAAGAAGGTATTAATTTTTTGTATATCATACAAATTTTTTTGAAATTTCTAAACACATGTTGCCTAAAATTTAAAAACAATTGTAATACTAATTTCAAAATTAAAGTCACAATCGATAGACCTTATCCAAATTGAGGGCACAGTCCTGTGATACAAGCATCTCCATTCTATCTCACAATATCACGATAAGATAAAGAGCATTGCATAAATATTAATTTTATCTTGCTATGATATAGTCAACAAATGATAAGTATTTAAACATAAGTAGTATATTTTTACATCTTAGCTACTGATACTAACTTATCAATGGTAAACAAACTAAAATCAAATGTAGACTGGTTTACAAAGCAACTGTTTATTTGCTACTTCAAGATAATTTATGTTTTCTTTTAAATATAAATATTACATAAGTTTTGAAAAATCCTTTGGCACAAGACTACCTCCTGGGGATTGAACTCTGGTCTCATGACTTTGATTTTCACCACCAAACCACTCAGCTATCATGACTTCTTCATACATAGCCTTATATATTTAATGTATGTAACCCAGGCAATACCGGGTGCAATATTTATTTTAAAATTACAAATTAATATGCATTATGTATGAAAATGTATTAAGAAGGTATTAATTTTTTGTATATCATACAAATTTTTTTGAAATTTCTAAACACATGTTGCCTAAAATTTAAAAACAATTGTAATACTAATTTCAAAATTAAAGTCACAATCGTTAGGCCTTATCCAAATTGAGGGCACAGTCCTGTGATACAAGCATCTCCATTCTATCTCACAATATCATGATAAGATAAGGAGCATTGCATAAATATTAATTTTATCTTGCTATGATATAGTCAACAAATGATAAGTATTTCAACATAAGTAGTATATTTTTACATCTTAGCTACTGATACTAACTTATCAATGGTAAACAAACTAAAATTAAATGTAGACTGGTTTACAAAGCAACTGTTTATTTGCTACTTCAAGATAATTTATGTTTTCTTTTAAATATAAATATTATCACGCCATGAAAAAGGCCATATTATATCCTTGTGTACAGTAAATCCAATGTATATTTTAACCATTCATAAAGACTTACGTGTTTGATATACTATGTTACATATACTATGTTACATACTCTTCATTGCAACTACTTTTATATTTCATAAAGGTATTTGAGATAAAAATTATATAAACATCCATAAGCCAAATACAAAAATGTGTCATACATATATTTGCCATAGCAAGATTCAAACCTGCAACTTAGCTTCAAAGGCACTGCTAAGGAGGCTATATGGTCACCAATTATTAAATAATTGTAGTAACTTATAAAAAACAAATAATTAATTTTATAATTACCTCATACTCTGGAACATATCCTTTAACACTATGGTAGAAACCAAAATATACCATGTTGAAGATTCCATTTCTAGCCATAGTGGCAGTAATTCCTTTATTTAAACCCATGGTTCCCAGACCATTTTCCCTCACAATCTGTCTTGTTACTGTCCAGGTGCTCGGTACTTGGGTAGCAAGTTCTTTATTAGATTGCAATGTCACTTTTACAACTTCAAACGGGTTTACCAGAATGGCTTCTGTTATACCAGCACCAAGACCAGCCAATGAAAATGTCTAAAAAAACCTTTATTATTTCAATATATTCAGATAGTTATTTTTAGAAATAGAAATAGATTAATACAAACTTCTGTGTTAAGGCTTCCTTAAGGCTAAGGATTATTATTTATTGTGTAATAAATATCCTCTAATTAATTTAAAAAATTGTAAGAAACCAAATAATTATGTGATTTAAACAATAATATGATAAACAAAAAATATATAAGGGACATAAGAAATCAAGGTAGAAAAATTATTATTAGATATAAAATGATTACACAAAATAAAAGTAAATAAATCTCACTAAAGGTGTGGGTGTGCTGGACCCAAACATAAAAAACCTTTTGTATTGCTCGAAAGTTGCGAACTTCACTGCCCGTTTTGGTGTCTCTGCTAAAATTGGAGGCAAAATTCCTTTCCAAAATGATGTTAAGCCTTCATATTTATACATTTTCTTCATACAGTCAAGCATACCATTGTAGTAATGCGGATCCGAACTCCTTAAGGCCGAGTTAGATGCTTGGAGTTGAAACCTGGTTTTTACCAGATCAAGAGGATGCATAATACAGACTTCTACGAAGCCTGCACTTCCACCAGCACCAATTTGCATAGCAGCTTGCTTTAAAAGTCTTTCAATATCACTCATCTTCCTACGATAATTAACAAATTCAAGCAACTTTAATAAAATAATATTTTATCCCTAATTGTCGACCAAAAAGAGCAGAGTTGTTCACGTAGTAATTGTTTTTAATAACATAAAGACAAGCCATGCCTCAGCTGATTTAAATATGACAATTTCAAAAGAAAAGCAAAGACAAAAAAATGTCTGAAATGACTTTTCTTATACGAATAGTCATAGACATTGTTAAAGAAAAATATGTCCATCAAAAATAACAAATTTGAGAATCAAATATTATTTATCACCTACACAGCGTGAGATAGTAAATTTAAGAACCTCCATGATTGTCACTATTATAAGGTTTGTTTAACTATCGTACTACTGCAAAGTACAAAGCGAACAGAGTTGACACGAATACGCAGACTTTTTTAAAGCCGCAGCTCACCGAAACTAACTCTGATTGCCCACCTTGTACGTTGACACAACAGCGCATGTCGTCATACGGGAGTCGGATCATTCTTACAAACTTACCCGTGTATCCAAGTTTCGAAAGTTCCACTCAAAGAACCCAAAGAGCTTCGCAGGGCACATTGTCAAATGCTTTTTCTAAGTCAACAAAAGATAGCAACAATGGTTGTCCTTGCTCTCGACTTTTCTCTTGAAATTAGTGAATAGAGAAAATAGCCTCACACGTGTCCCGATTAGGCCGAAGCCAGACTGGGTTTCGGGCAAAATGTCTACAGACAAAGTTGTCAAACGGTTCAGAAAAACTTGAGCGAAAACCAATGCTCCCAGTAAGTGTCAACAAGCCACTGCATGCGTTCGGCCTTATCTTTCCACCACTTGTCTTTTATTTCCCCCACATGCCTACGCAACTCCGCAACTGCCTTCACTTTACTGGATTTTCACTGGATGTTATTTGCAAGCTGGCGTAAAAGAGACCGATGCTTTTGAATAGCCCCGGACAAATTTTCTTCATTGTCATCAAACCAATTCTCTTATACATTGGCTTTAATACCTAATGTTTCCGAAGCGGCGGAGACCATAAGCGGATGAGACTGTTTGCCTGTTAGCAACAGCACCACCGTTCTCAAAGTTTAGCGACCGGAGAGTATCACTAATTAACTGACTATACATTTCACGCACTAATGGACGTTGATACGAAGCCTTAACGCCTAAGCATTGGGAAACTGTAATTTCCCAATGCCTAGACGTTTAGGCTTCCACAGCCAAATGAATAACTTATCACTGGACATGCGTTATATGCGGTACTTACATAAAATAGTCAATTTCTAAAAATTTTGTAAGTATGTTTGTTTGTTCCGGCTAGTCTCTGGAACGGCTTTATCAATTTTATCGGGATTTTGATGGGCAGATATGTGATGTTACAGAAATAGGATAATTTTATTTTAGAAAAATAAATAGGATTCCGTTTTATGTATTAAACCTTGTGCAAAACCATAGGTGGCAGCTAGTTTCTAATAATAATATTTAAGCTTATTGCAACATATTTTTAAAGAAGACAACATTATGTTTGGATAGATGTCAACGTCAAAGTCAGTGAAAGAGAAAAGTAGTGTTATTTTGTCGATTAGGTTGCGTCTACCCTTAAAAAATTAAACAAAGTATTAGTGATTATAAATTCTTTGATTACAGTTATTATCACTAATTACACAATTAACATGAAGTAGTTGAAAATTGCCACTATTATGACATGTTTATATTGTTGTCAATAAAGATTGTTTTCGTGTGTGCATTTTTATTCAAAATGGCAGGAAAGGCGAGAAATTTGCATTTGGATAATAGCTGATGTGAAATGTAAATGCAGTTTTGACTGTGTTGTATGAGTGTGAAGTGATTTAAATGCAGAAATGTGGACATAGCGTTTACAATGGGCTCGCAGACTTTAGAAATTCTTCGCCAGGGTGTTTGGGCTTCATTGACAGGTGGCTGGTTTTATGATCCCCACCAGAATTTGTTCTGCAACACAGTGCACTTGTACATCTGGTTATTCTTACTATGCCTACCATTTTCTGTTTATCTGGTAAGTATTTTGTAACAAAAGAAGTCTTATCCATACGATAGGTTATAAAATGATCTCATTTCAAAATCAGGTCACGATTCTATAGTTGTTATTGTGTTATTTACAATACAAAATATGAATTGAGTGTTCATCTGTTATGATTTCACAATATTTATAATAAAATTTCGCGAAAGTTATTAGATACTACCACTTGCAGATATTTCACTGTTTTAAAATAACTAATATGTAGATTCGCTGCGGTTTTACCTCTGGTTCAACAGTTAGATATTATTTCCGAATGAAAGTAACATATATATTGTTTGATATATGCTGTACTACTATAAAGTTTCAATAGAATTTGTTTGTTGATTTTTGCCTTTTTGCAAAAAAATCCATCCTCATAAACCTTTATCCTTATATGAGTGATTTAGGTTAATACCATAATAATAAATTTTTACATTATAAATAAATAAATAAATGTCTTCACGCAATTCCCAATACAGGGGTAGACAGAGGTCAAGTCTAGACAATTAAGTCCCTTTGACCCACCTTCCACCGAAGATATTTTCGGGACAACGTGACAGGTGGTGAGCCCGTCGCCGCTATATGTCCAAGCCAACGATGAAATTCGTACATAAGTATTTGAAAAACTCATTGGTACTGCCACATGGGGATCAAACTCGGGTCTGTCGACTCGAAATTCCGCCAACCCAACAACTCGGCTATCATGACTTCGATAATTTTTACATTGTATTGTAATTTTCTTTTTTAATTAGTACAGTTTTAAAATGTATGCTATATGTATATATATAGGATTGTGACACAGATATATGTCATAATATAATACCATGTCAACATATTATAATCATTTAATATGTTGATAATAGAAACACATATAAATATAGCTGACAAAAGTATCTGAGAAACTTTGGGAAAGATTTCAGTGGAGTATTATAATGTTTCTAGACTTATGATTTTCTAATGAAACACCTAATGTCAACAACCTTCTCAGCTTACTATTCTTTCTCACTTCTTGACCATTAACTCCTGCCCACCAATATTTTATCAGAGATTGGTAGATCAGACTTATAGTGAGATTATGACTTCTAGGTTTAGTAATAATCAGTAATTATAAGTTTTGAGAAGGATTTTTAAAGATTAGCAGATTAGGAAAGATGTTTAAAGTGATACAGATAATTCTTTTGTAACTATTGAATATATTGCATGATTCATTAATTTTTATACTAACCAGACTTCTACTGTTTTTACATACTGTTGATTTTACTACTGATAATTTTGTTCTCAGTATTTTCCACCAGCCAGTGTTGGATGGATTATATACTGTGCTTTGGTGGCTCTATTATTTACATGCCTAAAATTGATAAATCATGGACTGCATCACATGTATGATACAAATGAATGCATCATGGTCCAGCCTACTGGTGACCCAGCAAATCCTTGTGGTGGATCTGGGTAAGTATATGTTGTAACATCATCTTTATTTTAAGAAATAAACATCTCAAACTGACAATTTAAGTTGCGTGAAAGATAGTTTGATATTTTGAATTCTTTTTCTTTCAGACAAGAAGAAGGGATAGAGATGATGAGGCTGGGTGTTGCATTAGGCAATACTCTGGAAAACGACAATGAGTCTGTTACATCGCTGGAATATCACAAGCCCAATAATAGTACCATAGGTTGGTTTTTGTCATATTAAAAGCAGTGACTTACAGTGTTCATGCATTATTTTGTAAAGTGATTCAGAATTATGATGTGTTCAATAAACACATTTTAACTTTAATTCAATTTAATACATACATAAGAAAATCGTTAACTGATTTAGTAGTATTTTTTAAAAAGAAAAGAATATTAACACCAGTGTTTTCATAAATTTTATTTAAGTTTTTACATATTACATAATATTTTTACATTTTACATGTTGTTGCAGATTTAAAAGTGGATGTCCATCGTAAAAACAGTTCTGAATCCAGCATGGAAGACAGTATAATGTCTTCGAAACCAACGGATGCCGTGGCAACCACAAAATCAGATCTGTGTGTGACCCAAACATCAGAAACAGCTGGTCCTTCTAAAACCCGTCCAACTAACAAAAGCCGTTCAAAGTCTAGCCACAAAAGAGAACACAGAACTAAAACAAGGAGAACGCATGGCAATAGAATCGACGAGCTTATCGTCGAAGAAGCATCTAGAAATCAGATGTATGTAAATAACGTTCCAGTGCATATGTTAGCAGAAGACGGTCCGTTTGCCAAAGTGAGCCGGAAGTACCACGAATGTCCACATCGACGCGCCAGCAATAGAGATTTCTTCAAAGAGTGGTTGTACCTAGATGGTAGGGATTCTAACAGTGATCCCTACAATGCCAACGTAGTTCGCCAACTCAGTTCCGATTCCAGGGATAACTCCGAACCGAGCGTAGGACCACCCTCGCCGAAGAAAAAGATAGCGCATAGGCGAAGATATACTAACTATCCCGATGAGAGTTGCACAAAATCGGCAATGGCTTTAGCCACACAGCCATGCAGTATGAGAAGGAATTCTAATTCAACTATGTCCACTATACAGCTACCACTATTGAACTCAACAGCACAATTGGTTTCTCATATGAGAAGGCATTCTAATAATGCTGATACGGGTTTCTTTGCAAGCGTCGAACTTGGAGAGTATATGATGGTTAAAGCTGAACTGGTTAAAATTTGTGAACGTGATAAAGCTAAAGGTAAAAGTCCAGGGGTTAGAAGGATTAAAAGTGCCGCACTAGAAATAGGATGTCCACCGCCCAGTGTTTCTAATTTATCTCCCCATCCTAACAGTGCTGAGACTATTGGTGGTCAGGTCCTAAAAAATCCTAAGAATGCTGTGATTCCTCCTCCTAGTAAATGCCTAACGCGCGGTCCTCCCCTGAACCTGTATCCGAAAAATGAATCCGGGGAAGGTTGCAGTTACCCGTACTTAACATACGGATCGGAAATAGTGTACCCAATCGCAGAGATATCAGATGAAATGCAAACGTCGCAAAAGGAGACTGATCTGGATTCCAGTGGTGACAGTTACAGTGATTATGAAGAGGAGAAACAATTTCGTGGTTTCGATTGGGACGCGGAGCAATCGCCGGCCGTTCGTTCTAGTGATTCCGACTACGAAAACAATGGATCTAGGTCTCCGTTATTAGATCGGGCGGCAGATGTTCGGATAGTCAGGTCTAAACACCACGGCGACAGCAAAAAGCACTGTTGCGAACGACATTCCAGTTCTAAACACAACTCGGAGTTTCCGAATGATAAAACGAAACAGGTAAGACTGAAAAAGCTTTCTAAAAATGATCATTATGAGAACAAACGTCTGGAAAGACAAACTGCCTGCGAATGTAAATATAACTCAAATGGTGATTACTATGATAAAGCCAGTGCTAGTTCTAAAGATTTATTAATAGAGAAATCCAGTTTAGAATCCAATGATAATCCAGATCAAGATAAAAAATCTGATACTAAGAAAAGTGTTGAAAAAAAACTCTGGGACCACGATATTTCTAATTCTAGCAGTAGTAGTGAAAACAATTTAGACAAGCTACGAGATGATAACAAGTATTGTAAGAATACTACCGCGCCGGAGACAGAGGAGTCACAATTAACTTGCGATAGTAAAAGTGCAGATGAAAGAAGCGTCTATAGTTTAGACTGGCTTTTTGAAGAAGCACCACAGACAAATATGATGTATTGTAAAGAAGACACTAATGATGTAGAAGAGGTAATTTGCCAAAAAGTTGCTAATGCATTAGGGGAATCGTCTTCCAACGTTCCAAAAAACTTAGGAGCCATACCAAAGCAGATAAAAAATTTAGCGCGTTCACGTGCGTCATCACAGAAGGAAAATAAGAAGAGGGATTCTAGAAAAGAAAAAGACGAGAGCCAAAATGAGGATCGTATACTATTAGATGCGGTAGAAGCACAAGCAGCTTTAGTCCAAGGTCTTGAATGTTTGTTTGCGGCAACTAATGCCAACACTGTCGTCATGCCCGCACCGAATAGAGAAGACAGATCTCGAAGTCACCGGCAAAGTGTCCGAGGCGAGAGAGAAACTTCTAATAAAACAAGGAAACGGTCAATTGAAGAAGTCGCACAAACGTCCACAAGCACATTACTTCCAACTTCAATGCCATTGTTGGCAGCTTTTCTTAATTCAAGGGTTGATTTTGTACCATGTTGCGCAAACGACGATGCACCTCCAGAACTTGTGCAATATGCTGAAGAAGGCCAAAGACTTAGGCCATTGATGGATAGGAATCACAGGAACCGAGTGAGGAAAATTAAGCGATCAACTAGGCAGCGGAATAATCCATCATTACAAAACAATAGTGACAAAAAAGATAAGACATCGAGTTCAGAAAATCCTAATAGTTCAACCAACGTTCATTTCGCGACCTCATTTGATGACACCAGTGACGGTGCTATACACAGGTTTATGGACGAATACGGCAACTGGATGTCTTACACGTTTGACAAGAACAGTTCCGGACGGGCTCAACCCCAACCAATGACGGCATCAGACAAAGAAGAAAATTTAAGGTTAAGAGTTAAACCCGTCGAGCTGCCCGATAACTCACAAGAAACAGCCGGGGAGGGCAGCTGTGGCTCCCTCGAATCAGAAGCAGGAAACAGTGAGAGTATAAGTAAATCTAAACGGGGTGATAGCATAGATTCCTCGAATCAGGGCAGCAACAATCCACTCTTATCTAGTAACAATAACGTGTCAACAGTGGTTCCTATCAATACGAATAATACCAATAAACGATTCTACGTCTTTGATGGCGGCACTGGTTCTCACAGTGATCAACCCAGATCTCCTGTGGCGTACGTGACTGATAGTTTATTAGAGCAAATTGAAGCGGAACGTCAGTCCCGCATGGGACTTCCGAGCATGCATATCAACTTCTTGATGAGCCAACAACGAGCTCAACAACAAGCGCAACAGCAAGCTGAAAACACCTCAGCTAACGCACCTAGCCTTATGCCTTCGATCGGTGAAGAAACTGTAGACCTAAACATTAGAAGTAAGTTTTCAAAGCTCATGGACGAAATAGAGAAAGCGAATCAGCCGAAACCAAAGAGCTATTATAAATTAAAGTTATCAAAGTGTCTCGAAATCAAAGTGACAATGGACAGATTAAAATTAATGGCGCTCTTCGACAGAAATTTGACGTTTAAAGAAACTTTTGTTTCTATATGGTTAGCGATCACAGTTGCAGTACTGGGTTCAATGGTTTTGAACCTTGGATTCTACAAAGACATTTATGCGTTTTGGTTTTGTTTCATAATGGCGGGTAGTCAATACTCTTTACTGAAAAGTGTTCAACCCGATTCGGCATCGCCAGTCCACGGATTTAACAAAATGGTTGTATTTTCACGGCCGGTGTATTTTTGCTTATGCACGGCCATTTTGTGTGGGGTTCACAACCAACTTGAGCAAATAACAATACAGGACGAACATTCAAGAAGCAGGCGGAGCATTGACGACAGTAAACCGTTAACTGTTTACGGATTCGTATTGAATGAACGGGATTTTTTATACATTATCCAAGAGATCCTTTCAAAGTTCTTGCTATTTTTTCCATTGGCCTTCAGTTTGGGTCTTTTCCCGCAAGTTAACACATTTCTTATGTATCTTCTGGAACAAATAGATATGCATGTTTTCGGAGGTAATGCTACCAGCAGTTTGAGTGCCGCGGTTTATTGCGTGGTGAGATCCTTGGCTGCCGTGGGAGTTTTGTATGGATTCGCGTATAGCGGGCTAATAGAAGGGAAAAAGTCCCAGCATCAGAAGCACAATATTCTTTTTTCGATTTTTTGCGGCCTCCTTGTGCCCATAGCTTATCATTTGAGCCGGAGTGCTAGCGACTACAGCTTGATATGGAATCTGATAAAGAAGCATCTCCTTCCACCGGAGCTATACGTGATACAAAACCAGGAATCTACACCGGATTCGAACGAAAAGACCGAACCTAATCCATTGAGCGACGATAAGAAAAACGACTCGGAAAGCAACATCTCGAAACAGAACTCAATAGGCAGTTCAGCGTCAAAGATTAACTTCAGTTCAGAGACGAATATAGCCAAAACTCAAAAACGTTCGCAAACGTCTAGCGTTAGTTCATTAAAGATGGACCCTAGAGGTGAAACAATGAATTCAACGAACTCCCTAAAAGGAGATCCTCTAACGGAAACGGAAGAGAAAACGAAGGATTCAAACACTAGTAATTCTAATGCAAACAAACACGACGCGTCTGATAAAGCGGACGAGGATATGGAGGATCCATTGCCTAAGAAGCTCCAAGCTACTGTCAATGCTAGGCTGAAGAATGACGTAATAGTGTGCACTTTTCTGGGGCTATCAGTATTCGGATTGCACTGTACTACGGTCTTCACTACGCTTCGTCCGCAACTTAACACCGTGAGTGGAGTTTTTTTATATGCTCTTTATTAGATTTTCTGTACTTGGTCTTCCTAAAAGAAAAAAAGCAAATTGCTAAAAGAGAAATCTTAAATATTTTTATGATGGTGATAATTATATTATATGTGTGGTAACGGTGTAAGAATATTGCCACTCGCTTTGTTCCCGTGGGTGTCGTAAGAGGCGACCAAGGGAAACAGCCTTGAATATTGTTATGGCAACCGATAGATGGCGGGATAACCATCTGTAATAATATCAGACCAACGATGGGCAGTAGCGTCTGAGGTGAGAGTGGTCTGGTACTGCGATCGCCAATCCGCCTGCCAAGCGTAGTGGTTACAGCAAATCCTCCCTATGGGAGAGGCCTATATCCTGCAGTGGAATTTAACAGGCCGTTATGTATATATGGATTAAAAATAATGACTCGATAGCCATGTTGGTAGTGACACTGCCGAGTCTCTAGCAGATGATTTGTGAGATGAATATGATTGCTTTTACTGAAGGCACGGACGTGTATATGTACACATGAATATTTATATGTGTAAATATATAAATACGTTTCTATATTATACCTTAAGTATGAACACTAAGAGAGCGATGGGCTCACCAACTGTCGCGTTGCTTCAAATAAGCTTCCATGAAAAATGGGTCTAAAAGACTGCATTGTCTAGAACTCTTCCTACTCTATTATGGGAAATTGCGTGAAGATAAAGAAAATGCTTGACTTGGCTTAATGGTAAGAGCGTGGCCGCGGCACGGCGAAGGTCATGAGTTCAATTCCTCATGTATTTAGTAATAAAATATACTTGTTTTGTGATCGGGACGCTTACTTAAATTTCATAGTACGCTATTGATCCAGGTTCGATATCTAAAGCTGGATCTTCTAAAATCGTTTAAAAACGCTTCTTATGTGCTGAATTTACCAATACTGGGGTAGAAAGGGGTCTAGTCAATTAAGTCCTTTCGACCTACCTTCCACCGAAGACATTTCTTTGGGATAACTTGACAGGTGGTGAGCCTGTCGCCATCTTTGTATACAATCCAACGATGTAAATCGTACATTACTGCCAATTCAAACTCGAATTCCGAACACCCAACCACCCGACTATCGTGGCATCAGCGATGAGGGAAAAAGATGAAATGACTATCTATTGTTGTCCCTTGCGGATTTCCAGGTGTTGTGGATAATAGCCGGCGCCCTGGGCTGGGTGCTGCATTACATCACGCCGCAGCTTCGCAAGCAGCAGCCCTGGCTCTGTTTGGCCGGGCCCGTTCTGAGGCAGCATGAACATTCGCAGTTCGAAGTCACGGAACCAGCTAGGCTTATGTTGTTTGAGAAGGTACTATACAAATTGTATATTTCGTCTAAAGAAAACGAGACTGCAATAGTTTCCAGTTTTTTATTTTGTTTTCTGGATATTTAAATGGATATGAAAAAAAATACTACACGCAATTCCCTATACAGGGGTAGACAGAGGTCTAGTTTAGACAATTCAGTTGCTTGCTTTGGGATCAGAGCAATATATGTGATGTTGTTCCTATCTATGTGTGTATTTATTTTATTGTTTATTAGTAGAGGGTATAAGATCACAGATAACCAATGATCACTAAATTTAAAAAGAATTAAGCGTCATTATTCTAAAATAATAAAGTAAAGTGGTTGGGTAGTCGGAATTTCGTGTCCAGAGACCCGAGTTCGATCCCCAGTTGGCAGGTTCCTGCCAATGGGTTTTTCAAAAACTTAGGTACGAATTATATAGTTGGCTTGGACATTAAGACGGCGACCGGCTCACAACCCGTCACGTTATCCCGAAAATATCTTCGGTGGAAGGAAGGAAGGATCGAAACGACTTCACTGTCTGGACCTCTGTCCGCCCCCGTATTGGGAACGGCGCGAAGATGTTTACGTCTGTGCGTGCAGCTGTTCGTGTACCTGTGCTTCCTGGAGCGCAACGTGCTGTACCCGGCGGTGGTGGTGGCTGCCACCGCGCAGGACGCGCCCGCCATCGCCGGCAAGTACGGCGACGCGCTCGGCGCGCTCGTCGTCTGCGTGTGCGCGCTCAAGTGTGAGTGGACCAATCGATTGTTCTAGATCAAGTGCAAGATCTAACCACGGGCAGTGCACCGAGGAGTTGTTCGGATTATATCCCAGCCGCTGAATCTCACCGTCGCACCTTAGAAGTAGCCGAAAATTCCATCAACGCCACCTTGATGCTTGGCGTTCCACCGCAGTGCGGTTTTCGAGGGATTTTCTGCCACGCACTTGCATTTTATGGAATGTGCTCCCGTCAGCGGTTTTTAGCGGGATCTTCAAGACTTTTCTTGATTTTCGTGATTATCTGTAATCACGGTAATCACGGTAATCACTTACCATCACGTGAGCCACCTGCTCGTTTGCCTCTCTTCTCTCTAAAAAAAAAAAACTATTGCAAAATTGATTTTTTTTGTTGTGACTAGGGTAGTGTGAAAATGTTACATGCGTAATATTATTATGTCTCATACCTACCTGGCTTTTTAATTGCATGCAAAACAATGACAGCTGTGTAATAGTTTAAATTATTCAATCATATACAAAGTCACCATAGCATTTGTATTAAAGTTTCGATTATAGTGTGTTTAAATTTAGAAGACCATATTGTTTTGTGTCTGGGTATTGTATTAGAAAGAAAGAAAGTAGATTTATTAATTGCCACAAAACAGTACATTTAAAAGTTATAGCTAAGAATTACAAAATTAAAATAGAATGTATTACTGGATTGCAGCAACGAGATGGCATTTGACTGAGCAAATATGCTGTAGCAGTACTGCTGCAGCGCTGTTATTCTGCGGGTGCCATTTAAAATAGTCCACGCTCGCGCGCCCCAAACATATTTAAAATAATGTAAAATATATGAACATGCACATTATCTTATATAATATTTAACTTTTATTACGTTCGTTGTTTCCGATACTATAACACAACTGTTTCAGCTACTTACTTTAGCATCGGAGCAGTATTTGATCTTATCCCTGTCTCTGTATTTATTAATTTGTGAGCAATGTATGTGTCATTGTCCCTATGTATGTATTTATTCATTTTCAGGTCTCAGAAACGCCTACTCGGAACCGGACAGCCAATATCTCATATTGGTGTTCGCCGTTCTGATATTCCAACTGGACCTCGGCAGTCGCCAGTTGTCGGAGACGTTTCTCGTTGACTATTTCTTGATGGCCATCATATTCAACAAAGTGTACGAGTTTCTGCTTAAGGTTAGTTTTATAAATAGTTTCAAGCCGTAACGGAGAATCGTTACTAATGTATCTTATCTAATACTATTAAACAATTGTTAGAAATTCTTCTTCTTATTATTCTTAGTTGAATGGCTCCATCGTGAAATCGATGATTCTCTGCCAAAGTAAATTGTAGCTATTGGTTAGGTTAGAAAGATTGTTTTGAGTAATGATGTCCTGTTGAGTACACGAAACTGCAACAAATTACAATACACAATATAGGTTAACTGAAATATGTATATATATTGTAAAGTTTAAATGATCAACACGCACAGATATATAAGAGAGTCACGTCTGTACATTGAAGGTATTTGAGAGTGAAACAAATTGTCGCTAAAACACTGACACGGATTTTGAATCTGTTTCCATAATGCAATGTTTTGCTTTATTAATTATTGTATTTGTGACTTTATGTCAATAAAAGCTAAATTAATCACGATAGCCGCGTGGTTGGGTTATCTGAATCCGTGTCAAGAGAATCCGAGTTCCGCCCCCAAGGCCTGTTGGGGCCCCCCAAAACCAATGGGTTTTTGTTTCACATAAGTTGTGTACGGTTTATATCGTTGGCCTGTACATAAAAATGGCGACTGGCTCGCCACCCGGCGCGTAGCCCAAAAAACGTCATCGGTGGAGGTTGGGTCGAAACGGACCTAATTGTCTCCCCCCCTGTATTGGGAGTGACTTGAAGATCCCCCCACACCGGATGTCGAGTTCCGGGCTACCACTTGTCGCGATGTCCGGAAAGATCTGGACGTTAAGTCGAAAGCACCTAACTGTCTAGACCCCTGTCTCCCCCCGTACTGCGGAGTGACGCGAAGACTAACTACCCCGCTACCGTGACCCCCTCCCCGGCAGGTGCAGTTCGTGGTGACGTACATAGCGCCGTGGCAGATCACGTGGGGCAGCGCTTTCCACGCGTTCGCGCAGCCATTCTCCGTGCCGCACTCCGCGATGCTGTTCCTGCAGGCGGCGCTCTCCGCGCTGCTCGCCGCGCCGCTCGCGCCCGCGCTCGGTGCTCGACGACTTTCACTTTAGCAATTAAGCTAACAGCGGTAGGGCCACGACGCATCAGCTCTCGTCGTCGCACGAATGGGCCGGCATGAACGGGGAAGTGCCGCGAACTCACCGTTTCACTTTAGCAGTTAATCATTGTACATGCTTGGAAATAAAAATATGTTGAAAAAAACTTTAAGAACTGTATGTGAACGACTAGCCGTCACTAAGATAAGCCCTGCGAGGCTTTTTGTGAGGATGCTACGAATTTTGTAATGGTTTTTGTATCTTAAATAAATGAAAAAAAAAAAAAAAGCTAACAGCGGTAGGGCCACGACGCATCAGCTTTCGTCGTTGCATGAATGGGCCGGCTCGAACGGGGAAGTGCCGCGACCTCACGGAGTACCGGCGTGAAGTGGAGGTCTGACGAAGTTCTGCATTTCGTCCGGTGAGCGCAGATAACCGGAGGCTCACACATCCCCTCCCCCAAATTGGGGGGGGGGGGAGCGACATTCTAAGGCCGGCAACACATCTGCTATGCCTCTGGTATTGCGGGTGTTTATGTGCGGCGGTAAAAACTTACCATCACGTGAGCCACCTGCTCGAAAAAAGTCGCGATAGCCGAGTGGTTTGGTGGGCGGAGTTTCGAGTCGAGAGACACGTGTTCGATCCCCAATGGATTTTTCAAACATATATGTACGAATCATATTGTTGACTCGGACGTAAAAGACGGCGACGGCCTCGCGACCTGTCACGTTGTCCCGAAAATATCTTCGGTGGAAGGTGGGTCGAAGGGACTTAACTGTCTAGACTAGACCTCTGTCTAGTCTAGACAGTTAAGTCCCTGTGGGTCTCGTAAGAGGCGACTGAGGGAAACGGCTTTCTACATTATCTCGGATCTGCGTGTTCATGGTGCATACGTTGGTTCTGATTCGATAATACATGTACTTATACTGCTTACTTTGGTTCAAAACAATTTATGTATGTATGTAAAGATACCATAGACACCCAGACCGGAGACGAGACAATGCAGAAAAGGAAAAAGTGAATTTCTAATTTGACCTCGTGAAGAAATCGAACCTAGGACCTGTGATCTATCGACACCATGAATAGCGGCACGTACGCCACTCGTCCACAGAGGTCGTCAATTGTAAATTTATCAAAACCAATATTTAGCTGACTAGTGACGAGTGGCAACGACTAAGTTGTATCTGATACTGCAAACGCCAATCCGCCGGGCGATTATGGCGAATCCTCACTGCGGCATAGACCCGTTTCCCGCAGTGGACTTTCACAGGCTGTTAAGTAAAAGAAAAAATAAAATTAACCCCTGACGTTTTATACAGGTAGCGCCATATTCATGACGTCATACGTCCGACCGGTCAAGTTCTGGGAGAGAGACTACAATACAAAGAGAGTGGACCAGAGTAACACGAGACTCTCTTCGCAGTTGGAGAGGAATTTGGGTGCAGGTGGGTAGTTTTTATTTAAATCTGTTTTGTTAGAATTCTCTTTTAAATAATTAATAGTTTATGAAAACTAAAAAACACGTATTTTATAGAAAACCGAACTAAAAAATAGAAAATAAGTTTGAATTAAGAATAGCCTTAAAAATTTCAATAAATATAAATTGATAATAGTGTGAATAAAAAAATATTTTATTTTTTTAAACCATTATTTATTTTTTAGTTTTTTTTTATCATATTAGTGTATTGTTATCGGTCCTCGATAAATCTACAAAGATTGAACGAAATCTGGCCGTTTAAAGTGAGTCAAAATCGCATCCAAAGAAGTTGGTTTCAAACATACATACATACAAGTGAAACTTATATAAAGCATGTAAAAAAATTTTTTTTTGATGTTATAAATGTTAATAGTCACATAAGCAGAGTGGTTGGGTGATCGGAATTGGAGTTAAGATACTTGAGTTTGATCTCCAGGAGGTAGACTCGTACAGATGAGTTTTTCAAAAACTTATGTATATGTTGTTAGCTTGGACATTAAGACGGCGATGGGCTCACCACCTTTCATGTCTCAAAATGGGCTGTGGTGAAATGTGGGTTGAAAGGACTTAATTGTCTAGACCTCTGACTGTCTTGTGTTGGTAAATGCGTGAACATATATTTGTGTACATATAGGTGTTATGGATACGCCGTGTGGTAATTCGTTTTCTTCCCGTTGGGGTCTTAAAAAGCATTATACAGGGAAATGTAATGTACTTCTCTTACGGTGCTCAAATATGAAGTATTACTATAAGTTTTCAAGTGTTTTATCTGTCTTACGTAGTCGGTAACAATTGATAATTCTTTTCAGACGATAACAACCTGAACTCCATATTCTATGAGCATCTCACGCGCTCTCTGCAACACTATCTGTGTGGCGACCTCATGCTGGGCCGGTGGGGTCAGGTGCAGCAAGGAGATTGTTTTGGTAAATAAGAACAAATCATTCTATTCGAAAACATATAGACTATAAATTTTTCTGGTACTGAATCAAATGCCTTTCCTCTTTGATCTGTGTTAATTTTTTTTTTGAAAATAATGGCTTCCGAAATACTCTTCCTATATTTAAATTGAAGCAATTTTCAAGTCTCAGTTAAATTTGTAATTTTTCTTGAGTTATAATATTATTCATAGTTGATCTTGTAAGAAAAGTAATAAAAATTTTCTTGCTGACAAATAAAAAAATATAAATATAAATAACATTAAATCTTTAGCTGGTCGTACCAGGGGATAGAACCAATGAGTTATTTCAAAAACTCATGTACGATTATGTCGTAGGCTTGGGCATAATGACGGACGACAATCTCACCACTCTTCACATTGCCCGAAAGAAAGTATTCGATATAAGGTGGCTTAAAAAGACTGAATCGTCCAGCCCTCCGTCTACCCCAGTATTGGTAATGGCGTGAAGATATTTTCATGTGTATGCTAACAATTCCAGTGCTCGCGTCGGACTACCTGAATTGCCTGGTGCACATCGTGGAGCTGGGCAACGGGCTGGTGTCGTTCCAGCTGCGCGGGCTGGAGTTCCGCGGCACCTACTGCCAGCAGCGCGAGGTGGAGGCCATCTCCGAGGGGCCCGAGGAGAGCAGCGGTGAGCCCTGGCGGCTGGCGGCTGGCGGCTGGCGGCTGGCGGCTGGCGGCTGGCGGCTGGCGGCTGGCGGCTGGCGGCTGGCGGCTGGCGGCTGGCGGCTGGCCCAGACCCTCACTCGGCATCAGGGTCGCGACTGCCGAGTGGATCTAACAATCACACTGACGCAAACATGTTTAGAGATGAATAGTAATTTCCACAGCGCGAAACGGCAATTGATTTGTCTTTTGGACAGTTTGCCACGATGCGATCGACATTTCGGACGGTGTTACAGATCCGAACGGATCCTGTTGCTCGGAATTTTGAGAATGAACTGCGGAAGACTCTTCAATGCTGCGTTGAGAGATGTCTTCAAGCTGTTGCATTGAGAAGGATATCACCACTCGGCTACCACGATAGCCGAGTGGTGGTGGTCGGAATTTCGAGTCAAGAGATCGACCCCAGATGGCAGGCTCGTACCAATGGGTTTTTTCAAAAACTCGTGTACGAACTTATCGTTGGCTTGGACATTGAGACGGCGACGGGCTCACCACCTGTCACGTTGTCCAAAAAATCTGCGGTGGAAGGTGGGTCGAAGAGACTTAATTGTCTAGACTAGCATCACTCACTATCACACTATCACGCAATTCAACCTCTGTCCAACACATATTGGGAATTGCGTGAAGATATTTATTTTTTTTATATCCTGATCAGCTGGTTGGGAACCCACAGGATAGGCCAGCGGATTGGCGATCGCAGTACCAGACCACTCGCTTCTCAGACGCTGCACCCAACCGGTCTGATTATTTTGGTCTAATAATTTTTAGAGATGGCTATCCCCTCTTCTATCGGTTGCCGTAACGATATTGAAGGCTATTTCCCTAAATCGTCTCTTACAACACCCATGGGAAGAAGACAGTGGCAATATTCTTACGCTGTTGCCACACGGTGGTAACCATATAAACCTTCTAAGAAATTTATATTATGTTATTAAATTAAAGAGAAAAAAGTTAAAATTTCAACTGACACGGGCGGGATTCGAACCCGTGATCTTCGCCGATCCGTGGCGACGCTCTTACCTCCGAACCACCACTAATTTAATAACATAAAAGTTCAGCATAAATATTGTTTTAAAAAATCAATAAAATTTCATAATGAAGCTTATATTATAAAAAAAATATTGAGAAAGTACACAGAAATTAAATATCTAGATAGAATCTTCATACTTTGAGATACGAGAAAAGGCATTGCTACTTGAAAAATTAAATTTTTTGTTTTATTATTTTATATAAACAGTTAATTTAAAAAACAAATTTATTTTCTATGATCAAGACTTGCTAAGTAAATACAGTGTTTTTACGCATGTCAGTAAACAAGAGGCCTTAAACTACACCTGTGTCTTGACAGAGCACCTCACCCTTTGTACAAACGTCAGGGAAAAAAGTGTCCAAGTTTCAAAAGTTCAAGTTTCAAGACGGCAGACATGCCAGCGGGCAATTTTGTTGGTTTGTTACTGCGAGCAGTATGCAGCATCCCGAGAAACATGGCAACGATATCCATGTCGTTATTTTTCAGAAATACTATGTCCGTCATCTTGAATTTGAATATTAACATCAATTTCGTAATAAGCACTCCGAGAACCCATGGAAATGACACCCATTTTATTTTTTTGATTTATTCCCATTTCATTGATAAGTATACATGATGACTTGAAGACGACATATTCATTATTTTATAATAAACTCATGTCGATATTTTCCCAAATATCATGTCCGTCATCTTGGATTTAATACTTGGATTTTGCAATCGTAATTGACACCCCAAAGAAATAAAAATGACGTTTGTACAGAGGTGTTCTTTCTAGACATATATTTTTATTTATTTTGTTTGGAATACATAGGTATTTTTAAAATATAGGATTATTAAAAATATAAAATAGCTATATATAATTTAGAATATTATAAACGTGAAAGCATGCTAATGTCATGCTTTGTCGTTTACAATATTCTAAATAAGATTTGACTCACACACAAAAATTAAGTGAGAACACATTTTAAATTGACAGTCCTGTTACGAAATAGATCTATATTGTAAATGATTATTAAATAACTTCATCGGTCTAGTTAGAAAACTATTACTTTGGTAGTCAGTTCGATGAAATGGACTGTGGAATAATACTTTTTTCCGCAGTTTCTTTAAGTCCGGACAATCAATTTTGTTTTAAGAAATGTTCATCCACAGAT
The DNA here is from genome assembly GCA_029286605.1 of Sericinus montela. NCBI lineage: Eukaryota > Metazoa > Arthropoda > Insecta > Lepidoptera > Papilionidae > Sericinus > Sericinus montela. The sequence goes on from JAGSMR010000040.1 coordinate 9,117,375, forward strand.
TGGCTATGTTTCGGTGTACACGTAGAAACATCAGATGTGTATTTAGGCACCTATTGATATAATCTATTTCTAGGATCTTATGCTATGTAGCATAAGAGAAGTTCCATATTTACGATCTTTAATAGATAACTTCGGCTATAGGCGCAGTTCTTAACTGTCTAGCAAAACGTATGATAAAACCCGAGACTGTAAAATAATTTTGAGTCATGATTAACATAAAACATTCCAAGATTTTTTATAATTGAAGTGTTTGCTAAAGCTTGATTTTTTATTATGTAATTACATTAATAAGCATTGCGGTTACAGGAGAAAGTCACACAGAAACATTTAGAAACGTTGAGGTCTAGTTTATTTTCATTACATTATTCACGAAAATTTATTAGAAAAGTCACGATAGCTGAGTGGTTGGTGGTCGGAACTTCGAGTCGAGAGGCTCGTGTTCGATCCCCAGTTGGCGGGCTGGTACCAATGGGTTTTTCAAAAACTTATGTACGAATTAAATCGTTGGCTTGGACATAAAGTCGGCGACGGGCTCACCACCTGTCACGTTGTCCCGAAAATATCTTCGGTGGAAGATGGGCCGAAGGCACTTAATTGTCTAGACTAGACCTCTGTCTACCCCTGTATTGGGAATTGCGTGAAGATATTTTTATATTTATATTTTTTTACATTATTTAAACGGTACAAATTGTCCTCTGACAGCAATGCGTCGTTTTTAAAATTTATCGTCCACATATCGTCTGCCCGAAAATTTGAATGACTAAAACTAGAACTTACTTCGTTTATAAATACAACTAACAATATAGGACCGAGTAAAGATCCTTGAGAAACACCTGAGGGGGCTGTTACCCAAGACTATGAAATGCCGTTCAACACTATTGCCTGTGACCTATTACGTACATAAGAGGTACATCTGTAAAAATCGCCGTGAATCTCCAGACCTTTTTTAGTTTGGAAAACAGTAGGTTATGATCAAAGCTGCCGAAGGTCTTGCTGTAGTCGGTATAGAAGTATCAACCCGACTACCCCCCCCCCCCCAATACATGCTGTTAGTCAAAAATTTGTTAAATATGACTAAGTTGGTAACACGAGATCGACCGCTGACGAAGCCATGCTGCTGTGGTTCAAACATGCAAAGAACTGATTGCATACTATGCGTTCAAAAACTTTAGCTAATAGGCATAATTTAGGTATCGGCCTGTTTTCAATTTGACTTTGTATTAAAAAGTATTCAATTTGACTTTAAGCCGCTCTGTCTCTGATTGTGTAATAAGTACTGAATCTGTAATCCAAATGCAATTGCAGATTCAGTGCTTTTTTGTCCAATTTTACACCCAAACAACTACCTTTCAGCTGCTGTGCACAGCGCAACGGTAAACAATGAGCATGATAGTAAATTTTAACTTGACCAACCTATCCGAAATTGCACTAGTGTTCAAAATTAGTGAATTATGCGAGGTCGTGCTGGTAAATAAATAAATAAACATCTTCACGCAATTCCCAATACAGTAGTAGACAGAGGTCCAGTCTACACAATTAAGTCCCATCGACCCACCTTCCACCGGAGATATTTTCGGTGGGAAGATATTGGCGGGTGGTTGGTGGTAAATGGGTGGTGGTGGTGTGCTGGTGCAGAGGGCGTCTGCTCCCGCTGGTGGTGCGGCGGGCGCGTGCTGGCTCCCGGCGCCAGCTGGGCGCTGCGCTGGCTGGCCTGGCAGCTGGCCGCCGCGCGATACGTGCTGGAGGGCTACTCGGTCAGCGACAACAGCGCCGTCTCAATGCTGCAGGTGTTCGACTTCCGCAAGGTGCTGCTCACCTACTACGTCAAGGTGGGTGCAACTCGACTTCCGCAAGGTGCTGCTCACCTACTACGTCAAGGTGGGTGCAACTCGACTTCCGCAAGGTGCTGCTCACCTACTACGTCAAGGTGGGTGCAACTCGACTTCCGCAAGGTGCTGCTCACCTACTACGTCAAGGTGGGTGCAACTCGACTTCCGCATGGTGCTGCTCACCCACTACGTCAAGGTGGGTGCAACCTCGACTCCGCAAGGTGCTGCCCACCTACTACGTCAAGGTGGGTGCAACCTGACTCCGCAAGGTGCCGCTCACCCACTACGTCAAGGTGGGTGCAACTCGACTCCGCAAGGTGCCGCTCACCCACTACGTCAAGGTGGGTGCAACTCTCGACTTCCGCAAGGTGCTGCTCACCCACTACGTCAAGGTGGGTGCAACTCTCGACTTCCGCAGGTGCTGCTCACCTACTACGTCAAGGTGGGTGCAACTCGACTTCCGCAAGGTGCTGCTCACCTACTACGTCAAGGTGGTGCAACTCGACTCCGCAAGGTGCTGCTCACCCACTACGTCAAGGTGGTGCAACTCGACTCCGCAAGGTGCTGCTCACCTACTACGTAGAGGTAGGTGCAACTCGACTTCCGCATGGTGCCGCTCACCTACTACGTCAAGGTGGGTGCAACTCGACTTCCGCAAGGTGCCGCTCACCTACTACGTCAGGTGGGTGCAACTCGACTCGCAAGGTGCTGCTCACCTACGTCAAGGTGGGTGCAACTCGACTTCCGCAAGGTGCTGCTCACCTACTACGTCAAGGTGGGTGCAACTCGACTTCCGCAAGGTGCTGCTCACCTACTACGTCAAGGTGGGTGCAACTCGACTTCCGCAAGGTGCTGCTCACCTACTACGTCAAGGTGGTGCAACCTCGACTTCCGCAGGTGCTGCTCACCCACTACGTCGAGGTAGGTGCAACTCGACTTCCGCAAGGTGCTGCTCACCTACTACGTCAAGGTGAGTGGAACTCGACTTCCGCAAGGTGCTGCTCACCTACTACGTCAAGGTGAGTGGAACTCGACTTCCGCAAGGTGCTGCTCACCTACTACGTCAAGGTGGTGCAACTCGACTCCGCAAGGTGCCGCTCACCCACTACGTCAAGGTGGGTGCAACTCGACTTCCGCAAGGTGCTGCTCACCTACTACGTCGAGGTGGGTGCAACCTGACTTCCGCAAGGTGCTGCTCACCCACTACGTCAAGGTGGGTGCAACTCGACTCGCAAGGTGCTGCTCACCTACTACGTCAAGGTGGGTGCAACTCGACTCCGCAAGGTGCCGCTCACCTACTACGTCGAGGTGGGTGCAACCGACTCCGCAAGGTGCTGCTCACCTACTACGTCGAGGTGGGTGCAACCTGACTCCGCAAGGTGCTGCTCACCCACTACGTCAAGGTGGGTGCAACTCGACTCCGCAAGGTGCTGCTCACCCACTACGTCAAGGTGGTGCAACTCGACTTCCTGGTGCTGCTCACCTACTACGTCAAGGTGGTGCAACTCGACTCCGCAAGGTGCTGCCCACCCACTACGTCGAGGTAGGTGCAACTCGACTTCCGCATGGTGCTGCTCACCTACTACGTCAGGTGGGTGCAACCTGACTTCCGCAAGGTGCTGCCCACCTACTACGTCAAGGTGGGTGCAACTCGACTCGCAAGGTGCTGCTCACCTACCACGTCAAGGTGGGTGCAACCGACTCCGCAAGGTGCTGCCCACCTACTACGTCAAGGTGGGTGCAACCTGACTCCGCAAGGTGCCGCTCACCCACTACGTCAAGGTGGGTGCAACCTCGACTTCCGCAAGGTGCTGCTCACCCACTACGTCGAGGTAGGTGCAACTCGACTCCGCAAGGTGCTGCTCACCTACTACGTCAAGGTGGGTGCAACTCGACTTCCGCAAGGTGCTGCTCACCTACTACGTCAAGGTGAGTGGAACTCGACTTCCGCAAGGTGCTGCTCACCTACTACGTCAAGGTAAGTGGAACTCGACTTCCGCAAGGTGCTGCTCACCTACTACGTCAAGGTAAGTGGAACTCGACTTCCGCAAGGTGCTGCTCACCTACTACGTCGAGGTGAGTGGAACTGCGTCTGGCAGCTGCTGCTGCTGCTGCAGTGAGCGACAACGGATTAACTAACTCCAATACGAGGTCCACTCGTCCGACTCCGTGGACGGGTGGCGTATACACCGGTTTTCAAGGTGTCGCCATGTCGAGGTCCCGGGTTCGATTACCGGTCGGGTCAATGTAGGAAAAAAAACACTGTTTCTACATTTTCTCGGGTCGGGGTCTTTGTGGTGCCTTTGTTGTTTCCCATTCCCATATCACAAGTGCTTTAGCATCTTACATTGGGGTCGGAGCAATGTATGTCTTAAATGTATAAAAAGTGTTTTTTTCTGTCCCTATCTATTATTATTATTATAATATTATTATTGTTCATTTATTTAAAGTGATTAAGAGCAAGAAAGAAAGGAGGGAGATTCATAGAAGTAATATGAAATGTTATTTCGAGACCCGCCTACTCTACCAGAAGCAACGTAGCGGAATCTTTCTTCAATGATGAACTTATATTCATACTCCTGCCCCTTTTCATTCAGGACATTCTTTGTAAAACCCCTGTCTTCTTACCAACGTAATATTATCCATCTTATCGCCATTTATCTTTCAAAACCAACACTCGTCTGTTTGCAGAGTATAATCTACTACACGATTCAATCGAACAAACTGGAGGAATGGCTTGCATCGCCCACCATTGCCGAGGCCTTGAAGCCGATGGCCGAACGGTCCTTTGTCGACCTGGACCCGATCTTCAACGTCAATCTGGATGAAGACTACGACTTCAGAGCATCTGGCATAACCAGGTAAGACTTACATCTTTAAAATAGCTTGTACTGTATTATTCTTGTAGTAGCGTAAATAAAAATAAAGTTAGAGTGAAGGTCGTAGAGAATGTAAACTTTCCAAAAACTCATTAACTATAAATTTTTATACTTAATGAAAAATAAAATAATAAATACTAATTTATGAGAAATGTACAACGAATGTGGTACAAGATTGAAAGTATACAAAGTATTATTAACATACCATCAATGAAACGAAAAAAAAAACCCTAAAAAAAAAACAAAGTTAAATGAGCCTCAATGAGAAAAGGGTCGTGTAATATCAGCGTAAGAATTAAATGATAATTAATTAATGAAAAAATCATTAATTAATTAACCATCCTCTATCATCCCCTAGGTGTCGTGTGGGGGTTAAAATTTTCATCACCTAATGTTAAAAACTGTGGTGATACCAATGTGATACTAATAAATGAGGAAGATTTAACTTTACCTCATTTATTAGTACCATATTGGTAGTCACGATAGCTGTTTGGCTAGGTGATCGGATTTCGAGTCAAGAGACGCGGTTTCGATCCCCTGGAGGTAGGTTCGTACCAATGGGCTTTCTAAAAAACTTATGTACGATTTATTAATCTTAATGTACAATCCAACGATATATCGTTGGCTTGTACGTTAAAACGGCGACAGGCTTACCATCTGTCACGTTGTCCCAAAAATGTCTTTAATGGAAGGTGGGTCTAAAGGACTTAATTTTCTAGCCCTCTGTCTACCTCCGTTTTGGAATGACGTGTAGTTGAGTCCAGTGGATATGGTTGACTGCTTTCGACTTCAAACGAGCTAAACATATATCTTAACTTGCAAGCAGACTAAGCTCTGCAGCATATGTTGTATGGAAAATAAGAAATAGCTGGAGTTGTTTATCTTAGTTATATCCTTACCATCATAAGATATTCTGCATGGCGTCTTACAAGTGACATTGAAACAATTTTCGTTTGTACACAAATATTATGATATATGTGCAAACGTTAAATACTTGGTGTATTTTTACTGTCTAAATATCCGCATCATCTTTACGAAAATGTCTTCGTTTAAAATTTTTTAACGTCACCTATAGCGTAACGTCACAAAGTGTGAGATATTCCACACTTTTTTCTGAAGCATCGACCCAAAAAATACACGTCTTTCTGGCGCCACGTTGATGAAGGTGAATGTTGCTCAAAGCCTGTCTCAAATTGAAGCGCAACACTCCCATCGATAATTGTGTTGGCTAATCTCATTCAAATGTCAGAATACTTTGTGATGTGCTCATATTAAAAACATAGATTTTATTCTAAATGCTTTGAAATAAAACTGTGCATACTTGTTATAAAAAAAAAATTATCTGGCTTTTGTCATGATATTTCTTTTACAGTAGAATTTTCTAGAATAATTCCTTTATACATACATAGAAAACATATGTAAATGACTGCAACTAATTATCTAATGCGTATATAAATTTTTACATTCGTATATCAGAAACTAACGTAAATTAACAAATTGGCCAACTTGTAAGGAAATTCGTTTACAAAAAAATAAGTTCTTGTTTATGTTATAAAAAATTATTTTCAGATAAACAAATGAACAAACCTTTAAACTGAAATTAGTAAAAATTTATTAAAAATATATTACAACGCCATCTATTGTACAAGCGAAGCATGGTCATCCAGATATACTATTTTAATGTTCAACACATTTTTAGTGATATAATTAGAAAAGAACTTTTAAGTTTTAACGAAGAAATAAATAAAGTGAAATGTTTGTAAGTAAATTGATTAACATCATAAAATATAAATATTGCAACTAAAATTTTATTATTAAATCTAAAAAAAAGTTTGTCAGAAGTGGGATTCGAACCCACGCCCACAGAAGTGGACTGCGACCTGAACGCAGCGCCTTAGACCGCTCGGCCATCCTGACATGTCGAATATGTGTAAAATTTGTTATTAGATTGCGAAATATCCAGATCCTAAGCGAATAATATAGTAGTAATGGCGTACAGGTTCAAAATAGGGTAGACAGGAAATGGAAACTAAAGTTTATTAAGCAACTTATTGGATATTTTAAAGGATATTATCTAATTTTCTTTATGTTTTGAAATATACTCAACCGTATAGCGGAGTGTGGACGGTCAGTTATCATAACGTTAACATTCTTCAATGGAATTAATTTTATGATAAGTCCGTTATTGTTTTTTTTTTTAATTCAAATATTAGTTGCTTTTTAAATTAAAAAAAAATCCTCACGCCGTTCCTAATACAGGGGTAGACAGAGGTCTAGACAATTAAGTCCTTCCGGTCCACCTTTCATCGACGACATTTTAGGGACAACGTGTAAGGTGGTGAGCGCGGCGCCCTCTTTATGTCCAAGCCAACAAGATATAAATTGTACATAAGTTTCTGAAAAAAACATATTGGTACGAGCCTTGGGGATCGAACTCGTGTCTCTTGACTAGAATCCCAAGCAATCGGCTATCGTGACTTTTAAATTTTAAATTAAATTACGATTCCACGGAACCCTTTTCACACATTTGCGACACTACCCGCATTGACTACCTTATATTGCCCCTCCTGGCTATTCGCAGAGGAACATCGGGTAGTTGTGATGCCTGGCACTGCGATCGCCGTATGCTTATAACATACTTGTCAACCGTGGCGATTACGAAAAAATCGCCTTATTGAAGAAGGACTTCCTCACTAATAGACACGAAAATACTATTCAAGGCTTCTACAAAAATAAAATAATTCTAACTGATTTTTATTACTGCCTGGCTCAATAATTAAATAGTTAAAAATATTCCTGATAATTTCAGAAATTTGCGCGTTGAAATTAAAAAAAATATTAAGCTTTAGAATAGTAAAGATCGTTAATTCACTAAGTGGTCCAGGTTCAGACCGCCAGGGAGACTCTTCTCAGTTGGCGTGATATAAAATAGGGGTTCACAATTAGCAAGAAATAAATAAAACACAAAAAAAAAGATATACTGTTTCTTTTTATTTTTAACACCCGAATGTGCAGTTTCCTAAATGAAATAAGTGAGAATAGATTAGTTCCTTGTGCTGTGAGTAAATGTGAAAAAAGTTAAGTTGGATGCAATCGCTTTTTGATTGGTCAACTTTAATTTTTTCACTTCTACTCACAAAACAATCAATGAATTAATTCACTAATCAGTTCTCACTCTTTTCACAAACTATTATTTCGTGGTTGGAACTCAGTCGCAACTCAAATTTCCATAGTTAGATCAAATCTTCACATGTTTGGCTAGTTTTGGGAATATGATAGAAATATATATATATATATACATATATATATATATATATATATATATATATATATATATATACATATATATATATATGTGTATATATATATATATATATATATATATATATATATATATATATATATATATATATATATATATATATATATATATATATATATATTTGTATGTTTATATATGAATGTATGTATGTAAGTTTATATTATATATTTATCTTTATCTTTAATTGACTACATATCTATTTTTTGCGTAATACTTGTATTGGTGTATATTTCTTTTCATTTGTTACTTACCTACACCAGATTTCTTTCTTCTAAATCCTGTCCATCCAAAGGTTGTCTGGAAGAAATCGCTTTGAGCGATAAGGCCGCCCATTGTGCTACCATTTATGTTTAGACTGTTTGTCATATTATATTTCTTTTTTATGGTGTGCAATAAAGTGTACTCTCTCTCTCTCTCTCTCTCTCTCTCTCTCAAGGGGTCCACCAGAACCAGCTAAGTTTTGAAAGTTGTATATGAGAAAAAATGTCGTTTATAATGACGAATTATTGTTTTTATTTAGTTGCTATTAGTGAAAACCTGTTATTGGCTTTTAAGTTGTTGTTTTGTTTGTTAAATTGTGTATTGCATAAGCTGTTGTTTTTACATAAATAAATAAATAAATAAAGATAATACGTATCGTGAGTTCAAATTGCTGCATATTGCGCAACCTTCTAGTGACAACACATAACATGTTGTTATTACGGACAACACGGTCATGAGTTAAAAAATGGAAATAGTAATGGTTAATATATACTTATTATTCCAGTCAATTTAGACATGCATAGGTTCAAATCTGCCCTAATATGGCAAAAGGCGACTACGCGGACGAAGTTAATTTCGAGGAAAACGCAAAAAGGAGGCAAACGTGATTTCTTGAGCTGTCTGACAGAAAGCGCGAATCAGTCATTTGAGTTTAATAGAGGCCAAAATCTAGTATTTATTTTGATTATCTTACGTTCAACAACATGTTTCATGACAATTTAAAAGTATATTTAACATAAAATTAGCCCTTAACTACTTTTCTTCCTCGCACTAAAAATATGCTTAAAGCCGCTAAATAGCTTACGATATCGCGGGTACTAATAAACTTAGAAATATAATTCCAAGATGGGTATATGTGCAATCGTTTACTTAGTATGCTGTTGTTAATAACTCATTTTCGTAATAATGTCATATAGTTGCCTTCTTCCATATCTAATTCCATATATAAATATTCTCATCGCGCTAAAAATTAGTATGAATCTTAGGATTACAAATGAATTTTAAACAGTCCCATCTCATACTTGAAAAAAAAGTATTCGAGGTCTCAAAAATGTTTTTCCTTGTTTCAACAAAACGGTAAGTTTCGTCTAAAAATTAGGTCAAACACGAAAAGCCTCAAGATAATAATGGCTAATCTACTTTCATAAGAAGGTAACATTTTGTATTTGCTATTCGCGTAAGTTAATTAAACATTCAGCAGACAGCGGTAGGCAGAAGTCTAAAGAATTAAGTCGTTTCGACCCACCTTCCAACGATGATATTTTTGGGACAACGTGATAAATTATAAGCCCATCGCCGTCTTATGTCCAAGCAAACGGTATAAATCGTACATAAGTTTTATATATATTTTATACATTATATTACATAAGTTTTATATATATTTTATAGATATTTCTTTTAATATCTGAAACTAAGCCCCCCAATTCAGTAATTTCATTAAGTGGAATATTTTTCTATATACTATAATATATATACTTGAAAAATATTTTTTTCTTAATATATTTTATGTACTAGCCTTTTTAACATTTAGTTTCTTTGTGGCAGCTCTGTAGGTGCACTTTATTGATTTCGTTCTGTAAAGCTTTAATGTCACTGTCAATCTTTATTCCTTGATATAATTTTAAATCATCTGCATAAATTTTGAGCAAATGAGACATGCATTTATTTCTCAAATCGCCCTATTTGTTCATAATCTATAAAAATTATGAAGAACAAAGGACCCAAATGTCAACCTTGCGGTACACCCGTTGGTATTGTTCTGCTTCTTGAAGTATCGTATACTTGAAGTACCTCTAATAATGACTAATTGTGATCTATTTTTTAAATAAGATTCGCACCACCGCAATAAAGGAGCATGAATTCCTAGCTCAAATATTATCTTTAATAGTACACAATGGTCTATTAAATCGAAAGCCTTTGTGATATTTATATATATGGAATTCCTGCTATCATTCAAAAATCAAGTTATCATACACTAAAGCTGTAATACAAGTAAAAATTTTTATATCGGTTCGTGCATAAAGTGCAATTATGAGAGTACCACTCACCTTCCTTTCACCTGAATACCTTCAGCAACACTCTCAGCCAGGAGGCTTTAGACAATTAGAGTAGGAACTCTAATTGTCTAAAATGCCTACAAACCATGCATAAATGACTTCAATAGACGAAGATGCGTTGAAGGATGAAGCGATGACCAAAGATTTATGAAGCCCGTGGCCGCAGGAGCCGGTTCTGCGCGGTGTACCAGGAGTGGGTGGTGCAGTGCGCGGCGCGGCGCGGGCCCGGCTGGCGGCGCCGCGCCGCCGCGCGCGACTCGCCGCTGCTGACGCTCTGCCTCGCGCTCAGCCTGCTGGGCCGCCGCGCGCTGGCCGCCGCGCAGCACCTGTCCGCCTCCAGGTACGTGCGCGGCGCCCGCAGCGCCGCCGCTGCTGCCGCTCTGCGCAGCGCTCAGCCTGCTGGGCCGCCGCGCGCTGGCCGCCGCGCAGCACCTGTCCGCCTCCAGGTACGTGCGCGGCGCCTGCAGCGCTGCCGCTGCTGCCGCTCTGCGCAGCGCTCAGCCTGCTGGGCCGCCGCGCGCTGGCCGCCGCGCAGCACCTGTCCGCCTCCAGGTACGTGCGCGACGCCCGCAGCGCCGCCGCCGCTGCCGCTCTGCTCTGCGCCTGCAGCGCTGCCGCTGCTGCCGCTCTGCGCAGCGCTCAGCCTGCTGGGCCGCCGCGCGCTGGCCGCCGCGCGCTGGCCGCCGCGCAGCACCTGTCCGCCTCCAGGTACGTGCGCGACGCCCGCAGCGCCGCCGCCGCCGCTGCTGCCGCTCTGCGCAGCGCTCAGCCTGCTGGGCCGCCGCGCGCTGGCCGCCGCGCAGCACCTGTCCGCCTCCAGGTACGTGCGCGACGCCCGCAGCGCCGCCGCCGCTGCCGCTCTGCTCTGCGCCTGCAGCGCTGCCGCTGCTGCCGCTTTGCGCAGCGCTCAGCCTGCCGGTCATACAGGCAGCCTCAGCCTCTTCTATTTTATATGCTGTCAATAAAATATATGAAATTTGGATTTGTTAAAATTTTAGACAAGCGTTTAAATTATTCCCAATACAGGGGTAGACAGAGGTCAAGTCTAGACAATTAAGTCCCTTTGACCCACCTTCCACCGAAGATATTTTTCGGGACAACGTGACAGGTGGTGAGCCCGTCGCCGCCTTTATGTCCAAGCCGACGATGAAATTCGTACATTAGTTTTTTGAGAAACTCATTGGTACTGCCACCTGGGGATCGAACTCGGGTCTCTCGACTCGAAATTCCGACCACCCAACAACTCGGCTATCGTGACTTTTTTATTACTACGTTTAAATTATGAGAAAGGATTTCTTGTATTTACGCGAATACTACACATTTTAAATATAACGATATTCGGATTTTATCGCGTTTTTAATTAATTTCCCCCCGTGGCCACGTGGAAACGTCTGAAAATAAAAATAGTTTGTAAAAATTAATTACAAACGCGATGAAATCCGAAAATCGTTATATTTAATTATGAAAAAGGAATTAAATAAATTTATTGCATTTTTTCTGTTACAGTGTCGAATTCTTCCTGTTCGGCCTGCACTCGCTGTTTAAAGGCGACTTTCGCATCACTTGCGCGCGCGACGAGTGGGTATTCACCGACATGTCGCTACTTCAGTCCGTGCTGGCTCCCGCAATAAGAATGGCACTGAAGCTACATCAAGTTTGTATTTGAATGCGGTATTTAAAAATGAAATTGTGTACAGTTGTGTATCTGTAACTGATATGCACTTTATTGTGAACCAGGACCACTTCATGTTCCCGGAGGAGTATTGCAGCGCGGCGGCGCTGTACGCGGCGATCTCGTCGCACGCGCAGCGACTCGTCATCTGCCACGAGGCGGCGCCCGCCTGGCGCTACAACGTGCTGCGCGGCGCGCCGCATCTTCTGGCGCTGCGGTGAGTTGCGCCTGCGGCGCGGTGAGTTGTCACTGCGGCGCGGTGAGTTGTCACTGCACTGCGGTGAGTTGCGACTGCGGCGCGGTGAGTTGCGACTGCGGTGCGGTGAGTTGTGACAGCGTCGTGGTGAGTTGAGACAGCGGCGCGGTGAGTTGTGACAGCGATGAGAGATGTATTTGTAAACAATAGCTATTTATGTACCGGTGATTATACATGTATTAGTTCACTGTTTAAGTTTTAATATGTTAATACATTCGTGAATGTTGATGGATTTCTGGATAATAGTATTATTATTAATTATAATAAAATATAAACATTTATAGGCATTATGAACTTTATAAATAATTTTTCTTTCAGGCATGTAGTGGACGAAGGCACCGATGACTACAAGATAATTATGCTGAACAAACGCCATCTCGGATTTCGCGTGATCAAGCTGAACCGTGAGTGTGTGCGAGGACTGTGGGCAGGTCAGCAGCAGGAGCTGGTCTACTTGAGGAACAGAAATCCGGAGAGAGGTTCCATACAAAATGCTAAACAGGTGCGTTTTGGCTAAATTATTATAACTACTTTCTAAAACTGTGGTGTATAGGTACTGTGGTGTCCGGAGAGTTAATGAAACACGCTTTGAACCAACTTGTAGGTAATAATATATATCTTCACGCAATTCCCGATACAGGGGTAGACACGAGGTCTGGTCTAGACAATTATATCCCTTCGACCCACCTTCCACCGTAGATATTTTCGGGACAACGTGACAGGTGGTGAGCCGGTCGCCGTCTTTATGTACAAGCCAACGATGTAATTCGTACATAAGTTTTTTGAAAGTCCCATTGTTACGAGCTTACCACCTGGGGATCTAACTCGGGTCTGTTGATTCGAAATTCCGACTACCGAACCACTCGGCTATCGTGAGCACTAGAGCAAGCGTATATCCCACAGATGCTGTATCTAGACATGAGCTATATTTCATATTTCATAGCTCATGTCTACAATTCGATACGAACAAGATTGATGTAAATAAACTGCTCTACGATATAGAATCGTTGCGATCTCGTGACCCTGGCTCCATTATACGTTTACTGGTTTTACAAAATTAAAAGTAGTAGTAGTAGTCCACATTGGTGATGTGGAATAATTACTTAGAAATATAAAATATCTCATCTTTAATTTCCAATACACTTGTGATTCACTCTACTCACTGGTCTCGAGCTGAAACACCACTTTACTTTCCACTGATTTCACTCGATTAACTATAAAAATACTTTTTCGAAAAAAATGGAATTAAAACTTATGAAATAAGTCTGGAAGTTATCGTACCGTGATGCTAACTATGTGTGATGCCATCTAGTGCATTTCAGTAACTAATAGATTTTTTAGATATATTGAGGGTGATCGGAATTCTAGTCGAGAGACCCGAGTTCGATCCCCAGGTGGCAGGCTCGTACCAATGTTTTTTTTTTTTCTAAAAAGCTTTGTACGATTCATATCGTTGACTTGGACCTAAAAACGGAGACGGGCAACGTCACCACGTGTGACGTTGTCCAAAAATATATTCGGTTGAATGTGGGTTTGAGTGAGGCCTGTGTCTACCCCTGTATTGGGAATGGCGTGAAAATGTAGATTTCATTGGACACTATTATTGGACGATGTATTGCAGTTATCACAATAGTCGAGCGGTTTGGGTGATCAGAATTCAATCCTCTGCTTATGTAAGATTACGCAATTTTATTGATTTTTAAAGCATATTTATGCTGAACTTTTATGTGATTAAATTAAAGAGAATTTTTTTACAACTGATGCGTGTTAGACACGGTGGCTCGGAGATAAGAGCGTTGCCAGGGATCGCACGTGTGTCGGTGGCACGGATCCTCTTTAATTTAATCACTTATGTAAGATTATCATACATATAGACGGCAACGGGCTCACCACCTGTCGTTTATCCCACACAAAAAAATATCTACCTAATAGTCTACACCTCTGTCTACTCCACCATAGGATGAGCAGCGTGAAGATATATGTTTTTTTTTGGTATTTCAGGCCCTCCGCAACATAATAAACTCGTCGTGCGACCAGCCCATCGGCTACCCCATCTACGTGTCGCCGCTGACCACCTCGTACGCCGACACGTCGCCGCAGCTGCGCGCACTGCTGGGCGGCCCGCTCTCCGTCACGGCGGTCAGACGGCAGCTTGCCGCGATATGGAGACGGTGAGAAAACATATCGTCGTCTATGGTGTCACGATCACGATGGCCGAGTGGTTGGGGGCAATTAGGGGGCGTCCATGAATCACGTGAGGTGTTTTTATTTTATTTTCTGTCCCTACCCCCCCCCCCTCCCCTTGGAGAGATGTCGTGAGATTTTATTCAACCCCCTCCCCCAACCCCCAATCTCACGTGAGATTTTTCAAAATGTGGGTTTCTTACGTAAACGCGTTGGATATTTATTGTAAAAAGAAAAAAAAAATTGCTTCGTGCTTTTATTTTAGACTAGTAATCAATATTGCTGAGAGTTAAATTATAAGTGTAATAAAAATTTAACAATAGAATACTTAAATCGTAACTACTGTGATAAAAAAAAGATTATATATTCTAATTCAATCCATGGACGGTCTCAAGAGAGACTATTAGAACCAACATGTCCATATGATTTTCAGTAAAATCATGTACATTTCAGGAAAATTATATAATTTTTTTTGATTCAATCAGAAAAAATTGCATGATATTTGCCGAAAATCCCCCCCTAAACACCTCTCGTAATTTATGGACGCCCCCTTACATCGTTGGCTTGGACATAGAGACGGCGACGGGCTAACAACCTGTGACGTTGTCCCAAAAATATTTTAAGTGGAAGGTGGGTACACCGAAAACATGTTCGCAAAACCGTTTCACTTGAAAAAGCAAAAAAATTATCTTCACGCCGTTCCCAATACAGGGGTAGACAGAGGTCCAGTCTAGACAATCAAGTCCCGTCGACCCACCTTCCACCGAAGACATTTTTCGGGACGACGTGACAGGTGGTGCAGCCGTGGCCGTTTTTATGTCTAAGCCAACAATATAAAACGTACATTAGTTATTGAAAACCAGGTGTACACAACATTTGATGTGATAAATTTTATTTTTTTTTGTACATGTAAAAAGTTTTGTGATTGACAAGTTGTATAATATATGTGATGTGAGCAGTGGAAACCATAATACGAGAGATAATTTATGAAAGATAATACAGAAACAAAAAAAAAATCCCAATAATTCACTTAAAGACTAGAAAAAACTGAAGGTAACACAATTAAAGAAATAACTAATGCAGTATATTTTGTAATAAAATTTTTCATTAAAATTTTTCCATTTTATGAGTCACGATAGCCGACTGGTTGGATGGTCGGAATGGCGTCATTGAACGGCAATGAGTTTTTCTATTTATGTAATGTATCTATTTGAATGTATCTATTTATGTATATATGTTATCGAGGCGCATTATCGCACTTTTAGGGTTAAGGAATTCGATGCTATGTATACTGAAATTACTTAATTATTTTACTTATTACCTAATAAATAGGACTACCTCCGTGGACCAGTGGCGTTAGCACAGGTTTTCAAAGTGTCACCATCTTCGATTCCTGAGGGTCAATGTAGAAAAATCGCTTTTTCTACATTTTATCGGGTCTGGGTGTTTGTGGTGCCTTCGTTGTTTCCGATTCCCATACCTCAAAAGCTTGAGCTTTTTACATTGGGATCGGAACAATGTAGGTGATGTTGTCCCTATCTATATATGTATTTATGTATGGATTATTTATTATTTATTAAAAGTCACGATTGCCGAGTTGTTGGGTGGTCGGAATGTCGAGTCGAGAGACCCGAGTTCGATCCCCAGGTGGCAGTACCAATGAGTTTTTAAAAAAAAAAACTTATGTACGAATTACATCGTTGGCTTGGACATAAAGACGGCGACGGGCTCACCACCTGTCACGTGTCCCGAAAATATCTTCGGTGGAAGGTGGGTCAAAGGGACTTAATTGTCTAGACTAGACCTCTGTCTACCCCTCTGTCTATTGGGAATTGCGTGAAGATATTTATTTATTTTATATTTAAATGAATTTCCAATACAATCGTAAAAAGACTTAATTTCGAGATCTCTGTCTACTCCTGTATTGGGAATGGCGTGAAGATATTTATTTATTGTTTTTTTTTTTTTTTTTTGGTGACGATTATAAAAGTTATTGACTTTCTGTTTGTGTCCGTGCGACAGCGTGCGGCGGCGCTGCGGCGAGGGCTGCTCGAGCGGCGGCGGCGCGGACGTGGCGGCCGCGGAGGCCGGCGCCGCGCGCCCGCCGCCCGCCGCGCCGCCGCCGTCGCGCGCCGCGCCTGGTGAGCCCTGTGTGCACGCTGTAGAGTCCAGGAGTGCGCTGCCCGAGCGGCGCTGCGCCTGGTGAGCCCTGTGTGCACGCCGTAGAGTCCAGAGGTGCTGCCCGAGCGGCGCCGCTCAGTGAGCCTGTGTGCACGCCGTAGAGTCCAGGAGTGCGCTGCCCGAGCGGCGCGCCGCGCTCGGTGAGCCCCAGTGCACGCCGTAGAGTCCAGAGTGCTGCCCGAGCGGCGCCGCGCCTGGTGAGCCCTGTGTGCACGCTGTAGGCTCCAGAGTGCGCTGCCCGGAGCGGCGCCGCGCCTGGTGAGCCCTGTGTGCACGCCAGAGTCCAGAGGTGCTGCCCGAGCGGCGCTGCGCCTGGTGAGCCCTGTGTGCACGCTGTAGGCTCCAGAGTGCGCTGCCCGGAGCGGCGCCGCGCTCGGTGAGCCCTGTGCACGCCGTAGAGTCCAGAGTGCGCTGCCCGAGCGGCGCCGCGCTCGGTGAGCCCTGTGTGCACGCCGTAGAGTCCAGAGTGCGCTGCCCGAGCGGCGCCGCGCTCGGTGAGCCCTGTGTGCACGCCGTAGAGTCCAGAGTGCGCTGCCCGAGCGGCGCCGCGCTCGGTGAGCCCTGTGTGCACGCCGTAGAGTCCAGAGTGCGCTGCCCGAGCGGCGCCGCGCTCGGTGAGCCCTGTGTGCGCCGTAGAGTCCAGAGTGCGCTGCCCGAGCGGCGCCGCGCTCGGTGAGCCCTGTGTGCACGCCGTAGGCTCCAGAGTGCGCTGCCCGAGCGGCGCCGCGCTCGGTGAGCCCTGTGTGCACGCCGTAGGGTTCAGAATGGCGTTGCCGGAGCAGCGCGGCTACAGATGGTTGCTTGGAAGACATGTGAACTCTCAATCAACCCGCACTGAAAACAGTGTGGCGTACATTCTACGGCTTCAGCCATCTTAGAGAATTTGAATGAACGCCTAATATTTACATGGATATTTGATGAAGTAATTTTTCTCAGCTGGGACCCGAGGTAGCCTGGCCAGCGCGGGGAAGCCCACATCTTCAACCCTGGCGTCCCTCGCTGGTCTACTCAGAGAACACTCGCACGAAAGAACTCAAGAAGAAAGCTGTAAGTCCTTTACCATTTTAATTATTACATTTGTTTGATTATTTAAAATGTTTTCTGACTTTATGTAGTGGAGCTAAACAAAAATCGCATCGTTAATAATAAATAATGAAAAGAATAAAATAAAAAGAATAGAATTAAACTTTATTTTCACTTCCACATCAGGCATAGTACAAAATGAAAAGAAAAAATTAACAATAAATGAACAGGAGAATCACAATTGATTTTATGAGTATACATGGAAATATATTTTACAGTGGTAGAGCCTCGCATCAGCTTTTGTTGTTGCATGAATGGCCGGCTCGACCGGGGAGGTACCACGACCTTACAGAATATCGGCGTGAAGTAGAAGTCTAACAAACTTCTGCGTTTCGTCTGGTGAGTGCAGGTAACCGGAGGTTTCACACACCCCTCCCCAGGTCTGGGGTGAGCTCTCTATGGCCGGCAACTCATCTGCTATGCCTCTGGTATTGCGGGTGTTCATAGGCGGCGGTAATCACTTACCATCACGTGAGCCACCTGCTCGTTTGCCTTCCTTTTCTATAAAAAAAATATATGCTGCAGTAAAAAAAGGTACTTACTCAGCATGCTGCTCTAGCAGTGCTACAGCGCTGAAATTCATTTAGTACATTAATGAAAGTGTCCCGTGTATTCTCAAAATTGCATGAAGGTGCATCTTTGTCTATTATATACGATATCTATATCGTGTTTAAATTTGTTTGCCTTAGCTTACGCCAGTCAAGACAGCACGGAGGCGCGACGTCGCAGCGAGGAGAGAGGGGGGCGCAGGGAGAGGAACATGCGCGCGCGCAGTCAGGTATGTCCAATTGTGCTCATCTCATACTGATCATGACTCATTAATTTTTATTCATAATTGCCGTGTCTTAATTAAAATATCAATATCATTTAATTGGTATAATGAAAATATTACAACAACTTACACTTAACCTTTGCAAGAGTAGGTGACATCGAAGATTTTTAGTGTCGACGCGTTGGACCTTAATAACGGACAGTGCTTGTTTAATTTATAATAAGTACTGTCCGTTATTAATACACAAATACCTGTATCTGTAAAATTTTTAATTTTTTGGTCCTTCGAGCCGAATATATTGCACCATACAATCCAATGAAGTAATGCATAATGTTTCTGTTTGCAGTTTAATCAAGCTTTTGATCAAATATTTTTAAAGCCTTGTTGAATAACTGTATTATAGTGATATTTATAGTCACAGTCAATATAAGTCACGATAGCCGAGTGGTTGGGTGGTCGGAATTTCGAGTCTAGAGACCCGAGTTCGATCCACAAGTGGCCGTACCAATGGGTCTTTCAAAAAAAAAACCTATGCACAAATTATATCGTTGGCTTGGACATGAAGACGGCGACGGGCTCACCACCTGTCACGTTGTCCCGAAAATATCTTCGGCGGAAGGTGGTTCGAAGGGACTTAAATGTCTAGACTAGACCTCTGTCTACCCCTGTATTGGGAATTGCGTGAAGATCTTATATAGTGATATTTATGTGTACGCAGCCGGGCAACCGCAACCGGTCGCGACGCGAGCGCGGACCGACGTCCTTCCGGCTGCTGGCCGCGTCCGACGGCGCGCGCCTGGCCCGCGGCTCGCCGCAGCCGCCGGACGAACAGGTCGGTGGCTCGTGTCGTGTCGTGTCGTGTCGTGTCGTGTCGTGTCGTGTCGTGTCGTGTCGCGGGCGCGTCCGACGGCGCGCGCCTGGCCCGCGGCTCGCCGCAGCCGCCGGACGAACAGGTCGGTGGCTCGTGTCGTGTCGTGTCGTGTCGTGTCGCGGGCCGCGTCCGACGGCGCGCGCCTGGCCCGCGGCTCGCCGCAGCCGCCGGACGAACAGGTCGGTGGCTCGTGTCGTGTCGTGTCGTGTCGTGTCGTGTCGTGTCGTGTCGCGGGCCGCGTCCGACGGCGCGCGCCTGGCCCGCGGCTCGCCGCAGCCGCCGGACGAACAGGTCGGTGGCTCGTGTCGTGTCGTGTCGTGTCGTGTCGTGTCGTGTCGCGGGCCGCGTCCGACGGCGCGCGCGCGCCTGGCCCGCAGCTCGCCGCAGCCGCCGGACGAACAGGTCGGTGGCTCGTGTCGTGTCGCGTCGTGTCGTGTCGTGTCGTGTTGTGTCGTGTCGCGGGCGCGTCCGACGGCGCGCGCGCGCCTGGCCCGCGGCTCGCCGCAGCCGCCGGACGAACAGGTCGGTGGCTCGTGTCGTCGTGTCGTGTCATGTCGTGTCGTGTCGTGTCGTGTCGTGTCGTGTCGCGGGCCGCGTCCGACGGCGCGCGCCTGGCCCGCGGCTCGCCGCAGCCGCCGGACGAACAGGTCGGTGGCTCGTGTCGTCGTGTCGTGTCATGTCGTGTCGTGTCATGTCGTGTCGTGTCGCGGGCGCGTCCGACGGCGCGCGCCTGGCCTGCGGCTCGCCGCAGCCGCCGGACGAACAGGTCGGTGGCTCGTGTCGTGTCGCGTCGTGTTGTGTCGTGTCGTCGTCGTGTCGTGTCATGTCGTGTCGTGTCGCGGGCCGCGTCCGACGGCGCGCGCGCGCCTGGCCGCGGCTCGCCGCAGCCGCCGGACGAACAGGTCGGTGGCTCGTGTCGTGTCGTGTCGTGTCGTGTCGTGTCGTGTCGCGGGCCGCGTCCGACGGCGCGCGCCTGGCCCGCGGCTCGCCGCAGCCGCCGGACGAACAGGTCAGTGGCTCGTGTCGTCGTGTCGTCGTGTCGTCGTGTCGTCGTGTCGCGGGTCGCGTCCGACGGCGCGCCTGGCCCGCGGCTCGCCGCAGCCGCCGGACGAACAGGTCGGTGGCTCGTGTCGTGTCGTGTCGTGTCGTGTCGTGTCGTGTCGCGGGCCGCGTCCGACGGCGCGCGCCTGGCCCGCGGCTCGCCGCAGCCGCCGGACGAACAGGTCGGTGGCTCGTGTCGTGTCGTGTCGTCGTCGTGTCGCGGGCCGCGTCCGACGGCGCGCGCGCGCCTGGCCCGCGGCTCGCCGCAGCCGCCGGACGAACAGGTCGGTGGCTCGTGTCGTGTCGTGTCGTGTCGTGTCGCGGGCCGCGTCCGACGGCGCGCGCCTGGCCCGCGGCTCGCCGCAGCCGCCGGACGAACAGGTCGGTGGCTCGTGTCGTGTCGTGTCGTGTCGTGTCGTGTCGTGTCGTGTCGTGTCGTGTCGCGGGCCGCGTCCGACGGCGCGCGCCTGGCCCGCGGCTCGCCGCAGCCGCCGGACGAACAGGTCGGTGGCTCGTGTCGTGTCGTGTCGTGTCGTGTCGTGTCGCGGGCCGCGTCCGACGGCGCGCGCCTGGCCCGCGGCTCGCCGCAGCCGCCGGACGAACAGGTCGGTGGCTCGTGTCGTGTCGTGTCGTGTCGTGTCGTGTCGCGGGCCGCGTCCGACAGCGCGTCTTCTATTATTTTCCTTACCGTTACAGCCTACACATAGTTCACAGTTCCAGACCCTTCAATAATGAGTATTTTACCATAATTGCCATGCTTAAGTAAGAGGACCTGCATTGGTAAACAGTTCAAAATCCTCGGCTCTCGTCTTCGTTTAGCTTCTTTTTTGTTTCTTTTATATTAAGAAATTAACCCTCAAGTTTTTTATTTCAGGGATCGAACGGTTGGGAAAGTGGATGGCGAGATCAACCGAGAAGAGCGGCAAGTGCAAAGGTAGGATTTTTTCATATATAAATAGATAGATAAATAGCTATCGTATAAGTACAAGTACTGTACCTCCCCAGCCTTCGCGACAAATTGCGTCGCAATAAAAAAGAAAGAAGGAAAGATGGAAAGAAGGAAGGAAGAAAGGAAGGAAGGAAAAAAGGAAAGTAAGAAAGAAGGATAATACTGCAGAATCTGAATGCCAGTGTTTTGTGTTAAATCTCAAAATGGACTGAACGACCCGTTTCTTCCAAATAGTGGTGTTGCTTCGTCCGTTGTTCCGTCTTTTCAGCCAGTGACTGTGCAGGTGGGGGGCGGGGCGGGGGACGGCAGCGCTTCCTCGCTGGAGGAGCTGCGGCTGCCCAGCGGGCTGGACTTGTCGCTGCCCGACTGCAAGATCATCGCCAACAGGAACGCCAGGCAAGGCACTCACGGCCAAAGGTACAGCCCGTGTAGGTGGGGGGGGGGGTTCACTCGATCGCTAGAAGTAGAAGGAGTCAATGCCAATAGCTTTTCAACGTAAAAAGTTATGTATACCAATATTTATAAAACTTCATCGTGATGCAGAGCAAACAGAATGGGAAACAAACTCTCGATGCTATTTCCAATAGGGTAATAAGAGAATTTGCCGTCTCAGTGACTAGTCAAATGGTGCATTTCATAATTGTGTATGATTTTTCGAAAAAACTCAGGCCTTTCAAACGGGATTCGAACATGAGATATCTTTTTACCTATCTGATGACCTGTAAAAGTCCTCTGGAGGATTAAGGTCTCTCCGGTGAGGAGGATTTGTCGTAATCCGCTGCAGCCCTTCACAAGTCATCTCAACTTTGGTGTGGTATTTATAGAGATGATTATAGTGTCATCTTTCTGTAGCACCCCAGTATTCGAAGCTTTGCTCTAAGTCGCCTCTTATGACCAGAAAAGAGAAGCTGAGGCTTACATTATAAATCTTATGTCGGGAAAAAAAATTTTTAAGTAAATTAAAGCAAAATTAGTTTAAGAGAATTTGCACAGTTTGTAAATTCAGAGGATTTTGATAGATGCCAAGCATTCTTAACATATTTTATAACAATTTGCAGGTACTTCTTAAACGAGGGTACTTCAAAGGACCTTTCGAAGCTCAGTAAAGAGATACGACACGAACGGGAGAGCTACAGGGAGCTCACCGGTCGCTACATCGAAAAGTCCGAAGCCATACCTTTAAAAGAGACTCATTATTCCGATCTGTCGAACAAAGAGTCTATATTAAAGAAGGAAGCGAAAAAGGACTCTAAGTCTAAAGAAATAAAGACGAAAATCAAACGTTCCGATTCCGGTAGAAGCGAGTTGAAAATAAACGTCAGCGTTGGAAGTAAAGTCTTGATCGTAGAACCTTTGGGGGTCTACGATTGTATCAATTTGGGGAGGAGGATAGATGTGCAGTGGCCTTCGGAAAGTCAAAGGGAGAGGGGGGGAAGGAACTATTGGGGCAGTTGGGTGCCCATGGCTGGTATGGATGGACTGGTGAGTGACATAATCATTTTTACTTTCCAAATTGTTACAATATTTCTGTCTTGTTGTTAATACTGTTGTTGTTGTTGTTGGCGTGTCTCGTTGTTAATCTTGTTGGACATAAAGACGGCGACTGGCTCACCACCTGTCACGTTGTCCCGAAAATATCTTCGGTGGAAGGTGGATCAAAGGAACTTAATTGTCTAGACTAGGCCTCTGTCTTCTTCTGTATTGGGAATTGCGTAAAGATATTTAGATTTATTTTTATTGTTGTTAATACTAAAACCATTTATTTTTCTTCCTTGGGTATTCGTAAGAGACGACAAAGGGCATTAGAAATAGCACAACCCACCGACGTATGACGGAATAGTCAACTCAAAAAATACCGACTAAATTTGTTTGTCGAAATATTCTTTAGCTAGCGCGACATGTATATCTCCACATTAGGAGCTCGCTAGTGGTGGACAATTCGGGAAACACTTCAACATCCTTTCATTCCATTACCATTCACAAGCGAAGTATGTGTTCAAGGATCTTCAGATTTGGCTATCTGTTTCCTCTGGCCGCCTCGCCATAGACTCTCCGTGAAGACGTCATTATAATATTGCTACTGCGTTGCTTCCAAATGCCGGTGATCATATAAAATGGTCCATTCCAGGTTGTCCACAAGTGGACTCCCAACCACCGGGATCCCAAACTGCGGTCCCACGTGGACAAGAGCATCCTGCTCGTGCAGATCGACGACAAGTTCGTGCCAATCGCGGAAACGTGCGTCCAGGACCTCGGCGATGAAGTTTGAACTCTAACACCTGAACATTTAGGTTCAAAATGCTCTACACACAAGAATTGTCTTTGTAAATCGATTTGTAACGTTATAATTAATAATATTATTTATCTAGAGTGAAAAGCAACTCTATCTCTGTTAGGAAAGAAACTAAAATACGGTGATTTCGGTCATGATTGTGATAATTAGTCTTACCTAAAAGACTGAAGTGGAAGATCCATATATCTATAGAGTAAATAATGTTCTTCGACAATCTTGCCTATGTCTTTAAACTGTTACACATGACATTCAGAGAAACACACAAAATTGTCTATATATACAGGTAATTTGATTGTAATATGATAAAAAAATGTGTAAAATAACATTAATGAAAGTTTCCTGAGATATTAATTCCATGTTGTATATAACAAACAATGTATCGTAGTACGTTACTAGATACCGTGGTATGTAAATAAACAATGTATATAATGTATAAAATAATGTACACTGTAATTAGGTTAAGTAGAATACTTTATATTTTTTGTTATTTTTTTATTTTTATTTTTTTTATTAGTGAAACTATCGCTCCCAAAAAAATCTTAGTCTTTCTTCGACACCAAATAAAATTTCCGCGAAATGTACCTAAATGTGTTATTTTCTAATTATTTATGAAAATCTATGTGTAAAAAAAATATAAAGCGGGGTGCACACGCTCATACTAATCTTAAGATATATTTTTCGTTTACTTCAGTATTTTTTCATTTATATTTTAATTCAATCTAATTTAACCATCATGTATTGAACTAGAAGAAAGAAATTTAACGATAATGTATCGTGTATTAATTATAAATATTGATCTTTTTCGAAAATATATTGAGTTTAAAAGAAAATCAATGAACAATTGCTGGAAAATTCACAAAAAAATCATTTTATCAACGTATTTTTGTCTTCATAACTAAAATTATGAACATTAGTATATACTGTTATAACTTCATAATGACAATTATGAGATTTAGAAGTTGTCATGTCTGTCAGAGGTCGACAACGCTCTTAAGAGGCGTACGATACGAGAGATTTAAAAATCCAACTGACGTCGGCGAGAGACAGTGCCTAAGAGGCAAAAGAATTGCTTCGGTACGCGGAGGTCGCACGTTCTAATCCCGCCCCTGTCAATTGAATATTTTTTAATTTCTGATTTAATAATAATTTTTAAATTTTTCTTTTAACTGTGATCGTGTGCACCCAAACAAATATTAATACTGTTGTTTGTTGTATTACGTTGTATATATTATGTCGCTGTGCATATGGCAACACCGCGAGTTGCGGCTCGTTGATTTTTACGAATTTACTCAAATTAAATTATTCATGTTGAGCACTTGAACTTGTAGTATGGAACGAACGGAGTTTCTCATTTGGATGTGTAAAAAAATTGTATGTGAAAAATTTAACCAAAAATTTTATTTCATAAAATTTCTATACTAATATTGCGGCTTCATAGCTCTTTTTTTCCAAAGCGAATATTAATCTATGGCGAAAAGTGGAAGAGATTAAAATGTGACTTATGTTTCTTTTTTGGTTCAGACAACGAATTTAATACGCGTTGTTAATTTAAGTTTGAAATAAATCAGTTTTTGCAATTTTTCAACTTTATCCTTTTCAATAAATGTAATTTGTTTCTCTCGCGTATAAATTCCTTAATACAGTTTACAATTCCACGAATAACTGACACATTCATGGGTGGATTTAGAATCAGTTACAACAGCTATTAGTATATGAAAGAAAAGTCACAACATAGTGGTACTAATTTGTTTCGATTTATGGATACCTGGTACCTAAAGTTAATAAAGACAATGACACATCACAAAATATAAAAAAGAAATCTAAAGTCCATACTTTTTTATGATATCGATGTTTTCAAACGCGACACTTGTTTAATTAATTGTTATAATATGAAAATATAAAAATATTTTATGAACACGTGTCATAAGGGTAAGTGCACATCAGAGCAGCATTATACAGATAATATTTTACGTAAACTATGAAAAGATGGCGGGTTTGATTAAAAAAAAAGCAATCACAGAATACTGCGAATAATCGGGATCCAATAGTGTAGTGTTTCCCCCTTCCCCCCCTCCTTTATTATATTTCGTCCACACGCTTCTATGATCTTGGCCCTTTATGATTTTTCCCAACAGACCTAAATATAAAATTTTTCGCTTTGTTATCTGATTACTATTCTTATTCTTTTACACATACACTTTCTAAATTTTATATACGACCTAATTTCATTCTTATGTCTATGGAGTAAGAAATAATTTACATTTTTGCCCACATAAGTTACATATTTTAACTTAATGTTTGAACACTGTTCATAAATGTACGCTATTTTTGTTCCTAGGCTCCAAATTTTTAATTAAATATGTAAGTTGCGTCAGTAGTTATTAACAAATACTGACAGAGTAACTGAGTAAATAAGTAATATATGCTCTAGTTGCCTTAAAGTTGCTTTAAACTGAATTATAATTGTGCCTATACCTAATTCGATATACATTGCTAAATCGTTTTGCTACTGAATGGTTTATGGTGGATACTGTGGAGTACTTATAAAATAATTATGAATCTTAAAGTTGTATTATTTGAAATATTTAACAAGTATTTTTCACCTACTTCAAATCATCACTATTTAATTGTTGTTTGTGATTGTTATTGATTTACTTCGTAATATTTAAATCAATGTAAGTCGTGATTTAATTGCACAAAAGTAATCGATACGTTTCTTTCATTTGAATGTGGAATGCCCACAGATAAATTTGTACTATTTATTATGGGCAACACTATAACAGTTTTTGTGAATCTGATTTCCATCAAAGAACACCAGAACATTAGAGAGGTGAAGCACGCCACAATAATTCCGAATTTTTAGACTTTAACTATTTCATGTCGTAAATGACAGTATGAAATAACTTCAGATGAAATAACTTCAGATGTTATCGTCAGATAAGTTCTGCATGACATGTGACTATGAGATGTTAGTAGAAATTTGTACGGTATAAAGGCACAATCCGTCCACAAAGACGTTATCTGTACATACCGCAGGTGCAACCTGTAACTGAACATTGGTTATAATGTGAAATTCATTGAAATTTATTAAAACCTATTTCTATTATATAACTTTACTCAACTAACGAACATATTTTGGTAGAAAATTACTTTTCCGATTGTAGCATATCTCGCATTATTTATGAATTGTACTAAATCGACCGAATATAATGTAGCAGTGTTTGTTTCATTTGTTAAAATTACTTCAGCGTTGTTTTAAGTAAATCCGTATTAGAAAATCAGCCATGCCTTAAAAGGTTTGAAGCCGCGTACGCAAGTGGCGCTATCTAGCGGTACAGTTATGTTATTTATGGATATGAAAGCTAAACTGGAATAAAGTGGTACTTGGAATAAGTTTTGTTTTTTTTACTTCCCCCCCCCCCCCTGCTTCCAATCCCCTCCTAGAAATCTCTATCCCGAAAAGAAATGCTCGTGTTGAATTGTTCCCACTAATATTTAGTGACAAACCATTGTCTTTATGCTTAATTTATAAAACGAAAGCAACGCAAAAAAAATCAATAACGAGCAACAACAACCCGAAAATATCTTCGGTGGAAGGTGAGTCGGAAATTTATTGGGAATTGCGTGAAGATATTTCTTTATTTATAGCAACAACAACTAAGGTAAGGGATTAGCGATCAAACCCTCTTTTACGGGAAGCCGCCTGCCCTGCAGTAGAGTTATACATGCAGTGGAGTTAAACATACGTAATGTTTATGTATATATTCGCGTTTTTAAGTTACATATTCGTTCTTATTGTGTTTATGCTGGAATGGGTAATTTTATGTGTATTTGATATTTATTGATTATTGTAAATGCTATAGAGACAAAGGTAATTTTTCGTTTCTTTTAAAGAACCGCAGATTAGGTTTGACTCGCAGGATGAATTGATTTTACTATATACCAAACTATAACTATTTAACAACGTACGTCCACAATAGGTAATTAAGAGCGACGAGTTACGTAAGAGCACCTATTGCTCTTACGTAACTCGTCGGTTTGACATAAGATCGTCGCACCGTCTAAGTCGTCGTAACGTCTTTGAACAACGTCCGGAGTGCGCGACACAAAATAGGACGTTGAAACGTCTAGAGAAGAAACGAGGCTCTGGCAATTGAGTGATTCTGAGTGAGAAATATCCTACTGAATCTTAGGGCCCATCCAACAAACTAGTGATGACGAGTAAGTCGTCTAGTTAGGGCACCTGCTTGCCATCTTAGTGACGGCAAAACGTATGTCGATGTCGGTTTTTACTGGAGCCTTCATAGAGAGAGAAAGAGAGAGAGTTTTCCTGAACAAAGGCTCGGGAATGTACTGATAAAATTATACTTTACGACAGAGTAATATCGATCTGAAAGGGGTTTACAAAGCCAGGCGTACGCGCTTTATCTTTAAAGGCCGCTTTGAAAATTATGCTTGCGTCGCCAAAAAGAACTAACTTTTTTTGTTTTTATGGAGGTAGATACCCACCCCCGGAACGGCGCTGCGGGAGCGTTAATAATGAAAAATACATTAAGAATTGATTGAGAAAGAATGAGAAGAAATTAAGAAAGAATAAAAATTATGTCATATAAATATGTCAAAAATTAATTTTAGAACACAAGAACATAATCGTGGAATTCATGTTTCCCCGATTTTAGTGAAAATTTAAAATATATATATATATATATATATATATATATATATATATATATATATATATATATATATATATATATATATATATATATATATATATATCTTCACGCAATTCCCAATACAGGGGTAGACAGAGGTCGAGTCTAGACAATCAAGTCCCTTCGACCCACCTTCCACCGAAGATATTTTCGGGACAACGTGACAGGTGGTGAGCCCGTCGCCGTCTTTATGTCCAAGCCAACGATATTCGTACATAAGTTTTTGAAAAACCCATTGGTACGAGCCTACCAACTGGGGATCGAACTCGGGTCTATTGACTCGAAATTCCGACCACCCAACCACTCGGCTATCGTGACTTAGTGAAAATTAAAAGGCCAACAATTTAGCGGCTTTCTCGGAAGCTCTTCCAGTCAACCAAATAACACAAAAGGAATTAGGAAAGGAGGGTGATGGGGGTGTGGCGCCCAGTTACCTCACTCAGTAAATGAAGTTTTTTTAAAAAAGAAATATTTTATGCCGATTTTCTGCGTCGCCGTGGTTCTGTCTCATCGGAGCCGGCCCAATCACTCAGCAAAAGAAGCTGCTGCTTATCTCTCCTACACTGGCAGTTCCTCATCATTATCATCATAACAGCCTGCCAATAGCCCATTGCAGAAGCCTCCTTCAAAGTAAGCTACAAAGAACGGTCCTGTGACAGCGACATCCATCGAATACCCGAAATATTCTGCAAGGTCGGTGTTCCGTCTAGTCGGGCATCGTCTTACCTTGCGCATGCCTATACAAGGTCTACGTCAGTTACTTCGGATGTCTGCGTTAAGAATTCTATCTCGCAGTGAAAACCCTAGCATAGGGCTGACATTTGCCGTCAGCGGTTTTTCCGGACCGATACGTCTTAGGGACCTTCAATAAAAGAGCCTATACCTTTCTCAAAAGCCGGCAACGCATCTGCTATGCCTCTGGTAGTGCGGATGTTCATGGGCGGAGGTAATCATTTGAGTTTATGCTGAGTGTGCTCCAGTTCCCAGATGACGCCTTGACACATACGAGTATAGGTATTGTTTAGTTTGTAATATGTAGTATGTTGTAATTTGTATTGTAAATCCAAGTGTTATTTGTAAATTATGTGTTTTTTTTTATGTTTTCTCTGATGGCGTCACTTTGGAGAATAAACCTTTCTTTCTTTCTTTCACTTACCGTCACGTGAGCCTCCTGCTCGTTTGTCTCCCTTCTCTGTAAAAAAAAATAGTATTTTGCCTTTGTCTTTAGTACGCTGGGCAAATTAGTTCCATAGGGCCTGTAGTGAAGGACCAGGTTACAGATACATAGGTCATCACTGGTTAATATAATATTATGACGAAACGATATTGGCGAGAATACGCTATACGTTATCGATAATGAACGTAGGTTCAAATCGAGCGCTGAATTTCCCCATTGTTGCGTTATCTTCAAAATACGTTCTTCATTGAATGTTGTGGTACCAACAGAAAACCACAAGGGAAAGATGTGGTTCTTCTTATGATATTACACAAATATTTATCCTGATTACACGTGGGTGGGTTTGGAGGCGTCTTGCCAGGAATGAAAATATTAAAAAATATCTTCACGCCATCCCAACACAAAGGGTAGACCATGGGTATAGACAATTAAGTAGTTTCGACCCACCTTCCGCCGAAGATATTTGTCGGACAACGTGACAGGTGGTGACGACATAAATCGTACATGTACAAGTTTTTGAAAAAACCCATTGGCCTTCCACCTGGGGATCAAATTCGGGTATTTTGACTCGACTTCCGGCCACCTACCCACTTGGCTATCATGACTTTCAAAGGAAGAGGTAGGGGGAAAAGGGAGACGGAGACGATATATTTTCTCCGGAGGGGCTGCCCAGGGCTGCCAGCGCGGGTAAGATCGCGGATGTGTAAAAACGTTCTGGTGACCCTGTAAACATGCGGCCATGGTGGAACTCCGTGGGGTTTTAGTCGGTGCGTACCGGCATCACCCGTACTTACCCCCTTGGCCGGTATACGTTAGGTATTTCCCCACGTATATTAAAAAAAGGTACTTTGTTGTAAAATTAAAGATTGTTCAAGGAAAATATCATTTAATATTAATATTATCTACACAGCACTAACACTCAAATGGCATTTTTAAATAACTTTATAGGAAATTTAACACTAGGTATTAGATAAAAGATTTAAAATTGGACATTCATTTCTATATAGGTAAAATATATTTTGGACGATTTACTTAATAACTCTGATCAAGAGATTGATAAATATCCAAAAATATTATTGATGAATGTATTCGAAAACGTATGAAGACTCAATAAAGATTAATGATACATCACGCTATGATTTTTTAATTTTCAATGTAATGATAATTTTTTTAAGCCGCGTTACGTATATACGCTTTTTAAAATTTTCTTTATGTTAAATGTGCAAGTAAAACCAACGTTTATAATATGATTAAGTTAGAGCCTTTATTCGTGTATATAAAAAGCTAACAACAAAATAAAACGGTATTAAGTATAGAGTAAAAAAGATTGTGGATTTTAACTTACCTACATTTTAAAAGTTATAGTAAAACCTCCTTGCTTACATATGTATTGTTTCGAATACAAGTGGCAACACAAAACTCTAGCGCTAACCGTAATTGCGCAGAAATCAAAAATAAGTTCACTGCAGGACAGAGACTTCGAGTAAGGAGAATTTATTATAATCGAAAATTATAATCTCACATGTTAGTCATGCATAAAATTCAATATCTTGATCAGACCAGTTCAAATTTATTTTTACTATTAATTCTACTATTATTTTTTCTTTCTATAAATTATTTTTTATTCACACAACA
Organism: Sericinus montela; assembly: GCA_029286605.1. Classification (NCBI taxonomy): domain Eukaryota; kingdom Metazoa; phylum Arthropoda; class Insecta; order Lepidoptera; family Papilionidae; genus Sericinus; species Sericinus montela. The sequence continues at coordinate 9,148,552 of JAGSMR010000040.1, forward strand.
TTTACTTTAAATTCACGCAACATTACTTTGATAATAAGCTATTTAATAAAGTGGACCCAAAAACGAGTAATGGTCAAAACACCTAAAGAAAACGCGCCTTATTCTATCAATTTATTTATTTTAATGGGAATAATAATACTATTATTTCTGCTAACATCTTTACAAAAAAATTGGGCTTTATTTAACAATTCTGTACGAGAAAACTGTCTGCAGCCCATAAATCCTACAAACTTCTTCAAATGAAGAAGTGTTGTCACGCTCGAGCATTAAGATAGAATGCATAGATAGGGACAACATTACATACATTGCTCTGAACCCAAGGTAAGCAGCTTAAGCACTTGTATTATGAAATCAGAAACAACGAAGGTACCACAAATACCCTGGGTATTTGTGGTACCTTCGTTGTTTCTTTTTCTTCCGAGAAAATGCAGAAATAGTGTCCTCAACATTGACGACATTTTCAACATTTATCGAACTCAGAGCTGGCAACACCATGAAAACTCGTCCACGGATCACCCTTCTCCCCTCCCTCTTTACCCTTCTCACCGGAACAAAAGAATTGTTAACTGCTATTGAAAGTAACAGTGTTACTGATCCCGACGACTCCTAGGCAGAAAATCTACCACCAATAAAAAGTGTTATATAATCTATAAATAAAGTATACACATATTATAAAAAATATTATAGATGAAGTATATAGCCTACATGTCTTTACACAGTATGTTACAAAGGATTCAATATAAATAAAGAGCATATAAAGCTTACTATTTACTAATACATAAAATATATATTCACTATATTCTAAGCTCCGATTACATACGTATGTCGATTTATATAAATCTCGTGCATATATATTTATTAAATTAATACTGCTTCTATCTTACGATTACGTAATTTATCTAGATATAAAACTACACTACCAGAGGACAATAAGCACCTATATACGAAAAAGCTCTATTTATTTAAATCATATGCCATAGCATAGGCGGAAAATAAAAAAAACAAAAATTTTTTTCTAAATTCGCTAGGTACTATTGTATTATAGTCATTCGTTCTATATAAAATTACTTATAGTAAAATTAGATTAGGAACAATACAAATATTTAATACTTTGGACATGAAGTAAGATTTAACAACTTACAAAAATCTTATTGCTATCGCTCAGTAAATAGAGACATCACAATCGAAATGCAAATTACCTTGTTGCAAGATTGCATAAATAACATATTTATCATGAAATTACACTTTTTATCATTATTATATTTTCACGCGTAGTCCCTGACGGGGTAAACACAGAACAGATCGGCAAGAGTTACGATCCTTACATACCTCTTTCGCTGCTTTCAAATTTATTATTTGATCCCCCTCTTAGAGTAATTTGCTCACATGGTCTTCGAAAGTTAGTCTTGGCCTACCTTTACCTCGTTTATATTAAATATCGCGCTGTATATTTTCTTCATGATTCGGTCTTCATTCATTCACTTAACGTGCCCAAACGTTTAAAGCACGCTCTTACCCATTTTAGAAATATGATCATCTTTTAAACATGCCATAACGCTGCAAAATTTATGAAGATCGCATTTCCATTGCATTCAGTTTACTTTTTGCTACTTCTGGCAGAGCCAGTTTTAATTTTTAATTCAAAAAAATTGTGTTACGCCACCCATAATCTTTACCATTAATAAAGATGTAAAAAGTTAGTATGTAATATGTTTAGTAATTTGATATATTTGAAGCAGAAATGTTAGGAACGTAGGAAGTGTTACTAAAGTAGCAATGACTCTTCTCTTTTTCTCTTGCTTGAGTTTAACGTAAATGAATTGGACGGATTAACATGAAGTTACGCATGCACTAAAACCGTTGTCAAATTTAAGGTACCTTTATCTAACTGAAATGGTAGGGTGGAAATCTTTTTTTTTATAAAAATTACTTGAAAATGGTCGATAGGCTTGAGGAAAATGCATATTGCTGCGTCCAAAAGCGACATACAAATAATATAGTGTTCTTAATATAATTTACAACCGTTGTATAGTCTTATTTCGCTATGAGGAAGTAGATTAACTATTTAGTTAATTATAATATATCTAGGACACAAAGAAAGCTTTGAAATCTTTAGAGTAAAAGTGTCATACACTTAATAGTAAGAGACATATTTTGAATAGGAAGTCTTGAAGGCAGGCTTAGCAAGCCGTGATATGTATAGGAAGCTAGAAAAATGGTGCATTGTGATAGAAAAAAAAATAAAAAACAGAATTATAAAAATATAGTATATATAATTACATTTCAAAGAATATTGCTATGTATATAAATAAACACTTTTTATAGATTTTAATAGAAACAAAGCATAATTAGAAATTGGAAGGAATTGTTACAGCGTATATATATTCATCTTGAAGTCACTTTTATGTTAAGATTTCTGTTCCTATAGCTGCCTGTACAATGCTGGATACATATCTTTGGCACCTTGCTTGGCAAGCGGGTAAGAATTGCCTTGCCATTCACTGTTCAGGTGTCGTCTGACTTTTCAATGCCATTTCGATTTGGCAGTTTCAGAAACAGTCAATTTACCACACGCCATCAAAGTTAATACTTAAAACCTTCCCTTATCACTCACGATACTCAAGGAAATAGGGTAGCAGCGTCTGCACTGTTACTACAGATTATATTCCAAATGTATATAAAAAAATATATTTAAAAAGAAATTACATTTTATTACCTTATAATTTTTCGATAATTAAATTTGTTTATACAATGTACTGGGAAGGAAAGTGGGTCCTGAAACACAGGCATGTTTTTCCTAATTTAGAGGTCACAAAGTACCGTTATTCATGATTCTTTTTATATGTTTTATCAATATAATATTATAAATCCGAAAATATTCAAATATCATTTAACTTAATCTGTGAACTTTAAATATAATTTTTAAATTATGAATACATCTACTTCTGTAAAACAGCTGTATATAGGCAGACTAATATTAATTATCAAAACCTCAAGAGGTTGACTAACAGATAAATAAAATAATTAAAAAAAACAGTTAAAGTGTTATATATCTTTCCACTTGAATACATAAATCTTTAATTAATAAGAATATATTAATTATATTGTCTCATCTCACAACTAAAGCATTACAATAATAATAAGAGGGCAAGCTCTATATATGTTTACTGTCTAATGTAATTTTTTTATTTCTTTGGTAGGTATAAAACTCATAGAAAAATGGCTCTTAAGTATATATTGAGATTTTAAATTAGGAATAAGTGGGACGAATTATTTTAATATGCTGTGCATTTCATAATATTTTTGTGTAAAATAAGTAAATATCTTCACGCAATTCCCAATACAGGGGTAGACAGAGGTCAAGTCTAGACAATTATTTCCCTTTGACCCACCTATCACCGAAGATATTTTCGGGATATCGTGACAGGTGGTGAGCCCGTCGCCATCTTTATGTCCAAGCCAACGATGAAATTCGTACATAAGTTTTTGAAAAACTCATTGGTGCCACCTGAGGATCGAACCCGAGTCTCTTGACTCGAAATTCTGACCACCCAACAACTCGGCTATCGTGACTTACAGACAATTGTTAAGGAGGGAAAACTGTGCCCTATTAAAAATTACATAACAATAACAGTAACAATATTTTTTTTATTAAAAGAAATTGATATATAATACGAAAAGAATTTGGCATAATGGCATGATGTGTAACGGCGCGAAGTACCAGCTTTTTATTTTAATTTGACTAATGGCCAGCAAACATTGACAGCAATATTTAATTAAAAATTAAAAACAAATTTAAATAAAACATAAATAAAATTTAGTATTTTTGTACTACTGTATCTAATTTAAATTTTAATTTTGAATTCATTTCTCTAACAGGCATTAGTGCATTTAGAATCTTAATTAACACAATTTGATAAACATAAAATGTATCTCAAACTATGTTTTATTGTTGCTATATTATTTAATAATGAGTCTTTAAAAATACTTAAGTTTTCAAAGTTAAGAACAAACTAATGTTAACAGACAACAAACTAATCTTCCTAAAAATATATCAAAATAGATTTACAATCATTGCTTCAAATATTCTGTGTTGGTCTTCGAACAAACAATACAGGGTTCTGGGAATAGACAGCCTATGATTTTTTCTTCTTACCGGCCATCCTGTCTATAAGGTTTGTGATCATGTCTGCTTCCACTAGACCGATAAATTTGTCTACAATAAGTCCATTCTTTATTGCTATCACAGCTGGCACTGCTTTCACCTGCAATTGTAGATGGATTTCACGTTATTTAAAAGAAAATATCTTCCCGCCATTCGCAATACTGCAGAAGACAGAGTAAACCGACGAAAGACGGTTGAACCCTTTTCACCCACCTTTCACTGAAGATATTTTTGTGACAACATGATTGTGAGCCTGTCGCCGTCTTTATGCCCAAGCCAACGATATAAATTGTAGGTAAGTTTTGAAAAAAAAAAAAACCCGGGATTGAACTTGGGTCTCTCGACTAGAATTCCGGTCACATAAGCACTGGGCTATCTTGAACTTTAAATTTAGTTGATATTTTTTTTGTTGATAAGTATTTGAGATATTATAGTATAATAACTCTGAGGATGAGTGTTACACAACCTATTTTCCAGGCATAGCTAGCTCTGAAGTCCGGGATTCGATTCCCGGATGGGACAATTTAAAATCACTTTTCCTAAATTGTCCCGAGTCTGGGTGTTTGTGGCACCTACGTTGTTTCCTATTGCATGAAACATGTGCTTTAGCTACTTACTATGACATCAGAGTAATGTCTGTGATGTGGTTTTTGTATCATCTTAAAAAAAAGCATGACGAAAAAAAGAAGACACCTACAGAGCTTCTTCCACCTGTTTCTTTTTGTTAGAAGAACAGCATTACATTACAAACAGTGGTAGATTAAAAAATTAAATTAGTACTACTAATATCTTTGATGGGTGATAATAATTTATATAGTTTAGAGATAGGAAAAATTTGCGATGTAACTGTCTATATGACAGTAATATAATAATAAAAGTTAAAAAAAATTAAAAATTACCTCAAATGTGTGCACCAACTCAGCATTATCTTCAACATCAACAACGGCCAGATCCAAGTTGTCCAGGGGTTCAATGAGCTCCTTCAGTTTGGGTGTCAAGATCTTACATGGTTCACACCATTCCGCATGGAAGTTAACAATCACTGGCTTGTCATTGTTCATCACCTGGGTTAGAGAAATACTATACAATCATGATGACATAAAGTATTTAAACTTTTTGTTGTATTATATTATATATTGCAATAGATTTTGCTTGTGACAGTCTGGATGGCCTACAGATACCCTGAATTAATTTAACCCTTATTAAATTAAATATAACACAGTTGTTTAATAATTTAAACTACTAAAGAAACAGTTACATTATTTAAGAGTAAGTTGCAATCAGATAAAACATACTTTATCTTTACAAAATGTGATGACTCATACTAAAGATGGCATATTTTATGGCATATTATATTATATTCACAAACTACTTTTATAAATTTTTAAGGCCATTTTTAAGTTAAATAATAAAATAATTTTTTTGTAAAATAATTTTTGATGTTTGATGTTAAACATCAAAAATAAACAACATAAAAAAGTAAACACAAGTGAATTTTGTATGCTGCCTAAGTTTGTTTAGGTTTTGGGTGTGTTTACACAAAAATTGTAACAATCATTATTTCAGTTCAGATATGTCACAATTACCTATTCTACCTATTTATTGCTCAGATGTTTTAAATTTACAGACATCACTCATTTTCAAATTAATAATAAAAATTAATTATAAACTTAGATGATTATATTACTTACCTTATTAACAAATTCTTCATTATTTTTTACTAATATTGTCTCATTGTGAACTATAGATGTTGATATGGCCTTTGCTCTTCTCAGACTGGCAAGACTTCTGATAGGAGAGCGGAGTCCTTGGCACATTGCATTATTCATTTTTTAAGTCTGTTTAAAAAAATTGATAATCTTTATTGTTGCCATCTCGAGCTAAGGGTTTAGCTAATGGTTAAATGTCTGCTGATTTTACAGAAGTGGTTAAAAGATGTCGGTTAAACAAAGAATAAAAAAGACAAAAAATGTTTTAACCATGAGTGAGAGGCAACTATGGGCTGACAAACTTACCAACAACCAAGTTAGCTTTAAGGCAAATACTCCTTATGAGAGAGGCCAGTGTCCTACAGTGTACATCTGCTAGTTGTTAACTTAATATTTTAGACACTCAATATTCAATGGTAGTATAAGCAAGCTCTTTAATTAGTTTTACAAAATTGTGTTGTAGGAGAGCATAACTATTGAATACCAATAACTAACAGCAGTGAATAGTTTTACTTTAAATATTGGCTACTATTTATCATTAATAACTTGCAGATATGTTGATAAAAATGTTAGAAACACAGTTATTATATGTTTTATTATATTTTTTGGTTTTACTTTCTTTGTAGGTACAATAAACTATAAATATGTCTTACCAGTAATAAGTGCTTATTGAGTTCAGTTTCAGTTTAGTCTACCAAAGGTTTTAATTTTCCGAGTATCAACAGGAGTAAGGCAGGTATATATAAAAGAATAAGCACAACCTGCTACAAGACTGAAGAGTAAAAGAGTGAAAATCGTGTAACGCGCTACAAATGCTTTGTCATAAAAATTGGCAACAGACGAATTTTCCGATTCCCCTTTTGGCAATGAAACTAAGATAATTGTTATAATTGTAGAAATAATTACAGCAACTTTGCCTATGATATGTCCAGTTCTTATAGATACCCAGCACAACATAAAGGTAATAAACCAGATTACGGACAGGAAATACACTCCGATACCGAAATTAACCATAGCAAGACATGTTATTATCTAGAGCTAGATTCGACACAATAAGTCGGACATTTATAGTTTATTCACGCAGATTTTTATTTTCACAAATCACAACTTCAAATACAAACAAAACTGACTGGCTTCGATTCAATTTATTTCTCTTCAAAGAGAATATAACCTATTCTATTCTACGAAAGTACTCTCTGTTCTGTTGTCTATGTTTATTACAGAGTTGAATTTCGCGAACGATGCATTTCAAAAGAACGCTCTAGAGTAGTCTTTAAACTCGTTGGAGCGTTCTTAGAAAAGAACTACGCCAAATATTTTATAGTTCATTTTGATGAAATATAGTTGAATAATGTGAATAAAATAGTTGTTGTTGTAATTTATCTAATCATCATCATAACAGTCAATCGGAAGTCCACAGGTGAACAAAGGCATCCCACTAAGATTGCCACAGAGAGCGGTCACGAATCCCTGCAACATTATTCATCTTGTAGGGGGTCATACTCCCAGAACATTAATATTCTCTTTGTGTCCTACACTGCGTTTGCTTGTACGAGGTTGACACTTGAGAACCTTTCTTCCCATGTAACATTTCAAACAAAACATTAAATTTTAATTACATAGAGTTGTGAGCTACAGTGCGCCAGTTCGCCAAAGAGCAGCGATCGAAACTGATTAATCCTATACACGATCTATTGTACGCATCTCAACGATATTTGTCAACAAACTAACATAAACACACCTCTTAACACCTTTAGTAAAACGGCGATAACCCATCCGAAGGATTTGCCATTATCGCAACGTTTGGCGTTATCAGTACCAGTTGAGTGTTTTAAGACAGTATTTCACTTATTTACAGTGGTAAAAAAGTAGTAATCAGAAGTAGCATTATCGTAGCTGAGCATAATTCAAAGCATAATTTAAAGTATAAGAGCAAAGACGAAAAATGTGTGTTGTGAAATGTAGTTTTTTTGTTTCTGTTTCGTGTCTGTATCTGTTAGTATTATAATTTGTATGTTATAATATTCTGGCTTCAGACAAATGATAACATAAACATTTATGTTATTCTTGATCCGAAACCAAAATAATAGTCCACATTTTGCTGAAATCTTCGTATTTTCGCACACCTCAGAGTGTTCAACTCTGGAAGTAGGATCATATTTCTATACTATGTCCAATCCTTCCAAACAGACCTATGTCTCGACAGAATTTTATAAACCGTTTAATGAATATATGTACATGTTTGCAATGTCTGTGATTATTATGATATAATATAGTTGAACAACATCATATTGTTACCAACATCAGCGTAATTTTGATAATCTTTATCTGTAGATTGTTTCGTTATTTTTTCTGTGGTTCATATTTAGTATCGCAATGTTGCTACAATTGTTATAACAGTGATTTTTCTAGTGCTGTGTGTTCCTGTCATTTTTATCAGAAAAGTAAGTTTTTTTATTATTATTCTATCAACTGTATATTTAAAATTAAGACTTGCTATGTGAATTATCTTTATCGCATTATTAATAAGATGCAAATAAATCTACAAACTTTTAAAATCAAATTTTGTACCTACCAAATTGTAACGCCATTTTCCGATTCTACTAGTCATATAAAGTATTTTTTTTATATTCGTAAAGAGTACATACTTTAGTGAATGACAAACAAATTAGCAGAATATACTTTTCAGCGGCTTACTTGGCCTAACAAATTTCATGTTTATCTACTCAGTAAAATGACATTTGATGACTAATCGGTAATGTAGTGCATTTTTCGTTTGCAAGGTCTAATAATTGCGAGCGAAAAGAAAGGGCACTACTAAATAATGTGGAGTCACTGACCTATTGTAACTGGGTATTGCAAGTATATTACGTTTCTTTTTAATTTCACATTAGAAAGAAAGAAAGAAAATGTTGGTGAAAATAAAAATTAAATTACTTTAAAACAAATTAAAACATACTTAAGCCTACAGACCAAAAAAATTAAAAAAGATTAAAATTAATAATATTAAATATACATTGAAAATAATTTCATGTTTTTAAATGTTTCACTTAATATTGCGTTGAAGGCTTGGATGATAATGAAACATCTCAATTTACATATCAAATTAATTATTCTTTCTATTTCTTATTCTACTCAATTTACATTCAAGGAAAGTTGTAAAAACTAAGTTTGATGTTGTTATAGAATATTTTATACCTTATTTGTATCAACTGATAATTCAATTGGATATTCTTTTATGAATACTTTATAGTACTATCCTTCAACTATTGTAATGACTTTATAGCATATAGAATGTCAATATCAATATGGAATATATCCAAAACTACATTTATTGTCTGAAAGGTGAATTATCCTTATCTAATACAGCTAAAGTTTAATTATCTTTGTGTCAAAAGTACTCCGAGATAACCTATCTTCTTATTACAAATTGTAGTAATTAAAGATTCAATTTTTGCAAACAGATCTTAAGTTCTAGTGATCACATACAATTTGGGCATGCATACTTATTTTAAGTGCTTTGATGGTTTGGGCATGTTGAGCAAATGAGTGAAGACAGGATGGTGAAGAATATATACAGTGCAAAAACTGATATTAAAAGGTGTGACAGAGAGTGACTTTTGAAGACATATGAGCAAAGTGCTTGAAGAGGGGAGGGTCAAGAGTACTCGGATACCTAGATGTGCATGTATGAAGAAAATTATAAATCTGAGAGAAGCGAAAGATGTATGTAAAGATTGTGACACTTGGCAATTTGTTCTCTCTGGCCCCACCAGGGACTCTATGTGAAGATAAAATAAAATAAAAATAAATAAATGAGATACCTATTCTGTTGTCAATAGATTATACCACCTCTATGCTGATGATCTGCAGCTCCATTTACAATCAAGCATAAATGAGCTTAGTAGTATAAACCACGATCTGGATGCTGTTAGAGATTGGTCAAATAGGCCCTATATAAACCCTATATTTTTTGCTTTCATAGCTACTTAGTAAATTTTTATTGTAACAGTATTATTTGTTACAATTCTTTACTTTATGATAATATAGCAATACATAAATAATCATACACATACGGTTTGATAAACTTGTTGGTGTAAGTGAAAGGCTTGTTTCGTTTCCTCAGGAGAATCAAGATAAGCCAGTGTTGACTTATTTAAATCCAGATCAGATATACATTTGGCTATCATGGTTTACGCCATATTGGCAATCGCTATACCAAATACGTTGCACGTTTTACAGCCTGGACAAGTGGCGTCCACAACCGTTTTCATGGTATTGCATGCTCTGAGGGTCCGAGTTTGATTCCCAGATGGGTCACGGAAAATAACACATTTTCTACACTTTCTTGGGTCTGGGTGTTTTTGTTGCCATTATTGTGTCTGTTTCTATAACACAAATGCTTTACAACTCATTTTAGGATCAGAGTAATGTGTGTGATTTTGTCCCATGATCTATGTATGTATTTTTTATTTTAAGGTATGCCACCCGTCATCTGTCTACGGAATTATGATCTGGTATTTATTGAAGTGGTTATCCTGTCATCTATGAGTAGCCCATTGCATTTCTAAGGATTTTCACTTTGTCTTACGACACCCCACAAAGGGATTATTATTCTTACGCTGTTACCATACGGCAAAAGATTTTGAACGTAATATGTAAATTGTGTCTAAGATACATACTTTTTCTGCATAGTAGGGTAACAAATAAATATGAATCATTTTGTATTCTGTAGACTTATACCAGCAAGCGACACCTGCTTTGCATCGGTCTCTGTAAAGGCAGGTCTCGCACTGGCGCCTCGCTCTAAGGTCACGGCAATGCGCAGTATCCATGGTTCAATGAGTCACAGAATTACGCAGTTTGCCTTGATTCAAGATGATACGTACACGATGTGTTGTCGCGTAATCTATACTTTAACTTACATTAATATAACTGTCTTAGTCTAATGTAACTGTTTTTCACTGTGGTCCAAATTTACTGGACCATAGTGGATTTCATTTTTTTGATGTTTTATAATGATGTAAAGGACGTGGGTATTTTTTTATTCTTTAAAATTAAAACAAACATAACCCGGTTAACGCCAAGCGTAAATAAATCCGGATATATTTTAATAAATTTCTATTAATTTTATGCATTAAACATGCACGTAAATTTGGTCTATTATAATAAAAAAGAAGTGTCTTTTAGAACGGTATTTCTAAAAATGATTCTGCTGGATGCACTAAAATTTGCACATAATTGTCGGTAATATTAACGATTCTTTGGTTTAGTATAATATCTTATGGAGTTTATTGACATACGCAGTTTTTTTCTATTCTCAACGTAGTTTAATACAAACATTTGATGTGCAACGGTGTTGTGTCGAAAACTATTTTCCCTAACCACACGCGTTGACTTCCTAAGCAGACCCTCTTCGGAATCCCCTTTCGTCACTCTTTCTTGGTTAGTCTCACCAAAGCACAGTCATGTCTATCTTCGCAGCGTTCAATCCCAAGTGGTCCATTGAACCCTCTTGAGCTCATCACCCAATCGTCAATAAATATAATGGGCATTGGACTTTCGTTCCGCTGCCAAGCTGCTTGCTGATATGCAAGACAATATTCTACATAAAACGTATTTTGATTTGATAATTGATGAATTTGAAAAGAAAGATTTCTAAGCTTCCGATAAAGCCGCTAAATTGTTGGCCTTTTAATTTTCACTAAGTCACGATAGCCGAGTGGTTGGGTGGTCGGAATTTCGTGCCAAGAGACCCGAGTTCGATTCCCAGGTGGCAGGCTCGTACCAATGGGTTTATAAAAAACTTATGTACGAATTATATCATCGGCTTGGACATAAAGACGGCGACGGGCTCACCACCTGTCACGATGTCCCGAAAATATCTTCTAAATAAATGTAATTTTCTCATTCCACACTTTTGACTTTTTACCCAGATACCTTATACGAAATCTCTGCAATACACATACAATGTATTCATTTTATCCGGAAGCATTCGTAACATACCCGCATAAAATTATTCAGTGTGATCGGTTTACGGAAACAAAGTATCAATTTACGTACACTAAGTCGGAGTGCGGAAGTCTTGAACCGGATCTGCACGTTTTGCCTCTACAGAAAACTACATATGCGCTTAGAAAACGTATGCATTTATTAATTTCAATTACTTTTCAATATACTGCACCTGGATATAGCTTTTATAGTTTAATCTGAAGATCTGTTAAAAACGGAAAGTCTATGTGAATTTATATAGCTAGTAATCTCAGACACATAACGCGTGGTATATTAATAAGAAAAACAGTATTGATTAGTAATGAGTTAATATCCTCCGCTTTTCTAGTAATTGCAGTGCCCATCGGGGTCCATAGTGAACTGTTTAGCTTTAAGCATGTTGAATATCTTTGTAACATTATGGTTTATGCAAATAAATTGAATTATAACCCAAAATAAATGGTTAAACCACTTTGCGACAAGTTGAAAACCATCAAGGTATCGATTATACCGAATTAGATCCAGTTAAAAATTAGTTACACATAAATATCTAGAAATTACCTGTGAAATAAATGCGTGTTGACTCGAATTCGTGTGTGATTGACATATTTTTATATCTACTGTCTACTAATACATGTTTATTTGTCCGTCGTTGTACCGTCTACTTATACATACATGTATACATACATAACGGCCTATCAAATTCATTGCAGGACATAAACCTCTCCAATAAGTGAGGGTTTACTATAATTGCCACGCTTGGCAAGCGGATTGGCGATCACAATACCGGACGCCTCGCACCTTAGCTTCCCGTCACTGACCTGCCTAACTTCGGTCTGTTATTTTTTTCAAGATGCGTATCTGTCTGTAGCCAATGCAATTTTCATATCACGGTACTGTCTACTTACTACCGAATTAATAAAAATAATCTTTGACCAATATAGACGGCATCCTTTGCATTCCGCAGACAGCATACAGCAGGTACGAGTTATTGATAAATTACACCGGCATGCAGACAGACCACAGCCCGAGCTATATACGCTCCATTGGGTCGCTTTATATTTTTTTTATTATTGTTTTTCTACACGGCCCGATTCTAGCATAGACCAGAGAGTACGTACTATTTTTTTATCTGTATAGATTATAAATGTATTGATTATGCAATACGTAACCGATTTCTGCATTTTCAGGCGTTCAATTTGCAGGCGTTCGGGTATTTTGAGTATCTTTTCTATTTTCTCATTATTTTCTATACAATATGATACTGAGGACATAGGAAACATAATGAAACATTCATTCTGTTGCCTTGTTTTGTTCGTTCAAGTTTTTTGTGCATAATTTTGCACATATTCATAATATTTAAGCTACCGTATGCCCTGGACCTGCCTGGACCTGCCACCTACCGGGTGCAAATGTGAATCTAAACCTTTCTCGTATCTACTTGACCACACACAACATTTCATAAAAATCGGTCCAGCCATGTAGTTTATTTCACACAGAAAATTTTTATACATCTATGGTACCTACATACATATGTACAGTGGTAAGTTAGATTAACATTAAACTCCCCTTTTTACCGCTAGTAACCTTTCTTATTGATTCCGGCAAGTCCGTAGTCGTGTCGATTCGTTAACCGAACAAACATCTTGGCTGATTTTACTGTAATGACATTAAAATACATGTTTTTTGTCTCACGCGACAATCGACGGCTATTTCTGTCCACACGCTGTATCATACTCGTTAATGGTTTCAGGTTTTTGTAACATGAACTTGACAATTCGTAACCTTGATGCGCCGTAAGAACTGAACTCGCGCGAGATGTTTTCGCATAGATATGGTCAAGGTTTCTAGAAAAATTAACGACTTTCTGCTCACGGTTTGTGTGCATTTCTCGCATAATTCCAATACAATAAATACAACGGGTTAGCCAGAGAGAATAGATCGCTAAGTGTCATGATCTTTATATACCTCTTTCGCTTCTTTTAGATTCATAATTTTTTGCATACAAGGTATCCGAATACTCTTGTCCCTCCCTTCTTAGAGCAATTTAATCACATGGTCTTCGTACGTTCATCTCGGCCTACCTCGACACTTTTTAGTATAATCTTAATATCTTATTTTTAATATTATCTTAATCTGTATATTTTCTTAAGCATTCCGTCTTCACTCGTTCGCTCATCGTACCCAAACCTTTAAAGAACTTCTATCTTAGAACTTAGTGATAAGATCATCTTTCAAACCTGCCATATTGCGAATCTCTTCATTTCATTTTCGGTCGGCCAAAGTGACGTCGCACATTTTACGAAGAGATCGTATCGTAAAATGTGCCCACTGCATTCAACTTGCTTTTATGCTTCTTCTGGTATACCCAGGTATCGCTACCATATAACAAAGTGGATACCAGCACTGCGTTATGTATCGCAAGGCGTGCACTTTTCACTACGCCTTGGCTTGTAGACCAAATATAAGTAAATGTCTTCCGAAGAATTCCCGACCACAATTAAATAGATCCATGATAGGAAAAGCAGCGCCTTCAGTGCGAGGTGTATCTTTTTGCGATCGCCGTTCTTAGCTTGGCGATTATCGAAAGTCTTACTAGGAAAACCTTTGTTCACGCAATTCCCGATACTGACAAAGGTCTAGTCTAGACAATTAAGTCCCTTTTACCCTTCTTCCACCGAAGATGTTTTCGGGATATATTATGGAAAGTTATAATACGAGTAGTTCAACTTACATATGACAAAATGCTGTTGACAAAAAACTTACATATGACATATCTAGTATTCCTGTAAACCACTGCAATGTTGTTCCTGGAGTGGTTTACCACTATAGTCGAATGGCGAGTCCGAACCAGTTACGATATGTATCTCAGGTCGCACCCTAAATCATTAGGCTATTGACGCTTAATATAAAAAAGTAGTTAACGTCATGGCGGTATTGATATTGCAAAGATATATTTACATGACGACAAAAAACCTTCACTTACTTTGGGCGCATTATCAATTGGTCTCTTTATCAACGATCGAATTACTGGGTGCAATCTCGGTACACAGTTCCTTCACATCAATTTCGTTACTACATAGACATAACAAAATAATAAATATCTTCACGCAATTCCCAACACAAGGGTAGACAGGTCTAGTCTAGACACTTAAGTCCCTTCGACCCACCCTCCACCAAATATATTTTCGGGACAATGTACCAGGTGGTGAGCCCGTCGCCGTCTTTATGCCCAAACCAACGCTAGACATAACAGATATTGATATTAATACTTTTAATGTTCTCTTATCATAATTCATTCATCCATTCAACCTGTCAGACAGTGTACGCATGAATGAACACATTGCCTTCAAATACATCATACTCATTTGATGTTGAAAATGTATGATAGAAGCGTGATACTCCACTAACCTTGTTATCTGGGTGTTGTAATAGACGTCTACGGGAAAGACTGTGATTATTCATAGATGGTGCGATAGATAAAATAAGAAGCAGTAGCGTCTATGGTAAGCATTGTAGAAAATACGACCTCTTATTGAAGCCACGATAGCCGAGCGGTTGGGTGGTGGGAATTTCGAGTCAAGAGACCCGAGTTCGATCTCCAGGTGGCTGCTCGCACCTATGGGGTTTTCAAAAATTTATTTACGAATTATATCGTTGGCTTGGACGTAAAGACGGCGACTGGCTCACTACCTGTCACGTTCTCCCGAAAGTATCTTCAGTGGGAGGTGGGTCAAAGGGACTTTTGTCTGGACTAGACCTCTATCTACCCCTGTATTGGGGATTGCATGGAGACGACCTCTTATTGAAGTCGTTTTAAACGTACAGACAATGGAAGGTGGGTCGAATGGACTTAGTCTAAGTTAATTGTCTAGATCTCTGTCTACCCCTGTATTGGGAAAGGGCGTGAAGATTTTTTTACCTGCAATTAAAGTTTACCTAGTTTCGGTCGACGACGTTGATACTTTGTATCAACTCCTTTGTTACGTCACGCTTCACGGGACAACGGACACGCGCGGCGGGCTCTTCTGTGTCCGATTGGTTCAATGGTCGCCGCACCTGGCGTTTGCTTCACGGTCCCGGATTGGATACAATGAAGGTACCACAAACACTCCGACCCGAGACAATGTAGAAAAAGTGGTTTTCTACATTGGTCCGGTGCAGGCGACAATTTAAAAACCGATGTATACGCCACAGAGATGTTTATATGTATTATATTATTATTTATCTATGCAGGTATCTTATCACCATCCATTTGATAACGAACAGGGTATTCTAGTTTTGGGGCTGACTGACGTGTGTTCGTGTTCACGAAAAGTAACAATAACGAATCTGCCAAGCAACACATACTATCCGCATTCATTGGCAATGCAGTGAATAAAACCTTCGAGCTTCTGCCAACATGTTACATCACGGCTAACTGCGGGTCTCTATAGATGAAAAGATTGAATTTAAGGCTCTTTAGTAAGTTTTGCTTCAAAACGTTTTTGATAGGTTTATCGTAGGTATTTTTTATGGTACCGCCAGCTCTGAAGTCCCGGGTTTCGATTACCAGACAGTGTCAGTAAAAAACTACCGTTTCTACCTTTCTCGCGTCTGAGTGTTTGTTGTGCCGTCGTTGTTTCCCATTCGCTACCACTAAAGCTTTAGCTGCTTACTTTGAGATAGGAGCAATGTATCTTATGTTGCCCCTATCTGTGTATGTATTTATGTAAATGTAATGAACTATTAAATTGTTTATTTATATTAAATTTTGAGCTGCTCTCAAAATTTAACATTAATTACAAATACGCAATTATATAATTGCTTTCTTTAAGACAGCTGGCGTCTGAACAGCGTTTGTAGACTTTCAACGGAGAAAGGCGAGCGTGATTAGGGTTGTTACTTTGTTGAGAAAAAACGACAATTAATAGTAATTTTAATATCGTGGTCGAAATCGCTATATCGATACAATCAGTTGGCGATTATGCCATTAAATATGATTGCTTTCAATTGTGGGAAAGTTAAGAGACTGTTTGATTTTGTAAGTTTGAAATAATCGTTAATGATAGATGAAACCAAAAGAACTTATTATCTAGATATCAGGCCACTCTTTATTGGGAAATGTTCTTCGAATCCCGATTAATCTAGAGAAGCATAGAGATGAGTTCCCAAACTTATTTTGTCTACTGCCTGCCCACTTTGACTACAAATTATTTTAGCGCCCTCATTTTTCTACAAAAATCCTGTACACGATGCCTCGATTATTTTCTGGGTCTCTTACCGCCCTCCTTTTAAACCTGCAGCGCCCACAAGGGGACGTTATCGCCCACTTTGGGAAAGGCTGATCTTGGTGAATAATTCGCCTTGATACGATTATTGATTTAGTTTTTAATTTTGCTATGAGATCAGTACAAAGAGATTTTTAATTAAGATCGGAATCGTGATAGTTATTGAGTATAGTTTAGATTTGAAAGCTTTTTTGCAATTATCTTAAGTTATTGTGTCATTATTATTAAAACTGCTTTTAATTGTGTCGTCTATTCTTTGTCGATTTTATTTCTAACACCCCTAATCACGTCCAAGAAAAAGCCGATTGTCTATGACATGCTCGCGATCTGCCTATCTTATTTTGTTGCTTTGTTCACTCTATTGTTTGGATGAGCTACTTGGACTGTGAAATTGTAGATTAAAAAAATTGTTTGAATAAATGAACATTGAAATCGGGAGCAGATGTCAAAACAAATATTTATTTTAATAAGTTAATCAAAACGAATTATAATTGAAGTAATTTAATGTCATGAAAGATATGATCTAAAAAAGTAACAATTGACTTGGAACATAACCACTTGATGCGCGGCGCGGTTTTATTTCTAACAGGTACAGACAGTGACTATTTAAATACGTTTAACCGTTTTTGTACGATTGAGGACATCAAAGCTAACCTTCACATTTGTGAGGAGGATTGCTAACATGTCAAATGTAAAAAATGCGTTAGTTAAATATTCGCAATGTGAAAAGGGAATCCAAAAGATCCTGGAACAAACTTTATCAGGGTGTAATGGTGGGAAAGAAGGTTCTAGAGTAGTAATCTCGTTTAGGCAAACGCAGTGTAGAATGACCCCCACGAGATGGAGTGGCGCCTTGCAAAACGTTGTGAGAAGTTGATTGATGCAAATGGCTAAAGACCGTTCTTTGTGGAAAATTTTGGCTACATTCATCTTGATAGGCTTGGAAGTGATAGGAGTAGGCAGTTTTACCGGTACTATGTTTTTTATCCCAGCCATCCTAATAAATTTAGCGAAATTTGTCGTGTATTCTTCGTGTTACTTTTTGTGTACGTTTTTAATGAAACGCGTATAGGTCTTGTTGCTATATAAATGTTGTATTTGTGCAGTTCATGTAGTGTTATAATTATCAAATTAGAATTTTATTAGCTGATTACCAGTAGATATGTGGAGAAGTTTCATAGCTTAAAAACTGTAGTCAATCTAACAATCCAGCTAACTTCTTTACTGATACAGTGTTATTACTAAAACAATTTGTAAGATTTAGTTGTAAACATACAAAGATAAAAAATATCATTATCTCTTTTGGATGATATGTTAGAGATATCTAGCATGCCTTTCAGGCTTTTTATTTGCGTCTTCAATATCCCGATTGATTTCTCTTAGGCCACTGTTATACTTTTATCATAATTAATTAAAAAAACCACGAGTGACGCAGGCAGGTCGGACAACAATATATCGATTGTTCGTATTGAACGGCGAAAGTTTTGCATGGCTTTGAATGTTTTCACGTGGGAACTGCTCGCTGTGGTTGGATTTGGTTTAACAACCATTCGTTCCGTTAGCTATTAGCATAATCTATGTTGTGTTTATTACGACTGTCCGTGAATTATGATGGTACGGTTTCTTAATGAATAAATTCGATTGTTGAAATCGAGCTGCATTTGTTCGTTTCCGTACGGTGATGTCGGTTTGTTTCCAAATTTAAATTACGTTTTACTTTCACCGTAATTTTTTTTGTTTTATGTTTCATTAGTAATCTGCAATTCTAAACATTACAGTCTATAATTATGTTCAGACATTAATCTTCAGAGAGTAATACTAAATGCCGTATTCCTGATTAGTTGGTATAATTTGCTTCAAATTATGCATGTTGATGCTGTTTTATACTTAAGAAGATTTACAAATTAAAATAAATAAATAAAAAAGGTTAACCAAAGATGTTTATTTTGCAATGGCGTCAAGTCTGTATTGATCATTTGCTGTATTAACAGACAGGTAATGATTGCATGTGAAGGATAACTCCAAACCCGGTGTGGGCTTTAACGTTGCTTTTGACGTTCGTTTGATAATTATGATTAAAGTTATCAGCGACAGGGTCTCACGTCATCATCTGTCACGTCGTCCCAAAGAGGTTTAGATTAATAGATTAAAAGTGGGTCGAAAGGACTACATTGTCTAGCCTACTCTGCTTAGGTATGGGAAACTGTATGAAGATTAAAATAAATAAAAAAATAACTAAAAATATAAACTGGATGAATTCGAACAATTTTTGGTATTCTAGGTCAAAGTTTCAATTCGAAGTTACACCTAGACTTAGCGGCGTCTCTGTATTGATCCCTTCAGCCTTGCAGCTCAAGTTGTTATTAGATTTACTTTTCTACTTACTTACTTTAAAATACTCAAATAGAATATTTTATCAAACGCTTAATGAATATAAATTAAAACAATGTGTAAGATAGTTTTTCCTATATTCGGGATTTTCCCGAATTCAGGAACGAAAAAGGGAAGTACTTACTTATATATATTAAAAAATATATTAAAAAATACAAGCAATGCCTTGCAACATATAATAAAATATCTTCACGCCTTTCCCAATATTGGAGTAGACAGCGGTCTAGACAGATAAGTCTTTTCGACCTACCTTCCATCGAAGACTTTTTGGGACTACGTGACAGGTGGTGAGCCTATTGCCGACCCTATGTCCAAGCCAACCATATTAATTGTACATAAGTTTAAAAATATAAAGCGTATAAAAACCATTAGCCGCCTTGGTTCTGGGGGATTGCATTCCGGTCTCTTGACTCGATCACCCAAATATTCTGCTATCGTGTCTTATAACATTATTAATAATAGTATTCCTGTTAATAACCACTCCAACTTAGCTGTCTGGTGTGGTTTATTGCGGAATTTCAAATTAGGTCGCAGAAATGTGTTGTAAGGAAAGCTGATAAATAAATAAGATAACATTTAAATGAAAAACGTGCCAAGACAGTAAAAAAATTTAACTGGAATTGTAAAAAGTTGTCTAAATTTTGTGCCTGTATTGGGATTGGCGTGAAA
Source organism: Sericinus montela (assembly GCA_029286605.1). Classification (NCBI taxonomy): domain Eukaryota; kingdom Metazoa; phylum Arthropoda; class Insecta; order Lepidoptera; family Papilionidae; genus Sericinus; species Sericinus montela. Next base: position 9,168,747 of record JAGSMR010000040.1, read on the forward strand.
ATATTTTTTTTTTGTTTAAATTTTTCAATTTCATATAACTTTGTAATAACAAAAAAATTTTCTGAAGTGCTATAATCATTTTAGCTAAAATGATTATACCGAAATATATCATTATTCTCGAATTATAGAACTTCGTTGTTGCTGATTAACACAAGTGCTTAAGCTTTTTAATTTGGAAAAATCATATACATTACTAATCGTAGTGTATGTGATATTGTCCTCATCCATGCATGTAATTCTTTAATATTGAAGAAAATTATGTGACTAATTTAAATGTGTCAACCGTAGATTCTACCAAGTAAGAAAAGGGGTATTACAAATGTTGTACTTGAACACAAAAAGTAATTGTTGTTATCTAGCTGAAGAATATTTCACCTTTGCAAATTCGCCGATTGATCATTAATATACCTACGTACATACATAACGGCCTATTTAGTCCGCTGCAGGTCGTAGGCCTCTCCCATAAGGGAGGATTTGCCATAATCGCCACGCTTGGCAAGCGGATTGGCGAACGCAGTACCAAACCAATCGCACCTCAGACGCTGCTGCCCACCTTCGGTCTGATTCCTTTGGTCTGATATTTTTTTAGAGATCGTTATCCCGCTATCTATCGGTCGCCATAACGATATTCAAGGCTGTGTCCCTTAGTCGCCTCTTACGACACCCACGGGATGGAACGGAGTGGCAATATTCTTTCGCCGTTACCACACGTTATTAATGATAACCCGTTATTTTTTTAATTAATACATAAACTGTACGTGACAATATCGAAGCAATTGCATGTTCCAATTATTGTCGTTTAGTTAAACATAAGAAATGCTTTCTAATTTTAAACATTTTTTTCTACAGAAAGATTTAAAGTTACTGGGGTTTTTACGGAGCTGTTAAAGAATTTGTATTTCCTTACCCCTTATGCCCGATGTCTAATATGACGTTTAGAAATCACAATAAAACTACGAAAGAAAAAAAAGGAAACGCATACATTACAGTAATTGATTTCATTTTATCTTCACGCAATTTTCCAATACTGGTATGGTATGCAGAGGTCTAGATAATCGAAAAATTTTAAATAAGGGGAAGTCCGTTCTACTCACTTTTCACCGAAGGTATTAGGGACAACGTATGATATCTATGTTTTATGTATTTACTATAAACATCCACGACTCCAATACAAACTATAATTTTCACATTTAATATTCACAAATATTGGCCTCTCGCAGCATTCGAACCGTAACCCTTACCTTTAAAGACAGGGTTACTTCCAACTTGGCTGTCGGTAAATAAAATATTGAAATGATTGAAAAATTTAATGGTTTTGATGTATGTTTTGCTGCAATAAACAAGGCGCCAGTTTTATTTCATCCGCCTTCTCATACATTTTGATGATTTTCCCAAAACGGAAACAAAATGTGAACGGGTTGCTAAAGTAGGGACAAAAAGACCTAGGTACAACATTATAGCATATTCATTTACATTAATTGTCTCTGTGCGTTTTTTTTTTAATTATGGCATCCGCATTCTATGCACTTTGGTATCAGGTTGTATCGTAATTATTTTCACTCGTAAATTCGTAGTAATAAATATCTTCACGCAATTCCCAATACAGGAGTAGACAGAGGTCTAGTCTAGACATTTAAGTCCCTTCGATCCACCTTTCACCGAAGATATTTTCGGGACAACGTGACAGGTGGTGAGTCCGTCGCCGTCTTTATGTCTAAGCCAACGATATAATTCATATATATGTTTTTGAAAAACCTATTGGCACGAGCCTGCTGAATTCGGGTCTCTTGACTCGAAATTCCGACCACCCAACTACGCGGATTTTTTTGACTTGTAATGTTATATAAACTACACCAGCGTCCCACCACAGACAGCTTTAATTATGACTGCATCTAGACAAAAGAAAACGGATCGATAGTTTAAAGAGTTCTCATTCAGCCTATTTCAGTTTGCACTATCAATTTAACCATCGTGATTCATGAACCTCTGCCGCGGTGTTTGCTTGTATGCGTGAACGACACACGCTTCACTGCGCATGTATGTGTGTTTAGCTATGCAGTAGGGGTGCTCATCCCGCCCCTATTGGGGTGAATAGTGATGTGCAATGGTGTTACGATAAATTTTATATTTATTGTCATTGCATTTATTTTTCTTTTATTGTAAAATATATAAGTTTGTATATGAAATGGCTTTAATGTTTTTTCGTGTTTTAAAATAGGGTTTTATGGTGTGTATTACTGAATTGAAGGGTTCCATTTAATTGGAAATAACTGTTAAATCAATGTACGCTTGGTTAGAAGACTCGGTAGACATTGTTTTATATGAAGATTAAACGGAGAGGTTATCACACTATTCGCCGTAAAGTGTTACATACACTTAAATTAGGGAATCAAGTAAATATCCGTGACATCAATCTTTTATAGTGTTTTTGTTTGTATTATAATTTAAGAATTATGTTTAATTCGACCTAATTCTCCTTTTTTAAAACTTGACGTTCTTCTATTTTTATAATGACATTATTCCTATACATATATAATTTATAGTTTATTATATTATTATAATTTACTTTTAATCCGACAAAAAATATGAAGAGATAATATTTTAGGGCTGTTAAAAAATTCAATTAAAACCTTCCATCGATTTAATTTTGTTTGTTCACAACAAAACAGAATCAGTTTCAATGAACATACCAAATTAAATAGATGCAATCGGGCGACCACCATGGACCTGTGTGGAATGTTGTTATCAAGGAGTCACCAGCTTTGAAGCCCCGGATTCGATTACCGGACGGGTCAACGTAGAAAGAGTTTTACTACATTGTATCGAGGTTGGTTCATCGTTTCTGATTCCATAACACATGTGCTATGCATATGTGTACTTAATTTCTGATTAGAGCAATGTATGTGATCTTTTCCCTATCAACGTAAACGTTAATTTTAATATATTTCGTAATCTAATTGAAGTTATCGAATTGAACTATACATCGAATTGAACTATACTTCATCAAAGAATATGGCAAGAAGGTTAATAATTGATCATGGTAACAGTTTGATAGGAACGATAAAAAGTAGTGACATAAAATTACACCTGTCATTTTATTTATCTATCGACTCGATATAGATTATCGACTGGCGCTTGCGTGCGCCGCACTAGACTCATTTGACTCTTTCTAGTACACACTCGGCAACCAACGCCAGTGGACGTGGCGATATTTAATCGATACCGGCTTTACAAACTCTAAATTGTACTATTTTACGCGTCCAAACGTACCGTCCGGAGTTTTGTTACGTAAAACTTTGTGTGTGTGCTTTAAATACGAACCGGTCAGTAAGGAAATAGGCTGGATAGGTGTGTTAATGGGTGTTTGACGGAAAAATTGTATACATCGGTTGTTGGTTAGCCTAATCCTTATCTTTGATTGTTAATAGGAATACTGTTGCGTGTTGTAAACGAGGTTTTTGTATTTGTATCGATTGGTAAATTACGGTTACACCGCATTTTGCTGGTCGAAGGTTGAAGTTGCATGTTGGAATGTAGAAATATGTTTTGTTCATACACTCTTGCAGTCTGTGCCCTTATTTATTGGTTAGTGCGATAAGGTGGTATCTAAGTTGTTGTTTCAATTTGGAGTTGCGCTAAATAGTCTCTCTCGCTTTATGTTTTTACCATTAGATGTAGAGAGATAGAGAGTTGTTACGGGTTGTAGATAGATTTTGTGTATTATGCATTATTATATTTATTTATTGTTATTAAAGTGGTAAATTTCCAAATGGTTTAGAATTGTTGAAGTTTATTGTAAGATTTTTGTGGAGTATTTTTGTAGGATTTATCGATTAAAAAACTTTACGAGTTATCTGTATTCTCGGCAATTGCACTCACCTGTTCGAATTGCATTGATAAATAACAAATAACTCTATGTCATTTGCTATAAATGCGCCTTTTCGCCGTAACAACTTTTCTAATATCGTCAGTTTTTACACGGCACGGCCATTCGCAACAGAGCAATTACCGGAATCAAAGTATATACCATTAAGAGTTTGATTGGATTTGTTCTGCTTTAACCTTTATTACACTTCTTTTAACACTGAAATATTTAAATTTGTGTAAATAAATTTGTTTATTTGGATTAATGAATGCTTATTATTTATTCTTAAATTTGTTTAAAGCACAGATTAACAAATATAGGGCAATTTGCTTACAGATCTGTATCGAATTTAGTTGTATGAATCTTAAATGTTTCATAAATGAAAATGATGTGCGATAGATATGTATACTACGGAGAAAATGAACTGTATTAAGAATGTGACAATGTCGATACAAAAAAATAATTAATATTACAATCGGTAAATTAACGAATTAATGGAATATATGGAACTGGATTGTGAGGCCGAAAATAGTATTGTTTTTCTTCTAATTCCCACTTTACTTATTGAAATTAGCAAAAGATCTAGGTTTTGGCGACTGATGATGGTAGCCGTGTATGTATACTACTGATGGTACTCAACTCATAACTCGTACTAAACTCATACTCTACAGGCTTATTATGTGGAGCGTTCCCGAATACTGAGCATGAATAAACCCATAAACAAAAGTATACTGGGCTTTTAAATAAATAAAATAATGAAAAAACCAAACCAAAATGTGATAGTAATAGGATAATACATGAATTAATATTTATTAGTGAGGTCATAAATTCTTTGCTCATAAGAACAAAGACAAATTATCAAATTAGTAAAATGATCATTTAAGTTTCAACAAACCTACTAATACTTTTGTTATTTCTGGAGTTTCATTCAACTATATTTTGCTCGCAGACTCATACACGAACTAAGCGATTCCATGCTATATTGTAAATGATTTTCTTTTTGTCTATTATGCTTTCACGGTTGAAAAAAACACGTTGGCTAAAATATAAAACCGTGATACGGCTGACACTCAATGTATTATATACTTAACACCGAATGGTAAAGAAAATGTTCAAGATAACAATAAGGGGTCAGGTCAAGCATCAGTCAGTTGCGAAGAGTGAGCAAATTGCTCGTAGATGGGCAGGGGGTCTACAGTACTCGGATACCCAGTGTGGCTTAATCTTGACTCTTGATCTTGATCTTAATCTTGACAAAAGGCCGCTCCTTACATACTCAAGTCAGAAGCATATGTAAGTCAGTAGAATAAACAAGTAGTCAGAGGACGATCAGGCATAACGCAAGAAGGTTATGACAAGAATAAAAAAAGTTTTAAAAACTGTACTGTAGAGATCACTACTTACATACATACAAATTTACATACCACTTTTACAATACGAGATGAAGTTTACCATGCATTATCTCGGTGTGTTGCTAACTTTACACTTTCAATTCAGTCTCGTCATTCCATACCATGAGTCACCGGTCCACTTACTTAGCCAAGCGGACGAGAGCGAGTATACCTAGCCGATGCCGATGCAGCTAGACATGTTATCGCCATCGAATACTTGTGACGCTAGTAAGTCTGTTAAACTCTCAACGTGAGGTCATTGCAGTTTATGCGTTCAGTTTATTTAGTTTATCGTTTGTATTAGTTGTTTATCGATATATAGCCGATCGATCGATAGCCGAGTGGTAGGGTGGTCGGAATTTCGAGTCTTTTTTCAAAAACATGTACGAATTATATCGTTGTCTTGGACATTGAGACGGCAACACATTGTCCCAAACATATCTTCGGTGGAAGGTGGGTCGAAACGACTTAATTTTCTAGACCTCTGTTTATCCATGTACTGGGAATGGCGTGAAGATATTAGAATTGATTGTGATTAATCGATTTCAATTGGAATCCATTTCATCGGAGCTTATTTGGGACGAGTTGATGAGCCTGTCGTCATTTTAGGAGCCAAGGCAATGCAAATCGTCCATAAGTAGCCAAGCCAAGCCAAGAAATCGTTCATGACTAATGGAAAGAGTAATTATAACTAGACTTCTTTTTGTGGATTCGAGCCCATTGACTGATTCGAATCCCTGTCACCTCACCTCTCTTTACGTTAATATGTTTTACACGCTTATATTAGCTTCACCTGCATGTTTGGTTTGTAAACGACTTTTTCATCTCTCTTTAAAAAATATATATCCTCGCAATTCCTAATATAGGGGTAGACAGAGGTCTAGTCTAGACAATTGAGTCCCTTTGACCCACCTTCCACCGAAGATATTTATATAAATTTATAAATATAAACATATCACATAAGAGCTATGGATTTGCTGCGAGTAGGTGCAACAGAAATTAAACCTGGCCATAGATAAACAAACATTTATTTACAAGAATAAATTTTTAAGAATAATAATATTTATATCTGCAATATTCTTAAGTTCGTAATCGAGAATCGGTTTGTTAATAACGTTTTTGTTTATATTATAAATTGATCTTAAATGGTTTTGCCGCGATCTTTGTCTAGCAACTGACCTAATTCAGCATCATTTAATTTTGAAGTGTTTGTTTCGCGTTGGTGTTCTATATTTGCATGAATTGTGTTGCTGGGCTAAATTTTTTGTCAAGCCGGGATTGTCTGGAGATTATTTTAATATGTTGTTATTAGGAACTAAAAGTGATTTTATCACATCTATTAGGTATAATACCTCACCGAAATATAAAATGATAGATGTTGCTAAGGCTAGTAAAAGATCGTACAGAATACGCTTAAGTTTAACTTGTAAGTAGTTGCATTACAATTGCTGCAACTTAAGACGAGAAAAGTTAAAGACTTGTACAATTTTGTACTCAGTTTTCCTCCCTTTCTTCGGTTCTTCTAAGCGGATCTTTCTCAGGCATCCTTTAAAATGTATCGCTATGCCACAGATTTCCCCCGAGGACAGCTCGACACGTTTTTGAGTTCGATACTCTCTAGTAATCTTCCGTGTGGAACCGTATACTTCCTATTTATGGAGTATTATTTTTCCAATAACCGTAAACATTGTCTGCATTAAACATTTAATAGACAGTGAAGCTAAGGTTTCTTGTATGAAAGTGTTTTTATCGATTTTTAATAAAGAATGTGAATTGTTGATTAGGAATCATGATTATTGTTTCCAAAAGTAATATATTGCAATCTATCTTTGGTGAATACCTAGATAATATTAGCTGTTATTATATTATTATCTTTATGATTTTATTTTCATAACTGTAGAAATATACTACGCTTGTGGGATCTCATATGTATTACATTTATTACTTTCACTACATTAAACTTTACTGCGCACTTAAGTAGATGGGTTGGTCCTAAGTTATTTTTTAATTTGTGCCTGTGTTGGCCTGATAATTCGAAATAATTCGAATTCTTTGATAATCTATATTACTTGGAGTAAGTATTAGAAATGATGCGTAATTAGTATAAACATAATGTAATACTTGATTAAATGTTTAAGCTGCACTCAGTGGTAATATAGTCAAAGATGAACAATAAGAATTAATTGTAGTATGGCAGCTACAAAATTATTGTATGGCAATCTAGTTTGCTCGGAACTTACTCAATTATCATGATTTCACGCAGTTTCTGCTCCACTTCCGCCATAATGAAGTGGTTTTGCAGTTTGTGTCATAATTCTAAAGTTGTAGCTTTTATCGAGGTTAATATTACACTAAAATTTAAAACTAACGTAATATTGAAAACGAATTATTAAATTTCATTGTTTCTTTAACAGAGTTTAATAATACAATGTATCGTTTATAAATTAATAAACTTTTAAATACATCTTTTCTATAATAAGTGAGGTGTTTATAGTGACAGCTCTGTTCTAATTATGATGATTCATGTTCTTAGCATTTGAAATTTTTGAACTACGTTCAATACTTTATCAAGAGGTTTTAATCTTAACCTTTTTACGGATTTGTCCAATAGTCTAGATACTTTTTCTTCCTATATTTACAATGTTTCTCTTCGTGTTAACACTTTGTCGCATACTGAAAATAAAAAAGTTCATACGCTAAGCGTAAAAGTAGAAGTGAAATCATATCCATTTGGTATGCTTCCCATGTCATGTTTATAAACTTCTTTACTATTATTATCTACGTAACAAAGCCACACAGTGAGTATAGCGCAGCAGTTCAAAACAAAACAAACACGATAGAGCACTGTCAAACAATGATTCAAAGGGATCAACGACACAGTAGCCGTTGCGTAGGAGTCCGATCTATTTTAGCTTATGTTGCCATATCAATGGCTCTTTCTCTTTCTGTTGCAATGATAACGTATGTAGCTGTCTCCGCTGATTGTGCAATAATTGGCAGAGGATATGTTTTTCTTCTGTGCCAAAAATCACACGTGGTGACCGGCAATTGCTGTATCTAGTTACGTCACGATTTCTGCTCTCTGGCGTGTCCGTTTTTGTTATTTGTTTTGAAATTTTTAAATGGTTAGTTATATCGCTATTTTATTTTGTTTCTTGTATTGGGATTTGAGTGTCGTAAGGAATGACTTCCGAGAAAGAGTCTTAAGTAGATAATAAAAAAATGCTTTTGCTCAATGTATAAACAAAAATGAGACATCGAAGACGAGGATGTGTGTTAAGTTTCGTCAACTAAATTGGATCATTTTTTTTTAACTTTTGTAGTGCGTTGATGTTTAAATTTCGTTTTCAATCGCATGGTGCTTTTAGTTTAATCAAAATGTTTATAACTGTGTATGATTACAGTTTTGCAGTATTAGACTATATACTATTTTTGTATGTATATTAGTGGTTTTTCAAAGACACAGTGTTGAATTAAAATTTGCTAGTGTAGTGAAATGGGTGGTAATTGCTAGTTCACCAGCACGTTTATAATGTCGAAGACTTTGAACGCCTACAGAATGTAAGTATTGTACTTTAAATATTACTGTATTATTTCTTAATGTTTTATTCTTTATAATCAAATATTGATTGAAATTTAGGCGCCGGTGTGGACATAGATTCAATATTTAAATTTAAGTTGAGTGTTAAAAGTATATGCTGAATATATTGTATAAATATTATTACAGGATATATATTATGCTGGAAAAAAAAACTTTAATGTCAATAATTCTGGCAGGTCACGGCCACGACCCTAAAAAATAAAAATATAACGACAACCATGATTGTTATATAAATAATGAAATTTCTAGAAGCTTCGCATTCCTTTCCACTCGCACAGACTACGTCCTTTGGTGTAGTCCTTGACCTTGTTACAATCGAACGGATCTTTGTCTAGGGACCGTATAATCGGAAGGATTTTATAGAGATTTACCGTAATTGAATTAATTAAATGTTTTAGACTCTTCGTCTTTTATATTTACGACTTATATTATTCCGCTTCATGATTATAGAATTGAGGGCCATCCTTGGACGAATCATTCAAAAATTTTGACTAGTTTTGATAATAAAATTTTAATAATTGAGATTATTTGTGTAATGTACTGTTGATTTTTTCAATAACAACTGTGTAATATACGTGAAGAAATACCCCAGATTTGTCTAGAGTCCTTATATTAGAAGGTATTGGTTTCCGATTTGTTCAAGATTAGCGAAGGAATGAATTTGATGTTTTAAAAATTATATTGAAATTATCATATTCTTAGATAGAGAAGTTACGATAGCCGAGGGTGGGTGGTCGGAATTTCGAGCCAAGAGATCCGAGTTCGATGCTCAGGTAGCAGGCTCGTACCAATAGATTTTTTCTAAAACTTATGTACGAATTATATCGTTGGCTTGGACATAAAGGCGGCGACGGGCTCACCACCTGTCACATTGTCCCACGTTCATTGTCTAGACCTCTATCTAACCCTGTATTGGGAATGGCGTGTAGATATTTGATTTTGATTTGATTCATAGATAATATTTTACTACTAACGAAAACTTTAACATTGGCGACAACCGACCAGTATTTCATGTTTACGTTGTTATCGAGTGCTTGTAAATAATTTTTTATCAGCATTTTTTATTGCTAATATATATTATACAATGTAACTATGGACTTGATGACGTATTCACCATTGCAACTTCAGTTGTAATTCCATTTATCTGAATACTTTCGCTTACAATTGCTCAAATATTATGAATACTAGTTAACAATTATCGTATTTTAAGTATGTATGCCTTGTGATGTTCAAAAATATTATTAAATTATTTTCAGTACTTACGTATGCTTTAAAGTAAAAAAGATATATTTTTTTATAAGCGATTGAGAACTAACTATAGATAATTTCATCAGTAGCTGAAACAAATTCTAAAAATTCCGTGCTGCATTCGTTCGCAAGCTTTTAGCTGTATAATATGTAAAAAAAGGTTATAAACGTAACGCGCTAAAAGGCTTGCTTTGAGAAAAAAAAGCTTTGCGAAAAAAAAGCTCTGCCAGCCAGTCAGCCGAGTTAAAATAACTGCGCGGATTCTGTTTTGAAATAGGAATTTTTAAATTCCAACTCTTAGTTGCTTTCCCCTTTGTGTCTAGACACATCGATTAGGCTAGGTTATGTTCTCTGTGCTGCCGTAATTGTGTTAGGAATTAACGTCCTATTGTTAGCGATAGGCGGCGACGTGCGGTCGGGCTATAGGGCTCATGTGTGGAAACATGGAGTCGATTGTGAACATGGAAATGTATGTTAGTGTTGTAGTTAGTTCAGCCGTAATGGTTATAAATAATAAATAAATAAAAATAAATATCAATATCTTCACGCAATTCCCAGTACAGGGGTAGACTAGACAGAGAGAGGTCTAGTCTAGACAATTAAGTCCCTTCGACTCACCTTCCACCGAAGATATTTTCGGGACAACGTGACAGGTGGTGAGCCCGACGCCGTCTTTACGTCCAAGCCGATGACATAATTCGTACATAAGTTTTTGAAAAATCATTGGTACGAGTCTGCCTTCTGGGGATCGATCTCGGGTCTCTTGACTCGAAATTCCGACCACCCTACCAATCGGCTATCGTGACTTTTGGATGGTTATAATTATCTAATTAAACTAGTCTTCAAATCCGTGGGACCAATTTTGATATGGGATGATTTATTTTAAGAAAGAGTACTAGGAATTACAAATAATATTACTAGTGTTCCTGTTGAACACTCCAAGTAGGCTGTAATGCTTGTGTCTGACGGGCCCGAACCTGTGGCGTTATTTTTAGTAGTCCGTACCCTACGATATTGATGCTTAAATGTATGTATGTTAGACACAACGTAAATAGGATAATTTTTTATTATTTTTTATTGTTGTAGCGTAAAACGGTCTTTTTCTTTTCTTGGATGTCGTGAGATGGCAAAAGCTCGTAACTGATAGCGTCATAGCCATTTCTAAAAATACCAGGCAACAATTAAGAGGCTGGTAAAAAAAATAAAAATAAAAAAAATAAAAAAAATATCTTCACGCAATTCCCAATACAGGGGCAGACAGAGGTCAAGTCTAGACAGTTAAGTCCCTTTGTTTCACCTTCCACCGAATATATTTTCGGGACAACGTGACAGGTGGTGAGCCTGTCGCCGTCTTTATGTCCAAGCCAACGATGAAATTCGTACATAAGTTTTTGAAAAACTCATTGGTACTGCCACCTGGGGATCGAACTCGGGTCTCTCGACTCGAAATTCTGACCACCCAACAACTCGGCTATCGTGACTTCGCTGAAAGTGAAAACGTGAAACGTGAAAGAGGCTGGTGATGGGCAGAAACTGGACTTGGCGAGGGGAATGGAACTGTACTGTGAATAACCAATCCATTTGTCAAGCAAGGAAATTATGGCAATACCTCGAAGAGTAGTCTATACTTTGCAGTGGACTTTTAGTTAGTAAGCTTAATAACTAATCTGGACCATGCCGGGTGCACCACAGCTAGGGTTTGTATAAATCTCTCTACTAGATAAGATATTTCGCGACAACGTGACAGGTGGTGAGCCCGACGCCGTCTTTACGTCCAAGCCGATGACATAATTCGTACATAAGTTTTTGAATAACCATTGGTACGAGTCTGCCTTCTGGGGATCGATCTCGGGTCTCTTGACTCGAAATTCCGACCACCCTACCAATCGGCTATCGTGACTTTTGGATGGTTATAATTATCTAATTAAACTAGTCTTCAAATCCGTGGGACCAATTTTGATATGGGATGATTTATTTTAAGAAAGAGTACTAGGAATTACAAATAATATTACTAGTGTTCCTGTTCAAGTTCCTTGTCCCACTCCAAGTAGGCTGTAATGCTTGTGTCTGACGGGCCCGAACCTGTGGCGTTATTTTTAGTAGTCCGTACCCTACGATATTGATGCTTAAATGTATGTATGTTGACACAACGGAAATAGGATAATTTTTATTATTTTTATTGTAGCGTAAAACGGTCATTTTCTTTTCTTGGATGTCGTGAGATGGCAAAAGCTCGTAACTGATAGCGTCATAGCCATTTCTAAAAATACCAGGCAACAATTAAGAGGCTGGTAAAAAAATAAAAATAAAAAAAAAAAAATATCTTCACGCAATTCCCAATACAGGGGCAGACAGAGGTCAAGTCTAGACAGTTAAGTCCCTTTGTTCCACCTTCCACCGAATATATTTTCGGGACAACGTGACAAGTGGTGAGCCTGTCGCCGTCTTTATGTCAAGCCAACGATGAAATTCGTACATAAGTTTTTGAAAAACTCATTGGTACTGCCACCTGGGGATCGAACTCGGGTCTCTCGACTCGAAATTCTGACCACCCAACAACTCGGCTATCGTGACTTCGCTGAAAGTGAAAACGTGAAACGTGAAAGAGGCTGGTGATGGGCAGAAACTGGACTTTCGGTCGATATTTAAAAAAATTGGCTATTTGTTTTTATATTTAGGCTAATCTCCGAAACGAACTAATATTGACACGATTTGCACAGCCACAATGCTAATATATTTAGTATTTTTTTTTATAAAGAATACTAGTAATGTAAAATAACATTCCTTTTAACCATTCCAACTAAGTTGCAATGCTAGTGTGTGGAGTAGGTTTACAACATTAGTCGAATGGTGGGACCGAACCTGCGCCGCTATGTTTCACAGCCCGCACCTTAAACCTAGGCTATTATGTATAGGCCCCTTATGTTTAGATATTTTTTTCCCAAACTCTAAGTCTTAGTATGTTTCCTTCCAATTCAATAAAACTACTCTGTGTTATACTAGCCATATTTATTTTTATTATTAAAATATAATGATTCCTAGAAAAAGGTATACAGAACGTGTCGCCGACGGACGGGGGGGTTGTCGCCCTTGGTTGCCTAGCGACGGGTTATTTTATGCCCTCCACGTTCGCCCACCCACCTCCCCCTCGACTCGGGGAAGGTGCTGCGAATTTCACAAGGTTAACTAAGTCCCTCCCCCCCAAGGAGGTATCCGTCGGAAAGAATTACCGACGGAGATATAACTTTGATGGTATCCCTGGGAGGTTATTCCTTTCACGAGCGCGGTAAAGGAAACCTTGTTTGTTCTCTAATTAGATCTTAATTGTGCTGTATCACAGAATATGTGCTTTTTTATTTATTTATTTATTCTTTATTGTTACACCTTATACTAAGGGCTACAATGGGCGAACTTAATGCCTGGTGGCATTCTCTACCAGTCAACCTTTGTTATGGTGAGAAGTAGATGGCAGGTGCTAACAAGAAAAATGCTTTTACAGGACGCGATGTATTACGTATCGTTGGTATGATACAAAATTTATAACTATGTTCTCTTTTATCTCGTCTAGTAGATAGAAGGGACGCAGCATCCGTTCCGTACCTATATACAACATTTGTACGTATCTGTTATTAAAAACAATGATAATGTTTATATTATTGGCTTGTTTTCTTGTTTTTACCGCGCCAGACGTAATTGTATTTTTGACAACGAATAAAATAAATTTTAATAACTCGAGCGAGATTTGAATCCGCGGCCACCGCCGGACCGTGGTGTATGTTCTCTTCCGTGGTATGCTCCTGCTTCCAAGTCACTGCCTTTCCCGTCTCAGTTGAAGTTTTAAATATCTTTCTCTCTTCCTTCATTACTTATTATCATATTATTTCGATTTTCTTCAATAACAACGTGTTATTGAAAGTTATTGAACATAATTCTCAAATATTTCGCCGCAGGCTGTTCTTTATTCCCAATAACTTTAATGTTAAGCATTCATTTACAATTGAAATGCTCAACAAAAACGAAATTCTCTACTTAAGTTTTAAGGGGGTTAAGTTTATATAGGGGTACAAATATAAAAAAAAAAAACAAGATGGTTTTTTTTTTCATAAATATCTTACACATTGTAATTAGTATAATAATAGCTTGATTAAGTCTTAGAGATCTCACGTTCCTTTATACTTATTTGCAACGTTTATTTTTATATAGCGCTTTGCACCCTGTACAGTATAATTGATTTTAGCATAGTATAAGAGCTAACTTCATCTTACATGTGATAGAGACAAAGGCTAAAATATATACATAAACAGTATACGTATGTTTATGGCCGAAAGATTTAGTACTATAAATAAAACTTGGGTATCATTGCAGTATTCCATATCAACACCAATTCCGTGCTGTAGGTGCCTGGGTAGATAAATAAGTATATATATATAGGGACAACATCACATACATTGCTCTGATCCGAAAGTAAGTTTTGTTATGGAATCAGAAACAACGAAGGTACCACAAACACCGAGACCCGAGGTAAGCTAGAAAAAAATGTTTTCTTCATTAATCCAAACGGGAATCGAACCCGGGACGTCATAGCTGGCGACACTATAAAACAGGTGGGCAAACCACTCGTCTACGGAGGTCGTCAAATCATAATGGTGCACTTTTATAACTTCGCGATCCTCTAGAACTCTCGTAAAAGTTGCGAGGTGCGAGGGAGTTGCTGCGGCCTCCAATTTTCAGACGTCATTAGACGGAGAGTTCTTACGTTTTTATGAATGTTTTATTATACTGTGTAAAATCCACGTCTAGGTAGGACTAGGAAAATGTCTAAATAATTGATGTCAGATGTAAAATAGTGACGGTCAGTATTGTTTAAGGTGCGAAGTGTCTGGTATTGCTATCGCCAATCCGCTTGCCGAGCATGGCGATTATGGCAAACTCACCTGATCGAATGTCTAGGGCCTGCCCTGGCAACTGATGTCGTATAAGTAATTTGTATTTTATGCGTCCAGTAGATTCGATGAAATTAAGCTATCAGTTATACAAAGCGAAGTAACAAACAGACACGTGTAGTTTTTCGTTTTTATACGGTATCGTAAAAAAATAATACCTATTGCTAATCCTTGTGCTTGTTAATTTATCACGACCTATCCTAACTAAGCAAATACAAAATAAATGTTATGACAGTTTCAAAACAGAATGGCAAGAAATGGTCCTAAATGGTCGTTCACACTGAAGCTCTAACAATTTGACAAATGCTAATGAAATTAAATATGTCCGTGTTTGTGTTTCTCTATTTATATCGATAAAAGAAAAAATATTTTTATATATATTAAATAAAACTATTATTTTAAATAAAACGAGCTGGTTGTTTGGTATCGGCATTATAATATTACCACCCCCTCTCTTCCCGTGGGTGTCGTAAGAAAGGACTGAGGGAAAAGACTAATAAATGGAAAGGGATAGCGGTATATTGTGTGATATATATCAGAACAAAATTAAGCAAACGTTGATGAGCAACGGTCACTTTGCGAGGTATCTGTTACTGCGATCGCCAATCCGCTTGCCAAGCAAGCCGATTGTGGCAAATCCTACTTATAGAGACGCCTATGTCCTGTAGTAAACTTTAGTATTAGTAGTAATAGAACTAAACGTGGAATCCATTTGGCGTGGTATTTGGCATAAATTACCTTTTAAAGTGGAAGTGACATAGCCCGCTGCCGTAATGTGCATTTGTATTAATCGTCAAGCTTGGCAAGCGGATTGATGAGCCGTCGCCGGTATGCTTCATCTTGAATATTTATCTGGACATTAGTGTCGTTATTACGATATAATCGAGGCTATTACCTTAGCCACCTTCTTACTTCACCCACGGAAAGAAAGCGGTGGCATATTCGATTAACGGCAAATCTAGTAGACGAATTTGTTAACATGATTCGCTCCGTAAATGTTTTACTTCCGATTAAAAAAAAGAGTAATCCAAAACTGTTTGTGCAATCTGAGCTATGTCTGTAGTTTAAGGAGATGTTGAAAATGCCGTAGTATACGGTCACGAGCTTTTCCAACGCCAGCAAAATAACCATATGTAACTAGTCTGCCTTAATTTGGCTGCCCGTCGGATGTCCGTCGGGAAATGTCTTAAAGTGAGAAGCGAACTGCGATCTCTACTCCGATTATGGCAATTGAAACTATGTATGCAGTCGCGTGTATTTAATACAGTTTCTACAAAACAAAACAGATTACTTCTATTTATTTATTTTCACGCATAGTCTCTGAGAGGGTAGCCAAAGAGTACAGATCGCCAAGTGTCACGATCCCTACATACGTCTTTCGCTTCTTTCAAATTATCTTGAAATCTTCATACTCGCACCTCTAGACATCCGAGTTCTCTTGGAGCAATAAACTCAAAAGGTATTTGAAGGTCTACATCGACTTCCTTTAATGATCACTTTCGTGGTATTTTCTTCGCCATTTGGTCTTCTGTTGTTGGCACAACCTACCCAAACCATCGAAGCACGCCCTTATCCGTTTTTATGATACAATCATCGTTCAAATTTGTGATGTAACTTTGTTTAAAGCAAAACTCTTTTCAATCTTCTGTCTACCTAATTCTGGATCCTTTTACATTATATACACAGTCAGGTCATAAGTATTGTCACACAGTAAAAACTTTTCATTTAGAATGCTGGACACAAAAAATTTTATTGAATTCGAATTTCGAATTGTTCATGAAAATAAAACTACATACTTTTTAGAATTTTACTCATTTTTAAATATGGAGTGGACGCTTAAAGAAGTCCGTGTTGCAGTTATTGCGTTGCAGCGTTGCGGTTACGCGCCAATTCAAGTTTTTGATTGAAAGATTCGTTTATCGTACCATCGAACGATACAATGAAGACTCTAGTGTAAATGACAGGTCAAGAAGTGGTCGCCCTCGGTCTGTTAGGACTCCAACAGTGATAAAAGCTGAGAAGGCTCGAATTCAAAGAAATCCCAAACGTAAGCAGAAACTGTTGGCCCTTCAGATGGGGTTAAGCAGAACCACGGTGAAAAGGGTGTTAAATGAAGACTTAGGGCTTCGGGCATATCGAAGAAAAACAGGACATTGTTTGAATGCTCGTCTAATGCACCTGCGACTGAAGAGAAGCCGCGGTTTGTTTAAGCGGTACGCGGGAAAAGAATATCGGGAAATTCTTTTTTCGGATGAAAAATTTTTTACCGTAGAAGAGAGATTGTGTACAAACAAAATGAAAAGGTGTACGCACACAGTAGTGAAGAAGCGAGCAACCGTATTCCGCGTGTCCAACGAGGTCATTTTCTATCCTCGCTCATGGTATGGTTGGGAGTTTCTTATTGGGGCTTAACAGAGGTACAATTTTGCGAGAAAGGTGTAAAAACGAATGCAGTTGTGTATCAAAATACAGACCTGACGAACCTTGTGGAACCTGTTTCTCATACCATGTTCAATAACAGGCACTGGGTATACCAACAAGATTCGGCGCCAGCTCATAGAGCGAAGAGCACACAAGACTGGCTGGCGGCGCGTGAAATCGACTTCATCGGGCACGAAGACTGGCCCTCCTCCAGTCCAGATTTGAATCCGTTAGATAACAAGATATGGCAACACTTGGAGAAAAAGGCGTGCTCAAAGCCTCATCCCAATTTGGAGTCACTCAAGACATCCTTGATTAAGGCAGCCGCCGATATTGACATGGACCTCGTTCGTGCTGCGATAGACGACTGGCCGCACAGATTGAAGGCCTGTATTCAAAATCACGGAGATCATTTTGAATAAACTTTAGTGTCATAAGAATCTATGTTTTGTTAAGTTCATTTTGGTATATAAATAGTTACATAATGAATAAATTTGTTTTAATTATTTTAGGTCAAACATGTGACAGAATTTATGACCTGACTAGGTATATATACTGTATCTTTAGAATCTATCAAATGTAAAAATGCAGAGCTTACATTATGTTTGTTCCTGTGACGTTATTCATTAATTATTAAGTAATACTTATTAATTATTGCCGTGCGGTTACGACGTAAAATATGCATGCAACCTGTAATCTAGCATATTATATTATGATAGTCATAAAGATTGACCCTTTTTCGCCCTAGGGAACCTACTAATGGTTCCGTTCTGTTAGCAGTTCCATTTAATCCTGTCCCACGGGTGCAACTGAGTTCACTGACAGTTCCTATTAACATACCCGGCACAGAATACTCTATGAAAATGTCTTTAATTTTCAATCGATATTAATCGAATTATAAAAAACTAAAAATTTTAATTCGATTCTTTGTATCGAGCGGAGACTATGTTAATCAGCTGTTATCGTAGCTGTAATTATTTTGGAAACGTCTCCATTACATTTGGACAAGAGTCTTTTTGGCTTTGAGTATAAATCCAAATCTTTGTATATAAAGATGTTGTCGAAACAAATTGCTTTTAACCACTTTTGTGGTGACGGACCGAGATCGAATACACATAATGTTTTTTTAACTATTAACTATTTTTTATTCCGAAAAAGAAACGATTTCGCTCGACGGAAGGTGCACGGGTGAACCTGCAGGTGACAGCTAGTGACGACGACGTACGTATGATTATTATAACATATTATAATAATCATACGTAAGTAACGTAAGTAGCCTCTGATAAATCCTACGTAGTTTACGCAACAGCCTTACGAACTACATACACAAGGTTAGCGTTGATCTCGTATCAACGGTTACGTAAGAGGAGCGCGTGTAATCTCTCTTATCTTATGGTATTTCGTATGCCGCGTGTAGAGTTCGATATTACCATGGACGGGTGTGTTTTTTGCTATACCATTTAAACGTATAGTATTCTTATAGATACAACCTTAGGTAGTAACCATACTGGAACTTATTTTGACACCGTGGCCAGTGTTCAGCCTGGCACCGTTATAGTGATCAAGCTAAATGCAAATAAGTTAAAAAAAGAAACTCACCACCGGTGGATCAAACTCAGTATCCGAATTCTCGTTTTATTCAATTTTAATAATTGAGTCACGATAGCCGAGTGGTTGGGTGATCGGAATTCGAGTCGAGAGACCCGAGTTCGATCCCCATGTGGCAGGCATGTACCAATGGGTTTTTTAAAAGCTTATGTACGAATTATATCATCTTCGGTGGAAGATGGGTCGAAGGGACTTAATTGTCTGGATTAGACTTCTGTCTACCCCTGTATTGGGAAAGGCGTGAGGATATTTTTTGTTATAATTGAAAATATACTAATCTTATGTATACCCTTAGCTGTTGAGGAGTTTTTTTCGCTTGGAATCAATCGGGCCGTGCAGTAGCCGATAGGCGAAACTGATTCCATTTTTAAAACACGCCATTACCAATACTGGGGTAGAAAAAGGTCAAGACAATAACTGCCCCTGTGTTGGCGTGAAGAAATCTGTCCACCCTCCAGCTCCCATTCAACTTTCTTATCCCCTATAACAAGCAAAAACTCTCTTAATATTGTGTGTTTATAGACGTTTTAATATATATTCTCATCGCAAAGCTACGAATCGCACTTCACCCGTTCATAAGTTGCATAAGTTATTCGCGAGTGTTTCGCATACGGTACGCCGTTAAATCGCTCGCAAATTTAACGCTTCAATAGCTCACGAATTGCATTTCTGAAGAGCTATTTAACGTCGAAGGAGGATCTTTGTGATAAGGGTACTCTCACACTTAAGTGAGGATCACTTTAGAGTAAAAGACTCATTTTTTTCGGTATAAAAATATGGTTTTCTTTATATTATGTAGCTATATACTGACAGAATAAAAAAGACGACCCGGTAGCCTAGTTGGTAGTGCTTCCGAAGCTAACGCTTGCGGCTTCGAATCCCGCTATGGACAAATATTTGTGTGATGAATATCTATGTTTGTACTCGATTGTGGATATATAATGGCGATAGGCTCACCTGTCACGTTGTGTCAAAAATATTTTCGATGGAAGGTGGGTTGAAACGAGTTTATTATCTAGACCTCTGTCTACCCCTGTACAGGTAATTGCGTGAAGGTATTTATTTGATGATGAATGAAAATAGGATTTATAATAATACAATAAAACTCGTTTCGTGCCTACCCTGTCTATCCTCATACAATATTCAAGTCCTACAAAAGTCGTCCCTAACTAACTATGATCTTAAGCTAAAAATCTCATTCAATATTCGTCAAATCTGTCTATAACTCATGCACGCTGACCGTAAGTTACGACAAGGACTACTTACGTGTCTTGAATAAATTCTACTCATGTGAAAACTATCAAACCGGAAGTCGAGGCCATTGTCGATTTATAGATCAGCAGGCCAACACTACCGGTACAGCTATACCACTGCCTTTAATGGCCTGTGGATTGAGGTAAAAGTAATAAAGAAGTATATATACATAATCGAAAATAATTTATAAATAAAATAAATTTTACTTAATGTTTTTAAGAACTTTAAATCGGACCTTTATATTCTCTTCAATCAATGTATGTGCATATTTAATAATAAATTTTGTAAAAAAAAACAAATAAAATTGTAGGAGAATTGACTAGAGGAACAGCCTTGAAAATGCAGTTAGGTACCGAAAGAAGAGGATAATCGTCTCAAAAAATACATACATACGTACATAACGGCCTATTAAAGTCTACTACAGGACATAGGCCTCTCCCATAGGGAGGATTTGGAATAATCGCCACGCTTGGCAAGCGGATTGGCGATCGCAGTATCAGACACGTCGCACCTTAGACGCTGTTGCCCATCTTCAGTCTGATTATTTTGGTCTGATATTTTTAGAGATGGTTATGCCGCCATCTTAGTTTCCCTTAGTTGCCTCTTACGACACCCATGGGTAGAAATGGAGTGGCAATATTCTTATACCGTTACCAAAAAATACATGATCAAATTTGGCAAACCGGTGATGAGCTGCAGCGTTTAAAGTGCAAGGTGGTGTGATACTGCGATCGTCAATCCGCTTGCCGAGTGTGTCAGTAATAGTAAATTCATCTGTACGGGAGAGGCCTATATTCTGCAGTGGGCTTTTAGACGCCGTTATGATGATGATACTGAATCTCGCTTTCACATCGAAATTATATTATTTTGTAGTGCTTTCTGGCAGCAAAACTTAGTAAGGATGCGGGAGTGTCCCAGACCACCGCAGGAAGTGTAGGATTCGATGTGAAGTGAAGGATTCTGTTTGACTGAGACATATACTAACATGATTTATTATATTACTCGGATATCCAGACATAAAAGGCTCAGTGTGTTTTTCCCGACGTACACGTATTGATTTTCGATTTAACGTCGGCAAATGAACAATTTGTAAGGGGTGTTATGTCGCAGCGCGTGCCGCGACTTTGAATACTTGGCATTAAAATTCCTTTCCTTATACAAAAGACAATATTCTGATTCCTGATACTGTGGTAGACAGAGGTCTAGACAATTAAGTCCTTTCGACCCATCTTTCGCCGAAGACGTTTTATGAGACAACATGACAGGTAGTGAGCCAGTATCCGTGTTTATGTCCAAGTCGACGATATAAATCGTAAAATTTTGCAGAAAACCTGAAAAATTTACGAGCCTGCCTGTACTTCGAACTCGGGTTTCTAGTCTCGAATTCCGATCACCTAGCCACTTGGTTACCGTGACTTCTCGACCCAGCAGTATAGTATCTCTTTTATGTTTTGTCAACAGATGTCACTTAGACGACTAAAATGACATGTTAAATCAAAACTAAGCGAAGCCTAGCTACGTAGTTTCTTTTGCATGTCTTGTGTAATTTTGTGCCATTTTGTGACGCGGCCGTCTGCGTTAGTCGATAGTTTTATGTAATAACTGTATACACGAAGATCAATAACCAGTGACGAACAACAGGCTCAGCACCGGTCACATTACTCCAAATAAGCTACGGTGGAATGTGGATCGCGAAGACTGAATTTTTTTTTACATTCTCTCCAGCAGTGATAAATAAAAAATTTATGGTATATCCAGTAATGCTTATTAAAGTTTCGGATTAAAGATGAGATGTGTATTAGCTCCGTGGCAGGACTCTACTCAATGGATATTGGGCACATGGTGATGATCAGATCACAAAACACTTTGTGTCGAAATTTCATCGAAGTATCTTAATTATTATTATGAGGCGGCGAAGGCAAATAAATTTGTTATATTTAGTTACATAAACCTCAAGTTGTAGTAAAGTAAAAAAATATTTAGAAACAATTTATTTTCATATAAATTCTGGTTTTTCTTCTAAAGATGAACACTCCTAGGTAAAAATGCAAACGTTTATTAAAATATCAAGTCAATCATTAATACTCCACAAGTTTGGCCACAAACGACGGAGGCTGTATTTATTTGTTTATCTGTCATAAATCAGTCAAAATCAGAACCAAGACCTTTACTGTCTTGGAGGTTTGCCATATTCGCCACGGTTGGCAAGCAGATCGCAGAACCAGATATCTTGCACCTTGGACGCTGCTTCCACCAGTTCTGTTGGAGTCTGTCAGTCTGTTATGTATCACCGTCAGCAGGCTGTTGAATTTCGGTCCCCGTATATTTTGAAATAGTTATCACGCCATCTGTCTGTAGAATATGTAATATTTAAGGTTTTTTCCGCTTAGTCGCTTACGACACTCGCGGGAAGAAAGGAGGTGGTATATTCTTACACAGTAACTACACGGCACAATGTTGCATCTATTTTTCTTTTTTTAATATATATTCTTGCAGGGTGTTATATCCTTGCAGGCATGTATATAAAGGCATGCGATAAAATTTAACAATTTTATCGCTTGCCCTGGTACATACTAAGGCGGGTACTCAGTTAAAATAGAAAATTGCACAAGTTACGTCACCCCTAGGAGGGGTATTACTCCGAGTTCTCGCCTGCAGTAAAAGTTTATTACTTTGTTAGAAAGTTTTAAAAAGGACTAAGTTGGTCTTCGGGCAAGGAGAGTTTTAAAAATTTTTACTTTTGCGTAAACCTAAAGGCAACCTTTTTGGTAGTTGTAAATTAAGGTTATTATTATAATATAAAATAATTATAACCATTACTTTAAAACTATTAATATTAAATATCTATCCAGATAGAAGCAATATCTGCGAATAATCTTTTAAATTCCGTGCTGCAAATTCTCATCTAAATTTTTGCTTTCCCACGCTGGGACCGAAAAACAGTTGCGTATAAGTCGAAAATTAAACAAAGGAAGCAAGTGATGTTGATCTATATCTGAAATTGAAGCAATTTGCATATAGTTCTGCTTCCGAAGCCATTCCATCACGTCCGAATAGCCGTCGTTATGAAATCAATATGGAAGTATTAGAAATAGATGCGGCTGTGTGTCTCGCATATGAAATTCATTTGTGTTGATCTTTTTTTAACATACTCTCTGCTTATAATTTAGTAAAAATAGTTTGTGAGGTCTAAATCAGGTCTAAATAATCCTAGATAAAAACTATCGTATCTTTCAATTGATTTTTAAAATTTTAATGAAAATCGTTTTTGGAATTTCTGAATTAACGTCACAAACATTTCGGTCGTTCGTTCACAAAGGCGACGTCAACGAGTCACGTTGTCAAAAATCTTCGGTGGTGGTTAGAAAAGACTTAATTGTCTAAACCTCTGACACCAGTATTGGGAATGGCGTGAAAATATTTTAAATTGATTTTTATCTAGTATTGCGTGTAACGTAACGTACTCTGTGTGTATATAATCAGTGTGTAATCGAGCCTTCCGAGCAAGGAACTTTCGTCGACACTAATTAATACGAAGCTGCTTATGTATAACGTATTTAGTTACCGCAGTGGTTCGGGGATCCGATCAGTGAAATCTGGTTAAGTCGCCGCGGTAACCCGATAAGGTGACGTAAACCCCGCAACTAGATTAGTTTCCGTGGAAAGCGTTACAAGTTGTTTGTTACTTTGGAACAACTGGGTGGCCGAAGTTCAATTCTCAATCTTTGGAAATTTGTTGACGAAGTTTCATGTGGCAGGCGGCGGTAAGAGGTCAGTTGTTGGTAGCTTTTTAGACTGTTTAATATTTAAAAAATATCTTGGCCATATTACCAACAATATAAATCGTCCTTTCTTCGTCCTCTTAAGTCCTTACTATTCACCTTTCTCCGAAGAAATTTTTGAGACAACGTGATAGTTGGTGAGTCAGTCGTCGTCTTTATGTCCAACCCAACAGTATAAATCGTAAATAAGTTTTAGAATAAACTTATTGGTACGTGCCTACCACCGGGGAATCGAACTCCGGTGTCTTGACTCGAATTTCGATCAGCCAATCCGTCGGCTATCGTGACTTTACGACTGTGATATTTACGACTTGAATATTATAATTTTATTTCGAGAATTTCGTAAGCAAAACATTTCTCTCCGCTTTATTTTCAACATTTACCACTACCAATTTTTTCGTCACGAACACAGATACATTTCAAATCTAAATTGTAGACTTTAATTTGCCACTTTAACCTTTGTCTGTCCGTCACATCTCTGACAGGTGTTCTTTATAACCTCTACACAATTATTTGATTGTCAGCGACTACAATCTTAATCTAATAATGAAAGAACTTTCTATTGCCTTTACAAAGAAAGTCGTCAAATTTTAATAGATAAGGCTCTTTGATAGCACGCGTGATAGATGTTGGGTAGAAAGAAAGTATGAATTTACATTTTCTGCGAGTCGGTTAGAAAGATTGACGGATTTGTAGATAATGTTGTCGACTTATAATTCTCTGGAAAGTTGAAACATAAAACCTGAAAAAAGAATTCTCTGGATCAAGGCGTGTAGACTCGTTGGCTTTATTTTTGCAACTACGGGTAACTACGAACAAAATGACATCTATGACATCATCGTCATGATAATACCCTATCAAAAATATCCCTGCTGAGCATAGTCCACCCCTAAAGAGTGCCACATAGAACAATCCTGTGCTATCTGCATTCATCGACTCCCAGCAACATTGTACTGGTCGTCGCTGCATCTTGTGCGTGGTCATCCTACATATTACATATAAATTATGTTATGTATAAGCCTCAATAAGTAATAGTGTCAAATTAATTTCTTTTTAAATAAATCTCTTTATCATATTAGGTTACTTTCAGCGAACTCGGGAGCAGTGAACTGAACTTTTATAAAAAAAAACGTGCTTGCTTTTGGCTATAAAAACTATAAATTTATACTTCTTAGTTATAGCATTCAATGATAATGAGGGATAAGGATAAGCAGGAATTGATAAGGAAGATTTTTATTCTAAGAGAAGTAATGTTCACTCATATGTATATTATACACTATACACACTATAACTCATATACGATAAAACGGTATTTAATGTTGTTACACTTAACATAACAAGAAAATATCTACGCTATTCCTAAAACTGTGGTTTTGTGTGGCCCTAAGTCGTTTGGGCCCACCTTCCGCCGAAACCTATTTGAGACATCATATAATATTACCGGGAATTACAAAGTGATTCTTGTTGCCATGATGCAAAATGACGAAAACAAAAGACAGTTGTGCTTTTGTTTCTTTTTATTCTTCATTGTTTGGCTCTGCGATTCGATATTTAACGCGAATCATTGGTATATTGCGATGCAGTATACGTTGATATAAAGGGGTGCTTACGAACAAGGTTAAATCATTTCCATTTCTGAGTCATTGCGATTGAGAAGCATTTGTTTCTGTCGTGTCGTACGCTTTAATGCTTGTATTTATTGTGTTTTCTGTTCTTGTATTTATTTGTGTTGTAATTGAAAAGGTTCGCTCAGTTTGTGTTCTAATTGTAAACGGTTCTATTTTAGGAGCCATTTTGAACGTGACTATTAAATCTATTTACGTCATGAATAAAATTGTTAATAATGTGCTATAGTTGTGAAAGTGTTACACACGGTATCTTACGGTATAATGTGTCTATGCAGAATCTAATATATATACTTAATAGAAAGATGTATGTTTTTTTGTTACAACAGTAGTTATGTAGTTGTTGTTCCCACCACTATGGTTTTGAAAAAGTGACTTCATTTGATTTGATACCAAAGAAACATCACCACTTACAGGTTGAATATTAAACATTAATAAGTAATGCATTTAACTCACTGGAACCGTCTGCTTTGTTGACAGAAAGAAGATCGAGTCCCTGGGCAGGATGACGGCGATGACGCAGGAGGAGATAGTGGCGGGCGCGAGGACCGTGGCTGCGGGCCTCGAGGCCCTGAAGGCGGAGCACGCTCAGCTGCTGGCCGGGCTGGCAGCCAACACAGAGCACGAGCACGAGAAGGCGGCGCTGGTGAGGAAGAGCAACGACGCCATCGAGCTCGGCTTGGGAGAGGCGCAGGTTGGTTTCTAAATATAAATATCTTCACGCATGTGCCCAACAGTGGGGTAGGCAGAGGTCAAGACAATTTAGTTCCTTCGACCCATCTTTCACCGGAGCTTATTTTTTAAATAAAATAAAAACTCATTATATAGGTATCCACGGTACAGATTAATATCTAGTGTAGGTATTATAGTAAAACAAACAGGACTCCTACCAGCAAATCAATAAAACCGTGAGTTTAAGGCTCTGATATTATTACCTCGTACCTCGGATATTATTTAAATATATTGTTATTATATTCATTTATTTATTACATCACTATTATTCATAATTCATAATGAAATAATCAAAACACTTTGCTTCATTATAATATCTTTGTGTTCAAGAGATGCTTTGTTATCAATTAACTAAACATTTGTTAAGTAGTATACTATCTGTTCTAAGGCATTGTTTTAGCTGCTAAATAAACTATTTTCCATTTTTTCATTGATACGGGTCTAACTTCTGGGGGGAACTTTGGTCTCTTCACTCAAATTTCGATCACCCAACTATTCTGCTATAGTGAATTTAACTATAGCAATGTAGTAGTCATAAATGTGCCTAATAAATATGCTCGAGCTTTGTCAGTTTTTCCGTAAATAATTTGACTTATTTACTTAATGACCTGTGAAAGACTCTATTCTATTTAAAGTTGGATGGCATGTTGGATGGCATGCATGGCAGTTTGGATCGTCGATGCCAAATCATATTTAATTGTTCATATTATTCAACCAAAAATACTGACAAGACAACGTCTGGACCAGCTATATCTGGTGTACAACTTGTAATGATACAACATACATGTGGTACATTAATCAAGACAGCTAGTCTCTCAGCCTTTCAGTTATTCAATTGCTTAATAGAGTAGTAAATCAAAGCCGAGTGTCCGTGCCGGTAGCTCCAACCAAGTCCCGAATACAGTCCCCATATTGTACACACTTGAATAAAACATTTTCAAAGTATACTATAGTATTTGCGTTAACCACGCTTCCAAAAATTTCTAGGACTTCCCACTTAGAACATAAATTAATCTTTAGAAAGAAAGGTGAGACCAATTCAAGATAAGTTCCACCGTATCTGAAATTACGTTACATAATGTATTTTTTTTTTAATAAAAATGGCAAAATATATTGCATCAATATATCGGCAGCTGCCATATGGTAAGAATACCCGCATCTACTACCAAACTAAATATTACTAGTTTGGTAGTAGTCCGAAAATGTCTAATAAATATCGAGCATATTAATATAGTTATAATATATAGTTTTATCTAACTATATAAATATAGTTATATCCTGTGTTCCGTAAATAAAGTGACTTATTTACTTAGTTACCTTAATAACCCGTGAAAGTCCACTGCAAGCCGCGCCCATAAGATCTTCACGCCATTCGGAATATAGTGTGACAACGTGACAGGTGGTGGCTGTCGCCGTCTTAATGTCCAAGCCTACGATATAATTTGTACATAAGTTTTTGAAAAAAAAAAAAAACCATTGGTGGCCTGCCTGCTGGGAATCGAACTCGGGTTTCTTGTCTCGAATTCCGACCACCTAATCACTCGGCTATCGTGACTAATTCGCTCATAAGAAAGATTTTCCATAATCATCACACCCAGTAGCGAGACACCTCGCACTTTAGACGCAGCTATCCGTCACTTATATGGTTAATTTTGGTCTGGTATTATTTAATGGAAATAATTGTTCCGCCATCTGCCGGTAGCCATTCTTAAGTTGTTTCCATCGCCGTCAAAATTAAACGAGTGTGTGTGAGTGCACTGTGTTTTCTCTTCAAGTTGGTGTAGAGCCTACCTTAATTACATTCATATACATATTCACAATGTCCCGATAAAGGTGAAATCAATTACTGTGATATTTTTACGTCAAAGGTTGCAAGCAATATAATCCATACTAAAAACATATCCTGAAAATTATGATTAGATACATGGTAACATTTCCTGTCTTGTTGGCCGCTGACTTGAGTAGTGCTCTAGATCTTTTTAATACCGTAAAGGACTTGAGGGCTACACAAACTGGCCGCAATTCCTTCTAAAGAAAAATGTGTCAGACGGTTGGTTGTGTTATGTCATGAAATTCAAAAAAAGATATACTCCTAGCCTAGTTTTGTAGTGACGACTGCCTTCGAACTTAAGGGCTGCAGTCTGACATACATTTAAGTAAATCGTTTAACGCGATTTTTTTATTGATTTTTAAGCATTTAAGTTATGCTGATGCGTTTAAATGTTTTTAAAATTTCAACTGACGCGGGCGGGATTCGAACACGCGACTTTTGCCAAAACGTGGCAACGCTCTTGCCTCCGAGCCACCGTGTGAACACAAATTTTAAAAACATTTTTTCTCTTTAATTTAATAAATTGTATAATATATTCTTAAGAATTACAAAATTGAAGGACAATCTTTTTAGTTTCCAAAACGGAAAACTACCGTGAATACGGCCTTAGATTAGATAGGATTTCTTTGCAGGTTTTGGAGTTCTTGACCCGTTGCGAAGTGTATAGCAATAACTGCCTTACGCATAGTTATTATACCATAGGAATCTTTATTGTATTTCCGATGAAAATATAAAAATATAGCAAACGTTCTATTGGTTAATACATTCCAGTTATATTGAAATCAATAATTTATTTCAACGGAATAAGAGAAACATTTCATTTATCGTCTGTCATTTTTTTTTTACCACCGTTTCATATATGAGCTTCCTCTAACGAAGAAAAATCAGATCAGCATGCATAGTGCTTGATAGAATTTGCAGCAAAGTCATCCGCAGCAGAACCTGGGTTGAAGACAGAGCTGTAATGATTAGTCCTCTGAAGAAGTAAAGGGCTGGCCACATAACTCGTTGAACTGAAAATTCGAGATTTTTTAAGGATGTCTGTATACTTTGGATTATATACTTATCTAAAGTAATATCTTTTTTGAAAATATAACTGTCCCTTTTTATGGTGCCGTTGTTGTTATATGAACAAATGACGATAGAATCATAACATAAACATTAGTTTTACTTGTCTCGGAAAACATTAGAAATACCGTCATAAACATACCTCTAGAGATGTATGATTATCAAGAATCTCTAGTGTCTTTGTTTACATTATAATTTCTTAATTAATTTGAAATAATTTTCAAATTTTCTATTAATTTGATTTTGTTTTTGTTTATTAAAAATTCTGATTTTTAAACGAAATGTTTCGGTATCATATTCTGTTTCTAAACTCTTTATTTCTTTAAAAATTATAACATTGTACATTTAGAAACTTATTATCAATTATTATGATAAATAAAAATAACAATTGTAAAAAATACTAAATAAATCATCATTGTAATATTTGCATCTGCCTTGAATGAGATTCAAACCAGCAACCCTTAGCTCAGAAGGCAGGGACACCTTCAACTATACCAGGTGGCTAGGCTTTCAAAAAAAATGTTCCTCGAAACATCAGCCAAATAAATTATAGGTTTGTAATATATTTTGTTCTGTTGTAGATCGTTTGTTGTTATTTAAAAGCTGCACTCTAGGCTTGTAATATATTTTGTTCTGCAGTAGATCGTTTGTTAAAACAAACCTGCACTCAAACCAAAACTCGGGCAGTTTATTTTTTACGTAATTGGATTGTAAACAATACGAGGGCACATCACTAGTTGCTCATCGTGCTTAATCAAGACTGCGTTGCGCTTCATTGAGGCGCGGGACAAAGAGCC
This sequence comes from Sericinus montela, assembly GCA_029286605.1. Lineage (NCBI taxonomy): Eukaryota > Metazoa > Arthropoda > Insecta > Lepidoptera > Papilionidae > Sericinus > Sericinus montela. The sequence continues at coordinate 9,198,913 of JAGSMR010000040.1, forward strand.
CCCGGGGCTGACGCACTAGGGTCGTCCATTGTTGGGGAAACGGGAGACGAGTCGGGATTTGCCCTGTGTGGGTGACATTTGTTCGTTTTGTTTATTCACCGGCTTGTCGCGACGAGGGACAATTTGCGTGAATTGTTTGTTTGATTAGCCCATTTCGATAGAATTGCCTGCCTATCACTGGACTGTTTAATTTTGTTTGGTATTAGTGATATTTTATATATTTCTTTGAAATCATTTATTTAAAATAAAACTGCTAAAGAACCCTAGCTCCTGAACTAGGTAAACCTATATGTTAGAAGGGACTAGCTCGTCCCTTCTAACAGAACTTATACTAAATTTTTTACCAAGCCAATTATTGGTTGAATTGCTTAGAATAAACAGATCTAAATGCAATAATATAACGTGTTCGCTGAACTATGTGCGCATGTACCCGAAAGCTCGACTGTTTGTACAAATGTTATTTATATATCCATATAATATAAATAAAATATAATTGAAATAACTTGGTCGGAATTTCGAGTCAAGAGACCCGAGTTCGATACTCAGGTGGCAGGCTCATACCAATGGGTTTTTCAAAACTCATGTACGAATTATATCATTGGCTTGGACGTAAAGACGGCGACGGGCTCACCAACTGTCACTTTGTCCCGAAAATATCTTCAGTGGAAGGTGGATCAAAAAGACTTAATTGTCTAATTAATTGGGAATTTCGTGAAGATTTAATTTATTTATTATTTATTTAATTTAATCATTAACGCCTTTTGTACCATTCTCGACTGGTCAAAAAAGCTATTATTCTTATTATAAAAATAATTACGTAACGCGAGTGTCGTAACACCCGTGGTGTGTCACAAGGGGCATTTTTCCATTCCTTTATCGTTAACATACGACAATAGCACAGATGATGTAACGTTACTTCCCGTGCCAGATGATGGTGGCCCTAGCATCCCACCTACAGTCGGTGGAGGCGGAGAAACAGAAGTTGCGGACCCAGGTGCGCCGCCTGTGCCAGGAGAACGCCTGGCTCCGTGACGAGCTCGCCGCGGCGCAGCAGCGCCTCCAGGCCTCGGAGCAGCGCGTCGCGCAGCTGGAAGAGGAGAATAAACACCTGGATTTCATGGCCTCGATACGGTGAGTTATGGTTATACATTGATCTTTTGATCAGCTATTATGATGTCTGTCTGGGCATTGTCGGAACGGTTACATTTTTGAAATAATATCGACGATAATAGTTGCTAGGGGGAAAGTTGTATAGGAGATTTGAACAAAAATTAAAACTAAATACATACTACCCTATATGTATTTTGTTTTATTGACATGGTGGGGAAAATGGGCCGGCTCGACCGGGGAAGTACCACGGCTTCACAGAATACAGGCGTGAAGTAGTAGTAGAATAATGCAAAAAATTGGGTGGATTATTATAGCATGTAGAGTTATAGTAGTCGACCAATTACAATCGATGTTTAGAAATCGACTGCTTCTCACTACAGTAAATGAAACTGCGCTCCTCTCCCTTTCAGCAAATACGACAGCGACGTAACAGAGGAGTCTGAGAACAACCGCAGCGGACAGACGGACAACAAGCGCGATGACCCCATGGTAGACCTGTTCCCGGATGACGAGCACGACGACAACAGGAACAACAAATGTTTGTATACCACGTTCGATGCTGTTTATGTGCCGTTTATGGATGGGTGTCCGGGAGTGTTTTGCTCTTCTGTTTTGTCAATGTGTTATATTGATCGCTCTCACTGATCCCAAAGTAAGCAGCTTATGCACTTGTGTTGTGGAATCAGAAACAACGGAGGTACCACAAACACCCACACCATGCCATACTTCATGCCGGCCCACCGCTTGCAACTATACAAGGCGCAGGTTCGGACGCACATGGAGTACTGTTCTCATCTCTGGGCGGGGGCACCCCAGTGTCAGCTCCTTCCATTTGACCGTATCCAAAGAAGAGCGGCTCGAATTGTCGACGACCACACTATCCGATCGGCTAGATCCCCTGGTTTTGCGAAGAGATGTTGCATCTCTTTGCATTTTCTACAAGATCTACTACGGGGAGTGCTCCGAGGAATTGTTCGGATTAATTCCAGCCGCTGAATTTCACCGTCGTACCTTATGGCACAATCAAAAATTTCATCAACACCACCTTGATGCTTGGCATTCCACCACAGTGCGTTTTTCGCGGAATTATCTGCCACGCGCTTGCACTTTGTGGAATGAGCTGCCGTCAGCGGGTTTTCCGGACCGATACGACTTAGGGACCTTCAAGAAAAGAGCCTATACCTTTCTCAAAGGCCGGCAACGCATTCGCTATTCCTCCGATGTTCATGGACGGCGGTAATCACTTACCATCACGTGCGCCACCTGCTCGTTTGCCTCCTTTTTCTATAAAAAAAACCCCGAGGAAATGTAGAAAAAGTATTTTCTATATTGACCCGACCAGGAATGGAACCCGGGACCTTAGTGTTATGTTAACCAGTTATTTTCGTATGGCAGTGCCCCACGAGAAAAAAGGTCAATTTCGTGATATACATAATGTTTTTTGAGTAGAGTGCTGGCGCGAAGAATAAATGCATTTTGCCGAGATCTTGTGTGGGTTGATGCTAGGATAGTTTTTATGGAGAGAAGACATTTGAGATACATGCAAGATTAGCCTGTACAAAATTTACCATAGCCGAGTGTTTCGGTGATCAGAATTCGAGTCGAGAGACCAGAGTTCGATCCCCAAATGGCGGATTCGTGTCAATGGGTTCTTTCAAAAACTTATGTAAGAATATGATGTCCATTGGCTTGGATTTTTTAATTAGTCACGATAGCCGAGTGGTTGGGTGGTCGGAATTTCGAGTCAATAGACCCGAGTTCGATCCCCAGTTGGTAGGCTCGTACCAATGAGTTTTTCAAAACTTATGTACGAATATCGTTGGCTTGGACATAAAGGCGGCGACGGGCTCACCACCTGTCACGTTGTCCCGAAAATATCTTCGGTGAAAGGTGGGTCGAAGGGACTAATTGTCTAGACTCGACCTCTGTCTACTCCTGTATTGGGAATTGCGTGAAGATATGTATATATATATATATATATATATATATATATATATATATATATATATATATATATATATATATATATATATATATATATATATATATATATATATATATATATATATATATATATATATATATATATATATATATATATATATATATATATATATATTGGCTTGGACATAAGTACGACGACAGGCTCACAAATCAGTCGCGTTATCCCAATATATGTCGGTAGAAGTTGGGTGGTAAGCACTCAACTGTCTATACCTCTGTCTCCCCGGTGCTTGGCGGGAACGGCGTGAAGATGTGTTTACTGTCTCCGCGCAGCGATGTCGCCGACGCCGCCTTCTCAGTTCGCGCAGCAAGTGACGGCGGGCTACGAGATCCCGGCGCGGCTGCGCACGCTGCACAACCTGGTGATACAGTACGCGTCGCAGGGCCGCTACGAGGTGGCCGTGCCGCTCTGCAAGCAGGCGCTCGAGGACCTGGAGAAAACCTCCGGCCACGACCACCCGGACGTGGCCACCATGCTCAACATCCTCGCACTCGTCTACAGGTACCAACTCCCACCCCCCCGCGCTCCCGTCTCGCTCCGCACCGCACTCAGATCGCGCGCCCCATCTCACTTCCGTCTGTGATACATCACACGCGCATCTCACTACCATTGCACCTCATCTCACTCCCATCGCAATCTCATATTACTCCCGTCTCACCGTAACTCACTCAAATCGCACTGCCGTCTTACTAACATTCCATACCCATCACACGAGCATCGTACTCCCATTTCACCTCATCTCACTCCCACCGCACTCAGATCGCGCGCCCATCTCACTCCCATTTTATTCCCATCGCACCTTCATCTCACTTCCATCTCTGATACATAACACGCGCATCTCACTACCATTCGATCTCATCTCACTCCCATCGCAATCCTATCTTACTCCCGTCTCACCTTAACTCACTCAAATCGCACTGCCATCTTACTAACATCCCATACCCATCACACGAGCATCGTACTCCCATTTCACTTAATCTCACTCCCGTCGCACTCATATCTTACTCCCATCTCTCTCCCACCGCACTCAGATCGCGCGCCCACCTCAATCCCATTTTATTCCCATCACACTCCCATCGCACTCCTATTTCATTTCCATCATACTCCGGGCTTACTTGTATTTCTATTTCTATACTTTATACTATCTCAATGCATCATGACGACCTCCGTGGACGATTGGCGTAAACACCGGTTTTCAAGGTGTCGCCATCTCGAGGTCCCGGGTTCGATTCCCGGTCGGGTCAATGTAGAAAAACCCACTTTTTCTCCATTATCTCGGGCCTGAGTGTTTGTGGTACCTTCGTTGTTTCCGATTCCCATACCTCAAGTGCTTTAGCATCTTACATTGGGATTGGAGCAATGTACGTGATGTTGTCCCTATCTATATATGTATTTGTTTATTTATTTTTATGTTCCCAATACAGGGGTAGCCAGAGATCAAGACAATTTAGTCCTTTACCACCTCCATTTCACAGAAACTCATTTTGGGACAATGTGACAGGTGGTCAGCTCGCCGCCGGCTTTATATCCAAACCAACGATATATTTAAAATAAAATAAATATCTTCACGCAATTCCCAAAACAGGGGTAGAAAGAAGTTTAGTCTAGACAATTAAGTCCATTCGACCCACCTTCCACCGAAGATATTTTCTGCCACCTGGGGATCGAACTCGGGTCTCTCGACTCGGAATTCCGACCACCCAACCACTCTGTTACAGTGAGTTATATACTTTATTCTACGTCATGCTAATTCCGTTTTTCACGTGGCACCTCACCGGTGCTGTTTCGCTCTAATATATTTAAAGATTACCGTCCCTATCTACTATGTGACGACTATAACTAGTACACACGGAAGAAAATAGGATGATAATTCTACATTTAAATGACAATTTTGTGTTTTGTACAAATTTGGTCATTGCTTAAATTTAGAAAGTCACGATAGCCGAGTTGTTGGATGGTCGGAATTTCGAGTCGAGAGACCCGAGTTCGAACCCCAGGTGGCAGCTCTTACCAATGGGCGTTTCAAAAACTTATATACGAATTATATCGTTGGTTTGGACATAAATATGGCGACGGGCTCACCACCTATCACGTTGTCCCGAGAATATCTTCTTAAGAAGGGACTTAATTGTCTGGACTAGACCTCTGTCTCTACCCCTGTATTGCGTGAAGATATTTTTGCTTTAAGTTTAGAACTTTGACTCATCTCTCTCATGAACAATTGACATCTAGAGATTAGATATTCATCTATTCAACGTCGTGTTGTCAGTATATAGTAACATTGTTACAGAGATCAGAACAAATACAAGGAGGCTGCCAACCTGCTGAACGACGCCCTCTCTATCCGCGAGAAGACCCTCGGCGAGAACCACCCGGCGGTTGCCGCGACACTGAACAATCTCGCCGTGCTCTACGGCAAACGCGGTACGGGCATATGTTGATTAATATCTTCACGTCATTCACCATACTTGGGGTAGACAGGGATCTAGACTGTTGAGTAGTTTCGACCCACCATCCAGTGAAGACATGTTTTTGGGATAGCGTGATAGGTGGTGAATTCGTCGTCATATTTTACATATGTTTATGCAGATTGTATGTGTGTCAAAGACATTTTAATATATAAATAGGGATCTCATATGGGACTGCGGTTGGGACGTTGTCCATAGGTGTATAAGTATAGTAATAAATTTATTATAATAAGTTTATAGTACATTAAGAAAAAATGTAGAACAAAAGTAAGGTTACAGTAGTAGTGACGTTCTGTTCTTCTAGCTTGACTATGTAATAGTTCTGTATTAATGAGTTACAGTCCCTTATATTTTTAATATACTATATTGTACGTATATAAAATTTGTGTCTCATGGATTTGTCGGAATCGTAATGTTTGACAAGCGGGTTGGCGATAGCAGTACCAGACACGTCGTATCTGTATCTGAGACGTCATTGCCATCACTGGTTTGCTTTCCGTTTGGTGTTTGTTAAGATGACTATACCGCCATCTGTTAATTAAGGACATTATTAAGGTTATCTCAAGGTTGTAGTTATTGCTTATCTGGTGACATTCAAACGACTTTTACGGAAAGAAATGACGGTATATTCTTAATTACTCAAACTTCGATTGATATTTGTATTTACCTTTTAGAGTAGTTTAACTTTTAAAAGAGGCATCTTCATGTCTACCTTAAAAGTTTTGTTTAAGGTGTGTCTGTCAATATTTTTGTTGGAATGAAGAAGCTATTTATAGTTACGTCTTGTAAAGAGTATTTTTAAAAACCGCCACGTTCGAGAAGCGGTTTGACGATAATTGTACTAAACAGTGCACACCTTACAGGCTGTTTATTGTCCTCTCTTACAGCACCCACGATAAGGCATAACATACCATCGTATGTTATGTAGCTCATACGCCGCGCGACAGATACACAGACAGTTACGTGTATGAGTATGTGCAGTGCAAGTGTAATAAATAAATAAATACATAGATAGGAATAACACACAGTGCATTTTTCGCGGATTTTTCTGCCACGCAATTGCACTTTGTGGAATGTGCTGTCGTCAGTGGTTTTTCGGGACCGATACGCTTTAGGGACCTTCAAGAAAAGAGCCTATACCTTTCCCAAAGGCTGGCAACGCATCCGCTATTCTTCCGGTTTTGCAGATGTTCATAATCACTTACCATCACGAGTACCACCTGCTCGTTTGCCGCCTCCCTTTAAAAAAAAAACACATTGCTCTATGGCCAATGTAAGAAGCTAAAGGACTTATGGAATCGGATACAACGACGGCACGACATGCACCCGTGAAAATGTAGAAAAAGTGGTTTGACATTGACCCGTTCGGGAATCGAACCCCGGAGGGACGTGTCGGGTTTGTCTAAAATGTGTGTGCTGTGTGTGCGCGCAGGCAAGTACCGCGAGGCGGAGCCGCTGTGCAAGCGCGCGCTGTGCATCCGCGAGGCCGTGCTGGGCCGCGACCACCCCGACGTGGCCAAGCAGCTCAACAACCTGGCGCTGCTCTGCCAGAACCAGGTGCCGCGCCCGCGCACGCGCGCACGCACGCACGCACCCGCGCACGCACGCATAAACACACGCACGCACGTACACACGCATGAACATACACGCACGCACGCACGTACACACGCATTAACATACACGCACGCACGTACACACGCATGAACATACGCACGCACGCACGTACACACGCATTAACATACACGCACGCACGCACGTACACACGCATGAACATACACGCACGCACGCACGTACACACGCATGAACATACACGCACGCACGCACGTACACACGCATTAACATACGCACGCACGTACGCACGCACGCACGCATAAACACACGCACGCACGCACGTACGCACGTACACACGCACAACATACACGCACGTACGCACGTACACACGTATTAACATACACGCACGTACGCATTAACATACACGCACGTACGCACGCACGTACACACGCATTAACATACACGCACGTACGCACGCACGTACACGCATGAACATACGCACGCACGCACGCACGTACACGCATTAACATACACGCACGCACGCACGTACACACGTATTAACATACACGCACGCACGCACGTACGCATGAACATACACGCACGTACGCATTAACATACACGCACGCACGTACACGCATGAACATACACGCACGCACGTACGCACGTACACACGTATTAACATACACGCACGCACGTACGCACGTACACACGCATTAACATACACGCACGCACGCACGTACACACGCATGAACATACACGCACGCACGCACGTACACACGCATTAACATACACGCACGCACGCACGTACACACGCATGAACATACACGCACGCACGCACGTACACACGCACGTACGCAATAACATACACGCACGCACGCACGTACACACGCATGAACATACACGCACGCACGCACGTACACACGCATGAACATACACGCACGCACGCACGTACACACGCATTAACACACGCACGCACTCAAGCACGTCTACGTATGCGTACGCACGCGGTCACGTATTCATATTTACTGATGTACACACTCATTCACTGGATAAATCGTATAGACGCCACGTCCACACGCATACACACACACATGCACGCACGCACGCACACACGCACGTACACACGCATACACACGCACACGTACGCACGCATGTACGTCTACGTATGCGTACGTAGACACGCGGTCACGTGTTCATATACACTGATGTATACACTCATTGGTATTCACTGAATAAGTCGTATAGATGCCACGTCTACACACATATACACACACACACACACATGCACGCACATACGCACGCACGTCTGCGCATGCGTGCACACATAGTCACGTGTTCGCAAATACGCACTGATATACACAATCCCATTGGTATTCATGACGAGTTGCGTGATGGCATTGCGTGAACACTTAACACGTTACATTTGTGATTTGTAACTAACACTAACCGATAGATAATTAATCACTGAATATTTTGTTGAAATTTTTCCAAAAGACCTAAAATTTATTTGCAACACTTGGCATTGGCAACTCCACACTATCACTCTAACTTTAATAGACTTCGTCCAATACATGCTAATCTAATCTCAATTTTATATATAATTTAGTTATGATCTATCGAACGTCTTACATATTAACTGCTTTTTATATAGCATGTATATTTTATAGCATAGCTCCGATATTGGTGTAGACAAAGTGTGTCTTTGCAATTAAAGCCTCTTGACTCATCTTTCACTAAAATTTAATTGGGGTAAGTAAATTAAAAATATAAATAGGACAACATCACTTACATTGCTTTGATCCCAAAGTAAGCAGCTATTAAGGAATTAGAAACAATGAAGGTACCACAAACACCCAGACCCGAGAGAATGTAGGTTAACTGTTTTCTATATTAAACCGACCAAGAATCGAACTCTCTATAACTTTTGTACTTTATTATCTGAACTGATATGTACAAATGCGGTGAATGTACATAGATGCTTGTGTATGACAGAACAAGTACGAGGAAGTGGAGCAGTACTACCAGCGCGCGCTGGAGATCTACGAGAGCAAGCTGGGCCCCGACGACCCCAACGTGGCCAAGACCAAGAACAACCTCGCCTCTTGCTACCTCAAGCAGGTCGCTCACACATACACGGACTTTGAATTGATGAAGCTAAATGCCAAGCTAATTAGTAAAGCTAGCCAAGTCACGATAGCCGAGTTGTTGGGTGGTCGGAATTTCGAGTCGAGAGACCCGAGTTCGATCCCCAGGTGGCAGTACCAATGAGTGTTTTCAAAAACTTATGTACGAATTTCATCGTTGACTTGGACATAAAGGCGGCGACGGGCTCACCACCTGTCACGTTGTCCCGAAAATATCTTCGGTGGAAGGTGGGTCAAAGGGACTTAATTGTCTAGACTTGACCTCTGTCTACCCCTGTATTGGGAATTGCGTGAAGATATATTATATCATTTTTTGAATTAATAAATATCTTCACGACATTCTACATTCTGCGGTAGACAGAGGTCTAGATAGGTTAATAAGTCCTTTCGATTCACCTTACAGTGGAGACATTTTTTTGGTACAATGTGACAGGTGGTGTCGCCGTCTGCATGTCCAAGCCATCGATACAACACGTACTTAGTTTTAAAAAACCCATTGAAAAGAGGAACTGATTACTGTTGGGGTAAAAAATTTGGCCAAACGCAGTGTGGCACGAACCCCTTCGAGATGGAGTGACGATTTGTATCATGTTCGTGTTTTAGTTAGTAAATTAAAGAGAAATTTAAAAAACGCTTACTGTATAAGAACCGTGGAACAGAACGGAATAGGCCGCGGGTTCGAATCCCGACCGTGTCAGTAGATTTTTAATTTATTCTTAGATGTTTCTATGAAATCGCTATCATAGAGATGAATTGCAATGTTTATGTGTTAATTCCAGGGCAAGTACAAAGAGGCTGAGACGCTGTACAAGCAGGTCCTCACTCGGGCACACGAGAGGGAGTTCGGAACTATTGATGGTAAGACAATTATTTGTCTATTTACTATTAAAAATTGTCCACGATTTTGTAAGAAATTAACATTCACCATACACCGACTAACTGTATATTATGATAGGGATTTTTGCAGTAGTGACACAAATATAATTTTATACAAACAAAATAAATTACACATATGAACATTTTCTTCTATATTTAAATTGTCATGGTACCCTTTTTTGTTTTGCTATAACACGTTAGTGAAAAATGTACAGTTAAATAAACGCAATAGATACAGCTTAGCTTGCATAAACGAGATCACGTTAAAAGATACTGTTTTATTGGAATTAGGTTTTTTTCAGAATTTCAATAAAATTAATTTCCTAGCAGATAAATCTTAGATCTTTGCTTTAGACGTATAACAAAAAATAAATATTTGTATAGCCCACTGCTGGGCAAAAGTCTCTTTGGGACATGGATAACATATGGACTGGTCTGTCATGTGTGCATCCTGTTTTATTTATTATGATACCATAGAGAGTAGAACTTCATCTTTATACCTCTTTAGATGTTTCTTTTTTATTATGTTGCAGTGTTTTTTTTTTTCATTTGATTTTCTGTTTATTTTCTTTTTATCATTTCAGAATATATAGCATCATTAAAAAAACCTAAAAAATAACAAACGGCAGTTTTAGTATAGTTTCTTCAGACTAACATGCAAGAATGTGTGCAATATTTAAATATAGATTGTTTAAGACTCATAAACATTCCTGACAGATGATTACTGTCAGCATAAATATAATATTTTATTAGGCAAAGATGACATATTTTTTTAACCACTCGAAAAGCTTATGGTTGATAATATATGGTTGATAATAAAGATATATAGTTATAAATAAATATATATAATAAATAGTTTTATAGGGACTAGTTCGTTGACAAGATTTTTAAACGAAATATATTTTTGTTGCCAAAGAGAATAAATAGACTCAGGATACTTGTCAATTCAATTAAATCTGTGTATCGTTATAATATGTATGCAAATAGATTTTAACAAAGCCAGCAAGCAAGCTAATCTACATAAAATTTATTCAATATGAAACTACCAAATGTTTTACGTTCCAAGTCTATTTGGGTTATGTGCAATACGTGTATATAAAAACTACTTATAGTACGAGTATGACGACTTTGCCGCTCCGGTATCGGACGAGAGAATTCAAAGCTGTTCAAAGCTTCGTCATATAAAAACGTGTACAGGGTTACATCAGTCATAGGCTGATTTTAAATTAAAAAAAATATATAAATTACAAAAACTACCAATTTATCCAATAACCGTTAATTCGTACTTTAGAACAACTAAAAAGTAAAACAACTACGAACAAAGTCACGATAGCCGAAGGGTTGGGTGGTCGGAATTTCGAGTTAAGAGACCCGAGTTCGATCCCCAGGTGGCAGTACCAATGAGGTTTTCAAAAACTTATGTACAAATTACATCGTTTGCTTGGACATAAAGACGGCGACGGGCTCACCACCTGTCACGTTGTCCCGAAAATATCTTCGGTGGAAGGTGGGTCAAAGGGACTTAATTGTCTAGACTTACTTCTGTCTACCCCTGTATTGGGAATTGCGTGAAGATATTTTTTTCTTATTTTTTTTTAGAACAACTAAAAAGTGAACGGGACAATAATAATAATAATAATAAATATCTTAACGAATAATACCTGACAAAGTCAGAGAGGCAAAGTTATTGTACTCGTATTAAGCTCGCAATATACTGCAGTTAATATCTTGCACATGTTACAAAAAGTTAATATTTAATGTATTTTCTAGTTTGCATTAAATTTATCAATTGAAAGTTAATCTACATAGATTCTTGTGTATAATAGACTTAAAGCACATAATCTTGTGCAATACGTACTGTAATATGAAAAACTATATATATATATACTATACATATGACCATAGCACAAAATCCTATAAGCGTTTTAATTACCTGTAGTATAATATATATTTTTTTATTATAAAGAAACTGCATTAAGTAAAGATAATATATTGCTTTTAGGATTTTGTTAGTAACACAGACAATTAGTATTTTTAATGTAGTCATTTTAATTGTTTTGCTTGTAGAATATAACTATTTATATTTTTGGTTATTGTGAATTATTTCTGTAGATCTCTTTTTGCATTTTGTTAAATACTCGATTATATTTGTAGATGGAATCATTTTTATTCTTGCCATTAATATGTTTGTATATGTTGTTATGATTATTTAGATAAATTTAGCAAATACAAGCAGGGTAGAAAGCTTAATAAATTGCATGAATTCTAATTATAAATACATAATCCTAATATAATACTGTAATAATTTGTTTTAGCCCAACATGTATGCGCCTTTAGTCTTTAGCTTATGTTGCCTTAGTATTTATTAGAAACGTTAAAAATTACACAGCAAAACAGTGCTTAAATAAGTCTGTATTAATCTGGTGTATTTTAAATATGTTATTTGTTATTAGAAATAAATTATTACCTTTGCTTATGTTGTGCCTAGTTTTACTGTGAAAATAAACAGTTATTAGAGAAACAATATAGTTAATAGTGTGTATGACACTGTAAAAGATCGCTTCTATAATTAGAATAAAAGAAATTTCTGAGAACTTGACTATATTCATCAAAATATTTTGTTTTGTTCAAATAGCAGTTAATTCAAAAATCAACAAATATCCAAAAAAAATTTAGAGGCTAGATAGCGTTTTATGATTACAAAGTAATGTTTTGTTTGTTGCATATTGAAATTAAATAATTTATAGAATATGCTTACCATACTTATATACCTTCCAATATAACGCAAACTTATTTCTACCACTGTTCCAAAAGTAGATAATAGCATTATTATTCGTAAAAGTGGATATTAAAAAAAAATAGATATTGGCTATCATATTGAAGGGCATTTTTCTTCAATAATTCTGATTATATTTTTTTTTATTTTACTTGTTTGTGGACAATCCTCCTTTGAATAATACATTACACTAAAACAATCAATATTGTTGGCAGTTACTTGGTAGGAATTGAACAGACAACATTAAAGTCTCATCATCATTGGTGCAAGAGTTCTCTTGAACAAATGTATACTTTCACCACTTTTATGTCAACGCACAAGTGGTAGAACTAAGTAAAACTAAAAATACTATGTAAACGTAGTATGTCTTTTTAAGTAAGATTAAATTCTTGATTTGAAAAATTAAGAATAGTGGACCACATTCTCTAGATTTTCTTTTTGATGGCAACATTTTGGGGGAACCTCAGCTAGATTGACTTCTTTTTAAAATTTTCTTGTAGCAAGTGGCAGTTTTTCGGCCAATTTAACCCTCAACGCTTAATCAAAGTCAAAAGTTGATGTATTTTTGTACTGTATAATACGTGGAGTACCGCCCACTCATTGAATTCTGTCTCTCTGCCTTAAATTGACCAATGAATATGAGTTTATAAATGATACATGTTATCTATGAATCAAATTCATAGAACAACTGTGTAAAGTTTTAGCAACAATCTCTATTCCCTTTTACTTGGAAAAGGGTTGATGTATGATTGTCTTCATATAATACCAATTTTACATACCAAAACGAAACATGTACCTTATTTTTCCTAAACGAATTTAAAAATGAAATGTATAGAATCTATGTTCTCTTTTCAAATGAAAATTTTAAAATTTTATATTGTATTTTGACAATTAAATGCCGATATTGTAAAGTATTGTGACGTTATTTATTTTGTCCTAACTTATTAGTAACGAAGACCGTACAATGTGACAAAAGTTTTGCCTAGGTGAGTGACACAAGTTTGGATTACATATCAGTGTGGCACAGGCAGGAAAGGTCTCTAGTGTTTTTATTTTCTTTAATCTATGGCAAATAATCTATGGTTTATTAGTATGCCAATGACAAGAAATCGATGTGTTTTTGTTTTCAAATGTTTTTGTTTTTAATTTCTGCTACCTATTGTGTCACACCTTCCCAACTTGTGTCACATATTTTATTATCAAGTTTTGTAAGCGAGAAATCGTTAATTGTGTTTTTTTTTTTAAATAGACTAATACTTTTGTAATTTTATAGTTGTTTAATCTTTAACGATTTCTTGTTTCACTTTCAATTTATATTTTACATAATTATTAAGATTATATAATAATAAAAGTCTTTATTAATTTCCTTATAAAGGCATGTGGAGACTTAGTATCAAATTTAATTTCTTTGCGTGAGGTTTAATTTATGTGTCAGTCAAGTTTTATAGCTTTTTTTATATTATTTGTTTATACTTATCGTATCAATCGGAGATAATCAAGGGTCTGGTATATTTCAGGCGACAACAAACCGATCTGGCAAGTTGCTGAAGAAAGGGAGGAAAATAAGCATTTGCAAAAGGAGAATGCACCTTACGGCGAATACGGTGGATGGCATAAGGCTGCCAAGGTATTTGAATCGATTTTATAGTGTTTTATTAAATATCATGCTTACAAAGGCAACGGCGATAGGCTTACCACCTGTCACGTTATCCCAATACTCTTTGTAGAAAGATGGGTCGAAGGGACTTTATTGTCTAGACACATTTTAAAGAAAAATCTTAATGAAATATGATTCAGAAACATCTTACACAATAAATAAATTATCTTCATGCGATTCCCATTACAGGGGTAGACAGAGGTCTTGTCTAGACAATTAAGACCCTTTGACCCATTTTCCACCGAAGATATCTTCGGGACAACGTGACAGGTGGTGAGTCTGTCGTCGTCCAAGCCGTATAAAAATCGTACATAGGTTTTGAAATACCCATTAGTACGAGCCTGCCACCTGGGGATCGAACTCGGGTCACTTGACTCGAAATTCCGACCACCTGACCAATAAATAAATTAATTAAAAAAAATTATGTGTGAAAATTGTGTGTGTCGCTTATATATCTTTGAAAACACGATATATATGTAATTTGTAGACGGTTCAATAGTAGGCTTAGTAGGTAGTAAACCTGCCTTTGAAGCTAAAGATTGTTGGTTCCGGGGAATGTTTATGGAATGTTTATACTTGAGTCTAGGTTCTTTATATATACATATATGTATATGAATATTCATCCTGTGAATATATATATATATATATATATATATATATATATATATATATATATATATATATATATATATATATATATATATATATATATATATATATATATGTTGGTATATTTTACTGTTGTCTTGGTGTCCAAGACCACCTATCATCACCAAATACGCTTCCCTGATAGGTGGATCGAAGGTACTTATATGTCTTGATCCAGTTTGAGTAGTTCAGAACGCGCGGAGATAATTTTTTTAATCATCCAACCGTTACCGTATGCTGTACATTCTAGACCCTAGTCCTCACAGGGTCGATGTCAGTGCTGTCAGTACTGTCAGTAGAGTGTGCGTGAATATATGTTTGAATCTGAGTTGCAGGTGGACTCGCCGACGGTGACCACGACGCTGAAGAACCTGGGCGCGCTGTACCGGCGCCAGGGCAAGTACGAGGCGGCCGAGACGCTGGAGGACTGCGCGCTTCGCAGCCGCAAGGAGGTGCGTGCGGGGGCGGGCGACAGGCTCGCCACCTGTCGCGTTGTGGCGAAATGCTAGGCTCCGGTCAGAATGACTACAAATAGTCTGGACCTCTGGCTACTCATGTTTGGGAATGAGAAACAATTTCTCGGGTGTATGGGTGTTTCCGATTCCCATACCACTATTTTACTGTACAATTTTTTTTATTATTTATTTATTGCATGGTGCAATAAATAAATAAAGAGGTAAAAAGAGATGTGAGAAGTGACGATAGCCGATTGCTTTGATCAAGAGATAAGTTACCCGAGCTTGATCCTCAGAAGGTAGGAGGTACCAATGAGTTTCTTTTATCTTAATGTCCAAGCCGACGCTGTAATCGTGCATAAGTTTTTGTAAAAACCTCATTATGAACCTACAATCCAACCAAACTCGGGTTTTTTGACTCGAACTCCAATCACCCAACCACTCGGCTATGGTGACTAGTCTTGAATTGAAAGGTTTAGTTTTTTAATATTACTTATATTTAATTTATAGTCACGATAGCCGAGTGGTTGGGTGGTCGGAATTTCGAGTCGAGAGACCCGAGTTCGATCCCCAATTGGCAGGCTCGTACCAATGAGTTTTTCAAAAAACTTACGTACGAATTATATCGTTGGCTTGGACAGAAAGGCGGCGACGGGCTCGCCACCTGTCACGTTGTCCCGAAAATATCTTCGGTGGAAGGTGGGTCGAAGGGACTTAATTGTCTAGACTCGACCTCTGTCTACCCCTGTATTGGGAATTGCGTGAAGATATTTATTATTATATATTTAACAATTTCCGTTTATTTTAACAAACTGCTTTTATTTATATCTATGTATGTTTATTATACTTACACTAACACTTATATTGTTTTAATTTGCAATTTATAGCGTTGTATGTGAGTTTAGGACAGCCATTGATAATACTGTCTCCATTGATGACATTTAACGACCGTCCGTGGACGAGTGGCGTACATTCTGAGGTCCCGGGTTCGATTCCCGGACGTGTCATTGTCTAAAACACTTGCCACATCGTCTCGAATCTAGTTGCTTGGTGGTACCTACGTTGTTTCTGATTCCATAACACAAGTGCTTAAGTTACTTTGGGATCAGAGCAATGTATACTATGTCGTCAATATTGCTATACAGTCTACGTATGTATTTATTTATTTATGATTCATTTGCACGCTGCTCAGCACGTCCAACAAGTAAGTCGCAACCCAGATAAAAACGTAAATTGGAGCAAACATTTCGTTTTACAAAAGCACTCCGCTAACAATAACGCACCGAGGAAGGTGACCGAAGTGTGAGCTGATCAATGCCACTTATCAAGTGTATGATTTATTTTTACTCTTGAATTCCTTTAGATTTTATCATTTTCCTTCGAATATTTTGTATGAGACTTTCATGTAGTATGAATGCTTTGGGTTTAGTCATATGGGAAACATGGAGGTTTACTTTGATCTCATCTGTAGATTTTGTTTATAACAATAAAATACTTCCATGATATTTGTTCAACTTCTTTTTCTCTTTACATTGTATGTTTATTATAAGAAGTATAAAGTTGCTTTGAATTATATAGAGAATATACTTAAATAATATTGTAATAAAAATGACATGTAATTTTGTTGTTTACTATAGTTTATGAAATGTGACATAACATGACATTGATTTTAAAATATCTATTGATGATAACGTCAGTCAATCGTTTGTCTATGGAACACAGGAAATTAATTGCCCTTTTGATGATGAACCATTCTTTGCGTTTTTACTTGTGAATTATTATGTTTTTAGTATATTTAGATAAATCGTTCGATAAGTTTGACACATCCCATCAGCTCATAACTATTTACGATTTGAATTCTTTTGTAAGAAGAGAGCAAGACGGGGTGACTGTCGTTGCCAGGCACATTCGAAACAATAAAAATGTTTTAGGTGCGTTCATACAGCTGCAGAGGCTGCCTATAACACACACATAAATACACACACGCCCACGCACAGTAATGTTGTCGCGCCCAAACTTATCGAACTGTAGCTGTAACTATAACAGAACCTAATCTTTGTTGGTGCTGTTAATTTTTCCTTGTTACGTAAAATAACAATAATTTTATTTGCTTTGCACATATTTCAAAAAAATTATTAATTCAATTCTATTACGTAATATAGATATTAGTTTAATTATTTAAATTATCTCAGTCATGTAAAAAAATGGTGAATTTCTGTTTGTTAAAAGGATTTAGAAGACAAAAATGTTAAGAGGAAGAGAGAAGATAAACAATTCAACATCCAAACAGATCAAAAATAGATCAGAGCACGATGTAACATTCTGCTAAAATCGCGCTAAAAATAACGGCTAATCACATGTCGTTAATCTGTGCCGTTTTAGTTTTTAAATCATGATAAGGCAAAGACGTTGAGCTCGGTTAGGTTTAATGGCTTTTGTATTTGAAATCCAACATTAGGCATTGGACATCGTGAAACAGTCGCGCGCGAGAAGCGGCCGCCACGGAAGCCGTGAATCCATGGAGCCCCATCAGGAGCATCACGACGAGGTTAGGACTGCGGCTTAGGGCTTCTGTGTTGTGCTGTGTTTGTCCGTTTGTCCGTCTGGAAACAAAAGAAAGCGCTGCTGTGTTCACATACGCTTATGGCCATTGAAAGGCGGGGCGGGTGGTGAAGCGATTTTAACTGTGTTGTTTTTTTCTGTTAATTTTAACGTTATGTGTTAATATTAACTGCTATCACGTTAATATTAACAGTTAATATGTACGTATATTGGAGCAAGTATAAAACTTGCTACTTTTAAATTACGAAAGTCATAGTCGAGGGTCGCGAAGTAACAATTGATTTAGATTGTGTTAAAAATAACGTTATTCGAAACATTAATAACAATTAATTAGCTACTTGCTGTAAGTAATAGCAGTTATGCTAACTGTCATGCTCATTAAAATTACAATAACTGTTAATAACTCATTCATTACCAGAGATTACCGGAAAATTGCTAAACCTGAGACGTTCGGGTTGAATTAATCAATCATCTTACGGTAATAATTAACGGTAACGTAAATTTATTTGAAACTCTACAATTTATATAAAAATTATGATAATTATGATTTACTTAACATCAAAAAGACCAGCTCTTTGATTTTCTTTTAAAATTAATTGACATATCCATCATATTCAAAATTTCCATCCGCTCTGCCTTTCATATTCGGGTCCCACAGAAACAAATAGAATTCACAATAACGTTTTCATAGTTCACATAGTCCATAGTCATAGCGGTACGTTCACTCTCTCCACAATATCTTCACAATAATACGCATCATTTTATTTAGACATAAAAAATTTGCAGATTAAATATGAAAGTTCGATCTCAGCTTATTTCATTCGTTTTGTTTATGCATGTGTGCTTTAAATTATTACAAGTGTAAAATGTTAAATTATTTCGTGGTATGTTGTCATGGTGATAATCAAATAAGTGGTTTTGTTTCGATAAATAGCTGTGACTCGGTTTGAAACCTTTGAAGTGTTAATTATCGTTAATGAGTTTAAGTTTATTCACGTATAAAATTTCCATTTATCACTTATACCTTAACATAGTATTGCAGTGAATAAATCATTGTAGGTAAAGAATTAAAATGGGCCTCTAATACTAATAGATGATTTAGATATTTGATTTTTGAACAGAACGTTTAATTTATGGCATTGTCTCTGGAACATTTTTAATCTTGAAATTATAAGTTATTATATTGATATAATATATATTTCATTTATTTGGGATTGCACGCCATTTCACTTTTCGCATCAGAAGTGTTGTAAGTTGCGGAGTTTGGTAGAGCAAAATGTAACTTATCTTTGCAGGAGAATTTTATATTTAAATTTTTCATGTTTCTTATTTCTTATTATTTGCTTTCATATTTTCTCATTATAATGTATATTTTATTTATTTTATTTTATAAGTTTTACATGTGTCTGTTTTGTTCATATCTGGTATTTAGGTATTGACAATTTTTTTTCATCCGTCACGATCACGCTTCCATCGTTCTTATTTGCACATGTTGATTTGTTTTTTTTTCTTTTGTTTCAATTTTAGGGCACGAACCAGGCGACCGAGCCACGCATGAACCTTAAGTCGAAACTGTTCAATGCGCTAGGCATCAACACAGGCAGTAGCGCACCGCACCAGTAGTCTTAGATTAAGACCTAACCTAGGGTTTAGCTTTTCTAAGTAATCACTCGCTTTTCGACGTTGATGACCCTCGGTGCTTTTGAGCAACTTTGAGCTAACACCTCGCAATTTTGCTCGGAAGCGTGTCCTCGCTCATTACTGTGGAGGGATTATCACACGTTTCACACTCAAATTCACTGTCCGCCTGATTGTATTTTATAGTACTTTATAATCTGTTACGAAGCACATACGGTTCTTTTTTTTTTTTTAATTAGTTGCATATTTTTAATCTGTGGCTCATTTCTATAAAATGCAAAATGGCGGGTTTACGTAGCTTAGTATTATTTATTAGCATGCTGTAAGTCTTAATTTTAAAATAATAAAAAAAATTATATATAATTTTGTTATTGAAATAACGGAATCATGATGTGTGATAGTGAGAAATTATTGAATCATGGGAACCGTCCTACGGAAATGTTTTAAATATTTATTAAATCTCGTCCCCGGCGTACAAATACGTATATATATTTTACCGTCATGACGAAATTTTATAATCACAGTGTCGTTTTATATAATTTTTATTTTATTTCTATTATTTCCATTATTATTATAATTGAATTATCCATTGCAATTTTAATTCCATACAATTCTAAGTGTACTGATAGAAAAATGGTGCATTTATGTTGTTTAATTAATATTTTCATTTAGGTTCCGATATTTATTGTTTATAAATTATTTTCGGCGTAATATTGCATTTATTTCATTGTACTGTCAAATAAACGTAAGTTTCATTTTTGCATGACAACGATTTTATTCTTTTCACTTGCGATATTTTAATTTGCGGATGTGGAATTTCGTTGCTCTTGAAATCGGAATGCATGGATGTGATTTGTTTTATTATAGAGAATGTTTCAAGCAAAGTTTTAACTACGTATTCACCGAGTCTTCTCTTTCTTAATATCAATAAGGTTCATTCCAGTGGTAGAGTATGTTTGTTTAAGCTATATGTGAGAGATTAGGTGATAAATATTAATATAGTATTTTTTATATACATTGATTTTATTTTGTATGCGGGTGCTGCTTGAGTGTATAAGTTTTTAACGCCTTTATATTATTGATACAGAATTTTGAGAAATTTAAGTACAGTTTTAGATGAATCTTGAGTACCATTGTCTATTATTGAATCTCCATTGTATGCCAATCATTTCGCAACAGGTATTTCGGAATTTTTTTTTTGATATTGTTTTGCCTCGATCTCGGGGCGTAGAATGATAATTTTTAATTGTTAATAAATATTTATGTAACTGTTTTTTTGTTTTATTTTCGCTTTTTTTATTTTGTAACGACGGGTCTATTGTGTAATGCAATTTATACATCTATGGTTATTAATTTGTTACACAAAGAGATAAATTGTATAGTGTATACACTGCATAAATGTACACTGTACAAAAGTACACACTGACACTTATTCAGCAACGGCTTTTTCCTATTTGTAGGTGAATGATGGTATCCAACTCATAAAATTAGTTGAACATTTTGTAAAATATTATTCATTCTTGATTTCATTACAAAATGTATTCAAAGCGTGTAGAATTAGCTATGCATTTTAACCAAAATATATTTCTTTGAGGATTAATTTAAGAAACTTTATTAAATACTGCTATGGTAAAGAATGAAGACCTAACTAAATAACTGATTATAAAATATGATATTTTATAACCATCAGATTTTCTATTCTAATTCTTTTCATAAAAAGCCTATAATTCATTGGATGTGTTTAATAAATTACACTACTCTCATAACTGTCGAAATGGTACTGTATTATATACCTATACAAAAGTGTTAGTTTTAAATACTTTAATGAGATAAATCTGTACACTTGATCGTACATAGTTCTTCATGAGTTCGCTACTTAATTTTATCTTAATATTTAAGGGGACACTACCATGATCTCTTTAATGCTCAGTTCATAATATTAACTTAATTATTACGTCATATGCTGCCGTTATATTTGCGCCGCAAGTGGAACTAAAAAGAAATACATGTCGTCATATTCGTTTTTCTAACGTACCGATGCAATCGTTGAGCTAAAACAATTTTTCATATGATGTCCAGGTGAAAAAAACAAACAAAAAAGACAGTTTAGGAACTATAATATGAAGACCTTAATTATTTGAACCTTAATTAGTTGAATTACGGGTCGAAATCAAATATTTGTGTGAATGGACTCATTATTTATAATATTCTATTAGCTTGATATTAAGACCGCGATGGCCATACTTGTCCCACGTTGTCTCGAAGGGTCGAAAGGACTTCATTGTCTAGATCACTGCCTACCCCCAGTATCAAAAGTTGCGTGAAGATATAAAAACACTAGATTTGAATTGCTTGTTAAAAGATCATGGTAGACCACCAGATTAGAATGTAAGTTGTATAACACTCGCTCGGGCAGTCCACATCCGAAATGGCTCGGAATGGAAGTTTCTAGAAACTTCGGTACTAGCTCAGACGCTCTTCCTTGAGACTTGCAACGGGTCGCAAGCCGCCCGTCGGTATACCTCGCCGACCCTGAGAGGTAACAGTCATCCTAGTAGAGGTAACAGTCATCCAGATGTAGACCTCGCCGACCCTGAGAGGTAACAGTCATCCGCGTAGCATTTACCACAGAGTATTGCATGAGACACTGAATGACCATAGACTGTTCCTTACTGGCTTATGTCTGAAGACTATATAATATTCTGAAGGTAAGTAATAAGGCCACGTTCACAACGATTGCGGATAGCGGAGCGGTGGGAAGAGTGGCACAATGAGCAGCTTTATGTATAGAACTGTTTTCGCTAATGATACTTCAATTAAGTGTTGCCAGCTTTGTCTCTTATTTTGTCGTATAAATTTACATTATGATTAGGTTCTCGTAGCATTCTTGTAACAACTTATTTATCATTTTAAATCCTTGCGTCTGGTTTAGCCGTAAAATATCTATGATGTAAACTTTTGCTATATGGAGATTTATTATTCAAATACTATGCCGTAGATTCGTAAGGGTATACTATAAAGCACTTTCGGTTTTTCGTTGACTTATCGCTTGCACATAACTGTTGCTATCCGAGCAGTTTACTCGCTACCATCCATTTCTCGCTCTACTCACTGCTTTATCACAAAATTTTTGTCTAATGCTCCGCATTCCACCCGAAGCAACTTTGGATACATACAGAAGTCAATTGCATTTAAATTAAAATGGGTATTTTATTTTTCTACACAATGTTCTGTTATATAGATAAAATTTTTCTTCCTACATAAAATCACAGCACGTAAAGAAATCAGGTTATGTGAAATTTACATTAGGAATTCGGTAGCACTTGCTTTATTTGAAATAAATTTCCTGAAGACCTTTGAGAACTGTTGCGATCGTTACAATGTTATTTTAGTGTTGCCAGTATCGATATTTTACCGTATTTGTGAAATATACATGAGTATGCACGCTATACATATAAATATACACGCTGTAATAGTTAGAATTGAAAAGTAGGAAGTAAAATCATAAAGACATACTTTTCATTTAGCATGAAGCGCGGAAGGTCCCTCTCCGAGCTCAGTAACAATTCGGCCAGCGCCAAGCATCTGCAATCCCAGCAGCGGTAGCCAGTCGTCATAAATAAAGGAATTCTTCAACGATTTGTCACTTTAACACTCGTACGAATATTAGCTTTTAAATGAATACTCATTTTGTTTTACAATAACGTTTTAATACTTGAATTTTATAAACAATATGCGTAAGTATTGGATTTTACAGTTATATTAATTTATGGAATATTTTTTTATGAAGTAAGTTCAATTTATTTTATTGTGTTTATTGTAGGCTGCATCTTGGTTACTTCAGTAGTTACTTTCGTCAATTTTTATAGAAAAAATATCGAGTATATGTTGTACGTACTTGTATAGTACATAAGTAGCTTTTAAGGTACTATA
Organism: Sericinus montela; assembly: GCA_029286605.1. Classification (NCBI taxonomy): domain Eukaryota; kingdom Metazoa; phylum Arthropoda; class Insecta; order Lepidoptera; family Papilionidae; genus Sericinus; species Sericinus montela. Next base: position 9,222,736 of record JAGSMR010000040.1, read on the forward strand.
AAATAACCTTAAAATTAATTTCTAAGAACTTTTAAGATCTTACAAAAAACATAAAACAACCCAAAAATATGGCGTTTGATCTAATCGCTTACAAAAATTCACTTGATTGTGAGAAATTGCATATTATATAACTGCGTGCCTAGAAATTGACTAGATGATTATAATAAATTACAAAATAAAATACGAACGTCTTAGCAATATGGCGGACAAATTTTATAAATGAACTAATGTTATTATTGTTTGTTTAGAGAACTTGTTAAAACCGGAACGGTAATTAATCTAAATAAACATGAATTTTAAGTAAGGTCTAACTGGTATCAATATAATATCTCAGTATGAATAAGCATTCATAAAATATATGCCAAGTAGAAAAAACTCATATTATTTTTAATCGTAAATTTATCCAATTAAAAACTTAGTCACGTTTTGCTTCGTGGATAGATTCAGTTTTATTAAATTGTTATTGATACCTACTTATAAGTAATCTAATTGATGTCGCTGAAATATCATTAACGTACTAAAAGATTGAGATTTGTACGTGCATTGTGCACGTATGTTTCCGCTTAATAATAATATTATTACTTATTATCTTTGAAATATTTAATGGAAATTACAAATTATTAATTCGCTATCATTTTATTAAATTGGTATTTTTTTGATATTTTATTTTAATAATTGTTTACAATAATTAAGGTTTTTATATATTTTGTTAAGCAAAAATATTTAAAATCGCGTAAATTAATATATATTTTATATCGCATTAAAATAAAACTTAGGATAAGAACTAATCATATTGTCTTTCTATGTTAGTATTAAGTTATGTATATCAACTTATTTTATTCCTCTATTAAGAATTATTTTTACCATTTTCAATTAATATTAGATACTATAATAGTAGCGCTTACAAAATATTAGTATTTCTTATTGTAGTCATATTTAAATATCCTTATTTGATCTCAAAATGTATTTGTTGTATTGTTTTAAATTAAATTAAATATTTTTAAGAAACTTGCAGTTTTACTGTAATCGATTCCTAATATTATAATAAAATTTCCTATCAAAAGTGTATACCGAGTGTAAATAAATTATTAAACGGGACTGTTTATAATATAATAGCGGCCTGTAAATGTCTACTACTAAGCCTCTACTACTAGTCCTCTCTAAAAGAACTTGGGAATCTGTCATATGTTTCTCCATTATAAGTTGGCGGACTTAATCTACTTCGAAACTATACTTTTTCTTTTCTTAGACATAGATCGTAAATTCCGCACTTAAAATATACTATTAGGTATACTTAGGTATACTTTGTCTGCGACATGATTTAGTGATTTAGTGGTTACGCTAACTGTTAGGCCATGTGTTTAAAGTTCTAATCCCAACCGAAGCTGCATTGTATAAGACAGGATAGCTAGCTAGCTAGCTACTAGATATTAAAAATAAATATAAATATCTTCACGCATTTCCCTATACAGGAGTAGACAGAGGTCTAGTCTAGACACTTAAGTCCCTTTGACCCACTTTCCACCGAAGACATTCTCGGGAAAACGTGACAGGTGGTGAGCCCGTCGCCGCCTTTATGTCCAAGCCAACGATATGATTCGTACATAAGTTTTTGAAAAACCCATTGGTACGAGCCTGCCACCTGGGGATCGAACTCGCGTCTCTTGCCTCGAAATTCCGACCATCCAACCACTAGGCTATCGTGACTATTACTTGATAATAGGTTTTAATTAGACGTGTTTCAACTGCCCAAATATTCTTTGAGACAAATTAGAACAGAGGAATGTTAGATACACTGCTGCGGGATGACTGATTTGACTCATCCTCGGAATATTATTCAGGTGAGGTTTGTAAAGGCGAGTATGTAAGTATTAACCTATATTTAACAACATGTAAAAGTCTACTGTAGGCATCTACTATAAGACCAGTGATCAGACATTTTTGTTTGTCAGTTACTCACTATCGTTCTATAATGAATTAACACGCGGTTCCAATGTTACAAATAGTAAAAATAGTAAAAACACAATAGTAAAAATTTCTGTATACGATCTTCGACGAGTTTAGATCTTTTTTTTTATATAGAAAAGGGAGGCAAACGAGCTGGTGGCACACGTGATGGTAAGTGATTACCGCCGCCCATGAACACCCGCAATACCAGAGGCATAGCAGATGCGTTGCCAGCCTTAGAGTGTCCCCCAGAATTGGGGAGGGGTGTGTGGCCTCCGGTTACCTGCACTCATCAGACGTAACGCAGAAGTTTGTTAGACTTCTACTTCACGCCGGTACTCTGTGAGGTCGTGGTACTTCCCCAGTCGAGCCGGCTCATTCATGCAACAACAAAAGCTGATGCGTGGCTCTACCACTGTTAAAATCAATTTAAAAATTCTAGCACTCAGTAGTCTGCACGCCATTGCCAATACAGGAGAAGATAGATCTAGACAATTAGGTCTTCTCGACCAACCTTCCACCGAAGACATTTTTTAAGACAATGTGACAGGTGGTGAGCCTGTCACCATCTTTATGTCCAAGCCAACGATATAAATCGTACATAAACGTTTACGTTCATTTTTGATACCCATTGGATGGACCCAATGTAAAAGAAAATAAATGGTAAATTAAAAAAAAATGGTACGAGCCTGCAACCTAAGAATCGAGCTCGGAGAATCCATTCGGATATCGTGACTACTTTGTCATACATAAAGACTTCAATACATTTTTTCCTCCCTATGTCTATACAAAGGAGACTAGTGACCCGCTCCGGCTTCGCACGGCTTAAGAAAGCATACACACTGCACTTGTTTTACTGTTGTAGTATCGTAAATAGTAAATAAGAAGTTTCGTGCTCCTTTCTTTTAAAGTGACGAATTTCCATTTAAATTTTCGACCTTAAACTTAACTTAGAGGTGAAGTTTAGCTTACTTACTTACTTACTTATCTTCACGCACAATCCCTGACGGGGTAGCCAGAGAGAACAGATCGCCAAGTGTCACGATCCTCATACTTCTTTCAGATTCATCTTCTTCATGCATGGACGGCTAGGTATCCGAGTACTCTTGATCCTCCCTTCTTCGAGCAATTTGCTCACATGGTCTTCGAAAGTTAGTCTCGGTCTACCTCGACACCTTTTAATATTAACTTTCGCACTATATAAAATATACTTCACCATTCGGTCTTCACTCATTCGCTCAACGTGCCCAAACCATCGAAGCACTCCCTTATCCATTTTGTGACAAGGTCATCTTTCAAACCTGCCATATTGCGAATCTCTTCGTTTCGAATTCGGTCGACCATGGTAAGGCCGCAAATTTTACGAAGAAATCGCATCTCCACTGCATTCAACCTGCTTTTATGCTTCTTCTGGCATACCCAGGTTTCGCTGCCATATAACGAACGTACCAACACTGCGTTATGTAATGCAAGGCGTGCACTTTTCACTACGCCTTGCCTTTTGACTAACGCAGTCAGGGCACCACTGACTTTGTTCCCGGCAGCGACACGCCTGTCCACATCTAAATCACATCTTCCATCCCGGCTAAACGCACTCCCCAAGTATACAATTTCATTCATCTGTTCTAGACATTCCTGATTTACCCAAATTTCGCACTTCGTTCTATCTTCGTCCCTTTCAAATACCAGAACCTTAGTTTTATTAGAATTCAAAGGAGACCTTTACTTTCACATTCTTTTTTCATACGCGTGACTAATGCCTGCAGTTCTGCCTCTGATGGTGCAATGAGCACTGCATCATAAGCATACAGCAGACAATTTACTTTTATGTCACCCAATTTCACACCCAAACAGCTATCTTTCAGACATGACACAACCCTGTTTTATGCCCGTTTTGACGCTAAACATGGGTGACAGGTCATGCCCTACCCGCACACAGGCTTCTTTACAGTCACAGTAAAGTGACTGCACAGCCCTTAGCAATCGACCATTCACATCATACCCCGGCAACAGTTTCCACATTTTCTTCCTTACAATATCCTTATCAAATGCTTTCTTGAGATCCACAAAAGCACAGATAATCTGCTGGTTAGCAGCCAGAAGCCGTGTGTTCTCCATGATCATGCGGAGAGAAAACATTTGATCCGTGCATCCTCTTCCAGGTCTAAACCCACATTGTGCCTCCCATAGAAATCTTTCCGATTTCTCTTGCATCCTACCTGTCAAAACCTTCGAGTAAACTTTACTTGGTAAACTGGTCAAGCTGATCGCCCGATAGCACCCGCAGAATGACCGCGGATTGCCAATTATCCGGAACAGCCCCCGTTCGCCAGCACAAATTGCACAGCAGATAAAAGCTATCCCAGACGCGTGACCCACCATATAAGAAAGTCGGTACCAACGCAGTGTTGGTCACAAAAGACCCTTTTCCTTGCATACAGCCAGTATAAGCTTGCCAGCATCATTAACCAGCACATTACCGCTGACCTTCCGTTTGGTCTCATTGTTTCGATCCACTCATTCGTCTTATCTCTCGTGCCTCCTCTAACATTCCATGTGCGAACTCTGCACTCCGTCCTCCACCTTCCGCCGTGTCGGGCTGTGCGTGACGCGCGGCGGTCCCCAGCGCCGCTTTGCGCGCTGCATTTCACACCAACGTAGACGAACTGGTGTGCGTCGCCTTTGGGGGGACGCCCTAACCCTCGTTGGCATGGGTGCGCAGCTGTGTAGAAATGCAGCTCTGAAAAGAGCTGGCAGGGGTCGCGACGAGCACGCTTCTACAATGAATTTTAGCAAAACATCAATTTAAATTAAAGAGAATAAAAATATACTTATTACAAATAATGGCAGTATAACCAACTCAGAAAATGTCATATAATCACAGAGACGTTCAGGCAGCACCACCAAGTTGCGAGGTCGCTGGTACTACGATCGTAAATTTGCTATCCCAATTCGGTATTAATGGCTAATCTTCCTTACATCATACAATTTTACAGGCCGTTAGATATATAATAGGAGTCTGGTTTTGGTTCCACAGAATACGACTTTTTTATTGTTTTCTGTGCAAATAGCGTCACCTAAGTTTCTTTTATATTTTTTTTAATGTGGTGAAAGAGCAATCGGCTTACTTACTGCCATGGATGCGTTGTCGACCTTTAAAAAAGAGATTGGCTAAAGGGAAAGAGGGTTTGTATCCAGCCCAAGTCAATCCGGCCCATTCACGTAACAACAACATCATCTTTTCTTAATGTTTCTCTTTGGTTCTCACTAAGTAATTGGTAAATAAAAAGAAAATAATATAGGTAGGTGTTACCGACAGCCCTCTGTGCTGAGCGTGCATGAAGGCCGAGGAGACGGCGGCAAATGCAGGGCTCGCGGGATGCAGGGCCAATCATCTCGGTGCACCGACATCTCTCCCCGAGGGTACCGGTAACTTCAAGGGGCTGCTGGGATTCCTTGAGGATTGGGTTGGAACGAGTAAGCATAGACAATCATGCCCATACGCAAATTACGAGCTCGGACGTGGAGTTGCAGGAAACCATCCCGTCTTATCTAATCTAATAGGTACGTTCTACTTATATAAGTTATTTCGCACATGCAAATAAACAAAAGTATAGACAGGAATCTATCGCCACGCGAACGAAATTTCATTTGTCAAATTGGTATTGTAACTTGTATTATGTTGTGTTTGGTAAACGGCTTAGTACTCTAAATATTTGAGACTGTTTTAACTTCGGGAAGAAGCGACGCTGCTGCAGCGCGTACGCCGACGTATCTTTACGTCATGTCCTCAGATATACAGACCTACAGAATGAGGCCTATATACTGCAGTGGATTATACAGGTCATTTAGTTAGAAATTACGTAGGTAGACAAAGGAGGTAACAACAAAAAAAAAATCTAGGCAATAAAGTTTTTTGGACATTAAGAAACATTTGGTGATAACGTGACCGGTGGTGAACCTTCAAGCCAGTGATATAAATCGTTCATAAGTTTTTGAAAAAACCCATTGGCGCAAGACTACCACCTGAGGATTGAACACAGGTCGCTTGACTCGAATTCCGATCACCCAACCACTCGGTTATCGTGACTAGAAAGAAAGAAGAAGTAACATTATGCAAGTTAAGCAATTTGTCACAGTCCTTAGAAGCATTTGGAAGAGATTTGATACTCCCACATTTATTTACTGTTGATATTCATATAGAAATGACGAAATAGACCATCCAAAATAGTTCCTGACAGATATATAATGAAGTGGTCCGCGATAAATAAAGCGGGGTCCGACTTTAATCGCGTCTGGTAAAATCATCAGCGCAAGCGCAACGTAAGGCGGCACAGGGTTGGCAATAGAGTTGAAGAACTTTATATTTATGTAGTTAATTTTTATATATGTAAAAGTTACGATAGCCGAGTGGTTGGGAGGTCAGAATTTTGAGTCAGGTGGCAGGCTCGTACCAATGGGTTTTTTAAAATCTTATGTACGAATTATATCGTTGGCTTGTGTTAAAGCGCTTTCTACGCAGTAACGTATATTATTTAATTATGAAATAAAAACCGTGATGGGCTCACCACCCGTCACGTTGTCCCGAAAATATCTTCGGTGAAAGGTGGGTAGAAGGGGCTTAATTGTCTAGACTAGAACTCTGTCTACCCCTGTAATAGGAATTGCGTAATAATATTTATATATTTATTTTAATTTTACGTCAGAAATGTTTTAGGTTATAAATGTTTTAGGTTATAAATCGTAATAAACAGCAGCGACATTTCGAGCGTAAGTCGCACGAGGCAGTTTCCTCTACCACGAGTGTGACACCAGGATAAGAGACGTTATTTACTTGACAGTGGCTACCAATCTTAGTATAAACGTGTAAAATGCATTGTTTTAAAGAAAGCAAGAGCCGGTTGGTTCCGTGACCACTCCGGAATAGTCTGATGTCCAAATTTTACATGCTGTTTTACGATAACGAGGTTTTTTCTTCATTGCTGTATTATATTTGAGCCTAAACAATATTATTTACAATATTTTTTTATTATTTACCATTATAATTTGTTGCCTAAGCGTGGTTTTTAGTTATATCGGCTATTATTTATTAATAATGAAATTATTAACTAAATTACTAAGTAAAGATCTTTATTTAATTAGTAGTAACCAACTACTAATTAAATAAAGATCTGTGATTTGAAATAAAGTGTTGTTAATAACAATTAATTTATTAATACTTTATAAATGTATTGTTAGGCACGTAACTGCACTTGCACTAATAACTCATGCAAGGCTCGCAAAGTGCGCGCTCGCAGCTGTAGTCCTGCTTGCGTGCAAGCAGTTCCATTCGCATCTTAAAAAATAAAATATATATCTTCACGCAATTCCCAATACAGGGGTAGACAGAGGTCGCGTCTAGACACTTAAGTCCCTTCGATCCACCTTCCACCGAAGATATTTTCGGGACAACGTGACAGGTGGTAAGCCCGACGCCGTCTTAGTCATGTCCAAGCCAACGATATGCGTACATAAGTTTTTAAAAAACCCATTGGTACGAGCCTACCAACTGGGGATCGAACTATTGACTCGAAATTCCGACTTTTTATATTCGCATCTTAGATGTGAATTTTAAATTTTCATCCGTCCATTTCAGGATAACTCGTATTTAGCCTTGGTCAATAAGAAAATAGATGAGTTGGTGAGAAGGTGAGAGGGAGTACGCGCAGCGCGCCGAGTGCACTGGGAATAGCTGGCGCGGGAGCAACGCGCGGGCGGCGCAACAACGGCTCGACAACTGATTGGCGTTCCCCAGGTTTTAACGCACCTTTACATTTCTCTGGCGAATAGGTAAACTATTGAAGAACAAACTTAACTTTATTCTTTATTCTCTAACTTAACTATTTTATATATTTTCTCTATTTATTTGTATCTATATCTATACATCAAAATACGAGTCATACCTACTCGTAAGTCACGGTCAATCAAAAATCAAAACGGTCTACTAGTTGAAGAAATTGCAAATGTAAGTTCGTAATGAATAATCATACAAACTAATATTTTTTACGTAATAAAACGACATAAATAGAAATAAATAAATATCTTCACGCCTTTCCCAATACTTTTCATAACGACAAGGACCGACTTGTAGAGAATACCAGCAACTATTAAGTCTCTGTACTCCCTCTGTAGCCCTTTGTAGTTTAAGGTGTCCACAATAAACATTTATTAGAGCCTAGAGCCTGGAGATACTCTAGACAAAAACCTCTACGAATACCATAAGAAACGTACGAGTACGTGAGGAAATCGCCTTTTAAGTATCTTTTACAGGATTTTATATACTTTTTTATTTTTTTAATATACATTTTCCAATTGCAAATTATTTTGCAACACTTATTTCTAATTTCGTTCAACGCGAGGTATGATTCAGGCGAGGTATGATTTTTTGTAAAGAGTGAGGCCAACCCTTAACGAGAAATAACTTCATCTGATGATAGATTTAGCTCCTTTTTTGCTTACGGTACAACCCTACAGTATCCGTAAAAGAATGACGAAATTCTCTACTAACAATAATTAACATTAAATTAGGTGTTTAATATGACTTCATATTATGTTGATAAGCTTTGTATATTTTAATTCATGACGTAACAAGTGTAAGGATAACTGCCAAGTAGCTGAAAAAAACCTTTCAATACACAAAAATTCATGCCATACAAATGTATGATTTCAAAGAATAAGGTTTTCATATAAACTAAAAAGTTTATATATTTCCTATGTATAACACGACGACCCCTATGGACGAGAGCCATACACCGTTTTTCATGGTGTCGCCAGCTTAGAGGTTTCACGAATTCGATTCCAGGTCGGATCAATGTAGAAAATAATTTTTCTACATTTTCTTGAGTCTGGACGTTTGTGGTACATTCGTTGTCTCCGATTGGATAATACAAGTACTTTAGCTGCTTGCTTTGGGATCTGTGTTTATGTATTTATTAATTTATTATTATTACTTAACAAACAATCGTCAAAAAATGTTGTATTTAAATGATTGTTTTATATTACTAATTTATATAGGTGATATCTGTGAGAAAATTTGTTCAAATATAAAAAAGAAAGAAAAGTCTGTCCGGAAGGACAGGTTTTTCCATAATCGCGGATTGGTGATCGCAATACCAGACACTTTGCATTTAGATGGAGCTGTCTGTAACTGCTCTACTGAAATTTGGTCTTCTATTTTGGGCGATTCCGGCCATTTGTGGGTAACCAATAGCATTTTTATTGCTTTTTCCTTTGTCGCCTCTTACGACATTCATGGCGAAATATTAACGTTCATACTCTAACTAATCATGAATGAAATCTTCCATGCTTCAGCGTGTTTAGAACTCAATCAAGGAAATTATTATAGAAAATTAACCCCGAGAAGGGGTAGAATTAAGGGATAAAAGTTTGTATTGAACAATGATATTTATGGTCTTAGAAGTATGATATATAAATCTCAAATCGCATCTCTAATAGTTATGACAGCCGAGTGGTTGGGTGATCGGAATTCGAGTTATTCGAGAGACTCGAGTTCTATCGGGTCCTAACAAAGGTTTTTCATGTACTTCTGTACGATTTATATCCTTGGTTTGGATATATATACAAGGCGACAAGCTCACCACCTGTCACGTTGTATCAAAAATTTCTTCGATGGAAGGTGGGTCGAAAGAACTCCTTTGTCTACACCTCTGTCTACCTCTATTGGGTATGGTATCCCATTGCGACAAATGATAATGAAAGTTTGTATAGGTTCGTCATTTGTGTAGTTGTCGATTCAGTTGGTTACCAGGGTATTAATTAAAGGCTTTACAAATGTTATTTATACCAAGTAGTCCTTGGACGAGAGGCAAACACACCGGTTTTCAAGGTTTCCGATCTCTGAGGTCTTTGGTTCGATTCCCATACGGGTCAATGTAGAAAAGCCACTTTTTCTACATTTACTCGGGTCTGAGTGATTGTGGTACCTTCGTTTCTCATTCCATAATAGCTGCTTGCTTTAGCCGCTTGTCTTGGGAGCAGAGTAATGTATTTGATGTTGTCTCTATCTATTTATGCATTTATTTATACCTAGCAGTCCACGAAGGGAAAGCTCCAAACGGCGTGCTAGTATCATACAAAGTCACCAATCAATTGCAGCGAAGTTTACTTTATTCGAAAGTGTCATCTCTCTGTCGACAGTCCGATAAATGTTAAAAAAGCAAACGCAAGTCAAAAAATGTGCGGTCGTATATTGTTCATCGGTCGCTTTGTGATCAGCTGCCAAAACATTGCTTGCGACGTGGAGCGAGGGTCGCACGCGCGACTTGATCCCTTCATGCACACAATTTTTTTATCATCACCCATTGACGTCATTGGACGAATAGCCTACACATCGTTTTTCATTGTACCGCCAGCTCTGAGTACCCAGATTCGATTCCCGGACGTGTCAATGTTGCATTGCTTTAAGTACTCTGTTTGGGTATGTATTTATTATTTAATTCCCTGAACTGGCTTAGTCAGAGGTCTAGACAATTCGGGATCATTGTCCACCCTAGAATGGGAAGTAGCGTGAGTATATAAACATAATTAAATTTAAAATAAAACGATTTTCGGATTTTATCGTGTTTTTAATTAGTTTTTAACAAACTATTTTTACATCGCGACGTTTCGGATGCTTTACAGCATCCGTGGTCACGGGGGGACTAATTTTGTTTTAATATTCGTTTTATTTCAAAATGTGTAGTATTCGCGTAAATACAAGAAATCATTATAATTAACTTTAATCTTAAAATAAGACATAGTTTCTTTAAAAATGACTTAATTTTAAATTAAAAGGTGTGACTTAATTGTCTGGACCTCTGTCTAAAAGTTTGAAGATAAAAAGGCTTAATTTAAATTTCTAGAGACTTCATTCGAGCTTAAAGCTCGTAACAAAATAATCTATAAAGGATAGTTACGACGCTGGAAGTTGTTTACGTGTGAGGATCGGACGATTTCCGCAGATCGAGAGGAAGTGATATGCAGTCTATTAGACCATAAAGCTCGGGGCACCCGTTTAAGCTTTGCCGCCCGATGACGCGGGGCATTAGCGTTTCCCTTCGCTTCTGTGCTAATTCAATTCAACATCAACATACTACTGTGCGTAGAGTAATGCATTAATGTTAAATTAGCACTGCATCTGACCCATATTCACATTTATATTCATATTTCAGGAAAACTTCAATGCCGATTTGCACACTTCATATGTTTATAACAGTAGTGACAGGTGGTGAACCCGTCGCCGTCTTTACGTCCAAGCTAACGCTATAATTCGTACATAAGTTTTTGGAAAACCCATTGGTACGAGCCTGCCACTTGGGGATCGAACTCGGGTCTCTCGACTCGAAATTTCGACCATCCAACCACTCGGCTATCGTGACTTCATATGTTTGAATATTTTTTACGGATGATGATTTGTTTATAAAAGATTTGTGTATAATTGACTCAGGCTTTACTTTGTGGAAATTCATTGTTAAGTTGTTATTACTAATTACCTTGTACCATTCTGCATGCAAATATAAAAAAGGTATATGTTACCTGGTCCGAAGAGAAGAAGTGCACCACCCTCCCTCCCACAGATGCGTGCACTAATTCTACTGTATGCTTCACCACCACTACACTCAAACCAGGTAACATATACCCCCAACGAAAACGTGACACGTTTTCGTCTTAAAACAAGGCATTCTCAAGCGAGTAGACTCTACGATGAGTCTACTCGCGTAAGTCAAATTAATAATAACAACTTTAAAGATGATTTCATTGTGTAGACTAATCTTTAAAACTACTGCCCTGGATCCATTACATATGGATAAAAATATCAGTTTCTTTATTAACGCGTCATGTAATCATTAAATACATAAGTTCAATTAGTAAGTTATTTTGCAACACCAGTAGCTTACATTGCAATGATTAAAGTAAGCAATGACAAACAATATAGAACACCCAATATTTTAAAGTAATTAAAATAAAACTAGCATGATAGTAACCTCGACCCACTCATCCCATATCCCGCGTAATTATCCCGTGTACGAATTACGCCATTAAATAATTAAAATTTTATGAATAGATTTATTTGTCAAATAAATTTTTAGTCTATTGGAAAAATTAAAATGTTCCATTTTTAATAATCTGTTGGTATCACATAGATTTTTTACCATCATTTAAGATACTGTATTGTAGTTGGCGGGTTGTTTAATGATTTTATGTAAATATTAGCCTACCCCGCAAACGTTGTTTTGCCATAAAAACAATAGCGGTTGTTCGTAGAGGAATTAAAATTAACGATTGTTTATATTTCTGAATGCTGTATCATAAAAAAAAAACGAAAAATAAAAAAAATAGGCGTGGACTACCCTTAACATTTAAGGGCATGAAAAATAGATGTTGTCCAATTCTCAGACCTACTCAATTTGCACACAAAATGTCATGAGAATAGGTTTCGGAGGAGTTTAACTATAAACACCGCGGCACGAACATTTTATATATACGATTAGGTAACTCAGGCCATTCTTCGTAGTGGCATATTATGATAATCAAAGAGACATTGTATCCTTACTTTTTAATTTGAGTGGAATACTAACCTTTGAAGGAATACCATTTTTCAGACAACAACGACGGTTACCGTGGCAATCTGTATAACACATTTAAAATTTTTAATACTGTTTTTAAGAAAATATTTCAAAATATTTCCCAACCAACTTCGGGGCATAAAGTATTTTTATTAACAAAATGAGAAATTCGTTCATTTTTAAAAGTAAAATTTATAATGACTACTACAACAGGCAATAGGATTTGTAACACATGTAATAAAATATCCATTAAAAAGAATTCCTAACGGGCAATGTTTAAGACAGGAAATTGTAGAAATACAATATATAATATTTTCTTTATATAATATTTTCTTTTCAATTACGAGTTCTTACTATTATAGTTGACAAAAAGGCTTAATAGATTTTATGGAAAACAAAACAAGACCAAATAACGTCGTGTACTTGTTTTTTTGTCTTGTTTGTGCACCGCACCTGAATTTTAGTTCTTTCCACCCACATTTCTACAGAGTTTAATGGTGCCAGGTTGTGAGCACCCATCGTCGTGTTCAAATACACATTCCTTGACGAACTCCGTGTACAAGTGTCGCCAGTTCTCATGTCCCGGGTACGATTATATGTTGAAAACCACTTTTGTTACATCGTCTTGGGCCCTAAAGTACCTTAGTCGCTTCCTACTCCTTAACACTCGTGATTTAGCTAGTTACTATGGGATTAGACCAATGTACGTGATGTGATCCCTATCAATGTGACTCTGTATTACATATAAATTTAAAAAACTAAGTTCCGAAAAACGCCTTCCTTATGGTTATTGAAAAAGAGTCTCCTGACTCGAATTTTCAATCAACCCAAGCATTTAGCGTGATTCTTTATAGCATTAAAGGACAGCACATAAGAAAAACACCATCATGTCACTTAACAACTACTTATATTAGTGGACCGTGAGAATTGGGGACGATCTTATTTCTCTCCCCGGGGATTTCGCCTAACGCCTCTCTTTCAATAAACACGCACCGAAATATTCCTTTCCCACTTAAATCACCCAATTACTATGAACCAATGTAATTATTTAAACAATTAGTTTAATATGAAACAAATTGTTCATGAATTTTACGATTAATGTTTTTTTTTTCGTTTCCGTTTAGTAAGACGGCCAGTGTCTTTTTTATTTCTTCCCTTGTTAGTCCTAGTTCTTTTTACAAATTGTTTTGTTTTTAATTAAATTACAATATTAAACCTAAAGCTTGATTGGTGTCGGGCAGCAACGACTAAGGTACAAGGTTTCTGGCACTGCGATCGCCAATCCGCTTAACAATCTTGAGCTCATAATAAATTTTATGAGCCCGGGGCTCTAACCTATGTCACCTACTTCCAAGTATTGTACTAAGTATTGCACTTACGTAAAGTAACATTTTACATGATGTACAGTTTTTTATAACTAGAAGTTAAATTAACTAGTGTCATTTTGTTTCTTTTTCCTTTTCGTTTCTTTCACGAAAGAAAAAAGAAGTAAGTTAAAAAGCAGGAGGTAGAATTAATTTCTTATCATTAATTAATGTAATTAATTTTAAACCATGCTGATAACTGAATAGAAATCAACTTTATACTCTTTAATATTTAGTCATTAGTTTCCGTACGGATGAAATACTAATTTATAATTCCTAATATCATTATGACAACATGTCCCGCCCATAAGGAAGCCCCGCCTCGTCTCATGTGCGAGCGCATCTCCGTGAACTTTACATTCAGTCGTCAGTGGAAAGGATCAGAGGATATAGCTTCTCTAAACACGGATCCGAAACTAGCCAAAATTAATTCTACAACTGTTGAATTATTTAATATTTGACACATAAATATTTAGTCAGTGCTAGCACAGATAAGCTAGTTTTAGTTTAAAGTTTGTTTAAAGCAAGAATTTGGTGTAGTCTAATAAAAACAACAATTCAGCTACATCAACATCGAATATTTCTTTTTTTTGTGATATTGAAAGAAACCAGTATGTTAACTAATTAACAACCACAGACTATAATAAAAATTGTAAAATTATAAATTATGGATTTTATTAAAGCAAATTTTTATCTACAAAGCGAAGATATTGAAAAGCAAGATTATATAGACCATTCGAATTTTGAACAACATTCATACCAAGATGCAAGTGCGTACCAAGAAGTCCTCACTAACTACTTTCCAGTATTCTATGAGTACAGACAGGCCGAGAGGACTGAAGTGTTTGGGGGCCAGGGGGAGGCGATGTCTGAAACGTGGGATTGGAGAAACTGGGACAGTCAACTGTGCGTGAAGCAGGAAGCTGAAATAGAAGCCGGTGTGGTGTCTAGTCTTAGCGAGGAAGGTATGTATAATTATGTACATTAGATTTTATATAATAATTTTAATATAATAAAAAGAAGTCACGATAGCCGAGTGGTTGGGTGGTCGGAATTTTGAGTCAGGAGACCCGAGTTCTATCCCCAGGTGGCAGGCTCGTACTAATAGGTTTTTCTAAAACCTATGTACGAATTACATCGTTAACTTGGACATAAAGATGGCGACGGGCTCACCACTTGTCACGTTGTCCCGAAAATATCTTCGATGTAAGGTGGGTCGAAGGGACTTAATTGTCTAGACTAGGCCTCTGTCTACCCCTGTATTGGGAATTGCGTGAAGATATTTATTTATTTATTTTATTTATTTTATTTTATTTTATTTAATAATTTATGTACACAGAAGACACAAAACAGTGGATATATAATTATGAGGTGAATTTGTACAAAGGACCTTTTATTTATTTATTTATTTTATTTATCGATATAAGTAACATACTTGTACATTACATCCATCGATCGTCGTTTTTAATCTCCCACCGTTTCGTAATGAGGTTCCTCTTAGGGAGAAGAAACGGGCGAAAGATACTCCGTAGGTATCCTTTTTGTTTACAAAGGAAATAGAAAATAGAACATATACGCGAATGACATACGACACACAAGGTGGGTCGAAGGGACTTAATTGTCTAGACTAGGCCTCTGTCTACCCCTGTATTGGGAATTGCGTGAAGATATTTATTACATATTATTTTATTTGAGTAGCTCATACTGGCTACAGGTTCATAAATACCAGACCAAAATTCAGCAGACCGGTGACGAACAGCAGTTAGTTGCATCGCGTTTGGTACTGCGATTTGGCATTGGATTATGGCAAACCCTTCTGTACGGGAGAAGCCTATCTACTGCGGTGGACTTTTAAAGGTTTTTCACAGGATTATGATGAAATTGCAATGAAATGTATAAAATTTTCAACAATTGATCCATGGTAGTACCAATGTATTTATCTTCACGCAATTCCCAATACAGGAGTAGACAGAGGTCTACTCCTGTATTGGGAAGTCTATACAATTAAGCCCCTTCGACCCACCTTCCACCGAAGATATTTTCGGGACAACGTGACAGGTGGTGAGCCCGTCTCCGTCTTTATGTCCAAGCCAACGATAAAATTCGTACATAAGTTTTTGAAAAACCCATTGGTACGAGCCTGCCAACTGGGGATCGAACTCGGGTCTCTCGACTCGAAATTCTGACCACCCAACCACTCGGCTATCGTGACGAATGTATTTATAAATGGGAAAAGGTTTGACGTTTTGGATACGACTGTTTCTTAGAATAATTCTTGTTGAATAAAAATAACATTCAACGAAAAAGTAAAAACCGAATGGTCAAAAAAATATACAGCGTGAAAGGCATCGTGGTAGGCCGAGACTAACTAACAAAGACTATGTGAGCAAATTGCTCAAAGAGGGGAGGGTCAAGAGTACTCAGATACCTAAACGTGCATGTATGAAGAAAATGATGAATTTGAAAGAAGTGAAGAAGGTAAATAAGGATCGTGACATTTGGCGATCATTTTCTCTGGATACCTCGTTTGTCTTGACGAAATCTCCAATGGTGAACCGAAATATCTAAATTTTTTAAGTAAACTATATTCTGTAGTAGCTGCTGTAAGCAAAATAAGATGTCTAACTTATCAGTTAGACATCTTATTTTGTTATCATTTATTTAAAACCTAATTGTTTATTTATTTCCTAAATATTATGTGATATGGTATTTTGTTATTGGTACTTGAATCTATTGCAGAAACGGTATTTGTTTTACAAATCATGCTTCATCAAAGCTTACTTATAATTTAATACACATATAAATTTACAATATGAATTGTAATATTAAATGTAAATAATACCAGGAGCAGCCACAAGCTTGTAACGTCAGTAAATTCTATAAAAAAATCACAGTAAATGTACTAAGTCTGCCTACCAACAGTTTTAAAGATGTGTTAAAAAATCTTTATAAAATGGGTTATAATCATATAAATTAATACTTAATCCCTGGGAATGAGGTCTTCGCTCCCATGCTGTTTCTAATTATTTTATGTATTTCTAATCAATTTACAATTTAAAAAAATCTCATAAGGGATGTATTAAGAACGGCCTGCTCTATATATTATCAAAACACGAAATCAAGCAAAACACATAGGATTGTTTGCTATCCTATGAAATCTAAATATAATGTTAATCCTACTATGTCAAACCGCATATCGTATTGTAGTTACGAGGTTAGAATATGCTGTAATAGGGTGTCGTGAGAGGCGACTAAGTGCTAACCAATGAGTTTTTTCAAAAACCTTATTTACGATTTATATCGTTGGCTTGGACATTAAGCCAACGACTGGCTCACCACCTGTCCCAAAATAACATCTTCGGAGAAAGGTGAGTCGAAAGTCGGAGTAGTTATCTCAGAGCGGATAAGATATGAAATTCGTTTACTTTAAATTGCATGAATAAATTAAATAAAAGTGTCATCTGTTGATAAAATGCGAAGTTTGGTCATCCAAGTCTAAATATATAAGTCTTGAAAGATATAAATCTTACATAAGTATTGAACAAACCCATTGTTACGAGCCTTGGGTATCGAACTCGGGTCTCTTGACTCGAATTCCGATCGCCCAACCGCTCGGTTAACGTTGTTAGAATTTCATTTACTGAGGTCCGAACGTAACGTAAACCTAGGTTTCCTTGCGAATTATATGAGCTATAAAATGAACATAAAACCCACCTGCGAGAGGAAAATCATAAAACTTTGTTGACAAACAGTGCCTAGGCGCCGGCGTCTGACATATGGCTTCTATTAAATACTAAACATATCAAAAATTACCTTTTCATTGTGGCGATCGTTAAAAAAACCTTCTGGAGTTTAACGGTCGAGCTTAAATTTTAGTTGTGTCCACCCGAACTTTGAATTTATGAAAAGAAAAAGGAGAACAGAAAAGAAACAATAACCGAGTTGTTGGGTGTTCGGAATTTCGAGTCGAGAGACCCGAGTTCGATCCCCAGGTGGCAGTACCAATGAGTTTTTCAAAAACTTATGTACGAATTTCATCGTTGGCTTGGACATTAAGCCAACGACTGGCTCACCACCTGTCACGTTGTCCCGAAAATATCTTCGGTGGAAGGTTGGTCAAAGGGACTTAATTGTCTAGACTTGACCTCTGTCTACCCCTGTATTGGGAATTGCGTGCAGATATTTATTTATTTATTTATTTTATTTATTTATCGATATAAGTAACATACTTGTACATTACATCCATCGATCGTCGTTTTTAATCTCCCACCGTTTCGTAATGAGGTTCCTCTTAGGGAGAAGAAACGGGCGAAAGATACTCCGTAGGTATCCTTTTTGTTTACAAAGGAAATAGAAAATAGAACATATACGCGAATGACACAGATTCAATAATCGGCATCGGTATGTTGGTAACCATTAATATTTCAAAGCTTTAACCCTTAGTCGCCTCTTCATAGGAATTGTCATAGGAAGAGGCTGGTCAAGTTTAAAGCTTTATTATAAATAAATAATAAACAAATATCATCACGCAATTACCAATACAGGGATAGACAGAGGTAGTCTAGACAATTAAGTCCCTTCAACCCACCTTCCACCGAAGATATGAGGTGAGCCCGTCGACGATATAATTTGTACAAAAGTTTTTGAAAAACCCATTGGTACGAGCCTGCCACCTGGGGATCGAACTCGGGTCTCCTGACTCAAAATTCTGACCACCCAACCACTAGGTTATGGAGACTTTGTTAAGTAGCTTTATACCTTAGGTACGTGAAGATGTACCTTCTTATTCTTCTTCTTTCCAGCCTATCAAAAGTCCTTTCATAAACCTTTGATAAAACTTTGCCTTCCGTAATATTCAATAAAGAACGGTCCTCACCCCGCATCCATCGACTCCCCGTAACAATTGTCGTTACTCCATCTTCTATTACGATCTTGAGTTGATACTTAATATTGTAATTTTGTTTTACAGAAGTCCGATCAACGACAAGCCGTAAGGAGCGTACGGCGTTCACGAAGGGTCAGATAAAAAGCCTGGAGGCGGAGTTTGCGCGCGCTAACTATCTCACCCGGCTTCGTCGGTATGAGATCGCCGTTGCACTTCACCTGACAGAAAGACAGGTGATACAAAATATCTATTGATAGTTGATTTTTTTTATAGAAAAGGGAGTGATTACCGCCGCCCATGTACAGCCTCGGCCTTAGAGTGACCCACCCCCCCCAGATTTGGGGGAGGGTGGGTGTGTGGGCACCGGTTACCTGCACTCACCAGACGAAACGCAGAAGTTTGTTAAACTTATTATATATAAGTATTTCCCCGGTCGAGCCGGCCCATCCATGCAACAACAAAAGCTGATGTGTGGCTCTACCACTTGGTTTGGACTTTGGACTTGGACTTGTTGATATGATCCAGGGGCAAATTTACATAAAGACCAATATTTTATTTAATAATTTATTTGAAATGGTTCCCTTGAATTGCGAGGTAGAAATGTCTATGTCTTTGTCAAATATAATACTAAAAATAAGTTTTCTAGCCACGGTACTATCATCTACTAATTTCGTATAGAGGAAACGGGATTGTTTATGTCAAAAATGTTACGTTATAATAAAAAAAAATCTGAAATAAAATTAAGATTCCTTGAACTTTTGAATGGCCTCTCTTCAAAAATCCGGCTACAAAAAAGTTGTAGTTAAGGAACATTTTCGAGCATCTTCAATGAGAAAAAGAGTATTGAAAAACACTCAAAAGTACTTGGAAACATGACTTTTATCTGAGAATTTAATGATAAGTATATATCTCGAAATTTAACAAAACATCTCTATTCTTTGGCGTTGATGAGTTATTTCTGGCGTCCTTGAAATTTGCCGCCCTAGGCTCAAGCCTACTCAGCCTACTGGTACGATCCTAGCTCTCAGTAGGCTGGGCATCCGTAATATAATTAGATATAGTGAGGATACATCCTCATATTAACAGAGTTATAAATAAATAAATACATAACTACATAGATAGGTACAACATCACATATATTGCTTCGATCCCAATGTAAGCAACTAAAGCACTTGTAGTATGGAATCGAAAACAACGAAGGCAGCACACACCCAGACCTGAGAAAATGTAGAAAGTGTTTTTTAGGGAATCGAGCCCGGGACCTCAGTGGCGATTCCTTTGAAATCGGTGATGCTCCGAATGGCGTACACGGATTACGGTACACGGATATCGGGCAATTCATGCAACCCCTCCGTTGTACTTACTCATTGTTGTAACCAACAAAAATTACATTATAATTCTACTGGTTCAGAAATTGGAGGTAGAACCGCCACGCTTGGAAAGCGGATTGTCGATTGCAGTAGCAGAGACTTAACACGCGGTCCTTGCACACTTGCATTGCATGGTATATTAATTAAAATATCGTAATGCCATTCCCATTACCGGAGTAGAAAGAGGTCTAGAAAATTAAGTATTTTCGACCCACATTCGATATTTTTTTGGGGCAACGTGACAGTTGAGCTTGTCGCCGTCTTTATGTCCAAGCCAAAAATATAAAACGTACTTTAAATTTACAAGAACCGCCTTGGTATGAGCCTATGGGGAACGATCTCGGGTCTCTTGACTCGAATTTCGAGCACTCGAGAAAACTATTCTATCTTGTCATTTGGGTTACGTTCACATTTAAAATATTAGCAAATATAGAGTAAGGATATTTTATCAAGTATATAAAGTAACTTTTTTTTTACAGGTAAAGGTGTGGTTCCAGAATAGGCGTATGAAATGGAAACGAACGAAAGGTGTAACAAAATACGCCAAAAAGAAAGATTAAGAACGAATAATTAAATATTAGTGGTTATGTTCATCTATTCCTATTAATAGTAGTAATTGTTAATATATTTTATTGATACAAAATTATTCAACACGAATTAATCATAGATATAATTGTAGTTCTACTAAAAATTTAGATTTATCATTGTATTTAATCTGTTGGAAGCCATGACATTTTTCTGTTATTTTGGGTATGCATCGCCCATAAAGATAAAACACATAGCGATATTGTAAACCTAAATATATATTTTAATGTTAATCTATATAAGGTTGAGGTTACCTGTAATTTAAACACATATAATTTATATATTAATTTAGCATTTATGAAACAATTTGCAATGTGTTATGTTGGTAAGCCTACTTAAATAAATAATCAAATATAAAACGATAGTCGTGTAGTCACGATAGCCGAGTTGTTGGGTGGTCGGAATTTCGAGTCGAGAGACCCGAGTTCGATCCCCAGGTAGCAGTACCAATGAGTTTTTCAAAAACTTATGTACGAATTTCGTCGTTGGCTTGGACATAAAGGCGGCGACGGGCTCACCACCTGTCACGTTGTCCCGAAAATATCTTCGGTGGAAGGTGGGTCAAAGGGACTTAATTGTCTAGACTTGACCTCTGTCTACCCCTGTATTGGGAATTGCGTGAAGATATTTATTTTTATTATTATTATTATTAAATATAAAACGTTAAATGAATGACATATGGTGTGATAAGTTTTATCGCAACGACACGTAATACCAATTTTAAGTATTTATTTCAATTTAACGGCGCCGATAAGCATTGCATTCATGACGCTGACGCAATGAAGAGCTTTAGACGATCTATTAACATACGAGGGGCTTCGTACAACATAAGTCACGATACCAAAGTGGTTGGGTGATCGGAATTCGAGTCAAGAGCCTCGAGTTCCTGCACTGCGGCCGCCATAGTATACACACCAAGGTTCTCAACACGTATTGAAAATTTAAGAAAACGAGAAGATCCAATAAGAAAGTAGTAACTATGAAGAAATGTTACATACATACATTCATAACGGCCTGTTAAAGTCCACTGCAGGGCCGGCCTCTCCCATAAGGAGGATTTGCCATAATCAACACCCTTGGCAAGCGGATTGGCGATCGCAGTACCAGACCTTTCGCAGCTCAGACACTGCTGCCCATCTGAGCTAATTATTTTGGTCTGATATTTTTAGAGATGCATTTTCCAGCCAACTATCGGTTCCCATTACAATATTGTTTATTGATATAAAACTGTTTCCCTTAGTCTCCCCTTACGACATCAACGGGAAGAAAGGGAGTAGCAATGCACTAGCTTAAGATATGTTGTTGTATTTATTTTATAAGGTAAAAATGATGAAAATCTTTATTAAGCACCTACACCTAAGAAAAAAGTCACGATAGCCGAGTTGTAGGGTGGCCGGAATTTCGAGTCGAGAGACCCGAGTTCGATCCCCAGGTTGCAGTACCAATGAGTTTTTCAGAAACTTATGTACGAATTTCATCGTTGGCTTGGACATAAAGGCGGCGACGGGCTCACCACCTGTCACGTTGTCCCGAAAATATCTTCGGTGGAAGGTGGGTCAAAGGGACTTAATTGTCTAGACTTGACCTCTGTCTACCCCTGTATTGGGAATTGCGTGAAGATATTTTTTTTTATTATTATTATTATTAAATATAAAACGTTAAATGAATGATATATGGTGGGATAAGTTTTATCGCAACGACACGTAATACCAATTTTAAGTATTTATTTCAATTTAACGGCGCCGATAAGCATTGCATTCATGACGCTGACGCAATGAAGAGCTTTAGACGACCTATTAACATACGAGTGGCTTCGTACAACATAAGTCACGATACCAAAGTGGTTGGGTGATCGGAATTCGAGTCAAGAGCCTCGAGTTCCTGCACTGCGGCCGCCATAGTATACACACCAAGGTTCTCAACACGTATTGAAAATTTAAGAAAACGAGAAGATCCAATAAGAAAGTAGTAACTATGAAGAAATGTTACATACATACATTCATAACGGCCTGTTAAAGTCCACTGCAGGGCCGGCCTCTCCCATAAGGAGGATTTGCCATAATCAACAGCCTTGGCAAGCGGATTGGCGATCGCAGTACCAGACCTTTCGCAGCTCAGACACTGCTGCCCATCTGAGCTAATTATTTTGGTCTGATATTTTTAGAGATGGATTTTCCAGCCAACTATCGGTTCCCATTACAATATTGTTTATTTATATAAAACTGTTTCCCTTAGTCTCCCCTTACGACATCAACGGGAAGAAAGGGAGTAGCAATGCACTAGCTTAAGATATGTTGTTGTATTTATTTTATAAGGTAAAAATGATGAAAATCTTTATTAAGCACCTACACCTAAGATTGTCGGAGATTTCGTTACTATCTATCATTCGTTAGATTCGTTACTATCTATCGCTTAGAGTGGACGCATGTTATTGAATGCAAATACTTTGTGAACACAAATACTTACTAAACAATTAAAGTGTCTAATTTGAGAGCACTAAGCCTCATTTTTCATCGGCACTCAAGAATAAAGGTACCTGAAGTCTACCCACTTTAATTTTTATTTTTGAGACAAAATACCGATAATAATTTAAAAATGTCGAATAACTGTAATGCATGCAAAAAAGCGGTGCGTCAGTCTGAAAAAATTGTATGCACGCGAACTAACTGCGCACGTCTTTATCACTATCTATGCGTGGGCTTAAATTCAGATTTTAAAAAAGTAGTTTGTTGGGTATGCCCACTCTGCGTTAGTAAACAACCGAGAACAGGTGACAACTCTAACACTCCTGTAAAGAACACTATCGAGCAATCTCCCCCTACTGATACTTTAGGTTCATACATAACTACTAGGAAACCAGATACTTCAAAAGGGGGACAACCACAGCGTTCCTGTGATGTGAGCAGTCCTGTGACCCTAGATGTTCAATCGGATACCTTAAATTCCCTTAAGGAAGAGCTACTACTTCTCCTACGGTCCGTTGTGAAGAGCGAGCTAAGTGCCATAAAAAACCAAATATCTGCAATCGAATCTGCAGTAAATTACATAAGCACGCAATATGATGACCTTCTTAAAGTTTAGCATCCACAAACGCTGAAATGAAGTGTTTAAAAGAGAATGCACGTCTCCGTAAAGATCTTGACACTAATACAAAATCAGACATTAACGTAAAATATTTTTCTAACCATTTTTTTTTTCAGAGTAACAATGTTAAAAGAATTTTTAGAAATTTAATATGAATTAATTCGTTTTCTTGATTTACGAGTACTCATATTATCGTATAAGATGATAGATTATCATATAGATGATATGATAGAGCCATTTTAAGACCACAGAATTGCTTTACGTGACATGGCAAGTGAGACGTGCAAAAGTGACGAGTGGTAAGTATGTGAGTAGCTCTTACGACATAAGACAAGTACGAGACAAAGGGAAACAAACCACAGTGAAATTAAAGACAAGGGCCATTACCAAATGTTATAATCATAAAGTAACGCAAATTTATGTGGGCCTACTCTTCTAACTATCCATCTCTAAATAATTCTCGACATGACTACCATATTGTCGTATACGTGCAATATAGTTATGATAGAGCATTTAAAACTTCAAAATTGCTTTTACCTTAACATGTCAAGTGATGGTGACAAGTAGTTGAGTCACAAAGTTATATGTTTACTTAATGTTAAGATATAGTATATTTAAATTTTCAAGACCTCGTACGACATACGGCAACTCCGAGATAAGAGGAAACATACCGCATTGAAATTATAGACAAGAACCACTAATAAATGTTTTAATCATAAAAGTAAAGCAAATTACGTGGATCTTCTCGTCGTTTTATTTTATTTGATGAGACGACCTTCGTGGTAGAGTGTTATATACACCCGGGGTTCGTATATATACTTATAATAATTAAAGGAAATTGTATTTTAATGATACCAGCATAGAGTTTATTTTCAAAACTTATAGTACTATACACATTTTGACGTAAAAATATACTATACCTGTAAGTCCTTAGTTGACTAAGGAACGTCAGAAGACCGTGTGGACGAACGTGTTCGGAACTGGAGATGCTGACCATGGTTAGTCAGCATCATAATGTCAGTTCGAAAAATCTAACATCGCACTGTTTGTTCGTCTATTGTGGTAGAGTTGAACTGACTCCACCACTACACTTAATGCCAGGTATCAATACCAATGGTACGTAACTCAAATTGTTGCATCAAAATAAAATTCTTATGATAATAAATGACCAGTTGTTTTATTCCCCATCCATTTCGATAAACAGTTAAATTTCATTTTACTTAAACAAAATAAAGTGAAAGTATTTTACTAATGTTAAGATATAGTATATTTAAATTTTCAAGACCTCGTACGACATACGGCAACTCCGAGATAAGAGGAAACATACCGCATTGAAATTATAGACAAGAACCACTAATAAATGTTTTAATCATAAAGTAACGCAAATTTATGTGGGCCTACTCTTCTAACTATCCATCTCTAAATAATTCTCGACATGACTACCATATTGTCGTATACGTGCAATATAGTTATGATAGAGCATTTAAAACTTCAAAATTGCTTTACCTTAACATGTCAAGTGATGAGTGACAAGTAGTTGAGTCACAAAGTTATATGTTTACTTAATGTTAAGATATAGTATATTTAAATTTTCAAGACCTCGTACGACATACAGCAACTCCGAGATAAGAGGAAACATACCGCATTGAAATTATAGACAAGAACCACTAATAAATGTTTTAATCATAAAGTAACGCAAATTTATGTGGGCCTACTCTTCTAACTATCCATCTCTAAATAATTCTCGACATGACTACCATATTGTCGTATACGTGCAATATAGTTATGATAGAGCATTTAAAACTTCAAAATTGCTTTACCTTAACATGTCAAGTGATGAGTGACAAGTAGTTGAGTCACAAAGTTATATGTTTACTTAATGTTAAGATATAGTATATTTAAATTTTCAAGACCTCGTACGACATACAGCAACTCCGAGATAAGAGGAAACATACCGCATTGAAATTATAGACAAGAACCACTAATAAATGTTTTAATCATAAAGTAACGCAAATTTATGTGGGCCTACTCTTCTAACTATCCATCTCTAAATAATTCTCGACATGACTACCATATTGTCGTATACGTGCAATATAGTTATGATAGAGCATTTAAAACTTCAAAATTGCTTTACCTTAACATGTCAAGTGATGAGTGACAAGTAGTTGAGTCACAAAGTTATATGTTTACTTAATGTTAAGATATAGTATATTTAAATTTTCAAGACCTCGTACGACATACAGCAACTCCGAGATAAGAGGAAACATACCGCATTGAAATTATAGACAAGAACCACTAATAAATGTTTTAATCATAAAGTAACGCAAATTTATGTGGGCCTACTCTTCTAACTATCCATCTCTAAATAATTCTCGACATGACTACCATATTGTCGTATACGTGCAATATAGTTATGATAGAGGCATTTTAAAACTTCAAAATTGCTTTACCTTAACATGTCAAGTGATGAGTGACAAGTAGTTGAGTCACAAAGTTATATGTTTACTTAATGTTAAGATATAGTATATTTAAATTTTCAAGACCTCGTACGACATACGGCAACTCCGAGATAAGAGGAAACATACCGCATTGAAATTATAGACAAGAACCACTAATAAATGTTTTAATCATAAAGTAAAGCAAAATTACGTGGACCTTCTCGTCGTTTTTATTTTATTTGATGAGACGACCTTCGTGGTAGAGTGTTATATACACCCGGGGTTCGTATATATACTTATAATAATTAAAGGAAATTGTATTTTAATGATACCAGCATAGAGTTTATTTTCAAAACTTATAGTACTATACACATTTTGACGTAAAAATATACTATACCTGTAAGTCCTTAGTTGACTAAGGAACGTCAGAAGACCGTGTGGACGAACGTGTTCGGAACTGGAGATGCTGGCCATGGTTAGTCAGCATCATAATGTCAGTTCCGAAAAATCTAGCATCGCACTGTTTGTTCGTCTATTGTGGTAGAGTTGAACTGACTCCACCCCTACAGTTAATGCCAGGTATCAATACCAATGGTACGTAACTCAAATTGTTGCATCCAAAATAAAATTCTTATGATAATAAATGACCAGTTGTTTTATTCCCCATCCATTTCGATAAACAGTTAAATTTCATTTTACTTAAACAAAATAAAGTAGAAAGTATTTTACTAATGTTATTGATTTTAACGATTACGAACTTTCGAAATTTTAATATAGTTTAAAATTATATATTAAAACGAAAGTTAGCTTTGAGCGAAACTCAGACATAATGATCCTTCCGTGATATTAGAATAACTCCATTTTACCATAATAATAATAAATAAATACATATATAGATAGGGACAACATCACATACATTGCTCCGATCCCAATGTAAGATGCTATAAAACACTTATGGTATGGTAATCGGAAACAACGAAGGCACCACCCAGATCCGAGAAAATATAGAAAGTGGTTTTTCTACATTGACCCGACCGGGAATCGACCCCGGGACCTCGAGATGGCGACACCTTGCATACCGGTGTGTACGCCGCCCGTCCATAGAGGTCGACATAATATGTAAAATACAAAAACAATAATAACCACCTCATAGGCTGGGGTGCTGATTGCGATAAAAAACGTCGCAGGTTCCAGCGCGCCATTCGATAACTGTCGTAAACCACTCCAGATGAAACTACTGAAGCATAGTTCGAGTGTTTAACAAGAATAATAGCAATATTATATATGCATACATAATGACTTGTAAAAGTTCACAGCAGGACATAGGCTGCTCGCATGAGTGGTTTTACTATAACCGCCACGATTGGCAGTTCCAGACGTCTCGCACCTTTCGCTGCTCTCCGTCACACCCCCTGAATTTCGATCTAGTATTCTATTTTAAAAAATATAAAAATGTCTTCACGCCAATCCCAATACTGGGGGAGGCAGAGGTATAGACTATGAAGTCCTTTCGGCCCATCTTTCATCGAGGACATTTTTTGGAACAAAGTGTCCGGTGGTGAGTGAAGGTAGTTTCTGAAAAACCCATTGTTATGAGCCTTCCACCTGGGTATCTAACTCTGGCCTCTTGACTCGAATTCTCAACACCCAAACACTCGGCTATCGTGACTACTACAAAAAAGGGGTAAACAAATAAAAATTCATTTCAAGAGATAAGGATATGTTTATTAGACAAATTTATACCTCGGACACGGGTCGAGCGCGTCTCGTGTTAAATTAAAAAATAATATTCGTAAACTAACACTCTATCTTTGGAAGAAACTAAAAATCCGAACTATGAGGGCCTACAATATTGTGGACGCAGGATCCGCGAATTCGTAACGAAACAACATTCGACAATACTTCCAAATACCTTAAATACATTATAACAATTTCAAACTGTTATTGCGTTGTTTTCCCTCAGTTATCTAAATTAAAACGTTATATCAGAATGAAAATTATATATCGTTACTTATAAAACATAATTTTCAAATGCGTATCACACACGTATAGTACACAATAAAACACATTATGCATGTATTAAGAATTTTACAATATAACAAATTTACTTTACAAAAATAGCGCATTTGAAAATGTATATCTAAAATAAATGTTTTACATGAGAAAAATATTACGTAATAATCGCTACATTTTATTCACCTGTAAGTGTCATGAAAATGTAATGGTGGAGAGTAATACCATGCAACTGAAGAATTCATGGAGCATAATACCATTCATTCTTCAAACAAAAACTTCGTGAACCTATCTACCAGCCACAGTGATGAAAAGTGAAAAAGTATTAAAAGAATATCATGACGCTATTCCCAATACTAGGGGAAGACAGTCAAGACAATTAAGACCTTTCGACACACCTTTCATCGAAGACATTTTTTTGAGCCAACGTGAAGGTGGTAAGCCTGTCGCAGTCTTTGTGTCCAAGCAAGCGATATAAAATGTGCATAAGTTTTGAAAAAACTCATTAGTACGAAAAAACTCATTACATAAGTTTTGAAAAAACTCATTAGTACCACCTGGGGATCGATTAATAAAATTTTGTTAAGAATTTTACAAACTCCATTATAATAATATAAATAAATATGTTAATTTAAAAGCCGTATGTATATTGACTTTTTTTTTAAGATAAAACGTCTCGAATTTTCCGGATTTTTATTAGTTGTTCTGTTATTCTAGACAAATTCACCAAAGATCAAATAAATCTGTCCAGCCGTTCTTGAGTTATATTATGTTATTATCCATTTTAGTAATTGTCTTAAATAACTAAAATGGAAAACGGACATGGTTAGATGGATATATGTATACAAGAATCGTGACTCAGGCTACCCCTCAGGGTCTATGCGTGATATAATGAAAGAAGAAAATATTAAATCCTACCGAAAGAAAAATATCTATTCCGTTTCAATTCGCAGATTAGGATAACGTTAAATATTATGCATTTTTTTGTTTGGACCATCACAATTCAGTTTACTTTATTTAACGACATCCATGTTGGCAATGACGCCGCCTTTAAAAAGATCTCAGGTTCGATTTTATGCTTATTTTTCAAGATGGTCGCTGCGTTCGAACCAATCTGCATGTCTGGTGTGTCTCTCTTTTCCGGTTCTTTTTCAGTTGGTATGTTTTGGACGACAGTGCCACCATTGCCGAGCATCGTTGATGTCTGTACTTCAGTGATTACTGTGGTCTCGTCCAATTTCTTGGTCTTGGTCTCCCCATCGTGTAACTGTTGGAGTTTCTCCCGCCTCATGATGCACATTTTGTTGTAATCTTGCAGAGTGATGTGATAGCGTTTGCCGGAGGACATCACTTGAACCAAACTCGGTAAGGTCCGTCCGTCTACCGCAACTTGCGTTGGTTCCCGTGCGATCTTCGCGAGGTTCTCCTGAAAACATGAGGTATTTTCATTGTTAATATCAAATAACATAGTATAAATGTACTAACATAAATAGTTTAATACTTTACATTAGGTATATAAAAAGAATGATCGCACTTCTATTATTTGGTATGCTAATTCTGATTTAGAAACTACCAATAATAAAATGGCTGTAGGTAAAAAAATGATGGTTAATGTATGTAATGTTATGCATGTCGATGAATAAATGGTTTAATTTGATTTGATTTGGCCACTACTATGGTAATAGATCTATATTTTGTAAAAGAAAAAAATAGTATTTTATACTTGTAGTTTTGGTATTTTTAATTGAAAATTGAAATTGGTATTTTTCTAGATTCTCTTTACTCGCCTTTTACGATAACGTTGGTTTACACACCCATTTACGGTTGGGTTATCGGAATTAAGGTTAAAAAACCCGAGTTTGCTCTTCAATTGGTGGCCTCGTACTAAAGTTTTTTCACAAACCTTTGTACAGTTTATACATGGTTGGCTTGAACATAAAGACGGCGACTTGCTCTCCACCTGTCGTGTTGTCTCAAAAAAATACAAAACAAATGTGTTCGGTGAAAGATGGGTCGGTCCTCTGTCTACCCCAGTATTAGGAATAGCGTGAAGATTTTTAAGACACAAAATGAATTAATTTACACTTAAAATAAACCATAGCAGTTGGAGGTACAGTACGAAAAACAATTTATGTACTTACAGGAGTAATGGGCATCAACGTGGGGCGCCAAGGTTTACTTGTAGTTTTAGTCTTTTTAGGAGTTTCCGATTTTGGTGGGGTTTCCTTCTTCTCTTTTTGGGGTTCGAATTTCGGTGTCGGCAGTGGCGCCGCCGCGACCTCGGTGGGGTCGGCAGCAGTCACCCCCTTCACTAGTTGCTGAATGTTGTGCAAGACATTCTGTATAGCTTTCCTACCCTGTGCATTTGGAGTATTTATTGCAATCAGCTCGGGCGGTAACGGTTTCGATTTAGGCTTCTCGCTGGTCTTAGGTTTGGGTTTGGGAACTGGACCGGGCGGCGGCATAAACTTCTTCGTATCTCTCTCCTCTGTGTTCTGATTGGTTTTGAGCAGACTTTTACCGTTCACGGAGGGCTTCTTGCGGAATTCTATCAAACTAATAGCGGGTTCGCTTCTACGTGGAGCGTCCGTTACAACATTGTCATAAGCACGGAGTCTGCTTTGCACGGAATCGCTATAATTAGCGGCATTGGGCGAGGCGTTATGTGATAACACTAAATCACCACTCCTAAAATACTTTTCTAGTAAAATTAGATGACGCAGGAAACTAGATTGGTTGCCATAAGGTCGTTGTAGTTCATTCCAAAGCCTTTTTGTCTCCACATCGTACTGAATCATTGTGTTACATTTCTCCCAGCCTTCAGGTGTAACACCTTTCACATTGTTAAATTCAATGTTACATTGTAAATTCATCTCCTCCTCACCAGGGAATAGTTCTCTGACTGATATAGAAGGATTAGTTTCCAATCTCTTCACTGGATTGGAGTATTTTGTGTCGGTTTTCTTTGGTTCTTTGTCGATGGGTAGCTTTTTAGAAAGCTCGCTCAAGTTTTTCTTCACCTGAGTGAAACTCTCGGACATCTGCCATTTGTTTTTAAGGGTGTTGATATCAGCGGGTTTCTTATTCGGTATGGATTCTATTGTGCACTCATCATTGAGAGATATGTTCTGGAGAATCTTTATTTCTTTCGATTTATCCGGGTCAAACATTTCCACATCATTGTCCTTTTTGGGCGGTTTGTCTTTATGTGTGAAAATTTGACCTATCTTGTGGATTCTCTTGGAGTTTTTATCATTGATCCTATTCTGTTGTCCGGGCTTCTGCATACCCATGTTGTGAACTTTCAGTATGTTCCTTTGCTTTTGTGTCAAGTTCGGTGGGTTCTGCATGAACTGTTTCGGGTTGTTCTGCTTCTGCAGAAGGTACTGCAGTTCTGTCCGTTTGTCCAACGGGAGTAATGGAGTATCAAAGTCGAACACTGTCTCAGATTCTGAACCATCACTCGGCATGCTTTCCGGTTGCTTTGCTGCACCGGGAACGGGTATTTTGTTTGTCGATATAAGACTCTCTATGTCTTCTTCAGTTGCATGAGTGTTCTTGGGTTCATCGATCTCCTTCGGCTTCTCCTTCTCTGGTGAACTCTCTGTGGTCCGCTCGGAGGACTCGCTGTCCGGTTTATCTGGTTCTGAAGACTTGCGCTGTTTGGATTTCGTGCGTGCCTTCTTCTTCTGCTTGCCACCACTGATGCAGCTGTCGTCGAGCACCAGTTCATTCTCCATTTCGTTCTCCAGTTCGGGCGGTAGTTCTATGTTATATATTTGTAGTAGCCTGAAATGTAAATAACACGCAGAGATTAAATTATGTAATATTATTATTTCACAAAGCAATTATCACGAAATGTCAAGAAATCAAAACTTAATCATGTTAATGTAACAAATGTAATTGAATGTTTGTTTTAATAGTCCTTTACTCAAAATATTTTTCCTTCTCATATCATCACAACAAATCATCTCCATCTATCAAAAGTATATATAATCTATATCTACATCAGGTACTGTAACAGCATACATACAAGAGAACCGAGTTCGATCCCTAGGTGGCAGGTTCACCACCTGTCACATTGTCCCAAAAACTTTTTCAGTTAGAGGTGGGTAGAAACGACTTTATTGTCTAGACCTCCGTCTACCCCAGCATTAGAAATGGCGTGAAGATATTTATATATTCTATTCGAGCATGGGCCCACCTGCGCTGACAGGCCTGCGCGTACTTGTCGTTGTGCCCCGGTCGCTGCAGCAGCGTGCAGTAGTTCCTGCACATCTTGCAGAGCACCGGCCGCTCGCTGAACTGCACCGGAACCCCGGCCGCCTTGAGCAGCGGGTTCAGTTCCAGGTAGCCCTGCAATTGTGTGATGATACAGTTAGTATTGGAAAAAAATAGGATAGTATTTAATAGGCACTCAAAATTTATATGCATCCTACGGCAGAATATGTTGGAACTTCTGAGAAAATAAAGATCCTGTGTTATCACACGTAAATTACGTTATTTTAGCTCTCTTGTTTTATGTAATTAGATTCAAACAAAAAAATAAACTAAAAAGGGACAAAATGGTATACTATAAGATCAAGAGACTTTCCAAAAAACATTAACAAGTTAAAAATTATTAACCACTAACGAAGAAATCCACAACAATCACTTTTCGATTTAATAAAATATTGTAAAAAAATTTCAAAACTTTTTAACTCAAGAAAGCGGCAGGCCTGTGTTAAAGTGATCAGTTCAATAATTGATCACTTCAACACTTTCCCATATTTTTCAGCATTTGACCTAATCTTTAAAAGTAGTGTGGAATCTGGTGTATTTCCTGATCTTATGAAACATAGTGAACAAATTAATTTGCTTTTAAATGATGTAAAACTAAATGTGAATTTAGTTTTAATATCATTTAAAGTAAATTTCCTATACTCAATCTTAAACACCTTGAAAACAGCAATGTAATTATAAATGGGAAAGAGTTAGACCATGAGGATACGATAGTTTGTCTTGGAATCACTCGTGTAGCGAAGCTTCAAAGAGACTTCAAACATCTAAACTCGCAATTAGACTAAGCTCTGCAGCATAAGCTGTAAGGAAAATAAGATGCCGTACTGATGTGAACACAGAATTGTTTATTTAAGTTATTTCCATAGCACAGTCCAACGTCAGCCGCGCAGCGCGGACACTGCATTTTGATATGGATTAGATTCGCGCAAATGCTGCAAGGAAAACGAGATGCCTCACTGACGTAAACACAGCCTGAGTTGTTTATTTCATAATGATTTCTTGATATGAAACATATATTATCGGGAGGAGTCCATCCGTTTATATAATAGTTTGTAAAACGCGATAAAATTCGAAAATCGTTTTGTTTATTTCAGTTACTTCCACAGATAAGATAACAAAACATTTGCACGCCAGCAATGGCCAATGTGTCTAATGGATAAGAATTATGAATTATGAATGCTGCGAGGATGATGACGAAACTGCCGTCACGCCGATGTGAACACGACTGGAATTGTTTAATTGACCTCTGTACCACATTATTGCAAATAAAGAATTACGAATTATGAATGCTGCGAGGATGATGACGAAACTGCTGTGCTGATGTGAACATGGCTTTACGAATTACGAATGTCGCGAGGATGATGACGAAACTGCCATCGTGCCGATGTGAACACGACTGGAATTGTTTAATGTCAGTAGTATCTGCAGCGCATTCCACTCACGTGGTGTACGAAGTGCACGTTGTGGTGCTTGGTGATGCGGCGGCGGCAGAGCGCGCACGCGAGCAGCGCGCCCAGCGCCCGGTGGTGCTCCGCGCACAGCGGGATCGTGTGCAGCCCCGGGTAGTCGCACTCCAGCTTCAGCTGCGCACACACGCACGCGCACGCGCACGTTACACACAACCAACGTCACGCCGTACCCGATACAGGGGGCGGACCAGAAGTGAAAAGATGATGGAGTGCCAAAAAGTGTGCCTCTCCGATGGAAGAGATTTTTTTTCGGGGACAAGGTTACAGGTGGTGAGCAAGTCGCCGTCTTTATGTACAAGGCAACGGTATAAATCGTAGACAAGTTTCGAGAGAACCCATTGGTAAGAGTTTTGGAGATCGAACTCGGGTCTCTCGACTCGAAATTCCGACCACCCAACAACTGGCTATCGTGACTTCGTGTGACTATCGTATCGTAACTCATCGTAATATTAATTTTATTCTGTTTTATACACCTATTATTTGACTTTATGTTATTCATGTATAAGAGTATCGGAGTTGAGTTTCAACGAAGCGAATGAATCTGATGAAGAATGATGAAGAATCGTGATATTTGTCGATCTGTTCTCTTAACGGACTATGAATGAAAAAATCTTGCAAATGATACTTATACTAGAGGTTTCCGTAAGTCTCGCGGACAATGCGAAATAGGTGCTTATACTTTTAAGTCATCAGCAAGAAATTACAGTGCTTAAAACCGGACGATGTGTCATTAATGAATAAAATAAATAGCAATGGCACAAGTAATGAGCCCTGCGGTACGCCGGAAGTGAGTACCACATCCGTAGATGTATAACCATTGATAAGAACTGTCTAGGTTCGATTGTATAAATAACAGTCAAATCAACGAAGATTATTATTGTAGCTTTTATAAAAAAAGTTTTTTGAGAAGAAATAAACAGTCAACTTTATCAAACGTCTTATTCAAATCTGTATGAATTGTTTCAACTTGCTTTTTAAGGTTTTCTTTAAGGACTAAAGTATCCTCCCAACGTCCTCTGACTTCTCTGGGCTTCTGACTTCCCAATTATTTGGAAGATATTAAAAAAGTAGTAACCAAACTTAAGCACAATAATAATAGCAAAAGTGAACTACTAATGAACTCATCTTCACGCAATTCCCAATACAGGGGTAGACAGAGGTCAAGTTTAGACAATTAAGTCCTTTGACCGACCTTCCACCGAAGATATTTTCGGGATAACGTGACAGGTGGTGAGCAAGTCGCCGTCTTTATGTACAAGGCAACGGTATAAATCGTAGACAAGTTTCGAGAGAACCCATTGGTAAGAGTTTTGGAGATCGAACTCGGGTCTCTCGAGTAGAATTCTAACCACCCAACCACTCGGCTATAGTGACTTCGTGTGACTATCGTATCGTAACTCATCGTAATATTAATTGTATTCTGTTTTATACACCTATTATTTGACTTTATGTTATTCATGTATAAGAGTATCGGAGTTGAGTTTCAACAGAAGCGAATGAATCTGATGAAGAATGATGAAGTATCGTGATATTTGTCGATCTGTTCTCTTAACGGACTATGAATGAAAAAATCTTGCAAATTATACTTATACTAGAGGTTTTCGTAAGTCTCGCGGACAATGCGAAATAGGTGCTTATACTTTTAAGTCATCAGCATATAAAAGAAAATTACAGTGCTTAAAACCGGACGATGTGTCATTAATGAATAAAATAAATAGCAATGGCACAAGTAATGACCCCTGCGGTACGCCGGAAGTGAGTACCACATCCGTAGATATATAACCATTGATAAACACTGTCTAGGTTCGATTGTATAAATAACAGTCAAATCAACGAAGATTATTATTGTAGCTTTTATAAAAAAAGTTTTTTGAGAAGAAATAAACAGTCAACTTTATCAAACGTCTTATTCAAATCTGTATGAATTGTTTCAACTTGCTTTTTAAGGTTTTCTTTAAGGACTAAAGTATCCTCCCAACGTCCTCTGACTTCTCTGGGCTTCTGACTTCCCAATTATTTGGAAGATATTAAAAAAGTAGTAACCAAACTTAAGCACAATAATAATAGCAAAAGTGAGACTTCTAATGAACTCATCTTCACGCAATTCCCAATACAGGGGTAGACAGAGGTCAAGTTTAGACAATTAAGTCCCTTTGACCGACCTTCCACCGAAGATATTTTCGGGATAACGTGACAGGTGGTGAGCCCGTCGCCGTCTTTATGTCCAAGCCAAAGATGAAATTCGTAGATAAGTTTTTGAAAAATTCATTGGTACTGCCACCTGGGGATCGAACTCGGGTCTCTCGACTCGAAATTCCGACCACCCAACAACTCGGCTATCGTGACTTCGTGTGACTATCGTATCGTAACTCATCGTAATATTAATTGTATTCTGTTTTATACACCTATTATTTGACTTTATGTTATTCATGTATAAGAGTATCGGAGTTGAGTTTCAACGAAGCGAATGAATCTGATGAAGAATGATGAAGAATCGTGATATTTGTCGATCTGTTCTCTTAACGGACTATGAATGAAAATATTTATTTATTGTATTATACTGTATGAAGATATTTTTTATATATCACATTTGTGCAATGTTTCTGCAAATGCAGTCTTATTTCCTTTACACAAACGTATTCTATTCGTCAGGACTCACCAGCTTATTGACACTGGAGCGCATCTTGATGAGCCACTTCCGGCGGATGGAGTGCTCCGCCGGCGCGCTGCAGCCCGCCGTGTGGCAGGTGGCGCTGCGAGCCTCGCGCCCTCCCGTCCCTCCCGCCCCTCCCGAGCTTCCTCCGAGCTCTCCTCCCCCGCCGAAGGGCTTCGCGGGTTCTCCGTGCTGGAAACGTCACTTTAGGATCACCGAGTGAATGAATGAATGGAGATTAAACACATTCTATCGTATACGAATGAAAAAGTTGAAAACTTCTAAATTAGCTTCGCATTTTTAGTTAGCTGTATGTTTTTAACTACATGTGAGAAGCGACCACGTGAAAAGCGTTCACAATGCAATTCGCTTCCGACAGATGGCGGTTTCGGTTTCGGCGGTTCCGATGATAGCTGAGTGCTTGAGTGAACGCAATTCGAGTCCTTACACCCCGAGTTCGATCCCCAGGTGGTAACTTTTAGAGTTTAATAAAAATTTATTTACGATTTACATCGTTGGCGTTGACATCAAAGACGCTGACAAGCTCAGCACCTGCCACATTGTTAAAAAATAACTTCTTCCGTGAAAAGTGGTTCTACCCAGTATTGGGAATAGCGTGAAGATATTTATATGTTTAACTTACGCGTTGTCAGGCTGAGAAGGCTGCTGCGGAGTGTCTGGAGGCTTCACGAGCGGCCTCTTGCGATATGATGGACAGTTGGCTCGCCGGTCTACGTGACGGTAGCACGCGTCACACAAACAGCTGTCTATGGTCAGTTTCTCCTCGTCTGCGAAATGAAACGTTGTCTATGGTGACCAGAAACAAGTAAAACCGGTAAAGTTGATCAGGACAAACGATAATGGATCGAAAATATTTCATTGTCACTAGGAAGGGGCTATTTTAATCGATACAAATGGCAAACTACCGTACTTTATGGGATAAATGATTTTATTGTTACATTGGATAAGAAAACAAAGAGAATTTTAAAATCATGCCTGATTAAATTCTCTTAAAATAAAGATAAAAGAAAAAGCAAATGTAATGAAAATTTACAGTGATGATCTTGACTGTGAACTTATGAAAACTATATCGTAAAAAAAAATTAAAAAGAAACAGGGGTCAAAGGCAGACATGCAAAGTACTCCCAAAATGGCCGCTCACCTGAATGTATCCGGCTGTCAGCTATTCGAATAGAGAAAACAATTGGATTTGTGTAATAATCTTCCTACACGAGTACAACCGCACGATACAAAAGCCAAAAGTCACCGAGAGTCCCGGGGGCGTAGAGGCGGCCATTTTGTAATGCAAAACAATACTCACTGTCCAGGACTTTCCTTTGCCGCTCGCTGCTTTTCATTTGGGCGATATGGCATGGTGTGTCGAAGAGGCCGAATTTGCCGCCGCAGTAGAAGCATTGGTCCATGCAAAGTCGTCCAGGGTGGATGCTGAAAGACGAGGCTTTTTCCGGGATCACCAGGTTCGGAGTGTCCTTGGACGGTTCGGGCTCCGGCACCGCCTCGGGGTCTGTTCCGACAACTTACGATTATGACGAATTGTGAAATGTACACGAGTTAAGTAAAATCGGCTTTGTGATGTATGTGAGATCGATTACGCGTGATTAGACGTGCGACAGATTTTATTATAAAACAATTTGACGTTGAATGATTGAACAGCGCCTAAGGTGTCTGTGAATGTCTGGCACTGCGCTCGCCAATCCGCTTGCCGAGCGTAGTAATTTTGGTTAAAGCCTCCTACGGGAGAGGCTTGTGTTCAGCAGTAGACAATAACAAGCCGTTTTGTATGTATGTATGTAAAAACGTGTAGGTTCATTAAATACTTCAGAAAAAAGCTCACGACCATATTCTTAAAACTGTAGTCGGTCAGAGGTGTAGTCAGTTTAGTCTTTTCGAATCACATTTCAGAGCAGAGATTTGGGATTTTGAACAACCTAACAAGTGACGAGCCAGTCCTCGTGTCCAATACGTTAAAAATCGTACATAAATTTAAAATGAGCCTTCGTTCAAGGGATCGAACACGGGTCTCCCTGATTCGAATTCCAATCACCCAACCACCTCGGTTACCGTGTTAGTTTATATGATAAATGAGATTTAAAAAAAAAATTCACTGACACGGATGGCATTCGAACCTGCGACGGTACTGAGGCATGGCTATGACCTCAGAGCCACGGTATAGTTGAAAGTTTATATACTTATTTTGTACGGCTCAAAGGCTTTGGCGACATCTTTCAAATCTTAGTTCTGAGTGAATGCTTATAACTTTACAGCTATAAGACATCAAGACGATCTTAAACATAATAAATTTTAAGCAAAAAGTCATGCTGCGCTAATTTTTAAACAAATAAATAATTTAACCAATGTGTATTCCATCTGTGTCAGTAAATATTATGTCTATTTAAAAACCTAAACCTCATCATTACTAACATGTTAACTTAACGCTTTAAAATCCACAAATATACGTACTTCATCATATTTAACTCACTCGTCCTATTATTAGTTTAACATGCTGTTTTCATTTTGTTACGATATCCCATCGCATTAATGTTAATTATTACCTATATGCACTTAATATACTAAATATAGTCATGATTACGATAGAACTTTTACATTCATCAGTCAGTCATTAGTAAAGTATAGTTAGTGTGAGTTTAATCAGGTCAAGGTTGATTGGAGTTTTAAGAAAAATCTATAAAATATATTAATATACGAAATAGTATTTTTGGAAGAAATTTAATGAAAATACGACTGTAATGTTTTTTGTTGTTGTCATTCAGCCTGCTCAATTCAAAATTTAAAAAAAAATATCTCAAATCAAACTTGACCTCATAAAAGAGCAACGTAATGGGAGCAAAGCAAATATCAGAAATTCATTTTAGTTTCAATCATTAATAAAAATGAAGAAATATCTCTAATAACTTTTGTTGTCAGTTAAAATATCATGTCTAAAATCTAATATTCTATTAACGTTTAAATTTTTAAATGTACATATAAAATGCACTTGGATTTCAAGGTAAAATGACTCAAGAAAGGTATGACGCGAGAAAGGTATGACGCAAGAAAGATATGACGCGAGAAAGATATGACGCAATTCGTGTACGCGAAGCTTTAACAGTTAATAACGTCTAGTGCTTCTTGCTCCTTATTACATAGCAAGGGTGAGTGTAGATGTCCACACACCATGGTTGTTAAGCCGATTACTGTAATGAGACTTTCTGTGCCCACCATCTGACGTAGCGCCAGCGCCGCCCTGCGGAAGAAAGAGATAACACAATTAACAAACGATTAAACGAAGCTAGCAACACCATCCGAAGGTTATATGTATTGTCACAGTCAATGGGTATGATTATAATAATATAATATATAAGGGATGTTTCATTGGACGTAATTACGAGTACTTGAAGCTTTAGTAATTAAAGCGTCAATAGCTATTTTTATTTGAGTGCGAGGTACTTTACCACGTTATCGTTATGATAAATTGATATATTTATCTTGAAAAAGATATTTACCTATTTCATTAAATTTTTTAATATTTTTTTTAGGTTTAAAAATTTTTTTAATTTAATAAATATTTTTAGTATATAAATTAATAGAATGGTTTAGGGTGTGGACTGCGAAACATAACGTAGCAGGTTCGGACTTGTCTTGAACCACTTTATTGGAGTGGTTAACAGGAATAATACTAATGTTATTGGACATTGCTACTATTCTTTTCTTTTATAAAACTAATTTAGAAAAATATCTTCACGCAATTCCCAATAAAGGGGTAGACAGAGGTCTAGTCTAGACAATTAAGTCCCTTTGACCCACCTTCCACCGAAGATATTTTTGGGACAGCCGTCTTTATGTCCAAACCAACGATATAATTCGTACATAAGTTTTTAAAAAACTTATTGGTACGAGCCCGCCACCTGGGGATCGAACTCAGTCCCTCGACACGAAATTCCGACCACCGAACCACTCGGTTACCGTGACTTTTTATGTGAATTTAAAATATGTTAATTTATGTAGGTATTTCACATCCATGACTTTTTAATAATCTGAAAGAGCGAAGTCCTAATTATTAATCTCTATATACATGAGCAAATTACCACTCATCGCAAGATCTCTAAAACTGTACACCCGTTTGACTAGAAATTTAGCAAAGATACTAATTTTGCGAAATAGACGCCAACCAATGGAAAATATATTCAAAAATAAATTAAAAAAAAAAAATTAAATATCATCACGCAATTCCCAATACAGGGGTAGACAGAGGTCAAGTCTAGACAATTAAGTCCCTTTGACCCACCTTCCACCGAAGATATTTTTGGGACAGCCGTCTTTATGTCCAAACCAACGATATAATTCGTACATAAGTTTTTAAAAACTTATTGGTACGAGCCTGACACCTAGGGATCGAACATAGTCTCTCGACACGAAATTCCGACCACCGAACCACTCGGTTACCGTGACTTTTATGTGAATTTAAAATATGTTAATTTATGTAGGTATTTCACATCCATGACTTTTAATAATCTGAAAGAGCGAAGTCCTAATTATTAATCTCTATATACATGAGCAAATTACCACTCATCGCAAGATCTCTAAAACTGTACACCCGTTTGACTAGAAATTTAGCAAAGATACTAATTTTGCGAAATAGACGCCAACCAATGGAAAATATATTCAAAAATAAATTAAAAAAAAAAAATTAAATATCATCACGCAATTCCCAATACAGGGGCAGACAGAGGTCAAGTCTAGACAATTAAGTCCCTTTGACCCACCTTCCACCGAAGATATTTTTGGGACAGCCGTCTTTATGTCCAAACCAACGATATAATTCGTACATAAGTTTTTGAAAAACTCATTGGTACTGCCACCTGGGGATCGAACTCAGGTCTCTCGACTCGAAATTCCGACCACCGAACCACTCGGTTACCGTGACTTTTATGTGAATTTAAAATATGTTAATTTATGTAGGTATTTCACATCCATGACTTTTAATAATCTGAAAGAGCGAAGTCCTAATTATT
The DNA here is from genome assembly GCA_029286605.1 of Sericinus montela. NCBI lineage: Eukaryota > Metazoa > Arthropoda > Insecta > Lepidoptera > Papilionidae > Sericinus > Sericinus montela. The sequence goes on from JAGSMR010000040.1 coordinate 9,264,462, forward strand.
AATCTCTATATACATGAGCAAATTACCACTCATCGCAAGATCTCTAAAACTGTACACCCGTTTGACTAGAAATTTAGCAAAGATACTAATTTTGCGAAATAGACGCCAACCAATGGAAAATATATTCAAAAATAAATTAAAAAAAATTAAATATCATCACGCAATTCCCAATACAGGGGCAGACAGAGGTCAAGTCTAGACAATTAAGTCCTTTGACCCACCTTCCACCGAAGATATTTTTGGGACAGCCGTCTTTATGTCCAAACCAACGATATAATTCGTACATAAGTTTTTAAAAACTTATTGGTACGAGCCCGCCACCTGGGGATCGAACTCAGTCCCTCGACACGAAATTCCGACCACCGAACCACTCGGTTACCGTGACTTTTTATGTGAATTTAAAATATGTTAATTTATGTAGGTATTTCACATCCATGACTTTTTAATAATCTGAAAGAGCGAAGTCCTAATTATTAATCTCTATATACATGAGCAAATTACCACTCATCGCAAGATCTCTAAAACTGTACACCCGTTTGACTAGAAATTTAGCAAAGGTACTAATTTTGCGAAATAGACGCCAACCAATGGAAAATATATTCAAAAATAAATTAAAAAAAAAATTAAATATCATCACGCAATTCCCAATACAGGGGCAGACAGAGGTCAAGTCTAGACAATTAAGTCCCTTTGACCCACCTTCCACCGAAGATATTTTTCGGGACAACGTGACAGGTGGTGAGCCCGTCGCCGCCTTTATGTCCAAGCCAACGATGAAATTAGTACATAAGTTTTTGAAAAACTCATTGGTACTGCCACCTGGGGATCGAACTCGGGTCTCTCGACTCGAAATTCCGACCACCCAACAACTCGGCTATCGTGACTATTACTATACAAATAAATTCTTTTGACTATAAAAATAAATTCTTTTGACTATAAAAATAAATTCTTTTGACTATAAAAATAAATTCTTTTGACTATAAAAATAAATTCTTTTGACTATAAAAATAAATTCTTTTGACTATAAAAATAAATTCTTTTGACTATAAAAATAAATTCTTTTGACTATAAAAATAAATTCTTTTGACTATAAAAATAAATTCTTTTGACTATAAAAATAAATTCTTTTGACTATAAAAATAAATTCTTTTGACTATAAAAATAAATTCTTTTGACTATAAAAATAAATTCTTTTGACTATAAAAATAAATTCTTTTGACTATAAAAATAAATTCTTTTGACTATAAAAATAAATTAAAAAAAATTAAATATCATCACGCAATTCCCAATACAGGGGCAGACAGAGGTCAAGTCTAGACAATTAAGTCCCTTTGACCCACCTTCCACCGAAGATATTTTTCGGGACAACGTGACAGGTGGTGAGCCCGTCGCCGCCTTTATGTCCAAGCCAACGATGAAATTAGTACATAAGTTTTTGAAAAACTCATTGGTACTGCCACCTGGGGATCGAACTCGGGTCTCTCGACTCGAAATTCCGACCACCCAACAACTCGGCTATCGTGACTATTACTATACAAATAAATTCTTTTGACTATAAAAATAAATTCTTTTGACTATAAAAATAAATTCTTTTGACTATAAAAATAAATTCTTTTGACTATAAAAATAAATTCTTTTGACTATAAAAATAAATTCTTTTGACTATAAAAATAAATTCTTTTGACTATAAAAATAAATTCTTTTGACTATAAAAATAAATTCTTTTGACTATAAAAATAAATTCTTTTGACTATAAAAATAAATTCTTTTGACTATAAAAATAAATTCTTTTGACTATAAAAATAAATTCTTTTGACTATAAAAATAAATTCTTTTGACTATAAAAATAAATTCTTTTGACTATAAAAATAAATTCTTTTGACTATAAAAATAAATTCTTTTGACTATAAAAATAAATTCTTTTGACTATAAAAATAAATTCTTTTGACTATAAAAATAAATTCTTTTGACTATAAAAATAAATTCTTTTGACTATAAAAATAAATTCTTTTGACTATACAAATAAATTCTTTTGACTATAAAAATAAATTCTTTTTATTTAATTAAAAAGGGGCAAACGAAGTTTCGACGATCGACTACTTATTATTTATCACAGATACAATGAATTGAAATTATGAATCTGAAAGAAGCGAAAGAGGTATGTAAGGATAATGACACTTGGTCATCTGTTTTCTCTGGCTACCCCGTCAGGTACTGTGCGTGAAGATAAATAAATACATTATCTCCAATGGAACTAAGATAGCATGCCACATTACCCGTAAATACATTGAATTTCTAAGCCTTCCAAATTGGAACACTTCATGTAGCAATGTAATAGTTGTTTCCGTATACAATAGGTGCGAGGGTGCACTAAGAGGCTTTAAGGAAGGAATAAGCTCTCCTTGTTGGTCTCCAAGTTGTCACGAAAAATTCATTGAAATACGCCCTCTGGTAATGGAGATTAGCCATCAAGATGGTGTTTAAGGAATTTAATATTCTAGCTCATTGCTTAGCCTACAATTATCTTTTATATGAAGACCTTTTTAATACATCTTCGAAGCAAAATGAGAAACAACGTCTAACACCAAATAATAATAGTTAAAAAAATCAGTAATTGGTAAACCGAGTTCAGGGTGTTCTCAATAAATTTCACGTTAAGGGAGAGAAGTATGAAACTTGTTAACTTTAACTGATGAAAGAGAGGGAGTGAATTATCCTTACAAAGGTAGAAAGATAGAGAGAAAAGTACATGTTTTGAGAATTTTTCCCGCACTGTGCAAGGCGGCCTATGAACGTATTTTCCTAAAACAAATGAGGACAGCTTATGCCGACTTTCTAAAGCAAAAAGGGTGCTAATATACATAGTCAGGTCATAAGTATTGTCACACAGTAAAAACTTTTCTTTTAGAATGCTGGCCACAAAAAAGTTTACTGAATTCGAATTGTTCATGAAAATAAAACTACATACTTTTTAGAATTTTACTTATTTATAATATTTTTTAAATATGGAATGGGCGCTCAAAGAAGACCGTGTTGCAGTTATTGCGTTGCATCGTTGCGGTTACGCGCCAATTCAAGTTTTTGACATACTGAAAAATTTGAATGTAACCAAAAGATTCGTTTATCGTACCATCAAACGATACAATGAAGACACTAGTGTAGATGACAGGTCAAGAAGTGGTCGCCCTCGGTCTGTTAGGACTCCAGCAGTGATAAAAGCTGTGAAGGTGAATTCGAGATTCAAAGAAATCCCAAACGTAAGCAGAAACTGTTGGCCCCTCAGATGGGGTTAAGCAGAACCACGGTGAAAAGGGTGTTAAATGAAGACTTAGGGCTTCAGGCATATCGAAGAAAAACAGGACTTCGTTTGAATGCTCGTCTAATGCACCTGAGATTGAAGAGATGCCGTGCTTTGTTTAAGCGGTACGCGGGAAAAAAATATCGGGAAATTCTTTTTTCGGATGAAAAATTTTTTACCGCAGAAGAGAGCTACAACAAACAAAATGATAAGGTGTACGCACACAGTAGTGAAGAAGCGAGCAACCGTATTCCGCGTGTCCAACGAGGTAATTTTCCATCGACGCTCATGGTATGGTTGGGAGTTTCTTATTGGGGCTTAACAGAGGTACATTTTTGCGAGAAAGGTGTAAAAACGAATGCAGTTGTGTATCAAAATACAGTCCTGACGAACCTTGTGGAACCTGTTTCTCATACCATGTTCAATAACAGGCACTGGGTATTCCAACAAGATTCGGCGCCAGCTCATAGAGCGAAGAGCACACAAGACTGGCTGGCGGTGCGTGAAATAAACTTCATCGGGCACGAAGACTGGCCCTCCTCCAGTCCAGATTTGAATCCGTTAGATTACAAGATATGGCAACACTTGGAGGAAAAGGCGTGCTCAAAGCCTCATCCCAATTTGGAGTCACTCAAAACATCCTTGATTAAGGCAGCCGCCGATATTGACATGGACCTCGTTTGAAGGCCTGTATTCAAAATCACAGAGGTCATTTTGAATAAACTTTAGTGTAATAAGAATCTATGTTTTGTTAAGTTCATTTTGGTATATAAATAGTTACATAATTAATAAACTTGTTTTAATTATTTTAGGTTAAAAATGTGACAGAATTTATGACCTGACTAGGTATATATTATAGCAGGTACTTCAAACAATATACGAATAAACACGGCAGAATACAGATTTTTTATAAATCTTCTGATTTATTAAAGCTATATGAAAAATGCGTAGACATTGCCAGTATTTAAGTAAAAAAAAGTTCGAAGCTATGCTTTTGCGAGGTCGGAGGTTCCCCGCACTCTTAAGCAAAGAACTATACTTAAGTAAAGGATCATGTCTCGCTCTCACTCCGAACCCAAAACTTAAAGGTCTGTGATGCGATTGGCGATTCGTTTACCAGGCGGATAAGGCAGGCGATGCGACAGACCTTCCAAACGACAGTTGCTGGTTTTTTTTGGTGCACATTTAGTGAGACATATTATCAACAGCCAAGTTATGGAGGCATATAATTTGAAGTGTATTTATATGAAGGAAAACCTCATATGGAAAGACTAAATATGATATGAATTTTATGCATTCTCATCTAGTAGTCATTGTAAAGGCCACCATGATAGATCATGGGTATTTTCAAAAGTTAATCTGGTGTCTCTACATAACCGCCGCCTTATTTCACTTTCTTTCTCTCAGAGAGGACAAAGATGAGGTGTGAAAAAAGGTGGTAACCTTCTTCCTTCTACCATCTTCAAGGCTGACCTGAATGTCCAATCTTTTTCATTAACCTAATACATTCAATTTTGCGATCGCTAATCCACTGGCCAAGCATGGCGATAAAGATAATGTCTTCTGGTCTTTGGGAAGAGAACGAGAGAGAGAGAGGCTTTTATGATTATAATGAAGACATTTAAATGATATTTTGACGCCTGAAAAATTTGAATGTAACCAAAGATTCGTTTATCGTACCATCAAACGATACAATGAAGACACTAGTGTAGATGACAGGTCAAGAAGTGGTCGCCCTCGGTCTGTTAGGACTCCAGCAGTGATAAAAGCTGTGAAGGTGAATTCGAGATTCAAAGAAATCCCAAACGTAAGCAGAAACTGTTGGCCCCTCAGATGGGGTTAAGCAGAACCACGGTGAAAAGGGTGTTAAATGAAGACTTAGGGCTTCAGGCATATCGAAGAAAAACAGGACTTCGTTTGAATGCTCGTCTAATGCACCTGAGACTGAAGAGATGCCGCGCTTTGTTTAAGCGGTACGCGGGAAAAAAATATCGGGAAATTCTTTTTTCGGATGAAAAATTTTTTACCGTAGAAGAGAGCTACAACAAACAAAATGATAAGGTGTACGCACACAGTAGTGAAGAAGCGAGCAACCGTATTCCGCGTGTCCAACGAGGTCATTTTCCATCCTCGCTCATGGTATGGTTGGGAGTTTCTTATTGGGGCTTAACAGAGGTACATTTTTGCGAGAAAGGTGTAAAAACGAATGCAGTTGTGTATCAAAATACAGTCCTGACGAACCTTGTGGAACCTGTTTCTCATACCATGTTCAATAACAGGCACTGGGTATTCCAACAAGATTCGGCGCCAGCTCATAGAGCGAAGAGCACACAAGACTGGCTGGCGGTGCGTGAAATAAACTTCATCGGGCACGAAGACTGGCCCTCCTCCAGTCAGATTTGAATCCGTTAGATTACAAGATATGGCAACACTTGGAGGAAAAGGCGTGCTCAAAGCCTCATCCCAATTTGGAGTCACTCAAAACATCCTTGATTAAGGCAGCCGCCGATATTGACATGGACCTCGTTTGAAGGCCTGTATTCAAAATCACAGAGGTCATTTTGAATAAACTTTAGTGTAATAAGAATCTATGTTTTGTTAAGTTCATTTTGGTATATAAATAGTTACATAATTAATAAACTTGTTTTAATTATTTTAGGTTAAAAATGTGACAGAATTTATGACCTGACTAGGTATATATTATAGCAGGTACTTCAAACAATATACGAATAAACACGGCAGAATACAGATTTTTTATAAATCTTCTGATTTATTAAAGCTATATGAAAATGCGTAGACATTGCCAGTATTTAAGTAAAAAAAGTTCGAAGCTATGCTTTTGCGAGGTCGGAGGTTCCCTGCACTCTTAAGCAAGAACTATACTTAAGTAAAGGATCATGTCTCGCTCTCACTCCGAACCCAAAACTTAAAGGTCTGTGATGCGATTGGCGATTCGTTTACCAGGCGGATAAGGCAGGCGATGCGACAGACCTTCCAAACGACAGTTGCTGGTTTTGGTGCACATTTAGTGAGACATATTATCAACAGCCAAGTTATGGAGGCATATAATTTGAAGTGTATTTATATGAAGGAAAACCTCATATGGAAAGACTAAATATGATATGAATTTTATGCATTCTCATCTAGTAGTCATTGTAAAGGCCACCATGATAGATCATGGGTATTTTCAAAAGTTAATCTGGTGTCTCTACATAACCGCCGCCTTATTTCACTTTCTTTCTCTCAGAGAGGACAAAGATGAGGTGTGAAAAAAGGAAGTAACCTTCTTCCTTCTACCATCTTCAAGGCTGACCTGAATGTCCAATCTTTTTCATTAACCTAATACATTCAATTTTGCGATCGCTAATCCACTGGCCAAGCATGGCGATAAAGATAATGTCTTCTGGTCTTTGGGAAGAGAACGAGAGAGAGAGAGGCTTTTATGATTATAATGAAGACATTTAAATGATATTTTGACGCCTGAATTTTTTCCTAAATCACCCTACTGGTGCAGTTTCACGAGAGTTATTTTTATTTTTGTGACATAACCCCTTCAGAATTGTTAGAAATTTTCTTAAAAAATTCGAAAATATCAAATATGAACTAAAATATTAAACACTTAAGCTCTGTCTACCCTTACATTTCACAAACATAAAGTTATATGCATATAAAGTTGCACTTAAATTTGTAGTCACAAAATTAAATATTTTTCATTATAGGTATTTATTATTTGATGAAAATTTAACTTACAGCAACTGTTATAGTATTAAAGAGGCAAAATTATCTTCAAATTAAATTCACAAAGAGACAAAAAGTCCAAATCCCAATATTGCTTCAATTGGTCTTTTACTTGGAATACCCTGTAATTTATTTATTAATTTTTAACACTCAAAATATCCCACTTTTGCTTGTTTTTACTTTCAGGTCTAAAACATTCTTCCCAAAATATACCTACATAATATTCAAGGTAACAAAACAAAATAATACTATAGAGTATTTATATTTCTCATCACTAATTTCGCAATACTCAGGGAGCTAGGGGTGTAGAAAATTTTGTTCGGAGTCCACCTAGAATAACATGACAGGGTGAGAGCCAATTAAATTTCAAAGTTAACAATATAATATTCTAACATAGATAAATATTTATAATACCATCAATAGCTGGAGTAAAAAGATTAATATTCATTGAGTATGTTACCCCTAGCAGGATTCGAATCCTAATTTTTCTAAGGCCAGATAACTACCAACTAAGCTCTCGGGTTAGTTATTAAGCAATAGACTTATTATTTCGAGTGACTTTATTTGCTACAGGGCTTAATATCTTAAAATACTAAATAACAATGCAATCCATCAACCAATGAAACATTACATGACATGATAATTGTAAGTATCTGTAAGGGACTAAGGTTTAAATGTTATTATGGGCATGTTTCATAATAAATGTAAAATATGCAAAATAATACATGCATACATAACATTCATAACAGTCTGCTAAAGTCCATTGTAGTACATAGGCCTCTCCCATAGGGAGGTTTTGCCATAATCGCCACACTTGGCAAGAGGATTGGCTATTGAAGTATCAGACCACTCCACCTTAGACCCTACCGCTCATCTTCAGACCGATTTGTCTATGCTTGCATAGATACAACAAAAACAAAACAAAAGGTTTAATTGTTTATAGCTTACCTCACGTCTCTCAATGGTGTAGTAGTCCTCCCCAACAGTGTCTCCAACCTCTGGCGCCAGCTTCCCTGATCTGGGCTTGGTCTTTTGGAAGGTCATCTTCAAAGATGTCTTCTGCCTCTTCTTGTCCCTATCGCCTGAGTTACGACTCAACTTTATCACAGTTTTCAAGGTGCCAGTATAATCTCCTGACTTTGATTTACCCTTATTTCCCATCAAGCAATAATTAGGTCCGTAAATACGTTCTTTCTCTTTTAATTTTTCTATCTTTGCTTCATTAGCAGCTTTATGGGTCAGCAAGCCAAGAGTTCGTAGGACATTCTCCTTATGCTTCTGGCTTTCAGGAGTTTCTTGTAGCAACATACTAGGCCCTGGTTGGCTTTCTGTCGAATTACGAGCTGATTTCACTTTGGGGCTCTTTGGCTTTACAGCTTCAGTTTGCAAAACTTCAGATTTACTATTTTCAGCTTGAATTTTCAACTCTACAGTATTAACTAAGTTTTCTTTTTCCTTCGAAACTTCTTCCTTGCCTTTAACAATTATGTCTTGAGCTTGAACAAGTTCTTCATGAGGTTTTGTAGCATTTTCCTGAGGTTTGATATCTTTTTCCTGAGTTTTAACAAGATTTTCCTTGGCTGGTATGTTAGGAACACAAGTTTCATTTTCAGGAACAGTTGCAGCTTCAGTTTTCTCAGTCTTATTCTGATCATCTATGGTAGCTTCAAGATTAGTTACTTCATTTTCGGACTCGGTTAGTTTATCAGTTTTCAGACCTTCTGAAGCTAGTGATATCTCTGTAGGAATTGCTCTAACGCTATCTAATGGTGGGGCAAGCGCTTCTGTTTCCATTGGTTGTGGAGCCTCTGGTGATTTTACCGCCACTGGCGTTGGCGTAATAGATATTGCTTGAGGCTTGACTTGATGTGTCGGCGATTTAATTTTTTCTATGGTCGCCATTCTTTCGTCAATGTCCATTCCAGATTCGGAAGACTTTCTCGACAAAGAATCCCTTGATTTGCGTTTCGTTATCTGGATATCATTATTACCAAATTTAGTTTCAACCACACGAGGAGTGATAGATATTTGACTGGAATCTAGAACTATTCCCGCCAATGTTTGGCTTGGGCTGTTAGGATGCAGTGTTGCAAATTGATGCAAATCTATTTGTGAAGAGGGCGACGCTTTATCTACAGATTTTCTTAATTCAGTCAATGTAACATCCTTGCCAAGAGATTTTTCAAACACGCTAATAGCATCGGATTCTTTTGAATGATTTGAGCTTGTAGATTCTTTTCGCGCGCTAAAACTATTTCTTTTGATCAAAGTCACAGAATTAGGAAGATCAACATCAATCGACTTTCTAACCTGATCTCTTTTTACTATGGAAATTGCTGAATTATTTTCAAAGCAACTAAGAACATTTTCTTTTTCAATAGTCTTTTCAGGAGATCTTGCAGGTTGCATGTCTTTTAAGGGTTTAATATCTCCAGATTTAGGTATCAAAACAACATCATTAGTCACCATTACAGTCTTAGTGTCATTTATTTTTGATTCTGACTCCAGTCTTTGTCTTTTCTTGTCCAACTCTTCAAATTCCTTGAGTCTATCCATCAGTTTATCAATGCTAGCCACTGTAGTACATTTATAAGTTATTTCTTGTTTTGGGCCATCAGATGATTTTTCAACAGAATCTTCCTCATAACGTAGTCTGATATTCTCACTATCATCAAACTTTGAAGGAGTAACTTCATTGGTTAGTGCAGATATTAAAGTGTCTTTATCTTTAACAGGAGTCTCAGGAGTAATAATACTGTTATTATCTCCCAGAGGCTTTGACAAGCCGTAGAACTTGGCAACCGGTTTAGAAGACATCTGGTCAGTTATTGTAATATTTGTGTCATTTAAAATTTCTTGATCCCGATCTATATTCTGATCAAGATTATTAATGAGATCATTGATTTCCTTGGATAGGGTGTCCAAAGTTTCACTTTTGTCCTCAGGAGCTTCATTAGTTATAGTGCAGTTAATACCATTTTTAGCAACTTGAGCACTGCAAGGTCTGCCTGCTGCAGCTGCCTTCTTTCCTCTTCTAGCCTTTCTCATATTCTTAGAAACCTCTTTTGAATTAAATGTCTTTGACATACTGGTTAATATACTACTACGTTCCTCAAAAAGCGTATCATTTTCAGTCTTCGGCAACAATTTTTCTTCTACTTCTGATGCATTTAAATTCTCTAACTTAAGTCTATTACTATTATTGTTGTCAGAGTCTAATGAAGTAGTTCTTTTTAAGCTCAATTTTTTCTTATCCTTTTCATTTACAATAGAACTAGGCTCTGTATCCATCTTTGCTTCAGACGTTTTAGGTTCAATGTTAAGAGAAGGCACTTTTGCAATAGTCGAGGTCTGTACATTATTTTCAATATCTACATCTAGGTCAGTCTTAGGTTTTTCTAATTTTTTATTGAGCTCTTTGCCATCAGTGTCATTGAGAGTTTCACCCAAACTCACATCTGATTCAGTGATGTCTGAGCATTTGGAGATTTCACTGCCTTCTCTTGAACAGGAGCGGCCCCTTTTTAATTTTTTGCAATCTTCTATAGCATCTGGGGCTTCTGTAGTCTTCGAGTCTGAGAGTAATCTCCTTCTCTTCTTTTGCTCTTTCATAACAACTTCACTAAGAAGTTTACTTTTTGCAGTTCTAGGTTTTCCACTTCTTAAGTTTTTACCTTCAAACATTGAAGGACTGTTGCTCCTTTCGGAACGCATTGAGTATGGACTAGTGCGTGGGCCAAGAACCAGAGTATTTGGAGAATCGCCTAGGACTGATTTCATCATAACCATATCAGAGCTAAGCCTTTGTCTCCTACCAGCTGTCTTAGGACTTGATGACCTAGAGTTAGGTGTTATTTCTTCAATTGGTTCTTTTTTGATTTCAGATGCAGGTATTAATAGGACGGTTTCCTTTTCTTGAGAATTGTCAGGTTCAGTTCTCACTAATGGTTTTCTTCCCCTTTTGACAGGGTGTTTTACAACATTCCTCAACTTTTCTTTAGTGGCTATAACTTTTTTATTCCTTAAAGTTTTTCTTATACCGAGAGGTTTTTTCTTAATTATTGTTTTAGGTTTGCCCACAGCTTTTTTGGGTTCTTTGGGAGGTTTCTGCTCATCTTGGTTAGGTTTACTCTTGTCTTCTTCAATAATATCTGAGGCTTTCTTTCGGGCACGAGTCTTAGGTTCTACAGTGTCCTCATCTACACTTTTGTCCGAATCCTCTTTTTGTTGTTTAGTTTTCATGTTGGAATGTGTAGTGAGAGACCTCTCCCTTTTTTTCCGACATCAGGCAAAAGCTGACTGTCAATCTCTCTTCATATAGTCAATGTCAGAATGGTTGAAAAAAGTAGTAATTATTAGGGTTGTTCTGACTGGACAGCCAAGAATGTAGCCAACTTAATAAAAATTACTTCTAAATGATATCAACTTTGTAATCAGCTGTTTTATGTATGAACTTAAAGAAAGCTAAAAATCCTTGATGTGATTGAGGAATTCCCTCCTTATAACTCTCTCATTGATATATTAGGATGACACATAGTCATTCCACACTAATACAGCAATCCATCGAGTTCTGGAATTAAATAAATTAACTTTTTATTAATCATCAATCTAAATTTAATATATAAGGGGTGTAAATTAATTGTCAAAAGTTTAAGCCAAAAATTGTTCGAAATAATCTAGTCAAATTTAACTTATTATTAACAAGAAAACATTAGTTTTTGTAAATATTATCAAAATCATTAAATATCTTTATAGAAATCGGCAGCAATATGTGTAAAAATACCACGGTAAACATTGTAGATGCACTGCAATCAACAAGTTCGCGCACAAATTTGACACTATAATATTATTACAAAACCGTACTACACTGCATAAATAGTCACTCTAGGCTTTAATGATTCCGAATATACCTTTAAAATTACTGTTAAAGTGTTTGTTATTGAGAAAATCTAACCGGAAAAGTCATGAAAATTTTATGTTTTGGTGGTTTAGGTCTCGAGTGACACCTAACGCCACCTACCAGCTGAGTGAGTGCGTGTGCGTCGACCACAGAAAGCACCAAATCATTTCCCTACCCGTGGCGCACCTCAGTTATGTCCTCACAATATACTCACAATTTATCCAACGGAACAGCCAAATACCACAATAAACAGTTAATTAGACACACAACACACCATAATATGTGAAATAGTTCAATATAAATACGCGATAAAACTTAGAAAATGATTTTTGAAAAGCCCAAACGTCTGCAGGCGTCCGCCATAATGTTTCCTTCGAAACGAATAATATAGTTCTTATTGCTCTTGTAGCAAGCAATCGCTCTATTCGCTATTCAAAATGGCGACCGTGTGGCGTTCACAGTGCGCGTTTGCACGATTTTTTATTGGAAAAATCGCCCAGATCCCGAACAACTCATCTGATTTGGGTACAAAACTCTCCCTGGGACAGCTATCGGTAATTATTCAATTATTTTCACTCGCGTCGTGTTGTAATGCCGCTTCGACTGCGACATGTGACAGTAGTATGGACGTATACCCATACAAACAGGTTACCCCCGAGAAATTTATGTATTATTTTTTTTCAGAATTCTTGAAAGTTGAAATTATTAACTAGAGTTCTTAATTCTAATACTATAAAATGTTCTATTTTTAATATTTAATTGTTTTATTAATATTATAATTATGAAAACACCAATTTTCTTGTTAAACTTATTACAAATTAATAATTTTACGCCTTGTTACAGGTTGCATGTCCCAGAAATTATTCTAACTATGCCCATTCTCCGTTTGTAAGCAAAATTAAAGAACAATATGAATTTGACGTTGTGAAAAATCCACCGGAATGGGAATATGTCGAGAGGTTATTACCCTTCAATACAATTCCAGATATTACACCAAAAGAAAAATATCCGTCTGGTTGGATACCACCGCGAGAAGAAGCAAGAAATTTACCTTATTTCTTAGCAAGAACTAAGAATCATGAGCTGCCAATTTATCTTAATATTTCTTTTAGGGGTATGCGCAAAATAACACAGATTAAGAAAATTGAAGGTGACATTTGGCTTTTTAATGATTTAATTAAAGCACATCTGAAAGAAAAAGCAAATAGATATGTAGAAACTAGAGTCCATGAAATGGGTGCCTTTGTAGAAGTAAAAGGAGATTTTGTTAATGTTCTTCGCGATTGGGCATATTCTAAAGGGTTTTAATTAAGAATATGTAGTTTATGTAATAAATGATTAGCAAAAAAAGTATTGTTTTATTTTAATCAATTTACGGTTTGCCAAATTATCACTGTGTTCTCTAAATTATCTTGCTAAATAATTTCATTTAAGTGATCCTATAAAATGCAATTTCTAAAATATGTTTATATTAAAATTAATATTCTTGAATTATTTGTTAATGACGAAAAGTCGTTACCTTTTAATAACATAATATAAGCCATGATCATATTTAAATATTAATTTCATATTAATTAAAGTAATCATCGTTAACAAAATAAATTATTTTTAAGAAACATTCAGGAATAAAGTAGCAACAATGATGTTAAAGTAAACTTACTTATCAAAAACGACATTGTTTAAATTATGTCGAACAACAATAATGATTTTTTTGTATCATAATAAATATTGAATAAAATATTAACTATATTTACGTGATGGAAACTTTATTGGTAGGTTGTACGCGGCATGAAGAACGTTTCGCTCGTTCGCCGCCTGCAGCGCTGACGTCGGCGGAAGGTTTTATCTACGTAGCTATATAACATCCGCCCGGAGTTCTTGGGCCTCTCCACAATATTATTTTCGACTCGTGTCCACTTCTCTTTGTTCAAAAACAACTTTTCTATATCTCGACGCGGTTAATAAACGCTTTGACACGATTTTCAGAACGAAACACCGTCAGCGCAAGTAATTTTAGGTTACATTACAATGTATTTTGTTTAATAAATGATTGGAATAGTATTTTGTATATATTATAATACGTATTAAATCTCGTAAAAAATATTAATTTATATGCTAACACTCGTATACACCTATTAAGCGTTTACGATAATATTACGTAATTGATAAATGGCTACATGTATGTTATAAGTTATGTATGTATATATTCTCAAGGCTAAGTGCTTTCAGTCGGAATCGACACGTGTAGTAAACCATTTGTATTTTGTAGCTGATATTTAAATGCACAATGATCAATATCTAATTACCTTGATGCGGGGTTGGTTCACTAATTGTTGTGTTCGTTTACCTTTAAGAGGATTAAGAATACTTTGATATTTACTAATTTCGTGCTCGTTAGAAGTTTTACTAAGCTCTTCCTTATCGTTTTAACTGTTAGTTAGTTTTGAAGTTGTTATTAAATTACACTTAATGATATTTATGATTAATTAATTTAGTTATACAACGAAATAATAATAGGTAGGTACTTAAAATCCTTATGGCGTAACCTCGTCGCCAAAATCAATCTTATCAGCAGATATCTGTAGGTAAAATAAAAGTTTACTGTAATTTATTAGTATATTTATTATGTATAATACCACAACCAACTTAATCAAGGTATAATGTACACATAGCTATCTATGCCTTTGATAAGAGAGACCTTAATTTGAGCTTATTGACGAGAATCTTACTGTAAACATTAATTTATGTTAATAGGCAAGTATAGTGTAATGATAATTTTAATAGACATATTTATGACATACTGTTTTAAAGTTTTGATTTTGAAAAATTTCTATAAACTTTGTTCAAACAGTGAATTAGAAATATTATTTAATAAAATGTGCATTCTTATGTCGATATATAAATGATTTTATTTGATTTGATTAATTCATAAGTAATAATAAATCTTAGATATGTAGGCTTATGTCGTGGTGGTATGGGCTTAAGAATATGCCACCCCCTTTCTTCTCGTGGGTGTCGTAAGAGGCGACTAAGGGAAAGCCTTGACGATATTAATGGCTTCCGACAGATGGCGGGTTAACCACCTCATAAAAATACCAGACCAAAATAAGCGGACCGGTGACGGGCAGCAGCGTCCGAGGTTCAAGATGTTTGGTACTGCGTCCTAGGAAGTCCTACACCGTTCCGTAATTTAAACTGTTCCGAACTTATCGAAGACGGGAGAGTCAAGAGTTAAGAGATGTGCGTGTATGAAGGAAATGATGAATTTGAAAGAAGAGAAAGAGTAAGAAACGTGACATTTTGGCGAACTGTTCTCTCAACCTCATGACTATGCGTGGGTAGAAAGGAACTATGCATACTTTAACTATAGAGAAAAAACATTTTCTAGGGTCTGGATGTTTGTGATACCTTCGTTGTTCCCGATTCCATAATATAAGTGCTTAAGTTGCTTTGGGATCAGAGCAATGTATGTGCTGTTGTCCCAATCTTTGTATTTATTTATTTATTTGTATATTAACTGACTAACCGTTAGTTGTCATTTTATGGCCTGTAAAAGTTTACTGAGCCATATCAGCCACTCCTGTAATTAGAATTTGCAATAATCACCACGATTGGAGATTGCAGCACCAGAAACTTCACACCTTTTGCCAATCTGTATCCGGCCTCCAGTCTTATGGCGATTTTTAAGATCATTATTCCCTTAGTCGGTTCTTACGATACTGTTTGACAGAAATGGGTGGTATACTTTTACGCCGAAATCACACAGCAGTTTATATAAGTTATGTAATTTCATTATGCGATATCATTACGTATTTACATAAATACATAACTGCTTACTAACTACGTATAGCAAGGGAGGGTTTTCCATAACCGTCTCGCAGGCGGATTGGCACAAACTTGGCTACTCACGTATAATTTGTAATTTTTTGCGCTTTTTTATGTTTTTGACGTAATTTTATATATTTATTACTGTTAATAATAGTTGTGTAGTTAGTTGTTAGTTTACGACTAAACAAAATAAAACTATCCATAAAGATCAACGCATGATGCGTTAGATCTTTATGGATAATTTTTATTCGACATTTGTGTTGTTATTTTTTAAAGATTTTGTACAAACTTTAAATCCAATGTTTTCAGCTGAAGTGTAGAAAATATATTAAAAAATTATCCTGTATATTGTTTATTTTAAAATATTTATTTTATTTTAAAACATAAGTTTATATATTGCCAGAAATATTGTACACAACTATGGCTGCACCGCACAGTTTTGGTAAGGTTTGGTGATATCATATATGTTGTTATGTTATATATGACATCACCAAACCACGAATATTATTATGTCATATATTATATATATAATTGTTGCATAATATAATGTCTCTTCTCGTGAGTATTTAGAGGCGTATTTTTAACGTTATAAATCTAAGGTTATCTTTTAAATATACTTTTGTATGTACCAGTAAGTTAGTGTAAACTAGTAATCTAATACGTAAATAAATACGTACTATATACAGGATGCTTTGTTGTTTAGTAAAGTTAATTACTAAGGGATTTACGGAAACAACCTGTACTATGTATGTGTTACGAATACTGGAGTAGCCAGAGATTAGAGTCAATTTAGTCCTTTTGGCCTATATTTCAGCGAAGTTTATTTATTACTACTTGACAGTTCGTGAGCCTGTAAGTTCCTCAGTGCCACTGCCAATGATATACAGGTTTCAAAAGACACATTAGGTAGAATCCTGCGTATTGGCGACCCAAATCGAGTATCCACTAAATTTAAGTGCTGGCATAAATGAATTGAAAGCTGTCTAGGCCGCTCGCATAGTATACATACATACATAACGGCCTAATAAAGTCCATTGCAGGACACTGGCCTCTCCCATTTGGGACTTGCAGTAATCGCCACACTTGGCAAGTGGATTGGCGATCGCAGTATCAGACACCTCGCGCTATCGGTTGCCATAACGATGTTCAAGGCTGTTTTCCTTAGTCGCCTCTTACGACACCCACGGGAAGAATGGGAGTGGCAATATTCTTACACCGTTACCACACGACTACCGGTTGCGAATGGCATAGTATATAGCTATATTATTCGTAGCGCCTTTATTAGATCTTGATGATGATCTCATAGAAATGCTATACAAACCAACAGTTACAGCAAATATACTAATTACTGTATTCGAACCGACTTTATTACTGGCGTTCGTGTGTTCAGCAGTTAAGTCATGATAGCAGAGTGGCTTGGAGATCGGAATTCGAGTCAAGAGACTCGTTCGATCCCCGTACCAATTTGTTTTTTTCAACTTATGTGCGGTTTATATCGTTGTCTTGGATAGAATGTTGTGTTGGATAGATGTTATAAAAATGTAGTCGGTGAAAGGTGAGTCGAAAGGACTTAATTTTTAGACTTATGTCTACCCAGTATTGGAAATGGTTTGAAGATATTTTTTTTGTTCGTTTCCCAAATAATAACTAAATATCCTCAAGCAAATAGCTAGAGCGAACAGATCGTCAAGTGTCACGATTCATACAGACCTCTTCGCTTCTTTCAAATTCATCACTATTTGCACGTTTAGATCTCTGATTACTCTTGATCTGAGTACTCTTTGACCCTACCTTCTATGAGCAAATTGCTCTCATCGTCTTCGAAAGCTAGTCTCGACAACTTTTATTATTAACATTCGCGCTGTGCATTTTCTTCACCATTCGGTCTTCATTCATTCGCTTAACGTACGCAGGTAGTGTCCCGAAATAGAAATGAATCTCGTCATAACGACATTACAATACTTATATAATTATGTTTCTTCTTATATAATTAAGAGACTGGCTTTTGTTGGTGGAGTACTTTCCGACAATTTCAATCTTCAGTCAAGATATTAACTACTTGGTACAACATGAAGTTTGCTGTATCTTTTTTTGGTCCATATACGTTCTTCCTTTTTCTCGTTTTTTAATGAATTGGTTCCATCGCAATATGTTACGACATTTACCACGTTTAGTGGTAATGGAGCTTTTTCTTTAATGATTTATGGAAAACTTAAACTTTGCTTTTTGTCGCGTGGTTACGCCGTAAGAATACACCAGCACCTTTCTAGCCGTAGGTGTTAATGGGAGATTAAGAAAAAAGAAGACTTAAAAATACCAATGTCTAGCGATAGTTGGATATTACTAATAACATACATAACCGTGTAGAAAAATATCAGACCAAAATTAAGCAAGGCGGTGGTGGACAGGAGCAGGGTCTAAGGTGCATGGTGTCTGGTACTGCGACCGCATATCCGCTTGCCGAGCGTAGCGATTGTGATAAAACCTCCATGAGGACTTTTACAGGCTGTTATTTATATATCTAAACTGGGTTACGAAGGAAACGTCACTCACAAATTGACTTAAACATTTGAAAAGTTGAAAATTCAAAAAAGCTTTCAGCAGGAAATGGTACGGAAATACTCACTGACCTAATAAGCTAAGAAAGTACCTGAGTAGGTACTTTCTTAGCTTATTAGGTAACTCCTTGAAGTATATTTAAAATAGATTTTATAAACTTTGTTATTACGCTTCGTATGTAGAAGAAAAAAAGAAGAAAATTTATAAATTAATTTGTGGAATTTCACTCAATATAAACTATAATTATTTATATAAAAATTGTTTTATAAACTTTGTTAACACGCTTTGCATGTACCAGAGTATACTAGACAGAGTAGAGGTACAGGACAGGTAGAGTACAGAGTATACCAGAAAATATATAGGTTACCTTGACGCATTTCACTTAATTATAATATAAAATATAACTGTATAGGCACTTACCTAAAATAATTATATAAATTGAAGAAAGTAAATCCCAATTTATTTTTTATTCTTCTACTTTTATAATCTAAATGAAGCGGAAATAGTTTCTTTTTTATAATTGCGAAAAACACAGATTAAACACGATCACTCGTTAACTCTAACGTCGTAACTTCATCTATGATTTGATTCCGGCACTAAGTTGAAAAGAGTGCTTCAATAGTGCATTAATCTGCATAATTAGTTTTAATTAACATATTCCGTAATTATTCTAATCGCCTTTTTCAACTTCTAACTTATTAATAAGCTAATTGACAACAATTACTAATGAGATGAACAAAAGTTATTCTATTAAAATATGGTGTATGGAGAGAAACAATCAATTAATATGTAACTAATTAAATAACGATATGGCGGAATAATTATTTCGAAAAAATATCAGATTGGTGACGGGCAGCAGCGTCTAAAGGTCGTCAATCCGCTTGCCAAGCGTTCCGATTATGGTAAGGGGAGAAGCATATGTCCTGCGGTAGACTTTGACAGGCCATTATGTAAGTAACCCTAGCATAACCGTGTACAAAAACAAGTTGTTTTATCTATTAATTTCATACTCTCATTGAAATATTTCATTATTTATATCGAGTTAGAGAATTCAACTGGTATTCAAAAACTTGTCAGAATGAAATTCAATTATAATTTTAATTCTAAGGATAATTGAAGTTTTTGTTACTATCAGCGGTACCTTGCCAATCTTACGTAAAGGTGCTTCGTGTAAAAAACGTTACGTGTAAAAAAAACATGTTTATTTATTTCTTTATTTTTTCAGTCTCGATTTGCACAAAAATTTAGTACGAAATGGCGAACCTAATGTAAATAAAATTCTATTACATTACATACTCTTACAAAAAGATATTCTTGGCTTATGACGGCCTATAAAATAGTAAGGAGCAGTACGCGCCCTGAATGAGAATTTGCGAAATTTGAGTTTTTTGAACACCAGATTACTGTCGCTCTAGAATTACCTGCAGATCTGAATCTCAACCACGATTTTTTAGTGCGATGCAATTTTTGTATAGATGAATTGTTAGTCGCTTTACGTCGCTCCCAAACTCAATCAGAAACTTAATACGATTCATATTAAACTAGGTTTGTATTGCCAAATAAAATTAAATTTATCTTTACTCCATTCTCAATTACAGGGGTAGACAGACAATGAAGTCTAGAAAATGAAGTCCTTTCGACCCACCTTCCACCGACACTGTTGTGCATTTATATATTATTATTTATATGTGTATATTTTTGTATACATAAATGTTTAAAGTCTATAAAATATAAATCTTCACGTAATTCCCAATACAGGGGTAGACAGAGGTCTAGTCTAGTCAATTAAGTCTCTTCGACCCGCCTTCCACCGAAGTTATTTCCGGGACAACGTGACTGGTGGTGAGCCCGTCGCCGTTAAACCCATTGGTACGAGCATTCTCCTGGGGATCGAACTCGGGTCTCTTGACTCGAATGATTCTCATTGTTCTCTCATTGCCTATATTGTAAGAAAGTATATTTATTCAGTTTAGGAATTACAGTTGAATAATAATAGAACTGAATTGCTTGTTAACATAGTAAGCCTCCTGATCATTCATTCTATGATCTGTGTACCTCCGTCACACTATTTTAATCTAAGTCACGTTCTTTTAGTTACTTGTCGTACCTTGTGTAGCGTAAAAATCTTTGTAAGACTACGAGAATAGTCATGAATGCAATTGGCTACTGACAGATAGCGGAATAAGCATCAAAAAAAAATGCCAGTCGCATCTAAGTTGCAAGGTACTACATTTCAAATCCGTTTGTCAAGCATGGCGATTATGGATAAAAACCTGTATTGGAAGGGCACATGTGTGTTTGTGTGACAATGGACTTTCATAGACCTTTTACAGGACTTTTACAGTGATAATAATGATTGAAAACGTATAAAGTTTATGTGATGTTATCTCTATATTTCTGTAAATAAATATAATAAATGTTATCTCTAAATAAATAAATGTTATCTCTATATATCTGTAAATAAAATCCCCGGGGATCATTTCATTCTCCGAGGTTAAAAGTAACCTTTCTCCCTCTCTGAAGTTAAAATCCTAAGAAAACCAAATCACTTAAGCTGAAACATACTTCAGATCTCTCAAATTCAAACTATGAATTTAAATTGATTAATATTGAATTTATGTTCCTTTAGTAAATACCGATAGCCGAGTGGTTGCCGAGTGGTTGCCGACCACCCGGTCGGCATTTCGAGTCAAGAGACCGGATCCCCAAGGCGTCGTACCAATGGGTTTTTTCAAAAAAAGAAAAAAACTTACATACGATTTATTTCATTGGCTTGGACTAAAAGAAAATTTTTATTAACTTAATATTAAATAATTAAAGTCACGATAACCGAATGGTTGGGTTTGAGTCAAGAGACACAGAGCGTGTAGCAGGTTCATATCAATGGTTTTTTTTTGTTCAAAGCGTATACACGATTTTTGACGATGCCTTGTACTAAAGGATGGTTCGAAAGGACTTAATTATCTAGACCACTGTATACCCCAGTTTTGGGATTAGCTTGAATATATATAATAATAAATATCAGAATTAGCCACAGCGAATCCTGACCGAGTCTAGCTAGTAAAATATAACTTTAAAACCCACAATATCAATTATAAAGTGTCTCTAATTAATTTTAACGATTTTAACTACTCAGGCCACTAACTATTTAAAATTAATAATATTTTTTCTGAATTGAAATTTGAAATGCGTTCCTTAACTTGTATATTATTCGCTTGTTAAGCTTGGTGATTATGGCAAATTCTCCTTTCGATGAGACCTAAACCCGACGGACTTTTAAAGACCGTATTATTACATAATATGTATTTTATAGTAGTACTGTTACAAAATTATATATATTTTATAGGAAGTCCGAAGTATATTTTATAGGAAGCCGAGTAGTTGGGTGGTCGGAATTTCGAGTCGAGGGTCTCGAGTTCATTCCCCAGGTAGCAGGCTCGTACCAATGGGTTTTTAAAAAAAAGTTATGTACGAATATATCGTTGGCTTGGACATAAAACACGGCGACGGGCTCAGCACCTGTCACGATGTCCCGAAAATATAATCGGTGGAAGGTGGGTCAAAGGGACTTAATTGTCTAGACTAGACCTCTGTCTACCCCTGTATTGGGAATTGCGTAAAGATGTTTATTTATTTTTTATTTTATATATTTTGTACAGATCCCTCAAGTGAGTGAGGTGAGTAGGAGGCTGTTTATGACAGTTGGATCGCTCCGCAGACTAAGCAACTTCCTACCCATAGCAACTAAAATTAGACTCGCGCAAACACTCCTATTACCGATTCTCGATTATGCAGACACATGCTATTTGAATCTAAATGAAGAACTGCTTAATAAACTTGAGCGTATTCAGAATCTCTGTATACGGTTCATACTTGGACTCCGAAAATATGACCATGTTTCCGAACATCGCGAAATCTCAAGTGGCTGCCAATTCGCTTTCGCAGGAATATTCACATTCTGTCTCTTTTATACTGTATTCTAATCAATCCTGCTACCCCTCCTTATCTCAAAGAGCGGTTTGAGTTCCTCCGTGATACCCACGACCACTCTCTTCGTTCGGGTCACAACCTAACCTTAAAAATCCTTCCCACAATACTTCCTTCTATTCTAAATCCTTCTCTGTTGAAGCGGTTAGGCTCTGGAATTCATTACTGCTTCAGATTCGGCGGGTGCAATTTCTAGATCATTTTAAATCACCCTAAGCATTCATAACATTTTTATTCATGTGGCTTTTGTCTATTATTTTACTTGTCAATTTTTTCGAATATTTCTTTCTGACTTTTAGTATGTATGTATAATGTGTATATGTATGTATATGTGTATGAATGTGTATGTGTATATGTATATATATTAGAAATTTTTCGTACACCTCACCCTCTTCTCGCAGGTCATTGTATCCTCTGCAACGTGGTTGCCTGGAAGAAATCGCTTTAAAGCGATAAGGCCGCCAATTGTACCTTAACTAATTTTTGTATGTCGTTTGTTCATTTAATGTTTTTGGTGTACAATAAAGCACATTTCATTCATTCATTCATTCATTCATTCAGATCACCTAGTGCGGAGATCATAGACTATCATGTCAGGTAAATAAATCTTCTTCAATCATAGACGTAAGTGATTACGTATACATCTTGCAACATATTAATGTAATGTTTGTATTATGGTTGCAAATGAATACTTTTCTATTTTCTATTTACGTAATAATAAGCAAATAGCGTCGTTAATTATCTTCTATCAAATATAAATATTTACATGGAAAACTATGACTCGTGTGCAAATGTCATATTTGCCTCTCACACAAATATTTGCCTCTAGCGGGATTCAAACCCGCGAAGGTAGGATCACTCCTTGGCCTTGATTACAATATTTCATGACAGATATTGAAATGTGGAAAGCACCACTACGATGTTCCGATGTGTTTAACCGGCAATACATGGAGCCGCGAAATAAATATATTAATTTATTTTCACGCATCATCTCTGACAGGATAGACAGAGAGGAGAGATCGGTCAGTTAACGAACCGTAAATACCTCTTTCGTTTCCATTGAATTTATTATTCTCTTCATACACTCACGCTTAGGTACCAGCGTACCTTTAACCTTACCTTATAATTATAATATAATTTTTATAAATTACTTTTCACCATCAACTTAGGTTGCTTGGTAGAGAATGCCACAAAAAATTAAGTCCGGTCTATGGAACTTTAGTATTCATATACACCGTATGGTGAGGATCAATAAGATCCATATCAACAAGAATAAATAAATATACATACATACATACATACATAAATACATATCGGCTTGTTATAGTTCACTGCAGGACATAGGCGTCTCCCATAGGGAGGATTTGCCATAATCGCCACGTTTGGCAAGCGGATTGGCGATCGCAGTACCAGACCACTCGCAACTTAGACGCTGCTGTCCATCTTCGGTCTGATAATTATGGTCTGGTACTTGTATCTGATCCCGCCATCTACCGATTGCCATAACGATATTCAAGGCTGTTTCCCTTAGTCGCCTCTTACGACACCCACGGGAAGAAAGGGTGTGGTAATATTCTTACGCTGTTATCACAGGAAACATAATAATTATAAAATATTTTATATTAAATAATGTATCTACAATTAATTTTTTAAGCACTGTCTACTGGGCTACGAATTTCCTTTTTTTTCAGTAATTATTTAGTTTTATTTTTTTTCAGTTATTTATTTATTTAATAGTTTATCTGCACAGAGAATACATAAATATGTACATATGTACATAAGTTTAATTTATGTTAAATTAAAAAAAATATATGATACAAGCAAAAAATATTTTATCTGAAGGAAAGACGTCAAATATTTTATTGATATAGGTAAAAAAAACATAATAGAATATCTTAATAATAAATCATCTCACGCTTTATAAACATTTTTTCTTTAATCTCTCTATTTTCATCTATACTTAAATATTTGTCTACGAAAATATATACGTATGTAAGTATATTGCACTGTTAACTTGGACACTAATACGGCGATGGTCTCACGTTGTCGCAAATAAGCTTCCGCAAAAAGTGGGTCGAAACAATAATGACCTCTGTCTACCACAGCATGGGATGTTGTGTGAAGATAATAAGCAATTTTTTAATTTATAGAAAATTATTTATATACTTTTTAGTTAGGCTAGTACTTTTTAGTTACAGACGACCTCCGTGGACGAGTGGCGAAAACACCGGTTTTCAAGGTGACGCCATCTCGAGGTCCCGGGTTCGATCCCGGACGGGTCAATGTAGAAAACCACTTCTTCTACATTTTCTCGGGCCTCGATTCCCATACCACAAGTGCTTTAGCATTTTACACTGGGATGGGAGCAATGTATATGACGTTGTTCATATCGATAGGTATTCATTTATTTCTTTTATTAATAAATAAATTATTAATATTTCATCACTTTATTGTATTGTCATCAGTTCTTGATAGATGTTCGAAGTTTAAATTCAATCCAACGCTTAAAAGTGGGTGGATATCACGTTCAAAGATTCCGTTACATCATACATAGCATGGTCATACAATAGCATATCAAAATACAACATCCGGATTTTTGTGAAAGCAAAACTCAAAAATTAATCGATAGAATGTATCTTCAAATAGATAATGACCTATCAAGTCATTCTATCGATTAATCTTAATTTTTTTTTTCATTCATATGTTACGGGCTGTTGCAGTACCAAATCCTCTTCCATAGGGAGGATTTGCCATAATCGCCACGTTTGGCAAGCGGATTGGCGATCGCTATACCAGACCACTCGCACCTGAGACGCTGATGCCCATTTTCGGTCTGATTATTTTTAGTCTGATATTTTTAAAGATGGTTATCCGCCGTCTATCGGTTGCCATAACGATATTCAAGGCTGTTTCCCTTAGTCGCCTCTTACGACACCCACGGGAAGAAAGGGTGTGGTAATATTCTTACGCTGTTATCACAGGAAACATAATAATTATAAAATATTTTATATTAAATAATGTATCTACAATGAATTTTTAAGCACTGTCTACTGGGCTACAATTTCCTTTTTTTTCAGTAATTATTTAGTTTTATTTTTCCAGTTATTTATTTATTTAATAGTTTATCTGCACAGAGAATACATAAATATGTACATATGTACATAAGTTTAATTTATGTTAAATTAAAAAAATATATGATACAAGCAAAAATATTTTATCTGAAGGAAAGACGTCAAATATTTTATTGATATAGGTAAAAAAACATAATAGAATATCTTAATAATAAATCATCTCACGCTTTATAAACATTTTTTCTTTAATCTCTCTATTTTCATCTATACTTAAATATTTGTCTACGAAAATATATACGTATGTAAGTATATTGCACTGTTAACTTGGACACTAATACGGCGATGGTCTCACGTTGTCGCAAATAAGCTTCCGCAAAAAGTGGGTCGAAACAATAATGACCTCTGTCTACCACAGCATGGGATGTTGTGTGAAGATAATAAGCAATTTTTTAATTTATAGAAAATTATTTATATACTTTTTAGTTAGGCTAGTACTTTTTAGTTACAGACGACCTCCGTGGACGAGTGGCGAAAACACCGGTTTTCAAGGTGACGCCATCTCGAGGTCCCGGGTTCGATCCCGGACGGGTCAATGTAGAAAAACCACTTCTTCTACATTTTCTCGGGCCTCGATTCCCATACCACAAGTGCTTTAGCATTTTACACTGGGATGGGAGCAATGTATATGACGTTGTTCATATCGATAGGTATTCATTTATTTCTTTTATTAATAAATAAATTATTAATATTTCATCACTTTATTGTATTGTCATTAGTTCTTGATAGATGTTCGAAGTTTAAATTCAATCCAACGCTTAAAAGTGGGTGGATATCACGTTCAAAGATTCCGTTACATCATACATAGCATGGTCATACAATAGCATATCAAAATACAACATCCGGATTTTTGTGAAAGCAAAACTCAAAAATTAATCGATAGAATGTATCTTCAAATAGATAATGACCTATCAAGTCATTCTATCGATTAATCTTAATTTTTTTTTTCATTCATATGTTACGGGCTGTTGCAGTACCAAATCCTCTTCCATAGGGAGGAATTGCCACAATCGCCATGCTTGGCAAGCGGATTGCCGATCGCTATACCAGACCACTCGCACCTGAGACGCTGATGCCCATTTTCGGTCTGATTATTTTTAGTCTGATATTTTTAAAGATGGTTATCCCGCCGTCTATCGGTTGCCATAACGATATTCAAGGCTGTTTCCCTTAGTCGCCTCTTACGACACCCACGGTAAGAAAGGGAATGTCATTATTCTTAGACCGTTACCACACAGTTGAAATATATGTATTACCCGACACTTTCTTTGAACAGCCTGGTTAACGCCCGGGCCCAATAGCATAAAATAAAATAAAATTCTACTGTACAATGCCAATAAAAGTCTTTAAAAAAAGTGATAACGGAACTCTTTTCCATCCTCGTTAAGTTTAAATTAGTAGCAGAAATTCTAAATTGCAAAATCCCATTCGTCAGGTGATGTCATATTGATCTGATTTTCCTTATAGTTCAGTCTATGTACACACGTCTGACCGCTAAAATTTATTTTGTATCAAAAATGTTGATGATTTGAAAACATTTGATGACATCCATGGACGAGTAGCGTTCACAGTGGTTTTTATGGTGTCGCCAGCTCTGATGTCCCGGGTTCGATCCCGGACGGGTCAATGTAGAAAAACCACTTCTTCTACATTTTCTCGGGCCTCGATTCCCATACCACAAGTGCTTTAGCATTTTACACTGGGATGGGAGCAATGTATATGACGTTGTTCATATCGATAGGTATTCATTTATTTCTTTTATTAATAAATAAATTATTAATATTTCATCACTTTATTGTATTGTCATTAGTTCTTGATAGATGTTCGAAGTTTAAATTCAATCCAACGCTTAAAAGTGGGTGGATATCACGTTCAAAGATTCCGTTACATCATACATAGCATGGTCATACAATAGCATATCAAAATACAACATCCGGATTTTTGTGAAAGCAAAACTCAAAAATTAATCGATAGAATGTATCTTCAAATAGATAATGACCTATCAAGTCATTCTATCGATTAATCTTAATTTTTTTTTTCATTCATATGTTACGGGCTGTTGCAGTACCAAATCCTCTTCCATAGGGAGGAATTGCCACAATCGCCATGCTTGGCAAGCGGATTGCCGATCGCTATACCAGACCACTCGCACCTGAGACGCTGATGCCCATTTTCGGTCTGATTATTTTTAGTCTGATATTTTTAAAGATGGTTATCCCGCCGTCTATCGGTTGCCATAACGATAGTTACGGTTGTTTCCCTTAGTCGCCTCTTACGACACCCACGGTAAGAAAGGGAATGTCATTATTCTTAGACCGTTACCACACAGTTGAAATATATGTATTACCCGACACTTTCTTTGAACAGCCTGGTTAACGCCCGGGCCCAATAGCATAAAATAAAATAAAATTCTACTGTACAATGCCAATAAAAGTCTTTAAAAAAAGTGATAACGGAACTCTTTTCCATCCTCGTTAAGTTTAAATTAGTAGCAGAAATTCTAAATTGCAAAATCCCATTCGTCAGGTGATGTCATATTGATCTGATTTTCCTTATAGTTCAGTCTATGTACACACGTCTGACCGCTAAAATTTATTTTGTATCAAAAATGTTGATGATTTGAAAACATTTGATGACATCCATGGACGAGTAGCGTTCACAGTGGTTTTTATGGTGTCGCCAGCTCTGATGTCCCGGGTTCGATTCCCGGTCGGGTCAATGTGGAAAACAGTTTTTTTACTTTTTCTCGGGATTCCATAGCACAAGTGCTTTAGCTGGTTACTTTGGGATCAACGCAATGTATAGTGCAATTTTACAGTGGTAGAACCACGCATCAGCTTTTGTTGTTGCATGAATGGGCCGGCTCGACGGGGGAAATACCACGACCTCACAGAATAACGGCGTGAAGTAGAAGTCTAACAAACTTCTGCGTTTCGTCTGGTGAGTGCAGGTAACAGGAGGCCCACCCCTTCCCTCCTGACCCAATTTTTTTGGGGGTTAGGGGGAAACTCTAAGGCCGGCAACGCATCTGCTATGCCTCTGGTATTGCGGGTGTTCATGGGCGGCGGTAATCACTTACCATCACGTGAGCCGCCTGCTCGTTTGCCGGCCTTTTCTATATAAAAAAATTGTTTTTGTCCTTGTCTATGTATGTATTTATTTAAAAAAAACTAACTTATGCTGATCGTCGTTGAAATCAAAACAATACAGACGTACATTGATGTTGTTTATTATTTTAATTTCCTATTTTGTAAATTTTAAATATAAACTTACTCTATAAAAACTAACAATTGAACAAGCTAAACTCCACTATTTTGTTGCAAATTAATTTTAGATCTACAACACACTACTGACTCTAAAACACAGGCCACGGCTTAGTTTAGATTTCAGATTTATATAAATTACGTTAAACTATTGTGGATTTACAAATTATGAAACTTATACTTTACTATGGTAACTACTTGAAGTAATTTTGTGGAAGTCAAAATAAAGAATTATTATTATAATTAAATTATGTATTTTTTTGAAAATGCTCGAAGAATTGCATCTTCGGTATTATTTTGACACTCACGGGTCTAAGCCAAGTGAGAATCAATGTTGATGCTATTGGGGGAATCTTTTTGATGAAATTTTCGAACAGTTCTGCAAATATTTAGAATTGCTGCTTTTTACATAATTATGAATATGTTTTCCGGGAAGTCTATTATTCTCAGTGCTTGGAGAAGATACTTGGGTATTACTCCAGTGCTGGAGAGAATCAGTGCTGCGATGTATCATATCCGGGCTATTTCTTCCTTTAATTCCGTGTATTTGTTCACTTTATCCGTTATGGTTTTTTTTTGTAAATTGTGAATATTAAGTACTGCTGCATAAATTATGTATGCAATTTGACGACACCCAAGAGAATAAGCGAAGTGGTAAGAATTTGCCACTAAGGAGGCAAATTCTTACTTAAATGAAGAAACCTTAGAAATTTTTTTTCAATGCACTTGTACTTTATTTACAGACACAAAAATTTATATTACAATACTTATTAACCAACTACCACAATAATCGTGCAGCCCTAATCCACGTGGCATTGTACCTAGAACGCTGGCTGCATTTTCACGTTGAATGGCTAGGGTTAACCGTTTCCCGCTAAACGGTTAACCTAACCTAAAAAGACCAGTTACGACCAGTCGCGGATACAACTCCTTTAAACACTGCAGACCCCCCACGCGCCAGAACCCCGCGGAATGATCCTCGAAACTCGATCTTTAAAGACTCATATCTACAGTTATGTAGTAATATTTATAGTTAATAATTTTAGTTTAAGTTAATAATTAAAGTCACGATAGCCGAGTGGTTGGGTGGTCGGAATTTCGAGTCGAGAGACCCGAGTTCGATGCCAGGTGGCAGGCTCGTACCAATGGGTTTTTCTAAAACTTATGTACGAATTACATCGTTGGCTTGGACATAAAGGCGGCGACGGGCTCACCACCTGTCACGTTGTCCCGAAAATATCTTCGGTGGAAGGTGGGTCGAAGGGACTCTGTATTGGGAATTGCGTGAATAATTTTAGTTATTTACCGTGTGGTAACGGTGTAAGAATATTGCCACTCCTTTAACCTTCTTCCCGTAGGTTTCGTAAGAGGCGACTAAGAGAAACTGCCGTGAATATCGTTATGGCAACCGATAGATACCGGGATAACCATTTTAAAATATCAGACCAAAATAATCACGCCGAAGAGGCAGCAGCGTCTGAGGTGCGAGTAGTCTGGTACTGCGATCGCCAATCAGTTTGCCAAGCGTGGCGATTATGGCAAAACCTCTCTATGGGAGAGGCCTATGTCCTGCAGTGGACTTTAACAGGCCGATATGTATGTATGTATGTGTATTTTACTTCTTTTCAGCTTTCGCGTCATCCTCGCAATGACCACTTTAGGGGATGAATTTAGAATACTTTCTCAGCGGATGCTCACTCATAATGAATGCTAATGCTAATGGAATCTAAATACGTTGGGGGCAAGCTTTTGTTTTATGAATTAAGATTTTCTTATTTAGGTATATATGGCAGTGGCGAATGTGATATGTACTCGAGTCATGGATCTTTACATTTATATACTAGCTGCCGCCCGCGGCTTTGTTCGCAGTTTAACACTTAAGGCGGAACCCTAATTATGTTTCTAGAATAAAAGTAGCATATGTTGCTCTTTATAATATTAGCTACCTGTCAGTGAAAGTCCTGTTAAAATAGGTCCAGACGTTTCGGAGATTATTCGGAACAAATAGACAGACAGATACATAGACAAAAATTGTAAAAAATGTAATTTTGTTGTATATATCAATGCAAACATTTAAGTGTGTAAGTATAATGAACTGGCTTGGAAACAAAGACTTAAGTGAAGAGTGGGTCGAAAGGACTAAATTGATAAGACCTCTGTCAACCCCTATAATGGGAAATGCGTGAAGATAAAAGAAAGTCATTCTGTATTTGCTAGTGTATTCGTGCTTCTAACATGATTTCGGCCAGTTTTCAAGTTCATTAAGAACATGATTTATGAGATATGCTCATAAACGTTCCCATTTAATTATAAAAAGGATTGATGCTAAATATGGTTGATATGACAGAAACTAAAATAACTTTGAGGCCTCCTTCCCAAGTTCACTAGTGGACTTCTGATAGACCGCTAAATACAAGAAGAAGCATATGAACAATTTACATAATCACGCATTTTTTCTGACGTTTTAGTCAGAGAGGAAAGGTCGCTGAGTGTTACGATACTTATATACCTCTTCCTTTCTATCAAATACATTATTATTTAAACACTCATTAAGGTCTTCAATTAATTTGTTCACATGTCCTTCAAAAGTCTCTGCTTATTATCAACAGTATTCGTACTTAAAAACCTGACGATTGACTATCACTCAGTATTTACCATTGTTGTGCTTGCTTTTAATGTTTTAGAAATAATGAGAAACGTTTATTTAATGTAAATAAATAAAAATAGATCGACAACCCAAGCCGACGAAATAAATCGTACATAAAATTTATAAGAAGTCATTAGTAACTCCTGGGTATTGAACTCTGGTCTCTTGATTGGAATTCTGATCACCCAACTTTTCGGCTATCGTGACTTTAAAAATAAATAATATTAAAAATTACATACATACACATATATAGGCACAACATCACATAAATTGCTCCGATCCCAAAGTAAGCACCTAAAGCACTTCTGGTATTGAATCGGAACCACCAACACCTAGATACGAGAAAATTTAGAAAAAGTGGTTTTTCTACATCGTCCCATTCGGGAATCGAACTCGGTACCACAGAGATGGTGATACTTTGAAAACCCGTGTTTACGCCATTCGTCCACGGAAGTCGTCAGAAAAATATTAAATAGTTTTTATAATTCTTTTACAAAGCTAAATAATACTAAAAAGCTTTTATTTCTGACGTAATGCACAAGATATAAATATCACGTATAATATTTTTATAGTGTCGTATTTATACGTCGTAAGAAGGGTCAGAGACTGTATGTCTGTGCCATAAATGTTATTCTGAAGCTGGCTACATCTGACCGGTTTTAAATGAATTTTCCGCCTTCATTCGGTTACTAAAATAGACATCACGTTCCATAACCTTATTGTACTGCAAGTATACGTCATATTGTGAAATATATTCTAAACAACTAATTTGACTAACTCATTACAAATCAACATTTATATATTGAAATTTGGTATTTATATATTAGTTTTAGTTATAGTTTTAAACTAAAATCATGCATACTTGTTAACAGTTTACTTTATTAAAACTGTAAACTGTAAACATATATGTATATAACATATATGTACATATATGTCTTCACGGAGTATCCAATATAGAGTAAACAGAGGTCTAGACAATAAAATCCTTTCGATTCGTCTTTGTCAGTGTTGTATGTCCGAAGCCAACGATAAAAAACGTACATAAGTTTTTGAAAGTACGAGCCATGAGGGGATTGAACTGGGGTCTCTTGAT
This sequence comes from Sericinus montela, assembly GCA_029286605.1. Taxonomy (NCBI): domain Eukaryota; kingdom Metazoa; phylum Arthropoda; class Insecta; order Lepidoptera; family Papilionidae; genus Sericinus; species Sericinus montela. The sequence goes on from JAGSMR010000040.1 coordinate 9,296,903, forward strand.
TCAAATTACGATCACCCGACCACAAGGATATCGCGAAAAACATCTCTCGCGAAAAGCATCTATCTGCAGCGTTAAGCAACGACGTGACAACGTCGTTGCTTAACGCTGCAGATTCGTTCAACGTCAACTGAACTGAGAGAAAGATAAATAAAACCAATATATACTTTCTCCATTCCACTTTAAAAAGATTTATCAATATTAAAAACACAATATATCCCAAAACCTACTTTAATAAAAATGTTTAATTAGCATTCACATGCATCTAATAATGCAAAAAAATCCAATCCAATCAAGAAGGAGAATGCATCCACAGTTTCCTTATAAGGAAGTAAAAATATTTCACTTGTTGAGGTTTAAATTCGATTTGATTTTACAAAATTTGTACAGATTACATTGCTTGTTTACTATATAAATATATTATCAATAAAATATATCACAGAGTTGTTTTAAAAATTACAAACCTTTAACTGTACAATGCCATAAAGCATCTTCATAAACAAGGTAATATAGACTGTGTCGCGTTGAAGGATGTAAGGACAACTAACTTGTTAATACTATTTAAAGAGGGGACGCGCAGCTGCATACAGATGCATTGTAAAAAAAAACTTGCCAGGGCACTCGTGTTGTAAAAAATATGATGTACATATTTGGCTACAAGGACGGACCTAGTACAGATAAAATTATATCCTATTTGTTTTGCGACTGGCAGTTTTGTTGTGTTAATGTTATTATAAAAAAAAACAATTGTTTACACGCGGTAAAGTAAAACCTTCGAAACAAAACATTGGTATTCTATCTCATTCTCGCGCAGACTTTACTATAGATGTCTGCGTTTGTCTCTTTTTAATGTCGTCATCGAATTTGAAATGACGTTTTAAAGATTTTCACTACGAAAAATTAGGAAAACAATATTGTATATATTATTTAACTATCATCTAAATACAATTACAATAAAAATAACATTGTTTCGGCAACCTCACCATTATAACTGCCTGTAAAGATCCACTGCCTATAGGAGGATATAGGCCTCGCCATACGGGAGGGTTTGCCATAACCAACACGCTTGGCAAGCGGATTGGCGACCGCAGTACCAGACACTATGCACTTTAGATACTGCCGCCTGTCACCGGTTTGAGTTCCAGTATTTTGTTAAATTTAGTTTGGTATACTTCGATATAGTTATCCCGCCATCTGTCGCTAGTCGAATGCGTTTTCAAGGCTTTTCTCATAGTCGCCTCTTGCGACACTCACGGAAGAGGAGGTGGCATATATACCAAGGCCATATGGACAACAATATCTAGTAGTAATTTAAATAGGCGATCAAATATAAGATATAATAGATATTAAAAAAAATGATTTATTTAGGTCTTAAAATACTTACAAGTCACCCGATACCCGAGTGGTTGGGTGATCGGAATTTCGTGTCAAGAGACCTGAATTCGATCCCCAGGTGGCAGGCTCGTACTAAAGGGGTTTTCAAAAACTTATATACGAATTACATCGTTAGCTTGGACATAAAGACGGCGACAGGCTCACTACCTGTCACGTTGTCCCGAAAATATCTTCAGTGTGAGGTGGGTCAAATGACTTAATTATCTAGACTAGACCTCTGTCTACCCCGTGTTGGGGATTCCGTGAAGACATTTATTTATTTTATAAAATTACTTGCAATAGAAATTATATTTCTCTGTAGAGACATTAGTAATAATGTTAACTGACGCTGCACTGATATGAGGACTTTTTAAGATTCTCAAGCTCTTTAGTTTTAAATTAGATGTTATTCTTTAAAGTCGTCATAATAAATATCTTCGCGCCATTCTCAATACTACGGTAGACAGAGCTCTAGACAAATAAAACCTTTCACCGAAGATATTTTATCGGGCATGTAGGTCGAGAGTCTGTCGCCGTCTTGATGTAATACCAATGATATAAATCGTAACTAAGTTTTTCGAAAAAATCAATTGGTGCGTGCCTTCCACCTGCGTATCGAACTCGGGTCGGGAGTGAAACAAAAGAAATAATATATATGTATTTATTAGACGGCGTCACGAAAGTTTTATCGCTCTGCTATGACCAACGACAGATGGTGGGATAACCATTTTGAAAAAATACCAGTTTAAATAAGCAGACCGGTAATGGGCAGCGTCTAAGATGCATGTTTGGTACTGCGATCGCCAATCCGCTTGCCGGGGATTATGGCAAACGCTTCATGGAAAAAGCATATGGACAGCAAAGGGTTGTATGTTCATCAGTGGACTCTTGCTGCACAGATGAAGGAAAAGTTCGTTAAATTGTCGTCCTCCGTGGACGAGTGGAGAAAACATCGGTTTTCAAGGTGTTGCCATCTCGAGGGCCCGGGTTCGATTCCCGGTCGGGTTAACGTAGAAAAACCACTTTTTCTACATGGGTCTGGGTGTACGTGGTGCCTTCGTTGGGTGGCCTTCGTTATTTCCGATTCCCATACCTCAAATGCTTTAGCATCCTACATTGGGGTCGGAGAAATGTATGTGATGTTGTCTCTGTCTATGTATGTATTATTATTATTTATTTATTATTATTAAATGATAGAAATTCGACCGCAAACAAATCTATTTTTTGGTGGCAACGTAGTGAAATTATACATCGATAATCTTTACGACTGTTTGAAAACATACTATTATCTATTTGACATTGGCAGAATGAATGTAAACAATTAACGTGTTTATTTCATTTATAGTTTAATAGATTTTGACGACTTGATAGCCGAGTAATAGTGAACCTGCTTTCGACACTAATGATTGTGGACTTGAATCCCTCAATAAGCTATGGTGAAGGACTTCAATGTCTAACCCCTGCCTACCACTCCATGGGAAATTGCGTGGAGATAAAGAAGAATATCTAAAAATGTATGTCTGTGCACTCATTTTCTATATTAATTATACGCTACCCGTGTGATAAATAATAATAATAAATAATTATCTTCATGCAATTCCCAGTACAGGGGTAGACAGAGGACGAGTCTAGACAATTAAGTCTCTTCGACCTTCCTTCCACCGAAGATATTTTCGGGACAACTTGACAGGTGGTGAGCCCGTCGCTGTCTTTATGTCCAAGTCAACGATATAATTCGTAACTAATTTTTTTTTTTTGAAAAACCCATTGGCAAGAGCCTGCCACCTGGGGATCGAACTCGGGTCTCTTGACTCGATATTCCGATCACCCAACCACTCGGCTATCGTGACTACCCGTGTGAGATTGGTATAATTAATATTAGCTAGGAAGCAGACACTAAAGGCTCTGAATTCACTGGACGGAGTTGTAAAATGTTTTAAAAAAGATGTACTAACTCACACGGTTCTTTGCGCCATTGGATTAATTAATATTCTACGCAAAAGTTCTATGTGCAACAAATAGATTTGAAAATCGTTCGTACAGATTGTTATATATATATATATATATATATATATATATATATATATACATATATATATATATACATATATATATATATATACATATATATATATATATACATATATATATATATAACAATCTGTACGAACGATTTTCAAATCTATTTGTTGCACCAAATATATTCACAGGATGAATATTCATATACATATATGTATATATAGAGAACCAAGACTCAAGTATAAACATTCATATTCCTACCCGGATTCCCCGGAACCCGGAATCTTTAACTTCAAAGGCAGGTTCTAGGTGCAACAAATAGATTTGAAAATCGTTCGTACAGATTGTTATATACATATATATATATATATATATATATATATATATATATATATATATATATACATATATATATATATATATATATATATATATATGTATATATATATATATATATATATATATATATATATATATATATATATATATATATATATATATATATATATATATGTATATATATATATATATATACATATATATATATATATATATATATATATATATATATATATATATATATATATATATACATATATATATATATTATATATATTATGAAGCAATCTGTATCAGCTGCCAAGGATGACATGTGCGGATAATATAGCACACCATGTTGTAATATTTTTAAAGCTCTGCCAGTTCAAGACAATTTGGTACTCATTTTGAATTGCCAAAAAAAATTGTAAATATATAGGAATAAATATTCTTTGTCATATTAACCACTGAACTTGAACACTGTTAACCCTTAGTCGTTTGTTTTTTATTAGTTTCATTACTCTATTTTATGCATACGTGTGTGTGTGCGCATTTATATATATATATATATATATATATATATATATATATATATATATATATATATATGTATATATATATATATATATATATATATATATATATATATATATATATATATATTTACAATTAATAAATGTATACACGTGTGTGTATATTTAAATTTATTAATTGTTAATCGATTAACAAGTAACTTTTTGTTGAGGTTGCCTGTAATCAGAGTGCAATTAGTCAGCGAAATTTTATGTAAACATAAATTTAAAGACAATAATTGTTAACTCTGTTGGCGATTCTTTAAATAAATAAATTTAGGCCGCAGGATGGCGGCAGACGTGGTCCTTGTCGTTTCTTTGCGGTATAATTATCGCTATTATTAAGGAAACAGACGTGCTGACTACATCGTAATTTACTATTTTATTTTACAATTTTTGAAAAACATAGCTAGTTTAATATAATTAATTTTAATATACAACGACGGTCAATTAAAAGTTTACAAAAATAGGATTGAGAAATAGTCTTAATCATATTATTATTATATACCATAAACATAATATGCACTAACAGCTGTTGAAAAACACGTCGCTTAACAACCTTTCCATCTGTCTGCCAGAGGTATGAAACAAATCGATGTAATGCGGTTAAGCTACTGTGTTGAAACATCCGCTTGCTCTAATAATGAAAGTGTTCTGCCATTTCCTCGCCAGCTCCCTATTTAAACAATCTCTTTCTACATTTAAAACTAAATTTCCTTAAAAAAAAAACCTTCATTATCTATCCTCTTAACGTAAAATCAGTCGTCTACTGCTTAAACAAAATGTCTTATTCATATACTTAACTTTCTAATCCTTTATATATAACTTCTTTAGTTTTATGTGGTATATGTATCATATATTATTTGTATTTTTTAGTACACTCTTGCGATCCACGCATGCATCTTAAACTAAAGGGCAAAGTTTACAAAACGATCGTGAGACCTGTCGTATGTCGATCAGAATGCTGGGCAACGAAAGTGACGGATGAAAGAAGAGTGCGTGCTGCAGAGATGAGAATGTTGAGATGGATGTGTGGAGTGACTAGAAAAAATCGGATAAAGAATGAGTACATAAGGAGAAGCTTGAAACTATGAGGAGACCAAAAAAACGATGGATAGATTGTGTGAAAGAAGATATAAGAAAGAAAAGAGTGAGTACTGAGATGACGGGAAATAGAGGAGAATGGAAGAAAAAGACATCATGTGCCGACCCCACATAGCATGGGATAAGGGCAGGAAGAAGAAGAAGATTAAGTACTCCTTCCTCTTTCTTTAGAAAAATTCTTTTCCCTAAGATTATCCGTTTTAATTGTAATTGTCTCTCTTGGTGTGACAATGAAGTATATTTTAATTTTCTATTACATGTATGGGTATATGGAGTGCCAGTAAAATAATAAATAAATATCTTCAAGCAATTCCCAATACAGGGGTAGACAGAGGTCAAGTCTAGACAATTAAGTCCCTTTGACCCACCTTCCACCGAAGATATTTTCGGGACAACGTGACAGGTGGTGAGCCCGTCGCCGCCTTAATGTCCAAGCCGACGATGAAATTCGTACATAAGTTTTGGAAAAACTCATTGGTACTGCCACCTGGGGATCGAACTCGGGTCTCTCGACTCGAATTCCGACCACCCAACAACTCGGCTATCGTGACTTTTGCCAGTAATGCCAGTAATATCTTTAAAAGGAGTACGAAGTTCTTCTTCTTCTCTTTTGATTTATGGCTTCTCTTGATAGAATTGAACCACACGGTGGTTCCGTTCCACATCGTGGTTATGCTGTACGGGTGACGTGGGATAAAAGCTATACCATGCATATAAATTAAATTGAAGTGTCTGTTTCTAATTACAATTTAACAGCTTTTCACTAAATGCATGCATTATCTATATATTGCATCTACACATATAAATACAATTGGTGAGTCTGTTTGTAATATTGAAATAATCGTTTTACTACATGTATATGAATATATATGGTACATACACCAAAATAACATTTTTTAGATTTTTTGTCTGTCTATCTGTCTGTCTGTTTGTTCCGGCTAATCTCTGAAATGGCAGGACCAATTTTGATGGGACTTTCACTGGCAGATAGCTGATGTTATAAGGAGTAACTTAGGCTACTTTTAATTTAGAAAAATAAAGATGGGTCCGCATTAAGTTTTAAACCGCGGGAGACAGCTAGCACTTATATAAAAATCAATATACAAAATTTTGCCTCTCTCTTTTTTCTGCTAATCTCTGAAACGTCTCGATCGCTTTTAAAGGGACTTTCACTGGCAACTTAGGCTACATTCATTTTATAAAAATAATAAGAGCTCCGCGTTAAATGTTAAACCAAGGCTCTGCCTTAAGTGTCAAACCGCCAGCAAATCCGCTGGGGCCTGCTAGTTTAATATGAAAACGATAAAGTATGCTATTCGAAGTTTCATGTTTGAACACATGACGCTAAATAATTCCGATACGCTGGTCCTTTATTTGGGTGAATGTAATAAACAACATTTCTATAGGGACCTCTATAGTCAACAAAGCAAACTGAAACAACGATAAAAATGTATTTGAACTATATACTTAACAAAGGTCACGATAGTCGAGTGGTTGCGTGATCGGAATTCGAGTCAAGAGACCCGAGTTCGATTACGAGTTGGTAGTCTCGTACCAATGGGTTTTAAAAATATATGCACGATTTATATGTTTGACATAAAGACGGCGAGTGGGTCACCATCTATTAAGTTGTCCCAATAATAAGATCAGGTGAAAGGTAGGTGGAACTTCATTGTCTAGACCTCTAGCTACGCTAATATTGGGAATGGCGTGAAGATTTATATATATAATTGTAGAATAATCTTCTACTCTTTTGTTTCATGGCCTCTCTTAATACAAGTCTTATTGTGTCAGTCAGTTAAGTCATGAAACATCAATATTACACGTCTAAAAATGTTTAATATATTTGTTATTTTGCTTAAAGATCTCCGTGAACGTGTGGCGTGCACGCCTGTTTTCATAATGTCGCTAGTTCTGAGGTCCTGCTTTCGTGTCCTGGACGGGTCAATCCCGGCGGTGTATGTAGGAAATTAATTTTATTCCGTTTCCATAACACAAGTGCTCATATGATAGCCAAGGAATTTCTCACATTTATTTTGGCCTTTTGAATAATTGACCTCCTTTGAGGAGCAGAATATCTTGATTTAAATACGTTGCAAATTTAGCTAAGGTTTTTTTTAACGAGGTACATTTTTTTAAATGTGTACACATTGTTTTAATCTCACTTCTAATTAAAATAAATAAAAAATATCTTAATCCATATTCCTAATACTGGGATATACAGAGGTCCAGATAATTAATTCCTTTCGACCCTCCTTTCATTGAAGCCCGTTTGGGACATATGATAAGTGAGCCTAACGTCACTTAGTGTCCAAGTACAAAATACTATATAGATGAATTTTAGATAGATAAATATTCATAAATACATTTTAACATTCATTACTCGAGTACAAACATTCATGTTTATTGCACAAACATCTGTCCTGAGACTCGTACCCATAACCCTTAGTTTCGAAGGCATGGTCACTATCAACTATCGGGATTAAACCAACCTTAAACAAGCTCTTACAGACATTGCGCTGCTCTTACTTCCACTGTCTAATGTTATCACGTCGATCACTATTAAGCTTATAAATTCCTTCTAATGGTTAAAATAAAGGACAGAAAAACATGATTTTTAATTCCATAATAAAGACACGTCAATTGTAAGCTGAAATATATCTAAAAAAAGTAATAACAATTATGTTTATATTTACAACACTTATTAACTAAAAACATAAGTGCAGTACATAATACATACAGCACATATTATATATAAGTACAGCCAGTGGAAATATAACAAAGTTAACAAATTCCTGGACAAAAATTATTAAAAACTTCCCCACTATGGTATTTTTTAAATCTACATCTTACTTACTTATATTCACGCACAGTCCCTGACGGGGTAGCTAGAGAGAACAGATCGCCAAGTGTCACGATCCTCACACTTTCGCTTCTTTCAGACTCATCATTTTCTTCACACAGGCACGTCGAGGTATCCGAGTACTCTTGACCCTCCCCTCTTTGAGCAGTTTGCTCACGTGGTCTTCGAAAGTTAATCTCGGCCTACCTCGACGCCTTTTAATATCAACTTTCGCGCTGTATATTTTCTTCATCATTCGGTCTTCACTCATTCGCTCAACGTGCCCAAACAGTCGAAGCACGCTTTTAGTGATAAGGTCATCTTTCAAACCTGCCATGTTGCGAATCTCTTCTCTCCCTATTTCTCCTGCATGATCTTCACATCACTTCATAGATACTGCCATTGCACCAACCACATTGAAGCTGTGGAGTTAGGTTTCAAAAGAGTTGTTTTATTTGTCATATGCATTATGTAAAAAGCTGTTATTTGGATATAACATAGGCACTTCAATTTAAATTTATTGGTGTTGATATTGTACAATTATTTCCATTCTATTTGCATAGTGTCAAAAACGATTAACTATACTAATGTAACTCTAACTATAGGTGCTAACAATATTTAATTACCTATCTGGCAACATTTGCTATTCTCCTTATATAAATACATACATACATAATGGCCTGTTAAAGACTACTGCAGGTCATAGGCCTCTCCCATAAGGAGGATTTGCCATTATCGCCATGCTTGGCAAGCGGATTGGCGATAGCAGAAACAGACCACTCGCACCTCAGACGCTGCTTCACATCTTCAATATGATTATTTTGGTCTAATATTTTAGAGATGGTTATCTCGCCATCTATCGGTTGCCATAATAATATTTAAGGATGTTTCCCTTAGTCGCCTCCGACGACACCCTCGGGAAGAAAGGGAGTGGCAATATTCTTATTCCGTTACCACACGGCCACCTATTTCCTTCCCCCCACATAAACACTCTAAATTGTCTTATCAAAGAGTAATTAACGTGAGTAATTTTTTGTTTATTATCCCTTTTGCTGGTATTGATTTATCCTTTTGAAGCTACAAGGACGCCAAATGGTAGCTATATTTAGATTTACAGAGATTTTCCAAATTTTAATTTAATTTACAGAAAAAAAAAGGATATTAATATTAACAATACTTTTACGAGTCAAGAGACCCGACTTCGATCCCCAGGTGTCAGGCTCGTACCAATGGGTTTTTCAAAAACTTAGGTACGAATTACATCGTTGGCTTAGACGTAAAAAGACGGCGACGAGCTCACTACCTGTCACGTTGTCCCGAAAATGTGTTGGGTGGAAGGTGGGAAGGAACTTAATTGTCTAGACTGTATTAGGAATTGTTTGAAGACATTTTTTTAATATTTATAAAATCCATATATAATGGTTTCATTTTAATGTTAATTGTTATGTGCAATGTTCGCGTAAATGCAGAATATAATTTTTGTTTTGTTTTTAGTGTCGCGTTTTCGTTTTATCGAGTTTAAAATCATTAAAGGCGCTAAAGAATTACGTGATAGAATCCGCAAGGAAGACATCTGCAGCAGGGCTAAAGTAATCAACATAGCTTTACATTTATGAGTATGCGTGCGTGAAGTGACAAAGGGCCGGTCGTATAGCTCTAGGAACTGATAACCGTTGGAGATAAAAGGTTCTCGAGTGCCAATCTCGTACAAACAGTTTTGACTTGCAAAATGTTGCGGGAAGTCGATGGATGATATATATATCCCGTACGATTTCGGCCACAGTGACTTTGGATCTATGACTATTGCGAGCGTCGTTCGTGTGCTCGCAGGTTACTGACGTAACCGAGTTTGGTGCGGAACGAGCGAGCATATTGAGCGCAAGTCAACACCCCTCCGACATAATGATGGATAACGATGGATGGAATAAATTCTTTGTGGAAATTTTTGGTGGAGACCTATTTTCAGGAGTGGACTTTGGATAGGCTGTAAAGAATAAGAAGCATACTCACAAGTAGCTTAAATAACAATAAATGTCTGGTAACTCTTCGATCGCTCAGTAAAATTTTCTCGACTTTCGCAAAATTTTCTTGGGTGACTGTCGTCGATGGACGGCCGCAACGAAGTTCGTATTCCGTGTTCGTTTTCTCGGCTCGAAATTGATTAGCCCACCTTGCAACAGTGGAATACGGCGGAGCAGACTCTCTTAATATTGCCTCCAAATCGCAATGAATCTCTTGCGTCGTTAACTTTTTTAAACAGAGGTATTTAGCAACAGCTCGCACTTCGTTTTTATCCATTTTCAAGAGCACGTTCCGACACGAAGCAAACATATGACTACATTCAGAGAAAAATAAAAGAGAATCGAATATTATTTTATAATAAATAAGTAAATAAATAACTTCACGCAATTCCCAATACAGGGGTAGACAGAGGTCAAGTCTAGACAATTAAGTCCCTTTGACCCACCTTCCACCGAAGATATTTTCGGGACAAATATTATTTTCTTTATTAATATTACATATATATATCCAAGCTATGCCTGCCAGTATTTTTTTTTCATACCAAGGAATATGACGTTCTCGCTACTTTTTGATCCCTCCTCGTATATAGTTATACTGTATATAGTTATACTATCGTTATGTAGTTACCATGACTCACGGACATTCCACTCTGGGATAAGATGACGCGTGTGATTGTTTATTTAAAGATCGATTGAGAAAGTTGCAGTATTTAATTATCCACAGCTGGGTCAAAGTAGAGGCACGTATGTCTAGTGCTGGACGAACGTGGAATAGATAGCTGCGTGTACTGTCGTCTTGTAACCCCTCCACATTATCACTCATTATCATTAAATTGTTAAATTATTATTAAAACGCATTATCACTAATATAACTTTTACCATTTGATGAGGTAGTTACTTCTCCCAAATTATTTATTTATTATTATTATTGCTTACGAGCAGCTACTTGTAAATGCCTTCTTTCAAATATTATTTAAGAAAAATTGGAGCCATGACGGTTATATTACTTAGTTACTGTGATGTTGTCACAAACGGTCACGTTGTTCCAAAAATATCTTCGGTGGAAGGTGGAAAGTGGGTCGAAAGACTTCATTGTCTAGACTAGATCTCTGTCTACCCCTTGGGAATTGGATCCTACCTATTGGGAATGGCGTGAAGACATATGTAGATAATTATTAGCTTGATCCCAAACTACATAGTAGTGCTTGATTCCAAAGCACTTGCGTTGTGGAATCAAAAACAAACAACGTACAACATATTTATAAATAATTAAACAAATACCTAGACCCGAAACAACAAAGAAAAAGTGGTTTTCTACGTGGGGACCATGTTTGCGAAACAAACCATGGACCTCGGAGCTAACGACACCTTGATAACCGGTGTGTACGCCACTCGACCAAGGACGACCTGCGCGGTCGAATGACTACTTATAAAGTAAAGTCAGTCAATTTTGGTTTTAAAGTTTTTTATCTGTAGGACTTTAATATAGGATTGATTTTATAAGTTACTCCATTACTAAATTACACAGCTGAATATTTTAGGTAAAAAATAGTTCAGATAATCTTTTAACTAAACATTTTTTATATGCAGTCGTATTTATGATTTATGTTATGAATAGCACACACTAGGCGATTAGTAAGGCCAACCTTAATATATACATACATCCTTACATACTTATTTTCACGCACAATCCCTGAGCCAGTGAGATCATATCGCATGTTCACGATCTTAACATATGACTTTCGCTTCTTTCAAATTATTTTCTTCATACACGCACGTCCAGGTATCTGAGTACTCTTGACCCTCATCTCTTCGAACAATTTGCTCACATTTTTATATTAACTTTTTATATTAACTTTTTGTTCACCATTCGGACATGACTAATTCACTCAGCATGCCCAAACCTTTGAAGCACGCCCTTATCCATCTTAGTGATAAAATCATCTTTCATACCACAACTAGGTTTCTCTCTTCGATTAATTGACTCACATGGTCTTCGGAAGTTAGTCTCGGCCTACCAAAACAGCTTTTATTGTTAACTTTTAAGCTATATATTTTCTTCACCTTCCTCACTCATTCGCTCCACGTGCAACATGCCCAACATTACGGCCAGTAAAAGTCCCCTGCAGGACTTAGGTATCTCCGTACGGGTTTGACATAAACGTCTCGCTTGGAAAGCGAATTGTCGATCGCAGTACTAGAAAACTTGCACCTTATCCGGAAACACATATCTGCTGAATTATAGTCTGGTTTTACGTGATGGTTCTACTGCCATCTATCTATAGTCAAATGCATTTTCAGGGATATTCCCTTAGTAAATTCTTATGACGCCCACTAATTCTTAAGCAGTAACTACACGGCATTAAAACTATTAATCTCTACAACAAAAATTTACAAAATGGCGAACTTAATGCCTACAGGCAACAATGTGTAACACAAAGTTGAAAGTATACAACTAATGAAAATAATTAATATGAAAAACAAGCGTTACGATAGCCGAGTAGGTTAGATGGTCGGAATTCGCGTCAAGAACAACTCGGGTTGAGTTTGATTCCCAGGCGGTGGGCTCGTACTGATGTGTTTTTTTCATAAAGACGGCGACAGGCTTATCACCTGTAACGTTGTCCCAAAAATAATCTTTGGTCAAAGGACAAAAGGACTTAATAGTCTAGATCTCCGTCTACGTCACTGTTGGGAATTGGCGTTAAGAATAAGAAAAACCGTTACTAAAATAAAATATTGCAGTCATATTATACACAAGTATACATACTAAATTTATGTATACAAACATTCATATTCTGACATACGTATTATCATTACATAGTAATAAATTTTACATTTTAATACAGCATACACACTACAATGTTAATAGACAGTTGTTGAGTGATAACCTGTTGACATCTAATGTTGAAGATAGGTAATCTATTTACAGATTCCTTCTAGAATCTTCTGTGCCTTAGCAATTCATAGATAAACATACATATATAGGGTAAAAGCCCGCTATAGGACGCAGGCCTCTCCCGTCAAGGAGAGTTTGCCATAATCGTCACGTTTGGCGAGCGGATTGGCAATCGCAGTAGCAAACACCACGCACCTTAGACGCCATCTTCGGATAAATCACAAATGTTACCTTCAATTCGTATCTGGAATGCACGATTCAAAAATTTACTAAATCTTATATATGATTTGCAACATACATTACCTTTTAATATATATTGATTTTGTCATTTATATAACGTTAATAAAATTATAAAATACGATTATAGAAATGAGTAAAGAGGTTCTCACGATTTTTTCACCGGTTTCGTCTCTTAAGGTCATGTTTTTCTAAACCGGTGTATATTTTGACGTGCACCGACCTTTAAAAACTTTTGACTTTAACTTTGGTTTTGATTTTGATACTAATAATCGATAGCCGAGTGGTTGGGTGATCGTAATTCGAGTCAAGAGACCCTCGTACTCGAGGGCTCGTACCACTGATTTTTTTCTAAACTGATTTACGATTTAAATCGATGGCTTAGTCATAAGACGAAAAACCCTATGGTACGAGCCTGCCACCTGGGGATCGAACTCGGGTCTCTTGACTCGAAATTCCGACCACCCAACCGTTCGACTATCGTGACTTTTATATAATACTACTAATACTAGTATTTGTAATAATAAATTGTCTTTATTGGTGCAACTAGGCCCATTTACTAGTATACAAAAAAGGTACTAAGTTAAATACATACATAGATAAGGGCTTATTAAAGTCCACTGCAGGGCATAGGCCTCTTCCATTTGTTTTTCTCTTCCATTTTTTAGGATTTGCCATAATCGCCACGCTTGGCAAGCGGATTAGCGATCGCAGTACCAGACCATTCGACCCTCAGATGCTGCTGCCTATCTTCGGTCTGATTATTTTGATCTAATATTTTAAAGATTTTTAGTTATCCCGCCATCTATCGGTAGCCATAACGATATTCAAGGCTGTTGCCCTTAGTCGCCTCTTACGACATGTATGGGAAGAAACTAAGTGGCAATATTCTAAGCTGTAACACACACGGCAACAGTGCAATGTTAGTAACGTTAAAACTAAATGTTATTAGACCTAAATAAATAATACCTTCATATACAAATCCCAATAAAAGTATTGATTCATCGAAAAATACTTCAGTAAAATGGAAGATCGGCGAATCTAAATTTTCTGTTAATATTTTTAGGACACTGTCAGAGGTAGAAAACAGGGTCCTCGATAGGATGATTTTTTCTTTCTTAGTGACACAGAAGACATCAGTTCGCTCTTGAGTAACATGCTCGAAACTTGAAAAAACCGCGGAAAACTCTACAGTATCTTAAACCCTTTTTATACTGCAACTAAAAGGTGCAAAAAAGGGGGAAAATCACTTTTTGTAAAAAGTTTGACAATAAGCTTTTAAAAGGGTTATATGAGCTTATTTACGAAATCGAGGAACCCATACCAAAATATTACACCTTATAGTCAAGGCTTTTTGCTCAGTAAAAAGTGAGAGCCTTATAAATAATAAATAAAGCAATATCTTCAAGCAATTCTCAACAGTCCCTTTGACCCACCTTCCACGGAATATATTTTCGGGACAACTTGACAGGTGGTGAGCCCGTCGCCGTCTTCATGGTCAAGGCAACGATATACTTACATAAGTTTTTTGAAAAACCCATTGGTACGAGCCAGCCACCTAGAGATCGAAATTGGGTCTCTTGACTCGAAATTCTGACAACCTAACCACTCGGAGCATAGAGCCTTGGCTTTTACTAATCTGAAGTAATGAACGGACCGAATAATTAATCACGTTTAGCTGTGTAACGTATAACTTATCAGTTTCCTGTGAATCGGACGACATATATGACGATGACTAAAACCATCTGTATACCATACTAGCTGCCCCCCGCGGCTTTGCCCGCCGTTTAACTCTTAATCCGAACCATATTTATTTTCTAAAATAAAAGTAGCCTAAGTTACTCCTTATAACATCAGCTCTCTACCAGTCAAAGTTCCGTTACAATTGGTCTAGCCGTTTCAGAGATTAGCCGGACAAACAAAAATTGTAAAAAAAAAAATTATTTGTATGTATGTGCCGTATACATTCATGTACATGTAGAACAAACGGTTATTTCAATATTACAAAGAGACACTCCAATTTTATTTATATGTATAGATTATATGCTGTGATGCAAGATCTATGTTGCCATCTATGACGAATACTAACTACGAGTATTTACGATGTTATAAAGTGGCACATTTTAAACTATTCACGTTTAATGCAACAGAATGATATCGATGTAAAATAACGAAAAGTTTAAGAAACTAGAAAATGCTTTTGTAAATACTAGCCGAAAAGAAGTAGATAATAATTTTTTTCAAATTTTTAAAAAATTAAGTGAATAAGAATAAAAATCATTTAATCATGTTGCAAATATCTAAGGGTGTCCAAATCTGGCGAATCCGAACCAGCGCCGCACGCGAGCAGATTGCGTTTACTTCCATACTGTATATCTCAGTTGTACATTTTGTAAAAAAAAAATCATTTAACCACTATATATACTACATATATAATACATATTCAGCGTTCGGAAATTAAAAAGTCGAGTCGAGCGAACTGGAAGAAGTACGCGCAGCGCGCGGCGTTCACACAATTTTTCACACTTATTGTAAACTTGTTAATTTAACATCTATTTATGTTATTTTTTTACAAATGATAATAGAACCCGTAATGAAGACATCCGCAGCAGAACCAGGGTACCCATGCCCGTAGTAAAACACATAGCCGTAAGGTTCGGCAAGTTGAAGTGGCGATGGGCCGGCCACATAGCTCACAGAACTGACAACCGTTAGGGAAGAAAGGTTCTCGACTGGCAACCTCGTAAAGGCAAACGCAGTGTTGGACGACTCCTCATGAGATGGAGTGACGATTTGCAAAATGTTGCGGGAATTAGATGGATGCAGGTGGGTGAGGACCGTTCACTGTGGAAAGTTTTAGGGGAGGCCTATGTTCAGCAGTGGACACTCCATACCTGTAAATAAGCAGAAGACGAAGAAGAATAGGGTTTTTTGTTTAAAAATTACGTTTAAAAAAGTTTTAAACGGGTCTTAAAAATTCTAGAAATTTGCGATAGCAGTATGGTTGGGTGATGAATATTCGAGGTAAGAGACCCGAGTTCGATTGCTAAGAGGTAGGCACGTCGACCAATGAGTTTTTTTCGTCACTTTTGTACAATTTATATCATTACTTTGATGACGTATGAGTCGAACGGATTATATTATTAAGACTTCTGGCTGCCCCTATGGTGGAAACGCGTAGGAATATTTTACCGATTTTAGTTTTAAATTCATTTTCATCCTTTTTATTTAATGTACAAAGCTAAACTGAGACTGGAGTTATAAAATTCAAATGCCTTGAAAATGCAATGGGCTAACGACAGATGGGCCCATCTCGAAAAATCCCGCACTAAAATGTGGACAGCGGTGAAGGGCAGCAGCGTTTTTCGTGTTCAGTCCGGTAGGTGTTGTCATTCCGCTTGCCGAGCTTGACGATTTTCGCAAACCCTCCCACGGAGAAAGGTCCCAGTCCAGCAGTGGACTATTATAGACCGTTATCCTGTTATACCAGTGGAATTTATTTGGGACAAAATGATAGGCGGTGAGCAAGAAGCTCAAGCCACCGATACAAATTTGCACGAGTTTTCAATAATTGTGATTTCTGTGAAAGGTGGGTCGGAAGGAGATAATAGTCTAGACTGCTGTATACCCCAGTATTGGGAAATCCGTGAAGATATAAATAAAACTTTAACAAAAACTCTGCATGGCATAAAATAACGTAGTAATTAAAATTAACACAGCATTTCTTAAAATGGTTGAATTTTCTTGGAATGTTTTGGAGTGACATTTTCTTACGTAAAAATTTTTGCTATTAATAGCCCGTTTGAAACCCTTTGAAAGTCTTCTGACGGAAGAAAATTTCTCAGCTTTTACTCTTAAACGTGATTGAAGTGTTTTTACCAGCGTGAACTCTTGACTTTTACCTTATACAACGTCCATTAGTCTGATATTATATAACTTTCAATTTGAATTTAATATTTATGTGCGTAATAAAGTGTAATGATTCACTGGTATCTATTCTTAGATAGTGTCGTGGCTCAGAAAATAAACATAGGTCGGTGCTTTAATACTTATTCGAAAGTAATTATAACATTTAATTTTAACAGTCAATAGTAAATTTTAAAATATACATTTAATAGAAGATAAAAATTAAGTAGTAAGTGCAGTTCACACGGTTTTCACGACATCCTCTTGATGTTCATCAGCTTTTAGGTCCCAAGTTCAAGTCCCGGATGGGTCAATGTTGAATTATAATTTTTACGTTTTTCGGGTTTGGGTGTTTGGGGTACCTTCGTTGGTTATGATTCCATAAGTCTAAGCTTAAGCTTAAGCTTCATACTTTAGCATCCGAGCAATGGATGTGAGGTTACCCCTATCTGTGTTATTTATCTTTCAAAACGAAATAATGAACATGCAAAAGAAAAGAAATCTTCTGAAAATAGATACTGGTTTATTATCAGAGGAACGACGACATTTAGCACTCGTTGATGTCGCTTTTCGAAATTCTCCTTTTCGAAAAGCGTTATATATATATATATATATATATATATATATATATATATATATATATATATATATATATATATATATATATATATATATATATATATATATATATATATAGGTATATATCTCCACCTGTCACGTCCCAAAATTATCTGCGGTGTAGGTGGGTCGAAAGACTTAATTATCTAGACCTTTGTCTACCCCTGTATTGGGAATTGCGTTAAGGTATTTATTTCTTTATTTTTGCTGCAAACCAATCCTAGGCATAGGCAGGTACGACAAAACTTTCTTTTCACCTTTTCGAAATAAAACTTCTTGTTGCGCCTTAAAACTATTTTAGGGGCCTACCATATTTTAATCGAACTCGGGTCTATTTACTCGAATTCCGATTACCCAACCACTCGTCTACCGTGACTTATTTAAAAAATAATGTTATAATGATTAATAACTTTTTATAAAGCTTGGTCACTCAGGTACTGGTATTATATATACTTAAGGAAATTTAATACATACATACGTAACGGCCTATTAATAATAATAATAATAATTTATTGCATAAAACATGGTATATACAGATGCAACATTACAATTGAGAGCAAGCATGTTTTGCTACATATATTAATAGCATGCAAATTTTTTTAATACAAAAAATACGAATTTTATTATTAGAAAGTATTTGTACAGTATTATATTTCTATTTTTTATTGATTTATTTAATCTATGATTTCCTTAACACTATAAAAAATATTTTCATTAAGCCATTGATGCGACTTTATTTTAAATAATCTAAAATTTTACGTTTTAAAATAACAAGGAATTTTATTGTATACATATACACACATAGCTAAACAGTTCTGCTTGTATTTAGCTAGTTTAGGAACAAAATTAAACAGCCTGTGTGGATCTCAGCGATGTCGTGGATTACGATCATTTGATGTAGTAAATAATTATTTATTCTTAAATACAAACACACATATCTCATAAATATAGAGAGACGGTAACGACAATAAACCAAATTTTTAAATGTTGGCTGGCACGATTCTTATGGTTTCAGTCCGCCTAACGCTCTAATGCACTTTTTGTGCGATAAATGCTCTTTTAGATTGGTACTGTAACTCCAAATTATAAGAGCATAACGTAGTAGTGATTCTACGTATGCGTGGTAAGAAAAAATAGCAGTATTTATATTTGTCACGTTTTTTATTCGTTTAAGTGCATATATAAATTTATTTATTCGTCTCGATACACTATCTACATGTGTTTTCCAATTAATTTTCTCATCTATAATAACTCCTAAGAACTTTGTATTTGACAGGATCAGGACATAGGCCTCTCCCATGGAGAGGATTTGCCATATTCACCATGCTTGGCAAGCGGATTTGCGATCGCTGTACCACACAACTCGCACCTCAGACGCTGCTGTCCATCTTTGGTCTCATTATTTTGGTCTAATATTTTGAAAGATGGTTATCCCGCCATCTTTCGGTTGCCATAACGATATTCAAGGCTGTGTCCCATAGTCCCCTATTACAACATCCACGGGAAGGAGGGTGGCAATATTCTTACGCCGTTACCACACGGTCCATAGTAAATTTAATATTACATAGGAAATTCCTGAGTAGATTAAATATTCAGTTTTGGTTTTATAAATATTATTGTGTTTTTAATTATATATTAAGTATATAATTTCTTATTCTATATACACATATATATATATATATATATATATATATATATATATATATATATATATATATATATATATATATATATATATATATATATATATATATATATATATATATATATATATATATATATATATATATATATATATATATATATATATATATATATATATATATATATATATATATATATATATAGGTATATATCTCCACCTGTCACGTCCCAAAATTATCTGCGGTGTAGGTGGGTCGAAAGACTTAATTATCTAGACCTTTGTCTACCCCTGTATTGGGAATTGCGTTAAGGTATTTATTTCTTTATTTTTTTGCTGCAAACCAATCCTAGGCATAGGCAGGTACAACAAAACTTTCTTTTCACCTTTTCGAAATAAAAACTTCTTGTTGCGCCTTAAAACTAGATGATACTAAGACATTAATAAATTCATAAATGTAACTCATACATGAATTTATTCTTTACTTAGTTTAACTTAGTCGCAACAATGGAAAGGAGAATTTCGAAAAGCGACATCAACGAGTGCTAAAATGTCGTCGTTCCTCTGATAATAAACCAGTATCTATTTTCAGAAGATTTCTTTTCTTTTGCATGTTCATTATTTCGTTTTGAAAGATAAATAACACAGATAGGGGTAACCTCACATCCATTGCTCGGATGCTAAAGTATGAAGCTTAAGCTTAAGCTTAGACTTATGGAATCATAACCAACGAAGGTACCCCAAACACCCAAATCCGAAAAAACGTAAAAAAATTATAATTCAACATTGACCCATCCGGGACTTGAACTTGGGACCTCAAAGCTGATGAACATCAAGAGGATGTCGTGAAAACCGTGTGAACTGCACTTACTACTTAATTTTATCTTCTATTAAATGTATATTTTAAAATTTACTATTGACTGTTAAAATTAAATGTTATAATTACTTTCGAATAAGTATTAAAGCACCGACCTATGTTTATTTTCTGAGCCACGACACTATCTAAGAATAGATACCAGTGAATCATTACACTTTATTACGCACATAAATATTAAATTCAAATTGAAAGTTATATAATATCAGACTAATGGACGTTGTATAAGGTAAAAGTCAAGAGTTCACGCTGGTAAAACACTTCAATCACGTTTAAGAGTAAAAAGCTGAAATTTTCTTCCGTCAGAAGACTTTCAAAGGGTTTCAAACGGGCTATTAATAGCAAAAAATTTTACGTAAGAAAATGTCACTCCAAAACATTCCAAGAAAATTCAACCATTTTAAGAAATGCTGTGTTAATTTTAATTACTACGTTATTTTATGCCATGCAGAGTTTTTGTTAAAGTTTTATTTATATCTTCACGGATTTCCCAATACTGGGGTATACAGCAGTCTAGACTATTATCTCCTTCCGACCCACCTTTCACAGAAATCACAATTATTGAAAACTCATGCAAATTTGTATCGGTGGCTTGAGCTTCTTGCTCACTGCCTATCATTTTGTCCCAAATAAACTCCACTGGTATAACAGGATAACGGTCTATAATAGTCCACTGCTGGACTGGGACCTTTCTCCGTGGGAGGGTTTGCGAAAATCGTCAAGCTCGGCAAGCGGAATGACAACACCTACCGGACTGAACACGAAAAACGCTGCTGCCCTTCACCGCTGTCCACATTTTAGTGCGGGATTTTTCGAGATGGGCCCATCTGTCGTTAGCCCATTGCATTTTCAAGGCATTTGAATTTTATAACTCCAGTCTCAGTTTAGCTTTGTACATTAAATAAAAAGGATGAAAATGAATTTAAAACTAAAATCGGTAAAATATTCCTACGCGTTTCCACCATAGGGGCAGCCAGAAGTCTTAATAATATAATCCGTTCGACTCATACGTCATCAAAGTAATGATATAAATTGTACAAAAGTGACGAAAAACTCATTGGTCGACGTGCCTACCTCTTAGCAATCGAACTCGGGTCTCTTACCTCGAATATTCATCACCCAACCATACTGCTATCGCAAATTTCTAGAATTTTAAGACCCATTTAAAACTTTTTAAACGTAATTTTTAAACAAAAACCCTATTCTTCTTCGTCTTCTGCTTATTTACAGGTATGGAGTGTCCACTGCTGAACATAGGCCTCCCCTAAAACTTTCCACAGTGAACGGTCCTCACCCACCTGCATCCATCTAATTCCCGCAACATTTTGCAAATCGTCACTCCATCTCATGAGGAGTCGTCCAACACTGCGTTTGCCTTTACGAGGTTGCCAGTCGAGAACCTTTCTTCCCTAACGGTTGTCAGTTCTGTGAGCTATGTGGCCGGCCCATCGCCACTTCAACTTGCCGAACCTTACGGCTATGTGTTTTACTACGGGCATGGGTACCCTGGTTCTGCTGCGGATGTCTTCATTACGGGTTCTATTATCATTTTATGCCATGCAGAGTTTTTGTTAAAGTTTTATTTATATCTTCACGGATTTCCCAATACTGGGGTATACAGCAGTCTAGACTATTATCTCCTTCCGACCCACCTTTCACAGAAATCACAATTATTGAAAACTCATGCAAATTTGTATCGGTGGCTTGAGCTTCTTGCTCACTGCCTATCATTTTGTCCCAAATAAACTCCACTGGTATAACAGGATAACGGTCTATAATAGTCCACTGCTGACTGGGACCTTTCTCCGTGGGAGGGTTTGCGAAACCGTCAAGCTCGGCAAGCGGAATGACAACACCTACCGGACTGAACACGAAAACGCTGCTGCCCTTCACCGCTGTCCACATTTTAGTGCGGGATTTTTCGAGATGGGCCCATCTGTCGTTAGCCCATTGCATTTTCAAGGCATTTGAATTTAAAACTCCAGTCTCAGTTTAGCTTTGTACATTAAATAAAAAGGATGAAAATGAATTTAAAACTAAAATCGGTAAAATATTCCTACGCGTTTCCACCATAGGGGCAGCCAGAAGTCTTAATAATATAATCCGTTCGACTCATACGTCATCAAAGTAATGATATAAATTGTACAAAAGTGACGAAAAACTCATTGGTCGACGTGCCTACCTCTTAGCAATCGAACTCGGGTCTCTTACCTCGAATATTCATCACCCAACCATACTGCTATCGCAAATTTCTAGAATTTTTAAGACCCATTTAAAACTTTTTAAACGTAATTTTAAACAAAAACCCTATTCTTCTTCGTCTTCTGCTTATTTACAGGTATGGAGTGTCCACTGCTGAACATAGGCCTCCCTAAAACTTTCCACAGTGAACGGTCCTCACCCACCTGCATCCATCTAATTCCCGCAACATTTTGCAAATCGTCACTCCATCTCATGAGGAGTCGTCCAACACTGCGTTTGCCTTTACGAGGTTGCCAGTCGAGAACCTTTCTTCCCTAACGGTTGTCAGTTCTGTGAGCTATGTGGCCGGCCATCGCCACTTCAACTTGCCGAACCTTACGGCTATGTGTTTTACTACGGGCATGGGTACCCTGGTTCTGCTGCGGATGTCTTCATTACGGGTTCTATTATCATTTGTAAAAATAACATAAATAGATGTTAAATTAACAAGTTGTAATAATGAACATGCAAAGAAAAGAAATCTTCTGAAAATAGATACTGGTTTATTATCAGAGGAACGACGACATTTTAGCACTCGTTGATGTCGCTTTTCGAAATTCCTCTTTCCATTGTTGCGACTAAGTTAAACTAAGTAAAGAATAAATTCATGTGTGAGTTACATTTATGAATTTATTAATGTCTTAGTATCATCTAGTTTTAAGGCGCAACTGTAAATAAGAAGTTTTTATTTCGAAAAGGTGAAAAGAAAGTTTTGTCGTACCTTCCTCTGCCTGGGATTGGTTTGCAGCAAAAAATAAAGAAATAAATACCTTAACGCAATTCCCAATACAGGGGTAGACAAAGGTCTAGATAATTAAGTCTTTCGACCCACCTACACCGCAGATAATTTTGGGACGTGACAGGTGGAGATATATACCTATATATATATATATATATATATATATATATATATATATATATATATATATATATATATATATATATATATATATATATATATATATATATATATATATATATATATATATATATATATATATATATATATATATATATATATATATATATATATGTGTATATAGAATAAGAAATTATATACTTAATATATAATTAAAAACACAATAATATTTATAAAACCAAAACTGAATATTTAATCTACTCAGGAATTTCCTATGTAATATAAAATTTACTATGGACCGTGTGGTAACGGCGTAAGAATATTGCCACCCTCCTTCCCGTGGATGTTGTAATAGGGGACTATGGGACACAGCCTTGAATATCGTTATGGCAACCGAAAGATGGCGGGATAACCATCTTTCAAAATATTAGACAAAAATAATGAGACCAAAGATGGACAGCAGCGTCTGAGGTGCGAGTTGTGTGGTACAGCGATCGCAAATCCGCTTGCCAAGCATGGTGAATATGGCAAATCCTCTCCATGGGAGGCCTATCCTGATCCTGTCAAATACAAAGTTCTTAGGAGTTATTATAGATGAGAAAATTAATTGGAAAACACATGTAGATAGTGTATCGAGACGAATAAATAAATTTATATATGCACTTAAACGAATAAAAAACGTGACAAATATAAATACTGCTATTTTTTCTTACCACGCATACGTAGAATCACTACTACGTTATGCTCTTATAATTTGGAGTTACAGTAGCAATCTAAAAGAGCATTTATCGCACAAAAAAAGGGCATTAGAGCGTTAGGCGGACTGAAACCATTAGAATCGTGCCAGCCAACATTTAAAAAATTTGGTTTATTGTCGTTACCGTCTCTCTATATTTATGAGATATGTGTGTTTGTATTTAAGAATAAATAATTATTTACTACATCAAATGATCGTAATCCACGACATCGCCGAGATCCACACAGGCTGTTTAATTTTGTTCCTAAACTAGCTAAATACAAGCAGAACTGTTTAGCTATGTGTGTATATGTATACAATAAAATTCCTTGTTATTTTAAAACGTAAAATTTTAGATTATTTAAAATAAAGTCGCATCAATGGCTTAATGAAAATAATTTTTATAGTGTTAAGGAAATCATAGATTAAATAAATCAATAAAAAAATAGAAATATAATACTGTACAAATACTTTCTAATAATAAAATTCGTATTTTTTGTATTAAAAAAATTTGAATGCTATTAATATATGCAGCAAAACATGCTTGCTCTCAATTGTAATGTTGCATCTGTATATACCATGTTTTATGCAATAAATTATTATTATTATTATTAATAGGCCGTTACGTATGTATGTATTAAATTTCCTTAAGTGTATATAATACCAGTACCTGAGTGACCAAGCTTTATAAAAAGTTATTAATCATTATAACATTATTTTTTAAATAAGTCACGGTAGACGAGTGGTTGGGTAATCGGAATTCGAGTAAATAGACCCGAGTTCGATTAAAATATGGTAGGCCCTAAAATAGTTTTAAGGCGCAACAAGAAGTTTTTATTTCGAAAAGGTGAAAAGAAAGTTTTGTCGTACCTGCCTATGCCTAGGATTGGTTTGCAGCAAAAAATAAAGAAATAAATACCTTAACGCAATTCCCAATACAGGGGTAGACAAAGGTCTAGATAATTAAGTCTTTCGACCCACCTACACCGCAGATAATTTTGGGACGTGACAGGTGGAGATATATACCTATATATATATATATATATATATATATATATATATATATATATATATATATATATATATATATATATATATATATATATATATATATATATATATATATATATATATATATATATATATATAACGCTTTTCGAAAAGGAGAATTTCGAAAAGCGACATCAACGAGTGCTAAAATGTCGTCGTTCCTCTGATAATAAACCAGTATCTATTTTCAGAAGATTTCTTTTCTTTTGCATGTTCATTATTTCGTTTTGAAAGATAAATAACACAGATAGGGGTAACCTCACATCCATTGCTCGGATGCTAAAGTATGAAGCTTAAGCTTAAGCTTAGACTTATGGAATCATAACCAACGAAGGTACCCCAAACACCCAAACCCGAAAAAACGTAAAAAAATTATAATTCAACATTGACCCATCCGGGACTTGAACTTGGGACCTAAAAGCTGATGAACATCAAGAGGATGTCGTGAAAACCGTGTGAACTGCACTTACTACTTAATTTTTATCTTCTATTAAATGTATATTTTAAAATTTACTATTGACTGTTAAAATTAAATGTTATAATTACTTTCGAATAAGTATTAAAGCACCGACCTATGTTTATTTTCTGAGCCACGACACTATCTAAGAATAGATACCAGTGAATCATTACACTTTATTACGCACATAAATATTAAATTCAAATTGAAAGTTATATAATATCAGACTAATGGACGTTGTATAAGGTAAAAGTCAAGAGTTCACGCTGGTAAAAACACTTCAATCACGTTTAAGAGTAAAAAGCTGAGAAATTTTCTTCCGTCAGAAGACTTTCAAAGGGTTTCAAACGGGCTATTAATAGCAAAAATTTTTACGTAAGAAAATGTCACTCCAAAACATTCCAAGAAAATTCAACCATTTTAAGAAATGCTGTGTTAATTTTAATTACTACGTTATTTTATGCCATGCAGAGTTTTTGTTAAAGTTTTATTTATATCTTCACGGATTTCCCAATACTGGGGTATACAGCAGTCTAGACTATTATCTCCTTCCGACCCACCTTTCACAGAAATCACAATTATTGAAAACTCATGCAAATTTGTATCGGTGGCTTGAGCTTCTTGCTCACTGCCTATCATTTTGTCCCAAATAAACTCCACTGGTATAACAGGATAACGGTCTATAATAGTCCACTGCTGGACTGGGACCTTTCTCCGTGGGAGGGTTTGCGAAAACCGTCAAGCTCGGCAAGCGGAATGACAACACCTACCGGACTGAACACGAAAAACGCTGCTGCCCTTCACCGCTGTCCACATTTTAGTGCGGGATTTTTCGAGATGGGCCCATCTGTCGTTAGCCCATTGCATTTTCAAGGCATTTGAATTTTAAAACTCCAGTCTCAGTTTAGCTTTGTACATTAAATAAAAAGGATGAAAATGAATTTAAAACTAAAATCGGTAAAATATTCCTACGCGTTTCCACCATAGGGGCAGCCAGAAGTCTTAATAATATAATCCGTTCGACTCATACGTCATCAAAGTAATGATATAAATTGTACAAAAGTGACGAAAAAAACTCATTGGTCGACGTGCCTACCTCTTAGCAATCGAACTCGGGTCTCTTACCTCGAATATTCATCACCCAACCATACTGCTATCGCAAATTTCTAGAATTTTTAAGACCCGTTTAAAACTTTTTTAAACGTAATTTTTAAACAAAAAACCCTATTCTTCTTCGTCTTCTGCTTATTTACAGGTATGGAGTGTCCACTGCTGAACATAGGCCTCCCCTAAAACTTTCCACAGTGAACGGTCCTCACCCACCTGCATCCATCTAATTCCCGCAACATTTTGCAAATCGTCACTCCATCTCATGAGGAGTCGTCCAACACTGCGTTTGCCTTTACGAGGTTGCCAGTCGAGAACCTTTCTTCCCTAACGGTTGTCAGTTCTGTGAGCTATGTGGCCGGCCCATCGCCACTTCAACTTGCCGAACCTTACGGCTATGTGTTTTACTACGGGCATGGGTACCCTGGTTCTGCTGCGGATGTCTTCATTACGGGTTCTATTATCATTTGTAAAAAAATAACATAAATAGATGTTAAATTAACAAGTTGTAATAATGAACATGCAAAAGAAAAGAAATCTTCTGAAAATAGATACTGGTTTATTATCAGAGGAACGACGACATTTTAGCACTCGTTGATGTCGCTTTTCGAAATTCTCCTTTCCATTGTTGCGACTAAGTTAAACTAAGTAAAGAATAAATTCATGTATGAGTTACATTTATGAATTTATTAATGTCTTAGTATCATCTAGTTTTAAGGCGCAACAAGAAGTTTTTATTTCGAAAAGGTGAAAAGAAAGTTTTGTCGTACCTGCCTATGCCTAGGATTGGTTTGCAGCAAAAAAATAAAGAAATAAATACCTTAACGCAATTCCCAATACAGGGGTAGACAAAGGTCTAGATAATTAAGTCTTTCGACCCACCTACACCGCAGATAATTTTGGGACGTGACAGGTGGAGATATATACCTATATATATATATATATATATATATATATATATATATATATATATATATATATATATATATATATATATATATATATATATATATATATATATATATATATATATATATATATATATATATATATATATATATATATATATATATATATATATATATATATATATATATATATATATATATATATATATATATGTGTATATAGAATAAGAAATTATATACTTAATATATAATTAAAAACACAATAATATTTATAAAACCAAAACTGAATATTTAATCTACTCAGGAATTTCCTATGTAATATAAAATTTACTATGGACCGTGTGGTAACGGCGTAAGAATATTGCCACCCTCCTTCCCGTGGATGTTGTAATAGGGGACTATGGGACACAGCCTTGAATATCGTTATGGCAACCGAAAGATGGCGGGATAACCATCTTTCAAAATATTAGACAAAAATAATGAGACCAAAGATGGACAGCAGCGTCTGAGGTGCGAGTTGTGTGGTACAGCGATCGCAAATCCGCTTGCCAAGCATGGTGAATATGGCAAATCCTCTCCATGGGAGAGGCCTATGTCCTGATCCTGTCAAATACAAAGTTCTTAGGAGTTATTATAGATGAGAAAATTAATTGGAAAATACATGTAGATAGTGTATCGAGACGAATAAATAAATTTGTATATGCACTTAAACGAATAAAAAACGTGACAAATATAAATACTGCTATTTTTTCTTACCACGCATACGTAGAATCACTACTATGTTATGCTCTTATAATTTGGAGTTACAGTACCAATCTAAAAGAGCATTTATCGCACAAAAAAAGTGCATTAGAGCGTTAGGCGGACTGAAACCATAAGAATCGTGCCAGCCAACATTTAAAAAATTTGGTTTATTGTCGTTACCGTCTCTCTATATTTATGAGATATGTGTGTTTGTATTTAAGAATAAATAATTATTTACTACATCAAATGATCGTAATCCACGACATCGCTGAGATCCACACAGGCTGTTTAATTTTGTTCCTAAACTAGCTAAATACAAGCAGAACTGTTTAGCTATGTGTGTATATGTATACAATAAAATTCCTTGTTATTTTAAAACGTAAAATTTTAGATTATTTAAAATAAAGTCGCATCAATGGCTTAATGAAAATAATTTTTATAGTGTTAAGGAAATCATAGATTAAATAAATCAATAAAAAAATAGAAATATAATACTGTACAAATACTTTCTAATAATAAAATTCGTATTTTTTGTATTAAAAAATTTGGTTTATTATCGGAGGAACGACGACATTTTAGCACTCGTTGATGTCGCTTTTCGAAATTCTCCTTTCCATTGTTGCGACTAAGTTAAACTATAAAGAATAAATTCATGTATGAGTTACATTTATGAATTTATTAATGTCTTAGTATCATCTAGTTTTAAGGCGCAACAAGAAGTTTTTATTTCGAAAAGGTGAAAAGAAAGTTTTGTCGTACCTGCCTATGCCTAGGATTGGTTTGCAGCAAAAAATAAAGAAATAAATACCTTAACGCAATTCCCAATACAGGGGTAGACAAAGGTCTAGATAATTAAGTCTTTCGACCCACCTACACCGCAGATAATTTTGGGACGTGACAGGTGGAGATATATACCTATATATATATATATATATATATATATATATATATATATATATATATATATATATATATATATATATATATATATATATATATATATATATATATATATATATATATATATATATATATATATATATATATATATATATATATATATATATATATATATATATATATATATATATATATATATATATATATGTATATATATATATATATATATATATATATATATATATATATATATATATATATATATATATATATATATATATATATATATATATATATATATATATATATATATATATATATATATATATATATATATATATATATATATATATATGTAGCAAAACATGCTTGCTCTCAATTGTAATGTTGCATCTGTATATACCATGTTTTATGCAATAAATTATTATTATTATTATTAATAGGCCGTTACGTATGTATGTATTAAATTTCCTTAAGTGTATATAATACCAGTACCTGAGTGACCAAGCTTTATAAAAAGTTATTAATCATTATTACATTATTTTTTAAATAAGTCACGGTAGACGAGTGGTTGGGTAATCGGAATTCGAGTAAATAGACCCGAGTTCGATTAAAATATGGTAGGCCCCTAAAATAGGTTTTTCAAAACTATCGAGTATGTACGATTTATATCGTTGGTTTGGACATAAAGACGATGACAGATTCACCACCTGTGACGTTTCAATTTAAATGTCTAGACCTTTGTCTACCTCAGTACTGGGAATAGTGTGAAGATTTTTTTAATTTTTTATAGTGAACGAATTTTTTTTCTGTAAAACGACACATTTGACAAATTTGAAATGTAGGACAGTTCTAAATACAAAATGTTTGTTAAACTGTGTATGTTTTGCGAGAACCCTTTCTAATTAGAGAGAATGTTTGATGAATTTTGAATTATTAATGAGAAGTTGTAAATTATACAAATAAAAATATTTACCACGCCTTAAGGTATGAGTGTAGCCTTGTATTTTACTACGGAAATAACAAATTAAGTATAGGAATTGATAATTTAAATAGGTGATTAGGATGACTGATAATTAGCTTAATGAAATCCTCAATGGGCTTCGCGTGGTCGTAAATAATTACGTAATGAGCTTTCAAAGGAACCCAGCGTCACAAATATGGTAAAAATTTATGGCATGCTAATAGATCGGCTCAAGCGGAGCAGGATTACAGCTTTGTAGAAGAGAGAGAGAGAGGAGAGTGATCGTTTGATCGGTTCTTTTCTTTCGATCTTTTCAAAGTCAAAGTCAAAGTATTTGTGTGCTTTGAATAGTTTTTAAGTTGATCATAATAACAATTATCCTCTATTCAGCTATTGTAATTAATTAGCATGCAAAATATAAAAGAAAAGGCATTTATACATTAAAAAAATATCTTCACGCAATTCCCATTACAGGGGTAGACAGAGGTCTAGTCTAGACATTTAAGTCCCTTCTACCCACCTTCCACCGAAGATATTTTCGGGACATTATAATATACTTAGCAAAAAAAAAAATTATTACAATACAATATGATTAATTCAATCCTTAAAATTATTCAATAACATAATGCCGACCTCCGTGGACAAGGCGTACACACCGGCTTTCATGACGTCGCCAGCTACGAGGTTCTGGGTTCGAATCCCGATGTAAGAGGTAAGAGAGTAGGGGGTGTTGAGTGTTCTCACTTACTTTTTTCATTTGCTCATCTCCTATTACAAAAAGATATCTTTGTGGTAGTAGTATCTAGTTAGATCCTCATGTAGTTTAATTCATAAATTTAATCTTTCAGAGAAAATGTGATATCTGATATGGTGTTTTATAGAGTAGCAGTATATAAACATAAAATTAATCTATTATACAGTTAACTTTAAACATAATAAAATATTACACACAAACGTATTATATATACTCTTTGACAGAATATGTACTCGACTTGTCTGTCAAAGTGTATATAAACATAAAATTAATCTATTATACAGTTAACTTTAAACTTAATAAAATATTACACACAAACGTATTATATATACTCTTTGACAGAATATGTACTCGACTTGTCTGTCAAAGAGTATATAAACATAAAATTAATCTATTATACAGTTAACTTTAAACTTAATAAAATATTACACACAAACGTATTATATATACTCTTTGACAGAATATGTACTCGACTTGTCTGTCAAAGAGTATATAAACATAAAATTAATCTATTATACAGTTAACTTTAAACTTAATAAAATATTACACACAAACGTATTATATATACTCTTTGACAGAATATGTACTCGACTTGTCTGTCAAAGAGTATATAAACATAAAATTAATCTATTATACAGTTAACTTTAAACTTAATAAAATATTACACACAAACGTATTATATATACAAAATGTTTGTTAAACTGTATATGTTTTGCGAGAACCCTTTCTAATTAGAGAGAATGTTTGATGAATTTTGAATTATTAATGAGAAGTTGTAAATTATACAAATAAACATATTTACCACGCCTTAAGGTTTGAGTGTAGCCTTGTATTTTACTACGGAAATAACAAATTAAGTATAGGAATTGATAATTTAAATAGGTGATTAGGATGACTGATAATTAGCTTAATGAAATCCTCAATGGGCTTCGCGTGGTCGTAAATAATTACGTAATGAGCTTTCAAAGGAACCCAGCGTCACAAATATGGTAAAAATTTATGGCATGCTAATAGATCGGCTCAAGCGGAGCAGGATTACAGCTTTGTAGAAGAGAGAGAGAGAGGAGAGTGATCGTTTGATCAGTTCTTTTCTTTCGATCTTTTCAAAGTCAAAGTCAAAGTATTTGTGTGCTTTGAATAGTTTTTAAGTTGATCATAATAACAATTATCCTCTATTCAGCTATTGTAATTAATTAGCATGCAAAATATAAAAGAAAAGGCATTTATACATTAAAAATATCTTCACGCAATTCCCATTACAGGGGTAGACAGAGGTCTAGTCTAGACATTTAAGTCTCTTCGACCCACCTTCCACCGAAAATATTTTCAGGACATTGTAATACATTTAAATAATAATGTAATATACTAAAAAAATTATTACAATACAATATGATTAATTCAATCCTTAAAATTATTCAATAACATAATGCCGACCTCCGTGGACAAGGACACACCGGCTTTCATGACGTCGCCAGCTACGAGGTTCTGGGTTCGAATCCCAATCTAAGAGGTAAGAGCACTACGTGTCTGTTGTCATTTATAGAAGAGATCGATGAGATTGTACAAAGTTGCCAAGTAGTTATTTAATAAAAATTACGATCTTAGTTCAACCACGGAATGGGCCACTAGTATATTAACTCTTTCAATATATATTTAAAAATAATTAAAATATTTAAATAAATATATAAGTAGATAGGGACAGCATCACATACATTGCTCTGATCCCAAAGCTACTGCTTTTAAAAATTACATACGGTACGAATCGTCGATTAGACGCTAAAAAGTGCTAATAAAGCAAAAACTCTAGTTGAGTGTGATTTGAAAGAAGTAATTGCCAAGACCACAGACAACTGTCACATTGTCCCAAGTTACCATCGGTGAAAGGTGGCATGGAAGCAGAGTCCTTCCATGCCACCTTTCACCGATGATAATTTGGACTCTGTCTCAGCAGTTATTAAATCAAGTTTGGGCATCTTTCTACCCAAATATTGGGTATATGCGTGTAGTTATTTGTAAACTAACATCAGTATTTTACTGGGCTGTATCTTATCCTCAAATGACGAGTTTTAGTATCTGTTTGTTCGAGCCCAACCGTCCGAAACACTACCGAGCGAATTTCAACTTATTCTTCATTCTTCAATATCTATGTTAGTATTAAAATATCTTCACACAGTACCGGTTGGGGTAGTATCTAAGTGTTAAACTTAGAAATCGCTGCAAGAATCATTGAAATCGTTTCATTAGGACAACAAACGAGGGTTTTTTAAATTTTGTAAATCAAGTATAACTAAATCAAGAATATCTAGTAATACCTAAACTTAATTAATCAAGTATTTCAAATGAAAGATACTGGTTATAGGTTTCTATATTTTTTGTATATATTTGTAGAAACAAAATAAAATTTATATTTAAACTACTTAATACTAAAAAGTACAATTAACAGCCAGTCTGTTCCCTGCGGCATGGTACCAAGAAGGTTAGATGTATTTTCACGTTTAATTATTACATCTTTGTGCTAGGAAAGAACCATTCACCAACGGCTACTACCAGTCGCGTAAACAGGTTTATGTTATTTAGTATATTTTTTTAATACTTTATTTACAGACATTTATGTTTACATTTGCAATAGTTATTAACTTAAAACTACGATAATCGTAAAGTCCTACTCCTCGTGGCACCAAGAACGCTGGCATGTTTTCGTTGAATGGCTAGACTTAACCATTGAGCGAGAAAAGAACCAGCCCTCTGTCACCAGCGGATACGACCAGTCGCGGATACAGTTCCTTTAGATCATGTATCGTATTTACGACAAATGAAACAAATATATAGTCTCTTTAAATGGGACAAACTCATATTTACGTCACTCACCCGATTCAGCCGCCTCTGATGCAGCCCTTATCGAAGTACGCTTGAAGTTTAAATTTATTTACTTTTAACGTTAGATTAGTTTTATGGACGACTCCGTAAAAGTTATTCAAGTTCCGTGTAGTTTTATTAACGCTGCAACTTTTATAAAGCACTTTGAAATACATTTCTCAGTGCGCTACATGATAGATAAGTTATTAATGAAATTTGTTTTTGAAAATATTACTCATCTTAATATCATAGTTCACTTTTCATGAAAGAACGTGATATCACATATGTTTTTTTATTTACTCTCTAGTCTGCAGCCATAAATCTTTCATAACTCTATATATATCATACTACAGACTATAACCACACCCAGTACAGATTCTCAATTATATTTAATTATTTATAGCAACTGGTGATATCTCTGGGCTATGGAAACGGTCATGGTCGGTATTTCGACCATTCGGTATTCGAGAATTTACAATAATTTATGAATTACTAAAAACTTGTAGATATTCTACATGTCACTGACAAGCTTCCACATATATGCTGAAATCATTCTAAATAAAATTTGACTCACACACAAAAATTGATCATAAAATGTTTAGTCAGAATACATTTTAAATTAGCAGTTCTGTTACAAAATAGATTTATATTATTATTGCTTAAAAATTATTAGTAAACGATTTCATACATCTGGATGTATGAAGTAAGAAGTAGAAGACTTTTACTTCGGTAATTAGTGCGATGAGATGTAATCTGAAACAATATATTTTCCGTACTTTCCAGGAAGGAACGTTCTCTGCGGGATATTAGACAACATTAACGGAGAAACCGATATAGCCATGGAGATCAGAATGTTGAAGTGGCAATAAGCCAATCACATTACTCTGAGATTTGCCATTCATTGGGGAGGAAAAATTCTCGAGTGGTAACCTCGCACAGAACACAATGCAGGGCAACCCCCAACAAGATAGAGTTACATGGACAGTGTTGCCAGATGTCATGGGAAGCGGCTGGCTCTTAATATATATGTGGAGTAGATATTTATTAGCTATGGGTTAACTTTATAATGTCAATGCTCGATCTATTGTCTCTAGGAATTTAGATTGTTAACGTATGAGGTATAACGTATGTGTATATGTATGTTAAATACAATATGTATATTACATACACATGTGAAAAAAAAAATTAAAAATGTCTTTATTTCTTTATCTTAATCATAGTGTTTGGAGACACCTTTTAATTAAAGCATTATCTGCAGTAGGAGACACCGCTCTTTCACAAATAAACATTATTACATAATTAAAGAAAGAATAACAAAATTTACTTCAAATCGTAAGTAAACCTTACAATTAAATTTATCCTAATTATTAGTTTTATTTATTTATTTATTTTTTATGTACTCATTCTTAATTATAATTTCTTGAGTCATGTTAGCGGCGTGTGTGTGTTATGTTTATATGTTTCCGTAAAGAGATATTATATATACACACATATAAACATCCATGACGCAAGTATAAACACAAATATTAAGAATTAATACTAATTGATAACAAGAATGATTAATTAACACCATAGTCGTTTTACCGTTAATAACAGACATTCAAATACTCTAACATTTCAAATGTTGTGTTATTTAATAGTGAAGGAAGAATAATTTATAATATACTGGCGGGCCAGGCAGACGTTGTCCTGACCTAGGCCTTGTTTGACCTTGTTGAACCTACAGGGTCGTGCTTCGATAGTTTGGGCACGTTGAGCGAATGAGTGAAGACCGAAAGGTAAAGAAAATATATAGCGCAAAAATTAATATTTAAAGACTAACTTTGGAAAACCATGTGAGCAAATTGCTCGAAGAGGAAGGGGTCATGGGTACTCGGATACCTAGATTTGTGTGTATAAAGAAAAAAAAATTGAATGAAGCGACAGAGGTAAGTAAGGATTTTGACACTTGGCGATCTGTTCAGTCGTGGACTCTGCGTGAAAATTAGTAAGTAATACTACTTAAATGTAATAATAAATAAATAAATATCTTCACGCAATTCCCAATACAGGGGTAGACAGAGGTCTGGTCTAGACAATTAAGTCCCTTCGACCCACCTTCCACCGAAGATATTTTTGGGACAACGTAACTGGTGGTGAGCCTGTCGCCGTCTTTATGTCCAAGCCAACGATATAATTCGTACATAAGTTTTTGAAAAACCCATTGGTATGTGCATGCACCTGGGGATCGAACTCCGGGGAAAGAGACACGACCCTTGACTCGAAATTCCGACCACCCAACCACTCGGCTATCGTTTTCTTTAAATATAATAATAATATAATACTTTTTACCTCTCGGTGACGTAGTGGTTGCTGTTTGTCTGTAACCTGCAAATGTCTGAGTACTAGCCTCCTGCTGTGGAATCACCGAGGCGGTTTGAGGAACAACAAAGTTTGCCTTATGCCTAACTGTACGTAACCAACTACTGTATGCTACAGATTATAACATAACCTAATATTTGCTCCGACTTGCACAGACTCACTTTTTATTATTTTTTCACTTCTGTCAATTTCACTCACGATAGCCGTGTGGTAGGATGGTCAGAATTTCGAGTCAAGAGCCCCGAGTTTGATGGCAGGCTCGTACCAATGGGTTTTTCAAACGTATTTTATCGTTGGCGTGGGCGTAAAGACGGCGACGGGCTCACCACCTGTCACGTTTTCCCGAAAATACCTTCGGTGGAAAGTGGGTCGAAGGCATTTAATTGTCTAGACCAGACCTTTGTCTATTGCCAATTGCGTGAAGATATTTATTTATTTATTTTTATTTATTGTTAATTTTGTGCAATGTGTTCTGTGTAATTCCATTATTTTTGTATTTTTTATATCTAATGTAATTAAACCGTAAGAAAATGCGTTCCTTACTTTCTATTTCAGGACAGTAGATAATCCAAGTCCTGGCTAATCCGAACATAGCTGTATTCTAAACTTTAGGGGTATTCCCTACCGTCGCGAGTATCTTTGGTCGTACAGATAACAAAATATTGTCATTTAGGCGAGTGCTATCTAAATATTTAGTGTTTTTATCTGTATAAAAAAAACCTATAACAATTGTTTTATCTTCACTAATTCCTTAATACTTTCAACAAAAATAGCCCTTTCCACTGCATTACAGTGGTTTATTTGGTGAGTTTATTTGTGACGACGTGATTGATGATGAGCCTGTCGCAGTTTTACTGTCCAACCTAACACAAGAAATTTTACACGTGCTTAATAAAACTCATTGGTACGAGCTTCCCCTTGGGGATCTAACTGGTGTGCTAGATTACCCAACCACTTGGCAAGCGTGGCTCTTTTTATATAGCTTTTATTGTGATAAGTAATAAATATATTCATCATTCTGTTTCTGTCACCAGTCTGATTAATTTTTGTATGATTGTAGTTCGAGATGATCATCCCGCGGTCTGTTGGTAGCTCGTGACACATTGAAGACTTCTCCTTTGTGCCTCATATGACACCCACGGAAGGAAACAGGGTGGTATACTCTGCAGTTACAGTATGGGTAACCAATTGTAATTCATTACAGATTTTTTAAACGAAACTGTACGTACGGAAATATTATTTTAAATTCCAATGATATAAACACTCCGCCTTGAATTACGTCATTTTTGTTGACATTATCTTATCGCTGAATTCGTCTGCGGTTGGAGACGATAAAAATAGATAATGAGACACGAAAATAGAGCGGAAGTTTTGATGATTCAATTTTAATAAGAGACGTAATTAGTTAGGAATAGTTACGAAGGCCTTGAAATTCTTTCTTATAGATCGTATTACAAATGTTTGAGGTAACAAAAGTAAATAACGAGTAAAATAACGAGTGGGAACACCGGATTTCATGGTGTGGCCAGCTCAGCGGTTCCAGCTTCGATTCCCAGACGGGTAATTGCGGTAAACCATTTTGTCTACATGTTTGCGCCAAGCGGGGTTTAAATCTGGTAACCCCTAAGGGTTACCAAGTTAGTCGGCAGTGGCCATGCCTTCGAAACTAATTTCGAAGGCATGGCCACTGCCGACTAAGCTGTAGGGTCGTCTAATACATAAACAACTTAAATGTGACTTAAAGTATTTTAATACATCGTCATAGCATGTTCAGCGGATAGCAGTGGGCCCTAATCAACCATTACAAAATAGTAGGTATTATTCAATACAAGTAAGCGATAAAAAAGAGAGATGAAGATCCTATCAAAGAAGTAAGTCTAAGGGAAAAGTGACATACGCATAAGTCCAATAAAATTTTTCATCGAATCTTAAAAGTTTAGTTAATTATTCGAAGAATAATTTTATTTGACCAGAACCACATGTAGATTTAAACAAATACTGTAATTTATAAAAGTTTACGTAAATAAAATAAATAAATATATAAATAAAATAAATATCTTCACGCAATTCCCAATACAGGGGAGACAGAGGTCTAGTCTTGACAATTAACTCCCTTTGACCCACCTTCCACCGATGATATTTTCGGGACAACGTAACAGGTGGTGAGCCCGTCGCCGTCTTTATGTCCAAGCCAATGATATAATTCGTACATAAGTTTTTGAAAAAACCTTTGGTACGAGCCTGCCACCTAGGGATCGAACACTGGTCTCTTGACTCGAAATTAAATAATATGTAAATTAACTTGATAAACTAACTTGGTCTAAAGATCAAAATAATAAATATAATACTAGATCATCTACTAATAAAGTTTAGAGGTAGTTTTAAGTACAATGCTACGAAGTGTTGGAATAATCTGCCGCCTCCATTACGTGATCTAAAGTCGCTTACTACTTTTAAGATTAAGTTTAAATGTCTACTGTATAATGAGCAAATACGTACTATATAACAAATAACAACCGCATTGTAATAGTTTAAGAAGTATACAAAAGGTAATTATTGAAGCAGCCTTTATTGTTTTGTTTTTTTTTATTTACATTATTTTTTTATAATATACCTTTATAACATTTAATTGGACATCAACTATTAGTAGCTATAGAATTAACTTTGAATCTTTAATTAAAAAAAAAACAAATAGCTTTAGTATATAACTGTAGCTGATAAATACTTATGAAAAAAAATACTTATGATAAGCTGTCGGAGTTCCCATAAGGTAAGGGTCGGACTGAAAATCAGTGTCGGGTTATCCCGGCTACAACTGAGTTCGATCCATTTCGTGGTCGTATGTTGCAGAGCGGATTGTTATATGTGTTGTTTTAGTTACATAACTTATTATAAGGTTTCTTTAATATTTGCTTTCCTTATTTTATTTTATATTTTTTCGTGCTGTATTCTTGCTGTATTGTTTCTTTCTTTCTTTCTTTCAAAAATTCCGACCACCCTACCACTCGACTATCGAGACTTGAAATGGGATAATTCTATTTATCATGAAAATTTTGTGGTGTCGTCCTGAGGATCGAACTTGGGCCACCGCCCTTTCATTCTTTTCATACTCACCTTTCATCACGATCTTTAGTAGCTCTTATTTAGCATTGAACTTCCTCATTTACACGAGAATATTCTTTGAAGTGGTTGCCAATGGTAACGGTTTCTATCGACTTAAACATTACCACGGCCCAGACGACGCCCCCACAAAGGGCCCCATCTCCTTGCGTGGGAGGGGCTGAAATTTACCACCCCTTATTTGTGTAGGGGTGCCCAGAGATACCGACTGCACCATCCCATTGCCTTTACTAACATTAATATTCAGACCAAAAATATAATAAATATTAAATAAATATTAAAAAAAAATATCTTCACGCAATTCCCAATACATGGGTAGACAGAGGTCAAGTCTAGACAATTAAGTCCCTTGGACCCACCTTCCACCGAAGATATTTTTGGGACAACGTGACAGGTGGTGAGCCCGTCGCCGTCTTTATGTCCAAGCCAACGATGAAATTCGTACATAAGTTTTTGAAAAACTCATTGGTACTGCCCCATGAGGATCGAACTCGGGTCTCTCGACTCGAAATTCCGACCACCCAATAACTCGGCTATCGTGACTATCAAATATTTACTACAATATTTAAATATAGTGTTAGTCACGATGGCCTAGTGGTTGGGTGATGGGAATTTGAGTCAAGAGTGATGAGAGTGAGTGAATGATCGAACTGAACTGAAGAGTTTGATCCCCAAGGCCCGTCCCAATGGGTTTTTTCAAAAACTTACATGCGATTTATATCGCTAGCTTGGACATAGAGACGGCTACGGGCTCACCCGGGTAAGCCCGTCGCATAAATAAATTTCAATAAATCGATTATCATTGTCGTTTGCTCACTTCGTTTGTAATTTGTTGAAACTATAAAAATTCTTCTGGCATAAAATATTAGAGGTCTATATAAAAGATCAATTATATTTTATCAATCAATTCGTGTGATTTAGTTATTTATCTTCAATTATCTGCCCTCGACATCTCGAGATTCTGGTAATTTTTGAATTTCATATATTTTAATACGCGAAAAATCTAATAAATAAATCTATCTCACAAGTTATATTATTAATCTAAACCGTTCACGGAACCCTCAAATTTTTCTCGAAGTCTGCCTAGAATCCAGCTTTATGGGAGAAGTTCAGTCACCCGTTAAATGTCTTTTCATTTCTTGACAGATTCGGAGTTGAATGGTTTTTTTTTATATTTCGTTTACATGTCCTAGAAATATACATACATATACGCAATAACTAAATAGTTCTTAGTTCAAACTGACTACACCCACAGATATAAAGGAATAACCCAACATTGTTTAATGAAAGTTAGCAACGTTTAAACAAACTTAAGCTGTACTTATACTACTTTTATAAACTAACACTAGGAGAAACAGAGTCACAGCAGATATCTGATGGTATAAATAATTAATAAATACGTAAATATATAGAGACAAGATCACATATATTGCTCTGATCCCAAAGTAAATAGCTTAAGCACGCGTATTATAGAATACGAATGAATGAAGGTACCACAAATAACTAAATCCGAGACAACGTAGAAAAAGTTGTTTTCTCCTGATCCACGCGTCTGGGAATCGAGCTCGGGATTTCAGGGCTGGTGGCATAGTGAAAACCGCCGAGTACACCACTCTTATATGGACGACGTCAGGTAAATTACAATAGACATGATTTTAACATTGATAATTAAATGCCATAAAATTGTGTATATCTTAAAAGTAGAAGTCTAACAAACTTCTGCGTTTCGTCTGGTGAGCAGGTAACCGGAGGCCCACACACCCTCCTCCCCCAATTCTGAGGGGGGGGGGGCACTCTAAGGGCGGCAATGCTCATGTGTTCATGGGCGGAGGTAATCACTTACCATCACGTGAGCCACCTGCTCGTTTGCCTCCCTTTTCTATAAAAAAAAAACAACCAAACTAAATCTTAATTCATTCAGTGACCCTAAATTTTGTACCCTTAAATATAATAAAGGAAGAGCTTATACTAAAATACATAGATAGACAGAGAGATAGGGACAACACCACATACATAGCTCTGATCCCAAAGTAAGCAGTTTAGCACTTGTGGAATCAGAAACAATGAATGTACCACAAAAACCCATACCCGAATCTAGAAAAAGCGTTTTCTACATTGACTTGACCGGGACTCGAACCCGGGACCTTCGAGCTGGCGACGGAGGTCACTTATATTTATTTCACTTTAACGGCACCGATTATAATTGCATGCATGACGCTGAGACACTGCAGTGTTGTAGACGTTTTGGTCGCTATATTAACATATCTTCGTACAACACGTGTTGATCGTAATGCAGCGACAACAGGGTCCACTGCAGCCGCCACAGCATCCACCGCAAGTTCCGCAACACATGTTGAAAATTTAAGAGTACGAGGAGATCCAAATAATAGAGTTGATTATGTAGAAACGTTAGGTTTCAAATGATACATTTTTTAAAGTATTTTTAGGTACGTATTGCTCAAAGGATTTTGTTGTTGATAGATGTAATAATAAACAACTTTCAATATTCTTTTACAAATTATCTGTGGCCTTTGCCTCATAAAATCTTAATACTTTTCGAACTTTACATTTATGTTTATTTTTATTTATATTAAAGAATTTTGTCAAACTCTTTTTTGTTTAAAACTATATCGCCATGTGGTTACGTTTGTACTTCC
The DNA here is from genome assembly GCA_029286605.1 of Sericinus montela. Classification (NCBI taxonomy): domain Eukaryota; kingdom Metazoa; phylum Arthropoda; class Insecta; order Lepidoptera; family Papilionidae; genus Sericinus; species Sericinus montela. The sequence goes on from JAGSMR010000040.1 coordinate 9,339,040, forward strand.
TTTCTTCCCATGGGATTAGTAAGAGGCCACTAAGGAAAAACCTTTGAAAATGCAACTGACCACCGATATATGGTGGAATCATCTCGAAAACTATTAGCACCACACTACAGCAAACTGGCCACGCTAGCCGAGTGATTGGATGATCGGAACTTAGAACCCATGAGTTTTTTGGAAACTTATGTACAATTTGTATGGTTGGCTTGGACAACGAACACACGTCTGAAACACAGAGTCACCTGTAGCGTTGTTCTAAATAGGCTCCGGAGAAATGTGAGTCAAAAGAAAATTGTCTAAACCTTCTAGCCACCCAATATTCTACTGGGGATAAGATTGTAAACAAGTTTTTTTAAAATACTTGTGTAATTTTTCACAACCAAACTCATGCAATCAATCTCAGGCAATCAAGCACTCAACTCACCGTCGCCTCCGTAAAATCTTGTCGTGTACGTGGTATTTTCACCGACACTGCTAACCTTTTTAGGTTTAGGCAGCGGTATCAAAACGGACGCGTGTCTTAAGCTATCTTCATATATTTCATCATTTATCAACCTTTCACCCTGTCAAGAGTTCACTGGTCAACAAGCTCAAAGATTACCACAGATCGGTCCCGAGCCTCCCCCATCTATCGATCTTCTGCAACATAGTGCAGGTTGCAGGTGGAGCAACATCCACCTTTACCTTACCTTTGTCCTTATAGAAAAAAATAAGCACATATTAAAAAGAAGTAAATGCCGAGTTTCTTTCGTCTGTTCCTTCTCCGTTAGAGGAACCTCATTAAGAAACGGTGGTAAATGAATAAAATGATTATCGAAGAACGTATATAAACGTCATGGTATGGTGGATTAATAAACGATTAAATAAATAATAAATATAAATATCTTCACGCAATTCTCAATACAGGGGTAGACAGGTCTAGTCTAGACAATTAAGTCCCTCTGACCCACCTTTCACCGAAGGTATTTACGGGACAACGTGACAGGTGGTGAGCCCGACGCCGTCTTTATGTCAAGCCAACGATACAATTCGTACATACGTTTTTGAAAAACCCATTGGTACAAGCCTGCCACCTGGGGATCGAACTCGGGTCTCTCGACTCTAAATTCCGACCACCCAACCACTCGGCTATCGTGACTTTTTTTTAATATTTGTATAAAAGAATAAATGTCGGATATTACACTGAAAAACTTTATCCTATAATCATTGAACAATAAAAGTATATTAATTAATTATAATACAAAATGAAATAAAAGAAATTATTAGTTAATTTATAATATATTTTATAGAAATATACATCAACAAAAATCAAATTGCTATATACTCTTTCAGGGTGTGTACATATTTTTAAGAACTTCAAATGGAATCTTTATATTCTTTTCTCCAATATATACAAGCAAATAAATAAATAAATAAAATAATGTTATGGCTACCGATAGGTGGCGGGATTACCATCTCTAAAAATATCAGACCAAAATAATCAGATCGAAGATGGGCAGCAGCGTCTGAGGTGCGAGAGATCTGCTTCTGAGATCGCTAATCATGCCGCTAATGCCAAGCGTGTCGATTATGACAAATCCTCCCTATGGGAGAGGCCTATGTCCTGCAGCCGACTTTAAAAGGCCGTTATGTATGTATGTATATATGTAGCCTATGAAGCGAAAGAAGCATTAATAGCCTAAATTAAGTGTGCGGAATATGAAACAACGGCACAAATTTGGGCCCGCCTTTCGACAAAACCACGTAAGCAGAATGGTTGACGCTACATTTGCGCTACCAGGCCACATTTGCGTTAGCATTGCATATTAGTTGACGTGGTTAACAGGAATACCAGTAATATAGAAGTAAATGCAGAGTTCCTTTCGCCATTTCCTTCTCTGTTAGAGGAACCGCATTAAGAAACGGAGGTAAATGAATAAAATGATTATCGTCGAACGCATATAAACGATATGGTATGGTGGATTAATAAACGATAAAATAAATAATAAAAATAAATATCTTCACGCAATTCTCAATACAGGGGTAGACAGGTCTAATCTGGAGAGTTAAGTCCCTTTGAACCACCTTCCACCCAAGATATTTTCGGGACAACGTGACAGGTGGTGAGCCCGACGCCGTCTTTATGTCCAAGCCAACGATATAATTCGTACATATGTTTTTGAAAAACCCATTGGTACGAGCCTGCCACCTGGGGATCGAACTCGGGTCTCTCGACTCGAAATTCCGACCACCCAACCACTCGGCTATCGTGACTCAGTTTAATAAACGATGTATATATTTTTTTTCAATTATTTATATATAATAATTTGATATCCAGCACGAACGTAATCGAGGATCGAGATAACATCTGTTTATCAACGTATATATTTATATAACTTTCGAAGACCACGTGAGTAAATTGCTCGAAGAGGGGAGGGTCAAGAGCACTTGGATACCTAGACGTGCATGTATGAAGAAGATGATGAATGTGAAAGAAACGAAAGAGGTATGTAAGGATCGTGACACTTAGCGATCTGTTCTCTCTGGCTACCCCGTTAGGGATTGTGCGTGAAGATAAGTAAGTAAATAAGTATTTATCAATGTAAAAAAATTGTAAAACATTTTTATAATAAGAATTTTCTCGTCCTTACATAGTCCTTGATATTTATTGAACGAGCGGTGTCGGGGCCCCCCTCCCCCCCTCTGTTAGCCGTGACCTAACGTAAATAGACCGGGCGGGAAACCTACAATACTACGAGCTCAAAGCCAATTTATACTAACGAAATCACATTTTCCTGTTAGAATTGTCGATAAAGTAGTCTCGGTGTAGTTGTTGATAGAGATAGCCAATATTTGGTTGCTTTTTTCTGATATTTAAATGGCAGCAGTATTTATTTACTACACTGATCGGATGATTAGTACTTCCTACTTAAGGATTTAAGTAGGAAGTAAGCACAATTTGTCAAACATTTTTCATCCTTGTATAATTATCTATGATTTCTTCATGCTATATATACTTCTGCGTGCACACTTGACTTTTTCATCTTTAGACACTTATTAAAAGAACAGTAATAAATGTCTTCATGCGTACTCCCAATACCGGGGTAAACAAAGGTCTTGACAATTAGATGCTTTTGACCCAACTTTCACCGAAACCTATTTGGGATAACGTGACCGGTGGTGAGCTTATCGCCCTTTTAGAGTCTTCGTCTATATGTGGGATACCTATATGTGTATTTTATGGGATATACGTAGTGGATCTTAGTGTCCAACAAAACGGTACAATATATTTACATAGATATATATACATAGATATTCATATACGTTCCATCCGTGACTCTGGTACAAACATTCATATTTATGACACAAATGTTTGGCACTTAACGGGATACGAATCTGCGATCCCTTTCTTTCGAAAAAAGGGTCAGTAGTAGTTTCGAAGTAGTATCCGTTAGTCTAACGGGACGTCAAAATATCGTATCATATTTCTTTTCTTATTGTAAAACAAGTTTAACACTAATTATACGCGAACATTTTAGTTTCCATATATCAGTTACCTCAGTACCCTTCGCTGAGTGAAGTCGGCGTAAGAATTCACCTTCTTGTGGGTTTCGAAAGAGGCAATTGATGGAAATAATTGAAAATGGCAATGACTATTTAAAAATGTCGGGATAACATAATAATCACAACATTACGGGCTGTTATCCACTGCAGGATATAGGCCTCTCCCGTAAGGAGGATATTCCATAATAGTCAGGCCTGGCAAAAGGATCAGCAATCTCAGTACCGGACGCTTTACACCATGGATATTGCTCCTCACCGGTTTGCTTAATTTGGTCTAGTATTTATCGAGATTGGTGTACTGTCATCTGTCATATCTATTAAAATTTCAAGGCCACTGTCACCACTTATCCATGTGAAGATACTTACACCAATACCATACGGCATATCTCAAAAATACCAAATCAAAATTCAGCAGACCAGTTACTGTTGTGTTCGGGGATTGTGTACATTGATTATCACCCTTATCTTTTTTAGGCACAGTCATTGTCGGGGTAGCCACAGGAAACAGAGAGTCAAGTGTCACTATCCTTAAATACCTCATTCGCCTCTTTAATTTTCATCATTCTCTATAAACAGACACTTCTAGGTATCGGAGTACTCTTGACTGGAAGGGTCGAGAGTACGCTTAGATATGCCCCAATCCTATAAAAATATTATGTGATTCAAAAAAAAAGAACTAAGTTTTTCCTATTAACCATTTCTACTAATACGCAATGCTAGTGTCTGGAATGGTTAACGCCAATGTGGCCAGGTAGCGTCAATGTGGCGTAAACCATTCCAGTAACGTGGTTTAGTCGAATGGCGGGCCCGAATCTGCGCCACTGCATCCCAGTCTGCACACTTAATTTAGGCTATTAATGCTTCTTTCGCTTTATAGGCTAGTACACACAAAAAAGTAGTCACGATAGCCGAGTGGTTGGGTGGTCGGAATTTCGAGTCAAGAGACCGTGAGAGAGTTTGATCTCCAGGTGGCAGGCTCGTACCAATGGGTTTTTCAAAAACTTATGTACGAATTATATGTTGGCTTGGACATAAAGACGGCGACTGGCTCACCGCTTGTCACGTTGTTCCGAAAATATATTCGGTGGAAGGTGGGTCGAAGGGACATAATTGTCTAAGACTATACCTCTGTCTACCCCTGTATTGGGAATGTATGTGCAATACATAAATAATGGCCCTTTGAAATCCACTGCATCCATAGGGAGGATTTTCCATAATCGCCACGCTTGGCAGACGAATTGGCGATCCTAGAAGCAGACCAATCGCAACTCAGACGCTGCTGCCCGTCTTCAGTCTGATTTTTTTATAGATGGTTATCCCGCTATATATATCTATCGTAAACCATAACATTATACAAGGTCGTTTCCTTTAGTCGCCTCTTACGACACCCACGGGAAGAAAGGGAGTGGCAATATTCTTACACCGTCACCACACGGTAATTATAGGCTACAAACGTTTCTCAATGTTGCAAATTATTTCTCTGTTTAAGAGTCTACGCTTTTACCTGTTTCTGCTGCCAAATAGCAGTGTTAGAGTAAGCTGTGTTTGCAACTGCTATGTTCACTTTCAAGGGTGTAGAGAGTCAGAATAGATACGTTATCGGAGTCCTCCGAGGACACTCGTGGAAGTGTTCTTGGAGAGATAACGAATGTACAACCTCCTTCTTTATAGTTAGCAGGTGTAATGTGCTGCAGCAGGTACTTACCATCGGGAGCATCGTTGGCTCGTTTCCTTGTTTCCATAAAAAAATCACAAAGCATCTAATAGTGGGAGTGGTTGGGTGGTAGGAATTTCGAATCAAGAGACACGAGTTCGGTGGCAAACTCGTACCAATGAGTTTTTCAAAAACGTATGTACGAATTATATCGTTGACTGCGACATAATGACGGCGACGGGCTCACCAACAATCACGTTGTCCCGAAAATATCTTCGGTGGAAGGTGGGTCAAAGGGACTTAATTGTCAAGACTAGACCTCAGTCTACCCCTGTATTGGAAATTGCGTGAAGATATTTATTGTTTATTTATTTATCTAATAAATGCCTTTCCCGAGAGTATAATAACAAATGTCCAGTGAAAATCGAAATCGAAGTGAAAGTCCAGCGGAAATTCCTCGTTACGTGGTTAATTACGATTTAGAGACTGTCAATGGTCAATGTAATGGTAGTAAGAATTTCTCGATCCTCTGTCTACCCATTTCCTAGCATTGGGATATGCGTGAAGGTAAAAAGAGGAAAACATTGGAAAAATATCACACCAAAATTTAATAGATCAAAGGCGGGCGGGCACCAGTCGTCAGTCTGTGTTATAAAAAAATATTTCTTTATGCTATTCCCAATACTGGGGTAGAGAAGGGCCCAGACAATTAGACCCTGTCAATCCGCCCTCCACATTTTTGATGGATAACATGATAGATCGTGAGCCTGTCACCGTCTTTGTTTTCAAGCCAACAGTATATATCGTACACAACTTTTGGAAAACCCCTTTGGTACGAACCTTCCACCTCGATCGAGCTCGAATCTCTTGACTAGAATTCCGATCGGACAATCACTCGGTTAAAGTGACCAATGCGCGTTATGTTTCAGATATGTAAATCCTTTTACATAGATATTGTGCAGTGTACATTTACAGGCCTAGGAAATATGTTCATCATTTGTAAATAGTCTTTTAAAATGAAACAATTGAATATTTTTTAACACCTTTACTTAAAAAAAATACAACTTATTACAATAAATTTTATTAATTAAACCTGTAGATTAAAACTAAAAATCCCACTGATTTTACTGTGGGGACAAAACGAAGATATATTAATAAAGCAAACAAAAGATTTCCCTTATTAAACTTGACGTGAAATAAAAAAAAACATAGCAGTAATTATTCATTAACTCAAATGACCTTGAAATAGCATTTGTGTGCATTATATAAGACTTTTGTAATGCAATAAGCACTATAACATATGATTACATAACTAAGGTAACAAAAATGATGAGCAATAAGGTGAAAAAAAAACTTTCTTCCGAGGTTATGATTTGAAGATCGAAATGATACAAACATTTAAAGTATAAGCTTTTATTTAAACGCGTTATGCTGTTGACTATTGATGAGAGCTTCGTTTTAGCATTGTATGTATCATAACTTCACGTATAAATATTTTTTACGGTATCACCATTTGCCGCGATGATATTGGCTAAAGAAACTGCCACCCCTTTCCTTCAAATGGGTGCATTGAAAATGGCCATAAGTTACCGAAAAATGGCGGGATAACTATCGAAAAATTCAATTAGAATGAAGTAGGCCAGTGAAGAGCTGCAACGTCAAAGTTGCGAGGAGTCCGACGTCTCGCAACTTGATGTGTGAATGAAAATGTGGCGTCCGATTATGACAAATCTAGAAGGCCTATATCTTACAGTTAACTATAATAGTCGTTATGTATGTTTGGTTGTTAAAATCTTTTTCATCGAAGCCGAAACAGCGTCAAACTTCAACAGCCGTAGGATAATAGAAATTGGGTCCGATTCAGTTTGCAAGATTTGATTGATCCAATCGAATGAATAAATATTGCAAATTAAATAAAAGCTTAATTACAAAGTGTTTAACATTCATAAGTGCTGAGGTTCCAATTTAAAAAGTATCAAATATTATCATCAAGAATAAAGTTACTTTCTTTTCGATATCAAAATCTATAATCATACGAAAAAACAAATCACTTTAGACTTCACGTGTCATTCAAATAGTTTCGTGGAAACCTGGAAACTTAGAACGTAAATTGATAAAGTTTCATGAGTAAAAGCTGTTGTTATTTTGAAATCGAAATCAAATAATTATTACGTCCCGTTACCACACTAAAAATATACACTGACACAGATTTTTTAACATTAATACAAAATAATCGTTACATGAAAATGCTGAAGATAAAGAATTATTCATCTCCTTACACCCACTAACTCAATTCGCTAAAAATAAATATATAATAAACTTAAAGGAATAAGTTTAAATAGGAAATTCAAAGAAAGAACATGGCTGCACATTGGACGCAATAGTAGCCCATTATATTTTTACAAATATTTCTTTCAACAATTCTTCGGGTCCCCAAATAAGAGTTATTCCAGTGACGTTATATTTGAGCCTACAAAATTCAAAACAAAAAAAAATAGTATTCTATTTTCAAATTTCGTGGTTATAAGAAACTGCGCATAATTACCACATCTGATCTAGTGATCTGCTGTGCACTTTAACAACAAGTTAGGTATGTATGTATGTATGTATTATCCATATTTTAAATGTGGATTTCAAAGGAACGTATAATGTGCGTATGATCATAACAAATTTAAGAGACTAGTGTTTCCAGAATATATTTAATTTATTACGCTATATACGAATATAAACTATGAACTCTTAAACAGAAATTACTTTACTTCTATATTTAGATGTTTTTGTAACATTTTTTTTTATTTTATTTTACAGTATATGTTATTTTATTTTACATTGAGCCATTTCGGATCGTCGATAAATCCGAAATTTTTTTTTGACATCTTAAGTGATCAAATAATTAAAAAGGGCTAAACTCACGTTATAATAATCGGTGTATGTACCGACTAGTTCCGGATCTATCGGAGGTCCTTCGTATACCGGAGGATATATAACGTGAATTTAGCCGTTTTTGATTATAATTATAATAATAATATAATTATGATTAATAATGTCTCACGAAAGTTTTAATAATTTAATCGTATGTGATATTTACATCAGAACACAAATTTTAGTGAGGACTTAGCTAAGATAGCTTATTTAATAAGTTTTGTAAAGTATTACGTGAAAATAACTACAAATACACATTTGCTGAAATGAAAGCGCACTTCCATAGCGGTGCGCGGCTTCATAAGCGAGCTTACAAAACAGCCAACTTCAAAAGCCCTATTGTAATAATCCAGGGGTGCTCGGATTGTTGCTTTTGGCGATCTGCTACAAATACATAATTTATTAGTGTTTGTAGCAGATTAGATTAATTAGAACTGTGGGCGGTGAGTGTACTATACTAACTAGTACTATAAATATGTAGCATATATATTTATATATAGTTTTCAATCATTATTGACTAGTTTAGTAATATTTGACACCTTGGGTTACGTTATTAAAATTATGAAGTAGAGATCGCTTCATAATTTTAATAACGTAACCCAAGGTGTCAAATATTACTCCATTGAAAGTAAAATGTAACTCATGTTTCTAGCTTTCTAAAGGTGAAAGAATTTTTTTAAATCGGTTTACTATTTTTTAATTAACCGATTGCAATAAAACGGAAAAGCAAACACGTAGAATACACGCAAAAACTGTTCTATGAACACTCCTACAATAGCTTGAAAGTACTAGCGATCTAATGCGAAACTTTAAACTTTATATTAACAAAAAAAAGTTTTAAGTCGCTCCATGGACAACTGTTCGTGTGTTCCGGACACAAATTACGACTGATTTGTTGTTTCTATTGTTAATTGAAGATAAGCCATCTTCAGTAGTCGACAATTTACACCACATGGTGTGAACAGAAATTCTCTTTAGTTAAAAAAAAGGTGAAAAAAGAAAACATATTCATTATATTAACTAAGGAAAAACCTGTTAACAAAGCACTCATTAATTTATCTGATCAGGTTTTGACAACATTTATTTGGTTTTAGGTATATAGGTAGATACATAATTACAAGGGCGCCAGAAAAATACTTTATCGGGGGAGTATTTAAAGGCATGCAAAACGTGTCTGATACAAAAATTAAATAAATTTAACGCTTGTATTTTACTACTCTATCGTTATGTAGGCCATTTTCTTTTAACTCAATGTATCCGAAACAGTTACATTTTAAGTATACACTAATTGACATTTCCGCTATTTAACACATTCAGTTAAAGTGGGAGTTGTATTGGAGGGGGCTGGCCGGCTACGTAACTCGTAAGATTATTTATAACAAATGTTATTTGTTTGAAGGAGTTGTAAACTTGAATTAACATAATTGGCGACAGCGACAGGATATTACGGGTTTAAATCACATTATCACATCTTGATATTACGATAATTATATTTGATTACGAAAAGCTCAATGTGACTTACAAAAATAATCACTAAAATACTGGTTCACAATCATGGAAACATCAACATTATAAGTTATTCTTGGATGTTAAAAGTGAAATATGAACATAATATAATATTACTATTACTATTATAAACACGAAATTTCGGATGCTTCGATGTTTCTTAATCAATCAAACCAGAAGAGATGAATGGATCTGAACATTTGGCACAGATGTAGATTAGTCTTGAATAGCACATAGGCTATGCTCCATTTTTATTGATTTGTAAATCATGTAAGTCATCCTGGTCCTTTTTGGTATTCATTATTCTTGTAATTATATTTGTTATTGATGAGAAATTTTATCCGAACCGTCGCGGTTTTAAATCCCGCCCATGTCAATTGATTTATTATATTTCCTATTCATTTAATAGAACTACTTATTATCTTAGACACATGTACAGTTTATTGTGTGATAATGATATTAATGATATATATGATAAAATGTTTTTGAATAGTTGTATGGAAAGTCCGGATGATAAACAAAGGCTATTTTTTCTCCGGTTTAGAGACCTGAAATTTTGGAAAACGAAGTAGAAACTAGTGTAATAAATATATTTTAACAATTCCACGATATTCTCGCTATTCTGTATACCCTTTAGTAGTTTTATTATCCCTATAATAGGTTATGCTTCATGCCAAGTTTCGATTATAACTGATAGAATAGTAATACTTTACATTTTATACAACACTAGCTGTCTCTCTCGGCTTTGCCTGCGTTTTAACATTTAACGCGGACCCCAAATTAGTTTTCTAAATTAAAAGTAGCCTAAGTAACTCCTTATAACATAATCAGCTTTCTGCCAGTGAAAGTTCCGTCAAAATCGGACCAGCCTTTTCAGAGATTTGCCGGAACAAACAGACAGAGAGACAAATAATATAAAAACATTTTATTTTGGTGTATTTATCGTATATATTCATATACAAATAGTAAAAAACGGTTATTTCAATATTACAAACAGACACTCCAATTTTATTTATATGTATAAATAAAAGGCGTCTACACAAATAGAAGTTGTATGGAAGTACACAACGCCACTATTATAAGACTCTTTATTGGTGACCCGAAATTTATTATATCCTTTAAAGCATCCACCTAATCAGCTCTTTCAAGTAACTTTCTAACTAGCCGCCAGTCTTCCATGATATCAGCATCAGGCAGCATGTAGACAACGTATGGGGGGGACACGGCCACCTGTCTCCTGCGTCTCTTCCTCCCCCATTCAGCGCCGCACGACCAGAGGTCCACCGTGTGACGCTCCTCCTCGATCTTCCGTATCTTCTCTAATATCTCCTCTTTTAGGTTCTCGTACGCCAGCCATTTTTCGCTCTGTTGACAATGGAAAAAATTCGTTTAGTAAATAATAAATAAATATCTTCACGCAATTCCCAATACAGGGGTAGACAGAGGTCTGGTTTAGACAATTGAGTCCCTTCGACCCACCTTCCACCGAAGATATTTTCGGGACAATGTGACAGGTGGCGAGCCCGTCGCCATCTTTATGTCCAAGCCAACGATATAATTCGTACATAGATTTTTGAAAAACCCATTGGTACGAGCCTGCTACCTGGGGATCGAACTCGGGTCTCTCGACTCAAAATTCCGACCGCCCAACCACTCGGCTATCTTGACTTTTTATGTTTCGTTTAGTAAATTACTATTTAATGTTTTATTGTATGCGCATCGAGCGCTCTGCGTTGGCGTGGTTATGAAAAACGTCGCAAGTTCGAATCCCTCCCAGTAGATATTTTTGAATTTCACATTAAATTAATAAAAGTTTTTAAGTTATTTAGTAATGACAGCGACGGAATAATAATTTTTGTAGCAATGTTACATCAACTTCAGCTATATCTAAATAGCTGAAGTTGATGTAACATTGCTACAAAATAGCGTGGATTCGAACGTTGTTTCATTGCTGCAATCGAAAACACCGTAAATGGTAATATGTTAAAAATATCTGGTCTGGAGTAAAACAATTGTTTTTTTCTTTTCATGTTAAAAATTGCGCGTATTTATATGGCCTAGATATATAGCTTGTTATAATGTAGATTTCTTTTTTAACTATAAGTCCTCAGGTTCAATATCATACTCCCACTCATTCCCGCCGTCAAATGTCAGCCTATAGTCTCATTTTTGTGTAACTATACTAAACATTATATTAAAAAGTCCTTGTTACTCTTAACCATTTTCTATAAAATTGTCAATTACTATTAAGTAAATGGAACAACCAAAAAAATATAGTTTTTCAACCAGCCCCTATGTGGTTAAGATTCTGGACGGATCTGATTACAATTCCGCTGAAAATCAGCCTTCTTGTAACCCCCGAGCGCAGACCTTTATTTGTGTATTTGATAGGTCTCCTCAATCTTTGCCAGTCAAAGGTCAAGACACTTTAGTCCCCTCGACCAGTTTTTCAGGTTTATTTCGGACAACTTGATAGATGGTGAGCTTCCCTCCGCCTTAGTGTAGTAACTATACGTAAATGTGTTACTAAATTCTTTTCTGTATACGCTATTATGTTGTAATGTTAATTTATTTAATATTTTATGTACACAGTAAACACAAAAACAGTGGACATATAATTATAAGGTGAATTTGTACAATGGACCTGCTTATTTCTTTAGAAATATTCTCCCATCAGACCTGTGACTGGAAATCGTTTACTAAATGGTAGATTGAAATGTTCTACCACGCCAAAGTTTTTGACAGGCAGAGAATGGAAATAGGGATAAAAGGACGAATGAAAAAGAGGAGAATAGCAAAAGAATTTTTAAGTGTTAACTCCTTTAGCTTCGATGTGATGTGAAACGTGACAAAACGAAAATTCAACACTAAAAAGAGACATCAACGAGTGCTAAAAATTTTTCCGCTCTTGACCATTATGTTATTACTAATTTACAATATTTTTAATAGTCCAATAGAGGACAAATATACGTTCGTCAGTGGTTACGGTTTGGCATTGATTAACACACTAAACTGACACAAAAACATAAACATATTTAAATAAAAAAGTAATCCAAAAATTACTTATGAGTCAAAGCGAATCACTTTAAGAATTCACCACATCACGCCATTCAACATGGTTTAGACAGACATCTAGACAATTAAATCCTTTCGACCACCTTCCACCAAAAATATTAGTCAGTAAGTTTTAGAAAATACCCATTGATACGGCCTCGGGAATCGAATTCAGGTCTCTTGACTAGAATTCCGATCACCCAACCACTAGGCTATGCATGAGAAGGTGAACACACTAAAAAAATACATATGCGACAATATGTATTATCTTATAAAAATCAAATAAAAAAGTAACTCAAAAATTATTTTTGAATCAATGTGAATCACATTAAAAAATTAAAATGTCTTATGCGCGAATATTTATCATAAGAATAAATAAAATAAATATCTTCACGCAATTTCCAATACAGGGGTAGAAAGAGGTCTAGTCTAGACAATTAAGTCCCTTTGACACACCTTCCACCGAAGATATTTCCGGGACAACGTGACAGGTGGTGAGCCCGTCGCCGTATATATCCAAGCCAACGAATAATATAATTCGTACATAAGTTTTTTGAAAAATCCATTGGTACGTGCCTGTCACCTGGGGTTCGAGCTCGGTTCTCTTGACTCGACATTCCAACCACCCAAAAACTCGGCTATCGTGACTTTTTAATATATCTTTTTTATTGTATTCAATATTTATCATATTGTCCCACAAGTTATAAAGAAATAACAGCTTTATATAATATTTTACAGAGCAATGTTTATTTATTTGAGAGAAATCTGAACTGAAGCTGCAACTTTGCTTCATTGGACGATGCTGCTCTTCACGCGACCTCAAAATAACATTTTGAATCATTACTGGAGAGGTCGTGCTGCTCCTAAAAATTGAAAGTCGATTTGAATGGGAACTGATATCAGACCAAAATGGCTCCTTCTAAGTAGAAGGAGCCCTTATATATTTGAATTGGTGTACTCGGTTGGTTATGGTCCAAGAACACTAAGTAGTGTTTTTTAGACCATAACCAACCGAGTACACCAATTCAAATATATACAGAAATATGTAGATAGAAGCTAGATATACGATATATACATACAGTATACGTAACGATACACACACATATACTACAAGTCGTTTCGACTCACATTTTTCATTTCATTTATTTCAAATCGCTCGGTAAAATAAAGTCACGATAGGCGAGTGGTTGGGTGGTCGGAATTACGAGTCGAGAGACCCGAGTTCGATCCCCAAGTGGCTGGCTCGTACCAATGAATTTTTCAAAAACTTAAGTACGAATCATATCGTTGGCTTGGACATAAAGACGACGACGGGCTCACCTCCAGTCACGTTGTCCCGAAAATATCTTCGGTGGAAGGTGGGTCGAAGGGAATTTATTGTCTAGACTAGACCTCTGTCTACCCCTGTATTGTTACCCCTGTGTTGTAATTCCTACTTTTTATACATTGTCTCGTGTCTGTGGTACCTTCGTTATTTCGGAATCCATAATACTTGCTTTAGGTGCCTGCTTTATCTATGTCTTTATTTATTATGTATTATGAAGGATTAAGGGAGCATAAACAATTTATGTATAGACAGATAGATACATTTATAGATACAACATCACATACATTGCTTCGATCCTAATGTAAGATGCGAAAGTACTTGTGGTATGGGAATCGGAAACAACGAAGGCACCACAAATATCCAGACTTGGGAAAATGTAAAAAAGTGTTTTTTACATTGACCGGGACTCGAACCCGTGACCTCGAGAAGGCGACACTTTAAAAACCGATGGTTACACCACTCGTCCACGGAGGTCATCTATTGCAGTAGTTTGAAACATGAATTATGACCTAACAAATTTTGACTTCTAACCTATTTCTGTTTGGCTTTATGTAACTCATTTTTTTTTGAAAACTTATATAACGCAACAAACGAAATTATTTCTTGTCCTCTCCCCAATAAATACCAATTTGCAGTGCAAAACTTTCACTAACCAAGCCGAGGCTGCAGTCAAGCTCTCCGATGTAGTTTGCTAGTAATCCGTTACATAATGTAGTTATGCCTAATCCGCGCGATGGTTTGTAAAATCGCGCACCTCTGTGTTTGTAAACTACCGACTCGGATTCTAGTTTAGTTGACAAATGTAACGCTTTTGTTGACAGTTGAGACGGTTACAGACTGATGGAAACAATGTCTTTAAAATCACGACACGGGAAGTTGTTGCTGATCTCAAATATTTTTTTAATAGACTGTGCGTTACTTTATGTAAATTCAGTATTATAGAGATGTTAGTGTCAAATGATCTTGCAGAATTCTGCATGCAATGCACGAAAATCTTGAATACGGAATTGCACAAGATAAATATTCATAGATAGGAAAAACGTAACATACATTGATCTGAACCCAAAGTAGCTTAAGCACTTTTGTTATAGAACCAGAAACAACGAAGATAACGCAAAATACCTAGACCTGAGAAAAATTAGAAAAAATTGTTTTTTACATTTTTTCTATTTGAAGGTCTTAAATAGTGAAAGATATTTTTATAATAAAATCGATGATTTCTTGTATTTATGCGAATACTATACATTTAAAATAAAACGATTTTCGGATTTTATCGCGTTTTTAATTAGTTTTTACACACTATTTTTATTTCCCGACGTTTCGGATGCTTTAAAGCAACCGTGGTCACGGGGGGACTGGTTCTGGGGGAATAGTTCGTAAAAACTAATTAAAAACGCGATAAAATCCGAAAATCGTTTTATTTTAAATAACATCTATATTAAATTCTGCTCGTCATTCTGTGTATTTTGAGTAGTTGCTTTTTTACATAATAGGAAGGCAAACGAGTAGGTGGCTCACGTGATGGTAAGTGATTACCGTCGCCCATGAACACCTGTAATACCAGAGGAATAGCAGATGCGTTGCCGGTCGTTCGTTTATGGGAATAGGGTGAAAATGGACTATTTAAAAAGAGGAAAGTTACAAAATATTAGACTGAGGCACACGATTACACAGTCCTTCTACACTATTACACTGCTATTTGGTGAGTACCAGCACCACCAACACAGAAAGTGGTTGGTGGTGCTGACCCAGACGATTCCTACGCAGTAGCAGTCTATCATATTTTAACCATTACTTGTTCTACGTAACTTTTAACCGTCTTCCGCCTATCTCTTCTCGTGCGTATCGAACTAAAGGAAAATACTTGTATACCATAATAACAATACACTACAATAATAAATAAATATCTTCGCGCAATTCCCAATACAGACAGAGGTCTAGTTTTAGAAAATTAAGTTCCTTCGATCCACCTTCCACCGAAGATATTTTCGGGACAAGGTGAGAGGTGATGCCCAAGCTCTCGCCGACTTTATGTCCAAGCCAACGATATAATTCGTACATAAGTTTTTGAGAAAACCCATTGGTTCAGCCTGCCACCTGGGGATCGAACTCGGGTCTCTTGACTCGAAATCTTGACCACCCAACCACTCGGCTATCGTGATTATAATAATTCAATGAATAATAATAATAGTTAATATTATTAATAACAATAAACAGATTGAACAGGTTGGATAACCAACTTGAAATAACTCACAGGAAGGTGAATTGGCCTTTGATGGACATGTATGTAGATTTCATTGTTTTTTTTTTATTTGCATATATACTTTGATATCAAACCGAATCGATTCCCGTATGTGTGAAAATATCATGCGTTCGATAATTGTCTGGCCCAATAGTACTCACCTTGCTTTGTAATCGAATTGCCCATGGAAACAATCAAGGATCTAGAGTCCATGTTGCAGTTTTATTATCACCATTAAAAAGATATGCAAGTACTGACACCAGTTAACCATAAGTGTAGGCAGATTCAGAAGTAATCTAATATATAAAATTCTCATGTCACAATGTTCGTTCTCATACTCCTCCGAAACAGCTCGAACGATTCGCATGAAATTTTGTGTGCATATTGGGTAGGTCTGAGAATCGGACAACATCTATTTTACATCCCTCTAAATGTTAAGGGTAGTCCGAATTTCTTTTTAATTTTTGGACAATTACTTATTTTTGATTATTTTATGATACAGCATACAAAATACATACAATCCTAAATTTTCACCCCTCTACGATCAACCCCCATTTTTTTATATGGCAAAAAAACGTTTGCGGGGTTAGCTATTTTTTTTTTTATTTATCTTCACGCACAATCCCTGACGGGGTAGCCAGAGAGAACAGATCGCCAAGTGTCACGATCCCTACATACTTCTTTCGCTTCTTTCAGATTCATCATCTTCTTCATACATGCACGTCTAGGTATCCGAGTACTCTTGACCCTCCTCTCTTCGAGCAATTTGCTCACATGGTCTTCGAAAGTTAATCTCGGTCTACCTCGACACTTTTTAATATTAACTTTCGCGCTATATATTTTCTTCACCATTCGGTCTTCACTCATTCGCTCAACGTGCCCAAACCATCGAAGCACGCCCTTATCCATTTTTGAGACAAGGTCATCTTTCAAACCTGCCATATTGCGAATCTCTTCGTTTCGTTTTCGGTCGGCCATGGTAAGGCCGCACATTTTACGAAGAGATCGCATCTTCACTGCATTCAACCTGCTTTTATGCTTCTTCTGGCATACCCAGGTTTCGCTGCCATATAACAAAGTCGGTACCAACACTGCGTTATGTATTGCAAGGCGTGCACTTTTCACAACGCCTTGCCTTTTGATTAACGCAGTCAGGGCACCATTGACTTTGTTCCCGGCAGCGACACGCCTGTCCACATCTAAATCACATCTTCCATCCCGGCTAAACGCACTTCCCAAGTATACAATTTCATTCACCTGTTCTAGACATTCCTGATTTACCCAAATTTCGCACTTCGTTCTTTCTTCGTCCCTTTCAAATACCAGAACCTTAGTTTTATTAGCATTCAAACGGAGACCATTAATTTCACATTCTTCTTTCATACACGTGACTAATGCCTGCAGTTCTGCCTCTGATGGTGCTATAAGCACTGCATCATCAGCATAAAGCAGACAATTTACTTTTATGTCACCCAATTTCACACCCAAACAGCTATCTTTCAGCTTCTGTAAACAGCTGTCGAGATACAGTATGAATAGCCAGGAAGACATGACACAACCCTGTTTTACGCCCGTTTGGACGCTAAACATGGGTGACAGGTCATGCCCTACCCGCACACAGGCTTTACAGTCACAGTGAAGTGACTGCACAGCCCTTAGCAATCGACCATCCACACCATACCCCGGCAACAGTTCCCACATTTTCTTCCTTACAACCCTATCAAATGCTTTCTCAAGATCCACAAAAGCACAGAAAATCTTCTGGTTAGCAGCCAGAAGCTTCTCCGTGATCATGCGGAGAGAAAACATTTGATCCGTGCATCCTCTTCCAGGTCTAAATCCGCATTGTGCCTCCCATAGAAATCTTTCCGATTTCTCTTGCATCCTACGTGTCAAAACCTTCGTGTAAACTTTACTTGCTAAACTGGTCAAGCTGATCGCCCGATAGCACCCGCAGTCATAATGTGAACCTTTACCTTTATATAAAGGCACAATGACCGCGGATCGCCAATCATCCGGTACAGGGCCCCGTTCGCCAGCACAAATTGCACAGCAGATGAAAGCTGTCCCAGACGCGTGGCCCACCATACTTGACCATTTCAGCAGTAACTCTGTCTAGTCCCGCAGCCTTACCACATTTCAAACTTCTAATCGCACATTCAATCTCTTTCATACTGATGACCTCAGTGTCATCGAGGTCCGGGTCTGGCGTACCAGTCACGGCGTCACCTCCGGATCCCTGACTAAGATCATCACACGCATACATCTCTCTATAAAATTCGCTCCATCGCTGCATGACGTCCGATTTTTCTGAGAGGACGTCATTGGTTCCCGAAAGCACTTTATTCATTCTTAAGGCTGTCGCACCACTCCGGGTCCTTCCAACCTCTTTCCAGAAGAGTTTGGAGTTCTCCTTGAAGTTGTGCGACAACCTTTCGTCCGCTTCCATTCTACTCCTTTCACGCACTTCCTCAATCAATGCTTTCGTGTGAACTTTCTGAAGCTTATATCTTTCTTTCCTCTTCTCTCTCATATCCTTATCATTACTAGAGGCCAAGTAGTCTAACCATGCTTTCTTCTTCTTATTTATAGCTTCTTTCACTTCGTCATTCCACCATGCATCACCCTTTTTACTACTGCCTCTTTTCACATATCCACACACGTCTTCCGCTGCACTAACCATTCCATCTCTAAGGCTCTGCCATATTTCTTCCACACATTCTTTCCTAACACCAATGCTGTCCAGCTTTTCGGCTACCCTTGCTTGATATTTATTCCTAGTGTCCGCTTCCTGAAGCTTCCAGCTTCGGATGCTGCCGACCGACTGTGGTTCTGGTATCGCCGTCCGGTGGCGCCAACCCGCGAACAGACCCCTAAATCTAGTAATCACTAGGTAGTGATCCGTTCCCAGGTCAGCACCTCGGAACACTCGCGTATCTAGTTACTCGGGTTAGCTAGTTATCTAAATATATATTAATACATATAAATAATATAGTAGTGTCCGTTTGTAATTTAAAATTTACGACTTTTCAATAAGTGCATACGGAATAATTGTTTATTTGTTATATACACATGTTTATGTGTTATATACGTATATACAGAAAAATCTACTATAAAAATTTTCGTCTGTCTGTTTGACCCGGCTGAACTCTAAAAAGGATGCATCGATTTTAACGGCCCTTTCACTGGCTGATGTTATGAAGAGTAACTTAGGCTACTTTTATGTAGAAAAATAATTAGGGCTCGGCGTTAAGTGCTAAACCTCGGACAATACCGCGGGGAACAGCTAGCAATAAAAATAAATTCTGATAGTGTGCTTAATAATGATCTTGTACTTTTTGAGGTACGGCCAGCAGCATCTGTGGTGCAAAATATACATAACGGGAGAGGCCTATGTCTAGTAATGAACTATACTGGAATTTTACAGGCCTTTATGATGATACTAGATTCCAGTTACTTGACACCATAAAGTAACTCGTTCATAGGGCGGTGTATACGCTTCTACAACAAAATCCCGGTAAATGTTCAAAGCCTAAGAAAGAAGGTATAAGAAGGGTTATTATAATATAAATGAATATATTTATGACAGAAAACCCTGGGAATGAGGTGATCGCTCTAAAGCTATTTTTAGAAAATGTCACATCACATTTGTATGATACATTACATTGTAAAAAAAATATTGACTAAAAAGGAGGATACCTACGGAGTTTCTTTCGCCTGTTTCATCTCCGTTAAGTGATTACCGCCGCCCATGAACATCCGCAATACCAGAGGCATAGCAGATGCATTGCCGGCCTTTGAGAAAAGTATAGGCTCTTTTCTTGAAGGTCCCTAAGTCGTATCGGTCCGGAAAAACCGCTGACGGCAGCACATTCCATAAAGTGCAAGTATGGTGGAATGCCAAGCATCAAGATGGTGTTGATGGAATTTTTGACTATGCCGTAAGGTTCGGTGGTGAAATTCAGCGGCTGGGATTAATCCGAACAATTCCTCATAGCACTCCCCGTAGTAAATCTTGTAAAAAATGCAAAGAGATGCAACATCTTTTCGCAATGCCAGGGGATCTAGCCTATCAGATAGAACATGGTCGTCGACGATTCGAGCCGCTCTTCGTTGGATACGGTCAAATGGAAGGAGCTGACACTGGGGTGCCCCCGCCCAGAGATGCGAACAGTTTTCCATGTGCGGCCGAACCTGCGCCTTATAAAGTTGCAGGCGGTGGGCCGGCATGAAGTACTGTCGTGCTCTACTGAGCACGCCAAGCTTTTTAGATGCCAATTTGACCTTGCCTTCCAAGTGACCGCGAAACTGAACGTCGCTCGATATGTTGACGCCAAGGATTCCGATTCTGGCTGAGGCACCTAGGGCAGTGCTCTCAAAATGAGGTGACACGACGAATGGTCTCTTTTAACGGTAAATGCGCAAACTTGCGTCTTTTTAGGGTTGAACTGGACTAAATTTAGTCGGCCCCAATCTGAGACTTTGTCTAACAAAATCTCGACTTCAGACACAAGTTTGTTCCGGTACTCGTCGACGTGTTCCCGAGAAATATTGGCACGGCCGGTGTATAGGGCATCACCAGTACTGTCGTCTGCATAGCAATGAATATTACTAATTTGTAACAAATCATTGATATGCAGAAGAAACAGGGTTGGCGATAGCACACAGCCTGTACATTCCTATGCCGATAAATAAATGATTTGATTTGATATTTCAAACAAATGAATAGAAAATTGAGGTCGTAGCATACGAATATTTTGTGAACCATGTGTGGCAACTGGATGTGAAAGTTGCTATGAAGCCTTAGCTTGAGCTTTTTAAAATTAAACATGTGAAATATGTATGTTTATATCTCGCATGAAACTCCATCACGCCAAAACGGCTCAACGGATTTGATGAAATATTTATTATATGTTTTTGAGTGTTTTTGTTTCTTCTTTTTTTTTTGGAAAAGAATACTTACTAGAAACGCCAAATAACATTACTATATAAGAGTGATACTGTTAACCACTCTGACTAAGCTGCTATTTTTGTGTCTGGATTGGTTTACGTCAATAGTAAAAAGGTAAAATGGCAGGCCAAACCTGCCAGGTTACGCTTTACAATCCGCACTTATACAAACTACTTTTTATCTCAGGGAAATTGTGGGTTTCCGTAAAATTATAAACTAGTTGTAGAAATAAATTTCATAGCAAGTACTAAAATTTATAATACTTTGCTGAATTTTAACTGCCTTTCGTACTAAGTTTCTTTTTAAACATAGACAAAAGAGGTGGGTTATATTGCAATCCCCCAGGGGCTGCAAAAAATCTCTTTGTACTTTACAGATTCCGTTAGAGATTCCAGGGGCGCGTAAAGCAGGTAGGAAAGTGCACAATGCATGATTGATACCTTCACAATGATATTGAGGGCTCGTTAGAAACGGTTACATAAATGTTAAAAAGGAAATATTACTTTTGAAATTATAAAGAATGCCATCTGTCTTTAATATTATTATTAAACATATACTCAGTGTTTAAAAAATATTAAGAAAAAACATACGTATTCTACGTATGTTTTTTTATTCATAACTAAATTTAATTTTTTTTTTATTTTCAGCATTCCTGTTTCATTTCAAGCAATAATAGTTAGTAGATAGAGGTCGAAACTTGACGTGTTATTTTACAGCACAAATAGGACAATGCGGAAGACATCTTTTGACCACCATCTGGTATGTGCCGTCATGACACTGGTCAAAGTCGCGGAGCTTAGTTAGTATTGTAATATAATAAATGAGAATGCTTTCTATCTGAATGTTTTTACCCTATTACGACTAAACAGTTGAACCAAATCACCGATAATATAATCGAGTGTTATAAAACCTTTAAAATAATATTTAAAAACTTACAGTTATTTGCTACATGAGTTTATACCTAGATCACAATGTTATAGTTTATCGAGACAGTATAAAAACTTTAGGCGAGTCAAATCAAAAGCTGTAGATAAATTTTGGTTAGAACCTCCGACAGACATTATTTTATGCCCTAAGAAGTGAAAGGTGGTGCTTCTGGTGCGCAGATAAGATCCATTAAGATGCAGATAATATTCCACAGTTAAAACATAATTATAAACTGATAGTTAGGAAATTGTACTGCGAAGAAGCGAGTCCTGATGCGTAATTTCTAACAGAATGATTCATAATAAAAAGTCATAGTAAAAGAGATATATATCTATTAGTTATTATTATATTTTGACGATATCAGTGGACGAGTGGCGTAAACACGTTTTCATGTTCTTTCAGCTCTGAGGTCCTAAGTTCTATTTCCGGTTGGGACAATTTAGAAACTCTTTTTCTACATTTTCTCGGGTCTGGGGAGGTTGTGGTACCTTCGTTGTTTCTGATTCCTAAACACAAGTGCTTAAGCTGCTTATGCAGCTTTAAGCTGCTTTGGGATCAGAGCAATGTATGTAATGTTTTCCCTATCTATGTAAGTATATATGTGA
The DNA here is from genome assembly GCA_029286605.1 of Sericinus montela. NCBI lineage: Eukaryota > Metazoa > Arthropoda > Insecta > Lepidoptera > Papilionidae > Sericinus > Sericinus montela. The sequence goes on from JAGSMR010000040.1 coordinate 9,361,765, forward strand.
TTATAAACATTAATAATGGCTAAACTGTACCAAGAAATCGACTGATATAAACAGCATCGCTAAATACCGACGTAATAATTGTTCTGTTTCGGTTTTAAAGGAACAGAGTGAAATAACGGGCTATGAGGCCTTATTTCGACGACCTCCGTGGACGAGTGGCGTAAACACCGGTTTTCAAAGTGTCGCCATCCCTAGGTCCCGGGTTCGATTCCCGGCCGAGTCAATGTAGAAAAACCACTTTTTATATATTTTCTCGGGTCTGGGTGTTTGTAGTGCCTTCGTTGTTTCCGATTCCCATACCACAAGTGCTTCAGCATCTTACATTGGGATCGGAGCAATATATGTGATTATCCCTATTAATCTATATCAATACAGGCATTATATCTTAGTCCTCAGGGGTGACAACGTATCAGATTTTAAGCCACGGCGTCTCACCTACTGTTCGTAAGAGTAATTATATATTCTAACGACGAAATTGTTAAATATCTAATAAAATATGAAATACACAAGCAAATGTTACTAATCCTCAACGCTATCTCTTTCTTGCATGAATGAAAGCGATGGTTTTATAGTCTGTGGCATAAAACAAAGAGTAAAAAAGCAGAAAGAGAAGAATACTCTTGATAATGCATACAATCTGTTGAGTTCGTAAAATTTTAGCCCATTTACTTAATGTTTTGTTGCCACTTAACCTTTCATTGTTCCATTATTGACAGTGACTCATTCACTTAACCAAGTGTTATTATAAAGATGTTATTATAACATTTTATTATAGTTTCTATTCAAACAAGTCACGGTAGTCTAGTGGTAATCGTAATTCGAGTCAAGAGACCCGAGTTCAATCTCCTGGCGGTGTGCTCATACCAATGAGTTTTTTCAAAAACTTATGTACAATTGATGTCGTTAGCTTGGACATAAAGACGGCGACGGGCTCATCATCTGTCACGTTGTTTCAAAAAATATCTTCGGTAGAAGGTGGGTTGAAAGTACTTGATTGTCTAGACCTCTGTTTACCCCAGTATTGGGAATGGCATGAAGATTTCTAAGATAAATAAATAGCGATCTGAGGTTTCATATTGTAGGCTCTATACGATTGATAACGTATTGGTTTAGGCGAAACACGTGTCGCCTAATTATCGGCGATGGTAATATATTCTTACGTCGGTTCCTCGCGGCGACAGTTTCATTTTTGGTTTAATGACAGTTTAATACGTCTGTACAAATCAATATAAAACTTCATTATAGAAAATATTTATATAAAATGCTAAACTAATTACTCAATTTTTAATGTTAAATTTAATGGTAAATTAATTTTAATTTAATTTAAAGGTAAACACCGTCTGCAATTGTAGTGACAGGTTATCTTATAACCAAGATAAATGTAAACTTACAAAAAAAAACCTTTTAATATTTTAACAGTGTTAGAGCCACGCATCAGCTTTTTTGTTGCATGTATGGGCCGGATCGACCGGGAAGTACGACCTCACAGAATACCGGCATGAAGTAGAAATCTAACAATTTTCTGCGTTTCGTCTGGTGAGTGCAGGTAACCGGAGGCCCACACACCCCGCTTCCCAAATCTTGGGGGGAGGGGCACCGGCCTCAGGGCGGCCTTTTCTATAAAAAAATAAAAAATAATAAACAAATACTGATAAAATTTTAAAATTGGTCCTATCTATATACTGGCTAACTACTAATAGATAGTGCAATACTCCATGAAGTGTTTTATTTTTTAAATTTTGAAATTTGAAATTCCAGTGAATCACTATGTAAAACAATCATTTTGTATCGTTGACCTGTCTGTGTTTATCTATATACATTCTACAACCCTAACAATCTAAGTGTGAAATGAGAGGACTTGACTGGTAGAATACTGAGCCAACAACAAAAAGAAACAGTAGCCCAAAATAAAAAAAGCACCCAAAACATAATGGCGATATGATAAAGTGGACACGAAGTACCCAAAAATTCCGATGAACAACTCAATCATAGCTTTATTTTTCATGTAAATTATAAAAAAAAAATATCTTCACGCAATCACCAAAACAGTACCCCTGTTGTGTGTACCCAGTGACAAAGGTATAGGCAAAGAGTTCCGTTCGACCCACTTTTCTACGTGACAGGTGTCAAGCCCGTCACCGTCTTTATGCGACTGCATACATGGAGTGCATACATGGAAAGTAGCGATAGAAAGTTACTATATAAAAAAAACAATAATAAACCGAGACAGCGAAGCAATTCATTTCCGAATCCGATCCTGTGAAAGTTATTATGTATAATGATACTCGTATATACATATATACATACATAGATGGCGTCCATCATATTCATTGATCCCAAAGTAGGTAGCTAAAGTGTTATGGAATAAAATGGGTCGAAGGGAATTAACTGTCTAGACTAAACCTCTGTCTACCCTTGTATTGGGAATTGCGTGAAGATATGTATTATGATTTATAAAAAAATATATCAGGAACGAACTAAGGGATTTCAAATACGAGAATCTTAATGAATATACAAAAATACAATAGAATTTCCGATGAGAATGACAGAAATGGCAACGAAACGCAAATGGAATGCGATGCACCTTCAATCATTGCAATGTGTACTTGACAAAAGCTCGAAAGCTCGCTGCGAAGTAAGTGTTGAAATTGGATGTTTTCGAATTAGACGCGGTCACAAATCTGGCACACGGCCAGGAGTGCAGTTGACGCTTGGCACTAACGCTTGATTATTTTGCATGGCAACCGACGATTGCAAATATATACAACGCGGTATATGCGGTATTTATGCGCAGATGGTGTTTAAACCGAATGATTATAATGAGCATTATGTCTGGAAACTGTGGAATAGAAAAAACAAAATTGATATCAGATACAGAACATAACGAAAATATAACATGCCGTAGTAAATGTTGAAGCCTGGTATGTATGCGCAGATGGTGTTTAAATCGAATGATTATAATGAGTATTATGTCTGGAAACTGTGGAATAAGAAAAACAAAATTGATACCAGATATAGAAAATAACTAAAATATAACATGCCGTAGTAAATGTTCAAAGCCTGAAGAGTTGAGAAATATAATAAACTAAAACTTTATAAGAAGTTAACGAGGTGATATCTCCTCCCAAGCTATTTCTCGAAATCGAAGAGACATCTTGTTATAATGTTAAATAAAAAGATTTTCGCATTTTATCGCGTTTTTTAATCAGTTTGTACAACAATATTTAAAATGTGTAGTATTCGCGTAAATACAAGAAATCATTGTCTTATAGTAAAAAAAAATATCTTCACGCAATTCCCAATACAGGGGTAGACAGAGGTCAAGTCTAGGCAATTAAGTCCCTTTGACCCACCTTCCACCGAAGATATTTTCGGGACAACGTGACAGGTGGTGAGCCCGTCGCCGCCTTTATGTCCAAGCCAACGATGAAATTCGTACATAAGTTTTTGAAAAACTCATTGGTACTGCCACCTGGGGATCGAACTCGGGTCTCTCGACTCGAAATTCCGACCACCCAACAACTCGGCTATCGTGACTTTCTTATACATCCTTTAATAGTCTTATAGTGTTTTTTTTTTAAAAGGCAGAAAAAGAAAATGTCTACGGAGTTTCTTTTGCCTTTTTCGTCTTCGTTAGAGGAACTTCATTACGAAACGGTGGTAAATTAAAATTAACTATCGATAAACGAATGTGTGTTCTTAATTTTAAAAAAGCGTGAATAAAGGAGAGGAAATAAAGAGGACAGGAGTCTGAAAAAATACTGCTTGTGACCTACATTCTTATACATCCTTTAACAGTCTATGACCTTTTATAATTTAAGAGCTACGGTCTTGTCGGTGCAGCATCCATGTCAGTTTAGATGGGTAACTCCCTCCATCTTTCTTGATTCAAGGTCGTTTCCTTTATCTACCTAGAGGATTTAACATTTATCTTTTCTTTTTACTTATGTCAAATATATTTTTTTGTAACCGCTTGTTACTTCGTCACTGCCTTTAAATGTATTTTGAAATTATGGTTAATTGTAATTGTAATAGTATGTGCTGCTTGGTATGAAACTTTTTTAACATACAAGGCTCCTGTGAAAGCTCGTAGATCCTATCTGTAAGGTGTCCTCATGCGAATTGGAGATTGGCGGTTGGCGCCTCACAATTCAATCGCTGCTGCCCATTCCCGTCAGTCCGTTTGACTAGAAATTTTTCGAGATGGTAATCTCGAAATGCATAAATCAATACGCTAGGTCTCTTACAGAAGAGGACGCATTGTAAAGTATTCTTTGGGTCTAGACAATTAAGTCCCTTCGACTCACCTTCCACCGAAGATATTTTCGGAACAACATGACAGGCGGTGAGCCCGTCGCCATCTTTATGTCCAAGCCAACGATGTAATTCATATATAAGCTTTTGAAAAACTCATTGGTACTGCCACCTGGGGATCGAACTCGGGTCTCTCGACTCGAAATTCCGACCACCCAACAACTCGGCTATCGTGACTTTCTTATAAATCCTTTAATAGTCTTATAGTGTTTTTTATTTTAAAAAAGGCAGAAAAAGAAAATGTCTACGGAGTTTCTTTTGCCTTTTTCTTCTTCGTTAGAGGAACTTCATTACGAAACGGTGGTAAATTAAAATTAACTATAGATAAACGAATGTGTGTTCTTAATTTTAAAAAAGCGTGAATAAAGGAGAGGAAATAAAGAGGACAGGAGGCTGAAAAAATACTGCTTGTGACCTACATTCTTATACATCCTTTAACAGTCTATGACCTTTTATAATTTAAGAGCTAGGGTCTTGTCGGTGCAGCATCCATGTCAGTTTAGATGGGTAACTCTCTCCATCTTTCTTGATTCAAGGCCGTTTCCTTTATCTACCTAGAGGATTTAACATTTATCTTTTCTTTTTACTTATGTCAAATATATTTTTTTGTAACCGCTTGTTACTTCGTCACTGCCTTTAAATGTATTTTGAAATTATGGTTAATTGTAATTGTAATAGTATGTGCTGCTTGGTATGAAACTTTTTTTTAACATACAAGGCTCCTGTGAAAGCTCGTAGATCCTATCTGTAAGGTGTCCTCATGCGAATTGGAGATTGGCGGTTGGCGCCTCACAATTCAATCGCTGCTGCCCATTCCCGTCAGTCCGTTTGACTAGAAATTTTTCGAGATGGTAATCTCGAAATGCATAAATCAATACGCTAGGTCTCTTACAGAAGAGGACGCATTGTAAAGTATTCTTTGGGTCTAGACAATTAAGTCCCTTCGACTCACCTTCCACCGAAGATATTTTCGGAACAACATGACAGGCGGTGAGCCCGTCGCCATCTTTATGTCCAAGCCAACGATGTAATTCATATATAAGCTTTTGAAAAACTCGCTGGTACGAGCCTGCCACCTGGGGATCGAACTCGGGTCTCTTGACTCGAAATTCCGACCACCCAACCACTCGGCTATCGTGACTTTTTCAAGTATTCTTTGGAAATCATAATAGATAGATTGCCTTTTCGTCTTCGTTAGAGGAACTTCATTACGAAACGGTGGTAAATTAAAATTAACTATCGATAAACGAATGTGTGTTCTTAATTTTAAAAAGCGTGAATAAAGGAGAGGAAATAAAGAGGACAGGAGGCTGAAAAAAATACTGCTTGTGACCTACATTCTTATACATCCTTTAACAGTCTATGACCTTTTATAATTTAAGAGCTAGGGTCTTGTCGGTGCAGCATCCATGTCAGTTTAGATGGGTAACTCTCTCCATCTTTCTTGATTCAAGGCCGTTTCCTTTATCTACCTAGAGGATTTAACATTTATCTTTTCATGTTTCTTTTTACTTATGTCAAATATATTTTTTTGTAACCGCTTGTTACTTCGTCACTGCCTTTAAATGTATTTTGAAATTATGGTTAATTGTAATTGTAATAGTATGTGCTGCTTGGTATGAAACTTTTTTTTAACATACAAGGCTCCTGTGAAAGCTCGTAGATCCTATCTGTAAGGTGTCCTCATGCGAATTGGAGATTGGCGGTTGGCGGCTCACAATTCAATCGCTGCTGCCCATTCCCGTCAGTCCGTTTGACTAGAAATTTTTCGAGATGGTAATCTCGAAATGCATAAATCAATACGCTAGGTCTCTTACAGAAGAGGACGCATTGTAAAGTATTCTTTGGGTCTAGACAATTAAGTCCCTTCGACTCACCTTCCACCGAAGATATTTTCGGAACAACATGACAGGCGGTGAGCCCGTCGCCATCTTTATGTCCAAGCCAACGATGTAATTCATATATAAGCTTTTGAAAAACTCGCTGGTACGAGCCTGCCACCTGGGGATCGAACTCGGGTCTCTTGACTCGAAATTCCGACCACCCAACCACTCGGCTATCGTGACTTTTTCAAGTATTCTTTGGAAATCATAATAGATAGAATCAGATCATATATCTACTATTACAAAACGACAAACTACTGCTACCTCAGTGACATAGACATTGCCTAGCCTAGATAATTACCTTAAATTAAAATTGAAAACTTAAGACACAAAACTCCTTTCTATCTTCACGTCTACCCTTTTCGTACGTACACAATTGCCGATCTAAAATAAATAATTCAATCTTTGTGATTTTTTATATAAAAATAAATTTATCATAATAAATTAAAAAATATATATAACATATTAATAACCAAACATAAATAAATTTAATATTAATTACATCTCAAACTAGGTTTCTCTGTACTTTGGCGCACTTGGCTTGGATGGCGATTCAATACCATATGATGGCGATAATATACATATTCTCCTACCCTTTTGTTTTGAACGCGGCGTCATTAACGCTAAAGTAATTTATTTGTGATGATAATTCAAAGTTATGACTAAGTGAAATAAAACAACACACCGTCGGATTCGCTGTGATTCATGATTTACTGCAGTTAAAGTGGGGAGAAACAAAAATGAACCAAGAATTTACTCCGCCATTAGTCATCTAGAATATATTGCTAATGTTGAATCGGATTAGCTTTAGTAAAGAATTATTTCGAAGAAGAAAGAGGTATTTCGTATGAATTGACGCCACATTTGACAATAGCCATTTGGAAAGAAATCGCTTTCACAGATAAGACCGTCCTTTGTGCAACCGTAGATTAATGAATCTAAATTAATTTTATGACGTTATTCTGCATTGTCTCTGATGCTGTGCAATAAAGAGTATTTCATCATCTATTTATGTATCATTTGAGAAATACATACACACATTAGGCCTGTTAAAGTCCACTGCAGGACATAAGCCTCTCCAATGGGGAGGATTTGCCAAAATCGCCACGCTTGGCAAGCGGATTGGCGATCGCAGTACCAGATCAATCGCACTTCAGGCGCTGCGGCCCATCTTCAGTCTGATATCTTTGGTCCGATATTTTTAGAGATAGTTATCCCGCCATCTATCGGTTGCCATAACGATATTTAAGGTTTCGCTTAGTCGCCTCTTACGACATCCTCGGGAAGAAAGGAAGTGGTAATATTCTTACGCCGTTACCACACGGAAAATTTCCATATTATCACTAGATATTTCTCAAAATCCATTTGAGAAATATCTAGTATAAAATAACATAAGATCCAAAAACTAAAGCAAAATGTGGACATAATTCTTCACACACTGGGGTACCCACACTGGGGTAGACAGAGGTCCAGACAACTAGGTGCTTTCGACCCACCTTTCACCGAAGACATTTTTTGTGACAACGAGTCAAGACACGCCTATCTCCGTCTTTGCACATTATTCTCTTATTCCAATAGCAAATTATTATAAGAAACACTAAATACAAATGTTGCATCTCTTTGCATTGCATTAAAATGTACTACGTGGAGTGCTCCGAGGAATTGTTCAGATTAAAACCAGCCGCTGAATTTCACTATTGACATTGACATTGTTCATACAGGCGTTGAGTAAAAGAAATAGTTGAGTAAAGAGTACGAAAATTTGCACTTACATCTCAATACACAGGGGAATAAATGTATTGACACACACACGTACGGACATACTCGTTCACACAGGTTTACAAGGCTTAAGTTCAAAAGATATTCTCTCTTCTCTTTTCTTTCTTCTTCATCTTTTTACCCAATATATTATCTACTGTTATTGTTGAATGTATTGTTAAAAATAACCTCACGGTCGTATTCCTAGATCCTAGATCTAGCCTGATAAGGTCTTGTAAAACGGTTTGGTCCGAGCTTTCGTTATGGTGAATAAATTCTAGTTTACGAATTCGGATTCAAATTAACCAATCAATCTATCTATCTATCTATTTCAAATTCATCATATTCTTCAAACAAGCATGTCTAGGTATCCGAGTACTCCTGACCCTTACCTTTTCGAGTACTTAATATTGTCAATATTATCGTTTATGACGTAACAAATACTATTCCAAAACATAGCCGCATCGTACGAAAACACGAAATCGAACACTGAAACTACATAAACATGTCGCATCATACAATAACAATCATTGAATTATGTACCTACGTGATAAACGGACGATCTGATGAGCGCGCGTGCAGACGCAGTACGAACACAAAATGGCCGCCGTGCGCTTCCGGGAAGCGTGCGCACGCAGCTAAGCTAAGGTTCTGTGCGCACGGTCACTAACACTGATACTATAACTCCAACGTATTTTATCCTGTTTAATTTTAAATTAAATTTTATCCTTTTTTAATTTTAAAGTTATTATAAGTCCAATGTATTTTATTCTTTTTAAATTTTGAATACACATTTTCCAAAGAAGTGGGGTAGACAGGGGTCTAGACAATTAAATATTCTAGGTCCAGCTTTCGTCGAAACTAAACGCATCACTTATTAAAGGTGAAAACTACATGCAAAAATGAAAATTGTCCTTACACTAATATACATACCAAAAATCTTTAACAAAGGAAATATTACAAAATAAGGTTTATATATATATATATATATATATATATATATATATATATATATATATATATATATATATATATATATATATATATATATATATATATATATATATATATATATATATATATATATATATATATATATATATATATATATATATATATATATATGTACTACTAACGCATTAAAAATATTTTAAAATTATTTTATGATGAAGTTTTAAAGGGAACCCTAAAATTTATATGTGTCATAGATACATGAAAGGGTTTTATGAAAATATTATAAATCTAAAGAAAAAAAGTCACAGGCTCACCACTACGTATAAACGGTACAAGATTTAACTGTCTAGACCTCTGATATCCTCAGTATTGGGATTGGAGTGAATACATTTTTTAATAAATACAATAAATCTCAACGTTTATCTAGAGCTTGTACCCGAAAATAAGTAAATCTACTTAAATACTAAGTCACGAAAGGCGAGGGGTTGGGTGGTCAGAATTTCGAGTCAAGGAACCCGAGTTCGATCCTTAGGTGTCATGCTCATACCAATGGCTTTTCCTAAAACTTATTTACGAATTATATCGTTGGCTTGGACATAAAGACGGCGACAGGCCATCCCATATTGTCCCTAAAAATATCTTTGGTGGAAGGTGGGTCGAAGAGGTTTAATTGTCTAGGCTCTAATTGTCTAGACCTCTGATATCCTCAGTATTGGGATTGGAGTGAATACATTTTTTAATAAATACAATAAATCTCAACGTTTATCTAGAGCTTGTACCCGAAAATAAGTAAATCTACTTAAATACTAAGTCACGAAAGGCGAGGGGTTGGGTGGTCAGAATTTCGAGTCAAGGAACCCGAGTTCGATCCTTAGGTGTCATGCTCATACCAATGGCTTTTCCTAAAACTTATTTACGAATTATATCGTTGGCTTGGACATAAAGACGGCGACGGGCCATCCCATATTGTCCCTAAAAATATCTTTGGTGGAAGGTGGGTCGAAGAGGTTTAATTGTCTAGGCTCTAATTGTCTAGACCTCTGCTAACTCCTATATTGGGAATTACGTGAAGATAATTACCTATTGATTTACTAAATGGTACATATATATATATATGTACTACTAACGCATTGAAAATATTTTAAAATTATTTTATGATGAAGTTTTAAAGGGAACCCTAAAATTTATATGTGTCATAGATACATGAAAGGGTTTTATGAAAATATTATAAATCTAAAGAAAAAGTCACAGGCTCACCACTACGTATAAACGGTACAAGATTTAACTGTCTAGACCTCTGCTAACTCCTATATTGGGAATTACGTGAAGATAATTACCTATTGATTTACTAAATGGTACATATATATATATATACATATATATATATATATATATATATATATAAGAGAGAGGATTTGTCTTAATCGCCACGCTTGGCAGACGGATTGGCGATTGTAGTTTCAGATAAATATAAATCAGATCTGTAAAATTTTGTCTAATGCTTTTCGAGAAGACCCGCCATCCAGGTACCTAAAAATACATTGAACGGCTTTCCCTCATTCCTCCCTTCTTCTTCTTCTCCCGGAGTAAGTGGGTGGTATATTCTTACGCTGTAATCACGCGGCCTTTTTTATTAATTAACGACCTTATAATCCCGTTGGTAGTGACTCTGAATAAACGAAAGGTAGCGGGTTTGATATTCGCTATGACGAAATTAAGAAAAGGCATGTTCTTTGCCAAAACGCCGTATTTTCTCGCTTTTCCCTTAGTCGACACTAAGAAAGCTACTAAACAATGTTCGATAATCATTTAAATCTACTTAAATACAAACATAGATAGAGACAATATCACATACATTGCCCTGATCCCAAAATAAGCACTTGTGTTATGGTATCAGAAACAACGGAGATACCACAAACACCCAGACCCGACCAAAATCTAGAAAACTCGTGGCGAATATGGCAAACCCCACCTTACGGGAGAGGTCTAGGTCATGTAGGTGAGCTTTAAAGGCCTTTATTATGATGATACCGCTGCACAGCTTTAGGTGACTTTCAATTTAAATTTCAATAGCCTAATGGCTTTGGGTGCAGACTGCGAAACATTATAGTCGCAGGTTCAGGCCCGCCATACGACTATTGTCGTAAACCACTCCAGAGACAAGCATTAGTTAGCGGTTTAGTTGGTGACAGTTAATAGGAATACTAGCGATATTATTTGACATTACTAGCATATTTTTTCTCAAAAAAAAGGAAATAACTTTTTCCGTGAAAAATCTCGATTACCTAAAGTCACGATAGCCGAGTGGTTGGGTGGTCGGAATTTCGAGTCAATAGACCCGAGTTCGATCCCCAGTTGGTAGGCTCGTACCAATGGGTTTTTCAAAAACTTATGTACGAATATCGTTGGCTTGGACATAAAGACGGCGACGGGCTCACCACCTGTCACGTTGTCCCGAAAATATCTTCGGTGGAAGGTGGGTCGAAGGTACTTAATTGTCTAGACTCGACCTCTGTCTACCCCTGTATTGGGAATTGCGTGAAGATATTTTTTTAATGTAAACACAAGATTTACAACGTATTATAAAGAGCCTATAAATATAGATTTCTAGACAAAATTGCTATATTCATTGAGGCTGACGTCAGGCAATATGGTAATAAAACGACGTAAAGCATTTTATTATACGGCTGGTTATGGGATGATTGATTAAATAGCTCAAAATGGCCGAAATTGAGAACGCCCACGTTGTTTAGCACAGTATCGGTTCGTTTTTTGTAACATACAAACATATCGGCCTATACAAATTCAGGTCTCTTCCATAAGAGAGGATTTGTCTTAATCGCCACGCTTGGCAGACGGATTGGCGATTGTAGTTTCAGATAAATATAAATCAGATCTGTAAAATTTTGTCTAATGCTTTTCGAGAAGACCCGCCATCCAGGTACCTAAAAATACATTGAACGGCTTTCCCTCATTCCTCCCTTCTTCTTCTTCTCCCGGAGTAAGTGGGTGGTATATTCTTACGCTGTAATCACGCGGCCTTTTTTATTAATTAACGACCTTATAATCCCGTTGGTAGTGACTCTGAATAAACGAAAGGTAGCGGGTTTGATATTCGCTATGACGAAATTAAGAAAAGGCATGTTCTTTGCCAAAACGCCGTATTTTCTCGCTTTTCCCTTAGTCGACACTAAGAAAGCTACTAAACAATGTTCGATAATCATTTAAATCTACTTAAATACAAACATAGATAGAGACAATATCACATACATTGCCCTGATCCCAAAATAAGCACTTGTGTTATGGTATCAGAAACAACGGAGATACCACAAACACCCAGACCCGACCAAAATCTAGAAAACTCGTGGCGAATATGGCAAACCCCACCTTACGGGAGAGGTCTAGGTCATGTAGGTGAGCTTTAAAAGGCCTTTATTATGATGATACCGCTGCACAGCTTTAGGTGACTTTCAATTTAAATTTCAATAGCCTAATGGCTTTGGGTGCAGACTGCGAAACATTATAGTCGCAGGTTCAGGCCCGCCATACGACTATTGTCGTAAACCACTCCAGAGACAAGCATTAGTTAGCGGTTTAGTTGGTGACAGTTAATAGGAATACTAGCGATATTATTTGACATTACTAGCATATTTTTTCTCAAAAAAAAGGAAATAACTTTTTCCGTGAAAAATCTCGATTACCTAAAGTCACGATAGCCGAGTGGTTGGGTGGTCGGAATTTCGAGTCAATAGACCCGAGTTCGATCCCCAGTTGGTAGGCTCGTACCAATGGGTTTTTCAAAAACTTATGTACGAATATCGTTGGCTTGGACATAAAGACGGCGACGGGCTCACCACCTGTCACGTTGTCCCGAAAATATCTTCGGTGGAAGGTGGGTCGAAGGTACTTAATTGTCTAGACTCGACCTCTGTCTACCCCTGTATTGGGAATTGCGTGAAGACATTTTTTTTATTTTTTTTTACCTATATAACACAGATACCTATTGACTCACTACCTATCACGATGTCCCAAAAATATCTCTGTTGGAAGGTGGGTTTTTATTTTACTTATTTTCTATGACAATTTTGATAAAGATCTGTAAAAAGCTTTTCAGAGTGTAGTGGATCTTATGTTTCCAAAGACGCATTTTTATATATAGAGATCATCCATACAGTTAATGTTAAAACAGGCAATCAGTACAGATAGCGCGTGACGTCACGGCGCGTCAATTAACCTTATTACATGTTTGTGTGTCCGTGAGTCACTTGTTACGAATGCCATCGTGCGCGTAACTAATATTGTTTATCGATCGAATTTGAACACGCGCATGATTGTTTAATCATTAAAAATTTGTTAAATACTTACATAGATAAGGACAACATCACCTACTTTGCTGTATCCTAAAGTAGCACTAGTGTTATTGAATCGCAAAACATCGAAGGAACTAACACCCAGTGTATAATACCCGATGTAGAAAGATTTTTTTTCTACATTGATCTGTCCGGAAATCAAAGCTGGACCCTCAGAGCTATCGACACGATGAAAATCAGTGTGTACGCATCTCGTCCAAGGAGTCCAAGTCAAATTAAATTCCTAAAAATAACACGAAATTAAAGCTGATATTTTATTCTAGAGTTTGGTTGTTTGGGGTACCTTCGTTGATTGCGATTTCATATTATAAGTGCTTAAGCTGCTTACTTTGGGATCAGAGAAATCAAATCAAATCATTTATTTATTGACATAAGAATGTACATTCGTTTATCCGAAACGGTTCGTTTATCGGATCCGGTTATCGAAAGAAACTCCGTAGGTATCCTCTTTTTTGGTCAATATTTTTTTTACCATATAATGTATTATACAATGTGATATGATATTTTCTAGAAATAGCTTGGGAGCGATCACCTCATTCCCAGGGGTTACCGTCATTAATATATTCATTTATATTATAATAAACCTTCTTATAAAGTTTTTCTTTAATAAATTACAAAAACCTGTTAATAGACAGGCTTTGCACATTTCCCGGGATTTTGTCGTGGAAGCGTATATTATGAACGAGTTACTTACTCTTATGGAGTCTAGTAACTGCTATTACAAGCTTGTGTTTATTCCTAGTATTCACATTATTCACATCAAAAGTCTTGCTAAAAGTTTTAACGTTTTTATGCACATACATTATTTATTTTAATTTTATTTTCATAAATGTATTAAGATGCCAGTGATAAAATATTAATTTCTTTAAATTTCTCTCTAAGAGATGCTCTAGAATTTAGACAATATATAGCTCGAATGGCCCTCTTTTGTAAAACAAATACGATTCCTATCGATTTAGCTGCATACGATCCAGCTGCATGACCCCATAGCAGAATACCAAATGACATTATGCTGTGGAAGTAATTAAAATAAACAAGTTTAGCCGTTTGCCCATCAGTTAAGAATCTTATTTTTGTTACAGCATATGCTGCAGAGCTTAACCTACTCGCAAGTTGGTATGCAAGTTATGAAGCTTTACATCAAGTGTTATTCCACGAAAACAGCTGTATCCACAAAGCTCAACTCTTCCACATTTATTAGTACATTGGTATCAACTAAATGTTTAACATTAGGTGTTGAAAATTTTATACATTTAGTCTTATTGCTATTTAAATGTAAATTATTAGCATTGAACCAATGGACTATTTTTGTATGAGTAACTTTGTTCCCATCTATGTACGTATTTATTTATTATATTTAAGAAAACAGTCACAGGCATAATAAATGTGGCAATTCGATGTGTTTCCTAAATCCATCACCAGCGGGCTTTATTACAGACGGATTACAACTTAAAAAAAACATCTGTGCACAGTACTGGCTGTACAAAAATGCATATAGATACACAAACTTCGGTAGGAAAAGCTTAACCACTGTGCTTACCTAGCCGTCCATAGCACATTACACTCAAACGAGATGCATCCCGGTCCAAGCGGTTTGGGCGTACTTTAAATTATTACTTTATTCATTTTATTCATGGCGTCGAGTCTGGCCGGCAAGTAATAAATAACGCAAAAAGAATTGCCACTTAATTTTAACTCGGTTCGAAATGAAAAATTGCAATGTTACGAACCGTTTAGACGTTTTTATTTGTACATAAATAACGAAGGCAGATCTTAAAAAATAAAAAATATGAACAGTAAGAAGTTCACGTGCGTAAAACCAATATTATCTTGGTTGCCTGGAAGAGGCCGCTCATTAGCGAAAAGGCCGCCCATTGTACCGTTTATCAAATAAATAAATAATTATCTTCACGCAATTCCCAATAGAGGGATAGACAGACCCCTAGACAATTAAGTTTCTTTGACCCACCTTCCACCGAAGATATTTTCGGGACATTGTGACAGGTGGTGAGCCCGACGCCGTGTTTATGTCCAAGCCAACGATATAAGTCATACAAAAGTTTTTTGTAAAAACAATCTGATTCCTATCGATTTAGCTGCATACGATCCAGCTGCATGACCCCATAGCAGAATACCAAATGACATTATGCTGTGGAAGTAATTAAAATAAACAAGTTTAGCCGTTTGCCCATCAGTTAAGAATCTTATTTTTGTTACAGCATATGCTGCAGAGCTTAACCTACTCGCAAGTTGGTATGTATGGGGGCCCCCTTGAAGCTTTACATCAAGTGTTATTCCATGAAAAACAGCTGTATCCACAAAGCTCAACTCTTCCACATTTATTAGTACATTGGTATCACCCAAATGTTTAACATTAGGTGTTGAAAATTTTATACATTTAGTCTTATTGCTATTTAAATGTAAATTATTAGCATTGAACCAATGGACTATTTTTGTATGAGTAACTTTGTTCCCATCTATGTACGTATTTATTTATTATATTTAAGAAAACAGTCACAGGCATAATAAATGTGGCAATTCGATGTGTTTCCTAAATCCATCACCAGCGGGCTTTATTACAGACGGATTACAACTTAAAAAAAACATCTGTGCACAGTACTGGCTGTACAAAAATGCATATAGATACACAAACTTCGGTAGGAAAAGCTTAACCACTGTGCTTACCTAGCCGTCCATAGCACATTACACTCAAACGAGATGCATCCCGGTCCAAGCGGTTTGGGCGTACTTAAATTATTACTTTATTCATTTTATTCATGGCGTCGAGTCTGGCCGGCAAGTAATAAATAACGCAAAAGAATTGCCATAATTTTAACTCGGTTCGAAATGAAAAATTGCAATGTTACGAACCGTTTAGACGTTTTTATTTGTACATAAATAACGAAGGCAGATCTTAAAAAATAAAAAATATGAACAGTAAGAAGTTCACGTGCGTAAAACCAATATTATCTTGGTTGCCTGGAAGAGGCCGCTCATTAGCGATAAGGCCGCCCATTGTACCGTTTATCAAATAAATAAATAATTATCTTCACGCAATTCCCAATAGAGGGATAGACAGACCCCTAGACAATTAAGTTTCTTTGACCCACCTTCCACCGAAGATATTTTCGGGACATTGTGACAGGTGGTGAGCCCGACGCCGTGTTTATGTCCAAGCCAACGATATAAGTCATACAAAAGTTTTTTGTAAAAACCCATTAGTACGAGTCGCCCACTTGAGGATCGAAATCGGGTCTTTTGTGCCGAATTCCGATCTCACAATCACTCGTCTATCGTGGCTGTAACTTGTAAATATTTTTTCGTTTTATTTATCGGTGTACAATACAGTGCATTTTATTCATCCATTAAATAATACCGTGGTCAGAGCTATAGAAATTTCTTTAGTAATTTTGATCCACATCTCACCGGAGCTTATGGGGCAACGTGACAGGTGGTAAGCCGGTCGCTGTTTTGGGGTACAAGCTTACGATCCAAGTTTTGATAAGGACAATGACATTCTGAAATTTATCATTTTAGTGTAATTTGTGTTTATAAGTCGGACTGTTACACACTGATATATTATAATATCAGGCCGGAACATAAAGAAAGATTTATTTGCGATGACTGACGAACAAGCAATACTTAATATTGAAGATCTCTGAAATATAAGTTATATAAATCTGAACTCAAAACGTATAGTATATCATTAAATTTGAATTAAATAAATAAAAGCAAGTAATCATATTGGAGTATCTGTGAAAAAAAATATAATATATAAATAAATATAATTAAATGGGATAGACATACATAAACACTGGCAAATAAAAATAAACTAATTGATCAAAATTCATTATTGATATGAATTAAAAGTCACAAAAAAAAAAATAAAAAGCTATTTTCCAAATACAATACAAATTATTTTTGTATGAATGTATGTTAAAGTGCTCGTAGCACCGGAGCGGCTACGAACCCTCTACGAGCTACGAGGTTGAGGGGGAAATGAGAACATTCCTTGACAGTATTGAACAATACTAGCTATTACTAATAAGGTAAAATATATAAGCGTACTCTTCATGTAGAATTCCTACTCTTATTCATAACCGTCACCATAGCCGAGTGGTTCGGTGACCTGAATTCGAGTCAAGAGACCAGAGTTCGATCCGCAGCAGGTTATTTCTAATGGGTTTTCATAAAATCTAAATCTCTAAAACCGCTTCACATATGAAGGTTAAATTTGGTAAGCAGGAAAATTATGAGTTTTAGATATCGCCTAAGAAAATATTTTAGGAGACTGCCCCAGGACAGTGGTGAAATGGAGGGTGAAAATTTGCATGGATCCATGCAATTTCCGGGCTTATAGTATGAAAATTCGTATTTAAGCTATCTAAATTTACAATATGGGTAAATAAATCTGTTTAATGAAATATTCGAAGGCAGGCTTCGTTCCATTTACGCTACAGGGTCTACTTATACAACAATGGACAAACTGAAGAAATGAACATTTTTATAGTAATGACGAATATCAGTATGGAAAATCATAGAAATGTTATAATGATAAGGGTCCATCTTAAATTTCATAACGTTCCAAGGCTATTAAGGAGATATACTTGATTAAACTTCACTTACATTGGGGTAGACAGAGGTCTAGACAACACTTTGTTGTTCTTTATTTATTTATTTATTCAGCTACACCAGTAGTTCATAAATAAAAAAAATTAATATTTTTTTTACTTAAGAACTATGGACAGAATGATGTACTTTTATAGGCTTATACATAAATTTATAATCTACCTTAGAAGCTTATTTGTGACAACGTGGTGAGCCTGTCTTAGTGCCCAAGTTAACGCTATAATATACTTAGATAATATTCACATGTACATATAAACATCCAAGATTTGAGTAACAACAGTCAAATTTATCACACAAATAGCAAATAAAACCCAGCGGGATTCGAACTTTAATCCTCCGCTACGTAGGCAAGTTCACAAAAAATTAGGCTACTGGGTCGTCTTAAATAAACTTCAATATCAATTAATTTGTTACGTCGGCGTTGCGGACTAATCTCATTAAGCTTTGCGTCGAGTGTCAATAACCAATGAGATTCTATTAGCCATACGGGCTCAAATATTCAATTGTAGTGTAGCAGCCTCTGTAGCCGAATTGGTTGGGTGATCCGAATTCGAATTAGGAGAGCGGAGTTCGATCAGGATCATTCATCAGGAGTGAGGCTTGTACCAATGACATTTTTCGAAACTTATGTACAATTTTCATCCTTAACTTGGGCACTACTACTGTTACGTTATCTCCGTGTTAAATAAGCTCCGGTAAAAAGCTTCAGCTCCGATGGACTGTCAAGACTATGCTGTCATAAACATTTCTTCTCTTTAATACTCTTTAAAGTTCTTGTCTAAGATGTGATGTCCTACCTAATTAATGTACTTGCCTGTACATTAGCTTGGATAGTAAAACGATGACAGTTTCATTTGCCACATTTTGCCACATTGTCATAAAGTCCGATAGAATTTGAGTCGAAAGTCTAGACCTCTATACTTCTATCAACCCCAGTATTAAGAAAGACATGAAGCGACATGCTTCTCTAGCCTGGTACTGAACTAAAACTGTAATGCTAATATGATTATACATTAAAGAGAAACAAAATAAATAAGGCCATAAATAGTGGGAATGATTTTCAAAAACAAGAAGAGTGCTAAAATTTTGGCGTCGATGAACCATCTTGTTTGACTTCGAATACTTGATGACAAAACAAACTTTTAATTTTAAATAGAATTTAAGCAAATTGGTCGGATAAAACGACCGGAAGGACTCGTAATGGATTTCATAAATTACTGTGATATTTTATCGCGTACAATTTGATCAAAGAACATCAATTACAGATGCGGCACTTAAGTAAAGTAAAATTGTTGTCATCTTTCCAATTTCCTACAGTTTTGCTGTTTTTTTTGGTTTAAACAAAATTCGTGGTGGTATCGGAACTAAGAGGGAATATTTTTCAAAAAATCAGCAACAACACCTTGTGTGGAAATATTTTCTTTTTTAATTATATATATAAATTATCGGAAATTTTGAAACGATTGTATACATTTATTTCAACTTTTGATTCCAATATTTAACTTAGGGTGAAGGTTAGTAAGACTCCAATTTAATTAAATAAATATAAAGATAAATACGCTAGCCGAGTGGTTTGGTGATCGGAATTCGGAGTCAAGAGACCCGCGTTCGATCTCCTGGTGTCAGGCTCGTACCAATGGATTTTTTTCAAAAACTTATGTCCGATATTTCGCCGTTGGCATGGACATTAAGGAGGCGAATTTACAAGTCGCCGCCGCTTACATAAATAGATAGAGACAGAAATAACAAATATTTTACATTATTTGATAGACGATTTTTTTTTTCATAAAACTGTTCTTATTTACTGACGTTACTCATGCGCGAGGTAGTCGAGATTGTATGGGACGAGAGGCACGAGGTTGCTAGGACGGAAAACTGCTTTAAGAAAAATAGCTAATAAAATTATCCAGTGTGGGGACAAACCTTTCAAGAAATTCATCCAACGCTTCGCTGGACCTGAAGATTCTTTAGTGAGATATTTTTTAAGATTTCATGTAAACATCTGAAACCAACTAAACCTAATAAATTACCTGCGTTTGTCCGTGAATGTGAAAAGTTTGTCAACCACTATCATCAATCCATTTTAACGCAACGCACGTAATTCTACATAAACAGCTTTTCACTAAATGTATTCGGCACTTATTTAAAAAAAAATCTATTAAATTTTGTATGTTGTATGTTTGTTCCGGCTAGTCTCTGAAACGGCTCAACGATTTTAAGTGGATTTTCACTGGCAGATAGCTGATGTTATAAGCAGTAAGGCTAAAATTATTATGGATTCGCGTTAAGAGTAAAACCGCGAAATAAGTTTAGTTTATTTATTTAAGCTTGAATGCACAAAGTAATACTTATGACGGACTTAATGCCAAACAGCATTTTCTACGAGTCAACCAACAGGCGAAATAGAAATAAAATAGAGTAGTAGTTTAGTTTGTCCTGGGATTAGAAAGTACAAAACGATATTGCATTGTCACGACTTTTATTTTTAAAATTATTAAAACATGATACAAGTGTGTATAGGCGAAATTAATGCCTGAAGCATTCTCTATCAGTCAGTCTTAGCGTGATACAGAGTTGAAATAAAGTAGGTGATGGTGATTAATATGAAAAAAAATTAATATAAATAAACAAAATTGATATAATAAATAAACCTAAATAATATATACCTAATTTATAAAACATGTCTACATTGAAACAAAAGTAACTATCCTTACATACATATATAATATTTCACTATCTGTATGTTATACACACTACATATATATTATATCAATACACACATAAATATAACAAATGATTTGAGAAAACTT
Organism: Sericinus montela; assembly: GCA_029286605.1. Lineage (NCBI taxonomy): Eukaryota > Metazoa > Arthropoda > Insecta > Lepidoptera > Papilionidae > Sericinus > Sericinus montela. The sequence goes on from JAGSMR010000040.1 coordinate 9,382,483, forward strand.
TTGTCACGTTGATGCTGAAGCTCGATATTTTTAGGAGGTGATCTTTTAATTGCATCTTAAAAGCGTAACGATTCTGGGAAGGTCTAGATTTTTTCATCTCTCTCGGTCTATCAATCATAACCTCTGTTACATCAGAGTCTAGTGAATAAATGAATAGAAATATATAAGGTATAAGTGAACCTTTTTATACATAAATAGGTGAAAAATGCTCTGTACGCAGTTTCAGGCAGAGAAGTGTTAGATTATTTTATTTTGGTACATATTTGGAATTATGAAGACAGGAATGCATAAAACTATATTTATACATAAATGTATCTACTCCTTAAGTAATAAGATATACTTAAGTAAAGAACTTGTATGATGATATAAAGGTTGACTTGGTTTGTTGCAATTTGGCACCTAGTGCCAGTGTTTAAATGCGTCTTAAATTAAATGCTAGATGTGTTAAAAACGATAATATGCAACATGACCTTCATTGCGACCGTATTTAAAATTATTTGCTAGACTTCCCCTTCCTTTAGAACAAACTTGTTTTATTCTAAAGAAACCGGATTTACTCTATATGTTGATTTTTTTTGTAATATTTATTTTATTTATCAAATTAACAACACTGATGGTTGGTTTTTAAAAATGAATGTTTATAATTTTTTTATTTTAATTAAACAGCGACGGGCTCTCCACCTGTCACGTTGTCCTGAAAATATCTTCGGTGGAAAGTGGGTCAAAGGGACTTAGTTGTCTAGACTTGACCTCTGTCTATCCCTGTATTGGGAATTGCGTGAAGATATTTAATAAAACAGCCTTATTTTGCGTGTGGATGTGATCTGGCACGTGTACCATTTAGTACAGCCAAAGAAGTTTACTTACTTACTCATCTTCGCGCACAGTTCCTGACGGGGTTGCCAGAGAGAACAGATCGCCAAGTGTCACGATCCTTACATACCTCTTTCGCTTCTTTCAGATTCATCATTTTCTTCATACATGCGCGTCGAGGTATCCGAGTACTCTTGACCCTCCCCTCTTCGAGCAATTTGCTCACATGGTCTTCAAAAGTTAGTCTCGGCCTACCTCGACCTCTTTTAATATTAACTTTCGCGCTATATATTTTCTTCACCATTCGGTCTTCGCACATTCGCTCAACGTGCCCAAACCATCGAAGCACACCCATATCCATTTTAGTGATAAGGTCATCTTTCAAACCTACCATTTTGCGAATCTCTTCGTTTCGCTTCCGGTCGGCCAAGGTAACGCCGCACATTTTACGAAGAGATCGCATCTCCACTGCATTCAACCTGCTTTTATGCTTCTTCTGATATACCGAGGATTCGCTGCCATATAACAAAGTCGGTATCGGCACTGCGTTAGCAAGGCAGCGCAAGGCGTGCATTTTTAACTACGCCTTGCCTTTGGACTAACGCAGTCAGGGCACCGTTCACCTTGTTTCCGGTAGCGACTCGCCTGTCCACATCTATATCACATCTTCCATTCCGGCTGTTCAATGAAGTTTTAAAAGCTTTTTCCTCAGTTGCCTCTTACGACACGAGTCGAGAGGGGGTGGGGGCATTATTGGTATCAACACGACTGTATAAGCATTGTATTTCAAGAATTGTAATGGAGTTTATATAAGTAAAAGTCCGTATAACCTTCAGTTCTACCACTACGCTTAATTATTCTTTGCAGTTTGAATGACGTCATTCGGCGCGAGTCAAAGAGTATACGAAGACTGTAAGAAGATGAAAAGGTTATTTTTGAAAGACGACATTTATATTAACTCTAAATATAAATTATTATTTGAATAATTGCTATACGAATTATTATTATTTTTTTTAATTATTACCTTTCTCAAAGGCCGGTAACGCATCTGCTATTGCTCTGGTATTGTAGGTGTTCATGGGCGGCGGTGATTACTTACCATCACGTGAGCTACCTCCTCGATTATTTTTCCGTTTTTTTATCTTTATTTTTCTGTTTTTACGAAATTAATTTCTTCAAATAAGAATTTTGAAACTGCTTATCAATGAGAAAGCCTACTATTCCTACGACATAAAAGACATATACGACATGGTTAGCTAAAACATCCGAACCAAACTTGTAAAATTACAACGGAAGGTAAGAAATATCGACCTTCTTGCCTCATAACGCCAGGATTCATTAATGCGCTTTCTTAGGATCTTTTTAGAACCAACTTGTGTAGAAATAACCGGAGGGGCTTTTACCTTCTGTGACTCAGTTTCATTTTATTTATCACAATTGTTACATTAACCTGCTTGGTAATTATGCACCGCAGGAAATAGCATGATGTACAATAATTTACTACTAGGCTAGATGACCTATTTGTTTTTATAATTACCGACTATACATGATAATTTTATATTAACTATGTTATCTTCATATTTTTTTGTAATATAAATAAATACAAATACATTTGTATATATAAAAATATCTTGAGGCCATTCCCAATACAGAGGTAGAGAAAGTTCTAGCCAATTATGACCTTTCGGTGGAAAGTGGGTCGAAAGTACTTTTTGGGATAACATCGAAAGGATTTTTTTGAGATAAAGTTTCGCCGTCTTTATGTCTAAGCCAAAGATGGTACATAAGTTATTCTCATCATTCATGTACGAGTCTCAAGGAGCCTGACACCTGGAGATCCAACTCGGATCTCGGATTGACTCTAATTCCGATCACCAAATCATTCGGCTATCGTGACTATTACTAATTTAAATTACTTTAGTAACTAAGTACTACACTTCTACACTTTAGTTACTGATTATAGAAAAAGGGGAGGCTCAAGAGAACTCGGATACTTGGGCGTGCATGTATGAAGGAAATTATGAATTTGAAAGAAGCGAAACTGTTCTCTCTGGTTACCCCGTCAGGGACTGCGCATGAAGATAAGAAGCCTGAAGATACTACACCAGTAATGTCCACGAAAGCTGCAGCCAAACTATATTACATATTTTAATGCGTGTTTTCAGATTTTACATCCGTCTCAATTTACATATGTATTTCATATTAGTTTCCAAGAAATATTGTAACAAGAAGTAACATCTAAATTGCAATATGTTATCGTGTATTATTCAAACAAAACTACGACAAACTTATTCCAAATTGTATATAATTCTTTGTCAAACCTTTCTGTGTTTAGATATGGCTGTCGGTTTACGTTACTGTCTCTTCGGTTTCCTTTAGAATTGTTTAATCGATAATTGATCTGAGATTGTCAAAAATAACATATAGACATTAGACTTTCTGTTAATTAATTTACATACTTTGGGTTTCTCTTATTATATTCATATACGACGAGTGGCGTAAACACCGGTTTTCAACGTGAAAAGTTGTTTTTGTACATTGACCCGGACGGATCCACTTTTTCTACATTTTCTCGAGTGTAGGCATTAGTGGTGCCTTCGTTGTTTCCGATTCCCATAAGTCCTCAAGTGTCCTCATTATTAAAATGTTATAAAGAATTCTAAAATGTTTATAGTACCATATGATACCCTTTGGATCAATATAATTAAACAATATAATTTTTATCATACTAAACAATATAATTTTGTAATATGATATGTATGCATATGTATGTGTATGTATTGTACATGATTTAATAGTATGATAAAAATTAAACAATATAATTTTTATCATACTATTAAAGAATTAATAGAGAAGTATAATTAAATAGCTTGAATCAAAGAGAATGAACTCAAAGGTAGGTAAGGTTTTAATTCAAACATTGCGGGAGTCAGGAAATTATAAAACAAATATGATTTCAACTTAAAGTAGTTTGCGCGAAGTTTGATTAGGTTCTCATCGACGTGAAGTTATGAAAATTAATTATGCACATAAAAAACAAGAACACAATTCTTAATTTAATTTAAATATAAGATTTTTGGCCGATCTAGGCTACCTCTTCTTAATGTTTGCAGTGAAAATAATAGGTTGGGGAAAAAATCTTTTCGCATTATAGTATGTATGAACTTGTAATAAAATCTCTTTAGCTATACAATATGTATCTGTTAGGTTTTGGCATCATTAAAAGTTTAAATTTTAAGGAAGATAATTCCAAATTCAAATTAAGAAAATGTGTGATTTTGATATGTGAAATGTGATAATTTTCGTGCGGTAAAGATGAGTGAATCTAATGAAGAAATTCGATAAATTTTAAAATTTTACTACAAAAAAGGTAAAAATGCAACGCAAGCCGCGAAAAAAAATTGTGATGTTTATGGATCCAGTGCAGTGTCTGTGAGAGTAGCACAAATTTGGTTTAAGCGTTTTCAATCCGGAAATTTTGATGTCTAAGATGCACGTTGCTCTGGTCGTTTGTTGGTCTGCTATTACGGATAAAATGAACAACATTTTTGGTAAAGTTGAGCAAGATCGGCACATCAGTAGTTACGACGTAGCTGAAGAACTGGGAATTGACCACAAAACAGTTTAGGCGCATTTGAAAAAAACTGACGTATAGTTCTAACCTTGCATCTTCAGATTTCCACCTGTTTTGATTTCTTCAGTTTTTTTTTCTGGTCGCCCTATTACGGATAAAATCAATGCCATTTTTGATAAAGTGGAGCAGGTTCGGCATATCAGTAGTTATAAGGCATAACTGTAAATTGACCACAAAACAGTTTTGGCGCATTTGAAAAAAACTCTGTACATAAAATAGCTCGATATTTGGGTACCTCAAGAGCTCACTGAGAGAAACCTAATGAACCGTGTACGCATTTGTGATTCGTTATGAAACAGAACCATTTATGAAGAAGCTGATAACTGGTGATGAAAAGATGATTGAGAAACTTGCAAACAGGATGACTAGTACATAAATTTACTTCTAATCTCTGTAAACCTTAAAATATAAAAAATGGTTGTTTGAAATTATGGAAAAAATTAATTAAATGTATGAAATAAGGCTATGCGCTTGGATGCACGGGCCTATTTAGGTGTGAGTTTTATGTAGGCACATTTAGATAGAAAAATATATGTATATGCACTGTATACACATTCGTATATTCATATATGTGGTATGTGCAGACTTACCTGCTTACTGTTTGAAGCAAACCCAGACCTGAAATGGCCCGCTCAAGGCTGAGCTAGTCGTAAGATCTGATTACAATGACTGTATTGGTCTTGTGTTAAACTATGTTAACAAATAATGATTTATCTTATGAAATCTATAATAATCTAATAAATAAAATTCTCGTGTCACGGTGTTTGTAGTTAAACTCCTCCGAAATGGCTCGACCGATTCTCATGAAATTTTGGGTGCATATTGGGTAGGTATGAGAATCGGACAACATCTATTTTTTATCTCCCTAAATGTTAATGGTAGTCAATTTTTTTAGAATTTTTTTTTAAATTTTTAATGATACTGCATATAAAAATACATAAAAACCTAAATTTTCACCCAGCTATAACCAATCTCTATTTTTATATGGCAAAAACAACGCTTGCGGGGTCAGATAGTAACCTAAAATAATAAAACAATAACATTTACTTTTTAATTTCATACATACACATATAAGCGTAACCACATTCAAACACGAGGTAATTTAGTTTATTTTTATAATTTTATTTTGTCATTACGAATTATATATCCATGGTTAAGTTTTCTTTTTTTTCACTAATTGCTGTTACTCTACTTAACGAATAACCTATGTGATAAGAACTATTCAGGGTGGAAAATGCTGACAGCTGTAACACAGCTGTATACAGCTCTCAACGTTAACCTCTTGTAAACTAACACATTGTTAAAGCTTGAACAATTTGTATAAGAGTCAGTTGTAATATTTACAGTAAATAAATTATCTTTATTATTATTAAAAGTCACGCTAGCCGAGAGGTTTGGTGGTCGGAATTTCGAGTCAAGAGACCCCTGTTCGATCCCCAGGTGGCAGGCTCGTACCAATGGGTTTATCAAAAACTTATGTACGAATTTATCGTAAATTAATTATATCGTTGGCTTGGACATAAAGACGGGCTCACCACATGTCACGTTGTCCCAAAAATATCTTCGGTGGAAGGTGGGTCAAAGGGTAAGTCCCTTTGTCTAGACTAGACTTCTGTCTACCCCGGTATTGGGAACTGCGTGATGATATTTATTTATTTACATTTAAAACTTGCGTAAGGTTTAAAAAATAGGAAAAATATTTTATTATAAATTTTTAGGGGTCGTCATAAGATAAATTCTGTTATTGTGAATTTATTTAAAAAGGATACCAATTCGCTATGTACGTATGACTTGTATCTTGGACACTTAGACGGTGAGAGTATTAAAGAATTGTTGTGAATAAACCGTGGAGACATGCGGGTCGGGTGTGACGTAGGCCACCTAAAACTGTCCAGAGAGCTTATTTGCTTTACTATTGCTTTACCCGCGGCTTTGCTCGCGTTGATGTCTTTAAACAACGGTCAAAGTCTTACGGCCGTTATTTACTTCATTTCGCTTTAATTTTTAACACTTATATTATTGTTGAGTGTTAAGTGTATTATTGTTCAGTGGTAAGTTAACATAAAGTTTCTAACAAAAATCAATAAAATTTTGTTATTTGCAAATTTTTTTAAAAAGAAAATCCTCACGACATTACACACGTAGACAGTAATGTAGAGAACTAACCATCTTTCACCAAGTACCTTTTTACCAAAGGCATTTTTTTAGGACAGCGTGTCATGTGGTGAGCCTGTCACCGTCTTTATGTCCAAGCCAACGACATAAATGGTACAAATGTTTTAATATAAATCATTGGTACGAACTGTGGATCTAAATCGGGTTTTTTTGATTCGAATTACAATCAACCAACGACTCGGCTATCGTGAATAGTTTTACTATTTATTTTATACATACTCATATTTAACACCAGCCTGACAATAAGCTGATCTGGAGACCTGTTGGTCTAGCCATGAGACACGCACAATGATTTTTTTGTTGAAATAAAAGATATTTGTATAAAAAATTTAGAATAACTTTTTTCATGTTAGGTTATACTTTTTTTCCTTAATTTTGTTTAAATACAGTTTACTATTTTCTGTGTTGTCTCTTTATGCTGATCCAATAAACCTTCTAAATCAATGTCTTAGGTAAATGGACTTAATTATCTATACCTCTGTCTATATTGGGAATGGCGTGAAGATATTAGAAAGAATAAATAAACGTAATAGAGATGGATGTGGTCCAATTTGGCGATTAACAACGGGCTACAGAAGGAACTCTTTTGAAGAATATAATATGCATATTAGAAACTAACTGCACTCACACGCTGTACTTTAAATTTTCAATAATATGACGCACACGGGTGAACCGCCCCCTGCGTTTGGATCACAGAAAATTGATATATCTCATCGATTCTATTCTAGTAGAATAGACGGTGATTATATGGAATTAATGGATAATAATGAATAATTAATGGATTGACGATATGGATGGACGCACACACAACTGAATCCTAATAATCACACTCCTTAACGAATTTTATGAAAGTATAAATCATACGTATTTTTTAAAAACTTATCTATTTATATCGTTGGCTTAGACATAAAAGACTTAGATATTCTCACCACCTCCAAGTTGTCAAAAAAATATCATCGATGAAAAGTGGGACGAAAAGACGAAAGAACTTAATTTTCTAGGCCTCTGTCTACCCCAGTATTGGGAATGGCGTGAAAATATTTATTTAAAAAAAAGTCGGGATATAAACATGTCCCAAGATTCTATCACTAATCACTTCAAGGCATATCCTTGACCTTTAAAGAAAATTCAAAATTTTTCGTACTGTAAAACATAATCAATTTACTCTCCTCTTTAAAATTAACTTCGTACTCTTAAGTAATTAATTATAATTGTATCGCTGTTATGAATCAAGCGAAATCAGTCTCTATCATTAAAAACAAAGTAACTAAAATGGTGTGGCTCATTTTAAATTTAATATAGAAATATATTTCTTCATAAAGCTCACGGTAACATGAAAATCGATCCACGCACTGCGCATGTCACGGCGGGTCTATGCAGATATTCTGCTTATATAAAACGGTACTCGTACATAACCTTACAGTTATGATCTCCCCCATCTCCCTTCCACCACCCCGGCGCGGAGGAATGTAATTTAAAGACATTGTATCTAACAATAAAGCTAACAAAGTAATTATTTAATAGCATAGCTTATAAGTATTTACTTATTGTAAAGTATCGGTTTTTTTTTTGTATATGCCTGTTTTACAGGACTAAATAGTTTTTTTTAACATCATCACGCATTTTTCCCAATACTGGGGTAGACTGATGTCTAGACAATTGAGTAGTTTCGACCAACCTTTCATCGAAACTTCACACATCGGGACAGGTGAGCCCGCCACCGTATTAGTGTCCAAGCAACGATACGATATACTTATACATATCTATATAATGTAGATACATAATCAAATAAATAAATATTCATATATAATTGCAAATATATCTATGTAAATATATATCGAGTACATGCATTTATATTTTTGCCCCTAACGGGATTAGAACCCTCTACCCTTAATCCCAAAGGCAATAGTGACTACCAACTAGGCTATGTAGTCATCGTTCTATTATTTTACTATCACGTATTTCCCAAAATGGGGAGTCGAAGGTCTAAAAATTATATTCCATTTAGTGCTTTCCAACCAAAAAATAACTAAATGTGTATCGAGACAGATGGCTAGCCTCCCTCGTCTTAATGTCCAAGCCAAAGTAGTGTCAGCTTTCGTGGTTACATTTATCAGCATACATCAGTCATTTGTAAGGGCGAAAGAATCTGTTACCGAATTTAAATATAGTCTTTGTCATTTCTTTTAGACGATGTGTGGGTTACCTTTAGGTAACCCACACATCCTCTTAAAAGACTTAAAAGACTAAAGTCTATCGCCGTTATCGACAATTTAGGCGGATTATTCTTTTTACGCGGAGAAACTCATTAGTTAAGTAGTTCACAGACATACGATAGGGTTTCGGGAAATGTGAGAATGTGTTTGAGAATAAATTTGCTACTTTAAGTTACTGAATAGTGAGAATGTATTTGCTACTTTCTAACCGACGGTTTGCTAAGAAGTGAATAAGGAATAGTCTTAGTGGCATTGCTGAATCCGCTAAATCTTGGAGAATAAGCACAAGCTAACGATTAAGTTGACCACTGATAGACACCAAGCATCTAAATGCGAGGTGTGCTCTAAATTGAAAACAAGGAATATCGATTCTCCGTGCTTAAAAAGATGTTCACGTCTATGAATTATAAAAACCCACCTTCCACCGAAGACATTTTTGGGACAGAGTGACAGGTGGTCGTACACAAGTTATTGAAAAAAGCATTGGGGATCGAACTCGGGTCTCTTCGGTGTTTAGGTTTGCCGAACCTGCCCACTCGGCTATCGTGACTGTATTTCAATAATATTTATAAGAATAATGTACATATTTACATAGTGACAACGTCACATATATAGAAAAGTTTTTTTTCTATATTTTCATACAGAAAGTATTTTTTTACATTGACCCGGGAATCTTTAATAGAGCGGTTTCTTGAAAATGTTTTCCATAACAGAGCGGCTAGCTAACTTCAGTCCAAAAAATGGTGTAAACAAAAGCACCAAATCGTGCTTACTCCGGGATTTGAACCCAGTACTATAACATTTCTAATATTTCTTTCTAAGCCGAGCATCAGTCAACTTAGCACAGTTACAAATTTCAAAAACAGATCGGAGGGCTTACTTATAAGGATATTTTAACTGCTTTGTATTTATAGGAACGGTTTAAAAGTATGTACCTTGTAATTTCATGTTTCTAGGAAACTAAACAAAGGACTTCGCTATGGGTCCTTCGAAGAAGCGCAAAATAACCTTATTTCCCCAATCATTTTCAAAGCGTGGAAACTTTATAATAAACAATGAGAATACAAATTTATTAAGATACACAAAAAGTTACGATAGTCGAGTGGTTGGATGATCGGAATTGAAGTCAGAGATCCGAGTACGATTCCCAGGTGGCAAGCTCGTATCAATAGATGTTTCAAAAATGTAGGTACGATTTATATAGTTGACTTTGACATATAGATGGCGACGGCTGAGCCTGTCACGTTGTCCAAAAAGCCTTTAGTGAAAGGTCGGTCGAAAGGACTTAATTGTGTAGATCTCTGTCTACCCCAATATTAGGAATGGTGTAAAGATATTTATTTATTTTTTATTAACGAGTTAAATAATTTATAGTATACATTGTTGGAACACCCGTCGCATGATAATTTTACATTGAACGGGTGCGTTGCCCCGTTCTCGTGGACATTCGAAATACATTCAATTTACAATCGCTTAAAATTTATTGTGGAAGTTTTTTTATTTACTGATTTTTTGTAGACAAAGGCAGGCAAAGATCTCGACAATAAATCTTATGTATGTTTATATAAACTACCACGACTCGAAAAAAAAATCATAATTATTACACAATTTACTCTTCAATACATAAAATTATAAATGCATACATAAGGGCCTGTTAAAGTCCACTGCAGGACATAGAGGCCTATGGGGAGGATTTGCCATAATCGCCACGCTTGGCAAACGGATGGGCGATCGCAGTACCAGACCACTCGCACCGCAGACGTTGCTGCCAATCTTCGGTCTGATTATTTTGGTCTGATATTTTTAGAGATGGTTATCCCGCCGTCTAACGGTTGCCATAACGATATTCAAGGCTGTTTCCCTTAGTCGCCTCTGACGACACCATTCTTACCACATTACAGGTTCATCAATTATACATCATTACATAAAATGTCTTCAGTGGGTCGAAAGGACTTACTTAGAGGACTTGTTAAGACCTCTGTCTACCCGGTCTATCTACCTCTATGTATGAAATCATATTTTGTCATTTATTTTCTTTCCACGAAACTTCTTTATAGACAGACTATTTTAATATTTTGTTACCTTCGAGTAGCATATTGACTATCGGGAGATCCCACTCAAAATAAGCCAACATATAATTGCAATGAGTATACAACTCTATTCTCTTGTCTATGCCTATTAGCGTGAAAAATTCTCTTACATTGTTTACTGTGATAACAAACAAGACTTACAGAAAATGTAAACTGTAGATTATGTAGAAAAATCGTTGATCCTTTGGTATGATCGGAATACGCGGTATGAATCGACCTAATAATCTAATAAATGTCCAGCAGAGGGCCCTGTGAGCATGATTGCAGCGATAACATCACAAAAGTAAAAATAAATAAATATCTTCACGCAATTCCCAATACGGGGTAGACAGAGGTCTAGTCTAGACCATTAAGTCCCGACCCACCTTCCGCCGAAGATATTTTCACCGTATTTATATCCAAGCCATCGATATAATTCGTACATAAGTTTTTTGAAAAACCCTAGCCTAGTAGCCCTTGGTACTAGCCTGCCACCAGGTGATCGAACTCGGGTCTCTTGACTCGAAATTCCAACCACTCGGCTATCACAAAAGCATTTTATTTATATCTTGTCCTATAACTCACATTTCCGGCTATAAATTTCTTAGTAGCACGTTGGGCTTTCTTGGATGATTGGAATTCTTACTAGTAAGACAAGGTTGAGAGGTAGTAAAATAGTCATCAGACTAACCAGTTAATAGGTTCAGAGAATTTTGACACAAAAGGGTTACGTAGTATCTTTAATGTAGCAAATTATATTAATATGCTTGCAATGTTTTATGCTTTAGGGATATTTTTGTAAGATATATATTTTTGGATATCATGATATATAGGGTTTCTAGGTCCAACTAAGGCTCTTGAATTAAGCCAATTAACACGATATTTTTGTATTTGATGGAGTCCATTTATTTGAATTTATAGGAACTCGAAAATATTTTATGGGAGGATACTCCATACATTACTTTCGAGTAAATCACTATCTAAACAGAGCACGCCATGAAATGTCTTTGCAAGGGGAAATTTTCTTCCAGTTTTTATAAACCTTTTCCAACGAGTGTATGGTATCTGTCCTATTGGTGTTAGCTCTATGATACATAACCAATGTTTATTCGGGATCAATGCTCTCAATTTAAAGCAAACAAATTTTTTAAATCATCTGGTTGGTCGAGAGAGAGAGTTTTCAAGCATAATATGTATATACATTTTATAAATGCAAATTAGACTGGAAATCGAAATAATTATTTATACGTTTTAGAAAGTCAAATAAAACAGATAGATAGATAGATAGATAGATAGATAGATAGATAGATACATAGATAGATAGATAGATAAACTGTTTATTTGGTCACTATAGCTCACATACAGTTTCAACTAATGTTGTGTTACAATCATTACTTAAGAATAAGAATATAATAATTATGACTTTTAATTTACAAGTACTTCTAATTTTGTGCAAACGGCATCATTCAACAATAAAAAAATATAATAAATATTTTTACTTATACTTATATTTTGATATATATCGTTTTTCAGATAAGAACAACGGTTGCCAGGGCAATCTATAAAACAAATTACAAGTTAACACTTAGGCCTCTCCCATATGGAGGATTTACCACAAATCGCCACGCTTACCACGCGGGTTGGCGATCGCAGTACCAGACCACTCGCACCGCAGACGTTGCTGCCAATCTTCGGTCTGATTACTTTGGTCTGATATTTCTAGAGATGATTATCCCGTCATCTATCAGTTGCCGCAAGAATTATGGCACGGGACGAAAGGGAGTGGCAATATTCTCACACCGTTACCACACGGTTTTCTAGGTGCCGCCATCTCAAGGTCCCGGGTTCGATGTCCGGTCGGGTCAATGTAGAAAACCACTTTTTCTACATTTTCTCGAGTCTAGGTGTTTGTAGTGCCTTCGTTGTTTCCGATTCCCATACTTCAAGTGCTTCAGTGTCTTTCATTGGGATCGGAGCAATGTATGTGATGTTGTCCCTATCTATGTATGTATTTATTATTATTTATTTATATATAAATTTGACGACCTCGAGACGAGTGGCATACACACATACATCACTATTTCAATATTTTGTTACCTTCGAGTAGCATATTGACTATCGGAGATCCCACTCAAAATAAGCCAACATATAATTGCAATGAGTATACAACTCTATTCTCTTGTCTATGCCTATTAGCGTGAAAATTTCTCTTACATTGTTTACTGTGATAACAAACAAGACTTACAGAAAATGTAAACTGTAGATTATGTAGAAAAATCGTTGATCCTTTGGTATGATCGGAATACGCGGTATGAATCGACCTAATAATCTAATAAATGTCCAGCAGAGGGCCCTGTGAGCATGATTGCAGCGATAACATCACAAAAGTAAAAATAAATAAATATCTTCAAGCAATTCCCAATACGGGGGTAGACAGAGGTCTAGTCTAGACAATTAAGTCCCCGACCCACCTTCCGCCGAAGATATTTTCACCGTATTTATATCCAAGCCATCGATATAATTCGTACATAAGTTTTTTGAAAAACCCATTGGTACTAGCCTGCCACCAGGGGATCGAACTCGGGTCTCTTGACTCGAAATTCCAACCACTCGGCTATCACAAAAGCATTTTATTTATATCTTGTCCCATAACTCACATTTACGGCTATAAATTTCTTAGTAGCACGTTGGGCTTGCTTGGATGATTGGAATTCTTACTAGTAAGACAAGGTTGAGAGGTAGTAAAATAGTCATCAGACTAACCAGTTAATAGGTTCAGAGAATTTTGACACAAAAGGGTTACGTAGTATCTTTAATGTAGCAAATTATATTAATATGCTTGCAATGTTTTATGCTTTAGGGATATTTTTGTAAGATATATATTTTTGGATATCATGATATATAGGGTTTCTAGGTCCAACTAAGGCTCTTGAATTAAGCCAATTAACACGATATTTTTGTATTTGATGGAGTCCATTTATTTGAATTTATAGGAACTCGAAAATATTGTATGGGAGGATACTCCATACATTACTTTCGAGTAAATCACTATCTAAACAGAGCACGCCATGAAATGTCTTTGCAAGGGGAAATTTTCTTCCAGTTTTTATAAACCTTTTCCAACGAGTGTATGGTATCTGTCCTATTGGTGTTAGCTCTATGATACATAACCAATGTTTATTCGGGATCAATGCTCTCAATTTAAAGCAAACAAATTTTTTAAATCATCTGGTTGGTCGAGAGAGAGTTTTCAAGCATAATATGTATATACATTTTATAAATGCAAATTAGACTGGAAATCGAAATAATTATTTATACGTTTTAGAAAGTCAACTAAAACAGATAGATAGATAGATACATAGATAGATAGATAGATAGATACATAGATAGATAGATAGATAAACTGTTTATTTGGTCACTATAGCTCACATACAGTTTCAACTAATGTTGTGTTACAATCATTACTTAAGAATAAGAATATAATAATTATGACTTTTAATTTACAAGTACTTCTAATTTTGTGCAAACGGCATCATTCAACAATAAAAAAATATAATAAATATTTTTACTTATACTTATATTTTGATATATATCGTTTTTCAGATAAGAACAACGGTTGCCATGGCAATCTATAAAACAAATTACAAGTTAACACTTAGGCCTCTCCCATATGGAGGATTTACCACAAATCGCCACGCTTACCACGCGGGTTGGCGATCGCAGTAGCAGCTCAAACACTGTTGCCCATAGTCGGTCTGATTACTTTGGTCTGATATTTCTAGAGATGATTACCCCGTCATCTATCAGTTGCCGCAAGAATTATGGCACGGGAAGAAAGGGAGTGGCAATATTCTCACACCGTTACCACACGGTTTTCTAGGTGCCGCCATCTCAAGGTCCCGGGTTCGATGTCCGGTCGGGTCAATGTAGAAATCCACTTTTTCTACATTTTCTCGGGTCTAGGTGTTTGTAGTGCCTTCGTTGTTTCCGATTCCCATACTTCAAGTGCTTCAGTGTCTTTCATTGGGATCGGAGCAATGTATGTGATGTTGTCCCTATCTATGTATGTATTTATTATTATTTATTTATATATAAATTTGACGACCTCGAGACGAGTGGCATACACACATACATCACTATTTCAACATTTTCTCGGGTCTATCTTTGTGGTACCTTCGTTGTTTCCGAATCCGTAATACTATAAGTCCTTAAGCTATATTCTCCCTATCTACGTATGTATTAATTATTCTATACGTCCAAATATTATTATTTAAAACTTAAGTCTAAGACGAATAGACAGTGTTGTTAATAAAGTGGCGCAGAGCAGTCGGGCCGAGCGACCGAGTTCGGCGCTTATCTAATGCATGCAGAATTTGATGGAGTTTGACCCGGTTCGGTTATGATAATGACGTTCGCAACAAACTCGAATAACATTGATACGCCGCATTCGACTTTACGATTCAAATAACATTTACTGAACAACGCGAAACGTTTAAACCGCATTCAATTTGTTTTTGGCGGCCCATGTTGACGAGTAACTGGTACTGGGTTCGATTCGAATCGAACATTATTACATTGGTAAGAAACACTTTTCCTCGGATCTGGGTATTTGTGTTGCAAACGTGTGTTTTTTAGCACACGTGCTTCAGTTACTTTGGGTTTCAGGGGAAAGTATGTGATGTTGTCGCTATCTATGTATGTATTTATTATTATTTATTTATATATAAATTTGACGACCTCGAGACGAGTGGCATACACACATACATCACTATTTCAACATTTTCTCGGGTCTATCTTTGTGGTACCTTCGTTGTTTCCGAATCCGTAATACTATAAGTCCTTAAGCTATATTCTCCCTATCTACGTATGTATTAATTATTCTATACGTCCAAATATTATTATTTAAAACTTAAGTCTAAGACGAATAGACAGTGTTGTTAATAAAGTGGCGCAGAGCAGTCGGGCCGAGCGACCGAGTTCGGCGCTTATCTAATGCATGCAGAATTTGATGGAGTTTGACCCGGTTCGGTTATGATAATGACGTTCGCAACAAACTCGAATAACATTGATACGCCGCATTCGACTTTACGATTCAAATAACATTTACTGAACAACGCGAAACGTTTAAACCGCATTCAATTTGTTTTTGGCGGCCCATGTTGACGAGTAACTGGTACTGGGTTCGATTCGAATCGAACATTATTACATTGGTAAGAAACACTTTTCCTCGGATCTGGGTATTTGTGTTGCAAACGTGTGTTTTTTAGCACACGTGCTTCAGTTACTTTGGGTTTCAGGGCAAGGTATGTGATGTTGTCGCTATCTATGTATGTATTTATTTATTTTTTGTTAAGTAGAATAGCTCTGATGAAAACTGAAATAGAAAACCACAGAGGAAAGATGATAATTAAAACAAAAGAATAAGTTACATTCATTTTAAAAAAAAAAACGATAGCTACTGTATAGCATCCGAAACGTCGGGAAGTAAAATAGTTAAGAAAAACTAAATGAAAACGCGATAACATCCGATAATCGTTTTTTTTTAAATGTGTAGTGTTCGAGCAAATACAACAAATTATTAAGAAGAATGGGTTTTATACCTAACCGCGTCTGAATGGGAAACCATGGGGAAGGCCACAGTTATTGGGACTTTCTATTGCGCTTCTTTTTTTGCCAATCAAATTAATAATAAGGCATTTTTATTAAAAAAGAAAGACTTAAGAGATCACGATAGCCGAGTGGTTGGTGGTCGAAATTTCGAGTCGAGAGACCCGAGTTCGATCCCCAGGTGGCAGTACCAATGAGTTTTTCAAAAACTTATGAACGAATTTCATCGTTGGCTTGGACATAAAGGCGGCGACGGGCTCACCACCTGTCACGTTGTCCCGAAAATATCTTCGGTGGAAGGTGGGTCAAAGGGACTTAATTGTCTCGACTTGACCTCTGTCTACCCCTGTATTTATTTTATTTTATTTTTATTTAATAATTTATGTACACAAAAGACATACAACAGAGGATATATAATTATGAGGTGAATTTGTACAAAGGACCTGCTTATTTCTATAGAAATTTCTTCCAGCAGACCTGTGACTGGAAATTGGTTACAAAATAGTAGACAATGGTGTACAAAAAATGCATATTCCATAATCAAAAATACAATATACATATATATATACATACACACATAAATACATACATATATATATACATATATATATACATACACACATAAATACATACATATATATATACATACACACATAAATACATACATATATATATACATACACACATAAATACATACATATATATATACATACACACATAAATACATACATATATATATACATATATAAACAGATATACACACATATGTATACATATAACATACTTAAATACATTAAAATATATACATATATATATACATATATATATACATATATAAACAGATATACACACATATGTATACATATAACATACTTAAATACATTAAAATATATACATATAACATACTTAAATACATTAAAATATATACATATAACATACTTAAATACATTAAAATATATACATATATAAACAGATATACACACATATGTATACATATAACATACTTAAATACATTAAAATATATACATATATATATACATACACACACATACATCACTATTTCAACATTTTCTCAGGTCTATCTTTGTGGTACCTTCGTTGTTTCCGAATCCGTAATACTATAAGTCCTTAAGCTATATTCTCCCTATCTACGTATGTATTAATTATTCTATACGTCCAAATATTATTATTTATTTATTTTATTTAATAATTTATGTACACAAAAGACATACAACAGAGGATATATAATTATGAGGTGAATTTGTACAAAGGACCTGCTTATTTCTATAGAAATTTCTTCCAGCAGACCTGTGACTGGAAATTGGTTACAAAATAGTAGACAATGGTGTACAAAAAAATGCATATTCCATAATCAAAAATACAATATACATATATAAACAGATATACACACATATGTATACATATTACATACTTAAATACATTAAAATATATACATATATATATACATACACACATAAATACATACATATATATACGTACATAAATATCAAAACTAAGTATAATGAGAAATATATATATATTCATACTGCCAAGGAGAGATAATGATCCTTAACTCTTTTCTTAAAAGCAGAAATAGTTTTAGCATCGCGAATATTCGGTGGAAGCGAGTTCCATAGTCTTACTGCATGAACAGTGAAAGAGTCGGAATAGGAGGCACTTTTGTGGGTAGGGAATTTTAGAAGAGTTTTTAGGTGGGAACGACAGGGCGCTGAAGGTGGACGAGCAAAGCTGAATCGCTCGCGGAGGTAAGATGGTGCTGTTGGACAATGTAGAATATTAAATAGCAGACATAAAATCCTAGTGTTCTTTCGAAAGCGTATAGGGAGCCACTTGAGATCGTTGCGAAATTTAGAGACATGTTCATACTTTCGAAGACCAAAGATAAAACGTATACACAAGTTTTGCAAGCGCTCAAGCTCATTTAGAAGCTCCTCCGTAGCATCCAAGTAACAGGCGTCAGCGTAGTCTATGATGGGTTGAATGAGCGTTTGAGCCAGAGAGATTTTCGTTTTTAAGGGCAATATACCTTGAAGGCATTTTAAAGAATGGAACGAATAATTAACCTTGCGACTGACTTCACTAACATGAGCACGCCAGGATAAATTAGATGATATTGTTATCCCAAGATCCTTTATAGTGTCAGTATAAGGTATTTGCATATCGCCTAACTTTACTGAGCATATGGTAGAGAAATTTACGAGATTTCGTAATTTTCTAATTAATTCCCTGTATTGGGAATAGCGTGAAGATATTTATATTTATTTATTTATTTTACTTAAGAGATGATTAAAATTATCAAAAGAATTAAATGCAGATAAACAAGTAAGTCAATAAACATTCCATTACATGATAATAATGTGTATTCTAAAAGATTTGTTAAATACGTACAATGTCAAGTTTTGAAAATCTTTAGATGGCTTACTCTGTTGCACCCGTGCAAAGCCGGGACAGGTACACATACTATAATTATTTTTCTGTCATAGTGTTGAAGTTACATGTACTTCATGGACTTCATTTATATCACATTATATCTGCATCTTTCTTCATTTATAAGTAACTTTCGATATAAACTTCTGCCGTTATTTAACCTTTAAAAAAACGCCAATATAAGTGTATATCTACTATCTAACATTGCACAACGTTCTAGATGATATTCTAGAATGTTATAAAATGTTGTGGAATGCTCTCGAATACTCCCAAAATGGTCACGACAATTTTAGAAGTTTCTCGAAGGCACTACTTTTAACCCTTATATTTTTAAAAGCACCCCTTCAGGTAAAAACGGGAGCCATCTTGATAGGGGGACAGAGGACTACTACACCAATAACTCCCTTGAACGTACTGGGGCTCGTACCTGAAATTTAATAGCATCCTCATCGTACAATGTTTATTATAATATCTCATCATTTACCCGTGGCTTCGCTCGTGTTGATGTATTTAAATAACTGTCAAAGTCATAATCATTAGATAGTATATAACATTGGAATATTTTAGTGTAATATATTATTCATCAAACAAATAGAAACAGCTGACGCTAAATCTGTTTATTTGAATAGTGAAACTTCGTTTTGCCTTAATTATTTACACTTACACATACTCGTAGATCAAATGTCAAAGGGATCTCTGTAGTAAATAAAATTTTCTAACAAATAACAGAATGGCAGCGCACGACAAAAATGAGTTTTACGTGTAATTTTTGATATCATAAATCATATTATATATGTCATATTATTGTTACTTTTGTAGGGATAGCCAATTAAAAACAAATACGGCTTATGTTACTCGCTTATAATATAGCTTAAGTATTGTTGAAAGAATTTTCAAAAAGTATTTAGGTGTTGTAGCGTGAAACCGTAACAGACAAACTCACTTTCGCGTTTATAGTATTAGTTAGGATATATAGATTATTACAGCCATGAAAAAAGTCACGATAGCCGAGTGGTTGGGTGAGTTCGATCTCCAAGTGGTAGGCTTTTGCCAATGGGTTTTTCCAAAGCCTTTGTAAGATTTATATCGTTGGCTTAAACATAAAGACGGCAACAGGCTCACCACCTGACAAGTTATACCAAAAATATCTTTATTGAAAGGTCGGTTGGAAGATGGCGAAATAACCATCTCGAAAACTATCAGACCTATGAAAATTGAGGAGACGGATGATGGGCGTTTAAGGTGCGAAGTGTCTGCGATTGGCAATATGGAAATGCTTTATATGGGAAAGGCCTAGGTCCTGCAGTGGACTACTACAGATCGTTATGTATGTAGGGTAAGTCAACCCACGTTGAGGCACCGTAGCGGGTCCTTTCTAGTTTCATTCTTTTCTAACATTTCTATACTCTTTAAACTCTTCTACAGCACATTTAATATAAATCTGTAATAACTGGATGTGGACCACTCTAAAAAAGCGTCAACCAAATTTAGAATAGACCATAGGGAAATAGGAGTAAGCATATTGCTCTCTTGTTAAATAGGCAGATAATAATATATTAACTCAGACGAAAATGTCCCAAAAAAAGTCTTCAGTACAAGATGGGTATCCTTTGTACTACGAATGGCGAGAAGATATTTTTTAAAATTCAGACGAGCGATACAATGTATGCAGTAGTCAAAATAAACAATTTATCACACTTATTTAAAATTCTAAACATTGGGTGCAGTAGGTAACAGAACTGCGAGTTTGCATACATGAAATTTTATCTCCCGAAGATACGAAACGTGATACTGAATAAATATTAAAAAAACGGATTCATTCACAAAAAAAGGCTACGCTAATAGCTTTGTAAACTATGATTGATTCTTATTAAATAAAATAAAATTACCTAATAGGCGCTACTTACCAATGTGCGTGAATTAGAATGCTGATAAAATTTGAGGACTTTCCTTGAGGTTTCCTTGAGATTCCACCATCGGATTCTAATTTGGTGGCAATGTGACAAACTTGGAAGTATAGGCTTACAAACAAAATAAAATATTTTCGAAATCGGTCGATTTATGGCGAAATTCTTAGTAAGTAAAAAAAATACATTTTGATGAGCCAAACTTAAGTTGACCCTTACTGGATATAAGATGTTCGTGGCAGTTTCTGTCGACGAATCTTATGTTAATGCCTAACCGTTAAGGAGTGCAGTGGCTTCAATCGTTCTCTCAGCAGACATTGGTTATGAAAAGAGTTGGAACACTCAAAAAGCTTATAAATTTTGAGGACTTTTCTTGATTATTTTGGGATTCCATCATAAGATCCAGACTTCAAAATTAGGTCCTATTGTACATTGGAACCTAATTTGAAGTATAACCTATGTAATTGTAATGTATGTAGGTGTAAACTATACATAGAATGTAAGTATAATTATAAACTTTGTTTTTAAAAGTCACGATAGCCGAGTGTCTGGGTGGTCGGAATTTCGAGTCGAGTAACCAGAGTTCGATCCCCAGGTGGCAAGCTCGTACCAAGGGGTTTTTCAACTTTTATACCAATTTCATCGTTGGCTTGAACATAAAGGCGGCGACGGGCTCACCACCTGTCACGTTGTCCCGAAAACATCTTCGGTGAAAGGAGGGTCAAAGGGACTTAATTGTCTAGACTAGACCTCTGTCTACCCCTGTATTGGAAATTGCGTGAAGATATTTTTTTTTATTTTTTAAACTCTTAAATTTTCTAGAGAACCTCCTCTTCCTTAATTAAAAGTTAAAAATGGAGGCTCGAGCCTTGCTAGATCACAATGAGTTACTTGCTTGATAGTATAATAATAGACAATAATAAAAGTTCAAAAATAAGACGCCTTAATCGCCACGGCTGAAAAACGTGTAGTTTTTCTTTTTTGGTAATAATTTTGCTACGATTATACGTAGGAGACGAGAGTTAAGGGGAAAAATTATATTCTGTCGGTGACTTCGTTCGGACTTTACATCGAAATTCTCGCGGAAGTCTACTTCTCGAAGTGTAAAGAAGCATATATCCCTCAAATTCTTCTAATTAATTTAAGAAAAGTGTCCTATCCTATAGTTTACACTACGATAACATACGATTTGTTATCGTAGTGTAAACTATCTATATGTAACAAACACACAAACTATTGCGTGCATAATATTAAGAAGAACTAGTAGGAAGTGGAACTATTTCAATTACAAATTAATGTTATACGTTTTACGACACCCACGCTTATAAAAGACCCCCTTCTTTTCTTCCCGTGGGTGTTATAGGAGGCGTATATTCTTTGGACGTAAACACGCGGCACGGTTTTCTACTTATAAACATGTTGAAATACTAAATTTTGTGTTTTTTCCTGTTACTGATATTTTGTAACCAAAAACTTTTTTCTGTTATGTAACTCTCATGTTAAAGAGGCGTTGAAATCTTTTTCACTTCATCCCTAGGCAATGCACTCTCTCTATTAGGTATTTAATACACACCAATAGCAATATGCTGTGACGACATAGGATGTGATCGTAATGGTGAATTTTATGATAGCCTGGTTCGTATTGCCCTACATTTCGAAGCTGAAGATTCAAATCCTGCTAGGGATAATTATTTACTCAAGTACATAAGTTCTTTTTTTATATAGAAGAGGGAGGCAAACGAGCAGGTGGCACACGTGATGGTAAGTGATTACCGCCGCCCATGAACATCTTCAATACCGGAGGAATAGCAGATGCGTTGCCGGCCTTTGAGAAAGGTGTGGGCCTCCAGATACCTGCACTCACCAGACGAAACGCAGAAGTATGTTAAACTTCTACTTCACGCCGGTATTCTGTGAAGTAGCGGTACTTCCTCGGTCGAGCCGGCCCATGCATGCAACAACAAAAGCTGATGCGTGGCTCTACCACTGTTAAGTTCATATGAATTTGTGTGATGCATATGAACTTTAGTACTTGAGTAAATAATTATCTATGTAGGTACATTGTACCGTTGGCTTGGACACTAAAGCGGCAACAGATTCATCTCCTTTCGCGATGTTCTAAATAATCTTCGGGGAGAGAAGGAATTAATTGTTTAGACCTTCGTCCATTCCAGATAAGGGAAAATACGTAAAGATAAAAAAATAAAGACCTGACAGAAAGTCTACAGAACTCGAGTCTCTCGACATGTAATTCCGACCACCCAACCACTCGGCTACCGTGACATATATCGGCTAGATTACAAGGTTTTAACAGTTTTAACAGTGGTAGAGCCACTCATCAGCTTTGTTGTTGCATGAACGGGACGGCTTCAGCTACCTTCAGCCACACTGACCTCGTGTTTATCGTTTATTATGAAAAGCCATTCTATGCTAATATTTTTGTTGATATATATTAAATTATTAATTGAATTGAAATATATTAATTCTTCATAAAGTGTAATTATATAAAATATGGTATATATGTCCAAATCATTAAAACAAATATCTTTAATGCTGTACTTTAAGAAAAAATTTCCCGTTTCGTGGCAACTACGGGTACAAAATACAAGAAAAAAATTTCATTCCATATGCTAAGAGGTGTGAGGCTCGAACCGATCGAACCAAAAAAAACGATCATTGATACGAAACTGTCGTTGTTTCTGTGTTCTTCTGTTGTTTAACTGCCTTGCATTCCTAAATTATTACTATAATAAATTGCCGGAACATTTAAATAGATCGACATTAAATGAATTCAAACGTAAACTGCGTGAATGGTTATTGGACAAGTGCTTTTATTCATGAAATGATTTTTTTACGTATAAAATTAGGTAGTATAAGTATTATGAATTAATACATTTTTTAAATAAATTTTTCACCATTGACTCTTTGGACCATTTTTTTTATTTTAATGTAATGCTTTTTTTATAGAATAGGGGGCAAACAAGCAGATGGTTTACGTAATGGTAAGTGATTACCGCCACCCATGAACACCTGCAATGCCAGATGTGTAGCAGATGCGTTACCAGCCTTCCAGAAAGGTATGAGCTCTTTTCTTGAAGGTCCTTAAGTCGTATCGGTGCGGAAAAACTTCTGTCGGCAGCATATTCCATAAAGTGCAAGTGCGTGGCGGAAATTTCACCGAAAATTTGGCGAAAGTGGTGAAATGCCAAGCATCAAGGTGGTGTTGATGGAATTTTTGACTATGCCGTAAGGTACGATGGTGAAACTCAGTGGCTGGGATTAATCCGAACAATTCCTCGGAGCACTCCCCGTAGAACATCTTGTGAAAAATGCAGAGATGCAAAATCTTTCCGCAAAGTCGTATTCATGGTTGATTATTATTAATAATTATTATTTTAGCTGTTGACTATTATCTTTTCTAAATATTTTCTTAATAATTGTAACAATTAATGAACTTTATATTTGCATGTCGGTTACAAAACATGTTTCTGTCTTTTTGTTGTATGATTGACATCTTGTGTACACTGTTTCTAGCAAATAAACGATTGAATTGAATTACTTTTTTTTAATAAGAATAAATATACTTTATACTTATACTTTATTATTTTACTTATTATTTTTCCTTTCACGTTCTTAAGTATTCTGTAGGTATGTAAATAACTTCAAAGTTATAATCTTTATGATAGGAGAATTAATAAAATTATAACACGAATATTCCTCAAATAAATAGAAACGGCTAATGTTATATTTAATTGATCGGAGAGCTAACCTCTGGTGATTACTTATTGTAACTTAAATAAATAAATATCTTCAAGCAATTCCCGATACAGGGGTAGACAGAGGTCTAATCTAGACAATTAATCCTTTGACCCACCTTACACCGAAGTTATTTCGGTGACAGGTGACAACTTTTTTATGTCCAAGCCAACGATATTATTCGTGCATAAGTTTTTGAAAAACCCATTGGTACAAGCCTGTTACATGGGGATCGAACTCGGATCTCTTGACTTGAACTTCCGACCACCCAACCAATCGGCTATCTTCACTTCACTCACTATTTATTGTAACTTCGTTTTGCTTCAATCTTTCGTTAAAATTTTTACCCTTATACATAGTTATAAAGTCACAGAGTAAAAGCGATCTTCATAATAACCTAAATTTTCTACAGAATAATAAAATGGCTCCGCACGTAAAATAAAGTGTGAAAGGGATCTCCTTTCATACATATATTATTATACCTAAATTTAGGTAGATTTTTGAATTTAAACCTTTATAGATATCTAAATTTTCTAACAAATAAACTTTGACTTGTGGACAAAGTTTTGGTACCATGAGTTACATTACTGTAATTTAAGTATGGATATATGTTTCTGTAGGCATGTTATTACATTACTCGCTTATAATGCAGCATTCTACTTGTGAAAAAAAATTAAAATTGGTTCAGTGGTGCAGGCGTTACTCCTAACAAACAAAGTCACTTTCGCATTAAAAATAAGAGGAAAAATAAAAATAAAAATAAATATATTCACGCTGTTGATAATACTGTGGTAGACAGAGGTCTAGGCAATTAAGTTTTTAAGTTCTTTCGACCCTTTCTACCGAATACGTTTTTGGGATAACGTGACCGCTGATGTGCCCGTCGACGTCTTTATGTTCAAGTCAACGATATAAATCGTACATAAATTTTCGAAAAACCCATTGGTACGAACCTTGGGGATCGAACTCGGGTCTCTGCACTCGAATGCCGATCACCCAACCTATCGGCTATCGTGATTTTAAATATATAATATATCCCGAAAATATCTTCGGTGGAAGGTGGGTCGAAGGGACTTAATTGTCTAGACTAGATCTCTGTTTACCGCTGTATTGGGAATTGCGTGAAGATATTTATTCATTTTATTACGCTATTCACAATACAGTGTAAGATAAGTCTAGGCAAATATGTTTTTAAGTTCTTTCGACCCACTTTCCACATAATACGTTTTTGGGACACGAACCTTGGGAATCGAACTCGGGTCTCTGGACTCGAATTTCGATCACCCAACCAATCCGCTATCGTGATTTTAAATATATATAACATGAGCAGGGTGTAGATTAATGAATATACGACGAAGATACTAGCAAGCTTCGCATATTGCGCGTCTCTCGTACCGAGCAAAGTACAAATGAGATCGGTACCCACATACTTACATTTTCACAGAATGGAACGGGGCCGCTCTCGCGTATGCGCGCGCGGAATGTTAATCGTTCCACTGTACCCACGTATACATACGCGTCATTGTCGTGTGCCCCTTTTTATTTGTTACTACACGGCCCCCGGATGTTGGACAAATGTACTTTAAATAAGATGATGTATAAATGAGACACGATGGCCGTGTGGTTGGGTGATAAAATTATAAAATAAATATCTTCACGCGATTCCCTACACAGGGGTAGACAGAGGTAGTAGTCTAGACAATTAAGTCCCTTAGACCCAACTTCCATCGAAGATATTTTCGGGACAACGTGTCAAGTGGTGAGCCCGTCGCCGTCTTTATGCCCAAGCCAACGATATGATTCGTACATAAGAAATTCCGACCACCCAACCACTCGGCTATCGTAGCTTGTGGTTGGGTGATCGGAATTCCTATCAAGAGATCCGAGTTCGATCTCCACGTGGCAGGTTCGTACTAAGGAATTTTACCAAAATTTGTGTACGATTTATATTTCACGTAATCGCCCGACATCCATGTAATTATTAAACAATATATCTTCATTAGACACTAATTAATGTTCTACATTCGTGATGAATTCTTAATATTTATGCCAATATTATTAAATATTTACATGCTATTCAGACAACGATAAGCTCTCCACCTATCACGGTGTTCAGAAAAATGTCTTCGGTGCAAGGAGTGTGTCGAAATGAATTAATTGTCTGGACCTCTGTATACCCCAACATTGTGAATACTGTGAAGATATTTTTTTTATTACAGAGATGATTTTGCCATAATTAAAATACAATCAAATAATAATCTATAAACACATTAAAAGTCACTTTTACTAATTCCACATATATTTATATTAAAATACCTGACCGGTTTCGCCTTTATGGCATTATCAAAGGTTTTTTATTACGGTTATAATCTATTGAGATCGAAAACTTATCTCCAATTTTTTCTTTCTCAATTTTTTTTAGTTTTTCCTAAGTTTGCGATCTCAATAGATTATAACCGTAATAAAAAAACCTTTGAAAATGCCATATATTTATAGTATACAAAAATTTATGTCACTATCAGTATATGCTGGAGAAGAAAGGTTCTCGATTGGCAACCACGTACAGTCAAACGCAGTGTTGGACGACCCTCCACGAGATGGAGAGACGACTTGCAAAATCTTGCGGGAAGTCGATAGATGCAGGTGGCTGAGGACTGTTCACCGTGGAAAGTTTTAGGGAATGCCTATGTTCAGCAGTGGACTCTTGATAGGCTGTAAAGAAAAAGAAGAAGAAGAAGATGTCACTTTCCGCCATGCTTTTTACTATAAAATTATATTTTTTAATCACTACATTTTTGAATTTGTATTACATTATTTTCAACTTTTTAGTTCTAGGTGAGTGTTTATTTAGTTTTTTAGAACTATTCATTAGGAGTTATTATTTATCAACAAAAAGCCCCAAGCAAGACACAACCTGCAACCCCTAGGCCGCGATACTTAGAAGGGACACAACATCTCTACGAATCAGGAGGCTATAGTGGCATTCCTCGTACGCCAACCTGTGTAGTTGTTATGTCTATAACCTGTGTACTTGATATCAGATTAGAAATATAAAACCATTTTTATTGTAGTCGCTGAATGTCACATTTCATTAAAAAATTACTCCAAGTTCCATTGTTGGTATGCCCCCCTTCTGGTGGGTGTCGTAAGACGCGACTAAGAGAGAAGCTTTGACAATATCAAAAAAAAATACCAGACCGGTGACGGGCAGCAGCGTCTAAGGTACAAGATGTTTGATATTGCGATCTCCAGTCCGCTTGTCGAGCGTGGCGATTATGGCAAAACCTTCCACGGGAGAGGCCTATCTCCAGCAGTGGACTATTACAGTTCGTCATGTATATATGTATGTATACAAACTTGGGGCAAACCTTACAGGATTTATATGTCGGGTTAAACCTGTGCCGTTTGTGCCGTTACAGGAACCTTATTACAAAACAGTGGGAAATTAAAAAATTACAATCGATAAACGAATGTAGATAAAATCAAATCATTTATTATTTCTATAAATAAATGATTTGATTTTATTTGTAAGAGACTTAAAGACCCAAAAGTAAGGGGTAAATATTCAGTTAGTCCGGCGTACATAACAAAGTTGTTTGGTACGAATCTTTATCATAATAAAGATTTACTATGGCATCAGTGTAGAATTTATCAACCTTTTCAACCGAGGGTGTCGAAAGAGGCGACATGAGGAAAAGTGTTAATAATAATGTCCATGGCTACGAATGGTATTGATGGCGGGATAATTGTCTCGAAAAATAACAAGTAGAAAGACAAAATGGGTTCTGTGATCATTTTAATTTTTAGTTAATGTAATTTTCATTCCGTAAAGAATGCATAACAAAATAATGTAGATTAAAAATTAATCCGGTGTTGGGCGTCGTAAGATGTCTGATACTGTGAATACACATACAAAGTTCAGCGATTGTGGTAAATAATTGTCCTAATGAGTAAAATTTGTCTTGCAGATATCTTTTACATGACATTTAGTAAGTAAGCAAGTAATTTTGATTAGATAAGAATCTATAAGAAGAAAAATGCACTATACTGTCAAGTACTAACGGTATGAACAGTCCTATTTATAAAATCGTTGGAAAAACCACTCTGGGCGGAGGAGAAGCCTTGGTTAAGCTGGTTAACAAGCGTAAGTGTATCAAGATTGAAAGCGTAATAAAGCTGTTATGTCACGTCATACATACGAGTGGACAAGTGGAAAATGCCTCTACCTCTCCCAATTTAAAATATTTTATGGTATAAAGACGTGTAAGGATGGGAAGTTGAACGTATTTATAAACATTATTTTTATTAATTTATTTGCATAAATCCAAATTTGAAAAGTTTGAATTTGTTAAAAAAAAAAAAAAAAAAGGTTTGAAAATCACGGTTCCGACCACCCAGGTCGGAATTTGGAATCAAGAGACACGAGTTCTATCCCCAGGTGACAGGCTCGTACCAACAGGTTTTAAAATAAACTTATGTTCGAATTATATCGCTGACTTGGACATAAAGACGGCGACGGGCTCACCACCCGTCAAGTTGTCTTGAAAATATCTTCGGTGGAAGGTGGGTCAAAGGGTCTTAATTGTCTAGGCTAGACCTCTGTTTACCCCCGTATTGGGAATTGCGTGAAGATATTTATATTTATTTATATATTTATTTATGCGTAAATCCCTCAAATATTTATACTATAATACGTATGACTAGACTAGACCTCTGTCTACCCCAGTATTGCGAATTGCGTGAAGATATTTATTTTATTTATTTATAATACGTATGGATAGATTCTGTGTATACAATCCACTTAATTGGCCGACTTCCATGCAATTATTCTACAATCTATATTCATTAGGCACTAATTCATGTTCCACAGTCATGAATAATTAATTTTATATGAAATCGATGCTACTGGAATATTAAATTATTACCAGGGTAGAACCACGCATCAGCTATTGTTGTTGCATGAATGGGCCGGCTCGACCGGGGAAGTACCACGACCTCACAGAATACCGGCGTGAATTAGAAGTCTAATAAACTTCTGCATTTCGTCTGGTGAGTGCAGGCAACCGGTGGCCCTCACACCCCCCTCCCCCCATCTTGGGGGGGGGGGGCATTCTAAGGGACTTGCTCTAAGGATCTACGCATCTGCTATGCCTCTGGTATTGCGGGTGTTCATGGGCGGCGGTAATCACTTACCATCACGTGAGCCGCCAGCTCGTTTGCCTCCCTATTCCATAAAAAAAAGAAATATTTACATGCTATTTGTCCTTTCATCTTGGTGTATCGAAGAATCGAATGAAGAATATTCGCACTATTCTCGGTAATCTTATAAATGCGTAAGTTTGTTAGTGTGTGTGTTTGTTATATCTATCTTTACGCCGTTACGGCTGAGCGGAACTGAGCTGAGTGAAATTCGGAAAAGAGAAAACATGATTAACTTTGTTAATCTTACAAATACTATTTATAGTTAGAGTGCCTAATACTTTTTAGTAAGGTTATATGTACAATTTTTATCGATTTTAAAACATATAAGTTATACTAAACAATAATCTTAAATTTAATAAGCTTGTATGTATATGCACGATACAGCCCATTTCCCTATGTTGCCCTGTAAAGCTTATGTTCCATATTCTAATCATGTTTATTTGCTTATTTACATTAACAAGATTTAATAAGTATGTACGTGTCTGCGGTAGTCGTCGCGATGTTGTGCACATTTACAGGCAAGCGCGCGTGAAAATGAGCAATTCTCACAGTATTGTTTAGTAGAGAGTTTAGATTATAATGAAAAACTGATTTAAAGCAAACATTTTCTTGAGTATTACAGTAAAATATTATTAAATAAATTTATTTTGGTAAACGCGTTTTAAAGTTTTCCATTTCGATCAACACGAGAATGGTCCGTGGCATTAGGCATTTTTTAAAATTTAAGTGCAATTTGGATACCAAAATCCGGTAAAGCTTTCCATCTGTCACATTGTGACAAACAAGTTTTGTCACCTGACGTAGATTGCAAGGAGTAAAACTGTGTAGCCCTCAGTCTATCCCCGAACCGAACAAACACCTGAAGTGTGGCCGTTTTTATTGTAATTTGTTTTTTTTTTAACTTCGCTGTCTTGGGCCATTTGCCATATATGCTCAGCCTATCTACATACATCTATACAAATTGCACATTGAGAAGGTACATAATTATGGTTTAGATTTTGGCCATACAAATAAACTTCCACATTATTCGAAGATAATTCAATTATATTAAAATTTAAATACATCAAAGCTGGATCGTGTTAAAGCTATGAATAAGGGAAAAGTGAATTTAATTATTATTAAAAAAATTAACAATAAGTCTTACTTGTTAGATAATACGAACCGACCCTCGGGCTTACAACAGAAAGGAGGGCTTTTTTATACAAATGTATAAAAAAGCCCTCCTTGGCTGTCTTATACAAAGAGAAATAAGCTACATTTTTTATTTCAAATTTAAAATCTAGGACAATTTATAATTTGCTATTCAACTGTTTCAGCTAATAATTTAACGTTGTATTCTTAAATATGAAGTTATATATTGTATACATATAACATAATAGCATGGTATACATGAATGAAGTAATAGGCACGACAGCCGAGTGGTTGGGTGATCAGAATTCTAGTAAAGGGACCTGAGTTCGTTCCCCAGGTAGTAAGCTCGTACCAATGAGTTTTCTTAAAACATATGACCACTTTTATCGTCTGTTCGCGCAAAAAGACGGCGACAGCCATGCCACCTGTCTCACTTTATCAACAAAATGTCTTCGGTAAAAGGTGGGACGAAAGGACTTAGTTGTCTAGACCTCTGTCTAGTCTCTGTCTAGCGCTAGTATTAGGAATGGCGTTAAAATATGTTTGGTAAGGCGTACCCCACGTTCAAACAAGCGTTTAAACGTGGTGTACGCCTTCGTACATTAACATGCACTTGTAATGACTTCGTATACATCAATACATACATATTTATACTCAGGAATCATCCCTTACTAGGATTTTCTCCGGACAGGAAAGTATCCTTACATACGCTTCAGCTTTTTTCAGATTAATAATTTTTTTATGATACGCCGCCGCATAACCTGAGTACTCTTGAACTTTATTTTGTTGTTTCTTTATCTTCGAGCAATTTGTCCACATGGTTTTTAGAAGTGAGTCTCGACCTACCTCGACTCCTTTCATTGATCATTTCAGTGTTGTATATTTTCTTCGTCATTTAGTAATCAGATCTTATTTCATATTTTTCTCCTTGCTTTCTCTCTCCTCTATTTCTGTTTCTTGCTTTCTTTTTTGGTTTCTCGGTCGGCCAGGATAACGTTGCACTTGTTAGGAAGAGATCGTATTTAATTTGTATTAAATATGCGTCAAGGACTCATCTGACATCATCGCCGATATACAAGTAAGGAAGCAGCCATGTATGGCGAGGCGTGGTTTTTATTACAATGTTAGGTTCAGATATGAAAGCCATAATATATGATAATAGGATAAAAAAAGGTATGGATAATTCTAAGGTAGGTCTGTAGGCAGTAGGTTTATTTCTCAGGCAGAGGTCTAGACAATTAAGTCCTTTCAATCCATCTTCCACCAAAGACATTTTTTGGGATAACGTGAGAGGTGGTGATCCCGTTAACGTATGTCTAAGCCAACGATATAAATCGTACATAAGTTTTTTTTTAGAACCCATTAGTACGATTCTTGGGGATCGCACTCGGGTCTCTTGGCTCCAATTCCGATTAGAGAAGCACTCGGCTATCGTGACTGTCGATTTTGTAAAATAAATAAAAAATAAATATCTTCACGCAATTCCCAATACAGGAGTAGACAGAGGTCTAGTCTAGACAATTAAGTCTCTTTCGACCCACCTTCCACCGAAGATATTTTCGGGACAACGTGACAGGTGGTGAGCCCGTCGCCGTCTTTATGTCCAAGCCAACGATATAATTCGTACGTAAGTTTTTGAAAAACACATTGGTACGAGCCTACCAACTGTGGATCAAACTCGGGTCTCTTAACTCGAAATTCCGACCACCCAACCACTAAGCTATCGTGTCTTTATATGGTTTATATGGTTTATTTTGTATGGTGTTAATTTATAAATAAATGTATTTTAGAAGGAAATGTTAAAACTACGATACGCTTGTCGACTTAAAACGTATATATTTTTACTCCTTATTCGGTGACTAATAGGGGAGAGATATAATTTGTATTTGAGGGACCTTTCTTATTAAAATATGCAGAAAAGACCAACAATTTATACTTACTGAGTTATATTACCGAAGATATTATAGATATTAAAGAAGTTATATTACCTGTAAAAATAAAGAAACAATCATTAATTAAAGAAGACTACATAAAAAAAAGAATGTTAATAGATATTAATCTATTTCAACGGAAACTGACGGAAAAAGCTATTTCATCGACCGCCAATTTATAAAAAAAAATATTACTTAACTTAATTATGAAACATAACTTTTCTAACTTATTCTATAGACGTAGGTACACCAAGCAAGAATTTAATCGATTACTCTTTACAATATATTTTTATTTTCATCTTCACCCATTTCTAAATACAGGTGGTTAGAGGTCTAGACAGCTTAGTTTTGACTTACCACATTTTACAGGAGCTTATTCGGGACTACGTGACAGTTGGTAAGCCTGACGCCACCTTGATGTCCAACCCAACGATACAAATAACACATAAGAGTCGAAAAAACTTCCTCGAGGGTATTAAACTCGGGTCGCCCAATTAGAATTTAATGGTCGGAATTTCGTGGCAAGATCCCCTGGTGGCAGCCTCGTACCAATGGGTTTTTCAAACACATATGTACAAATTATATCGTTGGTTTGGACGTAAAGACGGCAACTGGCTCACCACCAGTCACTTTGTCCCTAAAAATCTTCGATAAAAAATTTAAAATATCTTCTAAAATGACTTTTTGCATTGATCGGAAATACAAAAAATGGCCGTGATTCTTTTTTTAATTTTCACACGTTTTTCCAGAACTACATATAGACTGCAGTCTATACAATGAAGTTTTTACGAATCAACTTCACCGTAGCTTATTTGGAACAAATTGCTGAGCCCATCTTAGTGTTAGTGTCCAAGCAAAAGGTACAATAATATAAACATGAATAAAATTACGATAAGTAAACATCCACGACTCCGAGTACAAACATTCATATTCAACACACAAATGTTTGCTTCCAGCGGGACTCGATCCCGAAACCCTTTGCTACAAAGGCTGATTCAACTACCAACTAGACTATCGGGTCGTCGTAACAATATTACTTGCTAAAAATCAATGACATAGTTGCTTAACATGAAGAAAAATGTCAGTAAATGACATAACTGTGAGTGGAGTCATTTCATTAGATATTCATAAATTAATGAAGAGCGAATGGTGAAGGAAATATGAAGTACGAAAGCTGGAAGGTGGTCGAGAAAGGTCGAGACTAATTTTCGACGACCAAGTGAGCACATTGCTCGAAGAGGGAAGGGTCAAGAGTACTCGGATACCCAGACGTGCGTGAATGAAGAAACTGATGAATTTGAAAGAAGCGAAATTGTGACACATCACAATCTATTTTCACTGGATACCCCGTTAGGGATTGTACGTGAAGACATTTATTTTTCTACAGGAATTAGCACTCCCTTGCTAATACATGTTGGATGGATGGACGGATAGGATGATAAATGTGGAACTTAATGCTGTAGAATTTGTTAAGCTCGTCTGTCACACCTAGTTAATAAATACAAGTAAAAAAATATGAAATACCTAAATGACCTCACAGATACCAAAACTATTGACGTTATTCGCACGGATTCATACCTACTACTACTACTATCTGCTATAGCTACTATTAATAAATGTAATATGATAGAGCTCAACATAGCATATAACAGCTACAACATTTAAAAATTATGTATCCACATTCATAGTCTTCTTGGGAAATACTTTTTAAGTATTTTTTGTCTTCCTGTACTGTACATGTTTTACTTTATGTACACTGGACCCACGATCCCTTTTCTAGGTTGCCTGCCGTTTATAGGCAATAAATCTGTTCAAACAGGCGTTTTTAATGTTTTATTTATTGATTATCTGTCACTTTTTGATGTTTTGTATTAGTGTACAATAAGGTATATTTCATTCATTGTCTCGATTGGACTGTATATAAATAAAATAAATAAATATCTATCTTCACTCAATTCCCAATACAGGCGCAGACAGATGTCTAGTCTTAGCAGTTAAGTCCCTTTGACCCACCTTCCACCGCAGATATTTTCGAAACAACGTGACAGGTGGTGAGCCCGTCGCCGTCTTTATGTCCAAGCCAACGATATAATTCGTACATAAGTTTTTTAAAAACCCATTGGTACGAGCCCACCTGTATATAAGGGCGAATATTAATTAACTTCATGAGTTTATAGGCAGGTAAGCACGCCGGTATTCCTAAACAAACTCATAAAGCATCGCGACACAAATTCGAATAATACCCGACCCGCCCATAAACATCGTCGAATATCGTTAAAAAGCGAAGGCTCGCCTTGATAGTCTGCCAAGGAGCGTTTATTTTTGTAGCGAAAGTCTGCGCGAGCGCATACTCGGAAAAAGAGCCGTTAGCCGAGCGTCCCCGAAGGCAACCGATGACGCCCGACAACAATGCGCGTACAATAACGCGAATAGCACTCTGCGGTATTTTCCTAATTAATAACAATATAATGTAAAAATAACACGCAATTCCGTGAATTTGTAGTACTGTTTACTTCACTTCGTTAAAAATAAGTATTTATAACTTGTTTTTTATGTTGCTAGCGCATTTAATCCGGTATATTATCAGTCGGTACATTGTCGGTTTTGTTTGTCTCTGGCTATTTACATTATCGTATTGAAGACGCTAACCCCTCGGTTTGGTTGGCGCTGTGTTTTTTTCACTCCTTATTATTATTACTTGGCTCGTATCGCTTGGCATGCTCAACACAGTGTGTGCACCCGTACCACTCAATTATGCTCTACAACATTGCTCGTTACAGATTTGTAGTCATGCTTATTATTTTATGTATTATCGCTATTAAATGTTCTACTTTAGATGGATTTTGATAATTGTTTTGAATTCGTGTTTGAAAAATATATCGTTATATATACAGTTTAAATCATTTTAATATTTCGCTCAAGTCACTTTAATCGAATGCTATGCATATAGCATAATTTTAATATTTAATAGCAAATTTTAATATTTTTTAACTTATTCCGTTTAGGTCAAGTATGTAATACTACTAAACGGTATCTAAAAGTATACGGCTGGACGTAGCCCCCTCCTAAAGGAGGTTCTGCCAATTTAAGCATTTTTGTAGCTTTTATGATAAATTTTGTAAGATAGAGATGTTATGAAATTACTTATCACAATTCCGGATGCAAAAGTAATTCGACACACCAAATGACCACCATGTAGTATACAGTATAGTGTAGTGTGGACAGTATAATTAGGGAATGCATCAGTAGGAGGGAGAGTGGTGTTTTTCTTCCCTTCGGACTAAATATCATACACCATTTATTGATCATGTATGCGGAACTGTATAAGGTTATGTTATAAAATGTCTATAATAATGAATTTCCTTAAAGTAATGCCTAAGTCTTTTAATTAAGAAAGTATTCCTGATATAATATTATACATATTCACATAACGGCCTGTTAAAGTCCACTGCAGGACATAAGCTGCACTGCAGGACGCTTGGCAAGCGAAGATTGGCGATCGCTGCACCAGACCACTCGCACCTCAGACGCTGCTGCCCATCTTCGGTCTGATTATTTTGGACTGATATTTTTAGAGATAGTTATCCTGCCATCTATCGGTTGCCATAACGATATTCAAGGCTGTTTCCCTTTGTCGCCTATTACGATACCCACGGGAAGAAAGGGAGTGATAATATTCTTTCACCGTTATCGCACGGTCCATAAATATCATTACATTTCACATATAAAACACATTAAAATTCACTTTTACTTATTCCACATTTATATTAAATATCTTCACGCAATTCCCAATACAGGCGTAGACAGAGGTCTCAAGATAATTAAGTCCCTTCGACCTTCGTCCCCAGCTTCCACCGAAGATAATATTAAATATCTCGGCTATCGTGACCTATTTTAATAATAAATACTGGTAATTATATCTGGTATAAAATAATAGAATGTAACAATTAAAAAGAAAAGAATATGATATATATTTAAAATAATTTGCATGCCATACGAAGTGGCAGATTATGTACGTAGAAATGTTTTAATAATTCTGATGTACGTAATGTTAATACTCGGAACAAACACGAACTTTAAACGCCGGTTACTAGACTATATTGTAGTGTGTACGGTTCTACAACAAAATCCCAGTAAATGTGCAAAGCATGCCTATGAACATGTTCAAAGTACTAAAGAAAATTTTTATATAAAGGGTTATTATAATATAAATAAATACCCATACGAATGTGTTGTCCACTCCCATGTTATATCAAATATTATGTTGTGTGTTGATTGGTTAAGTAATAATATGAATATATTTTATTAAACAATGTAATTTTTGTAATGGAAGTATGGAGTTTTTTCCGGCTGTTTAGTCTAGTCAGTTAGAGGAACCTCTTTATGAGGCGGTGGTAAATTCAAAAATAACTATTGACGGATGTAATGGATGGCACTTATTTTAGGTCAAGATTAGATTATAGCAAGAAATAAAGGTATATAAGACCTTTTGTACTCATTCTAAGCAAAAAGAATAATGTTACAAACTTACTTCAAATTACAACTTAATTCAATCTCTATTCAAGCTTTATTATAAAATACCGCGGTACACGAATAAGTTACGACCATAAAGGTCAGGCGTGGGACTTAAATAGAAGTGGGCGAGAAAGGGGGAGAATACATGATAAGCTTTCTTTGTAATTTACAGTTGTGTTAAACAAAATACTGTCTATAAAGAATAACACAGAGAAATATTACCTTTGTGGCGAACTTAACATTAAAATTTTTATGAAAATATACAATTTCATAATGTAATATATTTTTTGTTTGCTTTAAATTTGTTTATTTATTTTTTATATAGTTATAATATTGTTTACAATGTGTTACTCTATGTGATGACTAAATATTCTTTGTTAAAAAAAATAAAACGCTTCTTACACTTTTCTTTTTTATCTTCTGTCTGATGTGCAAGGTTGTTCAGTGTAATTAATATATATGACTTTATATGCTAACACTTAGTTTTATTTTACGAAGACTCAATACATAAAACTTTCTTTCCTTATTGATGTTACTGACTAAACATCTATGAGGATCTCATAGTAACTTTAAAGACTAATGGTTAGACTTATTTCAACGAAATTTCATTAGACTGATTAATTAGTTCATCTATACAACATTTCATTGATCTGAAAATCCTCTTGTACCAAAAATATCTTCGGTGGAAGATGGGTCGAAACGTCTTAATTGTCTAGACCTCTGTCTACCCCTGGCGTGAAGATATTGAAAAGCCATTTCGTAAAGTTGAATTACAAAGAAATTGTTAAAGACAAATAATTGTAATTCACTGTCATTATGAATTCGGCAAGATTGAAAAACCAACATTTTGAGATCATTTGGTTATCAGCTGTATAATAACTTTGTAATAACAACTTTGAAATAATATGCCTGTTAAATAACCATTTCTGCTATAAAACTGTGTACCAAATTTTTCACGTGAGAATTAAGGAGCTCTTAAATCTATGAAATGGTTTCAAG
Source organism: Sericinus montela (assembly GCA_029286605.1). Lineage (NCBI taxonomy): Eukaryota > Metazoa > Arthropoda > Insecta > Lepidoptera > Papilionidae > Sericinus > Sericinus montela. The sequence goes on from JAGSMR010000040.1 coordinate 9,420,886, forward strand.
TATTGTGCATACTGTGGAGTGTGCATAGCCAGCAACCAGGGCTTTAAAGTTGTGCTGGTTGGCAAAACAATTAGGACTAAAAGATTTAGCGAGCGTTTTATTGAACATTATTTTAATAAAAGTATTTCCTGAATTTTAGGGTCTAATCATTTTATGTCTACAATTATTAATATACAGATTAATAATATAACATACTGTTAGAGGTTTACTTTTAAAGGAGCATTATGAAGATTATTTTGTTTACACATTCGGATATTTTCCACATTATTGGTAAAATGTTCTATTCAAAGTGTAGACAAGAGTAGAAAAACGAAAAAATCTGGACGCATACAAATATTACTTATTTATCAATCGCGTGGCACAAGCTTACAGCGTTAATAAATTGTTACATTATTTAAGAATTCATTACTTTTGAAAGAGGTCAACGACTCGGCGTTGCTGTAAATCTCTCGCGAGTTTCCAACTGGACCAGCCACTACCGCCATCTAGTATTACTACAAACAACTTAATTCTAATAGTCCGCACTAAATTTTTACAGTGACTTTTGAAATGTTGCACTTATATAGAATCGATGAAAATCTATTATAATATTAAATTTTAAGTAGTATTATATTTTCACGGGAGGTTCATGAGTACTCGGGTACGTGTATGAAGAAAATGACGAATTTAAAAGAAGAGAAAGTGAGATCTGTTCCCTCTAGCTATTTTCTTAGTTCGACTTGATCTAGTATAGGATCATTTATGCAACATTGTAATGTGTCAATTTAATTTAATTTAATTATATTGTGATAGATTAATATGCTGTAGCACTAGCAAAATTTGTGGAGGAATTATTAAAAAATAAAGAAAGTCCTAGCCTTATCTAGTTACTTATCATGATTACGCACGTTTCTGATGATAATGGTGGTCTTAGTAATATTGACCTTCCCGTCTCCGTATTTGTTCACATGGTATAGAAAGTTAGTGTCGGTCTTCCTTGGCCACTTTATTATATACTATTTTATGTTATTCACTATATTATATTCTACCATGTTCAGTGAGGTAAAAAGGAGAAAGTTGAAGTAATATAATCGTTAATGCACTCTTATATATATTATCATATAACTATGTTTAACTATTATATAACTATGTTATGGTTATGTTAAAATCTATGTTGAATATAAACACCCATTCTTCGAAAAAAATTAAATCATTTCGTGAAGTGATTGGTGAAGTTTGAAATGTGGTAAGGCTGCGGGACTACGGCGGAGTTATGGCTGAAACGACGAAGTATGGTGCGCCTCGCATATGGGACATCTTCAGCTTCCATCTGTAATGCAATTTGTGCTGGATAGACGGTTGAGGTCCCAGATGAATGGCGATCCGCAGTGATTGTGCCTTGAAAGGCAGGAAGAAAGAAATAAACATTTATTGCACACAATACGCCGTAATAAATAAAATAATAAATAAATAAATATGAAGACATTTATTTCTTTATTTACGCAATTCCCAATACAGGGGTAGACAGAGGTCTAGTCTAGACCCCTCGACCCATCTTCCACCAAAGATATTTTCGAGACAACGGGACAGTTGGTGAGCCCGTCGCCGTCTTTATGTTTTGTAAATCATTGTGCATTTTACAAATCATTATTCTGACAAATAATGATTTATAAAATGCAGTCACCACAAATTTTTAATTATTCTAGCTCCAAAAGCGTGTTGATAGGTTTTTTTAAACTTATTATGTACACTAAACTAGACCTCTGTCTACCCCTGTATTGGGAATTGAGTGAAGATATTCATATATATTTTTATTATTTGTCAGTAAAATATTCACATCAATTGACATCCAGCTTATAATATTACGATTTTTTCCTTAAAGTCATGATAGCCGAGTGGTTGGGTGGTCGAAATTTCGAGTCGGGAGACCCGAGTTCGTCCTCAGGTGGCAGGCTCGTACCAATGAGTTTTTTAAAAAACTTACGTGGGTCGAAGGGACAGGGAATTGTCTAGACGACCTCTGTCTACCCCTGTACTGGGAATTGCGTGAAGATATATTTTATTTTATTTCCGGATAGTTACAAAAAGGTGTTTATATTTATTTTTTCAAACTGTTTAATTTACTTTTTCGTAAAAGACAATTGGAAAAAGCGTCATACGACGCAATGGGTCCCGATAATATTACTTGAACGTTTGTTTCGTTTCCGCGAAGTGTATTAATGTGGTTGGTTTATCTTGGTTACCGCAATGAGGTAGTAGGGCCGCCAAACCTGCCTTTTAATTTGCTTTTATGTTTCCTCGGTTTTGTGCTTTGTGATGTATAATTAGGTATATTCGTTAATTCATTCTTACTTACTAATCTTCACGAACAGTCCCTAATGGAGTAGCTAGAAAGAACAGATCAGATGTCAAGATGCTTACATACCTCTTTCGTTTCTTTCAAATTCATAATTAATTTAATTCGTTTAATGCTTAATTAATACTGAATCTGAACTAACCGAAAACTTAAGAAATAGCCTTCAAAGATAATTTTAAATATAAAGCGTGCATTTCATTCCAAAAAGGCGTGAAGATAGAAAAATTACAGAACATTCAGCTTCACACTGCCTAAGTATTTTGTGTATGACTTTGGCTCATCACAAATGCAAAAGGTACGCAAGTATAGCTTACGTAACGGCATAGGTACTAACATAACGGCCAGCAATGGTCCACCGTAGGGCAATGGCTTCTCCCACTCGTCTACGGAGGTCGTCAAAAAAAAAAGAATGATTAAAACGACATCCATTTAAGCTTGCACTTGGTCACACCGATTAGTTAATTATAACATACATACATAAGGCCTGGAAAACAGCATTGGTTATGTATAGGTTGCCATAATTGTGACGCTTGGCAAGTACATTGGCGCAGAACCAGACACTTGGCCCATTAAACGCTGAGGCCTGTCACACGAGCCTGTGTGCAACAACACTGCTACATTTTGTTGTTGTATTATTCAAAACGGAAATCTATCAGTTTTGTGATTTTCGGTGTTTCAGACTTTTCTTATGATCGCGAAAGAAGGCATATACATATACATAGGCATATCATATCCATTTTATATCCAATATACAAGTCAAAATAACAGATGTTATAACTTTTAAATAAATAAACAAATATCTTCTCGCAATTTCCAATACAGGGGTAATTGTATAGTCTAGACAATTAAGTCCCTTTGACCCACCTTCTACCGAAGATATTTTCGGGACAACGTAACTGGTGGTGAGCCCGTCGCCGTTTATGTCCAAGCCAACGATATGTATTGTACACAGGGTTTGAAAAAACCCATTGGTACAAGCCTGCCGCCTGGGGTACGATCTCGGGTCTCTCGACTCGAATTCCGATGAACCATTCGACTATCGTGACTTTTTATTGTTATAACTTTTAATGTAAAAAAAAAATGTCTTATGGGGATCTTCGCGTCCCAAAAAGCTAAATTATGTACAATTTTTATAGCTTAAAACTCGTATTTAAAAATAAAGTGTATAAAGATTGTATTTCTACGATATCAGGTTTTCAAATCGGCCAAAATAAACAATTATTATTGATTAAATATATATGAAATTATACAGCAACCACTAAAATTGCGAATAATAATTGACAATCGCTTTTTAAAGTAAATTCAAAAGAAAAGATAGATAATTAAATAACGAAAATTTTTTCAGTCTTAATTTTTCAAAAATAGTAGAATTGTATTCCTTCATAAAGTGTATAAATTTATGCGAGCTCATTTGCAGCCGTTTTTCCGTGATCCGCGGGATAGTCCAGATAGAATAGAGCATGATATTCAAGGTGGCTAAGCGAGAGAACCACCTTAATTGTATGTAGGAGTGGCAGCATCTACTGGCGAACGATTTGACTAGGACCACAAAACGGTTTGTTAAATTGTAAATATTGATTAGGCGTTTAAATGTAATGAACGGAGCAATTACTGACTTAATTCAGTTGGTTTCGTATTTCAAAAGTAAATCAATCTAAATTTGTACCTCACCTAAAATGAGAAGTGGAGGTATCTGCGATGAGAGAGTTATGAAAAATCACTTCATCTTATATACATCCACCTTATGATATGGCGTGGGAGGCCATATCATAAGGTGGGCTATTTAGCTATTTATTTTTATTTATATATAATATAGCTATTTATTTTTATTTATATATATAATATAGCTATTTATTTTTCCAAAATAAAGACGATATGTTAATTTTCAACAAGTGTGATTAAAAATGGAAAGATAGAACGACTACAAATAGATTAAACCGTAATCATACAATCACTCTTACATACAAATCCAAAATAACTCATTCGCATTGCTTCTTACAGGAGATAGCCTAAGATATGATCGTAGGGTTAGTTTCGTCTTGGTAACCAAGCGGGTTATTTTTTAAGGCGGCCATATGCGTACAAATTTTGGCGAATGAAACCTTTATACTGAAAATTTAAACCTTGGGTGATACAACAAACATCTGTAAGAGTGGAATTTTAATGCTACTACGATATAAATAATAAATAAATATTTTTTTATTCATGTGTAATGTTGTACTATGGTAGGTGTTATAGGAAAACGTCCTCTTGCGTGAATTCCATGTTTAATTATCATCTTAATCCTAGTTTACAATTATAATGAAGCCTTATATACTAAATGCTATGCTAATACTTTGCTATGCTATGCTATGCTATAATATATAAGTATACACACTTCACATGTATATTCCCAATACTGGGGTAGACAGAGGTCCAAAGAATTAAGTAACGACTTAATTGTTTAGACTTTGGTGAAAGATGGGTCGGACGATCATTCCACCTTTCACCGAAGTCCATTTAGAACAACGTGATAGCTGATATTCTACTATATAATTTCATTGATATTACATCCTTACCGGCTATAAGCAATAAAAACATGAAATCGACGTATTGCATGTTCAGACATCAATAAATTTCTTCGCACGTGTAAATTTGCGAAAAGTTATTGGGAAATGTTGAAACAATGTAAAATTTGAGGAAAATACGTATTTCTAGCTAGGAAAGAAATCTTTTCAGTACTCCAAGATACCAGACAATAACGATGGATTTTTCGATTTTCTCTAAAACAAATCATGTCTTCAAAATCAGCCCAAGATGTGGAGCCGTTCTCACTTCGTAATCTACTAATATCATAAAATAGATTTTTAAACTATATATACTACTAATTTATTGAGTAATATTTATTTAATTTTTAAAATATATAAGTTAAACATCATTCCACCCGTTTCATTAGTTTTTTTTCTATTTCTCTATAATTTAATAATGATACTACAAAGCCTGGTTTTACTTGCCTAATACTGCGGTAAGGGGAGTAAATTAAATTGATCTGCGTAACATAGATTCAGTGAGAAAATAAACCAACAATTCTTTGCGATAGCCTGCCAGTTCGCATGTGTGAAATTTTCAAGTCTCTTTATTGATTTTAATGAATTTGAAGAAACGGAAGAACAAAGATTAATATGCGACTCGATAATCTAATTGGTCTAGGCTAAGGCTTGCCGTCTAGGCTAAGGTGTACGGGTTCGAATCCCGCCAGGGACAAACATTGGTGTGACGAATATGATATTACATGAATTAAACCTATTGGCACTAGACACACGAGCCTACCATCTGGGGATCGAGCTCCCAAGCTACGGCTATGGTAGGCTGTGACCCATCACTTGACTCGAATTCCGATCACTCAACCACCACTCGGCTATCGTGAATTATATTAAGGCTGAGCAAATATGTATCCAGTCAGTTTCTTAATTCGCGGAAAGTGTCAATCACACTTTCCGCGGAGATTAATACTATCTTATAGGAGATCGTCATACCCTCTGACCACTCCGTTACTCCAAGATGCAGAACACAATTCCACACTCTTACACTATTAGGCTATTGAGGAATAATTCGCCGCGTCTTCTGCGGTTTCTCGAGTGTTGTACTATGTGTGTGGTTGTATGTTTTAGCACTTCGAGTCGTGTGAGGAACGACTAGAAGTGTTGAAACATACTATGAACGAAGTTATTCGAACGAAGTTTTCGCGGTTTCTGTAAAATGTATTTGACAAAATGTGGATTGCAAATATGAATTGCATACTCTGCAAATAGATAAGATAGGTCATAGATAAGTTTTTTTGGATCATCAGCATATTTTCTGAAGTTCGGATTCCAAGAGCTTTCCTGGTCATATAAAGCCTTCCTCGTAATCTTTTTTAATGTTCTTACCATTACAATCATTTCTCAAATGAGTCTGTGTTCCTATTTTTAGTAACAAAGCAAAACCTAATTTTTGAAGCAGGCGGGGTTTACATTTATATAGTACTATACTTTAAGAAAGTCAGATTTATGACCAATTCCATTCATTTATTTATATAATAAATTAATCATTAAGAATGTATTACTACATGTATATGAATATATACAGAACATACACCAAGTTATTATTTTTTTACAATTTTTGTCTGTCTGTTTGTTCAGGCTAATCTCTGATACGGCTGGACCGATTTTATCGTAACGTGAAGGAGTAACATAGGCTACTTTTATTTTAGAAACATAATTAGGGTCCCGCGTTAAGTGTCAAACTGCGGGCAAAGCCGCAGCTGGTAAGTAATAAATTAATTCCTTTGACTAGTTTGCAACTTCATTCAAATCATGTTGGAAGAGGTCATAGTCTAATAATACTTGTACTTGCAAATGTTTGAGTGTCATCTGCAAAGATTTTGACATTAAATTGACGACCTTCGTGAACGAGTGGCGGACACACCTGTTTTTAAGGTGTCGTCAGCTATGAGGTCTTAGGTTGGAATCTACATTTGTCGGGTCCGGGTGTATGTGGGACCTTCGTTGTTTTTGATTCCATAATAAAAGTGCTTAAGCTAGTTACTTTAGAATGAATGTAATGTTGTCTTTATTTATGTATCTATGTACGTATTATTATAATTTAAAGCAATTAGAAAGGATATTTGTAGACGTTTCATGATGAATTGCCACAATTGATGTATTTACGTCACGTCTTCATGTTAACATATTTTTAGGCGCTGTTGATCGCCAATTTTGTTATATGACAATTAATATAAAATTTTCTTTATTTCAATCCACGTCACATTTAAATAAAAATCCAATTAGTGTCAGTACAGGCGACTTGACTGACCGCAATGACACGGGGTCAGGTGACACAACACATCTCCGGGGTTTACGAGGGAAATAATTTAACTGGTGTTACGTGACTGACCTTATAACACTTGAATACGTAGACATAATGTCTCAGGCCTAATGTAATTAAAATATATGCTGTAATATAGATCAGACGCACAGTCCCTAACAGTGTAGACAGAGAGAACAATTTCACGATCCTTACAAACCGCTTTCGCTTCTTTATCATTCTCTTTATACACGCACGTCTTGGTATCCGAGTACTCAGGACACTTCACTCTTGCAGAAATTTGCTGACATGGTCTTCGAAAGTTAGTCTCAGACATAATAATTAAATATCTACACGCCATTCCCAATACAGTGGTAGACAGAGGTCTAGAAAATTAAGCCGTTTCGATCCAAGATATTTTTGGGACAACGTGATAGGTGGAGAGTCCGTCGTCGTCTTTATGTCCAGGCTAACGATATAAATCGTACATAAGTTTTTGTACAAATCCATTGGTACGAGCCTGACACCTGGGGATTTGCTGCTGCTGCTTGCTGGGCTGCTGCCTGTCTCTCGTCACCTCAATTCCAATCTGCATTTTTCGAATTGTTTCCCTGCCATCTTCTATTGAATCATTTGAATCTACAGAATCATTTCATTGTAGAGTTTTCTCTCATTAGCCTTTTCGAGACGCCGTTCGTGTGCGTGCTGGTAGGTTCCATACATAATCGAAAAAAAAAAAACTTTTGCCGCACCCACAGGTATGCGCTCGTATTTTATTTATTTATTTATTTCTCTGTGCATTCCCCATACCACCGTATTTGGTAGCAGTCAAAAATCTAGACAATTTCGTCTTTTCGAGACACGTCTCATCGGAAACGAGATGTATACTGGTTTGGAAAAAACTTATTTACTAAGGGCCTTCGTCCCGGCGAAGGAAATCTCGAAAGAAAGTCTCCTGATGCGAATCGCCCAACAACTCTGCTATCGTGGTGTGTATTAAACCTCGGTCACTTCTCAACATTAGGCTACCACGCATAACATAGATAACCAAACGAAGATACAATTTTCTTTTACAAGTTATAAATTAATTGGCGCGTCAAAGGCGCGTGAAATATGCATTTGCTACGGAACGGTAAAGGGCATGACGCTCTTTACTACCTTGCCTGTGCCTCTATTCGATTATATACAACACACGTATGCTTTTATTTATTTGCCAACATAGTTGATTGTTTTTCTTTAATTATAAATTCTTAGAATAAATATTAATGTCGATAATTCATATTACAAGGACAGTCACGTGACTGGTAGATTTTTTATAAGACGATGGTCTATCAGTGGGAAAATGAAAGAAATATGTTTGGCAATTATTCTGTTTTATCTTCACGCACTTCCCAATACTGTTGGTGTAGTCAGTTTAATCCATCGGAGCCACATTTCCCCGGAGCTTATCTGCGACAACGTAACAGAAGGCTCACCTCCTGTATTAAACCTCGGTCACTTCTCTCATGTTTACTTAACTCATGTTCAACAGTGTTCTTGCAGCAGGTATATTATTTACTGTGTTCTTCTTCTATCAAAATCCACTGCAGATCATAGGCCTGCTCCAAAAATTTCCACAAATAACAGTCCTAAACCACCTGTATCCACTGACACAATGTTGTGCAGATCGCCACTCCAAAACCTGCGACCTGCAAAACATTGCGGGGCAGCATTAAATATAAATTAAATCTTGCAACGAAGTTCAAAAAGGCTAAATCTGGCCACGTGTAGCTGTAGCATACTTTTCTATTATTTATAAGGGAAGTGAATAAAGATACGGAACATAGATTCACCGGGAAAATATTTTATTTGAGTAGTAGGATAGTTTGCGCTACTCTGTTTGAAATTTCGCGAACCCGTGGGTACTTCAGGATTTATTTTTCAATTTTCCGTACTAGGGTAGGACATAGGTCATTGACCATTGACGGAAGTCTAGAGACAGAAGTCCAGAAGTTCTTTCGGCAAATTTTTCACAGAAGCTTATTCGGGAAAACGTGACAGTAGAGCCTATCGCCGTCTTAAAGTCCAAGCTATCGGTACAATATAGTTTTTCTTACATATATATTAACATAAATAAATATTGTGTAATGAATATGAGTTTTTGACTCGAATACAAAAATTCATCACACAAATGTTTGCTGCTAGCGGTATATGAACCCCTTACCTTGAAGGTCACTACGAACTAGAGTATCGGGTCGAATAAAAAATTCTTTATAAATATTATATCATCTTGAAATTAATATAAAATTTAGTAATTCATTGTTATATCATTACGAAAGTAACTAACCCAGTTACTGGCTATATCTTTTAACGTCAAGTAATCTTGAACTATTACTTTATATCGATATATGGGAATACGATTATGAGAATCGATTTGTCACTCACATCGATTTACTTGTTGAAACTTAACTTTGGTTCACGGGCTATCATTCTAAACAAGTCCTCACTGACTGTCACGCTACGGCTTTAGGGAAGACGGGAACGTGTAAGGAAGACAGCAAGTGACATGACTTTGTTCCCGTGCGTGAAAGACTTGGGTGAAACACTGAGTAGAATGCTACTTGTTTTATACATTAAAGCTAGAGCAAAATCGAGGCATCTGTTTCTGGTGAGTGGTGCAAATAAGAGTAACTAAGAGCTGCATTTGATTCTTTTGTCGTATAGACGATCGGATCGTGGGGCCCTCGCGCAGCCCAGTTTCTAAACTATATCCATATAATGTATGAATGTAATATATCCAAGCCGGGTCTGAGGCGCCGGTAACAAGAGCGCTAAGATGTTTTTGTCTTACTCTCTGCAATTTCACATTGAACGCCTAAATATTATCTAAAAATGCAGCCAGCGTAATTACTACAAAACTGCAAAATGAACGAAAAACACTCCATTCGAGTTATTATACAAGATTCAGCTCATTTATAATGATTATTAGGTAGTATATATTTTTAAACAATACAAAAACAATTCAAGCTTATTTCAATTTTTTAAGTGTCAAACCAATCGTTTCAGCGAATCGGACAGCGAAACATCGTCTCAGGTTCAATTCAACTATTTTTCTAAACCACTCCAGACAAAAGCAGCGTAGCTTAATTGGTAATACTAATGAAGCACTTTTAGTATATTAAAATATACTAACAGTCCTAAATAACATTATTATTATCAGAGGCTATAAGCCACGATATTCGAGTGGTTGGGTGGTCGGAATTTGGAGTCAAGAGACCCGAGTTGATCCCCAGGTGGCAGGCTCGTACCAATGGACGACGGGCTCAAAAATATCTTCGGTGGACGGAGGGTTGAAGGGACTTAATTGTCTGGACTAGACTTCAGTCTACCCCTGCATTAGGAATTGCTTGAAGATATTTATAAGATACAGGGGTAGACAGAGGTCTAGTCTAGATAATTAAGTCCCTTCGACCCACCTTCCACCGAAGATATTTTCGGGACAACGTGACAGGTGGTGAGCTTGTCGCCGTCTTTATGTCCAAGCCAACGATGTAATTCGTACATAAGTTTTTAAAAAACCCATTGGTACGAGCCACCTAGGGAACTCGGGTCTATTGACTCGAAATTTATTCCGCAGCAGATTCACACCAGTCACATGTCCGTCGCTCATAAAAATCGCGTCGCTGTCGTTGACGTCGCTGCCTATTTGCCGTGTGCCGTTTGAAATCAAGGTTGCAGCGCGCCATGTCGGTGTTGCAAGCGTTTGCTGCGCTCGGAACATTCTAATCTTGCTTTCGTTTTTGATTAAAAAGCCTCTCAGCCACTTGAAAATTATACTTATGTGGGTATATACATATACAAACTATATTGATGCATAGAAACATGGACAGATGAAAACATCACATACATTGCTCCCAAAGTAAGCTTAACCACTTGTATAGAATGAGAAACAACGAAGGTATCACAATCATTCAGATCGGACAAAATGTAGAAAGTTTTTTCTACATTGACCCGACCGGGAGTACAACCCGGGACCACAGAGCTGGCGACACCATGAAAACCAGTGCGTGCGCCATTGGTCCAAGGAGTTCGACATAAATAAAAAAAGTAAGTAGTTAAAGCTGTTATGTGATCAGAAACAATGAAAGTACAACGAACACCCATACTCCGAGATAATTTAGGAACATAATAAGATATAGATAATTTAGGATAATTTAGACACCTGGAAAACTGGCATGTACGACACTCGTTCACGCAGATCGTCAAAACAAGCCAAGCGATCACCCACAACCACAATGCTCCACCATGTCCATGTCCATGGCCACGGCACCACCCGTGCCAGAATATCTAGATCATGGGCAACAAAGTGTGTCTTTTGACAATTCAACAGTGGTAGAGCCACGCATCAGCTTTTGTTGTTGCATGAATGGGCCGGCTCGACCGGGGAAGTACCACGACCTCACAGAATACCGGCGTGAAGTAGAGGTCTAACAAACTTCTGCGTTTCATCTGGTGAGTGCAGGTAACTGGAGGCCCACACCTTTCACTTTAAGGGAGGGGCACTCTAAGGTAGGCAACGCATCTGCTATGCCTCTGGTATTGCGGGTGTTCATGGGCGGCGGTAATCACTTACCATCACGTGAGCCACCTGGTAGTTTGCCTCTCTTTTCTAAAAAAAAATTATCTAATCAAGCTTTTGAAATGGACAACATTATTAAACGTTTCATAAGATTACTACCTCACATTTCAGGTTCTTTAAAAAATATATCATTACGCCAATACAGGGGTGGTTTAAACAATTAAGTCCTTTGAACCCACCTTCCACCGAAGACATAGGTACCAGCATGGGGGATCAAACTCGGGTCTCTTTACTCGGATTCCTGTCATCCAACAACTCGGCTGTCGTGACTTCACCATACTTTTCATCAAAAAATATAAAATAATAAGTAAATATGAGTGAAGACTTAAGGAAGAATAAAATATTATATAACGCGAAAGTTAACATTAAACGGGGTTGTAAATTGTCGTACAATTTAATGTTTAAATAACGCAATGTGGTGTCATTGCGTTATTTAAACAGTACTATTTAAAGTTATTGTTTCAAAACTAGACTATGATTAAAACTGACTTTATATTAGGAATGAACTCAATACGTAAAATACTTAATAGTCGTGAAACATCATCATCGTAACAGCGGCTTGTAAAAATTCTCTGCAGGACATCAAGCGTCTCTTGCGCGGAAGGGTTTGCCATAATCGCCATGCTTGGCGAGCGTCCCGACGATCGCAGTACACAATTTACAATTACACAATTGACAATTTACTCCTTAGGCACTGCTGCCCGTCACCGGTATCCTGAATTTTTGGTCTGGTGTTTTACGAGATTGTTATCCCGCCGTCTATCGATAGCCGATTGCATTTTCGAGGCTTTTGTCTACGTCGCCTCGCACAACACCCACGGAAAGATGGGACAGTATTATTCTTACACCAATTTCCACAGTATTGATAATTGTCGTCTATACTGAATCCTAAAACGTGGAGAAACGTCATGGCATTGGTAAAATTTTTATGAGAGTCTTGTAGTATGCTTGTAGACTTGCCACCATTCACTGATTTCCCGGGATCGGACATTTAAAATGAACAATCGAGTTGCATTAATTCCAGATAAAAAAATATGTTTTGAATGTTATAAGAAAAAATACCTGAATTATTTAAATCTGTCTCCCTCCATGAATGAAGGTGCCGGGACCTAACAACACAAGCTTGGCTCAGCTCTCAAGCAGCAATAATTTTTTATTCAGCGTAATATACGTCAGTGTAACTTATACAATATATAACGCAATGATGGAAAAAGTGGGCAGAGTAAACATCTCGAAAAATACCAAACAAGATTTTTTTTAAATTACATAATGTTGACTGTTGTTTTTGATGCTGTTATTGTAGTTGAATAATAAATACATTATGCAACGTTCAGAGGTCGCGGGTTCAAATCCCGTCCGTGTAAGTTGAAATTTTAAAAACATTTTTTCTCTTTAATTTAATAACATAAAAGTTCAGCATAACAAATAAGCCTTAAAAAAATCAATAAAATTGCGTAACATTATTCAACGCTTTACAAAACTATCTCGTTTTTAGAATTCGCCATTACATTTTGTAAAATTCAACGAAGAATCAAGAACGTGTTTTATAACATAATCACTAGATCGCTAGATCACTACATATACTTATATCATGCATCCTTACGAATCACATTCATTACAAAACGTAACAAAAGCTTGCCTTTGCATAAATAAAGCATCAACGCTACAAATACACTAGTTACGTTCCGCTAGATCTCCACCTAATACATTATAACAGCACAGTAATGTAATTCATGTCTGTTTTGTACACGTCGCTTCGAACAGGGGCGTAGAGGTCAAAGTAACGGCCACATGGCACAACTAGCGCCATCTAGTTGCCGCAACTCAAGTCTTATATGACGAACGTCATGTATCACGTCGACGTAAAGTTTGCTCTCGACGTCTGCGTTACGAAGGACCGCTCGCTTATATATTACGGTTTCCAATAGTTTTGTAATATCCGATAGCGATGGGAAGTTGCTCGGGGCTTGTTGCTATTGAAATGTTACGCAAATGTAGAATTGTTTATTGAGCAACTGCGTATGCGAGTGCTACGCGTATTAACCCTTTTGGTTCGATATTTGAATGAGCTATGTGTACGAAAGATGTCGATATTGAAAATGTCGTCGCTATTACGTCATATAGATTGATAAGACGTATTAGGGATTTGAATGAATATAATTAATTAATTTAATAAATATAATGTAATTAAGTAAAATATTGCGGGGAGTCGAAGGATTCAAGCCGTACAGAATCAATTAGCAGTGGATAGGCTGTGAAAAAAACGAAGTAGAGAATTATACGATATTTCTTTTTATCTAAGTTTAAAGCTTACTTTACTTACTTTCTTACTACTTATGTTTACGCACAGTTCCTGACGACGTAGCCGGAGAGAACAGATCACCAAGTGACACGATGTTTACAGACTCTCACTACTTCGAGCTTTATGTTCACTTACACTAAGGAATCCACTCACTGTCATCTAATACACATCCCATTATACAGACATAGGGATGCGTAAGAGTATGCGCTACCACGCAAATTGACTGTCAAGTTGGTAAACTGGTAGTCTGTCATAGAAGTAGTCCGGGCAGTAATGATCTTTTATCAATTTCTGTAGCTATATAGCAGTGTGACAACATCTGTGTTCTGATTCTTAGGGCATAGTGTAATTACTAGCGTAAGGATTTTCAACTCACTTCTCGACGGTGGAGACAAATCTGTAACCTTCTTTTAAAAGGGCTTGCACCTTCTTTTAAATGGACTATACACAGTTGTGTATAGTCCAATGATAAGCGGCTCGAATCGACCGTCGTTCACTTTATGATCCTTTTTTATGACCATCGAATGATCCTTTGCTTTTCGAAAGAGATTTTACTTCTGTAAGAATCTGCCATCGCTTTTATCATGATGAATGTTTTAAGGAGTTATTCCAGCTGCCAAATTATACCCACGGTACATCCTAAAAGAATCTTAGATTCATCAACCACAATGAGTTTTTCAAGGAATCATCTGCCAACACAGCCGAGCTGAGTCAAGAGATCCGACTTCGAACACGAGGTGGCGGGCTCGTATCAATGGGTTTTTTTTCCGAAAACCTAAGTACGAATTATATAGTTGGCTTGGACATAAAGACAACGACGGGCTCACCACCTGTCATATTCTCAATTAAACGTCTTTTATGGAAGGAGGGTCGAAAGGATTTAATTGTCTAGACATCTGTCTACCCCAGTATTGGGAATTGCATGAAGATCCTCTACCAACTGTCGGTAAACATTGCTATTTGCATGAAGTTATCTTTAGTTTCTTTGCTAGTCAGATATCTATAAAACTCATTAATTAAAGACTCACTTGTATTGTTATTAACATGGTAAGATTTTTTTACGAAGTAAAAAGTTGTGCATTTGTTTGTCCAGGATGAAAGATACTCTTTCCTTTCCGAATTTCACTCATATTAGTTGAAGCACTTGGCGTATGCTCCGATTTTAAATGGCCAGCTCTCGGTCCCAAATTCGATTTCCGGGCGGATTAATGTAGAAAACACTTTTCCTGCATTGTCTCGAGTTTGTGTGTTATAACACGAGTGCTTTAGCTTTGGGATCAGAGCAATGTATGTGATGTTTTCCCTATATGTGTATATACAAGAAATCATTATGTTTATGATGTGATTATGAAATGATTATCATGTATTGATTTTTATACTTTTATAAACAGCTTAAAATGACATTAAAATGGTTTTAAATATAAAATATATGTCATTTTATATTTAAAATGATCCGTTTTAAAAACAAAGTAATAAAGCTGTTCAATATGCCATCATATGTAAGGGTACGTTTAAATATAAATAAATAAAATAAATAAATATCTTCACGCAATCCCAAATACAGGGGTAGACAGAGGTCGAGTCTAGACAATTAAGTCCCTTCGACCCACCTTCCACCGAAGATATTTTCGGGACAACGTGACAGGTGGTGAGCCCGTCGCCGCCTTTCTGTCAAAGCCAACGATATAATTCGTACGTAAGTTTTTGAAAAACTCATTGGTAGGAGCCAGTCACATGGGGATCGAACTCAGGTCTCACGACCCGAAGTTCTGACCACCCAACCACTCGGCTATCGTGACATTTTTACGTTTAAATATACTAATGGGAAATCGACTAATGCCAATTGGCTTAGACTTTTCTATTTACAGTCCTACTTAAAAATTTCACGAGCCTAGATAAATATATAGTCATTCTTAACTATTACAAGAAGTCGGAAAGAAGTTACCGAGTTTATGTAATTTTTTTAGGAATTCGTCAATCGTGGACCGATTAAGAACATTATATAACATTTTCGTTTTAGATTGTCACAGCTCAAAGCGGTGCTATTTAATTTGTAATTTCTACGAAAGTTTATGAATATGCAGTATGGCATAAAAATACTTTACTTATAGAAAAAAAATAATGTTTATATTTACAATATTTAATATAAAAAACTACAATAATCGTACAACCCTACTTCTCGGTGAGTGGCTAGAGTTAACCGTTGAGCGAGAATTGTATCAGAAACTAAGATTAACGTTTTTCTAAAAATTAATATAATACAATATATTTTCACGCGATTCCCAATATAGGGGCAGACAGAGATCTAGTCAAAACAATTAAGTCCCTTCGACCCACCTTCTACCTATAATTCTAAATATAACTTCTAATTATATCGTTGGCTTGGATATAAAGACGGCGACGGGTTCACCACCTGTCACGTTGTCCCGAAAATATCTTCGGTGGAAGATGGGTCGAAGGGACTTAATTGTCTAGACTTAGTAGACTAGACCTCTGTCTACCCCTGTATTGGGAATTGCGTGAAGATATTCATTTACTTTTATTTTATTATCCCGTTACAGGACTTTAAAATAATAATAAACGTAATAAACAATGTAGAAGTCACGATAGCCGAGTGGTTGGGTGGTCGGAATTTCGAGTCGAGAGACCCGAGTTCGATCCCCAGGTGGCAGTACCAATGAGTTTTTCAAAAACTTATGTACGAATTTCATCGATGGCTTGGACATAAAGGCGGCGACGGGCTCACCACCTGTCACGTTGTCCCGAAAATATCTTCGGTGGAAGGTGGGTCAAAGGGACTAAATTGTCTAGACTTGACCTCTGTCTACCCCTGTATTGGGAATTGCGTGAAGATATTTATATTTATATTTAGTTATTTATTTATTTTAAATAATGTTGCCATACGGCGACACGCATACTGTGGCCTACATAAGAGTTTCATGTAATTAATATCACATTTCTTAGGTAGTCTAGACAAAGAAAGCCTTCAAATGATGCATACAGGCCTTCAACGCATGATCATTACATTTTATAGTATATTCTTGTACTGGTATAAATACAAGAAAACCAGGTTTTGCGAATGCTTTTGCGTTGATCTTTAAATTCGATATAACTTATCAAATATTAACTTATGTATATGTTCATTTTGTTTTTGTTTAAATATATTTATATGGATACTACTGATTAATTTTTCTTTTACTGGCCAATTTATATTTAATGTCTCGTGTTGACTGACAGAGAATGCGAAAAGGCATTCTGTCCGTTTGTTTTTAGGTAGGTATGCAATACAGTGAAATAAATGTGACTTTGGTAGTTGATTTCTTGACATCACAGGTTTCAAAAAGGTATGGCTAGAACTGTAAAGGAAGAAACAAAGAATGCAGTGCTATTGAAACTTCCAAGAAGCCGGTCATAAAATCGTTAACAAAGACCTTCAAAATTATTTATTATAATATAATTACATCTTCACGTAATTCCCAATACAGGGGTAGACAGAGGTCTAGTTTAGACCATTAAGTCCCTTTGACCCACGTTCCACCAAAGATATTTTCGGGACAACGTGACATATGGTGTAGTCTTTATTTCCAAACCAACGAAATAATTCGAACATAAGTTTTTGAAAAACCCATTGGTACGAGCCTGCCACCTGGGGATCGAACTCGGGTCTCTTGTCTCGAAATTCCCACCGCCCAACTATTGGGATATTGTGACTAGATAAATCAGAGAAGTTATATCGTATAATATAGTGCAAGTAGAATCCTGAAGCTGCACCTGCATTCCTGGTGACGTCAGGCTTCCGCGGCCACTATAATCGCACGGGAAAATAAAAATATGGTGTCATAGGCAAATATAAAACACCTACCATCGCATTGCCGAGCGGTCAACCTTAAGCATCTTAATGGAAAAAAACACAGGCTAGCTTACTACATCTTCATGCATTCCCAACACAGGTAGTCAGCGGTCTAGATACCTTAGTCCTTTCGAGGCACATTTCACCGGAACTTATTTGGGACAAAGTGATAGGTGGTAGGAACACTTAGCATGGTGGTGGTGGTGGTGGTGGTAGCCATCTTAGCAACTTTCATCAGGGGATCCAAGTCGAGTCTCCGGATTCGAATATCGATCGATAATAAACCCCCAAAGCAACTAAATAAACTTCACTAGAATATCTTTTTTAACTAAGGGACACAGCTCAGCCAGCAATAGACAGACACACATGCAATAGACAGACACACATGCAATAGACAGACACACATGCAATAGACAGACACACATGCAATAGACAGACACACATGATGACCAGTAACGTACACAGACAACCGATAATGAATGACATGTACACCGGTGGTCATGGAGTCACTAGCTCCGATAGACCCGCTTCAATTTTTGGACGGACGTCAATGTAGAAAACCATTGTTTCTACATTTCTGTGGGTCAGGGTTTTGTGGTTGTTTCCGAAGTAAGTTTGTTGTTTCGTAAAGTGAATCACTGTAAATTTCTTATAAATTTAGCATTTAGCATAGGGTCGTTTATTGCTAAGCGCTTCTACTCGAGGTATTTATTTAAAAAAATTAACTTCTCCCATAAGGAGGGTGATTTTCATAACCATCGCTCTCTCAAGCGGGTTGACGATCGCAGAAACAGACCCCAGACACCCTAAACGTTGCTGCCCGTTACCGGTCTGTTCAACTACTGTCTGACGTTTTTCGAGACTTTCACTGTCACTATCTGTCAATTGCAATTTTCAAGGCTACTCTTAGTCGCATCTTATATCTACGGCACGAAAAGGTGGTAGTAAATCTCCGAAGAAATTGACGAAATACAAATGTAAAAAAAAATCGTCACGCTATTCCAGACAAAAAGGACTTAATCCTTTTGAAAATAATTAAGACCTTTCAGCAAAGACATTTTGGGACAACATGATAGGTGGTGAGCCTGTCGCATCGTTTATGACCAAGCCAACGATGTAAATCGTACATAAATTTTGAAAAAAAAAAAAAAAACTTTTTACTACATTTACTACATGTGAATAACACCGACGAATCGGATTTTTTGTAAATAAATAAATATGCTTCTTACATCAATTATTTATATTAAAATGTTTTCTTAGTTAAAAATAAAATAGTGTTCAGTAGCTATAGAAAAAATCACTTTACACAGACAAACGGTGCGACTTGTTGGTGAGGTGGTGATGTTGTCTTCTGTTGGACTGAAAGTATATTTCTAATGGAGTTTTTAAATTATTCACTGTAATTTAGCATGATTTATATTAAAACCTTCCAGCTGTCGGTTTTCCATATAAATAAAATTAGATAGATCACCGGCAATAAAACTTTGTGTGCTAATGTAAAAATTAAGGCCGTGTAATAATTTGATATGTTTTAACATTTTGTAAATAATGCAAACTTTTAAATTTTGTGAACTCGAGACTTCTCTGGGTTCGCTTTAAATTGGGACTGACGAAGTTATTCCTTTTGGCTGTTTATGCGCCGGTAGCTTCGTCGTCCAGAGCTGAGCTGGAGGAGTTTTGGGAGAATGTAAGAGAAGTTCTAGACTTGGTTAGAGGAAACGAAAGAATTGTTATATGTGGTGATTTGAATGGATGGGTTGGTACCGCTCGGCCAGGGTACGAGACGGTGCTTGGAATGTTTGGCGATAAAAGGGTTAACGATGCTGGCAAGCTTATACTGGCTGTATGCGAGGAAAAGGGTCTTCTTGTGACAAACACTATGTTTAGTCACAAGAAAATCCATATGTATACTAGAACAAGAGAGAATGAGAGAAGTATGATCGATTTATTCCTGGTGGATGACCGACTGCGAAAACAGGTGATGGATACGCGAGTGCTCCGAGGTGCTGACCTGGGAACGGATCACTATCTAGTGATTACTAGATTTAGGGGACTGTTCGCGGGTTGGCGCCACCGGACGGCGATACCAGAACCACAGTCGGTCGGTAGCATCCGAAGCTGGAAGCTTCAGGAAGCGGACACTAGGAATAAATATCAAGCAAGGGTAGCCGAAAAGCTGGACAGCATTGGTGTCAGGAATGAATGTGTGGAAGAAATATGGCAGAGCCTTAGAGATGTAATGGTTAGTGCAGCGGAAGACGTGTGTGGAACTGTGAAAAGAAGTAGTAGTAAAAAGGGTGATGCATGGTGGAATGACGAAGTGAAAGAAGCTGTAAATAAGAAGCAGAAAGCATGGTTAGACTACTTGGCCTCTAGTAATGATAAGGATATGAGAGAAAAGAGGAAAGGAAGATATAAGCTCCAGAAAGTTCACACGAAAGCATTGATTGAGGAAGTGCGTGAAAGGAGTAGAATGGAAGCGGACGAAAGGTTGTCGCACAACTTCAAGGAGAACTCCAAACTCTTCTGGAAAGAGGTTGGAAGGACCCGGAGTGGTGCGACAGCCTTAAGAATGAATAAAGTGCTTTCGGGAACCAATGACGTCCTCTCAGAAAAATCGGACGTCATGCAGCGATGGAGCGAATTTTATAGAGAGATGTATGCGTGTGATGATCTTAGTGAGTGATCCGAGGGTGACGCCGTAACTGGTACGCCAGACTCGGACCTCGATGACACTGAGGTCATCAGTATGAAAGAGATTGAATGTGCGATTAGAAGTTTGAACACGGCTGTGTGGATGGTCCATTGCTAAGGGCTGTGCAGTCACTTTACTGTGACTGTAAAGCCTGTGTGCGGGTAGGGCATGACCTGTCACCCATGTTTAGCGTCCAAACGGGCGTAAAACTGGGTTGTGTCATGTCTTCCTGGCTGTTCATACTGTATCTCGACAGCTGTTTACAGAAGCTGAAAGATTGCTGTTTGGGTGTGAAATTGGGTGACATAAAAGTAAATTGTCTGCTTTATACTGATGATGCAGAGCTTATTGCACCAGAGGCAGAACTGCAGGCATTAGTCACGTGTATGAAAGAAGAATGTGAAATTAATGGTCTCCGTTTGAATGCTAATAAAACTAAGGTTCTGGTATTTGAAAGGGACGAAGAAAGAACGAAGTGCGAAATTTGGGTAAATCAGGAATGTCTAGAACAGGTGTATGAAATTGTATACTTGGGGAGTGCGTTTAGCCGGGATGGAAGATGTGATTTAGATGTGGACAGACGTGTCGCTGCCGGGAACAAAGTCAATGGTGCCCTGACTGCGTTAATCAAAAGGCAAGGCGTTGTGAAAAGTGCACGCCTTGCAATACATAACGCAGTGTTGGTACCGACTTTGTTATATGGCAGCGAAACTTGGGTATGCCAGAAGAAGCATAAAAGCAGGTTGAATGCAGTGGAGATGCGATCTCTTCGTAAAATGTGCGGCCTTACCATAGCCGACCGAAAGCGAAACGAAGAGATTCGCAATATGGCAGGTTTGAAAGATGACCTTGTCTCAAAAATGGATAAGGGCGTGCTACGATGGTTTGGGCACGTTGAGCGAATGAGTGAAGACCGAATGGTGAAGAAAATATATAACGCGAAAGTTAATATTAAAAGGTGTCGAGGTAGACCGAGACTAACTTTCGAAGACCACGTGAGCAAATTGCTCGAAGAGGGGAGGGTCAAGAGTACTCGGATACCTAGACGTGCATGTATGAAGAAGATGATGAATCTGAAAGAAGCGAAAGAAGTATGTAGGGATCGTGACACTTGGCGATCTGTTCTCTCTGGCTACCCCGTCAGGGATTGTGCGTGAAGATATGTATGTATGTATGTAAATAATGCAGCAATGATGATATTGCTATATACAATCTTGTATAAATATAGTACATGAGATTCTCTGCTGTTAATAAATATTTTTCTATAAATATGTGTAATTTGGACAGCGCTGAACATGCCGAATTTATCTAGATAGATGATAAAAATCACTGACGTGAAGGAAATCAAACATTATTAATTAAACATTTATTAATGCGCTATCTTTTTGACGCCACGCGTGGCTTAGTCCCATAGGTGACAAATATAATACATAAATAAAAATATATATGAAATGAATGTTAAACATGCACGTGCACACATAACATCCTGTTAAAGTCCGCTGCAGGATATAGGCCTCCCCCTTAGGGAGGATTTGCCAAAATCGCCACACTTGGCAAGCGGAATGGCGATCGCAGTTCCAGACCACTCGCACCTCAGACGCTGCTGCCCATCTTCGGTCTAGTTATTTTGGTCTGATATTTTTAGAGAAAGTTATCGCGCCATATATCGGTTGTCAAAACGTTATTCAAGGTTATTTTCCTTAGTCGCTTCTTACGACACCCACGGGAAGAAAGGGAGTGGCAATATTCTTACGCCGTCATCACAAAGCTGTTATATTAAACCATTTTTTTATATCTTCATGCAATTCCCAATACAGGGGTAGACAGAGGTCTAGTCTAGACCATTAAGTCCCTTCGACCCACTGTCCACCTTCCTATTTCTGGACAACGTAACAGGTCGTGAGCCCGTCGCCGTCTTTATATCCAACCCAACGATATAATTCGTACATAAGGTTTTGAAAAACCTAATAGTACGAGCCTGCCACCTGGGGATCGAACTCGGGTCTCTTGACTCGAATTTCCAACCACCCAACCACTCGGCTATCGGGACTTTTATAATATTATTAGACCAAAATATATAACATATATTAAAACATAATTAAATGAAAAACAAAGATCTAAGGACGTCTCAATAAAGTAGGTAACGATGGGATTCAACATAAAACATTATCAACATCGCGATTTCTACGGAAAAGCTGCGAATGAATCAGTCATTTGAATCGTGCGAGTGTACGGAGGCGCTGCTAAACTGCCGATCCGTCATTGGCTGAAGATAATGAAAGTCCAAGGTTCATTTAACGATTGGTGGCCATATGTCGGCAATGAGAAAAACGAGACATGATCATAAAAATTACACATAAATGCGAAATATTTGAAGAGTTGTTTAATTGTTTGTTGTTGTTGATTCGTTGACTGTTTGTTTGATTGCGACGTCCTCCGCGGACGAGTGGCGTACGCACCGCTTTTCATTGTGTCGCCGGCTGACAAATCCTGGGTTCGATTCCCGGTCGAGTCAATGTAGAAAATAACTTTTTCTACAATTTCTCGGATCTGGGCGTTTATGGTACCTTGGTTATGTCAAGCACTTGTACTGTGTACAAGTGCTTATTTTGGGATCAGAGCAATGTATTTATTTATTTATTGTCCCTATTTATCTATTTAAGTATATTTTTCAACACGCACTTGCCTACTTCTCTAATTTTTAATCACTGTATACAACATAAACAAATATGAACAAAAAAATGTCAGTTAGAGTCAGTCAGAAAAAGAAAAAAATAAAAAAAAAAACAAAAATAGAATATCTTCTTGTTAGTTCTTCTCTGAAATAGTATAAATTGTTTATGCGAACCAGTGTAGTTTTTGCCACTCATAGGAGTTTCAAACAAGCCCTAAGTTTCAAATAAGCCTTAATTGAATACGAAAGTCTTTACTTTGACTTTAAAATGAAACCGAAACATATTAAAAAAAAAGTAGTGCATTTTACAACAAAACTTTTGCCTACATTGCAATTGCAAAGGCGGACAAGTCTACTAAAAACGAATGAGTGCGCTACCTTAGTGTAACATAAACAAGATGGATACAAATGTGTTCCGGTTAACCTCGCGTCACCGCAGACAGACGAGTCTTATGAAAATCTGCTATCAGTTCTGTATTAGTTTTGCAACCTTCTAAACTTTTGCAATATGTTAGGAGCATTACATAATTTGCATATGAATTCGTCTGCTATACAACGTTTAAGTAGTAAATTTTTCTCTACGTATGATTACGAAAAAACTTCTGGCCGTTAACTAGACAAATGTCTGGTCTTTTAGGCGTTTTTTTATGACAGTTCATTAAAAAAAAGAACATTAGCAATGCCTAAAACATTACAAGTAGTCCTATTAAGGTTATAAGTATTATTTAGTATTCCGATTAGGCACCTATTAAGGTGCGTACCCTTAGGTAATGGAAGATATTTTTCCATGCATATCACAGCGTATCCTTTGTTTCGGTGGAAGGTGGCTCGAAAGGACTTTACTGCCTCTGTCCCTGTGTCTAGCCCAGTATTGGGAATGGCGTGAAGATATTTGTATGATGGAGGAGCTGGCTATTAAACAACACAGACTGGTCCATCGCTCTAGACCACTGCTGCTTCAAGACAACGCTCGACGACACAAGGCACACGTAATGGCGGTTAGATTAAGGGAGCTGCGACAGGAATGTGTTCGACATTCATCATACCTCCAAGAGACCAAACTCGCCCCAACTGACCAAATCACTTTACACACACTGTACACACTTTGATTATATAAATATATGGTTTTATAAAAAAATTAGTTTTGATTTTTTCCATGTAATCAGCCATTTTCATTTGTCTCATTACATAAGCAAATATAATTTCTTGCTGGAATAGATAAAGCTAAATTTAAATAAATTAGGAATAAATATTTTATTTATTTAAACTTCGATAAAAAAAAGGGTCTAAAGGGCTTTGTCTAGACCTCTGACGTGTGAAGATATATATAAAAAGTTACTTTATCTTCTGTATTTTGTTATAGTTTCTTAACTGCTTCTATCAAATAAGAAAAAATCTTTCTCATATATAACTTAAATGTCCACATTTAGTTTTAACAATTATATAACATTTATTCTAAATGTGAAGGACTGGTGCCCGTTGTAGGTTTTAGAAAATCTGAGTTACAGGTCACCAGGCTCGCACTTCTGTGCAACGATACAATATGATCTGAAATGAATTGACATTTTGTATCTGCGACAAGGTCCTTGGATCGGTTAAACCACTATAATACAAGTATGTGAGGGGTGGAAAATGTGAATGTGAGAAAATTGAACGTGTGTGTGTGTGTGTGTGTTTGTGTTTGTGTGCGCGTGTGAGATAGTAGTGTATGTGGTGATAATTTTATGTTAAACAAACAAAAGATTTGGTGGTCAAGATGGAGGTATAAGTAAAGATTTTGTTTAATCATATGATAGTACTTTTAGCCAGTTAAACTCGGATCATCGTCCGGTAACCATGGTGCTGGGTCAGCCCCAGGCGGAGGTCCCTCTGACCAAAACCCTGACGGACTGGCGTAAGCTCGAGATTTATCTAGAGAATACGAGCACCCCAGAGTTAGACAACATCCCAGATGTCATCTCTTCAAAGGAAATGGCCTTTGCTGCTGTAGATCACCTCACCTCTCATTTAAAGGCCGCCGTCGAAGCATCCTCTAGGCAGGTCAAGGTGGCGAACGATCGCCGCTATGAGCTGCCGGAGGATATTAGAGGCTGCTGAGAGAAAAGAATGCTGCCACGAGAGCATACGATCGACACAGGTCTGACGACAATGGAGTCAGGATGCGCCGCCTCCAGAGGGAGGTCAAGGAGCGCATGTTTCAACTCAGGGGTGATAGATGGGACAAACTGATGAAGGATATGACAACACACAGTGCCTATTGGCAACTAGCAAGGGCTCTGAAGTCGGAAACTGTCTCGTCGATGCCGCCCGTGATCAGCTCCGACGGTCTCACCACAGCGTTTGAGGATAGGGAAAAGGCCGATTGCTTAGCCGACAGCCTAGAGCTTCAATGCTCTCCCAGATCCGGTTCACCTTCAAAAGGTGGACGATGAAGTAGCCCGTAGAGCCGCCCTGCCGCCGACGGGTGATCCGATGCCACCAACCACGTTGGAGGAGGTTCGAGGCATAGTCCGGAACCTCAAGACCAAAAAAGCTCCAGGAACTGATGGTATCTCCAACAAGCTCCTCAAGGCCCTCGCAAACGCCCTTCTCTTGCTCTTAGTAGCAATCTTTAACGCCCTTCTTTCCAGTAGCTCCTTCCCGGACGCCTGGAAGGAGGTTCACGTTATTGGCATCCACAAATCTGGAAAGCCTAAAAACCGACTTGTACACATCATACAAGGCTACTTGTCAAATCGCACCTTTCGCTTCAAAGTGGAGGGGGTCCTGTCCGACAGCAGACCCATAAGGGCTGGTATTCCGCAGGGTTCGGTACTCTCCACGACCCTATACTCGCTATACACCAGCGATATCCCAAAGACGGCTGGAGTGGAGTTGGCATTATTCGCCGACGACACCACGCTCTTCACCACCGATTCGAGTGAATGCAGGATCTACATACGTCTCCGAAACGCGATCAGTGTGCTAAGCCACAGGTTTAGGACCTGGAGAATTGATGTGAACCCTGAACAAAAGCCAGGCCGTACTCTTCTCTAGGAACAGTTCTCCCCGAAAACCTTCGCGCGCAATACGCATAGTCCAATCGAAATTTCAAAACCAAATATCGATGTTCAATAAACCCATCACATGGTTTAAGAAGGTGAAATACCTAGGGGTCGTTCTAGACCGTAGGTTATCCTTCGAACAACATATTAAATATGTCAGAGACAAAGCGGCCTTCGTCTCCGGTCGACTTTACATCTCACAAGCCATCGTATCAAAATGTCGCTAAGACATAAATTGTTACTATACAAGACCTGTGTTCGGCCGATAATGTCCTATGCGTGTGTCGCGTTCGCGCACGCACCTAGGTCATATCTGAGAACACTCCAAGCCATCCAAAATAAGTTCATGAGGCATGCTACAAACGCACCCCAATATATGAGGAGCGCAGATCTCCATAGAGATCTCGAGATAACCACGGTGGCGGCCTTTTTTAAAGAAATATCGTCAAGATATTTCGAAAAAATTAAGGATCACCCAAATCCGTTAGTGGCGGGTCTAGGAAACTACACCCCATCCCCAATTTTCACCCGTTTTGAAAGACGGCCAAAGCACGTCTTGATTGATGTCGACGACGTCATCACAAAAACAAACATGAGATTCGGGGCCGCGTCCACGTAATCGCAATAACACACGAACACAGTAGGTACACTACACACAGTTCGTAGTCAGAATCGCGGTCCCATGTTTCACGGTTCACACGAGATTGTCTCGGCTAACCGTCCGAAATACGACCCTCTCCCAATACGAGTGGCCCCCGGGGCCTCTCACCCTCCCCCTCCACCGTATATCGAAGGTCTTCGCTTCGTTACCGGGTTCGAGTGCGTCATGACGTTGTCTCTTTTCTTCTTTTTACCTGCGGGCCTTCGTTCTCGCAGGTCTCCTCAGATGACACTGTAAAGGCCTCCGGGCCAACAGCATCCCGTGGATGGTTTTTAGTCGGTATGTTTCTCCTTCTGAGATCCGAGTCCGACACTGTACGTTTCGGTGGCCTCCCGTCAGGAAACGTTCGTGCGTAAAGCATTTTCCTCCACGGCAATCAAAAAAAAAAATTAAAAAGTAGGCAGACACTTGATAACAAGCCCCAAAAACTATCTTGCTTTTATGTTTTTGCTAATATGGTTTCTAAATATACAGTACATCATATGAAGGATAAATTTACATTAACCAAATCAAGCTTCCGTTGGGCATCGATGAAATATTAACGAAAGTTTAGTTTGAACGTGTGGATAGTATTGTGTGACCTTAAAGGTGGTGGTAAGCTACCTCTGAATGCTACCGTCTTATGTAATGGAATGGAAATCTGCTGAGAGCACTGCCTCCTTTCGCATTCTCGAAATTCGTAGTTCTTTCGTAGTTTTTTAGTCAGTTCTTTCGTAATATTGTATATAGAGCAAAAAACTGACGAACTGTTAATACGCTCCAGGTTTCATATACTTTTACAGTGGGATGATGACATGGCATGAACGCAGCAACTTTAAATATAACTCTGCGTTCTTTCAAGTTTTAAGATATTGGTCTTAGTAGTTCCGTATCTTAATACTTAAATGAAATAACTTTACTTTTTTCCATAACTTTATTGCACTCTCTAAGTGATGCTTACTGCGGCCATATTGCCCGGAAGGTTTGTAATGATCCCGGGAAGCAATTAATGTAATTTATGGTCATTTTTATTGCTCGACATAGAGCAGCTGTTAAATTCGCACTTACGTATACTCGTAATATATACACACATTTTAAGCTTTATTTTAATTTTATAATGTTTTCGAGTAACAAGTAATATTTTGTGTGTGTAATTACATCTTACACTGTAAAAATTATCTTTACTCGAGAATTTATAAAATAGTTGGAAAATCCAAAAGTGCACGCCTCATAATCTCATTCACTTCAATAAATTTGAGATTATTTGTAAATTTGTAAAAGTATATATGATGTAAATTTGTAGATACACACGTTTTCATGTGCCATACCTCTCGCACTGTCTTAAACCTTTCAATTATTATTAAATAACAATTAAACTACATCAAGTAATAGGCTTCTATTCCTCAAAATATTGAGCCCTATAAAAAATAAACCAACTCGATAAGTGAAGTAATTCGCTCGTTATCGTGACCACAAGATACGGGATCCGCACATACACACGGACGTCAAAGACAGAACTTTTTAAACAATTTTTTATTAGTTTAAATAATAAAATGAGATTTAAAAATATCATGAGTGTTAAAAATAGTGTTTTTTCTCAACATTTGTCTATTTATATTCACTTATAAAAGCAATAAATAATAAAAAAGTGACATTTAAAGTTGGAGAATCACTCGGTGTACGTAAACTAACAGTAATACCCACCTCAACACTTCGCTTATGAGGCGTGCAATACATATAACTAATTTCTAGTTTACCTCCTGTATTGGGAATGGCGTGAAGATATATATAATTTCTAGTTTTAAACAGTTTGGAATTTAGTTATTTTGGTTGGTTTAGCGAGTTCGAATCCCGCTGGGAATATTTGTGTGATAAATAGGAATGTTTATACTCGAGTCATATACGTTTTTATGTATACATAAATATGTGTAAATAGGAAAATATATATGAAGAAAAAATATCATAACGCAATTCTCAATACCGGAGTAGACAGAGGTTTAGACAATTAAGTCCTTTTGACTCCCGTTTTACCGAAAGATATTTTTTGGGACAATGTTACAGGTGGTGTGTCCGTCGCGGTATATGTTAAAGCCAACGATATTAAACGTACAAAAGTTTAAAAAAAAAGACGATTGGTACGAGGCTATCACCTGGGGATGAAACTCGGATCTCTTGATTCGAATTCCAATCACCCGACCACTCGACTATCGTGACTAAATATAACATGTATATATATGTAAGTTAATGTCAGTAAATGGTGAGAGGCCCGAGCCTAGTGAGACGCCAGGCCAGCCCTTGCGGGTTTTCGTCCAAGAAATGTTCATATAAAAAGTAAGGGGAAGAAAACTTTGACAAGTAACATTGTATGGATTTATGTTTAAAACCCAAAATGTGCACAGCCTTTGCAATATATTAACTATTATTACAATCAAGCGATTTCTTTTGATATTCAATGACAGAGTCGATTTGCTTTAGAATAATTTGTTTCTGCTGCCCTCGTTTTAAACTAAGTTACTTTCACTTAGGCTATCATACTTAATCTATACGTATAAATAATGAAACAAGTAAGGTAATAATAATTGAAGTGTCTTTATGTAAATCGAAATAAACAGTTGTCAATAAATCTGAAAGAATTTACAGCACCTACATAAAAAATCTATAGCTGATATAATAAGGAGTAACTCGGCTACTTTTGTTTTAGAAAAATTAACTATCCTCATTAAGTGATAAACAGCAGATAAAGCTGCGGGGGAGCTATTAGTAGTTACTTAAATTTATACTAATTTACAGATCTTTAAAGGAGCTTAAAATAGTCACGATACACGAGTTGTTGGGTAGTCGGAATTTCGAGTCGAGAGACCCGAGTTCGATCCCCAGGTGGCAGTACCAATGAGTTTTTCAAAAACTTATGTACGAATTTCATCGTTGGACATTATTGGACATAAATGCGGCGACGGGCTCACCACCTGTCACGTTGTCCCGAAAATATCTTCGGTGGAAGGTGGGTCAAAGGGACTTAATTGTCTAGACTTGACCTCTGTCTACCCCTGTATTGGGAATTGCGTGAAGATATTTTTTTTCTAAATATAAAATAAAGAAATATAAATATCTTAACGCAATTCCCAATATAGCAGACAGCGGTCTAGTCTAGACAATTAGGTCCCTTCGACCCACCTTCCACCGAAGATATTTTCGGGACAACAGAACAGGTGGTGAGCCCGTCGCCGTCTTTATTTTATATTTAGACAGATATAATTCTTAGCGTTGTTAAAATGTTTTTAATAGAATAAGAAGCATTACACGAGTATTTCGCTAATTGGAAGTTCAAGAGCTATGAAGTTCTTCATTACGCTAATAATGTTCAGCGAAAATGGATTAAAGCAGGGAAAAGTTTTGAGTAATAAATGGAAATCATTAGAAATGTCTTTTTGATACTTGTGCGCACGAATTACAGGGGCGTTCGCGAAATAGGGAAGAAAGAGGTAAGATAAAAGTGAAGTGATTTATTTTATATATATTTGTATATTGTCCTGTAGGATGAAAACATTTTTGAAACCTTTCGATAACTTATACCCTTTCCTTGCTTAGAAAGGCTGTGCCACTTGTGATATTGTGATGTATTACCGTTGTATATTCTTTTGATTTTGACAGCATGATTTTATATTCCCCATTTTCCAAACTTTCTTACAAAATTGAGTTGCGCAGTCATCAATAATTCGAAATGTAATGATACTATACTTATCTTCACGAAATTTCAAATCATATAGTGTGGTTTTAAAGAATTTTTAGGGAGTCATACAAACGCGCTGGGAAAGATAAGCAAGTAACGGCGCGTTCTCCCGAGTTTCGGTCCGTATAACCTTGAGGTCAGTGGGGCCATGGGTGGTGGTGGGTAGAGTTTATCTTTACGCACAATACCTGTCGTGGAAGCTAGATAGAACAGATCGTCTAGTCTCACGACCCTTACATACTTCTCTATTTTCTATTAAATTCATCACTTTATATACGCACGTCCAGGTATCCGAAAACTCTTCATCCTCACCGCTTCGTGTAATGTAAAAGTGGTGATACAATTATGACAAAACTTTATATGTATACTAATTATAAGCCATTGCGCGTGTTAAGTCCTGAACGAGCCTGCTCCCACGAAACCCGGTATTCCGCGAACTTTATGGCACGTTCAGCTGCAGAATATGTATGTGTAGAGTGAAAAATTGTGCAGATTATTTAATATTTTATTGTATAAAAATCAAATGACTTCGAGGATACGCAAGGCTCTTTATTACAGAAGCCGAGTGGTGCCTTTCTACGTTTCAAAGGACATTGAGATTCTTTTCCATCCTTCATTTCCTTAATTTATCTTCGGGTGTTTATTTGGGACACCGTGAAAGATAGTGAGCCTGTCGCTGTGTAATTGTCCAAGACGTTAAGCTATGCACACTTCAAAATTTCAGCTCTCATCAAAACTGATTTCCGTTAATAAAATAAAGTACAATAAATACTACATTTAAAATTTATGCGATATGCATTATATTTGTAACTATCTATATATTTGTTACTTATCACGCACAATCTATTTCTTTGTTTTCTTTGTGGTATACAATAAAGCAAATATAAAATCTCTAGCGGAGTAGTTAGATAGAAAACATCGCGAAGTATCACGATCCTTACATACCTCTCTTCTTTCAAATTCAACATTTTCTTCATACATGCACGTCTATGTATCCGAGTACTCTTGACCCTGCCCCCTTCGAGCAATTTACTCGCATGGTCTTCGTAAGTTAGTCTCGCCGTACCTCGACACCTTGTAATGTTAACTTTCACCGGATATATTTTCTTCACTATTGGGTCTTCACTCATTCGCTCAACGTGCCAACACCAACAAAAAAAAATTTGTTCTGTCAATAAAATTATTCTGTCTAAGGTTAAAGAATAATGTTAACTAGGAAACAATAAATTTTACTGGGTAAAACATTATAATACGTACAATTAGTATACAGTTATAAACTTACTGTACAGCCATTAAAGCCTCATTTGTGGTGGTGGCTTAACGCAACCGAGAAACTATTCCGCATAATGCTCTCTTTAAAATTAATTTAAATGCACAATTTCCGGTAATACCAGCTATAACATTACAAGTAAAACTTTTTATTTTGATCCATGATCCATGTGGTGAAGCCGAAATAATTTTCCAATCCTTTTATTCTCTGAGTTTCGTAAGAGGCGACTAAGGGAAAGGCCCTGAAAATGTAATGAGCTATAGTAAGACAGGGAGACTCATCACAAAAAGTACCACACCAAAATTCAGCTGACCGGTTTAGGGCAGCAGCGTCTAAGGAGCTTGGTGTTTGTTTTTTTTTCTCTATAAATAATACAGGTATGTATTATTTATATGGTATGTATTATTTGTATGGTATACATTGGTATTATTATTATTGGTATTATTATTTGTATGGTAATACAGGTATAAAATTTATGTACGAATTACATCGTTGGCTTGGACATTGGCAAGGCGGCGACGGGCTCACCACCTGTCACGTTGTCCCGAAAATATCTTCGGTGGAAGGTAGGTCGAAGGGACTTAATTGTCTAGACTAGACCTCTGTCTACCCCTGTGTTGGGAATTGAGTGAAGATATTTATTTAGTTATTTATTTATTTGTTACTATGCCATTATGAAAGGATTTACCCTGGACAACATACTTCAATTAGTTTCTGTATGTTTACATTTTCACATAATGTTGAATGTTTTATAGTATATATACACACATATATAGTATATACATATACATATATATATATATATATATATATATATATATATATATATATATATATATATATATATATATATATATATATATATATATATATATATATATATATATATATATATATATATATATATATATATATATATATATATCCAATGTTATTTACTCATATAAAACCACCAAACCAAAAGGTGACTGGTAGAGAATGCGACACAGCATTAAGTCCAATCATTGAAAGTCTTAGTTTATAAGGTGTAGACTATAATTACAACTGAATAAAATTCATTTTTGCACACTTGTACACAGTTCACTTCATTAAATTACAATTTTAATTAAACCGACCGATTTCTCCTTACGGCGCCATCAAGGATTTAAAGAACATGCAATATCACCAAGTGACAACAATCGCAAGTATAAATTACAAGCATACATGACATAAGACATAGGCCTCTTCCATGGGCAGAATTTGCCGTAATCGCCACGCTTGAAAAGCGGCAAGTTACGCCGTTACCACACGGTGACCACACGGACTAAGGAAATAGCTTTGAATTTCTATATAGCGTAATGGCAACCGACGACGAGATGACGAGAAAACAATCTCTAAAAATATCAGATCAAAATAATTAGACCGAAGATTGGGCAGCAGCGTCTGTGGTACAAGTGGTCTGGAACTGCGATCGCCAATCCGCTTGCCAAGCCAATCCTCCCTATGGGAGACGCCTATGTCCTGTAGTGAACTTAAACAGGTCGTTATGTATGTACAAAGAATTACCTTTTCATTAACTTCACCTGATTTAAGATAGATTGTAACCGATTCCTTTGAACTCAATTTTGATCCACTCTGAAAGGTCAGATTTTATTTAAACTTACAAAGTTCCGATGAAAATACAGTAATTCAATAGGATTATTTCATTATCGTGATTAGGATCGCCGAGATTACATAACAATTTTCTTTTGCGTGAGAGCAAGAGAGAGAGCTAGTGCGCGATCTGCGCATGCCTACTGGGCTTTAATAAGGTTGCCAAAAGAGAATTAAAATAAATAAACAAAATAAATATAAATATCTTCACGTAATTCCCAATACAGGAGTAGACAGAGGTCTAGTCTAGACAATTAAGTCCCTTCGGCCCACCTTCCACCGAAGATATTTTCGGGACAACGTAACAGTTGGTGAGCCCGTCACCGCCTTTATGTCCAAGCCAACAATGTAATTCTTACATAAGTTTTTTGAAACACCCATTGGTACGAGCCTGCCACCTGGGGATCGAACTCGGGTCTCTCGACTCGAAATTCCGACCACCCAACTACTCGGCTATCGTGACTTCTTTAATGGATGATAATAATATTAATACTTATTAGATCAATTTAAATTAAGATACACAGTTGATTTATAGGAGACGGCAAAAACTGTTTTTTGGGTCTTTGTTTGAGGATATCCTTCGTTACAAACACTTTCTTTATAATATAAAAGCAAGGATGCGAGTGTCTAAAGCGTTAAAATACAATAACAAAATGATAATAATAATATTATTTTTATCTTTTCGCCAACTCCGATACAATACGATAGTGTAGGAAATGAAATCCTTTTCGTCCCACTTTTCACCGGAGCTTATTTGGGACAACGTCACAAGTAGTGATACCATCATCGTAGTAAAAATCGTCATAATAAAATCATACTGAACAACCAATCCAACACGTTTAGTCCTAAACTAGGACGTCCTGCGTCTAGAACGCGTACCGGCGTGAGAACTGGATGATGGCAAAATATATTTATTTATATATACATATAAATAAACATAGGCGATTTGGAAACCCAGCATTTGTAGCAAAGGACGTGGGTTCGAATCAAGCTAGAGGTCAATATTTCTACTCGAGATATATACTATACAAACATCTTCGATGTTTGTATAGTACATATCAATAAATCTACCTAAATAGGGATCTAAATAAGTGTATTGTACCGTTAGCATTGGATTAAGACGGCAACAGGCTTATCATCTCACGTTATCTCAAAAAACTTCGGTTAAAAGTGTATTGAAAGGACTTCATTATCCAGACCTCTGCTTGCCTTAGCATGACAAATTGCTTGAAGGAATAAAAAAAAGGAAACATATCTTTAATAATAAAAAAAGCGACTTCTTACTTTGATGTACTTACTCCAGCAGAAACACACCGAGCTCTTCTATGACAATTGCTTAAAATTTAAAATTTATAACAGTTATAAAGTACCTGTAACAAAAGAAAAATTCGTTTGAAATAACGTTTATAAGATACTATGCTATTAGCATCCATAGACCTCTTAACCATTTTAATTTAGCTTCATAATATTCGAATGATTACAAATGTCATCCAGTACAATGAAGGATATCTCTGTGCCTTGTTTACTGGGTGGCGATAGAATACAAAGTACATTTACTAATGTATATATAAATGCAGTCACGATAGCCGAGTGTTTGGGTGATCGCAATTCGAGTCAAGAGACCCTAGGTCGATCCCCAAGGCTCCTTCCAATGGGTTTTTTCAAAAACTTATGTACAAATTATTTCGTCGGCATGGTAATAAAGACGCCGACGGGCTCACCACCTGTTACGTTGTCCCAAAAATGTCTTCGGTGGAAGGTGGGTTGGAGGAACTTAATTGTCTAGACCTCTGTCTACCCCTGTATTGGAAATGGTGTGAAGATTTATATTTTTAAATATATACAAATTGTCATATATGCATACGAAAACCCGATAGCATAGTTTACGAGTCGTGGTTACGAGTCCCGTGAGGGGTAAAAATTTGTGTGATATTAATGATTGTACACGAGTAATGGACATATTATCTTAGATTCATGGACTCGAGTTATGTTTTTGAACCCGCAACCGTCAAATCGAAGCCAAGAGTCGCTATCAGACTAAATACGACATTGAAAGAAAGAAAGAAGTTTATTTATCGCTACAACCAGAAATACTACAACACTAAACACAGAAAATAGAACAACTATAATTTTCGAAATTCATTATTGGGTTGCAGCAACAAAACGGCCTCCGACTCAGCGCAATGTTGTGACCGCATGGTCACTGGTATTCTGTTGAAGCCATACATATAAAAAATAAATAAACAAATAAATTAATTTATTTATTGAAAACATAATTTTTGGAAATACATTGGAAGCCATGTACTCAAGTTCTCATTCCTCGTGGGCAATAGTAGCAATGTACAATTTCATATTATAGTTAACTTTTATAAATCGTATTACGTAAGAATAGTATCGTCACAACTAACTTTACAAACATTAATGTCCACAGCTGGACAAAGGCTCTCAGAGAGAGAGAGAAAGTGCAGGCTGTCCTCTAGCTACGTTGCGTGTCGGCGAAAAATCGAAAAAATATTTAAAAAAAATATCTTCACGCAATTCCCAATACAGGGGTAGACAGAGGTCTAGTCTAGAATTAAGTCCCTTCGACCCACCTTCCACCGAAGATATTTTCGGGATGACGTGACAGGTGGTGAGCCCGTCGCCGTCTTTATGTCCAAGCCAACGATATAATTAGTACATGTTTCAAGTTTTTGAAAAACCCATTGGAAGGAGCCTTGGGATATAACTCGGGTCTCTTAACTCGAATTCCGATCACCCAACCACTCGGCTATCGTGACTTGTTGATTAAAAAAAATTTCTCTCGTTTTTTCCCTTCACCACCGCGCTAGTGGCAATTTCTGCTCGAAAAATTGCTATTAATCATTTCAGTAGTGACGACCAAAACCGTGTTAGACCAAACCCGGGTCCTTTACTTCCTAAAGTACGCGCTCTAATCACGAGACTCACGGAGGGATGTATGATTTGTATGTCTGCGGAAATAAACTGGAAATAATATAATACACAGAAAATAATATACATAACGTACATAAAAATAAAGCAACGGAATGAAGTACAGTTCATTTGTTTTGGGAGTTTTAGAGTGGCGGAACTTTAGGCCGGCGGGAAGTGTGTGGCAAAGCAATTATACTTTTTCATAAT
Organism: Sericinus montela; assembly: GCA_029286605.1. Lineage (NCBI taxonomy): Eukaryota > Metazoa > Arthropoda > Insecta > Lepidoptera > Papilionidae > Sericinus > Sericinus montela. The sequence goes on from JAGSMR010000040.1 coordinate 9,457,641, forward strand.
TAAAGATAAGCCATCAGTATTTAAGTTAACACACTTTACCTATATCATTTTAATTATATTATTATTTTTTTGTATATGATATTATAAATCTGGCCTGTCTTATCTTCAATTTTATTTAATATTAAAAACAAATTATAAACATTTGCGGAAATGCTGCGCGTTGATTCCGTATTTTGATTGAACACGGTAAATAATTTGTGTGCGTTCATTTCTTAGCAAATAAATGTAATAAAATATTTCCTTAAATTTCTCTTCAATGTTTTATTTACCGAAATTAAATAATGTTCATGTTCACAATAATTATTAACTAAAAACTACTATAATCGTAGAACCATATTCCTCGTGTCATTGTACCAAGAACGCTAGCTACATTTCAACGTTGAATTAGCCATTCAGACTTAACCGTCGAGCGAGAAAAGAGCCAGCTCTCTTTCAATTCAATGAAATGTTTTCTATCGATCTTGAGAAATTGTAAATAGTCTTGTATTATGTATATATATTTACATATGTATAGGTTCATTTAAAAAGAACTACTTTTAAAAGAGAAGAAAAAAATAGGTATTTTTCTCGAGATTGTCTTTCATCAATTCTCAGTTCTTCAGCTATTTTATCTGTAATATATCAGATCAGAGCGACGTGAATCTTTGGCATCGAAATTTCCGGATTGAAAACGCTTAAACGAAATTTTTGCTACTCTCACAGACACTGCACTAGGTCCATAAACATCGCAATTTTTTGTTGCGGCTTGCGTAGCATTTTTACCTTTTTTTGTTATAAAAGTTTAAAACGTATCGAATTTCTTCATTAGATTCACTCATCTTGTAAAAATAAATAAAAATCACACATTTTCCCAATTTCAATTTGGAATTATCTTCATTAAAATTTAAACTTTTAATGATATCAAAACCAGCCAGATATGAATTGTATAGCCAAAGAGATTTTTATTAAAAGTTCATACATACTATAATGAGAAATGATTTTTCCTCGACCTATTATATATACATTATATTTGGCCCGATATATTACACTGGGTCTCTGTACCCTTCAAATCAGATGAAACAGCTACACTGCTGTAACAAAGGAGAAGTAACTACGACAGGCACGATAGCCGAGTGGTTGTGTGATCGGAATTCAAGTTAATAGATCCGAGTTCAATCAAAACGCAATGGCTAATCCAATGACTTTTTTCAAAACTTATGTACGATTTATATCGTCTATTTGGACATAGATACTGGCTCACAACTTATCGCGTTGTCCCAAAATATGGTCCGGTAAAAAGTGGGACAAAAGCATTAAATTGTTTAGACTACCCCTGTACTGAATAATGCTTGAAAATAAGAGTGTGGCACTGTCCCAGACTCCTAGGAAGAGGACAAGTCTACGACCTCTTTTAATCTTAAAACGAGGTAGGTATTAAAGGCAGGCATTAAACGGCTAAATAAAACATAGGCCTTTGTTTCATTTTTTTTAAAGAATACTAGCAATGCCGAATACCATTACTAGTATTGTTCCTGTTAGCCATTGGTCTTTTCCTAACAATCTGAAAATGTAATGTTTAGTGTTTGTAGTTGCTACCTTCACTGCCTTTAATGGCCTGATTCAATGTTGCTATTAATGTATAAGATCCTATCCCTAAGGCTCGTACCAATGGGTTTTCAAAACTTATGTACGATTTATATCGTCTATTTGGACATAGATACTGGCTCACAACTTATCGCGTTGTCCCAAAATATGGTCCGGTAAAAAGTGGGACAAAAGCATTAAATTGTTTAGACTACCCCTGTACTGAATAATGCTTGAAAATAAGTGTGGCACTGTCCCAGACTCCTAGGAAGAGGACAAGTCTACGACCTCTTTTAATCTTAAAACGAGGTAGGTATTAAAGGCAGGCATTAAACGGCTAAATAAAACATAGGCCTTTGTTTCATTTTTTAAAGAATACTAGCAATGCCGAATACCATTACTAGTATTGTTCCTGTTAACCATTGGTCTTTTCTAACAATCTGAAAATGTAATGTTTAGTGTTTGTAGTTGCTACCTTCACTGCCTTTAATGGCCTGATTCAATGTTGCTATTAATGTATAAGATCCTATCCTAAGGCTCGTACCAATGGGTTTTCAAAACTTATGTACGATTTATATCGTCTATTTGGACATAGATACTGGCTCACAACTTATCGCGTTGTCCCAAAATATGGTCCGGTAAAAAGTGGGACAAAAGCATTAAATTGTTTAGACTACCCCTGTACTGAATAATGCTTGAAAATAAGTGTGGCACTGTCCCAGACTCCTAGGAAGAGGACAAGTCTACGACCTCTTTTAATCTTATAACGAGGTAGGTATTAAAGGCAGGCATTAAACGGCTAAATAAAACATAGGCCTTTGTTTCATTTTTTTTAAAGAATACTAGCAATGCCGAATAACATTACTAGTATTGTTCCTGTTAACCATTGGTCTTTTCCTAACAATCTGAAAATGTAATGTTTAGTGTTTGTAGTTGCTACCTTCACTGCCTTTAATGGCCTGATTCAATGTTGCTATTAATGTATAAGATCCTATCCTAAGGCTCGTACCAATGGGTTTTCAAAACTTATGTACGATTTATATCGTCTATTTGGACATAGATACTGGCTCACAACTTATCGCGTTGTCCCAAAATATGGTCCGGTAAAAAGTGGGACAAAAGCATTAAATTGTTTAGACTACCCCTGTACTGAATAATGCTTGAAAATAAGAGTGTGGCACTGTCCCAGACTCCTAGGAAGAGGACAAGTCTACGACCTCTTTTAATCTTAAAACGAGGTAGGTATTAAAGGCAGGCATTAAACGGCTAAATAAAACATAGGCCTTTGTTTCATTTTTTTTAAAGAATACTAGCAATGCCGAATACCATTACTAGTATTGTTCCTGTTAGCCATTGGTCTTTTCCTAACAATCTGAAAATGTAATGTTTAGTGTTTGTAGTTGCTACCTTCACTGCCTTTAATGGCCTGATTCAATGTTGCTATTAATGTATAAGATCCTATCCCTAAGGCTCGTACCAATGGGTTTTCAAAAACTTATGTACGATTTATATCGTCTATTTGGACATAGATACTGGCTCACAACTTATCGCGTTGTCCCAAAATATGGTCCGGTAAAAAGTGGGACAAAAGCATTAAATTGTTTAGACTACCCCCTGTACTGAATAATGCTTGAAAATAAGAGTGTGGCACTGTCCCAGACTCCTAGGAAGAGGACAAGTCTACGACCTCTTTTAATCTTAAAACGAGGTAGGTATTAAAGGCAGGCATTAAACGGCTAAATAAAACATAGGCCTTTGTTTCATTTTTTTTAAAGAATACTAGCAATGCCGAATACCATTACTAGTATTGTTCCTGTTAACCATTGGTCTTTTCCTAACAATCTGAAAATGTAATGTTTAGTGTTTGTAGTTGCTACCTTCACTGCCTTTAATGGCCTGATTCAATGTTGCTATTAATGTATAAGATCCTATCCCTAAGGCTCGTACCAATGGGTTTTTTCAGAAACTTATGTACGAATTACATCGTTGGCTTGGACATTAAGACGGCGACGGGCTAACGACTAGACCTGTGTACAGAGGTGGGTATCGGGAATAGCACGAAGAGATATTATTGTTTTATATTATATATATCGAACGCTCGGTTTTTTTTCAATTTTTTAATGGGAGTTTAGTCTTTTTCCGATTCGGAAAACATATGAACATGTGTGCCTTACTGAACGATTTATATGTAAGGCAAAATCTCAACTCCTAATGTGTAACTGGTCTATAATACAGTAATAATGAATATGGGGCAGCCTATAACACACAGTTTTCATTAGGATATATTTTTTTTTCTTATGTTTCCTTTATTTATACATTTGCAGTAGCACAGAACAATGGAGGACATACTAATACTGAAATGATAATGATTGTCCGTTCGGTCGACTGGAATTATTATAAAAAAATCTATTTGTCGACACACCGACCACTAAGAGCCAGTTGAAGGTCATATAGTTCCATCATGGAGCTACGATAGAAAACCGAAGTGCACAAATCTCTGGTGAAACATTGACAAAAAAACTTAAATATTCATTAAAAATTCGAGTCAAGAGACCAGAGTTCGATCCCCAGGTGGCAGGCTCCTACCAATGGGTTTTTCAAAAACTTATGTACGAATTCTACATTCTTAATTTGATAAGTATGTCACTATGTATTCACACATTGTAAATGTATGTATATGTTGAAACTATGATTAGTTATTGAGTAAATTTAATATTTGTACGTCGTAATGTCATTTTGTTAAGATTAGATTCAAATGTGTTTACATGTGATAAGTTTGTGCGTGAACAAAATGTGTTATAGCGCTAAATTCGATAAAATTATGTCTTATTAAATTGATTTTTATACAATACTGTAAAAAAATTACTCGATAATTAATCATCGAGGTCATTTAAAATTAATAAATCATTCGAAATTAACCTATTTACGTTTATTATGAATAATTTTAATTACAAATGTATTCAATACCTCATACGTTCTGTTCTCAATAATTTTAATAAACTGAAACATTTAATTTCATATTTCGAATGATAAATTTAACAACACATTCCGGAATGTGGAATTAATTCAATACATCATTGAAAGAGTCGAACGGAAAGATCGGAAGAAATCAGAAAGAGACAAACAGACCACGTAACATTCATTCGACCTTCGGCAACTACACGCGGAATTGCCAGCCGATGTCACCGCGTCACACCGACACTTATATAACAACATTGAACAGATAACGTTACAATAAGCTTTGCGTAAAATGAGGTGTTCACAAACAATATTATGCTCCGTTACGATTTCAAAATCAAATATTCAAATTAATAAATCATTCGAAATTAACCTATTTACGTTTATTATGAATAATTTTAATTACAAATGTATTCAATACCTCATACGTTCTGTTCTCAATAATTTTAATAAACTGAAACATTTAATTTCATATTTCCAATGATAAATTTAACAACACATTCCGGAATGTGGAATTAATTCAATACATCATTGAAAGAGTCGAACGGAAAGATCGGAAGAAATCAGAAAGAGACAAACAGACCACGTAACATTCATTCGACCTTCGGCAACCTTCGGCAACTACACGCGGAATTGCCAGCCGATGTCACCGCGTCACACCGACACTTATATAACAACATTGAACAGATAACGTTACAATAAGCTTTGCGTAAAATGAGGTGTTCACAAACAATATTATGCTCCGTTACGATTTCAAAATCAAATATTCAAATTAATAAATCATTCGAAATTAACCTATTTACGTTTATTATGAATAATTTTAATTACAAATGTATTCAATACCTCATACGTTCTGTTCTCAATAATTTTAATAAACTGAAACATTTAATTTCATATTTCCAATGATAAATTTAACAACACATTCCGGAATGTGGAATTAATTCAATACATCATTGAAAGAGTCGAACGGAAAGATCGGAAGAAATCAGAAAGAGACAAACAGACCACGTAACATTCATTCGACCTTCGGCAACCTTCGGCAACTACACGCGGAATTGCCAGCCGATGTCACCGCGTCACACCGACACTTATATAACAACATTGAACAGATAACGTTACAATAAGCTTTGCGTAAAATGAGGTGTTCACAAACAATATTATGCTCCGTTACGATTTCAAAATCAAATATTCAAATTAATAAATCATTCGAAATTAACCTATTTACGTTTATTATGAATAATTTTAATTACAAATGTATTCAATACCTCATACGTTCTGTTCTCAATAATTTTAATAAACTGAAACATTTAATTTCATATTTCGAATGATAAATTTAACAACACATTCCGGAATGTGGAATTAATTCAATACATCATTGAAAGAGTCGAACGGAAAGATCGGAAGAAATCAGAAAGAGACAAACAGACCACGTAACATTCATTCGACCTTCGGCAACCTTCGGCAACTACACGCGGAATTGCCAGCCGATGTCACCGCGTCACACCGACACTTATATAACAACATTGAACAGATAACGTTACAATAAGCTTTGCGTAAAATGAGGTGTTCACAAACAATATTATGCTCCGTTACGATTTCAAAATCAAATATTCAAATTAATAAATAAATATCTAATTTCACGACTAGACCTCTGTCTACCTCTGTATTGGGAAGTGCGTGAAGATATTTATTCTATTGTTTATTTAAAAGTCAAGCGGCAGGCTTAGATCGAACGTGGTTGTACCACGGCATTGCGTGGTGGTGATGCAACCTGTGCTTCTGCATTTAGTTTGGTGACTGACATGACGTACACACAAACCTCTCGACACCTTACTTACAAGGACGCCAAAGCTGCTTCAAGTCCTTAAGCAATCCGGATATACAAGGTAACCCCTCACAAAAAGAAGAGTATCCCCCTTTAACCCCTTTTCCTTAAAAAACCTATTCTTTTTATTTATCTCTGAAAAGGAGCTCAAAAGTTTCGTATTTCTTCATGTCTCATTACATGACATACACTATTTCAATCTAGCCAATTTTAGACAAAAGAAATTACGCATCGCATGACTCGTGTTGGCTTTCTGCGTATTGACACAATGCATCGATTCATGCATCGAGCCTAGTGATGCCATCTGTCGACAAATCTCGTCATTCATTAAAAATTCGAGTCAAGAGACCAGAGTTCGATCCCCAGGTGGCAGGCTCCTACCAATGGGTTTTTCAAAAACTTATGTACGAATTATATTGTTGGCTTGGACATATAGACGACGACGAGTTCACCACCTGTCACATGTCCCGAAAATATCTTCGATGGAAGGTTGGGTCGAAGAAACTTAATTGTTAAGACTAGACCTCTGTCTACCTCTGTATTGGGAAGTGCGTGAAGATATTTATTCTATTGTTTATTTAAAAGTTAAGCGGCAGGCTTAGATCGAACGTGGTTGTACCACGGCATTGCGTGGTGGTGATGCAACCTGTGCTTCTGCATTTAGTTTAGTGACTGACATGACGTACACACAAACCTCTCGACACCTTACTTACAAGGACGCCAAAGCTGCTTCAAGTCCTTAAGCAATCCGGATATACAAGGTAACCCCTCACAAAAAGAAGAGTATCCCCCTTTAACCCCTTTTCCTTAAAAAACCTATTCTTTTTATTTATCTCTGAAAAGGAGCTCAAAAGTTTCGTATTTCTTCATGTCTCATTACATGACATACACTATTTCAATCTAGCCAATTTTAGACAAAAGAAATTACGCATCGCATGACTCGTGTTGGCTTTCTGCGTATTGACACAATGCATCGATTCATGCATCGAGCCTAGTGATGCCATCTGTCGACAAATCTCGTCATTCATTAAAAATTCGAGTCAAGAGACCAGAGTTCGATCCCCAGGTGGCAGGCTCCTACCAATGGGTTTTCAAAACTTATGTACGAATTATATTGTTGGCTTGGACATTAAGACGGCGACGGGCTAACGACTAGACCTGTGTACAGAGGTGGGTATCGGGAATAGCACGAAGAGATATTATTGTTTTATATTATATATATCGAACGCTCGGTTTTTTTCAATTTTTAATGGGAGTTTAGTCTTTTTCCGATTCGGAAAACATATGAACATGTGTGCCTTACTGAACGATTTATATGTAAGGCCAAATCTCAACTCCTAATGTGTAACTGGTCTATAATACAGTAATAATGAATATGGGGCAGCCTATAACACACAGTTTTCATTAGGATATATTTTTTTTTCTTATGTTTCCTTTATTTATACATTTGCAGTAGCACAGAACAATGGAGGACATACTAATACTGAAATGATAATGATTGTCCGTTCGGTCGACTAGAATTATTATAAAAAAATCTATTTGTCGACACACCGACCACTAAGAGCCAGTTAAAAGTCATATAGTTCCATCATGGAGCTACGATAGAAAACCGAAGTGCACAAATCTCTGGTGAAACATTGACAAAAAAACTTAAATATTCATTAAAAATTCGAGTCAAGAGACCAGAGTTCGATCCCCAGGTGGCAGGCTCCTACCAATGGGTTTTTCAAAAACTTATGTACGAATTATATTGTTGGCTTGGACATATAGACGACGACGAGTTCACCACCTGTCACATGTCCCGAAAATATCTTCGATGGAAGGTGAGTCAAAGGGACTTAATTGTTTAGACTAGACCTCTGTCTACCTCTGTATTGGGAAGTGCGTGAAGATATTTATTCTATTGTTTATTTAAAAGTCAAGCGGCAGGCTTAGATCGAACGTGGTTGTACCACGGCATTGCGTGGTGGTGATGCAACCTGCATTTAGTTTAGTGACTGACATGACGAACACACAAACCTCTCGACACCTTACTTACAAGGACGCCAAAGCTGCTTCAAGTCCTTAAGCAATCCGGATATACAAGGTAACCCCTCACAAAAAGAAGAGTATCCCCCTTTAACCCCTTTTCCTTAAAAAACCTATTCTTTTTATTTATCTCTGAAAAGGAGCTCAAAAGTTTCGTATTTCTTCATGTCTCATTACATGACATACACTATTTCAATCTAGCCAATTTTAGACAAAAGAAATTACGCATCGCATGACTCGTGTTGGCTTTCTGCGTATTGACACAATGCATCGATTCATGCATCGAGCCTAGTGATGCCATCTGTCGACAAATCTCGTCATTCATTAAAATAAAGCGCAACAACATAATAAACAATTTATGAGAAAAGTGTGTGCTATTTTTAAGCAGCAATATTCAACATGGAAAACCCAAAATCATGCACTAATTCTACATTCTTAATTTGATAAGTATGTCACTATGTATTCACACATTGTAAATGTATGTATATGTTGAAACTATGATTAGTTATTGAGTAAATTTAATATTTGTACGTCGTAATGTCATTTTGTTAAGATTAGATTCAAATGTGTTTACATGTGATAAGTTTGTGCGTGAACCAAAATGTGTTATAGCGCTAAATTCGATAAAATTATGTCTTATTAAATTGATTTTTATACAATACTGTAAAAAAAATTACTCGATAATTAATCATCGAGGTCATTTAAAATTAATAAATCATTCGAAATTAACCTATTTACGTTTATTATGAATAATTTTAATTACAAATGTATTCAATACCTCATACGTTCTGTTCTCAATAATTTTAATAAACTGAAACATTTAATTTCATATTTCGAATGATAAATTTAACAACACATTCCGGAATGTGGAATTAATTCAATACATCATTGAAAGAGTCGAACGGAAAGATCGGAAAGAAATCAGAAAGAGACAAACAGACCACGTAACATTCATTCGACCTTCGGCAACCTTCGGCAACTACACGCGGAATTGCCAGCCGATGTCACCGCGTCACACCGACACTTATATAACAACATTGAACAGATAACGTTACAATAAGCTTTGCGTAAAATGAGGTGTTCACAAACAATATTATGCTCCGTTACGATTTCAAAATCAAATATTCAAATTAATAAATAAATATCTAATTTCACGCAATCCCCAATACAGGGGTAGATAGAGGTCTAGACTAGAAAATCAAGTACTTTCGACCCACCTTCCACCGAAGATATTTTCGGGACAACGTGACAGGTGGTGAGCCCGTCGCCGTCTTTATGTCCGAGGAAACGATATAATTCGTACATAAGTTTAGCCATTAGTACGAGCCTGCCACCTGGGGATCGAATTCGGGATTCGGGCTCGTAATTCCTAACTCATTATTAACTCGAAAACCACTGTTTTCGTAATGAGGTTCCTCAGACGAAGAAGAAAATTTAATTGTTCATAGCTTAATGGTTTAGGTTAAGGACTGCGAAACATGACGTCGATGGTTTGGTTTCTCCATTCGACCATTGTAAGCCATTACAGACACAAGGATTGCAGCTCAGAGTGGTTAACAGGAATACATGATGTTATTAAGCGTTGGTAGAATTCTTAAAGAAATAGAAAAACATGCGGTTTTTCTATTTCTTGTGTCCTTCTTTTTTGATATTTTTAATTAAAATAATGAAAACAAACAAAAATTGCTGGGGAGATATCAACTTATTCCTAGGAGTTATTATCAATCTATTATCAATCAATCGACAAAACTAACAATTAATATAACAACCGTCTTTTTCATAAATAAATGTTTTTGCTTCTTGAAAATGTTTGCTTAATACGTTATATAAACCTGTTATTTTATTTTAACTGGGCAATCTGCACACATACTGGGATTTTATTATAAAAGCATACACGAGTTCAATATATAACGATGAATACCATAAACGAGTTATTGACTCTTTGGAGTCTAGTAACTGACGTTACAATCTTGTGTTTTCCTGTGAGTGTTCAAGTCATAACATTATGCTTACAAAAAAATCCTTCTTTTAACTTGTGTATGACTGGGGTACACACAGTTTTTCATGTTATCGCCAATTCTGAGATCACGGGTTCGATTGACAGAGTCAGTGTAGAAAACCACTTTTTCTACATTGTCTCAGGTCTGGGTGTTTGTGGTACCTACCTAAGTTGGTTGCCAATTCCACAACACGTGTGCTTTAGCTATTTACTTAGGGATCAGAGCGACGTACGTGATGTTGTCCCTATTTTTGTCACTGTTATGTAATTTTATGAACATACCTTAAATTTTAATGAACATATTTGTTTCTTTTGACCCTAAAAGATACTCAAGAATTTCGATTATAAATCGTTGTTATACTGTCTTATGAAGTATAAACATTGTTATTAAATTTAAACTTTAATAAATTTACATGAAGTCACGATAGCCGAGTCCTGGTGGCAGGCTCCCCTAGTGGAGGGCTTGTACCAATGGGTTTTAAAAAAATACTTATGTACGAATTATGTCGTTGGTTTGGACATAAAGACTGTCACGTCATCCCGAAAATATCTTCGGTGGAAGGTGAGTCAAAGGGACTTAATTGTTTAGACTAGACCTCTGTCTATTATCCCTATATTGGGAATTACGCGAAGATATTTATTTTTATTTATTGAATTTAAAGCATGTAACTGGACATTTATTGTTTTTTAAAAATAATGAAAAAATATTTTTAGTAATTCCTCATTAATTTAATAATAAATATTGTTCCTACGTTACTTGCATTACTGAAAACACCGTTCCGAGGACATGTCCATATCTTTCGTTATCTAGGTGACGCGACCGAGCTTATGAGATAGCAGTCTGTAACTTCGGATAAGATAAAGGTGTTCACCTTTTCGGACCTTTGAATTTAACCTAACAAAATATCTTCACGCCATTCTCAATACTGGGGTGAAAAGAGAACAATTAAGCTAAACAATTTAGCTCTTTCGAGCCACTTTTCACCGAAGATACTTTTGGGCAATGACACAGCTTGTCACGTTGACACAAATAACATACGTATATAATTGATTGCTCTACTATGTAGGTGTTTAGATATTGTGTTTTTTTCACTAAGAAATGGAACTGTTAATGCAAATATAACGCACAACTTAGAGCAAAATGTAGTAACATTTTGCGTCAGGAACATTTTTACTACTACCATTCGTTATTTCTATGAATCAGTCATCATCATCAGCATACAAAAGTCCATTGCAGGACGTAGATCTCTCCCGTAAGACAGAGTTTGCTACAATCGCTACGTTTGGCAATCACCAGTCTTTTGAAGTTTGATATGGTATTTGGAAATGAAACGGCCAACGTCTGTCGGTAGCCAATTTCCAAGGCTTTCGTTGACTCTTACGACACCCACGGGGGCTTGAGTTATTCTTACGCCGACACTACAATGAAAAATGAATGTAACACAATAGAAAATTTATTATAATCCTCCGTGACGATCTTCGTAAACAAACGGGTGTGTACTCCACACACCGGTTTTCACGGTGTCGCCAGCTCTGAAGTCTCGGATTCAATTCCCAGACGGGTTGAAGAAAATCCACGTTTTCTGCGTTTTCTCGGGTCTGGAAGTTTGTGGTGCCTACGTTGTTTTCGATTCCGTAACACATTCAGCTGCTTACTTAGGGATCAGAGCAATGTATGAGATGTTATCCGTATATATTATATATTTGTATTATTATTATTTATTAATCGCGCGATGTTAGACCTTGAAGTCCGTACATGTGCAGAACCAATACAAGTACAATTGACTAACTGCTAAACCATTATTGCAAATATATGCATGGATTGCAAGTATAAAATTATATCTTAAATTATAATTTTTTCCAATAATTGTTTAATATAATTGTAAAATATGCTTAAGACCTATTCAACAAATTTGTAAAATAAGTTGAAAAACAACTTTTAAAGCTAAAGTACACGATTTTTTTAACCTCTTATACATTACGAAAAACTAGTTTTAAAATACTTAGTATACACTGTAATAATAAGAATAGCCTATTATTTTATGTTGGTGATAATAAAAACCAGAGAAACCTAGTGTTTTCTTACACAGTAGCTACGTCACTAATAGTACTACTCATTACAATGTAATATTTATACACGCTAATAATCTATTCAATGTGCTTAAATCACCCGAAACTGAAATAAAGAAATGAAATGAAAATGCATAAAGTATCATTCTCTTATTTAATAATAATTGTATAATACGACTCCTCTTACAATTCACAAACTTATGCTATTGGCTCTTCCACATGCGTTTACGTCTTGTAGCAGTTGTACCTACGCGTCAGGAAACCACGTGTAATATTTGGTGAAGTTTCGACAAAAGTTTGATAGTTACCAAATCGATATTTCTCTTCCATTAATACTTCTAATCTCTATTCGTTATTGTTACAGTTGCGAGACGTATGAGTTTACACGTGTAAGTCGAAACGTGACTCAAATAAGTAGATTGTTCACTCGGCCAGCCTTTCATATGAGCTAAAAATAGAAACAGCCTTTATGCAACGGTGCATGGCGCACGCCTCAGCGTTAGAGGGAGTGTTAACTGAATATGCAACTTTAAATTAAAACAACCACAAATTAAGTCTGCCTATACCTTCTACATACAGGTGGAAACGTAATAAAATTCACTTAGCACTGAAATTCGTATAATATTTAGGCGTATTACGCAGCTTAAGAAACGTATTTAAATAGCTATAATGTAAACAACTTTTTTGTAATACATCAATACAATAGAATCAATGTGCAACTACTCTTAAATTTAGAATAATATAGATAATCCTAGCCTCTTAAATAAACGTATTTATAATAAGTTTCTTTAAGAAGCTAGTTATAATAGAGAACCTTAACTATTATACAATGTGTGATGTCAGTTTTGAGTTCCTATTCTGTTTTTATACTTTTTTTTTTTTATTAATGTATAGATGAACCCATAAGTATAGAATCAGTTAAAAGCATAATTATGCTAATTATATAATTAACTTGTGTCTTTGATGGTACTTAACTTCCATGGACTTAATGACCACCTAATCATAATAAAATTGACAACATGGCTTAGCCAATGAAATCTTAATAGATTGTAAAGTGATATTAAATGTTTTAATTAATTGACGTCTGAATTTCATCGAATTTGTATTTAATGTATTAATATTTACTCAGTAATAATCATTACAGAACGAACGATATAAATGTATATTTTAAAATCAGGTACTAAAATTAGCATCGCAAAATTTGAACGCAGCAAGAACGTTTAGACTCAGAGCCCGCGTTGTGATGACATATAAAACAAAATGGCGGACTCGGGTGGCCGCGCCGCCCAACGCGCGCGCCGTTTATCGGCTGCCATCGGCGCGGCTTGGCAACGCGGACCGCATTCCTGTAAGCGCGGCAACGTCGCCTCGGCGTTCGCCACCTTCGTGGCGTGACGCGCGCCATGATAAAGCGTTATGTGGATGTGAAAATGTCCGGTTTTCGAGCCGCGTTCGGATGCAGCATGAAAATCGATTGATCTATAAATCAAGCACGATCGATAAATCAAGTTAGGAGCTTTTATGTACATACTTGTGTTTCATTCATATATATTGTACATATGTAAGGTAGTTGATGCTAGAAGTTTAAAGTTATGAACTCAAATAAAAAGCATATGCTTATAGGTGTATCTATCTAGTTGAAATATAAAGCTAATAACATAATAGTTCCGACAACCAAATTTATTTGTTGACAAAATAAATAAAAACTGCTCTATGCTTTATACAATGTAGTTATGCGTGCGAAATTATAAAATATACAGGATTAATGCAAATCAATGTACATCTACATTTTGCATGCATTTTTGCTCAAGTGCGTAAATTTTTTTTAAATAGATAAAGTTAACGATTGGAAAGATAAATATTGACGATTTATATCTTAGTTTATATCTTATATTTCTCCTTTACTATCTTCAAAGAGAGACAAGAAACTAAAACTAATATTTAGTAATCTATTATAAATAATAGTGGTGGTACACCACCCTCGTTCTCTTCATTATTTCTTCATCCGCTTCTATAGCAAGGGAAGAAATTGCGTTTTAGTAATAAGACCGCCTCTTGTATTACCTTTATGTTCCTTGCACTTATTTTCATCTTAATTTGTAGTGTACAATAAAGAATATATAAATAAATAAATAACATTAATAATATTTTTTACTTATTAATAACAGACTGAGCCACACCGAAGTGAGGCTGTGTTTACATAAAAAAAATACTTCGCCTAGTTTAAAATTTGCAAGGAATCGAGAAAGTTGAAGAAACAATGGATAAAAAAATGGATAGGGATGCGGGTCTTCGGTTACTTCTTTCACTCAGGCAACGCAGATGTACAAGATGGCCGCAATTAACGCTGGTATTGTCCATGGCCTTAGCCTAATGTCGGTCGTGCTGACCCATCATACCAAGCTCACGTCACATCTCTCACTTCTTTTATGTATTGAACTAGTCACGATACTCTAGTGGTAGGGTGGTCGGAATTTTGAGTCAAGGGACCCGAGTTCGATCCCCAGTTGGCAGGCTCGTACCAACGGGTTTTTCAAAAACTTATGTACGAATTTCATCGTTGGCTTGGACGTAAAGACGGCGACGGGCTTACCACCTGTCACGTTGTCCCGTCATCTTCAGTGGAAGGTGGGTCGAGGGGACTTAATTGTCTAGACTAGACCTCTGTCTACCCCTGTATAGGGAATTGCGCGAAGATATTTATTTATTTATTGAAGTAACACCGTACAATACCATCAGATATGAATACGTCACTATTCTGAATAACGAAACGTTGAGACAAAGATTCGATTCGGCAATGATAAGGTAAGAAGAGTATAATATGTTTTTATGACGTTATCCCCGCTATTGATCAATCGAGATGGGTAAATATATATGGTAAAGTAAAGTATACATTAATGTACACCAAGAAACATTATAGTATTTTTACAATTAAAAGAACATGGGTACAGCGGCGGCCATATCGCTAATACAGTGATCTCTTTCTTCCAGGCGAAATTTTAAAAGAAAGCGGAAGAGGTGTGCAGAATTAGGTATAGAAAGATAAAAATTACAAAATAAAGAGAAATAAAGATAATTTATTGACGACAGGTAGTAAGTTAAATTAAAACAACTTTTATTTTTATTACTTTTAAGCCACGATAGCCGAGTTGTTGGGTGATCGGAATTTCGAGTCGAGAGACCCAAGTTCGATCCCCAGGTGGCAGTACCAATGAGTTTTTCAAAAACTTATGTACGAATTTGTCACGTTGTCCCGAAAATATCTTCGGTGGAAGGTGGGTCAAAGGGACTTAATTGTCTAGACTTGACCTCTGTCTACCCCTGTATTGGGAATTGCGTGAAGATATTTATTTATTTTATTTATTTAAAGATAGAAGTGATTTTAATTCTTTAAAGGAAATCCTTTTGTAAGGGAAGAGAATTCCAAAGTCGTATAGCAATATATGGTATATTGCTATTACGCTGTAAATGTACTTTCTACCCTTTACCTAACGTAAAACGTGTTGCAAAGGTTACGGCGTAAGAATACACCACTCTCTATCTGTCTTTCCTTGTGTGCCACCTTGCCCCTTGAGGGCCACCTCAGTATCGCAGTGGCAATCGGCAAGATGAATCTCGAAATATACTAAATCTAAATTTAGCGGACTAAAGACGGGCAGGGCTAAGCGACAAGTTTTCTAGTACCGTGAATCCGAGCAACGTATGTAATGTTGTCACCGTCTATATATGTATTTATTTACTTTTTTTAATAACTATGCCGATGGGATGGCGGATAAATATTCATTCTTCCCGTGGGTGTTGAAAGGCTTTCACTCCAGACAAGCGTTTCGCCTAATATATGCTGCCATCTGTTTGCAGCCAAGGGCATTTTCAATAACATTTGTGTAGTACTTATCATATATTTTTCTATTGTAGGTGTTATTACCTTACCTACGATAGAAAAATATATGATAGCTACTGTATATAACTAAAAATAGCAATTTATCAATAAATATCATGTGATTTACAAAAACTTCGTGTTAAAGATATTGATCATAAAATATTTATAATTTTAATGGTGGCTACTAATCTCTTATCTTTACATATAAATAAAATTGATGTGTCTGTATCTTATCCCAAATTTTAATTAAAAACACAATTTTAATTAAAAACTTTTAACTAAATGCATATGAACTTTATTAAAAAAAAAATTGTTTTAAATATTTATCAGTTTGTTCCGGCGAATTCCTGAAACGGCTGGGCCGAATTTAATGGGACTTGCACTGGCCGATAGCTGGTGTAATGAGGAGTTTATTTTATAGGAATAATTTGATTTGCGCGTTAAGTGTTAAACCGCGGGCAAAGCTTGGGTAGCAGCATCAATAAACATATATCTACTTTAATCTCTATCAAACAATTTAAGACGACTTATCAACATATTTTAGACGAGGCCATTGCCCAGCAGTGGGCATTAGCACAGGCTGCTTGTTGTACTTACTTTACTAAAGAAAAACTTAAATTTAAATATATTCGCATATATTTTACGATCTCTAGTTTCTTTGCTTAAGGTATAAAATGCCCTGCTATTTCTAATAAAATTATAAAATAAAAATAAATATCTTCACGCAATTCCCAATACAGGGGTAGACAGAGGTCTAGTCTAGACAATTCAGTCCCTTCGACCCACCTTCCACCGAAGATATTTTCGGGATAACGTGACAGGTAGTGAGCCCGTCGCCGTCTTTATGTCCAAGCCAATGATGTAAATCCTGCATAGGTTTTTGAAAAACCCATTGGTACGAGTCTGTCACCTGGGGATCAAACTCGGGTCTCTTGACTCGAAATTCCGACCACCCAACCACTCGGCTATCGTGACATCGATAAATAAATGATTTGATTTAAAAAGAAAAATCTCATTGTAGCGGTAAAGCATTTTTCCAGTGCTCAAAACCAAAACGGCTAATGGGATATGAATAAAATTTGGCAAACAGATAAACAAATTGAGTAATTTTAACACGGATTTTTTTCCCACACTTCCTGTGGGAAAATTACCAGGAAATGATAGATTACAGCGGAATTTTATATGCTGTTTATACTAAAATAATATGCCTTTATTTCTCTTAAGTTGCATTATTATATTAGCTTTTAACATGCGTGATGCTAAGCATTTATATATTTAAGTTTTTATTGCACAACCTTAAAAATAACCTTAACATTTAAGGCAGCAAAGGGCGGACTTAATGCCTTTAGGCATTCCCTGCCAGTCAACCAAGGGGTTTGTGCGAAACCGTAGTAGCTACAGCAAAAGAAAATGAATAGTAAAAAAAGAATAGTAGAAAACCTAAACCAAAGATAAAATCACATTTAGCCAATGTTATAGTTATTATGGTATTGTTTGTTAATTTATATATTTAAATTTGTGGGTAACGTAGTGGGTCATACAATTGTATAGTTTCCTTTGTGTTTAGACTTCTTTGTAACACATAATGTAATTACTGTTTGCAATCCTAAATAACAAAATAAAATTAATTTTAATATATTATTAATAACTACAATAATATATTAAAATTAAATTAACGATAGCCCAGTTGTTGGGTGGTCGGAATTTCGAGTCGAGAGACCCGAGTTCGATCCCCAGGTGGCAGTACCAATGAGTTTTTCAAAAACTTATGTACGAATTTCATCGTTGGCTTGGACATAAAGACGGCGACGGGCTCACCACCTGTCACGTTGTCCCGAAAATATCTTCGGTGGAAGGTGGGTCAAAGGGACTAAATTGTCTAGACTTGACCTCTGTTTACCCCTATATTGGGAATTGCGTGAAGATATTTTATTTTTACATTTTATTTTATTAATAAGTTACTGGTTTTTAATTTTTTGCTAGGCATCACAACGATGGAACAATAAAATGCCACATCGTAAGCCATTTAAAGCCTTCGTTACGATTTGTGAATAACGACGCGACAAAAATCGTTCATTTTATAAGCTGAAATATCTTCCTTACAATTTATTTTTAGTGTTCGGAACAGCGTATTTCACTGTTTTTTAGAAAATAATCTGAAATTTCTTCATCCTTACAGTATATTAAGAGTGAACAAAGGCTGCTGAACAATGGTCTCGTCCAAAGTGTTCCACAGAGAACGGTCTGACACCATCATCCAATGATTCAAGCATCATGCAACATTTTGCAAGACATTTCTTCATCTCGTGGCGTGTTGTCTTACACTGCGTTTGCCCAGGCGAGATCGCCACTCGAGAACCTTTCTTATCCAACGGTTGTCATCTCTGCGCGCTGATCTTTACGGCTATATCCGTTGCAATAGTTATGTTGCTATTATTAACGACAGCCGAGTGGTTGGGTTGTCGGAATTTCGGAAGTCGAGACCCGAGTTCGATCCCTGGGTGGCCGGCTCGTACCAATGGGTTTTGCAAAACACATGTACGAATTATATCTTTAGCTTGTTTGGCTTTGGCCGAAATTATCTTTGTTGGAAGGTGGGTCGAAGGCACTTAATTATCTAGACTAGACCTCTGTCTACCCCTGTATTGGGAATTGCGTGAACTTATTTATTTATTTATTAATGATTACCTACTTTATTAATCTATGTTATATCAAACTATATCTTTTACTTTATGGAGGACCGAACGGTACTCAAATATTAAGTCGTTTGGATCACCTAAAGTCGTTAATTTAACTAACGCAAACAAATCAGAGGTCGTATTGATTGAACGCTGCGAGGAGTGGTATGACATCACAAATTCGTGTGCAAGGAAGTATAGGAATATCGCAATAAAACCAATAGAGCTGTAAGATTTACGAAGTGACGTAACATGTAAGAAGTATGTATATACTGAGTACACACAGTCGCCTAAAAGACTGTTTGTGCGTCAATGTCACAGTTTTATAATAAATGATGCTTGTATGATGCTTAGGAATTAAAAATCTACATCGATTCTGATCATTGATAATATTGTAATCAACCATAAATAATCATATAATACACAAACCAACCAACCCTTAGCTTCAAAGACAGGGTCATTACCTGGGCTATTGTAAAGAAGAATCAGAGAAAAAATCTTACTTACATAAATGAATAAATGTTTTGATTTAATTTGAAGTCTTTATTTCACTTTTTTTCCAATGCCGTACAATGTTACGAGTATATATAATTTATGATATAATCTATACAATGTAATATGTTAAAGTATCAAGTAACCAGGGGTCATGCAATTGCATAAAACAAAGAGTTACTTGCACATACATATACATATCTAATGACTGTCTTCGACATAATGATTTCGCCTTTTCATTAAGGAATCTTTAAAAAGTTTTTAAATTAATGTGTTTGTTTCTTGAACTATAAATATTTTCTAGTCATGGTCAGGCATACTGAGGACTACAACTAGTGCTTAAAGTGTTTCAATGTACGTAGGAAATGGAATTTAACTAGTTCTAATTTTAAAGTATTACTGATATATCTTCATATATCTTCTATAATCCTTGACTGAAGACAGATAACACATCGCAATGTGATATGATCCTTACATACAATTATTTTTTCTTTTTGAAATTTTATTTCCTTTTGGAAATTTTATTTCTAAGGTTAATTCTTATTGCCTATGTAAAATGAAAGAATTTGCACACAAGAGGCTTTAGCTTTTTTCACACGCTTCCTACGTTCCTTTCAAGAAATGACATCATTTCCACTTACGCAGCAGTGTAAACAGTGTTGCGTTAGTCTTTAAATAATAAATAAATTCATACGCAGTAAGTTGCTTAAGCACTGGTGTTACAGAATAGGAGAAAACGAGTAAAGTGGTTTAGTACATTGACCCGTACGAGGATCGAACCCAACAATATATCCAACTTAACTAAAAATAATATTTTCATGCCATTTCGAATACAGGGGTAGACAGAGGTCTAGATAATTTAGACCTTTCGGCACAAGTTCCCGCGAAGGCATTTTAAGGACAACGAGATAGACCGTGAGCCTGTCGCCGTCTTGATGTCCAAGCCAACGATGTAATTCGTACTTGTTTTTGAAAAAATTGGTATGAGCCCAGGGGGTCAAACTCGGCTCTCTTAACTCTAATCCGATCACCCAACCACTCGGCTATCTATTTAAACCAAACGAAAAAAATAAGTAATTAATGCCCACAAGTAAATAAGCATCGGTGGAGAAACTTGGTAAGCGTAACAGACACAGTTACACATTTCGGTTTGTCATCCCATAAAAAAATTATTAAAAAAAAATTTCATATCAAAGAAAACTTCATTTTCCTATTTTGTCTTTCGACAATTATTTGTCAAAATCATACAGAACGCCTCTTCCTCGCCTCACAAAAAATCTCTTGCCATGAGTAATGACTCACAAAAGTGAGTTAATAGTACTGTATGTGAATCAATATTATGCAAGGGTTTTCCTTCCCTTTCTACAATGTTTTTCACATTTAATTAAGAACATTGGATTCTTGGGTACATTGTTACTATAACGTAATGGAATCAATTTTCACCCACTTTTGGACATTTGTAGGCTTAATTTAAATGATCATTTAAATAAATAAATATAATAAATAAATAAATATCTCTTTACGCAATTCCCAATATAGCGGTAGACATAGGTCTAGTCAAGACAATTAAGTCCATTTGACCCACCTTTCACAGGACATATTTTCGGGACAACGTGACACGTGGTGAGCCCGTCGCCGTATGTCCATGCCAACGATATAATTCGTACATAAGTTATTGAAAACCCCCACCGAGCCTGTCAACTGGGGATCGAACTCGGGTCTCTTGACTCGAAATTCCGACCACACAACCACTCGGCTGGGTGATGGAGGTGATTGGAAGGTGGGTCGAAGGGACTTCATTGTCTAGTCTAGACCTCTGACTACCTCTTTATAAGTACCAAAGATAACTTGCTTCGCCTGGTAAGAAATAGTGGCTGCCAAAAGTTTATAGTTGTCGTATTTATTAGTTGTTGCTATATTTTTAATAAATGATAATTAAATGTATTTGTACATAAATTATTTTTTTCAAAGATTAAACCTACCTGCATCGTCATTATCATCATCAACAAAAATAAATTTTCTTAGATTTGTGTTCGAGATGGCCATGTATAAATTTATATACATACTAGATTGGCTTGTTTAAACTAATAAATTAACGCAATAATTCTAATTAAATATGTGGACGCTAATATACCAATATACTTTTCTACATTTTCTCGAGTCCGGGTGTTTGTGGAACCTTCGTTGTTTTTTATTTTTATTTTTTATTTATTTAAAAATTTTATTGCACACATAATTAAGTGTAAAATTGGCGGACTTAATGCCTTAAGGCATTATCTACCAGTCAACTCCTTATATACTCCTGTATAAGGAGAAAAAAATCAGGGCGGTGCTTTAAACAAATAAATTAAACAAAAAAAAACAAAGATGGCAGCAAATCGTCACAATAACTATCATTAAATATATATTTAATTGTAATAAACATACATATATACATAAACACATATATATATACACCTATACCTTCATACACATACACACATACTTCTTTAAACATGCATATATTTACATTAACCTTATATATATTTTAAAATACATTTACACATATGACACTATGCAGTACAATTATCAATGAAAATATCAGTATACAAATTTTGAGATTCTACCCATTAGAAGTAAGGTAGTGGTCTCAGACCTTTCTCTTAAAAGAAAGTAATGAAGACACCCTACGAATATCTGGAGGTAAGTTATTCCAGAGTCTGATAGCTTCTGCTGCAAATGATTAGGCCAAGAATTCGGTACGTCGTGGAAAAACATGTAGAGTACTGTTGGCGGAGGATCGCTGCTAACGCTCATGGCAAGAACCCAAATACTTAAACTTGCATTTCAAGTATTCAGGGGTGCATGGATTGTATAAGATAGAAAACAAAGTACGCAGGATCTTTACCTCTCAGCGTTGTTGGATAGGAAGCCATTTAAGCTTAGAAAGATGACATGATCGTACTTTCGTAGACCAAAAAGAAACGGATGCTATTATTGAGTAAACGATCCAATTTGCACAGAAGCTCTTGGCTGATATCAGAGTAACACACATCAGCATAATCGAGAACTGGTAAAATTAGAGCTTGCGCCAACGCAACCTTCGTGCCAGTGGGAAGAAAATTCTTAAAACGATACATAAAACGAAGGGTGTTTGTGACTCTTCGATTAATTTCCGGCACCTAAGGTCGCCAGCTAAGATTATAGTCTATTACCAATCCGAGGTCTTTAACTTGGGTACTAAATGAAATCATTGCATTATTATACATAATAGGTGGTAACGAATTCAGATTAAGCTTGGCGAGGCGTCGAGGGGTTATCGGCAACACCGAAATTGTTAGACCAGGGCTATATGCGTTGAAGATCTAGATTTATAGTGTTATCGCAAAATTGACGTTGTTTAACTCAGCTTGGGCTTTTAACTGCAAATCATCCGCATACAGATGATACGAGCTTTGAAGTTGGGTAGTAATGTGATTAATAAAAATCGAAAAAAGTAAGGAGATATTATAAAGCACTTGTGTTATGATGTTTTTAACATCATAACACAAGTGCTTTAGCTACTGACTTTAAAATCAGATCAATGTACGTGTATCTGTGTCCAATATCTATCTATGTATCCAAGTTAGGAAATAGGTGTAATATATATTAAAGGAAGCAAGTATATGAAAGTAGTGGCTTGATTGATTGGACGGTTTGTTGTACTTGAACGAGAAAGGCAATTTTTTTTATTAAAATATAGCATTAAAGATGTAACTTGTAATTTGTTAAGATATAATCTTCATTATGATAAATTATGTGATTTGTTTTATATATTGTAATGGTAGAATACAATCGCATGATGACCTTTGTTGGTGTCTGCCAAACGATATAATTCCGTGAAGTTATCAACGATTTCCATTTCTATAAAATAAAAAAAATAAAAAATATCTTCACGCAATTCCCAATACAGGGGTAGACAGAGGTCAAGTCTAGACAATTAAGTCCCTTTGACCCACCTTCCACCGAAGATATTTTCGGGACAACGTGACAGGTGGTGAGCCTGTCGCCGCCTTTATGTCCAAGCCAACGATGAAATTCGTACATAAGTTTTTGAAAAACTCATTGGTACTGCCACCTGGGGATCGAACTCGGGTCTCTCGGCTCGAAATTCCGACCACCCAACAACTCGGCTATCGTGACTTCAATTCCATTTCTATTACTTTTAATAACAGATTAGATAAAGCTTAGCGTAGCTTTTGCTAGAAAGTACTAAAACATGAAAACATTTACATTACATTACTTACCACGAACTTATGTGATGAAACATATACCTACATATTTAAAATGTATGATGTCATGATTTTTGCAAATTAATTGAATGGAATTAAATTTAATTTTCAACAATAATCCCTGGCGAGGTAGCCAGCGAGAACAGACCGCCAAATATCAAGATCCTTACTCTTTCGCTTCTTTCAAATTCATCATTTATTTCATACAGGTACGTCTAGGTATCTTTTGACTGTCCTCTTTTCCAGCAATTTGCTACTCTGGTCTTCGAAAGTTAGTCTCGGCCCAGCTCGACACCTTTTAATGTTAACTTTCGCGTCATATATATTCTCTCTGAGTCTTCACTCATTTTCTCACCGTGCCCAAAACATCGAAGCAAACCCTTAACAATCTGTGATAAGGTTATCTTTCAAACCAATATCAAAATTGCTTGCTGAGGAGAAAACTGACTTACATACTTACCCCTTAAAAACAAGCACTAGAGAGAAGAATTTTTACAGGTGGCGGGATAACCATCTTCAAATTTAGAAGACCGACGGGCAGTTTCAAAGGTGAGAGTTTTCTTGTACATCGATCGCCAACCCGCTTTCGAATGGCGATTGTGGCTGAACTTCTCGTATAGGAGACGACTATATCCTTTTTACCTTGCCCGCTGGACTTTTACAGGCTGTTATAATGGTTATTTATAACACATTAAACTACATAAAATTAAATAATGCGCATATACATAAATAAGAAGAATATGGACACTACATGTCTGTTGTAAAACAGTCAGTTTCAGTAAATAACTTCAAAATATTGCCACAAAATAATTTAACAAATGTGATCGAATTGCGAACACCGATTTGGCCACTAGATCATTTTAAAAACATGTATTAGTAGCTACTCAACCCAGCTTCACATGTATAGTAGAAAGCATATATATATTTTTGTGTCGTAGTATCGTTAAATTTATTATCAATAATGTTGAATTTTATACTTTGTCCTACAAAAATGAAAAACCCCCGTATAAACTTGTTTACCCTAAACATTTTTCAAAGTTAACGACGAAAACACAAGACAATTTTATTTATATATTTATTTAAACCAAAATTTTCAGTAGTACTTTTTGTGTTGGAAGTATTAAAGTATTAATTTTCTGTATACAGATCGTACGTTCCCAAAAAAAATAGCTACCCGTGTCGACGTCGCATGCTACATATTTTTCTGTAGTGTAGTAAACTTTATATAAAAAGCTTTCCGTATAAACTTTTAACTAATTTTTCTCTCCATTTACGAGAACATTATTAAAAACGCTAACATACGTGTATATAAAATACTTTCTCAACAATCAGACCATAAAAAAGAAACATTTAATAAATTTTCCAATGGCTAATTTATTTTTACACAATCTTATGTAATGCACTGCATAAAAACAAAAAAAAAACACATCGTATCGTAATTCTTTAGCCGAATAACAAAAAAAGTGGTGGAAAAATAAAACAATATTAACCAATAACAATTTCAAAAAAAGGCCAACAGTATTTATTTTATCTGTACATAAAGAAGCCGCAATGAATGAAATAGTTCTCTTAAGGGTGAACTAAAAACTCATTAACCTCAGACTCACCTAGTGAGGAGGCGAGTTAATGAGTTGAGTGCCCTTTAACTTAATTACGAGATAACTACAACTACCACGGTCTTAGGTAGGTAATAGGTTTTTAACGCTCTATTCTACTGTTATAATGAATACCGAATGACGAATTCAAATTGTTTATTTGCAAGAACATAGTAAATTTATAGATGTTAACAATTGCAATTATCTCCGAAGAAAATATATAGCGCGAAAGTTAACATTAAAAGGTGTCGAGGTAGGCTGGTATTATTCTTAAACCGTTACCGTGTGGTAAGGGTTTAAGAATATTGCCACTCCCTTTCTTCCCGCGGGTGTCGTAAGAGGCGAATAAGGGAAACAGCCTTGTGCATCGTTATGGCATCCGATAGAAGCGATTTAGCCATCTCTAAAAATATTAGACCAAAAAAAATCAGACCGATGATGGGCAGCAGCGTCAAAAGTGCTAGGTATCTGATACTGCGATTGCCAATCCGCTTGCCAAGCGTGGCGATTACAGTAAATCCTCCCTATGGGAGGGACCAATGTCCGGGTCTTTAATACGCCGTTATGTGTCTATGTATGTTTGAGGTAGGCTAACTAGGACTAACTTTCGAAGACCATGTGAGCAAGAGTACTCTGACACCAAAACGAGCGTGTAAGAAGAAAATTATGAATTTGAAAGAAGCTTAAGAGGTATTTGAGGATCGAGACACTTGGGGAACTATTCTCTCTGGCTTCCTTGTTAGGGATTGTGCGTGAAGATAACTAAGTAAGTATTCTATTGTTCTTTAGGGCTTGTAGAGCGTACGTAAATCGAAATAATCTCTGATAAAAATCAATATGAATGTGCTTAAAGCAAAATCAATTTTGCCAGGACACAAAACATGAAAGAAGTCACGATAGCCGAGTTGTTGGGTGGTCGGAATTTCGAGTCGAGAGACCCGAGTTCGATCCCCAGGTGGCAGTACCAATGAGTTTTTCAAAAACTTATGTACGAATTTCATCGTTGGCTTGGACATAAAGGCGGCGACGGGCTCACCACCTGTCACGTTGTCCCGAAAATATCTTGGTGGAAGGTGGGTCAAAGGGACTTAATTGTCTAGACTTGACCTCTGTCTATTCCCAATACAGGGGGTATTGGGAATTGCGTGAAGATATTTTTTTTTTACAAAACTTGAAAAAACATGTTACAAAAGTGATAATTTCTAAATGAAATCATTTACAAATTGTCACCTTTTTTACATCTGTCATCATTTCATAATGACGAGGCTTAGGAAGTGCCGGAGAAGAAACAGGCGAAAGAAATTCCATAGGTATCCACTACATTTTCGTAAAATAATAAACTCGAAAAAATATTTTTTTTTCAAATAATGATAAAATACTTAAGTTACGATTATCAATGAAATTTATAATAAACTTTCTCGTGAAGTTTTTCTTTGATATATTTCATTAAGATTTTATTGTAAAACTACACCACCCCATGTACCTACCATATATTTTCTCTATGAAGTCTAGTATCTGACGTTAAAGCTAATATTTGTATAGTGATTTCTATACATACCTACATCACCAATCTTACAAAAATAACTATACTTTTACCATTAAGGCGTTGCGAGGCCTTGGTGAAATTATTTGGTTCTTTTAAAATATCTGCAAGAGACACATATTCTATATTATACTGCCCTGCAAGCGTTGTTCTGACATATAAATACTTCATATTGCTTTAAAAATAGGGGTTAATCAAAGAAGGGTAAAAGTAAAGGGTTGTATGTATTTTTGAATGCAGTATCATAATAAAAAAATGGCCAAAAAATAAAATTTAATTAAAGGGTGGATAACCCTTAACATTAGGGGTATAAAAAATAGATGTTGATTCTCAGACCTACACGATATGTAGTACACAAAAAAATGTGAACATTGTATACACTTAGTTTTACGCCTTTGTTACTTATTCATTAAACGAATGGGCTTCTCGTACACGAGATATTTTAGTACTATCTTGTTACAGGATAAAAGATGTCGTTTGATTTTAAAAGTTAAAGATGTATCATCAGCAAACAATATTATATCATGGTTATTCCGTCCAAAGTACTGTAAATCATTTGTATAAATAAGGAAAAGAAATAAGAA
Organism: Sericinus montela; assembly: GCA_029286605.1. Taxonomy (NCBI): domain Eukaryota; kingdom Metazoa; phylum Arthropoda; class Insecta; order Lepidoptera; family Papilionidae; genus Sericinus; species Sericinus montela. The sequence goes on from JAGSMR010000040.1 coordinate 9,485,106, forward strand.
TCGAACCCCGAAGGGTACTTTGTCGCCTCTTCGAAACTCACGGGAAGAAAGGGCCACCCCCTTTCTTTCGTTTTTTTACGTCGTCACCACACCGCACGCCACTTTATATGTACGCTATGCACAATAAACTTTTTAAATCAATTAATTTTCTATGTTGAAGAGAAAAATCTGTTCGATCTGTTCTCTCTGGCTACCCCGGCAAGGATTGTGCGTGAAGATAAATATATGAAATAAAAACCTCATAACTCTAGTCATATGTAAATCGATTTCGAGAATTCTTGTTTTGTTTGAAAGTGTATAGTTTCAGTTGATTCTAAGTCATGACGTGATGTTTAAATTTTTATAAGCATTTATGTGTTTAACCTCTTTTATGATGTTATTTAGTTGTCAGTCGATATCACACCGGTATGAATAATCACGTCATTTAAATCGATGTATGTAACATAATTGAACGGATCAATCTGAAGTAATGCTGGCGCTTCGCGATATGCGTCGCATAACAAACACAATCTTATCTTAATGATAATATTATCTGGACGCGACTCCAGTTAATTGCTTAGACGGTACACTATGTGCCATAGTTACATAATTATCAACTTGAATGACGTCATTAAGACGTGTTCAATGTTAAATTACATTACAGTAACTCGGTAGCCGTGTATGCTGTATATCACAAAATGTACCATCCCTTTTCCAGCAATGGGTAACGCAAGAGATGACTATCGGCCTAGATACATATCGACCTGTTAAAGTCCAAACTGCAGGGCATAGGCCTCTCCGATGGGGAGGATTTGCCATAATCGCAACGCTTAGCAAGCGAATTAGCGATCGCAGTATCAGACCACTCGCACCTCAAACGCTGCTGCCCACCATCGGTCGATTATTTTATAAATAAATAAATATCTTCACGCAATTCCCAATCAAACAAGTCTAGTCTAGACAATTAAGTCCCTTTGACCCACCTTCCACCGAAGATATTTTCGGGACAACGTGACAGGTTGTGAGCCCGTCGCCGTCTTTATGTCCTAGCCATCGGTGTAATTCGTACATAAGTTTTTGAAAACTTCATTCGTACTGCCACCTGGAGATCGAACTCGGGTCTCTTGACTCGAAATTCCGACCACCCAACCACTCGGCTATCGTGACTACTATTTAGTTTCAATTATGTTGGTCTGATATTTTTAGATATAGTTATCACGCCATCTCTAGGTTGCCATAACGATATTCAAGGCTGTTTCCTTTAGACGCCTCTTACGACATCCTCGGGAGTGGGAGAGGTAATATTCTTACGCCGTTATCACACGGAATAACAGACGAATAAGAGCCTTAAAATTGTAATTGGCTATCGACTGATGGCCAAATATACTAGACTAAAATTCAACAGACCGGCGAGAAGCAGCAGCGTCTAATATGCGAGATGTCTAATACTTTGATAGTCAACCCGCATGCCAAGCATGGCGATTGTAGGAAACCTATCTAACCTTACAGGAAAAGCCTAAGTCCTACAGTTGTCTTTGACACTAAGACGGCGGTGAAAGGTGGGTCGAGAAGACTTAATTATCTAGACAACTTTCTACCCTAGTATTTATTTAAAACCGCTCAAAAAATCTATTGAATGTGCCATTTAAAACGTCGATTGAAGGCGAACAACAATTAAACAACAGTTAAAATAATTGTTAAATCTTTATTAACTATGTAAAAAGTCAACGCAGGCTGCGTTCACACGGCAATGTCGGCTTAAATACAATAAGTGAGAACTGATGTCGGCCTGTGCTCCAATTGACGCTCTATTTGCGATGGGAAAACCGCAAGCGAGGTTTTACTGTGCGCCCACCGTCCGACCGTTTAACAGAGAGCTCTATATGTTTCGCGATAGTTAAATGACTGGATAACTCCGGTTAAGACGTTAGCGAATAGCTTTCTAATAAATCACAGATAATGTTACCTGCAGGCCGGTTCAGAAAGTAACCTGTAGGTTGGTTCATTATTCGAAAATAGTCTGGAATAGAGGTCTAAACAATTAAGTCCTTTCGGCACACCGAAGAGATTTGTAGGGACAAATGTAATTATTTAATTATTTATTATTGTAAAAGTGATACAAAAATCATTATAATTAAGAGGTAGTACAATAGGCAGTCAATTTCTTCCATGCATCCTTTGGATAAACAGGATTTGATACATGGAAATCGGAAGTTGTGCATAAAAATAAAATATATTTATCCTTTTGTAATAAATATAATACATGAGATATTTCTTTTTGTATCTATAAAATAAATAAATATCCTCACGCAATTCCAATACAGGGGTAGACAGAATTCTAGTCTAGACAATTAAGTCAGGAGAATTTATTCTCCTGACTTAATAATCCACATGCTTACAGAACCAGCTATTTTAAGCATTCCTTTACGGTGAAAGCCATTTGTTTATGGAATGAGCTTCTCCACATATCCATCGAACAAAAACATTAGAAAAAATTAAGACTGAGGTTAAAAATCACTATTTGTCCCTATGTTAACTCTCTGATGACATTTGTTTTTTTTATTTCTTTCCTTCCTCCTTCCTTCCTTTCCTTTCCTTAAGGTTGTCTGGAAGAGATCACTCTTTAGCGATAAGACCGCATTTGTATTTACCCATAAGACTTTCTTCTCTTTTATATCTTTTATTTCTTTGTTTTCTTTGTGGTATATAATAAGGTGTATAGTAATTAATAAGTCCCTTCGACCCACCTTCCACCGAAGATATTTTCAAGACAAAGTGACAGTTTTCTACATTTATCCGACCGGTAATCGAACCCGGGATCTTTGAGCTGAAGACAGCGTGAAAACTGCTGTATGCATCACTCGTTCTCAGAGGTCGTAATGTTTTATTATTAGACTGTTACTTCTGGTATGCAAAAATTATACTATATAATAACTTAATGCACAATCCCTGACGAAGTAGCTAGAGATCACCAAGTGTCGACATCATTACACGCGTCTTTCTCTTCTATCTAAGACCAGCGGTGTCGAAGTGCGTTTAATAGTCCCACGTTCGATCAATTTGCTCCCATCTTTTCCAAACGTGAGTCTCACCGAACTCGACCTTCGTACTTTTTCATTCGTATATTTTCTTCCTTTTGAACGAATAAGTTCAATGTGCTCGAAACATAGTAGGCATGCTACTCGTATTATGGTCCGGTAATAATATATTGTAAACTAAACAATCAATTATATATTAATTTAGGAAGATAAGTATTTAAGTATGTATTTAAATAATCATTTGTACATAGTACTCGTATGTGTTTGTAGCATAATCATTTCGCAATTTTCCATACTGGGATAGGTTGAGTTTGACCCTCATTTCGCCGTAGACTATTATAGTCAAAGTTACAGATGGTGAGTCTATTGTCGTCTTTATGTCGAAGCTAACGGTAAAACATACTTTAATACATATATATTTACATAGATAAATATTCATATGTAAATACAACCTAACATTCATATTCATCACTCAAATGCATGTTTTTAGCGGAATTCGAACCCGAAACGCTTAGCTAACCCTCAATGTGTTTCCTTTCAAGGCTTTTGCCTTGAAAAATGGGAAGAAAAGGAGTGGTATATTCTTACGACGATACCACATGGCAAATAAATAGATATATACATAAGATTTAGTTGAACTAAAATATTTTAAATAAAACTAAGTCACGCTGTATAAAGCCATAGATCTAGTCATAGAGACAGTCTATTAATATAGTCCGTTTGTTATTCAACCCCATTGAATATATTTGACATTGGGCAGGGTCTAATTTCCGTATTGGTTCGGCGAAACTGATATTAACTATCACTCACTCGTCAATAAATGAATCCTCTTGAGAGAAAAATATCTTCGCGCAATTCCCAATACAGGGGTAGACGTCTAGTCTAGACAATAAAGTCCCTTCGACCCACCTTCCACCGAAGATATTTTTGGGACAACGTGACAGGTGGTGAGCCCGTCGCCGTCTTTATGTCCAAGCCAACGATAATTGGTACGTAAGTTTTTTTTGAAAAACCCATTGGTACGAGCCACCTGGGGACCGAACTCGGGTCTCTCGACTCGAAATTCCGACCACCCAACAACTCGGCAATCGTTTTTTTTTTTTCTCTTGAGAGCTCTTAAAAATTTTGATATAAATTAATAAATTAACTCGATTATTGACTTTTACTAAGCAATTATGAAATGAAACATTATTATAAGGCAGCGTACAGTATAATGAAGGAGTTTCTTCTTCTTCTTATTCTTTACAGCCAAGAGTCCACTGCTGAACATAGGCCTTCCTTAGTATTCGCCACAGAGAACGGTCCTCAGCCACCTGCATTCATCGACTTCAACAAGGAGTAGTTAAGCTTCATTTCGATAGTAATTATTTGATGACCTTCGTGGACGAGTGGCGTACTCACTGATTTACAAGGTTTCGCCATCTCTGAAGTGTCGGATTCGATTCTCGGACGGGACAACGTAGAAAAAACAACGTCTTCTGCATATTCACGGGTCTGGGTATTTGTGGTACTTTCGTTGTTTCTAATAACAATACAAGTGCTTTAGATGCTTACTTTTGCTATTTACAGAGTAATGTATGTAATGACATCATCACATACATTGCTCTGATCCCTATGCATGTATTTATTTATTATATCTTCACGCAATTTTCCGATATTGGGATAGGCAAAGGTCCAACAATGAAATCTTATTCGACCCAATTTTCACCGAAGCTTATCTGTGACACCGTGACAGATAAGCTTCGGCGTTATTTTTTTATTATTAAATAAATTTAATTAATAAATAATATTAAATAAATTGAGGCGTTTTGATCACACTACCCTTATCTTCGTTCTTCTTTCCCAGTTCCTGTACTTGTCTTCTCCATCATCTAGGTCAGTCTCTTTTTACCCATTCCATAGGAAATATATACATAAATGCTGTCATAGACTTTTTACAGAACTTTTTAAGTGGATCAAGCCCGCCATTCATTATTTACTAGTGTAAGGAGTAAGTTTTTTTGGTTATTATATTTGGTTTAACAGAACTGACCTCTGCATATAAAGACTATATAATATTTATATATATTTTTCTAAATTCGTTTGTGAATTTTTATTGTAAATATACAAGGGTGCCACTGAAAATCAGGGTTGGGGTGTTCTACTTCTGATACATTCCAACAGATGGATTATCTGTGTAATACACCTTATGCATTACACCTTATTCTAGTTAATAATCTAGTTAATATTAAGTTCTAGTTCTTAATTAGTATAAATTTTTTAATATTATTGATTGCTTTTTTTTTTTTTTTTTACTTTACCATATCTATGAACAAGGGGTGAATGTCTTGTTTCATGATTTCTATGTATATATTTTTTGTTTTCTTTGACTACTTAAATGTAATCTGTTTTATATTATCCGTTTTGTATGTGCCAAATAAAATATTACTTTCTATCTTCTTTTTATGCATGGACATGTTTCCCGGTGGTTCCCTTCTTCTATATTTTTTGCTCCTATTAGTATAAGCTTTATGTAAAATGACCTGTTTCATCCAGATACCTTCGCCATGTACCGTAAAGATAATGTTTAATAGTAGCTCTAGAGATTACCATTACAAACAAAACATTTTAAAAAATCCCGTTTATTGTTTCAATATTACATACTAAATAATCTAATCCTCTGTATTGGTAAAGTAAAAAATGTTACCATTCCCCCACCGTAAATTTTCCGCGAACTTTATGACACACCCTCGCTTAAATGTTTTAATCCATTTCCGAGGAATTTTACTCCGCATGCATTTCGAGTAAGTCAAACATATGCATACATAGATACATAGACAGGGACAACATCACATACATTGCTCTGATCCCATTATACACCAGAGTGCTTACGGTTTCTAAACTGTACTCTATACTTATATATACTTACTAGCTTTTGCCCGCGACTAGTTATTAATCTACATATTTTTATAGGTGTAAGAAAGCTTCTCTGTTTAACATTACTTTTATATACTGCGTACATATTAACTGTAGAGGAAAACTTTAGGTGAAATTTTGTGGAAGTTTCACGCTATTGACTATATAGATCTGCTGCTATTTCTGTTACTTGAATAATACGTTTCGATTACTTAAAACATACTACTTTAGTTCTAAAAAAATCAGTACAGATTTGCGCTTAGCGTTGTTGAACCATATGTAAGAAGAGCGATGTAACGGATGGTTGTGTTTTGTTAAGCTGATCTCATACACATTCTTGGCGTGATCCGAAAGTACTAGAATGAATATAAATTCGAACAGAAGAAGATAACTCCAGCGTTTTGTAAATCCGTATAAAATTTTCAGGGACATTTTAAAACGAAAATCTATTACTTACTATTCTTTCTCTTTTAGGAAATAGTAAATAAATAGGAATAAATAGGAAATGATGTATCTCGATTATAGAGGCAAATCATGATAGATAAGAAAATCCTGAAAAATTTACTAAAAAAAATATTTGTGACATTCATTGATAGCCAAGTGGTTGGGTGATCGGAATTCGAGTCAGAAAACCCGAGTTCGTTATCCAGGTAGCAGGCAGCAGGTAACCTAAGTGTTAGTCAAAAACTTATGTACGAATTACATATCGTTGGCTTGGACATAAAGACAGCGAAGGGGTCACCTGTCACGCTGTTCCAAAAATATCTTCGGTGGAAGGTGGTTCCAAGGTACTTAATTGTCTAGACTAGACCTCTGTCCTGTTTTGGGAATTCCGCGAAGATATTTATTAATTTAATAAAAAAATTTAAAATATTTGTGACATTCATTGATAGCCAAGTGGTTGGGTGATCGGAATTCGAGTCAGGAAACCCGAGTTCGTTATCAGGTAGCAGGCAGCAGGTAACCTAAGTGTTAGTCAAAAACTTATGTACGAATTACATATCGTTGGCTTGGACATAAAGACAGCGAAGGGTCACCTGTCACGCTGTTCCAAAAATATCTTCGGTGGAAGGTGGTTCCAAGGTACTTAATTGTCTAGACTAGACCTCTGTCCTGTTTTGGGAATTCCGCGAAGATATTTATTAATTTAATAAAAAATTTAAAATATTTGTGACATTCATTGATAGCCAAGTGGTTGGGTGATCGGAATTCGAGTCAGGAAACCCGAGTTCGTTATCAGGTAGCAGGCAGCAGGTAACCTAAGTGTTAGTCAAAAACTTATGTACGAATTACATATCGTTGGCTTGGACATAAAGACAGCGAAGGGTCACCTGTCACGCTGTTCCAAAAATATCTTCGGTGGAAGGTGGTTCCAAGGTACTTAATTGTCTAGACTAGACCTCTGTCCTGTTTTGGGAATTCCGCGAAGATATTTATTAATTTAATAAAAAATTTAAAATATTTGTGACATTCATTGATAGCCAAGTGGTTGGGTGATCGGAATTCGAGTCAGGAAACCCGAGTTCGTTATCAGGTAGCAGGCAGCAGGTAACCTAAGTGTTAGTCAAAAACTTATGTACGAATTACATATCGTTGGCTTGGACATAAAGACAGCGAAGGGTCACCTGTCACGCTGTTCCAAAAATATCTTCGGTGGAAGGTGGTTCCAAGGTACTTAATTGTCTAGACTAGACCTCTGTCCTGTTTTGGGAATTCCGCGAAGATATTTATTAATTTAATAAAAAATTTAAAATATTTGTGACATTCATTGATAGCCAAGTGGTTGGGTGATCGGAATTCGAGTCAGGAAACCCGAGTTCGTTATCAGGTAGCAGGCAGCAGGTAACCTAAGTGTTAGTCAAAAACTTATGTACGAATTACATATCGTTGGCTTGGACATAAAGACAGCGAAGGGTCACCTGTCACGCTGTTCCAAAAATATCTTCGGTGGAAGGTGGTTCCAAGGTACTTAATTGTCTAGACTAGACCTCTGTCCTGTTTTGGGAATTCCGCGAAGATATTTATTAATTTAATAAAAAATTTAAAATATTTGTGACATTCATTGATAGCCAAGTGGTTGGGTGATCGGAATTCGAGTCAGGAAACCCGAGTTCGTTATCCAGGTAGCAGGCAGCAGGTAACCTAAGTGTTAGTCAAAAACTTATGTACGAATTACATATCGTTGGCTTGGACATAAAGACGGCGAAGGGGTCACCTGTCACGCTGTTCCAAAAATATCTTCGGTGGAAGGTGGTTCCAAGGTACTTAATTGTCTAGACTAGACCTCTGTCCTGTTTTGGGAATTCCGCGAAGATATTTATTAATTTAATAAAAAATTTAAAATATTTGTGACATTCATTGATAGCCAAGTGGTTGGGTGATCGGAATTCGAGTCAGGAAACCCGAGTTCGTTATCCAGGTAGCAGGCAGCAGGTAACCTAAGTGTTAGTCAAAAACTTATGTACGAATTACATATCGTTGGCTTGGACATAAAGACGGCGAAGGGGTCACCTGTCACGCTGTTCCAAAAATATCTTCGGTGGAAGGTGGTTCCAAGGTACTTAATTGTCTAGACTAGACCTCTGTCCTGTTTTGGGAATTCCGCGAAGATATTTATTAATTTAATAAAAAATTTAAAATATTTGTGACATTCATTGATAGCCAAGTGGTTGGGTGATCGGAATTCGAGTCAGGAAACCCGAGTTCGTTATCCAGGTACCTTCGCCATGTACCGTAAAGATAATGTTTAATAGTAGCTCTAGAGATTACCATTACAAACAAAACATTTTAAAAAATCCCGTTTATTGTTTCAATATTACATACTAAATAATCTAATCCTCTGTATTGGTAAAGTAAAAAATGTTACCATTCCCCCACCGTAAATTTTCCGCGAACTTTATGACACACCCTCGCTTAAATGTTTTAATCCATTTCCGAGGAATTTTACTCCGCATGCATTTCGAGTAAGTCAAACATATGCATATATAGATACATAGACAGGGACAACATCACATACATTGCTCTGATCCCATTATACACCAGAGTGCTTACGGTTTCTAAACTGTACTCTATACTTATATATACTTACTAGCTTTTGCCCGCGACTAGTTATTAATCTACATATTTTTATAGGTGTAAGTAAGCTTCTCTGTTTAACATTACTTTTATATACTGCGTACATATTAACTGTAGAGGAAAACTTTAGGTGAAATTTTGTGGAAGTTTCACGCTATTGACTATATAGATCTGCTGCTATTTCTGTTACTTGAATAATACGTTTCGATTACTTAAAACATACTACTTTAGTTCTAAAAAAATCAGTACAGATTTGCGCTTAGCGTTGTTGAACCATATGTAAGAAGAGCGATGTAACGGATGGTTGTGTTTTGTTAAGCTGATCTCATACACATTCTTGGCGTGATCCGAAAGTACTAGAATGAATATAAATTCGAACAGAAGAAGATAACTCCAGCGTTTTGTAAATCCGTATAAAATTTTCAGGGACATTTAAAACGAAAATCTATTACTTACTATTCTTTCTCTTTAGGAAATAGTAAATAAATAGGAATAAATAGGAAATGATGTATCTCGATTATAGAGGCAAATCATGATAGATAAGAAAATCCTGAAAAATTTACTAAAAAAAATATTTGTGACATTCATTGATAGCCAAGTGGTTGGGTGATCGGAATTCGAGTCAGGAAACCCGAGTTCGTTATCCAGGTAGCAGGCAGCAGGTAACCTAAGTGTTAGTCAAAAACTTATGTACGAATTACATATCGTTGGCTTGGACATAAAGACAGCGAAGGGGTCACCTGTCACGCTGTTCCAAAAATATCTTCGGTGGAAGGTGGTTCCAAGGTACTTAATTGTCTAGACTAGACCTCTGTCCTGTTTTGGGAATTCCGCGAAGATATTTATTAATTTAATAAAAAAATTTAAAATATTTGTGACATTCATTAACACAACAATCTTGAAAAAACTTCCTATAGTATCCTATCACACTAACCAATTAATCCTACCTCCCAATATACTGTTTCCTTCATACTATTAATAGCAATATTATCTTATAATAATATTATAAATGAGAAACTTTGTGAGGATGTATGGATTGTTACTCTTTTCACACAAAAACTAAGGACGAACCGATTTTGATGAAACAATAATGTAATGAAGCTTATACATCAGAATAACACATAGCTTATATATTACATTTATAAAGATATTTTTGAAATATGTCCATAATATTACTATAAGTATCAAGTGAGTCGTATAAATAAATGTGGCTGATACGAAGATGCGTGGGTCAGCTAGTATTTTACAAATATATAGCCTCTAGCAACCCCTTGCTCTCTGTTTCAACCCCCATATAATTCAAAAGACTTCGTATTATTACCAAGACGTTTCTCTCGCCTGCGGTGTTACTTCTTTATCGTTCTTTAGCGTTCCTTTGGCTCGGCTATTACATATGACTGATAGTCATATGTAATAGCCTAACTAATATAATTACTGCGTGGTATCGGCATAAGAGTGCAACCACCACATTTCTTGCATTGCAAAATTTTGCTTTATTTTTGAGCGTTTTTTAACAAATATCAAATACTGGGGAGGTTTAGTAAAACAGAAAATTCCCAAGTCCCAAATGAACAGTCAAAAAATGGACCACACCAATGAGAATTGTGAGGACTTCGATGGCAAGTATGGGGCGGCACACAGCTACTAAGCACACTAGTTAACACAGCTATTTATTTATTTATTTATTAAATAATTTATATGCAAACAATATTAATGAAAGAAGAAGGGGAAAAGTTTGTACAAAGGTACAGCTTATTTACTAAGAAATTTCTTCCAGTAGACCTGAGATTGGAATATGGATAAGTAAAAAGGTAGATTTCGCGCGTAAAAATATATATACTAAAAATACATATAACATAATAACCAGAGAACTATAAAATATACAGCTAGTTAATAATACTGCCATTGAACTTAAAAGTATAATTGGGAAATAAAAAGTATAATTTGTTTTCAAAATTGTTTATCGTATCAAAATAAAACTCCGGTACCTCAAGAAGAACCATTAATAGGATAGTCTTATTTTTTTACAAAAATAAAATATATCACACATCATATTATGTATGAACACATAGGTACGAAGTAAGTTAAAGTGAAGAGTCTGCCATAAAGACCTCCATGGAAGAGTAGCGTACGCACCGATTTTCATGATGTCGCCAGCACTGACGTACCGACGTCAACAATGTAGAAAACACTGTTTCTACATTTTTCTCTGGTCTGCGGCGTTTGTGATACATTCGTTGTTTCTAATTCCATAATAAAATTGCTTAAGGTGTTTACTTTGGGACAAATTCAATTTATGTGATGTTGTTCTATCACTATCCTATCCATGCATGTATTTATATGTATGTTCCAACAAGAATAAGATAGATAAAAAACTTTATAAACATTACATTCGCAGGCGGGCAACAATAAACCCACATGAAGTAATAAAACGGTGTATCGAATTGCACTTAACCATTTACGTTCTCTCAAATCATTAACGAACCGGTAGTCAAAGCGTCGGAGGGGGATCTAACAAGTCAGACAGATACAAAGGAGAGCGAAAAATTTACTGTAACTAAATACCGGTATCAAAGGGGGGACAAACCCTAAATTAGCCCTTGAATATGTCTGTATAAATCAATACAGAATTTATCACAAAAAGGAGTCTTTATTAAAGGGAAGTGTGAAATGATGATGTGTGAATGATCCCATAGAAGTGGCGTTTTTGTATATGACTGATTTATCCGACTTACTTGACACTTATCGTAATAAGATATTTAATTGACTCAGGCGTTAGATGCATGCGGAATGGTGCGAGGTAATTATTCAAAAACAACTTTACTTATTGTAATATTATCGTCAAATTATACTAAATCTTCATATGCTCTAGCCATGTGTTAGTTTGATGTGTAATCTGTATTACAGTAAAGTTTCATCAAAATCCGTTCAGTTGTTCTTGCGTTTGCGGAGCTTGTTTAGGAAAACGTGACAGATGGTGAGCGTCCTAAGCAATGACAAAATCGTACAAATGTTTTGATTAGGCTCATCTGTACGATCTATGCTCCCGGCAATCAAACTCGGGTCTCCCGGGTCGGCTCGGGAATCGAGTCTTTTCACAAGTTCCCTCTACACCAAATTTCATTCCAATTTATAAATAAATAAAATAAACCATTCAAGGTGTATAGTGTATCTGTGGTGTTAAAGTAAAAATCTTAAACGCCCATACCTTCCATGCCTATGAAAGGGATAAGGGTGGCTTTGTTATCGCTATGGTAACAGTCAGATAGCGGGGTAGCCACCTCGAATAATATCAGAGGGATATTAGAGCAATTGCTATGACGACTCGCGTTGCGACTCGGATGTATCAATTATGGCGAATATTCTTTATTAAGAGGCCTAAATGTCTCGAAAAATTTGCATGTTCTTGGGGTAAGAAATGTTTACATAATTTCCTGTATAAGTCAACTGCATAGGCTTCTAATACGACCTCCGTGGACGAGTGGCGTACGCACTAGTTTTCATGGTATCGCCACCTCAGAGGTCCCGGATTCGATTCTAGGTCGGGTCAATGTAGAAAAGAAAAACACATTTTCTCGTGTCTGGGTGATACTATTCCTGATTCCATACTACAAGTGCTTAAGCGCCTACTTTGGGATAAGATCAATGTATGTGATGTTGTTCTTATCTATTTACCTATGCATTAGTTATTCTATCGTAAGAAGGACTTGCCACAATCGCTGCGCTTGGAAAACGGATTGACGATCGTACTAACAGACATTCCGCAACATAGAAGCAGCAGCCCTTCATCGGTCTTCCTAATTTCAGTCAGATATTTTTCAATGCGGGTCCCGCTCTATCTGTAAGTAGGAGTCGCCTGGGTCAGTATTACACTCTTACCAAATACTATCGCCAAATGGCAGTGTAACTGTTTTGTTCCGGTTTGCAAAGTATATAGAATGCCTCAATAGCCAAGTCATTTGCGCAGGAAATAGTATTACGCTTCTAACAACAAACTCCCAGATAATGTACAAAGTCTTAACAAGTTAAAATATTTAATTAAATTAAAATTGGAGGAAGGTCAACACTTCCTGTGGAGGGAAAAATTTGTACATTAGTGACAGTAACCCCCGGAAATGAAGTGATCACTCCCAAGCTATTTCTAGAAAAAAGTATACCTTATTTTTGTATATTTAGTACGGATGTTTTTCGCCTGTTTTGTCTCCGTTAGAGGAACCTCATTACGATTTACGACGTTGGTAATTTGAAAAAGTAACGTATTAATTGATATTCGTACGCATATTCTTATTATAATTAATAATATTTAGTATTAATATTTCTATAACTTAATGATTTGATTTGATTGTGTTTTAGTTTCTTATATAAATTTGTAAGGAATCAATTACACTGCTAGTTACGAACAATGGAGGCTTTCCGTCTTAATCCTCGGAGTTAATAACGAATTTATAAAACTGAACACCTGGCCATGTGGTAACGTTGTAAAAATATTGCCAATCACTTTCTTCCCGTGGATGTCGTAAGAGGCGACTCCGGGAAACAGTTTTGAACATCGTTATGGCAACCGATAGATGGCGGGATAACCATCTCTAAAAATATCAGACTAAAATATTCAGACCGAAAATGGGCAGCAGTGTGGGCAAGATGCGAGGTGTCTGATACTGCGATCGCCAATCCGCTCCTCAGCTCCAAATCCTCCCTATGGGAGAGGCCTATATCCTGCAGTGGACTTTAATATGCCGTTATGTATGTATGTTATGTAAACTTACTGAAATAAAGTTAGTTGTCACCTACAACTAACTTTATTTCAGTCCAGCCCCCATGGGCTGAGAGGTACGCACTGGCCATCATGTGTGCTGATGAGTTGTTTTCATTCTACACTCTTAAAAAAGCCGCCTCTTACGACATCCACGGTAAGAATGGGTGAGGTTTACCCTTACGCCGTTACCAGGCGGGTAAGTAAGACACATTAGATACACTTGTCTAGGAACACAGTGTGAAAACAGCATCAACAGAGTTACGACAACAGAGTTATCACGATTGAAACTAAAAAGTGATCGAGTCTTACGCTCCAAGCAAACTTTAAATAAAACTATGGTAGAAGATGATGCTAAAATTACAAATCTCCTCACGTAAGCCCCAGCTCCCACGCCTAGTGCTGAAAAGGTCACTCACCTTATTCAACTACCTTTGTTATCCGGAAAAAAAATACTTCAATACATTGTAAATATTCACTGTGATCAAAGATTAAGTATTCTCTCGACGGTATTGTAATAATTTCGATTATAATTTTGTACATCGTAACAGATATTCAATTATTATAAATAATAAATAAATATCTTCACGCAATTCCCAATACAGGGGTAGACAGAGGTCTAGTCTAGACAATTAAGTCCCTTTGACCCATCTTCCACCGAAGATATTTTTCGGGACAACGTGACAGATGGTGAGCCCGTCGCCATCTTAATGTCCAAGCCAACGATGAAATTCGTACGTAAGTTTTTTTTTGAAAAACTCATTGGTACTGCCATCTGGGGATCGAACTCGGGTCTCTTGACTCGACTCCGACCACCCAACTACTCGGCAATCATGACTTCAATTATTATGATTCTTAGTAATAGTTAAATGAATACCTAGAGCTTTAATTTACAACTGAATATCTTTACGCCAATCCCAAGCTTGTTTCCTTTGTTTGACGACCTCCGTGGACGAGTGGCGTAAACACCGATTTTCAAGGTGTCGCCATCTAGAGGTCCCAAGTACGATTCCCGGTCGGGTCAATGTAGAAAAACCACTTTTTCTACATTTTCTCGGGTCTGGGTGTTTGTGGCGCCTTCGTTGTATCCGATTCCCATACCTCAAGTGCTTTAGCTTCTTACATTGGGATCGGAGCAATGTTTGTGATGTTGTCCCTATCTATATATTTATAATACAATAGATTTTAAATACATACAAGAATTTTCATAAGATAATTAAAACAGACGCGGACAACAGAGGCTATCGCATGTAAATGCCACCTTTGCAATTAAAATACGTGATTAAAATTTTCCTCGACTCGTTATACGTTTGTAGACAAAATATTGATAACGGTTTTATAGTTTCATATTAATTATATGTCGCAATTCTACGTTGTTAGTTTCAATGTGATTATGATATTCTCAAGAAGATTTATATTTGAATACAAACGATTTTAACATTATTTTATACAAATAATTTTTATAAATAATAATTTATCCTTCACGCAATTTCCCATGCTGGGGTAGGTAGAGGTATAGACGATTTCCTAGGAGTTCTAGAAGTCCTTTCGACCCACTTTTCACCTAGACTTATTTGACAGTCCGTGGCAGGCTATGAGCCCATTGTCGTCTTTGTGGTCAAGGTAATAAGACTATATAATTACATATATTAACGTAGATAATTATTCATATACATATATACATCTATGACTCGGGTACAAACATTATATATATTCGTCATATATATGTTTGCCCCGACCAGGATTTGATCTCACTACCAATTCGGGTCAACAGGAGCCAAAAATAATTTATACATAATAAATATATAGCTAAGGTAAACATCACACATATGGCTCTGATTTAAAAATAAGTAGCTAAAGCACTTGTGTTATGGCATCAGAAACAACGAGTTTACCACAAATACCCAGACACGAGAAAATATGTTTTTATAAAGAGTACTAGCAATTCCGAAAAACATTACTACAGTTCCTGTTATCCACTCCAACTAAGCTGCAATGCTTATGTCTAGAGTTCGTTTACGTCAATAGTCGAATGGTGGGGCCCGAACCTGCGACGTCATGTTTCACAGTCCGCACCCTAAACCATTAGGCTATTGCCGCTTGAGAAAGATTTAATTGTCCCGTCCAGGAATCAAACTGGAGTCCTCAGACCTGGCGACACAATGAAAACCGGTGTATGTGGCATTCGAGCGCGAGGTCATCATATTTGCTACTTGTATTGCTATATGATGACCTCGTGTAATAAAAGAGAGTAAGGTAATAAAATAAACACGGAAGACAACACCAGTCCTACAAAAAGGTCGCTATTGAAATAAAAGTACGAGGTTATGTCTCGACTGTTTCGTTAATTGAATTATTGTATACGTGCATTGAAAAAATTAGGAATAAAATAAAATAAATCAACTTAAAGTGGCGGGATTCGAACCCGTGACCTATGCAATACCATGGCAAAGCTCTTACCATCGAGCTACTTATTTAGATATTATTAAATTATGTCACGATTTGTAATGTTATAAGTTTATAACTAGTTATATATAGTTTCTAGGACAACAGTGAATAACAATAAATAATAAATTTATATAAAAATAGACTATTAATTTAATAACAATACAAATACATGAATTGAAAATTATTTTTAAGTTTCTCTTTTATTTGATATTAATATTTACTTTTTCTCGGATACCTTGACTTCCGTGCATGTATGAAGAAAATTATTTTGGAGGGTAAACCATAAATACAAAATATAATTCAAACTTGTAATAGTTTCTAGAACAACAGTGAATAACAATAAATAATAAATTTATATAAAAATAGACTATTAATTTAATAACAATACAGATACATGAATTGAAAATTATTTTTAAGTTTCTCTTTTATTTGATATTAATATTTACTTTTTTCTCGGATACCTTGACTTCCGTGCATGTATGAAGAAAATTATTAATTTAAAAAAAAAAGAGGTTTGTAAGGTGTTACTTTCCAATGGGTTCTCCCTGGCTACTCCGTCAGGGACTTTGCGTGAATACTCGTATAAGTAAACAGAATATTTAATAAGGAAGGTTTCATAAAGCTATATGTTAAATACGATATTTCAAACATGAATATTTTTTTGCATAAATAGGGAAGGAAGGCTCCTCACTATTGAGTCTTTTCGAAACTTTTTATTCACTTTATTGGTGTAATATCCAAGCATCAAGGACAAAAACTGTCTGGACTTCTGTTTTATAAGTGTCGACGGCGAGGTACATGCGTTGCATTAATGGGATCTAACATCCATTTTAAAATACGCTTGACTGAAATAAGCATATATTCAGTAGTCAACAGTCTCCATAGAGTCTGAGTGCTAGGAAGGTCAAAGACTAGAGGGTATCGTACTTATAAATATTTTCAATGCTATTAAAATTAGCTGTAAACAAATTATAGCGATCATCGTATAAAAAATCTTGCATCCTCTTCGTCTGCATACTAGTATACAGTGATAGCTATATGTGTTCAGTTTTATGCCAAAGATATATATTGTTACAATCATATTTTTTTCATTATAGTTGTAAGTAGAACACAAGATCGGATGCTGCAAATATAAGGAAAGTATCGCGTTGAATCGCATATTAATACTTCATACCGTAGGCATCAATTAAGAATAATTCGCAAAGTGGGACAATCGCAATGCGCGCGCGCAGTTCTGCGCGTGTGTGCAAGAGGGTACGTCACCTTGACACGAGGCCCCACAGGGACAGGGTACTACAGCCGGCCTTGTCGCACGAGTGCGTAGCGGCAGTGTTAGAGTGAGACGGGCGCAACCCGTAGACGGACGCTTTCAGAAACGCTACGCGCCTTCGCATCCGCCATCTTGTGTTCCTTTTGTTGATAGATTATTTAGGAGGCCTCATCCAATTATTTACTTTTTTGTTTTCATTTCAACGCTTTGTGGTTTTATGAACGCTGCATTTATTAGTTTATTTCACATGAGAATTTAAATTTATGTCGATGTAGAGGACGTTGTGAATGATTCTTTATTTTATTGAAACAGAAAACCGAAGTATGTCTGTGAAATTAGTGACTATTGTAGATTGTTAATATTTGAACGAGCGAAAAATGAGATGAAAATACAATACAAATATTATTTTTCACTTATCAGCATCTTTATATATCTATCTATATTATATATCTATCCTTATATACCTATCTATATCTCTTCGAGCAATTGCATATCAATTGCGCAGGCAAGTCGAGTTAGTCTCGTATATCTTTATGTTTAAGTTAGAGAAATATATAAATACATAAAAAATCACCAACGTAACAGCTTGATAGACTCACACTGGCCACGTTGAAAATAAGCTCGTAAGAACAAAATTTTCTATACCATTAATTACCCCAAAAATGACAAATATGCGTGTAGATTTCACTTCAGAAAAATAGCATTATGATTTCGTAGTTGAATCATCAAATAAAAAGCAACAAACAAGAAACTCAACAATAAATTTCATATCAAAATACGTACCAAATCATTCTATATCATAACCAACAACGAAACGTCGTAATTTGTGACATGTAACGCCATCTATCGCATAACTTGGTAAACTCTGATGTACGGAGCAAGGTTATATACTCGAGCCGATGTTTGTAGTTATTTTAGTAACAACTAATATAATTAGGTAATAGTACTGCGTTTCAGGTGTTTTAACATTATTTTCATGAATTTCAACGGCTATTTCTGTTCAGAGTGGTGCGGATTAGTTTTATGTTTTTAATATTAAACATATACGATTGTGGTTATTTCACAGTTTTAAATTTAGAACTACGTAAATCATACCGCATTTTTGACGAGCGTAATACGTTTTAATATATGTATATAATAAGCACTACATTTCTTATAATTGCAACTCATAAAATATTGGTCGTCAAGGCTTTATGTATTAAAATATCGTTTCTCCTTGAATCACCACCAAGTTATCTTGTTAGTGTTACGTTTCACAAGTCGGCCATCTTGTAATGATGCCATTGCAATTTGACATTTTGACGTCTTAACTAACAAACGACTTTTATCTATCACTCCGTTATCGGGGTTTATTGAAACAAATAGAACAAATAACAAAGGTTATAATTGTAGCAGAAAATACTACGTAAGGAAAAAAATACGACTGGAAAAATTATTACATAATAAAATAAATAAATATCTTCACGCTATTCCCAATACAGGGGTAGACAGAGGTCTAGGCAATTAAGTCCCTTCGACCCCGCCTTCCACCGAAGATATTTTTCCAACGTGACAGGAGGTGAGCCCGTCGCCGTCTTTATGTCCAAGCCAACGATATAATTCGTACATAATTTTTTGAAAAACCCATTGGTACGAGCCTGCCACTTGGGGACCACCCAACCACTCGGCTATCGTGACTTAAAAAGTATTACATCATATTAGATTTATAATAAAATACCTATCTCTCTCTAAAATTCACTCCAAGATATAGGCCTCTTGAAGGTCAGAGTTATATTATATAAATCAAATCATACATTACATACATAACAGAAAGGGAAAACATAACATAAATGAAATCAAATCATTTATTTATAGAAATAAGATTATACATTTGTTTATCGATTGTCATTGATTTATCTACCACCGTTTCGTAATGAGGTTTCTCTAACGGGGAAGAAAAAAGCGAAAGAAAGTATAGGTGTACTCTTTTTTTGTCACACATTGCTCTGATCCCAAAGCAAGCAGCTCAAGCACTCGTGTTATGGAATCAGAAACAACGAAGGTATATACCACAAACACCCAGCTTCGAGAAAATGTCGAAACTGATTTCTACATTGACCTAAACGGGAATCGAACCCGTGATCACAGAGCCGGCGACTCTATCAAAAGCAGTGCGTACGCCACTCGTCCACGGAGGTCGTCAAAGAATATGAATCATTTAGGGATCGAATTAAGAATACACATTAGGTAGTCTATAGACATTTTTAAACCTAAGAAGGCTTTGTACATTTACTGGAATTTATTTGTTGAAGCATATATATCGCCCCACTAGTTGAAGTTCCTCCCTCCTAAACAGTAAATAGTTTCCTCCCTCCTAAATAGCTTTATATGTAGACTAAGTTATAAAAAAAAAACTTCACACTATTCTCAGTACTCGGCTATCGTGACACACATATCATATCATATCGTGTAATAAATTCAATAAAATAAATAAATATCTTCACGCAATTCACAGTACAGGGGTAGACAAAGGTCTAGTCTAGACAATTAAGTCTCTTCGACGCACCTTCCACCGAAGATATTTTCGGGACAACGTGAAAGGTGGTGAGCCCGACGCTGTTTTTGTTTTTGCTTGAAGTTCGAAGATTCACCTTCCCCAGCAGAGCGCATTCAAAGTATTCAAACCCTCATTGAAATGGCTTTCTCTGTAACAAATCTCTCTCTTTCATAGGGCATCCTCCCCTAACCTAGCTACGGGGCATTTACAGATCAGAACTTTACACTGTATGTGACAATTATGTTTAAAAGTATTACAGCTTTCTTTAATTAAAATAATACAGTAGTGAGTACCGTAATTCGAGTCGAGACACGCGGGTTCGATTCCCAGATAGCAGGCTACATTTAGTTTACATATGAGGTTTATTCAAACTTAAGTACGATTTATAGCATTAGGTTAGATATAAAGACGGCAACAGGCACACCACCTGTCACGTTGTACCAAAAATATCTTCGGTGGAAGGTGGGTCGAAAGGAATTAATTGTCCAGACCTCTGTCTATCCCTGTATTGGGAATATCGTGAATAACAAGTAAAAAGTGCAAATTCAAGTGCTACATTAAGTTTCGAAAACATTATCCGTAATTAAATGAAGAGAGTAAGCAGAGTCTCGCTTAATTGTTATTGGAAATGTAAACGCCGCTCGCGTTTGCTTAGAGCTTGCGCAAATGTTTGGATTACTTATCTTCGCATTTACTTAAGAGAGGGTAAAGTATTATTATATTAACAATATTATTGGAACTAATAATAAAAACTCTGGCCTGGTGGTCGGCGGGTTCGTTTTATTGTCCCAGGTTCTAGCCTCAAGCAGGCACCACCAAATTTGTTACATTTAGTGATATGGTAAATAAATAAATAAATATCTTCACGCAGACTAGACAAGGTCTAGTCTGAACAATTAAGTCCCTTCGACGCACCTTCCACTGAAGATACTTTCGGGACAACGTGACAGGTAGTGAGCCCGTCGCCGTCTTTATGTCCAAGCCAACGATATAATTCGTACATAATTTTTGAAAAACCCATTGGTACGAGCCTGCCCTTGCAGGGACCACACAACCCTCGGCTATCGTGACTTCGTGATAGATAGATATTTATTCGGAATAAGAATCTCCCTTTGGTGAGATCCTAACACCTCTCTTGCCCTTTCACGTACCATCCTCGAGCAACAGCCAAGGTCGATATTAGCCGAGTCCAGCAAGCCGTTAAAAATGCTCGCTATTTGCAGTAATTGCATTGATCTGATATCATCAATCGGTGGGATATTAAGTGAAGGTATCTTTGTTGATGACGAAAATAAAAAAATATCTTCACGCTATTCCCAATACAGGGGTAGACAGAGGTCTAGTCTAGACAATTAAGTCCCTTCGACGCACCTTCCACCGAAGATATTTTCGGGACAACGTGACAGGTGGTGAGCGCGTCGCCGTCTTTATGTCTAAGCCAATGATATAAATCGAAAGTTTTCTTGAAAAATCCCATTTAGTTTAGAACAGACACTTAATAAATATCTTGTGTGGATATATAAATTTTAAGTTTCTTTTTGAAAATTTTTATATACACAAAAACCTTAACCTCATTAGGCAAATTATTGAAGAGTTGCGCTCCCTCAGAGATTATACTCATTTTACCATAACTAGTTCTGTGTTTTCGAATTTCAAAATTTTTATTTTGGGAATTGAACTCAGGTCTCTCGACTCAAAATTTCAACCACCCAACCACTCGGCTATCGTGACTTCGTGATAGATAGATATTTATTCGGAATAAGAATCTCCCTTTGGTGAGATCCTAACACCTCTCTTGCCCCTTTCACGTACCATCCTCGAGCAACAGCCAAGGTCGATATTAGCCGAGTCCAGCAAGCCGTTAAAAATGCTCGCTATTTGCAGTAATTGCATTGATCTGATATCATGAATCGGTGGGATATTAAGTGAAGGTATCTTTGTTGATGACGAAAATAAAAAAAATATCTTCACGCCAATACTGGGGAAGACAGAGGTTTAGAAATTGAAGTCATTTCGACCCACCTTCCACCGAAGACATTTTTGGGACAACGTGACAGGTGGTGAGCGCGTTGCCGTCTTTATGTCTAAGCCAATGATATAAATCGAAAGTTTTCTTGAAAAATCCCATTTAGTTTAGAACAGACACTTAATAAATATCTTCACGCAATTCACAGTACAGAGAGTGAACAAAGGTCTAGTCTAGACAATTAAGTCCCTTTGACCCACCTTCCACCGAAGATATTTTCGGGACAACGTGACAGGTGGTGAGCGCGTTGCCGTCTTTATGTCTAAGCCAATGATATAAATCGAAAGTTTTTCTTGAAAAATCCCATTTAGTTTAGAACAGACGCTTAATAAATATCTTCACGCCAATACTGGGGAAGACAGAGGTTTAGAAATTGAAGTCATTTCGACCCACCTTCCACCGAAGACATTTTTGGGACAACGTGACAGGTGGTGAGCGCGTTGCCGTCTTTATGTCTAAGCCAATGATATAAATCGAAAGTTTTCTTGAAAAATCCCATTTAGTTTAGAACAGACACTTAATAAATATCTTGTGTGGATATATAAATTTTAAGTTTCTTTTTGAAAATTTTTATATACACAAAAACCTTAACCTCATTAGGCAAATTATTGAAGAGTTGCGCTCCCTCAGAGATTATACTCATTTTACCATAACTAGTTCTGTGTTTTCGAATTTCAATTTTTATTTTGGGAATTGAACTCGGGTCTCTTGACTCGAATTCCGATCACCCACATCCACTCACATCATTTAACACATCTCGACTATCAAGATTTTATACGATGACGAAAACATATAATTCTATTTGTAGAAAAACTACCGCTAAGCTCTAAAATGTGTTAAGTATGATGAATGATGGTTATAACGTGATGAGAAACTATAAAGATATAAAAATTTTTCATTTCTTATAGTGGGTTGTATATTTTTATAAAAGTACACTCTAAATGTACATTTAAAATATATCTATGTATTGTATGTATGTAAGTCATACATTTAAAATGTATGTATGTAAGTCATACATTTAAAATATATCTATGTATTGTATGTATGTAAGTCATACATTTAAAATATATCTATGTATTGTATGTATGTAAGTCATACATTTAAAATGTATGTATGTAAGTCATACATTTAAAATGTATGTATGTAAGTCATACATTTAAAATGTATGTATGTAAGTCATACATTTAAAATGTATGTATGTAAGTCATACATTTAAAATGTATGTATGTAAGTCATACATTTAAAATGTATGTATGTAAGTCATACATTTAAAATGTATGTATGTAAGTCATACATTTAAAATGTATGTATGTAAGTCATACATTTAAAATATATCTATGTATTGTATGTATGTAAGTCATACATTTAAAATGTATGTATGTAAGTCATACATTTAAAATGTATGTATGTAAGTCATACATTTAAAATATATCTATGTATTGTATGTATGTAAGTCATACATTTAAAATGTATGTATGTAAGTCATACATTTAAAATATATCTATGTATTGTATGTATGTAAGTCATACATTTAAAATGTATGTATGTAAGTCATACATTTAAAATGTATGTATGTAAGTCATACATTTAAAATGTATGTATGTAAGTCATACATTTAAAATGTATGTATGTAAGTCATACATTTAAAATGTATGTATGTAAGTCATACATTTAAAATGTATGTATGTAAGTCATACATTTAAAATGTATGTATGTAAGTCATACATTTAAAATGTATGTATGTAAGTCATACATTTAAAATGTATGTATGTAAGTCATACATTTAAAATGTATGTATGTAAGTCATACATTTAAAATGTATGTATGTAAGTCATACATTTAAAATGTATGTATGTAAGTCATACATTTAAAATGTATGTATGTAAGTCATACATTTAAAATGTATGTATGTAAGTCATACATTTAAAATGTATGTATGTAAGTCATACATTTAAAATGTATGTATGTAAGTCATACATTTAAAATGTATGTATGTAAGTCATACATTTAAAATGTATGTATGTAAGTCATACATTTAAAATGTATGTATGTAAGTCATACATTTAAAATGTATGTATGTAAGTCATACATTTAAAATGTATGTATGTAAGTCATACATTTAAAATGTATGTATGTAAGTCATACATTTAAAATGTATGTATGTAAGTCATACATTTAAAATGTATGTATGTAAGTCATACATTTAAAATATATCTATGTATTGTATGTATGTAAGTCATACATTTAAAATGTATGTATGTAAGTCATACATTTAAAATGTATGTATGTAAGTCATACATTTAAAATATATCTATGTATTGTATGTATGTAAGTCATACATTTAAAATATATCTATGTATTGTATGTATGTAAGTCATACATTTAAAATGTATGTATGTAAGTCATACATTTAAAATGTATGTATGTAAGTCATACATTTAAAATGTATGTATGTAAGTCATACATTTAAAATGTATGTATGTAAGTCATACATTTAAAATGTATGTATGTAAGTCATACATTTAAAATATATCTATGTATTGTATGTATGTAAGTCATACATTTAAAATATATCTATGTATTGTATGTATGTAAGTCATACATTTAAAATGTATGTATGTAAGTCATACATTTAAAATGTATGTATGTAAGTCATACATTTAAAATGTATGTATGTAAGTCATACATTTAAAATGTATGTATGTAAGTCATACATTTAAAATGTATGTATGTAAGTCATACATTTAAAATGTATGTATGTAAGTCATACATTTAAAATGTATGTATGTAAGTCATACATTTAAAATGTATGTATGTAAGTCATACATTTAAAATGTATGTATGTAAGTCATACATTTAAAATGTATGTATGTAAGTCATACATTTAAAATGTATGTATGTAAGTCATACATTTAAAATGTATGTATGTAAGTCATACATTTAAAATATATCTATGTATTGTATGTATGTAAGTCATACATTTAAAATGTATGTATGTAAGTCATACATTTAAAATGTATGTATGTAAGTCATACATTTAAAATGTATGTATGTAAGTCATACATTTAAAATGTATGTATGTAAGTCATACATTTAAAATGTATGTATGTAAGTCATACATTTAAAATATATCTATGTATTGTATGTATGTAAGTCATACATTTAAAATATATCTATGTATTGTATGTATGTAAGTCATACATTTAAAATGTATGTATGTAAGTCATACATTTAAAATGTATGTATGTAAGTCATACATTTAAAATGTATGTATGTAAGTCATACATTTAAAATGTATGTATGTAAGTCATACATTTAAAATGTATGTATGTAAGTCATACATTTAAAATGTATGTATGTAAGTCATACATTTAAAATGTATGTATGTAAGTCATACATTTAAAATGTATGTATCCGTAATCGCCACACCTGGTAACGGAATTGGCGACAGGCGCACCACCTGTCACGTCGTCCCGAAAATATTTTCGGTGGAAGATGGGTCGAAAGGACTTAATTGTCTAGACCTCTGTCTACCATTGCATTGGGAATGGCGTGAATATCATAGTGAAAAATGCAAATTCAAGTGCTACATTAAGTCGCGAAAACATTATCCGTAATTAAATGAAGAGAGTAAGCAGAGTCTCGCTTAATTGTTATTGGAAATGTAAACGCCGCTCGCGTTTGCTTAGAGCTTGCGCAAATGTTTGGATTACTTATCTTCGCATTTACTTAAGAGAGGGTAAAGTATTATTATATTAACAATATTATTGGAACTAATAATAAAAACTCTGGCCTGGTGGTCGGCGGGTTCGTTTTATTGTCCCAGGTTCTAGCCTCAAGCAGGCACCACCAAATTTGACGTTTCACATTTAGTGATATAGTGATAAATAAAATAAATAAATATCTTCACGCAGACTAGACAAAGGTCTAGTCTAGACAATTAAGTCCCTTTGACCCACCTTCCACTGAAGATACTTTCGGGACAACGTGACAGGTAGTGAGCCCGTCGCCGTCTTTAAGTCCAAACCAACGATGTAATTCGTACATAAGTTTTTAAAAAACCCATTGGTGCGAGCCTACCACCTAGGGAACGAACTCAGGTCTCTCGACTCAAAATTTCAACCACCCAACCACTCGGCTATCGTGACTTCGTGATAGATAGATATTTATTCGGAATAAGAATCTCGCTGGTGAGATCTAACACCTCTCTTGCCCCTTTCACGTACCATCCTCGAAGAGCAACAGCCAAGGTCGATATTAGCCGAGTCAGCAAGCCGTTAAAAATGCTCGCTATTTGCAGTAATTACGTGATCTGATATCATCAATCAGGTGGGATATTAAGTGAAGGTATCTTTGTTGATGACAAGAGCAAAAAAATATCTTCACGCAATACTGGGGAAGACAGAGGTTTAGAAATTGAAGTCATTTCGACCCACCTTCCACCGAAGATATTTTCGGAACCAACGTGAAAGGTGGTGAGCTCGACGCTGTTTTGTTTTTGTGAAGTTCAATTCACCTTCCCAGCAGAGCGCATTCAAAGTATTCAAACCCTCATTGAAATAAGCTTTCTCTGTAACAAATCTCTCTCTTTCATAGGGCATCACTCTAACCTAGCTACAGGGCATTTACAAATCAGAACTTTACACCCTTGTCTTGACAATTATGTTTAAAAGTATTGCAGCTTTCTTTAATTAAAATAATACAGTAGTGAGTACCGTAATTCGGTCAAGAGACACGCGGGTTCGATTCCCAGATAACCAGGCTACATTTAGTTTACAAATGAGGTTTATTCAAACTTAGAGTACGATTTATAGCATTAGTTAGATATAAAGGGTGACAACAGGCACACCACCTGTACGTTGTACCAAAAATATCTTCAGTGGAAGGTGGGTCGAAGGAATTGGTGTCCAGACCTCTGTCTATCCTGTATTAGAGATATCGTGAATAACAAGTAAAAGTGCAAATTCAAGTGCTACATTAAGTTTCGAAAACGCGGTATCCGTAATTAAATGAAGAGAGAGTAAGCAGAGTCTCAACTTAATTGTTATTGGAAATGTAACGCCGCTCGCGTTTGCTGAAACTTACGCAAATGTTTGGATTACTTATCTTCATTTCTTAAGAGGGTAAAATATTATTATATTAACAATATTATTGGAACTAATAATAAAAACTCTGGCCTATTAGTGGTCAGCGGGTTCGTTTTATTGTCAGGTTCTAGCCTCAAGCAGGCACCACCACCAAATTTGACGTTTACATTTAGTGATATAGTGATAAATAAAATAAATAAATATCTTCACGCAGACTAGACAAAGGTCTAGTCTAGACAATTAAGTCCTTTGACCCACCTTCCTGCAAAGTGCTTTCGGGACAACGTGACAGGTAGTGAGCCCGTCGCCGTCTTTAAGTCCAAACCAACGATGTAATTCGTACATAAGTTTTTAAAAAACCCATTGGTGCGAGCCTACCACCTAGGGAACGAACTCAGGTCTCTCGACTCAAAATTTCAACCACCCAACCACTCGGCTATCGTGACTTCATGATAGATAGATATTTATTCGGAATGAAGAATCTCCCTTTGGTGGTATCCCAATACCCTCTCTTTGAAGCCTTCTACGTACCATCTCGAGCAACAGCCAAGGTCGATATTACTGAGTCCAGCAAGCCGTTAAAAATGCTCGCTATTTGCACTGTACTTGATCTGATATCATCAATCGGTGGGATATTATGAAGGTATTCTTTGTTGATGACGAAAATAAAAATATCTTCACGCTAATACTGGGGAAGACAGAGGTTTAGAAATTGAAAGCTATTTCGGACCCACCTTCCACTGAAGACATTTTTGGGATACAATGTGACAGGTGGTGAGTATGTTGTCGTCTTTATGTTCAGTTTACTGATATAAATCGAAAGTTTTCTTGAAAAATCCCATTAGTTTAGAACAGACACTTAATAAATATTCGTGATATATAAATTTTAAGTTTCTTTTTGAAAATTTTTATATACACAAAAACCTTAACCTCATTAGGCAAATTATTGAAGAGTTGCGCTCCCTCAGAGATTATACTCATTTTACCATAACTAGTTCTGTGTTTTCGAATTTCAATTTTTATTTTGGGAATTGAACTCGGGTCTCTTGACTCGAATTCCGATCACCCACATCCACTCACATCATTTAACACATCTCGACTATCAAGATTTTATACGATGACGAAAACATATAATTCTATTTGTAGAAAAACTACCGCTAAGCTCTAAAATGTGTTAAGTATGATGAATGATGGTTATAACGTGATGAGAAACTATAAAGATATAAAAATTTTTCATTTCTTATAGTGGGTTGTATATTTTTATAAAGTACACTCTAAATGTACATTTAAAATATATCTATGTATTGTATGTATGTAAGTCATACATTTAAAATGTATGTATGTAAGTCACGATTGCCGAATGGTTGGGTGGTCGGAATTCCAAGTCAAGAGACCCGAGTTCGATCTCCAGATGGCAGGCTCGTACCAATGGGTTTTTCCAAAACTTATATACGAATTATGTCGTTGGCTTGGACATAAAGACGGCGATGGGCTCACCACCTGTCACGTTGTCCCGAAAATATCTTCGGTGGAAGATGGGTCGAAAGGACTTAATTGTCTAGACCTCTGTCTACCATTGCATTGGGAATGGCGTGAATATCATAGTGAAAAATGCAAATTCAAGTGCTACATTAAGTCGCGAAAACATTATCCGTAATTAAATGAAGAGAGTAAGCAGATTCTCGCTTAATTGTTATTGGATAGCGATCGCTGTACTAGATGCTGCTTCAGGTGCTGCTACCCGTCTGCTGCTGCTCGTCTTCGGTCTGTTTAAGATGGCTATACCGCTATTCCTCGGTAAACATTTACCACATTTATGCCATACGGTAATTTTTAATTGTTTTTTAAAAGGAAATACTTCAATTCCAAATGTGAGACAGAACAAGTAGATAAAAGTAAAATCATGTTTGTCCTATACTGAAACATTAAATCTATAGAAAAGAAAGTATTAAAAAATATGTATTTTTATTTTTAAATGGAAACTTCTCTAGCATCGTATTGATTTGAAATAAGATAAATATAAAAAGCAACACTACAAACAGAGGAAACGTATGAAGCCATGACGAGCGGTAGGACCTTTCGAAAAGAGACATCAACGTTGGCTAAAATTTTGTCGCTCCACAGACAATGAACCATCTTTTCTGAAGACACCACTTCATTGTTCTACTCCTTCTGCAGTGTGTAAACTGTACACGTGTTTATTAGTTTATTTATAACAGGCAACTGAGACACATAAAAAAGTTTACGGAGTTTCTTTCGCCTGTTTCTCCTTCAGTAGAGGACCTCATTACTAAACGGTGGTAGATTGAAAAATGACGAACGGTGGTATGTTTTTTTATCGAGCCACGATAGCCGAGTAGCTGGGAAATCTAAATTCGAATGAATCCCGAATTCGATTTTCAAGAAGATAGCTGGTACCTATGACTTGTTTTGAAATCTATGTACGATGTTGATCGTTGGCTTGGACATAAAGACGGCGATGGGCTCTACACCTGTCACGTTGTCCCATATCTTCAGTGGAAAGTTGGTCAATGGGATTTAGTGCTCTGAACCTCTATCTACACCTGTATTATGAAATTACGAGTTTTTTATTTACTTTGTTCATTTACTTAAAATGTATCTAATAGCAGTCTCTATAAATATATATTATGGCTTCACGCAATTCCGAATCTGTAGACAGAGTAGACACAGGGTTAAGTCTAGGGACGTCATTTTAGTTAACGCCTTAGGAATGCAAACTAGAAAATCTTTATTCTGTTAATGTATTCAGTTTTATAAAAATAAAGCAACACATGGAGGACAAATAGGTGTGGAAATAGCTTTTACCCTTATTACCGCTTTTATTGTTGTAAAACCAATTGCTTTGCAAAATTCAATATTAACTTTTTTTTTACAATAAGATTATTTATTTCCAAAAATATGGTAACAATGTTGCCAAATTATACAATAAGCGTATCACACATTTTACCATTAATGGTGCAGAAATTTTTCTTTTACATAATAAAAAATTATCATTCAAAATTGTTTAATGTGAAATATATAAAATCATTAAATTGAGTTCATGTTATATATTGTAGTAATTTTAAAATGTTATGCTACAAACACATTAATCCAATAATCTACATAATATTTGACAGCCATACATAACATTTCTCTAACAGCCATGCAAATATTTTTGATTTAAAATTAATACAAGGTAGTTCTGTAATATCTTTAGGCACTTTATTATTTATGAATCTGTTCGAAATTGTTAAGTACTTTTGTAAAAATATATTGTAAATATGTAGTCAAAAAATTGAGGAAGAAAAAAAGTAGTTTTTAAAATTGATTACTATATA
Source organism: Sericinus montela (assembly GCA_029286605.1). NCBI lineage: Eukaryota > Metazoa > Arthropoda > Insecta > Lepidoptera > Papilionidae > Sericinus > Sericinus montela. Next base: position 9,515,551 of record JAGSMR010000040.1, read on the forward strand.
TAATAGCAACTAAAATTCATGACAAAGAGCACTTGTCACGTTTAATTTGTTCGGGCTTTTCCGTTGGTTCTTTTGATATTTTCTTCACACAATTCTAGCCCTAACAATTACAAACACCGATTGGCGAATACTCATGTGTTGACGATTATGGGAAATATTCGCCATAAACGTCAGATAAGCAGATTGATGACCGACCGCCTTTAGTACCCAAAGACACCGAACTCAGACGGCGCTGCATTACTTTGGTTCGTTTGTATTGGATCTGGTATTTTTTCCATTCCAAGCCATCCAAACTTATGACCATTTATGAAATGTCGAGGTGTAAGTATGGTACGGGTAACAGATTTGCCTATACCATAGGGTAATTAACTAATAATATGATTTTTTTTACGATAGCCGAGTGGCTGGGAAATCTAAATTCGAATGAATCCCGAGTTCGATTTTCAAGAAGATAGCTGGTACCTATGACTTGTTTTGAAATCTATGTACGATTTTGATCGTTGGCTTAGACACTAAGACGGCGCCAGTCATACTATCTTTCACTTTGTTCTATATAAGCTCCAGTAAAATGTGGGTCGGAGGCACTAAATTTTCTAAACCTCTGATTACCCCAGTATTGGGAAATGCGTGTAGATAAAATACGTAGCATTTGATTCAGGGTGCAGTGCGAGGTGGAAACGTCGGAAAAAGAAACCCTATGGCTAAAACTCTTCCTCTATGAATATTCGCAAGATTACGTTGGACCACACGCCATAGTTTAATAAGCGATGAATGATTTCTTGTATTTACGCGACCACTACACATCATAAATAAAACGATTTTAGGATTTTCTCGCGTGTGTGTGTTTTATTTAGTTTTTATACTATTTTTACTTCCCGACGTTTCGGATGCTCTACAACATCCATAGTCACGGTTGTCTTGGGCATGAAGACGGCGACAGACTCACCACCTGTGACGTAGTCCAAAAATAAGTCTTAGGCGCAGAGTGGGTCAAAAGGATTTAATTTGTCAACATCTCTGTCTACTGCAGTATTGGAAATGGCGTGAAGATTTAACAAAACTTACAGTCAACTTAAACGACTGCTCAGTCACGACTTGGATATGGATTGATTTAAATTAATAAGAAATAAATATCTTCACGCAATTCCGAATCTGTAGACAGAGTAGACAGAGGTGTAGACAATTAAGTCCTGGGACGTCATTTTAGTTAACGCCTTAGGAATGCAAACTAAAAAATCTTTATTCTGTTAATGTCAGTTTTATAAAAATAAAGCAACACATGGAGGATAAATAGGTGTGAAATAGCTTTTACCCTTATTACCGCTTTTATTGTTGTAAAACCAATTGCTTTGAAAATTTCAATATTAACTTTTTTTTTGGAATAAGAATTATTTATTTCCAAAAATATGGTAACAATGATGCCAAATTATACAATAAGAGTATCACACATTTTGCCATTAATGGCGCAGAAATTTTTCTTTTACATAATAAAAAATTATCATTTAAAATTGTTTAATGTGAAATATATAAAATCATTAAATTGAGTTCATGTTATATATTGTAGTAATTTTAAAATGTTATGCTACAAACATATTAATCCCAATAATCTACATAATATTTGACAGCCATATATAACATTTCTCTAACAGCCAAGCAAATATTTTAATTTAAAATTAATACAAGGTAGTTCTGTAATATCTTTAGGCACTTTATTATTTATGAATCTGTTCGAAATTGTTAAGTACTTTTGTAAAAATATATTGTAAATATGTAGTCAAAAAATTGAGGAAGAAAAAAAGTAGTTTTTAAAATTGATTACTATATATAATAGCAACTAAAATTCATGACAAAGAGCACTTGTCACGTTTAATTTGTTCGGGCTTTTCCGTTGGTTCTTTTGATATTTTCTTCACACAATTCTAGCCCTAACAATTACAAACACCGATTGGCGAATACTCATGTGTTGACGATTATGGGAAATATTCGCCATAAACGTCAGATAAGCAGATTGATGACCGACCGCCTTTAGTACCCAAAGACACCGAACTCAGACGGCGCTGCATTACTTTGGTTCGTTTGTATTGGATCTGGTATTTTTTCCATTCCAAGCCATCCAAACTTATGACCATTTATGAAATGTCGAGGTGTAAGTATGGTACGGGTAACAGATTTGCCTATACCATAGGGTAATTAACTAATAATATGATTTTTTTTACGATAGCCGAGTGATTGTGTGCTCAGAATTTCGAGTCAAGATACCCGAGTACGATCCCCCGTGACGTCCGAGAATTTAAACCAAAAGCATCAGGGCGTTGGATCGTGCGGCTTGGCCCTGTCTTATGACCGCCCCTGTTCGCCCGAACTGAACCCCTGGATTTCTTTTATTGAGGTTGTCTTAAAGCCCATTACAATATTAGATGAGCTACGACAAAAATCAGACAGGCTGCGGTATATACGCGCACCTCACTAGTAAAAATTATACGCGACGCATAAAAAGATCATTTGTAGGGCGATATCGTGCCTGCATTAATGCTGGTGGTAAACAATTTGACCATTTATTGAAATGTTTATATTGTTTAAAACTTCTAATCTTCATTGAATACGCACATCTTGAAACAATATCCCTTTTCGGCACCTTGTTAAATTTCTAAACCTCTGATTAACTAATTAAACTGATTAACCCTAGTATTGGGAAATGCGTGGAGATAAAATACGTAGCATTTGATTCAGGGTGATGTGCGAGGTGGAAACGTCGGAAAAAACCCTATGGCTAAAACTCTTCCTCTATGAATATTCGCAAGATTACGTTGGACCACACGCCATAGTTTAATAAGCGATGAATGATTTCTTGTATTTACGCGACCACTACACATCATAAATAAAACGATTTTAGGATTTTCTCGCGTGTTTTATTTAGTGTTTTTATACTATTTTTACTTCCCGACGTTTCGGATGCTCTACAACATTCATGGTCACGGTTGTCTTGGGCATGAAGACGGCGACAGACTCACCACCTGTCACGTAGTCCAAAAATAAGTCTTAGGCGCAGAGTGGGTCAAGAGGATTTAATTTGTCAACATCTCTGTCTACCGCAGTATTGGAAATGGCGTGAAGATATTTATTATTTATTATTTATAAAAATTAATTAACGTTTTTCAGTCTCACAAAATCTCGAATGAGTAAAACTTAAGAAATTGTAAAAATTCTAAAGTAAGTAAAGAATTAATTAAGTAAGTAGTTGGTTTGGCGGAAAGTTCGCTGAGACAGTTAGTTAATCTTTGAAAACTCTTATAGCTTTAATAATAAAAAAAACTTCAGTATTGGATTCTTAAGAAGAAAAAAATGAAAAATTAAACAAAGATCAAGTCAAACACCGCTTGCGAAGTTAGAAATAAATGTTCAAAGAACCAAGAAAGCAAATATTTTAATTTAAATTAATAAGAAATAAATATCTTCACGCAATTCCGAATCTGTAGACAGAGTAGACAGAGGTGTAGACAATTAAGTCCTGGGACGTCATTTTAGTTAACGCCTTAGGAATGCAAACTAAAAATCTTTATTCTGTTAATGTCAGTTTTATAAAAATAAAGCAACACATGGAGGATAAATAGGTGTGAAATAGCTTTTACCCTTATTACCGCTTTTATTGTTGTAAAACCAATTGCTTTGAAAATTTCAATATTAACTTTTTTTGGAATAAGAATTATTTATTTCCAAAAATATGGTAACAATGATGCCAAATTATACAATAAAGTATCACACATTTTGCCATTAATGGCGCAGAAATTTTTCTTTTACATAATAAAAATTATCATTTAAAATTGTTTAATGTGAAATATATAAAATCATTAAATTGAGTTCATATTATATATTGTAGTAATTTTAAAATGTTATACTACAAACATATTAATCCAATAATCTACATAATATTTGACAGCCATATATAACATTTCTCTAACAGCCAAGCAAATATTTTAATTTAAATTAATAAGAAATAAATATCTTCACGCAATTCCGAATCTGTAGACAGAGTAGACAGAGGTGTAGACAATTAAGTCCTGGGACGTCATTTTAGTTAACGCCTTAGGAATGCAAACTAAAAATCTTTATTCTGTTAATGTCAGTTTTATAAAAATAAAGCAACACATGGAGGATAAATAGGTGTGAAATAGCTTTTACCCTTATTACCGCTTTTATTGTTGTAAAACCAATTGCTTTGAAAATTTCAATATTAACTTTTTTTGGAATAAGAATTATTTATTTCCAAAAATATGGTAACAATGATGCCAAATTATACAATAAAGTATCACACATTTTGCCATTAATGGCGCAGAAATTTTTCTTTACATAATAAAAATTATCATTTAAAATTGTTTAATGTGAAATATATAAAATCATTAAATTGAGTTCATATTATATATTGTAGTAATTTTAAAATGTTATACTACAAACATATTAATCCAATAATCTACATAATATTTGACAGCCATATATAACATTTCTCTAACAGCCAAGCAAATATTTTAATTTAAATTAATAAGAAATAAATATCTTCACGCAATTCCGAATCTGTAGACAGAGTAGACAGAGGTGTAGACAATTAAGTCCTGGGACGTCATTTTAGTTAACGCCTTAGGAATGCAAACTAAAAATCTTTATTCTGTTAATGTCAGTTTTATAAAAATAAAGCAACACATGGAGGATAAATAGGTGTGAAATAGCTTTTACCCTTATTACCGCTTTTATTGTTGTAAAACCAATTGCTTTGAAAATTTCAATATTAACTTTTTTTTTTTTTATTTTTAAATGGAAACTTCTCTAGCATCGTATTGATTTGAAATAAGATAAATATAAAAGCAACACATGGAGGATAAATAGGTGTGAAATAAGCTTTTACCCTTATTACCGCTTTTATTGTTGTAAAACCAATTGCTTTGAAAATTTCAATATTAACTTTTTTTTTTTTTATTTTTAAATGGAAACTTCTCTAGCATCGTATTGATTTGAAATAAGATAAATATAAAAGCAACACATGGAGGATAAATAGGTGTGAAATAGCTTTTACCCTTATTACCGCTTTTATTGTTGTAAAACCAATTGCTTTGAAAATTTCAATATTAACTTTTTTTTTTGGAATAAGAATTATTTATTTCCAAAAATATGGTAACAATGATGCCAAATTATACAATAAAGTATCACACATTTTGCCATTAATGGCGCAGAAATTTTTCTTTTACATAATAAAAAATTATCATTCAAAATTGTTTAATGTGAAATATATAAAATCATTAAATTGAGTTCATGTTATATATTGTAGTAATTTTAAAATGTTATGCTACAAACACATTAATCCAATAATCTACATAATATTTGACAGCCATACATAACATTTCTCTAACAGCCATGCAAATATTTTTGATTTAAAATTAATACAAGGTAGTTCTGTAATATTTTTAGGCACTTTATTATTTATGAATCTGTTCGAAATTGTTAAGTACTTTTGTAAAAAATATATTGTAAATATGTAGTCAAAAAATTGAGGAAGGAAAAAAAGTAGTTTTTAAAATTGATTACTATATATAATAGCAACTAAAATTCATAACAAAGAGCACTTGTCATGTTTAATTTGTTCGGGCTTTTCCGTTGGTTCTTTTGATATTTTCTTCACACAATTCTAGCCCTAACAATTACAAACACCGATTGGCGAATACTCATGTGTTGACGATTATGGGAAATATTCGCCATAAACGTCAAGGTCAGATAAGCAGATTGATGACCGACCGCCTTTAGTACCCAAAGACACCGAACTCAGACGGCGCTGCATTACTTTGGTTCGTTTGTATTGGATCTGGTATTTTTTCCATTCCAAGCCATCCAAACTTATGACCATTTATGAAATGTCGAGGTGGAAGTATGGTACGGGTAACAGATTTGCCTATACCATAGGGTAATTAACTAATAATATGATTTTTTTTACGATAGCCGAGTGATTGTGTGCTCAGAATTTCGAGTCAAGATACCCGAGTACGATCCCCCGTGACGTCCGAGAATTTAAACCAAAAGCATCCAGGGCGTTGGATCGTGCGGCTTGGCCCTGTCTTATGACCGCCCCGTTCGCCCGAACTGAACCCCCTGGATTTCTTTTATTGAGGTTGTCTTAAAGCCCATTACAATATTAGACGAGCTACGACAAAAATCAGACAGGCTGCGGTATATACGCGCACCTCACTAGTAAAAATTATACGCGACGCATAAAAAGATCATTTGTAGGGCGATATCGTGCCTGCATTAATGCTGGTGGTAAACAATTTGACCATTTATTGAAATGTTTATATTGTTTAAAACTTCTAATCTTCATTGAATACGCACATCTTGAAACAATATCCCTTTTCGGCACCTTGTTAAATTTCTAAACAAAAAAAAATATTTTTTGTTTAGAAAAAGTTGTCATTTGTTAGTGGCTAGTTTTCCTAAAGTTTTATAATATTTTAGAATCTTGTATAGTTGTAGAAACTTTTAAAAAACTTGCCATAGTAGTGTCAATACTTTTTTTTCACCACGATGAGTGAAAGTGAACTAAAAGTTGAAACAATGCAAAATTTTAGAGAAAACATTAATTTTTATGACTTTTTTAATGTAAAAACTGAACTTATTCCAGTACATTTAAGGATTGCGATAGATAGGCGTACTACTCAGGTTGCTGTTACAAACAAAAGATCAGAAATATTCACAATAGTAAGTCACAATAGTAACAAATACCATTATGTTGATTTACAAAAGTTTCAAATATTTTTTTTGTAATTTAAAGAAAAATCGATATATTTTTCTCTGTATATATTTATTGCGACGGCGACGGGCTCACCACCTCACTCTTTTTGTCCCGAAAATATCTACGGTGGAAGTGGGTCAAAGGGACTTAATTGTCTAGACTAGACCTCTGTCTACCCCTGTATTGGGAATTGCGTGAAGATATTTATTTATTTATTATTTATACATATTTATTTATATATTATTTATAAAAATTAATTAACGTTTTTCAGTCTCACAAAATCTCGAATGAGTAAAACTTAAGAAATTGTAAAAATTCTAAAGTAAGTAAAGAATTAATTAAGTAAGTAGTTGGTTTGGCGGAAAGTTCGCTGAGACGGTTAGTTGATCTTTGAAAACTCTTATAGCTTTAATAATAAAAAAAAAACTTCAGTATTGGATTCTTAAGAAGAAAAAAATGAAAAATTAAACAAAGATCAAGTCAAACACCGCTTGCGAAGTTAGAAATAAATGTTCAAAGAACCAAGAAAGCAAATATTTGATGAACAAACATGTTTCCACAGTAGAAATGAACTAAGAAAGAATTTTTAATTTTCTTCAATTTTTTACAATTACGTACTTAGTATTAATACTGAACTATCCAGTAATAATCGTAATAATAGCAGTAGTGGTAGAGGGGTACACGCAAACAGTTAGAAGATTCAGGTTCGAACCCATTAAAATTAGAGGAAAAAGACATTATATAGGAATAATAACTATATAGATGTATATCAGAAGAGCCTAAAAAAGTCCATTGCAGGATGTAGGATTTGCAATAATCGCCGCGCTTAGCGAGCGGATTGGCAGTACCAATCCAAGCACTTTAGACGCTGCTGCCCCCTTTGCGGGATTTTATAGGGAGGATTTGCCATAATTGCCACGCTTGGCAAGCGGATTGGCGATCGCAATACTAGCACTAGTACGCAGTGCCACTCGCACCTGCTGCCTATCTTAAGTCTGATTATTTTAGTCTGACATTTTTCCATACGGTTATCCCGCCATCTATCGGTTGCTATATTCTAATATTCTAGGCTCTTGCTCTTAGTAGCCTCCTATGACATCCACGGGAAGAAAGGGAGTGGCAACATTCTTAAACCGTTACCACACGGTGTAAGAATGTTGCCACTCCTTTTCTACCCCTACCCTACCACACGGCCTGGTGCTATATCTTGTATATAATAAAAGGTTGCTATGAAGTAAACAGTTGCACTAGGTTCTATTTATATACATTCTAGCGGGTCCGTGATGACGTTGTCGTGCGGGTTTAATAAAATTTATTATGTATTTTTGAGAAATTTAGTAAAAATAAATAGATTTATGATGTAACAAAGAAGAAAAATCTTAACAATACATAGTATGTGCACTATCGCCCAAACTTCATATCTCACGATCTCATCACCGACCGAGTTATATGTGCAAAACTTCATTCAAATTGGTTAAGTAGTGTTGAAGTACATCACGGAGAAACATCGTAAAACCGAAATTTAATATAAAAACGACATAACAATGATATATATGTATGGTCTGTCTATCAAAAGATTAACAGTTAAAATTATTATTAACGAATAAAATATACCAGGAGCACATAAAACGTTGATCATATAATAAAAGTTGCGCTCTGAAAAGTGACGTGGTGTAGCCCCGAGAGATCGTCGACCCCGCAGCGCGCCGGCCGATGAACCCAGGCGCCGGCCGAATCGCTTCCAACGCGCAGATTAAGTTTGTGAATGTAATTGCCTATATTTAATTTAATCCGGATAATATCTACGTAAGACGTCCGGTTAGCTAAGTGATGCACACGTTTACTTGCCTAGGATATCATGCTTTAGAGCGGAAAACTCAGTGTCTAGAATTCAGATATTATATTACACATACAGACATACATAACGGCCTGTTAAGAACCACAGTAGGACATAATAGGATTTGCTATAATCACCACGCTTGGCAGAAAATGGCAGTACTCTGGTACTCTGCCTATACCTTTCTGTAATACCTCCTAGACCTCTCGTACGTAATACCAGACCATAATTTAACAGAAAGGTGGGTGTTAAAGTTATGCTTTGGTATTTTATCCGTCCGTAGCCAATGACATTACCAGGGTTTTTCCTTAGTTCTCCTACGACACCGACGGGAATTAAAGGGGTTGCAATATTCTTACGTCGTTGTCAAGCATGGTGGGTATATTATATAAACTAATTATTACATATTATATAAACTTGAACGACTCCAAAATGTATGTATAAGGTTCATATTTGGACTGCGTAAATTCGAATATGTAACGGAATATCGCAATAAGCTCAAGTGGCTCCCGATCCGTTTTCGCCGGAATACTCACATACTTTCTACTTTTTACTGCATCCTATTTAATATATCAAGTCCACCCAATTTGAAAGAATGTTTTTAATGTCTTCCTCTCATTCCCTTCCTCAACGTTGTAATGAAAACCTCTTCAACAAAAACCCTATACGATCCTCTAATTTTTATCATAAATCTTTCACTGCTGTTGCTGTTAAGCTGTGGGACTCTTTACATATATATTAAACTAATAACATAAAAACAAAAAAGTTAAATTAAAGAGAAAAAAGTTAAAATTTGAACTGACACGGGCGGGTTTTGAACTCGCGGCCTTCGGCAATCCGTGGCGACGCTCTTACCTCCGATCCACCGTGTCTTACACGCATCAATTGAAATTTTAAATGTGTATTCTCTTTTCTTTACTTATGCCTTGTTTTTTGGCATAAGTGCCATCTTTTATCCCTTTTGCAAGTGACCATTTGATATTCCTGACTTTTCAGTAAGGAATTATCAATACGATAACGCCAACTTAAATTTTATTATGCAATTTTATTGATAGTTAAAGCATACTTATGCTGAACTTTTATGTGATTTAATTAAAGAGATAAGTCCGGTGAATACAGCAGGGTCTTTTTTTATGGGGAAGGGAGGCAAACGAGCAGGTGGCTCACGTGATGGTAAGTGATTACCGCCGCCCATGAACATCCGGAATACCAGAGGCATAGCAGATGCGTTGCCGGCCTTTGAGAAAGGTATAGGCTTTTTTCTTGAAGGTCCTTGTGCATTTCGCACCTTAGACCCTGCTGTATTCACCGGACTGCTGAATTTTGGTCTAGTGTTTTTCGAGATGATTATCCCGCCATTAGACGGTAGCCAATTATATATTCAAGGCTTTAACTTATATATATATATATATATATATATATATATATATATATATATATATATATATATATATATATATATATATATATATATATATATATATATATATATATATATATATATATATATATATATATATATATATTGTATCAACTTACTCTGGTTCATATATTTCCGTTCATTCATTCACAAGACAATAAATGTCGATGTAAGTACAGATATCATTCAGTGTTAGTAAATAAATGGGTATTAAAAAACACATCGGTGCGTTTAGTGGTTGTAGATAGAACGCAGATCTCCTAATTCTAATTACGAGCACAAATTATTTGCATTAATATTCACCATCTTACAAAATCATTTTTTCGTAATGATTTTGTAAGATGGTGAAATAATTGAAGTATGTAATCGAAGGGGAAAAAATGAAAAAACCACATTTTTGAGTCATGAAAATACCTGTTGCCCACAAAATACTCTTTAAAAATACGAGAGCGTATTTTTAATTAAATGTATGACTTTCCCGGAAGATATTCCGAGGATTTTCTATCATACAAACCTGAAACATACACAATTAAACTGAACATACACAATTAAACTGTATAAATCCGTTACAAAGTAAACTTGTAACGGTGCCCATTACTATTTGAGTCGAAGTTGAAACCCTAGTGCGAGAAATATGAATAAATATGATCATATGAATATGAGGTCTAGATTAGTTAATAGACTAGTTTAGTTCTTTCGCAATTCCAATCTGGATTAATTCAAATATAATAATAATTAATTCACATGCATTAAAATTTATCACGAGACTATTTTTAAATCACGTTAGTCATTTTTATTAATATCCCCATTGTATTCGGGTGTTACTCATTTTGGGGCTACCATTGTAGGCGCTTTGATATAAAATGATAAGCGGGTTATTTGAAGTACATTCAGTAACCTAATTATTACCACATTCAGTAACAATGTACATATAACATTCTTCGACGTCGTGGCTCCCTAGTAACATGGGAATGTGACCCAATACTTTGCATGTGTATCTTTTCTGCTCTTTACTGCTCTTTTTATATTTTATATAATACTAAGTAAACAAAAATAGTAAACATAAATTGTCTTATTTAAATATGACGTAATTATTTCTATACTATTATACTAATAAAAATTACATTTATTTATAAAACAAACTACAAAAAAAATGTTATGATTCAAATACAAAATCATTCTTTGTTTTAGATGTTTTAGTTGCAGTGCCCGACAGGCTCCACAATGACCAATATATAACACTTTTTAAATATTGCAGAATTTAAAATAAATTAATAAAAATATATGTCCGTTCCTCTTAACTTATCGAGCACATAACTCAAAAATAATACCCCTCTTTTTTAGGTGAAGGAGGCAAACTAGTATTCGGTTCATTCAAACGGAAGTGATCACCAACGCCCACGAACATTTGCAACACCAGAGGAGCTGCAGGTGAATTCACGGTCTTTAAGTTGAGAATATGCTTCCTTCATGAAGGTCGCTAAGTCGTAGCCATGCGGAAATACCGCTGGCGACTGCTGATTCTCGGAAAATTGTTGTCCGCGTTATAAAATTCCTTGAAAACCGCACGTTGGTGGAATGTGCACTCATGGAATTAAAGGTTCTGATTCGATGGTGAAATTTTCTGCTGGAATAGTTCCTCAGAATAGAAGATATAGAGCATAGAAATGCTACATCTCGTGCCAAGGCCAAAGTATCGAGCCGAACAGAGGTAACCTGGTCGCCGAAGATTCGAGTCACTTTTCGTTAGATTCGCTGAAACGGAAGGTGCCGATAAAGATGTGCTTCAAAACTTGCTCCTCACAGAGCAGCAAACGGTACCGCAGCATGAGATACCATCGGGCTACACACCCAGATTTTTTTAAGCTAATTTGGTCTTCCCTTTCAGTTTTTATTTTTAATGGGAAAGCTGGCGGCTCACGTGATGGTAAGTGATTACCGCCGCCCATGAACACCTGCAATACCAGAGGCACAGCAGATGCGTTGCCGGCCTTAGAGTGCTCCCCCCCCCCCACACAGAATTGGGGGAGGGAGGTGTGGGCCTCCGGTTACCTGCACTCACCAGATGAAACGCAGAAGTTTGTTAGACTTGTACTTCACGCCGGTATTCTGTGAGGTCGTGGTACTTCCCCGGTCGAGCCGGCCTATTCATGCAACAACAAAAGCTGATGCGTGGTTTTACCACTTTAGATGACTACGAATCTGAACAACGCTCTATGTCATCGTCAAGGATCTCTCATAAAGGCAATAAGCGATGAAGAGAGTCTTCCTTCCTCTACGTTCGGTTCGACTACCTCCGTGAAGTGGAATGAGGTGCGTACACACCGGTTTTCAAGGTGTTGCTCTCTGAGGTTCGATTTTGAGGACGAATCAATGTAAAAAAAAACACTTTTTCTACATTTTCTCAAGTTCTTTACCTGCTTGATTTGGGATCAGAGCAAAGTACGTGATTTTGTCCATATTAAAGTATTTATTTATTATTTATTAGCGTAAAGAGGTCCGAGCTCACTGAGGGATTCTGCAATACCTTCAGCGCTAATTACCCTTCTAGTGTAGGCATCTCTTTAATTCCGGCAACACATTTGGGGAGGAGGAAGGGGGTCTCTGGTTATCGAACGAAACACAAAAGCATAAAACGCCAACATGTCACACTGGCATTCTACGAGGCCGTGGTAATTATTGCGGTGAGTGGTAAACCACGTGATAAAATTTGTTTTATGTTATTGTTTGAAGTTGCTTTTAATTTGACATCCAATAGTATGAAAGAACAGTCTAGAAAAAAGGTAAGTGTTTTTCATCTTTCCTTCGAAGAGGTACAATTAACTAAGAAACATTCCGACTCAGTATTAGGTAAATACAAGCACATACTTACGGCCTGTAAGAGTCAACTACTGGACGTTGCTCTTTTCTGTAAGAAGGTTTGCCATAATTAGTATTGTCAATCGTAGTAACAGATACCTCGCTTAGACGCTGTTACTTATCACCGGTCTTCTTTACTTTGGACAGGTATTTTTCGTGATGGTTATCAGTTGACTACAATTGCATTTTCCAGGCTTTTCCTTTAATCTCGTCTTACAACTACCACGGTAAGCAAGGGGCAGCATATTCTGAGGCCGATGTCCGAGCCTGCCATCTGGGGATTGAACATGGGTCTCTTGACTCGAAATTCCGACCACTCAACCACTCGGCTAAGTATATAGTCGGCATAGTTAGTTATAGTTATCAGTCACGATGACTGATAACTATAACTAACTATATTCTATATTTCCATTGAAATTGTTCGTAATTGCCTGAAGAGCTACGGTAGCCATTTATTATCAAGAAATCTAACTTTTTACGCCTCAAAAGTTCTTTACAGGTTTAATCACCCCGTGGCCCCCCTGAATAAGCCTTGGTAATCGCTATCACAGATGGATGAACAAAGTTAGTCCAAAAAAGATACCGGGGACCGGCGGCTCCGATGCTTACTTGGGACAACGTGACAGGCTGTCTTAATGTCCAAGCGAAAGCTACTACTCGTATAATACTTACATATACATATATACATACATAACGGGCTGTTAAAGTCCACTGCAGGATATAGGTCTCTCTCATAGGGAGGATTTGCCATAATCGCCACGCTTGGCAAGCGAATTGACGATCGCAGTACCAGACCAGTCGCACCTCAGACGCTGTTATCGCGCCATCTATCGGTTGCCACAATGATATTCAAGGCCGTTTCCCTTAGTCGCATCTTACGACATCCACGGGAAGAACGGGAGGTGCAATATTCTTACACCGTTACCACACAGCCATATACTTACATATAAATGCTTACACAATCAAATCATTTATTCATCGACATAAGAACAACATACATTCGTTTCAATCGTTATTGATCGTCATTTTTAATCTACCACCGTTTCGTAATGAGGTTCCTCTAACGGATAAGAAACAGGCGAAAGAAACTCCGTAGGTATCCTCTTTTTTGGTCAATATTTTTAACAATATAGTGCATTATACAAATATAACGTGATATTTTCTAGAAATAGCTTGGGAGCGATCACCTCATTCCCAGGGAATACTGTCATTAATATATTCATTTATATTATAGTAACCCTTCCTATAAAGCTTTTCTTTAATAAATTTCTTAAACCTGTTAATAGACAGGCTTTGCACATTTACCGGGACTTTGTTGTAGAAGCGTATACACCGCCCTATGATCGAGTTACTTACTCTATGGACTCTAGTAACCGGTGTTACAAGCTTGCGTTTGTTCCTAGTATTTAAATTATGTACATCAGAAGTCTTGCTAAAAGTATTAATGTTTTTATGCACATACATTAAATTTTCATATATGTACTGAGGCCAGCGTTAAAACATTAATTGCTTTAAATTTCTCTCTAAGACTTGCTCGGGAATTTAGACAATATACACCTCGTATGGCCCTCTTTTGTAAAACAAATACTGTTTCTACGTCAGCTGCATGACCCCATAGCAGAATACTATAAGACATTATGCTATGGAAGTAACAAAAATAAACAAGACTAGCCGTTTGTACATCATTTAAGAGCCTTATTTTTCTTACAGCATATGCTGCAGAGCTTAACCTACTCGCAAGTTGAGATATATGGGGGCCCTATTGAAGCCTCGCATCGAGTGTTATTCCGAGAAAAACAGCTGTATCCACAAAGCACAACTCTTCCTCATTTATTAGTACATTGGTATCACCCAAATGTTTAACATTAGGTGTTGAAAATGTTATACATTTAGTCTTATTGCTATTTAAATGTAAATTATTAGCATTGAACCAATGGACTATTTTTGACATAGCATCATTTACCTCGTCAAGTGTAACAATATGTCGTTTTATTTTAAATATTATAGAGGTATCATCAGCAAATAATAATATGTCGTGCTTATTCCCTAGTAAGGAAGGTAAATCATTAATATAAATGAGAAAAAGAAATGGACCGAGAATCGAGCCGTCCGGTACGCCCATAGTTACCGTCGATCCAGAGGAACACGTACCGTTGATTGTCACTCTCTGAATCCTATTATATAAATAAGACTTAATTAGGTCAAGAGCCGTATCTCTGATACCGTAATAGTGTAATTTCCTGACAAGTGTTTCATGATGAATAAATAAATAAAAATAAATAAATAACCAGCCGAGCGATCCCGACGGAAGCCGTACTGGCGGTCACTGATCAACTGGTGCTCCTCTAAGTACCTCAAGAGCTGGCCGTTGATAATGGACTCCATTATTTTGGAGAACAAGGAAGTGATAGCGATCGGTCTGTAGTTACCTGGATCTGAGCGGTCGCCTTTCTTAGGGCTCGGGTGCACCAAAGCTGTCTTCCATGTCATCGGGACGACGCCTTTAGAGTAGGAGTACCGAAAAAGACGCGTTAGAACCGGTGCCAACTCCGGAGCACACATCCTCAGCACAATAGGGGGGACACCATCGGGCCCACTCGACTTCTGGATGTCCAGGGAGAGGAGTGCTTTTCGCACCGAGCTCTGAAAGAAGCGGATGTCCGGCATAGAGCACTCACTGCACGGGATGGTCGGCGGTGAGCTCCCCCTGTCATCGAGAGTCGAGTTGGACGCAAAAAGAGAACCTAGAAGATCGGCTTTCTCTTTTGCGTCATGGGCCAGCGAGTTGTCCTCCCTGTGCAGAGATGGTAGTGATGGCTGACTGAAATTCCTTTGGACAGCCTTGGCGAGGGACCAGAACGCACGAGTTCCCGAAGGAAGACGAACTAGTTTCTCGCCAATTCTGCCAATGTGCTCGGACTTTGCAGCAGAAATTACTCTTTTGAAGGACCTGGCGGCAGAGTTATACTCCTTCTTATAAACGATAGTTTTTGAATCCCGAGACGCCAATGCTTTAACCCAGGCCCGGTAGCACTGCTGCTTTTGGCGAGATGCCATTCTGCAGGTGCCATCAAACCAAGGCTTTGATCTACCACCGATGGGCACCACAGAGGAATGAACGAAGAGTTTCATTCCTTGGCGCACCACATCGGCGACGGAATTAGCAACGGCGTCGGGACTATCTAGCGAGAAGCAAACCTGCCACCATGGGTAGGATGCAAAGAAAGACCGCATCCCTTCCCAATCCGCCGACCTGTAGTGCCACACACGGCGGTGGCCTGCATATCGCGACCGCGATGGGCACATGATGGGCACTTTACTCCGGATCAGGCAGTGGTCCGAAGAACCCAAAGGGGCATCAACCGAGATCACATAGCTGTACGGATGAGAGGTCAGCAGAAGATTCAGCAGGGAAGGTGAATGATCCTCCACATCCGGAAACCGCGTTGGCGAAGTAACCAGTTGTGTCAGATAATATGCTAGGGCAAAGTCAAAAACAGATCTCCCCGCATGATCAGTGGTCCGAGATCGTAGCCATTCGGCGTGTTGGGCGTTGAAGTCGCCGAGTACCACGATCTCTGCGGATGGGATCTGCTGCAGCACGGAATCTGCAGCTATTTGGATGTGGTCGATGAGTTTCGGCATTACCGCTGTGGGACCTATAGAGGCACCCATAGACGCGAGGGCGGTCGTCGCTGTCTATGCGTAGCCAAAGGGTGGACAGGTCCCTACCTTCAAGGCTGCCGAGGCGTTGAGAACATATATCCTCTCTGACGTACATACAAACTCCGGCCCGAGGCACAAAAGAATGTTCTAGCTTGTACCCCGGGTAGGAAAGATAAGATGTATCCGCCGGAGAGGATATCTGCGTCTCGGTAAGAAAGAGCAAGGCCGGCTTTGCCGTCTCCATTTGGGACTGCATTAAGATTGGAATGGAGTCCCCTGATATTGCAGAAATCCACGGCAAGCGTGGTAAGGGGTGCCGAAGGTTTTTTGCTTCGTTTACCTCGAACAGAATGGGAACAGAGCGGACCTTTTATTAGATAAACTATTTTGTAAAATAATACTATTCTCTTTAAAATTCTTTTGATAAATGTTATTATTACAAGAGATTTCCTCTATTGTCTTATTATTTAATTTAAAGAACTTGGAACAGATTCCTAATTTCTTGTCATATTAAGCTGCTCAATAAAAGCAGATGTCGGGTTAGCCCAATTCTTGGCTGAGGTAAAATGTAAAAAATAAGATAGCGCATCTGCTATCAATCTTGTATTATATTTGGATAGGAAATACCTATTTTTTATTAAAGAATTCTTAATAAGAATGTTTGTATCAATTAAATGGAATTTATCAGTGTTATTGTTTTGACATGTCAAATGTTTACAATTATTACACAATAAAATATTTAATTTAATATTACTGTCAAATCTTATTTTGTTTTCATGTGGCAAATCCTTTAAATATGGCAATGTGAACAATACAATTTTATTGATATTTAGGCTATTTAAATACTCTGAGTATTTTAACATTTGTCTTTTATTAAGATTGCCCCTTCTCCCCATCAACAGTACTAAAATAGAATTAGGACAGAAAGTACTTGAGATAACTTTTTTCATAATATCATTAAATGATGCTCCTGGCATACAATAATTTGTAATTTGTCCCTTAAAGCTAGTATTTAACAATGTGCCAATATTTTTTCCTAATTCATCACTATGAACAATAATATTATTTTTATTTTTAATTTCATCTTGTTTAAAATTAAAATTTTAAATTTTTTTTAATACTTACACATAATACTTACATATTAACAGATTAATATTTATATTTATATACAAACATCCGTGACTCGAGTAATCGAGTCCATTCATCACACAAACTTCAAAGCATGTCCCTTAGCGGGACTCGGAAACCCTTAAATATACGTAAAGAGTATTAATTTATTTTTGACATAGTATTTGACAAGAAACCTTTGAAATCTCTGATTCCTAAGGTAGTTAAAATTGTATTTCACGAATGATCCGTTTTTATTTAAGCTTTCTTATTCTTATTCTTTATACAATTATAATTAAAACGGTGGCACAATAATTCAAACAATATAACGATTAATTATAACAGAATTGAAACAAAGCATACATCACATGACGACCTACATCCTGGAAACAATGGCGAGGCAACACGGCGTCGGATAAAGTAACCTAAGCATCGCGTCACTTCCGGCCACCGTGCGCCGATTCGCGAAACAGGAAACGCTCAACTGAGATACCTGCACGACTATAAGCGGGTAAAGCAGAGACAAATTGTGTGGATTCTAAACGATTTTTAAGAAACGTCTACTTATCTGATATTATAAAAGTCACGATAGCCGTGTGGTTGGGTGGTCGGAATTTCGAGTCAAGAGACCCGAGTTCGATCCCCAGGTGGCGGGCTCGTACCAATGGGTTTTCTAAAATCTATGTACGAATTACATCGTTCGTTTGGACATAAAGACGGCGATGGGTTCACCACCTGTCACGTTGTCCCGAAAATATCTTCGGTGGAAGGTGGGTCGTAGGGACTTAATTGTCTAGACTAGACTTCTGTCTACCCCTGTATTGGGAATTGCGTGAAGATATTTATTTAATATTTATTTTATCCTAAACGTCGGGAAATAATTTTTTGTAAAACTAATTAAAAACGCGATAAAATCTGAAAATCGTTTTATTTTAAATGTATTATTCGCGTAAATACAAATAGTGTATGTAGTATTCGCGTAAATACAAATAGTGTATGTAGTATTCGCGTAAATACAAGAAATCATTACTTGAGGACAGAGTTTATTTATTAAATATTTTGTTTTCTCATATCATCACGAATTTTTTTTTCATACTGGGTAGGCGCCTCCTCCCTGCCCTCCACAGCCGAGGTGGAGTCGCTGTGGAAGAGGAGTGGTGGTATTACGATACGCCGCTCTACCTGCACCCTACGGCCGAAGGAGGCCGCGGCCTCCGCGGCGGAGCCAGTGTCCAATTCCGCCGCGGCGTTACGGGTGGGCTGGTGCTCGTCAACCACCAGCCTTCCGGAGCCCCAAGGCCTCCGCGTGGCGGACTCGGGGGGATTCGTCACCCAGGTGGGTTTGGAGGTCAAGGTGGTAGATGCGTCCGTGTTTCGGCGCGTCTAGCCTGGTGGGGTAGGAAAGAATTCGTTCTATCCTGATGAAGGGCTACTTTGAGCAGCCAGCGCGGGTTCGCGGATGTGTGCGAAAGCGTTCCCGTGGCCCTGCCAACATGCGGCAAAGAAGGAACACCGTGTCGGTGCGAGCACGACATTATGTGGGAAAGGGCGCGTATATCTTACGTATTTCCCCATGTATTCAAAAAAAAAAAAAAACAAGGGCCTGGACAATAAAGTTCTTTGGATGTAATTTCCACCACACAAAAGTTATCCTCTAGCGGCATTCGAACTCGGACTTAGCTTCGAAAGCAGGGTCACTACCAAGTAGACTATCGGTCCGTCTCTATTTATCAGTATGGTTATTTGATTATTTGTATTAATAATTTGACTCCATATTATCACAAACAAACGTGTTGTTTCAACTAAAATTGAGTTACGAACTAGTTCAAAACTTTTGCAAGTCTGTCCTTCTATATCGAACGTTACGAGGTCGGTCGGAACATCTGAGTCACAACACTTGGCCACGTGTAACTTTTAATTAAATTAAAATTAAGTCTGTGTAACACCTAATATTCTTTGTTTATATAAAATTCAAAATAAAAAAGAAACTGAAACGGGAAAGAAGATAATAAAAACAGACTAGCTGACCTATCCTATCAAATTCCAAATTAAATATGATCGTAATAAGCATTGAGAAAAATATTTTTAAGTAATCATTAGCGACAAAATCTCATACAAAACGCACTTTCTGGTTTTTCCGAATTTTCGGTACCACAATTTGCGATCTACAAAATTTTCGATCAAATAATTCTTTATCTGCCAATTACTAGCTATATAAAAAATAGATAACCTTTCGTACGTGCGATAGTTAGATTTCTGAGGACTTGAGGATAGATTTAAAATAAAACGATTTTCGGGTTTTATCGCGTTTTTAATTAGTTTTCCTTACAGCATCCTAAACGTCTCTATACGTCACAAATCACGATAGCCGAGTGGTTGGGTGGTCGGAATTTCGAGTCGAGAGACCCGAGTTCGATCCCCAGGTGGCAGTACCAATGAGTTTTTCAAAAACTTATGTACGAATTTCATCGTTGGCTTGGACATAAAGGCGGCGACGGGCTCACCACCTGTCACGTTGTCCCGAAAATATCTTCGGTGGAAGGTGGGTCAAAGGGACTTAATTGTCTAGACTTGACCTCTGTCTACCCCTGTATTGGGAATTGCGTGAAGATATTTATTTATTATTTATTTTATCCTAAACGTCGGGAAATAATTTTTTTTGTAAAAACTAATTAAAAACGCGATAAAATCTGAAAATCGTTTTATTTTAAATGTGTAGTATTCGCGTAAATACAAGAAATCATTACTTGAGGACAGAGTTTATTTATTAAATATTTTGTTTTCTCATATCATCACGAATTTTTTTTTTCATACTGGGTAGGCGCCTCCTCCCTGCCCTCCACAGCCGAGGTGGAGTCGCTGTGGAAGAGGAGTGGTGGTATTACGATACGCCGCTCTACCTGCACCCTACGGCCGAAGGAGGCCGCGGCCTCCGCGGCGGAGCCAGTGTCCAATTCCGCCGCGGCGTTACGGGTGGGCTGGTGCTCGTCAACCACCAGCCTTCCGGAGCCCCAAGGCCTCCGCGTGGCGGACTCGGGGGGATTCGTCACCCAGGTGGGTTTGGAGGTCAAGGTGGTAGATGCGTCCGTGTTTCGGCGCGTCTAGCCTGGTGGGGTAGGAAAGAATTCGTTCTATCCTGATGAAGGGCTACTTTGAGCAGCCAGCGCGGGTTCGCGGATGTGTGCGAAAGCGTTCCCGTGGCCCTGCCAACATGCGGCAAAGAAGGAACACCGTGTCGGTGCGAGCACGACATTATGTGGGAAAGGGCGCGTATATCTTACGTATTTCCCCATGTATTCAAAAAAAAAAAAAACAAGGGCCTGGACAATAAAGTTCTTTGGATGTAATTTCCACCACACAAAAGTTATCCTCTAGCGGCATTCGAACTCGGACTTAGCTTCGAAAGCAGGGTCACTACCAAGTAGACTATCGGTCCGTCTCTATTTATCAGTATGGTTATTTGATTATTTTCACGCACAATCCCTGCCGGGGTGGCCAGTGAGAAAAGGTCGCCAAATGTAACGATCCTGACATACCTCTTTCGCTTCATTCAGATTCATCATCTTCTTCATCCGAGTACTCTTGACCCTCCCCTGTTCGAGCGATTTGCTCACATGGTCTTCGAAAGTTACTCTCGGCCTACCTCGACACCTTTTAATATTAACTTTCGCGCTATATATTTTCTTCGCCATTCAGTCTTTACTCATTCGCTCAGCGTGCCTAAATCGTTAAAGCACGCCCTTATCAATTATAGTCATCTTTCAAATCTGCTATATTGCGAATCTCTTCGTTTCGTATGAGGTCGGGCCCAAGGCCTCTATTTATCAGGCTTTATTAATGTGTGTAAAAACCCACAGGTCATGGTGCTTAGCAAGCGGATTAGCGATCGCCGTAACAAACATCTAGGACTTTAGATGATGTTGGTTGTCACAGGTCTGCTAAAATAAGATCTAGTATTTTCAGAAATGGTTGTTCCATCATTTGCAGGTGCTCTTTAGCATTTTTAAGGCATTTCCCACGGCCGTTTCTTGCAACACCCACAGGAAGTAAAGTATATTCTTACGGCATAACGATAACCGTTTTATGTTTATTTTAATACATTAAGTGCTGAAACGTGTGTCCTCAAGTTCACTCAAAGGACTCGCTGAAAATAAGCGCTTCATTTATAGTTTACGCTGAGTGTGTGCTATACTCGTACATATTCCTTACGCCGAGCACATTCCGGTAAATGTGTAAAGTTTGTCAATTAATAGCTTCAAAGCATTTATCTAAGGAAAACTGTACAAAAAAAACAATATAAATAATTATATTAACGATGTAACCCCTGGGAATGATCGCCCCCATGCTGATTTCTAATTAAATTAATGTTAAACTTTATATTTCCTTTGTAAACAAAAATGCAAAAAATTAGGATCCTTACGGAGTTTCGCCTTCCGTCAGAAGAACATCATTACGAAACGGTGGTAGTTTAAATTATGACGATCGATGGATGTAATGTATATGACTTATATCAATAAATAAATTAACTTACATTACACTAAGGATTAAGGCTGCAAAACAAATTTGTTGCTTAAATCCTTTCGTCGTTTTCATATGACACATGGCCGGAATTATTTACATGGGTCTAATTCTCTGTTACATATACTGAAACCCTTATGAAGCCCATGCGTATGAGGCATGCATATTTATAAATACGATTCAATCGCCTCTGGTTTGCAGCCGTGAGTGGTACAATGGGCGTGCGCGGCCGGACGTGACGTCACCGCCTCATAAGCGTGTCTTTGTGTCGTTGACATGTGCATCGTGTCAGGCGGACGTGGGCTGCGACTTATCGTCTTATAGTATATGCTTTGTAAATAGTTACTGGATCTCCTTGGAATTTTCATGCTTTAGTTTTTTAAAACAAAATATGTTCACGCCATTCCTAATACCACAGTAGGCAGAGGTCTAGACAATTTAGTCCTTTCGATCCACCTTTCACCCAAGACAAATTTTGGGACAGTGTGACAGGAGACGAGCCTGTTGCCATCTTTAGTTCCATGCCAACAACCAACTGCTATTGTGACTTTTTACTTTTTTATAAAATAAAAAACATATCTACATATATCTAACTTTTTTTTATTTTATCTTTAGGCAAGGCAATGCTTTGAAACGGCAAATAGCTAACACGTAGAAGCTACACACCACCTCATGAATAAGTTATGAATACTTATTACGAATACTTAGTGTGTGAAGATATTTATTTATTTTACTTTATTTAATATTATTACATATTTTATATTTGATATACGAATACTGGCCACCTTTGAAGAAGCACAAAAAGCAACTCCACGAAGAAAGAAGAAAGAAATACAGCGCTGTGTGTAACGAGTACATAAGAGGACCATAGAAACGAAATTCGAAAGCATCTCTTAGAAAGTAAAACACATCGTCTATGGGACGACATATAATGCTTCTAAAGCCTCAAAAATCCCAGTAAATATGTGGAGCCTTAGATAGGCTCCACATATTTACTGGGATTTTGAGGCAACAGGTTCAAGAAATTAATTACAGAAAAACTTCATAAAAGGGTTATTAAAATGTATACATTAATCAGTAACCTCTGGTACTAAGTTTACAGCTCCCATGCTATTTGTTTAATATTTGATTTTAATATTTTTATGTTCATTATTGTATTTTCATTTTAAAGAAATATAATAGAACGTTAACGGAGTTTCCTTTGCCTGTTTCTTCTCCGTTAGAGGAACCTCATTACGAAACAGTTGTAGATTGAAAAATTACAATCGTACAATGAGGATGTATGAATGATGATAGTGAAACACGAGGAATTAGGATAAATCTAATGATACCATTTATTAGTAATATGATTAGTAACAACGCGAAAACATACAAATATAGATTGCCAATTTCATCTGTAAGAAAATCGTGTAAAAAGTACCATTTTCGATCGTAAATCGTTTCGACAATCTTAGGTAAAATTAAAATTTAAATAAAGGAGTACGTGAAAAAAAATATTATAATTAATTAAGGTTCAACAGCGAACTTTTTAGTCTGTCGTTTTCGATTAGCTGTTACAAATTTATGACAGAATCAAATTTTTGACAATCTATTACAAAAATACCTTTTAACCATCAGTCCATCTTATTTTGTCGGTGTAAGAATTGATGTCCCCTTTTTCCCGTGGGGATCGTAAGAAGCGACTTTGGGGAAAAGCCTAAAAATACCATAGGCTGCCAACAGATGACGGGATAACCATCTCGAAAAATACCAGACAATCAGGGTGCGAGATGTCTGATACTGCTATCGCCAATCCGCTAACCGTGCGTGGCGATTACAGCAAATACATGGAGGATCTGAAGGGCTAAAGAGAATTTAGAGAACGTAAAGATATTCATCAGGCTGATGTAGAGTTTTCGTATCAAATTTAATCAAGATCCGTTCAAGTTTTATGCCGTGAAAACGATAGAAACATGTATACAGAGTTATATGTTTACTTAAAACATTATGTATACGTATATTAGAAAAAGATGAAGGTATACACAGACAAAAGAAAAAGGGTGAATAAAGGAAACGTAATGAACAAAACTAATTGGTTTTTTTTTTCAGCGTCTTTAATCAACACTACAATAATAATAAGCACTCCGACGGGACCAGCTACAAACTCGTAGTTCACAAAACTGACAACCTCGAATGGCAGCATAAAGATTCTCGAGTGGCAAAACAAATGCAGTGTGTACACTGACTGCACTATTTACATTATGCAACTAGATGTGCGACTTACCGCTCAACTTAACTAACAGACTTTCCATTCATCGAATTTATTACTGATTCATTTACACATTCTAGTCCTGTATCAAAAATATTTTTGTCCTAAATTTTCGCCATTTCCCAATACTGGGAGAGTAAGACTAGACAATAAAATCATCTCGACCGACACTGCACCGAAGCCTTTTTGAAACTACGTGATAGGTGGTTACTCTAGTGCCGTCTTAGTGTCCCAGCTGACGGTATAATAACCTTACAAACGAAGGCACGATCGCCAGGAACAAAGCTATCGAGTAGTCGGAATGTATAATGGAATGTGAAAATGCCAAAAATTTTTTTATGTACATATTTGAGGAGAGTTTGTTAGTATGTGTATGTTTCTTCTTCACCCTAAAACTACTAAACCGTTTTGAAGACACAATTGAATGGAAACAGCTAATGTTCTGGACTAGTTTATAGCCACATACATAGTAAATACTTTAACAGTGGTAGAGCCACGCATCAGCTTTTGTTGTTGTATGAATGGGCCGGCTTGGCCGGGGAAGTACCACGACCTCACAGAATACCGGCGTGAAGTAGAAGTCTAACAAACTTCTGCGTTTCGTTCCCCCCTCCCCCAATTCTGGGGAAGGGGGGACACTCTAAGGCAGGCAACGCATCTGCTATGCCTATGGTATTGCGGGTGTTCATGGGCGGTGGTAATCACTTACAATCACGTGAGCCATGTGGTCGTTTGCCTCCCTTTTCTATAAAAAAAAATTAATAAAAAAAGCCTAATTTTAATCATGAATGTATTGGTTGAAGCAATTGCTTCAAGACGAGTGAAACCATGGCTCTTGACTCGTACAATAATGTTTATTTATAAATTATTTATTTACATATTTTGATTATCTCAATAAACAAGAACAAATTTTTCTAAACGTACAAGGTTATTGAAAAATAAAAATAAAGAATAACAATTTGTAATGATATCAACTTTAATAATAAAACATTGATATAGGAAAGCCATAGCCTGCTTTTTATATGTACACGCTTTTCCTAATACTGGGAAAGTCAGAGATCTAGGCAATCAAGCAAAGCTCACTCCACTTTTCATCGGAACTTATGTTGGGACAACGTGACGAGCGTGACGAGTGTGACGTGAGACCACACGTCGTGGTGAGCTTGTCGCCGTCTTAATGTCCAACTGTACCATATGTTTACGTATAGTTTCAGTGTTTATATTCTTATATACATATAAACATAAGTTTAATTCCTGACTCGAGTAGAAATATTTATATTCATGACACGAATATTTGTCCCTTGCGGGATTCGAACACGCAAACCTTGGCTTCGAAGGCAGGGTTGACATTGCAGCCGGGCTATCGGACCGTTAATAGGAAAAGCATGCCTAGGTAAGTATATTTTCACACACACAAATTATAAACCCACTCCTCTTCCTAAAATTAAAACCGGTACTTAAAGATCACGAAATTGACGTATGGTTAGTAACTTTAAAATAATATATTCACGCCATTCCCAATACAGGGGTAGACAGAGGTCTAAACCATTATGTCGTTTGGAACCACCTTCCAACGAAGATATTTTTGGGACAACTTAACAAGTAGTGAGCCCGTCGCCGTATCATTGTCCAAGCCGACGACATAATTCAACCAAAAACCCATCGGTACGAGCCTACCCATTGGGGATCGAAAACGAGGTCTCTCGACTCGAAATTCCGAACAAATTACCACTCGGCTTTCGTGACTACTTAAAGATAATAACTTAACTGAAGTAACTTTTATAGATCAAATTTATGTACTAACGTACATAAATTCAACGTCCAAATATATTATCTCATTTATAGTCTAATTTTATATGCTATGTACGTACCTTCACGCTATTCTCAATACTGGGGTAGAGAAAGTTCCAAACTATTAAGCTTTCACCGAATACATTTTTTTGGGACAACGTGACAAATTGCGAGCCTGTCGTCGTCTTTATTTCCATGCGACCATAGAAATCGTACTTAAGATTTGAAGAAACTCTTTCTCAAGGTCCGAGCATACCACCTGGAGATCAAACTCCGATGAAGCAACTACTCGGCTATCGTGACTGCAGAATATATGGAACCAACACTTTTATATAAAATGATAATTGTAGTAACGTGACCACATGTTGACATTTAGATGTTAATTGACGTCCTTGACTGTGAATATTAACATTCAATGCGATGGTTACTTTGAAAGAAATATACTACAATTTATAAGCGATTTAATATATACAGATAACAGAGAGCTCAATCACTAAAAATGATCGGAATTCGAGTCTAGAGACCAGAGTTCGATTCCCTGTTGGAAGTAGGCTTGTAGCAATGAGTTTGTTTTAAACTTATGTACGACTTATATCATTGGCTTGGACATGAAGACGACGACAGGCTCACCACCTGTCACGACGTCCCAACAAGTGTCTCTTTTGGGACAAAGACAACAAAATTTAGAGATAGAGCCTCGGAAATTCAATTATTGGTTACCAAAAAATAATGAGATAACCATCAGGAAACCGGTGACGGACAGTGCAAGATGTTTGGCCTCGCGATCGCCAATCCGCTTGTCAAGCGTGGTTATTGTGAAAAATACCCACACAGGAGAGGCTTCGCAGGAGCAGTGCAAGAGCAGAGGCACAGAGGAGACGAGGAATTTAACCGGTCGTTAGGAATATACTCATACGAGTACAGTTCAAAAGTTTTTCAAAAGGTCTAACAATCCGTATAGGCAAAAACCAAGCAACATACTTCTGGTAGGTGTGTTCCGTTGTAGTATTTAATTTAAATAAATAAATATCTTCACGCAATTCCCAATAAAGGGGTAGACAGAGGTCTAGTCTAGACGATTAAGTCCCTTCGACCCACCTTCCACTGAAGATATTTTCGGGACAACGTGACAGGTGGTGAGCCCGTCGCCGTCTTTATGTCCAAGCCAACGGTATAATTCGTACATAAGTGTTTTGTAAAACCTATTCGATCGAACTCGGGTCTGTTGATTCGAAATTCCGACCACTCAACCACTCGGCTATCGTGACTTTTATTATTTAATTTGGTTTGGTATGACCCAAGGTATACACATTGCCATATTCAAGGGTGTTTTGCTTCAATCGCTCCATCCTGCACGAAGAATGGATTGAATCGATAATCAACTTACACTAACACGCCTTACGTCGACATCACACGGCAATTATATACAGGAAATATCTTCACGCGTGATAAATACACCTAAGGGACGAAAGAAAAAATTTCGTAGAGATTTTTAGGATACAGGTAATGATATTTAATTATAAACCGTTATTAAAAAAACATTTCTAATTTTAACATCAATTTTGAATTTCATAAATAAAATATATAAAAAATAGAAATAAAATTCTAAATTCTCTATTCTATTCAATTCAATAATAATAAATCACTAATAAAATTCAACTTTAATTTTGAAAATCAAACTAAGACAATTCATTTGACTTTAAAATATTATTTTATATTTAATAAAACCTTTCGAAATTCTTATAAAAATTATAAAAGTCAATCAATGTAAGTCAATTGATATTATGAACCAAAATTCACGTTATAATACGTACGTGAAGATAGAAGTAAGTTAGTAACTTAAGATATTTTATTAAAAACTTAAGGCTTCAATACAATTTCTTTTTTCTTCTGTATGTATCGATGTATGTTCATGTGTTATATGTATGTCTATGTATTTATTTATGTATTGTGCATACACCTCACCCTCTTCTTACTGATTATTGTATTCGTTCCTTCATATTACGTAAGACAAGAACAAAACTAATCTCATTCCCAGTAGACTTTTACGCAATTTACCTTCACCGAGATGTGAACAAAACACGACAACTACCGCCATCTATTGACATTAAACTGAATCTATAGAACACCTGGAAATAAATACACCATACTACAAGTACCACAAATAAGTTGCACTTTATTTTTGTAATTAATAACAACAACAACAATTTTTTATTATGACGACGTGGACGTGACGTGGGGGTAAACACCAGTGTTCAAAGTGTCGCCATCTCGAGGTCCCGGGTTCGATTCGGGTTAGTACTCGACCGGAGACCGGGAAAAAGAGATTTTTTACATTGGTAAAAAAATTCTTTTTTCTTACATTTTCTCGGGTCTGGGTGTTTGTGGTGCCTACGTTGTTTCCGATTCCCATACCTCAAGTGCTTTAGCATTCTTACATTGGGATCGGAGCGATTAATGTGATGTTGCCCCTATCTATATTTATTTTATGTATTTATATATTTGTTTTTGAATAAACTGATCGATCCATGCAACTTCATCCATAAAATATTGATAAATTATGAAATAAAATAAACATCTTCTTAACTTAATACCGATTACTTTGATAACTTAATATTGATAATAAGAAAATACATATTGTTTTTAATTAAGTCAGCGTCTATAGATTAAAAGTAAAGCATTAATGTTTCTCGACGTGCCCGCGGCTAATGGTTACTTTAGCTTTATGTATGAAGATAACATTATAAGTAGATGCCGTTAAGTCGTTAGTTTAAAGTTTAAAATTTTAAAAATTAAAATACAACTGTGGAGTAAATAAAAATTATTACTTTGCTGTTCATGCATTCATTTGGACGTTACAGAATATATTTCATTTAAACACTTCTTTCATGCAGTAACATATCAAGTGTGCGTATCTAAATTGTACACTCGTAGTTCCACGTACAATGTCGCCACCTATACACTTAAAGAGAAAGAAAAAGGAAAATAAAAAAATGTCAAAATACATGTGGGTAGATTGGCACGAACCGTCCTACGACTGTTTCTAATTGTCATTCGCGTTTCAGTGTTCCGCTGCAGCGCACGTTACTACAATGTAAAACAATTTAAAAAAAAGTGTAATTTCTTAAAAATAATGTCCAAGTGAAAACGCGACGACTTGGAGTCTTTAAATGGATCTTATTATTATTTATAAGAAAATAAATTAGAAACGAGAAGAAACTGCTGAAAGGACGAATCTACTCAAGAGTCCGACGGACAGCGAGGTAACTGCTATAATGTATTAGTAATAAAAATTATATTCACGTAAATAGTAAAGGACATATGTTTCATAGATTCGAGTTGTTACTATTAACATATGTAAACAACTTCTTCTTTACAACCCATCAATAGTTTTCCACAAAGAACGGTTCTCTACCACTTGCATCTGTAACAGATGATGTGCTGCAGGAAAAGGGTAGCTACCTGTCCGGTCGGGTAATCGTGATCTAGGGAACACTTCAACGCTCTGATCCATACTATTAACATTATAGTACATTGCATTGTGAAATTTTAATTTGTCTTTGCTAAACTCAGGTTTGCGATGTACATGCTTTCGACATGATTTTATTTTTCATTTATTTAGCACAAAATAAGAACACATTTGCAATCATGAAATATCCAAAAATATCCAGTGTCTTTTAAGCTATATCTTAGAATGTAAAAAAAAATAAATGTGTGACTAAACTATCACTCACGGATTCCATCTCAAATTATTATAATTCTAAATATATAAAAAGCGAAATAAAAATATGATAAAATAAATGATAAAAATAGTAAATTGTACTTTTAAACGCCACCCACCATTCCAACATTACTTCGATAAATTTTAAGATGTAGGTAGTTATGACTAACAGACACAATTTCTTTACACCACAGAAGAAACGACAAAAGTAAGGAAGTTTTGAACCATAGTTCAAATTGTAAGGCATTCCATACACAAAGTTTTATTTTATCTTTCCACACAGTCCCTGACAGGGTAGCCAGAGAGAACAGATCCTTACATACCTCTTTTGCTTCTTTCTGATTCATCATTTTCTTCATACACGCACGTCTAGGTATCCGAATACTTCCCTTTTTTAATTATAATTTTAGCATTAACTTTATACTTAGTTACCTGATCTTATTAAAATATTGATTACCTGTTCAGGTAACTTTCTCTATATTTATTTACCCAAGCGTAATTTATAATTAAAATTTTTGGGCCTCCGAATACACTCACCAGACGAAACACAGAAGTTTGGTAGACTTCTACTTCACACCGGTATTCTGTGAGGTCGTGGTACTTCCCGGTCAAGCCGGCCCATTCATGCAACAACAAAAGCTGATGCGTGGCTCTACCGCAGTAAAATACCACTGAATAACAAGGGTTGTATAAATAAACCAACACCGGAACATTCCAGATGGCATTTAAACTGGAAATCTTCAGCCCCGAACCGAAGACCGACGGGGCCTCCAACGAAAGAGCCTGCACCTCGGGTGAGATAACATGACGTGACCTTAACAAGAACGTCACGTACGAGCATCAGTCGCAGCCGCCGCTAGATGTCATGGTAATTTTAACCTGCCTGCTCTGTTTTACCAACAAATTACATGAACCTGTGCAATTCCTTTCTCCCGAACACTATATCGGTATGTAATACCACATTGTTATAAATTTTCTGCTTCAGAAATATCAGACTAACGAGGCTATAAATAATCTTAAATGTATAGGGGCTGTTTCAGTGGCAGACCTGTAATTATCAAATCATATTTAACATTTTTCTAATTCCGAAACCTTTCGCACTTTTATTGACTTTAATATTAATCACTTTTAGTGACACCAATCATTACATTAAATAAAGACCTTTAAACAATAATAAACATTCTTTATTTCAAAACGAAGAAAAACGACAAAAAAGGAACAAGCAAAAAATAAAAAGAAATTGCATACAAACTTCACGGTGTCCCGAGAAATGTCTTCCGTGAAAGGTCGGTCGAAAAGACTTAATTGTCGAGACCACTGTCTACCACCGCATTTGGAATAGCGTGAATATATTTTTTATATAATATTAAAATATATTTCTTCGCAAAAAAATCCTGATACCTTTACTTTTCGCTCACTCAATTAGTTGGTCAAAATACTTTAACAGGTTCCCCCTTTTTCAATAATTCTGAAAACCATATTGCACCGGCAAGGCCCACATAGCCCTGGCCTTGCCTAAAGCGCCTGGAAACTAAGTTACTGATTTTTCATTCTAATAAGCGTCAAATTCACCGGAGAATTACCCTGGTTGCCGGAATTTTATGCGTTCGTTACTTTAGAACAAGTATTCGTCTAGCGTCGATTCCTATCATGAAAGAGAGGCTAGCTCTCTTTCAGAAAACTCCATCAAACAATACGATATTTGTCTAAAGAAATACTACTTTTCTGTACGCAAACAATATAACACTTGTATAAAGAAAAACTACGTTTTCTAGCACTTTAACATACAACGTATCGGGTACAAGCCTTTTTTTTATCCACACACTCCACATACCTGCGATTTAATATCAGAAAAGAATCAAAGAACTTAACCCACAGACTCCAGTTTTCATAATCATTCATTAATCATTAGATTATTCAGTAGAACGTTCTAGTTTCATCTCCGAGAGGAACTACCTTTCGAAACGGTATTGATTAAAAAAAACACCGTCGACAAATGTAATCACGAGTCACGATAGCCGAATGGTTGGGTGATCGGAATTCGACTCAAAACATCGATGTACCTAGGGTTAGTACTGGGTGTTCGATCCCCAGGTTCAAATGGATTTACATCGTTTCTTGGACACAAACACGATCTCATGACCTGTCTCACGTTGTCCCGAAAAATGTCTACAGTAAAAGGTCGCTCGAAAAGACTATGTCTCGATCTCTGTCTACCCCACTATTGACAATGACGCGAATTAAAAGTCAATTTTTTATAAAATAAATTTCTGTGCAAAAAGATCCTGATACCTTCAATGTTAACGTTTTCTCAATTTGTTGGTCAAATACTACTTTTACGTATTTCCCCCTTTTTAAATTATTCGAATCTGTATGCAGCGCCACCTACCAGGTCATACTGTGAATCTACACCATCCTAGGATCCACTTGAATGCAAAAACTTCATCTAACAAAATCAGGCCTGATATTGCAGATGTGTTCAGTCACACACATGCATATTTTTACACATAATGATGATTATTAAAAAACACATAATTATGACAAAAATCAGACAACATATATATTGAAAATTTTATGTACTTACCTTATTTGCTTACTTTTTCCCAATCCGTAATATTATAACAGCAAAAACAAGCGTGGATAACGTTTTAGATCTCACATATTTCCATTATATTCGAAAAATAATTGTAATGGGAACACTATCATGTGATATTTAAAAATTTAAATAACTATTTATTTTGTAGTTTCATCTTAAATGAGATAAAGCATTTTATACTTTTATTCAAAAATTATTTTCTAACATTAAACACATAAAGAAATTCACTTTTATTTATTCCACGTTTATTCTTGTGGAATAAGTAAAAGTGAATTTTACTGTGTTTAAAGATGAAGTTCTACCAAGAGACATCAATCGTGAGTATTCAACATAATTTCTAACATATTTGTCAATTTCAAAATCTATAAATAGATTAAAAAAAGAACACTCGTGACCAGGCGACCTACAAAGTATAAAATAATTTTCTATAAGTACAAAAGAAAACAGTAATTAAGAAACACTTGGGTTCCTGTCCCAAGTGTCAACTATTGCAAATATTTTATAAACAGATTTCGGTATAGGCAGTCTAACAAAATATCATAAACACCGAAGCCCACAATGCAAGTAGCATTCAGTTATTCGTGTCTTTAACCAGAGTGTACTTACCTTAAAGTGTTGGTGAGCTGCTTGCTCCTCCGCCTCATAGATGTGCTTTATGTTCTCGATGCGCATTTGCTTCAGAATACCAGCCACTTCGATCCTGCGATAGGTAAAGTTAGTTTATATAGGAAATTAATACATACATACATACAGATAAAAAAAAATCTTCACGCTATTCTTAATATGAAAAATTTTTTTTGGATAACGCGATAGGCGGTGAGTCCGTCGCCGTCTTTATGTTCTAGCCAACGATGTCATTTGAAACTAGCCTTGGGGATCGAACTCGAGTCTCTTGACTTGAATTCCGATCTGCTGACTTGGACACCAAGCACTCTGTTGCGGCTTGCTGGCCGATCAGAAAAATATCGAATAACACTGAAGAGAAGCAAGTACAAATTGCGTCTGAATTTGAAGCAAGCTAGAAAAGTATCTCTGCGGGTTCTTTTAAGACCAGAGGCCAAGCTGGAAAGACGCGAAGGGCCAAAATAACACGAATAGATCAGGCGACCACGATAATGTCAAGCGTTAGTCGAGGGCTGGGGAGTCCAACACCATCGAGAAGAGAAATGCAAGTACACGAGACAGGATAATTGCTGAACCCGAGCAAATAGAGCTGGCTCAAGGTGCCGTGGAAGTCGAAAATATGACTCGAATTGCTGAAGTACATCGCGCTGACCTAGGTCCCTTGATAAATAGAGCAGATGACCGAAAGGCAGTGGCTATGAATAAACATGTTATCGATCTTTATGGAAGTCATACTAATGGTGGCTTCAAAGTTTTGAAACCTGAAAAGGTGCCTTTCAGCCCGAAGTGCCCTGAAGGAAGCGGCAAAAACGGGGTGTAAAAATGGCTGCAGAAGCTCTACGTAAAAGGTCGTGTAATGAAGAATCTGAGATATTTTAGGCACAGTACAAACGTCACGATAGCCGAGTGGTTGGGTCGTCGGAATTTCGAGTCAATAGACCCGAGTTCGATCCCCAGTTGGTAGGCTCGTACCAATGAGTTTTTCTAAAACTTATGTACGAATATCGTTGGCTTGGACATAAAGGCGGCGATGGGCTCACTACCTGTCACGTTGTCCCGAAAAATATCTTCGGTGAAAGGTGGGTCGAAGGGACTTAATTGTCTAGACTCGACCTCTGTCTACCCCTGTATTGGGAATTGAGTGAAGATATTATATTATATTATATATATTATAGTACAAACGTCGTCGAATCCCGCCCATGTCAGTTGAAATTTTGACTTTTTTCTCTTTAATTTAATAACATAAAACTTCAGCATAAATATGCTTTAAAAATCAATAAAATTGCATAATAAAAATTAAAGTTGGCGTTATCGTATTGATAATTCCTAACTGAAAAGTCAGAATTATCAAATTGTCACTTGCAAAAGAGATAATAGATGGCTCCTATGCCAATAAACAAGGCATTAGTAATATAAGAGGATACAGAGTTAAAATTTCAACTGATGCGAGTAAGACACGGTGGCTCGGAGGTAAGAGCGTCGCCACAGATCGGCGAAGGTCGCGGGTTCGAATCCCGCCCGTGTCAGTTAAAATTTTGACTTTTTACTCTTTAATGTAATAACATAAAAGTCTGCAAGACAAACTTGCTGACCTTCGAATATAGGTTGCAAACTTCGCAAACAGCTACCTCTTGGCCTGAAAAACTGCACTGCAATTAAATTTTCCTGTCGCCAAGCAACTGAACCGTCTGAGCTTGCTGTTTTAACAGCTCAGGTGCAGTTATAAGAAAGGGCAAGTATAATAATACGCCTAGTTGGATCGTTGAATTAGATGCTATGGGGAGCGTCAGTTTGGAGGCGCTTGAAGATAGACTTCTCCCACAAGAACGCTGTCGTCCTCCGTGTGCGAAAGTGCGAAATGTAACAGAATCAAATAAAACATTGAAAGGAGGCTTCGGGTACTAAAATTTGAAATAAAAACAAAAGACGTTTTTCAGCCTGAGACATGCACTCTTACATCGACGGAGTCTTTGAAGAAACATGAACAAAGATGAAAAACTAGGTCGACATAATAACCGCTGATTCAATATAGTAACGCAGAAAACAATTTATTAGCTCAGAAAACTACGCCCTCTTAAGTTTGAAGCAGTGGTGATCACCAATGCAATCCGGAGCCGAGGTTAAAGGAATAATATCGCCAAAGTTCTGGCGCAGGGTACAGAGAAAATTGATCTTTTTAGCCTCACCGAGATCCTGGCAAGCAGCCACTAGAGGACAGATTCTTGAGGTTATTGGAATGATTAGCGGGAGTCGCTTCAAGAGGAAATCTTTAAGGTCTCCAGACCAAAGAAATGCGCGGAATTTAGAATCTCTGATACGCCTAAAAGGGTGGAGGCGATGGCAGCTATCTAGAAATGGCTTGGTCGGTTGAGGTGGCGGTGGTAGCCGAACCATACTTTAACCCTCACTATATCTCTAGCTGGGTAGGCTATATAAATAGATCGTTAACCATAATCTAACATGAATTTGCTGAGATAACACCATGCGCCAATGTCGAGGGGCAAAGGTTACGTGGCGATGAAGAGGTTAATACCCATGATAGGCGTGTACTTTTCGCCTAACATATACCTCGCCGAATTCGAATCGTCTCTCAGAGAGTTAAATGTCCTCACCTTTCTCATGCAGCGATCGTTACCGGGGACCTCAAGCCAAACCTACATCGTAGGGATCCCTAGCAACTGATGCAAGTGGCAAGAAACTGAAAGATAGGGCGATTATGACCCGCCTGTCTGTCTCAACCAAGACTCGGTTAACACATGCATGCGACGGCAGGGGTCTATTATGCACCTTTAGTTGTCCGCCTCCACAATTGCCAGTCGTATGCGGTTTGGAAGGAGGAAAGGAGACTTCGCCAGATCACAGATACATTTAGTTTGGTGCTGGTATTAGGTCCTTAACAGGGAAGCGCTCGTTGAGGTCTATCGTTTAAGTCTGGTAGAATCCTCCGATTGATCTGATGGAAGAAGAACTTGATAAAGAAGCCACGTGGTTCTAAAACTCCATGACGGCAATTTGAGATGCTTGAACGCCCCAAGCCAGATTCCAACCTCATCGGTCTCAGATGTACTCATTGTCGCAAAAGATCTCTGTCCTTTGTGCCATCCGTATAATTGAAATTACATAAATTGGAGAAAAGATATATAGTTCCCATTTAAAGTTCTTAAAAAAATGTACAGACCCTGAAAGAGTATTTAGTAATTTGTTTGATTGTTGATACATATTTCTATAAAAAATACTATAAATTAATAATTCATTTTTTAATTAATTTACATGAACCAATTTTTATATTTACATGAACCAATAAATAATTTTTAAATATACCTAAGTTTATTTATATTACTTTGAGTGCAATATTTTGCCTTTATAGAATAAACAAGTAGATATTTCAGTTTAATTTTAAATAGTTTTTCTATATTTATTACTTTTTGTGGATCTGTAGTGTGGACCAACTTTATACACTTCTAATTTTGGTTCTAGTAGTGTTATACATTGTTTTTAAAAATGTTTTTAGTTTAAATGAAATTGCAAACTCTACTCTCAACAATCTGTCTACTCCAGTTTTGGGAATAGCGTGAAGATTAAGTATTTACCTCACACGCATATTTTCCTGCAGCCTCCTTAAAGGACCAAGGTACTCCTGTGACCGCCCGCCACGGACCTCAGCGAGCTGATATTCCACATGCTTCACTCTCTCATTGTAGAGTTGTTCACGCAGCACAGTAAATTGCCGTTCCAGATTTGCTGGAATGTTCAAACACATAACTTAGTTAAAAGGGTACTCCTTTTATAACAAAACTGGCTTCCGCCCCCGGCTTAGCCCACATTTTCTTCAATATCTGTATGAATTGTAACCCATTTGTTTCATAAAAATCCATTCTGTAGTTTTTGTAAGAAAGAGTAATTTTACATAGGCTTAGGCTTTACCGCCTGCAACATAATCCTAAATAGTCTTTTTTTTTAATAAAAAAGGAGGCAAATGAGCAGGTGGCTCACATGATGGTAAGTGATTACCGCCCATGAACACCCGCAATACCAGAGGCATAGCAGATGTAGAGTGCCCCCCCCCCCAGAATTGGATGAGGGGGGGTGTGGGGCCTCTGGTAACCTGCACTCACAGACGAAACACAGAAGTTTGTTAGAATTCTACTTCACGCCGGTATTCTGTTAGGTTGTGGTACTTCCCTGGTCGAGCCAGCCCATTCATACAACAACAAAAGCTGATGTGTGGCTCTAACACTGTAAACTGTGAAACTCTTCAGTGAAAGGTGGATCAAAAGGACCTCTGTCTACCCTGTTGTTGGGAATATGAGTATATATTTATATTGTTTATTAGCTTTAGTACCTACTAATGGTTCATAGACAACGTCATAGATTAACATATTTGTTTAAAAGATATCAATTAATAAAATTCAGTCTATATATTAATATATTATATTTATACTAGGAGGCCCAGAAAATGTTGTGCTGCCTTGGAATTAATTTAAAAATATGTGATAAAAACTATACTAAGGTATGCCAAAATATACACATTTAAAGAGATATTAGAGAGATGGCCTTTAGCCAACAAAATTATCTGTAGCTATCAGATAATCCGAAAAAATTACATATCAAAAACTGTATCGTAAACCAGTATGATATTACTAAAATATGTGTAATCATATCAAGATATGAAATTACATATTCATTACATCCCTGCATAGTAGTCTGTAAACTGAAACTTCAACAAAAATAAACATAATTATTATACATAGTAAATTTAAATGAGTTATAAGGGGAACATGTAGTTTTCCCACAAATTTCTATTTCGCTTGCAAGTGCATTAGCTGCTAAGAATCAAACCCCTACCAACCACCAAATAGTAAATGTTCCTAATAATACTAAGTGCAATAATATACTAAGTGCAATAGTACAATTAGGGTGAAGAAAGAGAACTACTAAAGTATTTTAAAGTTTAATCCTTGCAAGATTCATTACAAAATTACTTTAATGAAACTATATCAGAATAGCAAGCTTCCAAATTTCGCACTATTCTGAATCATTTTTCTTTTATCTTTAAAAATAAAAAAATTACACATTCACTTAAGATAAGAAAAGAAGATATTTTCTTTAATTTAATTGTAAATGTAATTATTTTCCCCAACAATATTACATTTTCGACTCAACTTGAAAGGCCATAACACAAATTGTTTGTAAACATAACCTCAAAGGTCTTGAAACTAACCTAAATTGTCGAGGCACTCGTTACGTCTCCGCTCGCATTCGCTCTCATCCATTTCCGAGGAGTCATCAGAATCTGGCTCATCGGCCTCTTCGGCACTGGAGTCACGGTCTGGACCTCTCGACGATCCTCCAGATCTTTCTGTATCTCCCCCAGACATATCTCCATCCCCATCACTATCACCTTCAACCTTCATCGAAGGCATTCTGCTTACTTAAAAAATGTTTAGGGCTTAAAACAATTTATTTTCCTATAGCCAATTTCGGTTCCGTTATTTTTAATCTAATTTGAATTATAAACACAACAAAACAAAACTAAGCCAATCAGTGAAACGTCAAAACAGAAGTCATAATCACTTGCCGTCAACGTCACAATCACATAACAGTTAGAGCACAGACTAAATTAGAATTGACATTGCCGATCCTGCAAATTCTCAAGAAAAATTTATAACATGTAATAGTATGTATAAAGGGTTCGATTCCCGGACGGCTCAATGTTGAAAACAAATTTTTCTACATTTTCTCGGGTCAGTGTTTGTGGTACCTTCATTGCTTCCGATTACTAACACAAGTGCATGAGATACTTACTTTGGGGTCAGAAAAGTATTTGAGTTATCCCTATCTGTTCTTTTATTTATCTCTTTTTTAATGAACGTTACAAAATAGTAATGGAGCATAAGGCG
This sequence comes from Sericinus montela, assembly GCA_029286605.1. Classification (NCBI taxonomy): domain Eukaryota; kingdom Metazoa; phylum Arthropoda; class Insecta; order Lepidoptera; family Papilionidae; genus Sericinus; species Sericinus montela. The sequence goes on from JAGSMR010000040.1 coordinate 9,554,607, forward strand.
TACTTAATGCTAAAAGTATTCCCTGCCAGTCGACCACATGGTAGTGGAAAAGACGGAAGACTGTTACAAAAAAAATATCTAAGTTACAAGGAGCATTGTGTATTTATAATAAAAATAAGGCACTGCTTAATTCATAAGAAATTTCTTCCAGCAGACCAAGTGCAGGCAGGAAAGTGGTAAAAAACTTTAATCGGCCCGAATCAGGCGGTTATCACACCATAGAAAATAATTATTCGCAGTTTAGGGCAACTATGAGTAATCGTCCAAAAGATGTGAATATTTATATATCTTCCAGACGGCGTAGCCAGAGCCAACAGAGCGTCAGGTGTCACGATCCTTACATACCTCTTTCGCTCCTAGTACTCTTGACTCAGTCTTCGAGCAATTTGCTCACATGGTCTTCGAAAAATAGTCTGGGCCTACGGTCAAGAATGGTGTCAACCTTTTAATATTTACTTACTTACTTACTTATCTTCACGCACACGGGGTAGCCAGAGAGAACAGATCGCCAAAGGTCACGATCCTTACATACTTCTTCACTTTCGCTCCTTTCAAATTCATTATCTTCTTCAAACACGCACGTCTAGGAATCCGAGAAATCTTGACCCTCTCCTCTTCGGGCAATTTGCTCACATGGTCGTCGAAATTTAGTCTCGGTCTACCTCGACCCCTTTTAATGTTAACTTTCGCGCTATATATTTTCTTCACCATTCGGTCTTCGCTCAACGTGCCCAAACCATCGAAGAACGCCCTTATCAATTTTTATGACAAGGTCATCTTTCAAACCTGCCATATTGCGAACCTCTTCGTTTCGCTTTCGGTCGGCCATAGTAAGGCCGCACATTTTACGAAGAGATCGCATCTCCACTGCATTCAACCTGCTTTTATGCTTCTTCTGGCATACCCAGGTTTCGCTGCCATATAACAAAGTCGGTACCAACACTGCGTTATGTATTGCAAGGCGTGCACTTTTCACAACGCCTTGCCTTTTGATTAACGCAGTCAGGGCACCATTAACTTTGTTCTCGGCAGCGACACGTCTGTCCACATCTAAATTACATCTCACATCCCGGCTAAACGCACTCCCCAAGTATACAATTTCATTCACCTGTTCTAGACATTCCTAATTTACCCATATTTCACACTTCGTTCTTTCTTCGTCCCTTTCAAATACCAGAACCTTAGTTTTATTAGCATTCAAACGGAGCCCTTTAATTTCACATTCTTCTTTCATACACGTGACTAATGTCTGCAGTTCTGCCTCTGATGGTGCAATAAGCACTACATCATCAGCATACAGCAGGCAATTTACTATAATGTCACCCAATTTCACACCCAAACAACTATCTTTCAGCGTCTGTAAACAGCTGTCGAGATACAGTATGAACAGCCAGGAAAGCCTTGACACAACCCTGTTTTACGCCCGATTGGACGCTAAACATGGGTGACAGGTCATGCCCTACCCGCATACAGGCTTTTATCTATTCAGTCACTGTAAAATGACTGTACAGCCCTTAGCAACCGACCATCCACACCATACCCCGGCAACAGTTCCCACATTTTCTTCCTTACAACCTTATCAAATGCTTTCTCAAGATCCACAAAAGCACAGAAAATCTTCTGGTTAGCAGCCAGAAGCTTCCCCGTGATCATGCGGAGAGAAAACATTTGATCCGTGCATCTTCTTCCAGGTCTAAATCCAAATTGTGCCTCGCATAGAAATCTTTCCGATTTCTCTTGCATCCGTGTCAAAATATTCGCGTAAACTTTACTTGCTAAACTGGTCAAGCTGATCGCCCGATAGCACCCGCAGTCATAATGTGAACCTTTACCTTTATATAAAGGCACAATGACCGCGGATCTCCAATCATCCAGGACAGCCCCCGTCCGCCAGCAGCACCGCCTAAATTTCGATCGAATCTAAGGCTTTCTCATAGTCCACATACGCCAGACACAATGGTAAATTGTACTATTCAATCTTCTGTACAATCAATACTGTGGCGAAGAGTATATATGTGATCTATGGTACTATAGCCGTTTCGGAAACAGACTTGTTCGGGATGCTGGAAGCCGTCAAATCTGCTTGCTAGACCATTCGTGATGACTCTCGAAAACAGTACGTAAACGCGGCTTAGAGCGCTATGGGTCTATAGTTCTTCAATAGGCAGTTGTCCCTCTTTCTTGAAGAATAGACCTACCACGCTACTACTCCACGCTTTAGGCGTAGCACCGTCCTGGGTGACGGAATTAAACAGATTCTGAAGAACTATAAGTATCTGTTCTGCACCCGCTTTCAAAAGCACTTCCGTAATTCCGTCGTCACTCGTCGAGGGTGGTTTCAACGACGACGTGTACAACTGTTCGTAAAAGCACTCTACCTCACTCAAAATCTAAGCTCCAGCGGAAATAACTGCACCATTTTCGGTCTTTAACTTTGTTGGCTCTTTCCGATAGAAAGACCTTTGCCGAAAACTTTGGAGCCCTGATTCCGCTCTATCGCTTCTTCAATACGTATCGCATTGAATTTGCGTATATCTCGCCTCATAGACTTCTGATCTGTCTAGAGGTCTTTCTATTCAGTTTCCGACATGCCGACACATCAGTTAAAGACTGCAGCTTCATTTCGCACCTGGCTTTTTTGAGCTTGAGAGTGACATCAGAGAGCTTTTGTTGTTTTGTTGTGTGGCGGAACCTGCAGAATTTTGCCCCTACCGCATGGACAGTTTCCACTAGCCTGTTATTTGTATCGTCTACTGTAGAATATTAGATATTTCGCAATTCGGGCTAAAAGTTTTCGGGATTTTGAATAAGGGCACATAATTGACGAAGTGTAAGCTTCATCAGACGAGCCTGCTGAATATCAAGGCTCAGTGTGCCTCTTACCATTCGGTGATCACTGCCGGTTCACCTTAGTGATGACAGAGACATCACTGAACAGCTGTCGTTTATCACATTTCTAACATAGAATCGCACATTCAATCTTTTCCATACTGATGACTCTAGTGTCATTAAAATCCGAGTATAGTGTACCGGTTACAGCATTACCCTCGAATACTTCACTACAATCATCGCACGCATTTCTATAAAACTCGTTACATCGCTGCATGACGTTTTTCGAAAGGATGTCATTGGTTCCCGAAAGCGCTTTGTTCATTGTTAAGGCTGTCGCCCCACTTCGGGCCCATTCAACCTCTTTCCAAAAGAGTTTGGAGTTCTTCCTAAAGTTGTGCGACAACCTTACGTCCGCTTCCACTAAATCTTTCCCACACTTCCTTACTCTTTGGTATTCCTTAAGTTTTGGTATTCTGTGAGGTGACTATTCTGACAGTGGTAGAGCCACGCATCAGCTTTTGCTGTTGAAAGAAAGAAAGAAAGAAAGAAAGAAAGAAAGGTTTATTCTCCAAAGTGACGCCATCAGAGAAAACAAAAAAAAACACATAATTTACAAATAACACTTGGCTTTACAATACAAATTACAACATACTACATATTACAGACTAAACAATACCTATACTCGTATGTGTCAAGGCGTCACCTGGGAACTGGAGCACACTCAGCATAATGCCATGAATTTTTTTTTTCCATGGCGCTGATTTTCACTGTGTTCAACTAGTGACTCGCCGAAATCAGTGCTATATGTATACTCATTATCTTTTAAACACAAAATTATGCTGACAAAATTATGCATTCAAATGCTCTTAGAAGGGCAATACGAACACTACAAAAGGGAAATTATTAAGATACTATAAAGGACTATATACTACAAAAGGGAAATTGTTAAAATACTATATAGTGCTATATAACAAAGTGACCAGATAATTTGTAAAAAAAAATATATGTAATTATTGAAGAATATAAAGAATATAACAAGACAAAACAAAAGCCGCATTCAAGAGGACGATTTCAATGCTGCGTTGTTAAAAATCTATGACGATGAGGTACGTAATTGTGCAAAGCTTTATGAACTTTGATCAAAGTTAATCTGACTTTGCAGTAATTGTGTTCTGTATTTATTTTTAAATGTATGTTCAGATTTCGCAAAGGAGGCGGTATGTCGTTCCAGCACTTGGATGCGGCGTATTTGAAACTTTCTCGGAAAGCGTGAGTGCGGTGACGAGGCACGACGAGAGTATTCCCTCTAGTACGCGTATTGTAAGTTTTTACATCACGTGACCATATGAGTTTGTCAGCAAGATAAGGAGGTGTTTTATTTTTTAATACCCCGAATAGGAGAGTTGCCATGTGCAGTTTTCGACGATATTCCATTTTTAACATTTTGGCATTGTTAATGTAGGCGGTGACTGCGTGAGGGGCGGTATTGTAAAACTAAATCTAGCACATGCATTTTGAACACGTTGCACTAGACGTCGCGACCGCGCTAAAAGTCTCGGGCCATATACAATGTCCATATAATTAAATTTTGAAAGGACAAGAGTGTCACACAATTTTACCCGAATATCCGTATTTAAAAACTCCCTTATTTGATAAAGAACCTTAAGTCTGTAAAAGCAGTTTCTGCTAGTACTTAGTATGTGGTTCTCAAACTGTAATTTGTCATCCATTAGTAAGCCCAGATTGCGAATCTCATTTACACGTTCTATGACTTCCCCTCGAATTTGGATGCCTGCCCCTCTTTCTGATATATTTTTGATTCGATTTTTAGAACCCATAATTAGTAGTTTAGATTTAGTTCCGTTTAGTACAAGGCAGTTTGAGTCGCACCACGCGGCTATACTTTCGAGGTCTACGTTGATTTTATTAACGACTTCTTGAGTATCACGCGGATTACATGCCATATCGACTTGCAAATCATCTGCGTATAAATGAAATTTACAGTGCTTAATATTTTTTACTAAGTCGGCACTGTACACTGAAAACAATATTGGAGCTAGGTTTGATCCCTGGGGCGCACCGGCTTTGATTTTTTTTAATTGCGAACGTATTAATGTTGCATGAATGGGCCGGCTCGACCGCGGAAGTACCACGACCTCACAGAATACCGGCGTGAATTGGAAGTCTAACAAACTTCTGTGTTTCGTCTGGTGAGTGCAGGTAACCGGGGGCCCACACACCCCCTTGCCCCAATTCTGGGGGTGGGGCACTCTAAGGCCGGCAACGCATCTGCTATGCCTTTGGTATTGAGGGTGTTTATGGGCGGCGGTAATCACTTACCATCACGTGAGCCGTCTGCTCGTTTGTCTCTCTTTTCTATAAAAAAAAGCGGTCGTGGTACTTCCCCGGTCGAGCCGGCCCATTCATGCAACAACAAAATCTGATGCGTGGCTCTACCACTGAAAAAAACTTGACTGTAATCATTTTTTAAATGGAGTAAGTCAAAAATTCAAGCCAGAGTTGCACTCAACTCTTCGTGTTTTTTTTTTTTATAGAAAAGGGAGACAAACGAGCAGGTGGCTCACGTGATGGTAAGTGACCGCCCATTAACACCCGCAATACCAGAGGCATTGCAGATCTCGGGTTTGTGTAGCGGTGCAATCGGTGAATAAGGACAGTTTTTAACTAGTACTATTACCACGGCACCCGTCGCTCCAAAGAACTCGGTCGAAGTTCTGAAGGTTGAGTTTACTCCCTGAAGTTCCTAGACTTTGAGACTTTGGGCGACCACACCCCGGGATAACGTCTGTTTGCCAATTGACACGCCCGTCGTTGCAATTGTAACTGGCCAACAGCGTTCCAAGCGCGTCGGACACCCTATCCCTTTTCTTAGAAAAGGGCACCGGTGTTCGGCCCTGCGGTGTACTTGTATACTTCGGGGTATTAAGTCTCATTTCGCGGGGACATTTCTCATTAAGTCAACAAACCCCCAAACCGCTCGCTGGGCGCTGTGCTGGGCCTCCGAAAGGTTTCACCCGGCTAAGTGGCCCGCGCTGAGGGGCGGGAGGGAGTGGTCACAGGAACCGTATCGTTCGCACGCCTACCGGGATACGCACACGCACATACACACCACATTAGGCACTCACTACACATTAGTGTACAAGAATGTCGGATGAGGGGGACCCACCCCCCTCTCGCCGACCTAGGGAACCACCCGACAAGCGGCGGACAACGACGTTCGAAAGGACACTGATGAGGAGAGACCTATTTGATCCCGAGAAGTCGGTGATACTACCTCCCCGGGACAGCAACATCAAGACCGGGATACCACGGCCGCTACCGCGTACACGCGCATCGCCCCCGACCCCCGCGTCTACTGACCGGCGATCTGAGTATCGTCAGGTGGAAGACACGGAGGTCCTATAAGGGCGACTAGCCGCAAGACGTCGCACGCCGCCGGAAATCGACGTTCCTAAAGAGAAAAGGACGAAAACTCCCGAAAGGCACTCAGAACCGCCGCAATCGCCATCCTCATCCTCCTCGTCGGAGTATTCCCCAGCCACTGAAACGCAAGTTGAAGAGGAGGGGGGACCAGCACTTTAAACGGGTGGATGGGACTCGACCGAGTACGCCGGGCTTTCGACTTTGGAAAGCGAGGCCGAAAATACGGTTGCTGTACCCGACGCTAGTTGTGTAACACAACTCAGCACGAGCCCGGCAACCAGTATAAATACCGGTGAAACGGACCTCGCAACAATCGAGACGACTCATGATTACCTCCCACCCCTTTCTGCAAACCTCCGTTGCGGGTTCAGCGTGCAGAGGGGGGTCGCCTCGACCATACTGATTGAGCCTAAGAGGGGCATGGCTCAAAGCCGCTCTACCCCATCTTCCTCCGAAATGGAGGTAGAGATTAAGGCAGGGCATAAATCAATGTCGCCGGTAGAGACACCGGTCGACAAAGATACACCGAGGCTAGCTGCCGCCTACGATGCCCAAACGTGGGGGGGCCCTACGCGCCCAGGAACGTCGTCCGCGTCGACGTACGCCACGATGGCAGCTGCACCCAAGCGCCCGCGCAGCCCACCTGTGCCATCACCTAGGAAGGTGGTGGCCAAGGAAAAGGAGGATAGCAAATATCCTCCTATAATAGTAGAAAGCCTACCAGAGTGGGCAAAACATTTCCGTGCCCTGCACAACTTTTTAGGGCACGCGCAGAATGCGCGCCCCTTCAGGAAAGGGGTAAGATTCCGCCCGCATTCGGCTGATGAATACCGTAAGGTGCAGAGGTACCTAACGGAGCGCAGCAAGGAGGACGCAGCGCTCGCATGGTACTGCTATGCACCAACCGCTGAATTGCCCACTAAGGTGGGACTGCGTGGGCTACCAGCAGATACACACCCCGAGGACATCGAGGAGGCCCTTAAGGCACTGGGCTTTCCCGTTACGTTCGTAAGGGCAATCTCCCCGAAGAAAGGGAGACCGGGTTGCCTTTTCCACATTAAGCTACACCACCTTAGCCAAGAGGAGCTCAAGAGGCTGTATGATGTACACGAGCTCCTCTACATGCCCGGAGTAACGATTGAGGCATGGCAAGGCAGGGAAGGCCCGGCTCAGTGCCACCGTTGCCAGGGGTTCGGACACTCCTCGGCAAACTGCGTTCGCCCGGTAAAATGCGTCAGATGCGCCGGGGATTATGTCGCATCAGACTGCCCCAAACCCAGGGATGGGCCACCGAAGTGCGCCAAATGCGGTAAGGCGCACTCAGCAAATGACCGAAGATGCGCTGTTAGTCAGCGCATCGCTCGTAAGAGGGGTATAAGAATGCCCCCTCCCATCCCTCCCCCGCCGGCGCATGCGCCGCGGCAAAACACGCACAGAGGTGCACCACCAGTCGCAGAGGGCAGGTCCCGCTGGCAGGAGACTGTTTGAAGACGCTGAAGAAGGGGGATATGAAGTGTTGGGACCAGGAGCTCCCACACATATCCCCACGATAACAACACATCGGCCGGATGTCCTGGATATAGTTCTCTGCTAAGGAATCACATACCCGGTCCAAGTGGAGGTGCTGTATGACCTGGACACGCAGCACCTACCAATCCTCATCACTATGTCGACCAGCGCCGACTCCGTAGTGCCCCGGGGCCTCCGTACGAAGACCAACTGGGAGCAATACAGAAGAGCGCTGGCGAACCTTACCTACGGTGCGAACATAACATCAGTAGAAGAGGTAGAAGTGGCCGCTAAATATATCTGTGAAAAGATACATCAAGAGTATCTAGCGGCCACAAGGACAATACCTGACACGCACCGTGGGGAGATACTCCCACGGAGGCTCAAAACTCTCTTAGAGGAGAAACGATCCACTAGGAAGCTTTGGGCTAGAACCAGATGTCCAAAAATAAAGACGAAACTCAACACTATTACCGAAAAGCTGTCGGAAGGGATAAAGGCCTTCCGAGGCGAGTCGTGGAACGCTCGCATCGAGGAGGCCTCGGAACATCCAGCCTCACTATACCAGCTCACCCGACAGCTTTCGCGCACACCACAGCCCATTTGCCCACTAGTGGACAGCACAGGAAAACGGCACTACGGAGCACGAGACCGGGCCGAGATCCTGGCAGAACATTTAGAGGGGCAGTTTAAACCCAACACTGCTGCAGCTGTCGTCGCAGACTTCCACAGGGAGGTTGAGCATTGCTTACAGGAGTTCCTGACGAGCCCGGCGCCTCCACTAGGAGGGGATGATTTCATGTCCCCTTCTGAAGTAAGGAGAGAGGCACAGCGCCTGCCGCTACGGAAAGCGCCGGGCAACGATTGCATTACCACCACTGCAATAAGACAGCTGCCTAGGAAAGGGGTCGTAGCACTGACCCGTTTGTTCAACGGGGTGCTACGCACCCAACATGACCCTTCCAAGTGGAAGGAAGGGAAAATCATAGTGCTGCCGAAGCCGAGCAAAAACAGAAGACACCCGGCTAGCTACCGTCCCATCACGCTACTGTCGTATGTAGCGAAACTATTTGAAAGGCTGCTGCTGCGGAGACTGCGTCCACACGCAGAGCTCCGAAAGGAGCAATTCGGATTCCGCAGCGGCCACTCCACCACGGCGCAGCTGTCCCGAGTGCTACACTACCTAGCGGCCGAAACCCATCGCGGCCGCTCTTGTCTGGGGGTCTTTCTCGACATAGAGAAGGCCTTCGACCGGGTGTGGCACACGGGTCTAATATACAAACTATTAGAAAATACCACAACGCCGACAGCGCTCATACTACTAGTGGGATCTTTTCTGGAGGGACGTAGCTTCTGTGTTAGCGTCGAGAGGATCGACTCGGCAGCACGAAGAATAGAGGCAGGAGTGCCACAAGGCAGCTGTCTTTCTCCGCACCTGTACGCAGTTTACACCAACGACATCCCCACACTTGAAGGTCGCGTCCAAGAATGGGAACAAGATGTCATGCTCGCCCTCTACGCAGACGACAGCGCGTATTTTACGTCGTCCCGTCGGGCAGACATTGCAGCCAGGAGGATGCAGTGTCTGCTGAACCTGAATGGTTGGACAAATGGCGCATGGCCGTAAACGTTGGCAAGACATGCGCCATAATTGTCAACAGACAGGGACGTGTACCACCACCACTCAAGCTCCGAGGCCAGGATGTAGAGTGGAAGAAAACTGTGACCTACCTTGGATGCCAGATTGACCGCTCTCTACGTATGACCCCTCAGGTCGCTGCGAGGGTGGTCCTCCGTCGGGTTCTGACATCCAACCTGCCAACGAAGACCAAGGTAGGGATCGACAAGACCTACATTCGCTCGCGAATCACATATGCTGCACCAGCTTGGTACGCGTTCACATCTCCCGCACAGCGGAAAAGATTGCAGGTTCAGCAAAACATTTCCCTAAGAAAGATTGTGGGAGCTGGTCGTTACGTCCGGAATGACGTCATCGCCAGAGATCTTAAAATCGAAACAATTCACGACTTTGTGGTCCACTTGGCGCGGAAAATGTATGACCGCGCTGACAATGGGCCACATGAACACCTGCGCGACCTGGCGTCCTTATCGGACCTCCTGCCGCAGCACGCTCGACCACCAGAGCGGCGACCTCTTCCTAGGGAATTGTTGCAGCCACCACCCGACCTCGTTGAGGGGGAGGACGGGGAAGAGTGAAAGACCCGACGCATGGCGTAAAGTACGCAACACTTCTACATATATACCGCAGAAAGCGGTACCCAGGACCGGGGGAGCAGCAGCCCCCTGAGAAGATGCCCGGGCAATGAGGCTTGCCTCGAGGCCCGATACCTGCGAAAGCAGATGAAATCCGCTCACGCTCGCGCATTGCAGATGCGTTGCCTGCCTTAGAGTGCCCCCTTCCCCCTCCTGAATTAGGGGTGGGGTGTGTGGGCCTCCGGTTACCTGCACTCACCAGATGAAATGCAGAAGTTTGATGCAGCAAAAGCTGATGCGTGTCTCTACTCCACTAACTTGACTTCAAAATTTCAAGACGGTTTAAGGTGTTTTTAAAATAAAACTTACATTTAATCTGATATTAAATTTAATAGGTACTCTATTATTTACATTGAATTGTTCTCTATTAACATGTTTTTATTTATAATATATTTATTATTCATTCAATTGTTAATATTATTTACAGGACTATTTATAAATTAGATAATATCAATACTGTGAAATCCCGACAAATCCGTGTTTGGTTGACAATACGCGTGAGAAGTGTTGCCATTTCACTCATACATACAATAAGTATATTAAATGATAACACAGCTCATGGTTTCGTCATCCAAATAATAAAATAAAAAAGACAGAACAAAACAATTAACAACTTTAGCACCTTCACAGGCTACAATTGAATTTATACTCGGTTACATAATAACTTACAGATTATATAATAAAATGCTTCTACAATCAATTTAAAAAACCACTATTACACTATATTCCGAAATAAGAACGTACAAAATAGTGGTCACGATCCAACAATCTACAAACATACACGTTAAAATAAACAATTTTTATTTATTGTGATAAATTTAAAAAGAAATGTACAATGCATTTTGGCCTTTTGTATTTGGCACAAAATTATTTGGAATGCACGATTCTATCTACTTAGATATTAGTGTAATGAACCTATTAATCAATTATTTAAAATGTGGACAATTTTATATATTTGGTTTAATTGTATTTTTAAAACCACGATTACATTTTTGGAATATTCACTAAATGTTTTCTTATAAATTCATTGACAAACACATAAAACTACGATGAATATGGAATGTCTTCAAACAATTTATGAAAAATATTTATGTGTACATTTCATAAAATTCAATTATATGTATATGGTATATAGTGTACAATATTGAATAGACTGGCTGAATTTACAACAGAAGTATCACGATATATTAGGAGAACAGGAACCTTTATGACATTTTAATGTCAAGCAAATTTAAAACATTACAATTTTATGTTAACTGACCTTTCTATCTGTCGGCTCATCTATCTTCACATATCTATGTTGGTAGCGATGCTGTTTATGCAGATGACTATACAAAATACTTTAATACAAATTGGAAGAAATTTTATTAAAGCGGTAAACACTGCAACACCTATCCATAGATTTTATATTTAAAATGGTATATTGAATAAAAAGGAGTTTTAAATTGGCCCTATTGAAATAGGTATAATATAAAAAACAGATATGTCGTTGTACAGTAGGTGATTACATGGATATAAAATATTGCTTTTACTACTCACTATTATAGCGATTTAGTTTTAATAAAATTTATTTGAATGTATTTAATTTCTATACCCGAAGAGAACTTCCCTCATATGTGATAGAGAATTTCTCGAAAAGGCTCACTACTAACGATTTTTTGAAAATTTCTATTAGTTTTTAATTTCTACGGTACAAATTTTGAGAATAGTTTTAGTGTTTATAATTTTTCTCTATTTCTATATTCATAGCAAACTATAAATTCCTTTGCGTTATTGTTTAAGTCATTATGTACGGTATTATTAAAAAGTTACCAGCAAACATGTGTGTTTTAATAAAATAAACATTCTTGTTCGGCTTGTTTATCACACGCCCCAGAATTTTTCAGTGTAATTGCTGATAAGTGAAGCACAGACTATATATAAATATCTTGGACACTGCATTATTTATTTAATTTAAAATTAGTGAAATAGAACAAGATTATAAAATATAAACATCTATAAGTAAGGCAGTATTTGTTAATATGAAGTAAACCAGCTATCTATATCATAACCACAGATTACGAATTTATTTAATCCTAAAATCAGACCACGGAATTTATTATTGCGTTTCTCTGTAATGGTTTCCCTAAAGAGATTATTCTTAATTCAGAAACACTTTATTGCCTCGTAGCAATATATTTAAAGGCAAATGGCATTTTTATAGCGAAAAAATTTTGTAACGATTATGCTGTTATCGGCGAAAAATGAATTAACAATAAAATTTCTATTAACATTCAGAGAGAAACTCAGTAAAAATACCAAATAAAAAATGTGTCAGAATAAAGTTGAAGTATACATATAAAAGAGTAAGTAATAAGAAAAGTTTTTTTTTTTACTGATCACTACTGTAAGCCAATGTTGTAATAAAAAATAATGTGGTCGTGGTCGCCTTGCATTAGAATTTTCGATACAAAAATGCCATTGGCCTTTTAATAAAACTTGAATCATTTATATTCTTGTTCTTACTTTAAACATGTCTTTACGGTCATTTAGAGCTCGATTGCGGTCTCATGCGATACATCTGTCTTCGATTTGAAATAGTTATCTTTAAAAAAACATGGTAATTTGGGGAACACATCACTAAATTCGTCAAACAGTTCGTATTTCGCGTTACAGTCACTGTTCACGGCCCTGTCATCATTTACTTCGATACTCATTAAGCTCACATTATTCCCAACATTTAAAAAGTAAGCAAGCAAATGTAAAACCATTTGCTGTACAGTGTAAAAGAGCGACATCAGCTTCGATATACCGAGTTTAATGATCGATTTATCGGTTTTGTGAGTATCGATTTTCCCCTCTATATTGTCTATCACACTTCGATTGTTGTATGTTGCTATCGAATATCGATTTTTTAATCGTTTCGGCCTTTGCATTGTGCATGCAAGGGGGATTTCTCGCTAGGTCTGTTTCAACCAATGCGCCGGGACCCATTGCGGCTCCCGTTCTAAACTGTTGATTTCGTTTAAAAGCTGTTGATAGGCACGTTGTGTATCGTTATTAATTATAATCATATCGAACAAGTGGCCCCATCGCAGTTCCATATCTCGAGCGGTCGCGATTATTTCCTTTAATTCCTCCTCCTGCGAACAAATCGAAAAAGTATTTAATTGAGTGTTACTTTATTAAATTAACACAAGTTTGTAAGGAGCGGAATGTCTCGGGAAGCGGTGGTTCGAAATCTACATTTTTAGAATTTTTCCATAAATATGTACATGTATTTTTTTTATAGAAAAGGGAGATTATTTTTTTATATTATTATTATTTTTTCTAGAAAAAAAAACATGTACATAACATGTTTTTTTTTATAGAAAAGGGAGGCAAACGAGCTGGTGGCTCACGTGATGGTAAGTGATTACGGCCGCCCTTGAACACCCGCAATAACAGAGACATGGGCCTCCGGTTACCTGCACTCACCAGACGAAACACAAAAGTTTGTTAGAATTCTACTTCACGCCGGTATTCTGTGAGGTGGTGGTACTTCCCCGGTCGAGCCGGCCCATTCATGCAACAACAAAAGTTGATGTGTGGCTCTACCACTGTTAAAATGTTGAGGCAACACCGACCACGCCATGGGGCGCCCAGCGGCAATCTTCTTTTAAAAGGTCTTCCCATTGTACCAGCAATGATATTAGCAAGTCATTATATCATTTTTACCAGCGATAGTATATTGTTTTATTTTGTTATGTCCATTTGGAAACAGTACATATATACTTCGTCGTATAAGATGAGCGTAAAAAATCACAACTCCTTTTTCCGGGGTGTCAAAAGAGTCGACTGTAGGAGACACTTTGAAAATGACTATGGATACCATAGACATCATAACTATTGAAAGCCGATAGGTACTCATTATCGGTAGCAGGTATCTAGTACTGCGATCGCAAATCCGCTTGCCAAGCGTGGTTGAAGCCAATTTGACAAATCTCTTTACGGAAAAGGCTTACATAATGCAGTGGACTTTTACAGCTGTAATAGCATATACTAAGACGAACTAAAAATTGCAAGGTTTTTTTTTCACGTTAGATTTAACGATAGCCGAGTAGTTGGGTGATTGGAATTAGAATCAACAGACCCGGGTGTGTTGATTCTAAGTGTACGAATGGGTTTTTTCAAAAAAAAAAAAAAAACTGTACTATTTATATCGTTGGCTTGGATATAAAAACGGACAGGCTCACCACTTGTCACGTTGTCTTCGGTCGAAAGGACTTTTTCTACGTTACGTATAGGGTTAATACTATGGGTATGACAATGTAATATATTTATTAAATGTTCAACATAATTGTAGGTAAGCGTAAAATGTCTTGTCCTAGGAACCACAATTTCATTACAGTCTAGACCTGTCTACCCGTATATTGGGAATGGCGTGAAGATAGATAAGCATTCATTTTCTTTTAATTTTTACGCATGCACTCAACAATCCACCATACCTTGAAAGCCTCGCCGTTGCGTATCTTCTTCTGCCTGAGCTTCTCCAGGCTGGGCGGCGCCACGAACACCGTGTAGGGCTTGAGGTCCGAGTTGCGCAAGATCCGCAGCGACTGCGGATGCAAGTTCAGTACGCAAATCTTTCCCGAGTTCACAACCTCGCGTATCGCTTCTAACGACGTACCTGAAAATTGAGACGGTGTATATTTAACTATACTATATGTACACGTGAGAAATTTTGTTATAAATTTGTAATTATTATTATTATTGTAATTATTGTTATTGTACATATTTCTAATAACTGAAAATTATCGTCTTCAAATTGTTTAGGCTATATGAAATTATACATATATTCACGCCTCTTTCCACTTGCTACGATCCTTAATACTTATTTCGCTTCGTCCACTTTCATTATTCCCTTCATACATTCTTTTCGATTTGGGGTACTCTTGTCCTGGCCTTTTTGAATCTAAGAAATTAAATATTGTCTAGCTATAAGTAACACAATGCAGTTAATTAAAAAACTGGCTGTGCCCTGCAGTTTTATTACGTGGATATTTTGAATACAATTCCTATTAATGATGATAGGGTCTATTCTTATACAAAGTAAATTAAAATTTTATCGAATATCAGGTTCTTTTGACAAACTAAAAAAATTGTAAAATCATAAGAGCCATTCTCCAGTTTATGCAAGATATACAGTTAGATTATGCACAAATATAAGTATATATATATATGTATGTATATATATATATATATATATATATATATATATATATATATATATATATATATATATATATATATATATATATATATATATATATATATAAAAAAATATTATTTATTATTCCCGAAAATATCTTCGGTGGAAGGTGGGTCAAAGGGACTAAATTGTCTAGACTTGACCTCTGTCTACCCCTGTATTGGGAATTGCGTGAAGATATAGTTAATTATGTCACCTTAAAAATAAGGATAACAAAAGGCGAATTTAATGCCTTATAACGCCTTAATATATCTCTCCCAGTCAACCCGAGCCGTTGGAAAAAATGTTTTAGGTGCTTAACGATAGGTAGAGAAATATTATAAATGTTTCTAAAATCCCTTACCGTAATATGCTTTCTCGTATTCGCCGTGTTCGACGAACTTTCTGTTTAGTATGTCAGCCTCAAATTGCGTGCGCGAAATGAAATGGTAGTCCTGACCGGGCACTTCGTGGTCTTTGCGTGGTCGGGACGTATCTGTAAAGTATAGAGAAACAACAGATAAGACAGAGTGCAAGAGATTTATGTGCAATAGAGTGGAATTAAACGTGAAAACGAAATGAATCGTTTTTTTTTTCTGAATAGCTAATAATGTGGGCAAAAAAATTATCACCAATTACACGTGTTTAAAATTAAATCGAATGTTAAAAACCACATACATTGATCTTATTAGTATTTTTGGTATGTTACAAGACACTGCGATGTCGTCATAATTCTTATACATACATGTCTAACGGTCTGTTCAAGTCCACTACAGTACATACGCCTTTTCCCTAGGAAAGATTTCAGTCGACTGTTACGACTCCCACGGGAAGAGAGAAGGTGGTGTTATTCTTAAGCTGATACCATAAGTAAAATTATCATATAATGTAATAAACATCAACAACACTGTTAAGGGCGTTATATGGAGTTATTATTGTGTAGCAAATACGCTCATTTAATGTGAAGTCAAAGCCAACACTTTTTTATTCAATACAGAGAGTTAGTAGGACTCGTAATACAAATATTTGACATGTAGCTAGATTTGAACACGAAACCCATGGCTTTAACTTCAATAATAGTAAAATAAATATTTCAATTTGACATAGACTGGTGGCGGCCGACGTTGCGCGGCGAGTTGTGTCGCAGTGAGTGAGCAGTGGGTGCGCAGTGCGCAGAGAGAGTGCAGTGAGTGCGCAGTGAGTGTGCAGAGAGTGTGCAGTGAGTGTAGAGTGAGTGTGTAGCGAGTGTGTAGCGAGTGTGCAGTGAGTGTGCAGTGAGTGTGCAGAGAGTGTGCAGTGAGTGTAGAGTGAGTGTGCAGCGAGTGTGCAGTGAGTGTGCAGTGAGTGTGCAGAGTGTGCAGTGAGTGTAGAGTGTACAGTGAGTGCGCAGTGAGTGTGCAGTGAGTGTGCAGTGGTGTGCAGTGAGTGCAGTGAGTGCAGTGAGTGTAGAGTGAGTGTGCAGTGAGTGTGTGCAGTGAGTGTGCAGTGAGTGTGCAGTGAGTGTGCAGTGAGTGTGCAGTGAGTGTGCAGTGAGTGTGCAGAGTGTGCAGTGAGTGTAGAGTGTACAGTGAGTGTGCAGTGAGTGCGCAGTGAGTGTGCAGTGAGTGTAGAGTGAGTGTGCATTGAGTGTGCAGCGAATGCGCAGTGAGTGCGCAGTGAGTGCGCAATGAGTGTACAGTGAGTGTAGAGTGAGTGTGCAGTGAATGTAGTGAGTATGCGGTGAGTTCACAGTGAGTGTGCAGTGAATGCGCAGTGAGTGCGCGGTGAGTGCGCGGCGAGCGCGCGGTACGTACGCGGCACGGCGGCGGCGAAGCGCGAGGAGTCCTCCATGAGGCGCTGACGCAGCTCGTGGCGGCCGATGTTGGGCGGGCCGATGAGCACGATGGGGCGCTTGTGCGAGGCGCGCGGGTAGTACAGCGCCACCTCCTCGTACGTCAGGATCTCCTCCTGCTCGTACTCTGCGCCGGGGGGATAGAGCGTTACTTATGTGATCACTGTCATACTTTAACAAAACATCTCGCGTAAACCATCGGAAATAACACTTGGACTTTGTTAAGCCGAGGGTAAAAGCGTACTAACATTACTTCGATATAATAAACACGGTGTAAACTGGGGGACAGTATTTTCTTTACTCCAGGATTAACGCATTTAATATGACAACTCGCATCATACAAAAGCGAAATGAGTGAGTAAAAGCATGAATTCGACGCTCGATTATGGAATTTATGACAGTGGCTGAAAGTATTTGGAGTTTGAATTTACAAAACGCTTTGTAAGTATCTTCACGCTTTTACCAAACTTGGCTTTAAAGTATAACGGGAACTTACAATTAAGCACTTCGAACGGTGAATCCAACTGTGTTTAAAAAGTAGAAACTAGAACCAAATGTAAGTGAGCAGCTTAAGCATTCGTATTATGGAATCAGATACAACGAAGTTACCACATACACCCAGACCCGAGAAAATGAAGAAAAAGTGTCTTTCTACCAAAGTGTCCGGGAATCGATTCCGGAACCTTAGAGCTGGCGACATCACGAAAACCGGTGTGTACGGCACTCGTCCATAGTTATTATAATAGGGAGGCCACCGAAACAAATTCTCATTTTTATAGCAGTTATTTAATTGTACATTTTGTTAAAACAATACATGTGAGATAGAGATATGTTTGTGAGAAAAACACAGGAGTCCTCACCATCTGTCCCTGAGGTAGAATAGAGCGGATATCCGGCCTCGCTCGTCGCCTTCTTTCCCTTCTTTTTCCGCGGCGGTTTCTTCGCGCAGAGCAACGTGCCACCTTTACGCGGTTTGTCCCTGGCGGCGACCTCGCCAGCCAGCGTTAGCTTCATTGATTCCCGTCTATAACAACAATAATACATTACATATACTACATATATAGATAGGGACAACATGACACACATTGCTCCGATCCCAATGTAAGAAGCTAAAGCACTTGAGGTATGGGAATCGAAAACAACGAAGACCCCACAAACACCCAGACCCGAGAAAATGTAGAAAAATTGGTTTTTCTACATTGACCCGACCGGGAATCGAACCCGGGACCTCGAGATGGCGACACCTTGAAAACCAGTGTTTACGCCACTCGTCCACGGAGGTCGTCGAATTACTTTACGAAAAGCCCCCATACTCAACACATGCCGTATCGTTCGTATATTTCTTCAACTAAGCTCAGATAACGAATATTCTTCACCAAATAATTACTCACCTACCACCTAAACGTCAGTTGATAATTTACCAAAGCCCGTATTAACTTAATATTACCAGGTTATACCTTTTCTTCGGTGGAAGGTGGGTCGAAAGCACTTATATGTCTCTAGACCTCTGTCTACCCCTGTATTGGGAATAGGGTTGAGTAAAACTTACAATAATAGTAATTGATTTGCTGAAAATATTTAGGTTCAACTAACTCGAATCGAAATTTTTTAAATTATTGATAAACGAATGTAGGTAATGACTAGTGACTTTAATAACACTCGATAAAGTTTTTAATTACATTCGAAATTGGAATCAAGTGATTTTTGTTTTTGAAATTGGAGCACAGTTTAGAATTATTTTTATTAAGTAAATATGGTTTAAAAATATTATATTTAGGTTACCGACAGCCTACCTGGTATTGTTAGTTACCCTGTCTTTGTTGCTAAGGGGTTAAGTTCGAATCCAGCTAAGAGCAAACGTCTCCGGTGAAATATGGATAGAAAGGATTACATTATGTAGACTTCTAACTACTCCAACATTGGAAAATGCGTGATGATAAAAAAACTCTGTTGTTCTAATAACGAACTAAAGAGAGCAGCATATAGAGTATAAAATAATTTTAAGGCATCTTTAAAACTTACTGATGTTGGAAAGCTTGACTTGGAATCAAACCGGCTAGAGACTGGTCCTCTTCGCCTTCGCGGAACGCCTGCCACCAGTTGGGATCGTCTCGACTTATAACGTGCAATACGTCGCCCTTTTGGAAACTTATACCTGGAAAAGAAATGGAATACTTATAATGATTTCTTGTATTTACGCATTTAAAATAATACTATTATTTTCGGTCTCTATGGCATTCATCCCGACGTTTAGGATGCTTAACAGCATCCGAGGTATGGAACGTCCCGCTGTCATTATTAGCTTTGGCTACCGTCAAATATATTCTGCGTAAATGGGGAAGTTGAAGTTAAACAGTAATGATTTTATTTTAAAATTGAATACATGTGATAACATTTTAACAACTACGTTGTAAAATGTTTCCTGCAGTTAATGATAATTGGTACGGCATAAGATTTTTCTCTTATATTTAATGGAACTAATTTTGGAAATCTATAAAGAAAGAAAACTGAAAATTCCATCACACAAGTTTTAAGGAACAATTACATTCTTAGAACATTCGAATTTACATTTTTTAACAAACGTAAATGACACATTAATTTACTAACAAGGTAGTAAGTAGGGAAGTGTGAGTCTGTGAAAGTTCACTTCTATGTATTGTATAATGTCTTAGTGAGTGCTGTGAGTGCGGTGTGTGCGTGTGTGTGCGTGTGTGTAAGTGCGTGTGAGTGAGTGAGTGGATGTACCCCCGTCGTCCTCGGGGTCGTAGTCGAAGTGCGCGCGCACGTGCAGCACGCGGCGTGTGTGTGCGTGTGTGTGTGTGCGCGTGCCACTCACCGAGCTCGCGGCACGGGATGTACACGTCGTCCTCGGGGTCGTAGTCGAAGTGCGCGCGCTCGTGCAGCACGCGGCGTGTGTGTGCGTGTGTGTGTGTGCGCGTGCCACTCACCGAGCTCGCGGCACGGGATGTACACGTCGTCCTCGGGGTCGTAGTCGAAGTGCGCGCTCGTGCAGCACGCGGCGTGTGTGTGCGTGTGTGTGTGTGCGCGTGCCACTCACCGAGCTCGCGGCACGGGATGTACACGTCGTCCTCGGGGTCGTAGTCGAAGTGCGCGCGCACGTGCAGCACGCGCGGCGCGGCGCGCGGCGCGGCGCGCGGCCCGGCGGCCAGCACGACGGTCAGCGTGCCGGCCAGCGCGCCCAGCACCTGGCACACCTCGTGCACCGACTTGCCGCGCATGCACACGCCGTTCACTTCCAGCAGCTGGGAAGCCACTTGCGGTGTAAGCGAGCGAACGGTAGCGTTCGTTTTACAATCGCAGGTCTAGTCACGTCACTCGCAATTGGTATTTATAGTTACGTTAGCTAAATTTTAAATAGAGTATTATTTTGAATCGGATGTTGTTACTGGTTAAATAGGAAAATAAATCTGTATATCTGTCAATTACTCTAATATAAATTGAAATAGCTGTAATTTTTGAGCAAACATGTACAAAGACATGGGAATTTCTTTAGAATATACGATGCTAGCGTAGTTTAACAATGAATAAAAAAAGACATAAAAATATGCTCACCACAGTTGACTTAAATTGAATAATGAATACCTCGAAATGTAAAAAATTGCAGACCAGAAAACTACAATTTTATTTACAAACATTACCTCATCTCCTTCATGAAGTAATCCGGATTTTTCTGCAGCACCGCCTCTTACTATCCTGCCGATTATTACAGCCTCTCCCTCATTTCTAACTGTAGCACCTAAAAAGATAACACAGTGGTACATTACCAGATAGCTAAAGTATACGCATAGCTGTAGAAATCCGATTGGGAGCATCGATTTGTTAACTACATCTACACGCGTAAATGCAGCCAACGTTCTTGGTATCCACAAGTAGGGCTGTACGATTATTGTAGTTTTTAGTTAATAAGTATTGTAAATACAAAAAAATTTCTTATTTAATTGTTTCTGTTAATAAAGTATTGAAAATAAAGATGACGTTTGATGTTAAGATGTTATCTTTTAAGTACAGTGATGATATTTTACAGTCGACCTGCAATATTTATTATTAATAATAAATAATAAATATCTTCACGCAATTCCCAATCCAGGGGTAGACAGAGGTCTAGTCTAGACAATTAAGTCTCGACCCACCTTCGACCGAAGATATTTTCGGGAAAACGTGACAGGTGGTGAGTCCGTCACCGTCTTAAAGTCCAAGCCAAAGATATAATTCGTACATAAGTTTTTGAAAAACCCATTGGTACGAGCCTGCCATCTGGGGATCGAACTCAGGTTCGAAATTCCGACCACCCAACCACTCGGATGTCGTGACTATTAATATTTATCATAATGTAACCAAACATGTTTATATCGCACAGGTACAAGTACGTTCACTTAAATGTGTAGCAGTTGGTAGGTTGGGTAAGTACACAATACTGTTAATTTATTCACTGTACTGTATTGTGATATAGGCATAGTATTTACGATCTAACTCGTTCATAGGATATCCATGTTTTCAAGACTGTCCTGGATGTTTATTAATTTTCATCTAGATTTATTTATTATTTCTTTTATGAAAACATGTTCTTGTTCTTCCAAAAATGTTTTCGATGGAAGGTAGGTTGAAATGACTTAATTGTCTAGACCTCTGTCTACCCCGGTGTTGGGAACGGCGTGTGTGAACAAATAAAACATAAGTATTTTGTAAAATTAAACCGATTAAATTCTAACAATGAGCGAATGTTTTAAACAGTTATAGTATATTGCATAAATTACACATTTTATTTTATTGATTATAAGTTATGCTGAACTTTATGTTATTAAATTACAGAGAATTTTTTTTTTAATTTCTACTGACACGGGCGGGATACGAATCGGTTTTTATGTCGATTGTACTCGATTCGACTATATTATTTATTTATCTTTCATTTGTTTATAATTATATTAATTATATAATTGGTTCATGAGACTATCCTAAAACCAATGGTATCACATGTAAGCCCTACTTAACGCCATCTATTAACGTTGTTACCTTCATGGTTACTTCGTAACTTGCTGAAGTGTATAAACTTGATTAAGCTAAAGCGTTTAGTGTCCTCGGTACACATTTTTTAAATTATTCAGGTGGTATTTAGGTTATTTAAGTGATAGGTACACGTACGTTTGAATTAGATTTATGTGTTCGTATGAGAATATTTGTAAATGTAAATATCTTCACGCAATTCCCAATACAGGGGTAGACAGAGGTCGAGTCTAGACAATTAAGTCCCTTCGACCCATCTTCCACCGAAGATATTTTCGGGAAAACGTGACAGGTGGTGAGTCCGTCACCGTCTTAAAGTCCAAGCCAAAGATATAATTCGTACATAAGTTTTTGAAAAACCCATTGGTACGAGCCTGCCATCTGGGGATCGAACTCAGGTTCGAAATTCCGACCACCCAACCACTCGGATGTCGTGACTATTAATATTTATCATAATGTAACCAAACATGTTTATATCGCACAGGTACAAGTACGTTCACTTAAATGTGTAGCAGTTGGTAGGTTGGGTAAGTACACAATACTGTTAATTTATTCACTGTACTGTATTGTGATATAGGCATAGTATTTACGATCTAACTCGTTCATAGGATATCCATGTTTTCAAGACTGTCCTGGATGTTTATTAATTTTCATCTAGATTTATTTATTATTTCTTTTTATGGAAACATGTTCTTGTTCTTCCAAAAAATGTTTTCGATGGAAGGTAGGTTGAAATGACTTAATTGTCTAGACCTCTGTCTACCCCGGTGTTGGGAACGGCGTGTGTGAACAAATAAAACATAAGTATTTTGTAAAATTAAACCGATTAAATTCTAACAATGAGCGAATGTTTTAAACAGTTATAGTATATTGCATAAATTACACATTTTATTTTATTGATTATAAGTTATGCTGAACTTTATGTTATTAAATTACAGAGAATTTTTTTTTTAATTTCTACTGACACGGGCGGGATACGAATCGGTTTTTATGTCGATTGTACTCGATTCGACTATATTATTTATTTATCTTTCATTTGTTTATAATTATATTAATTATATAATTGGTTCATGAGACTATCCTAAAACCAATGGTATCACATGTAAGCCCTACTTAACGCCATCTATTAACGTTGTTACCTTCATGGTTACTTCGTAACGTGCTGAAGTGTATAAACTTGATTAAGCTAAAGCGTTTAGTGTCCTCGGTACACATTTTTTAAATTATTCAGGTGGTATTTAGGTTATTTAAGTGATAGGTACACGTACGTTTGAATTAGATTTATGTGTTCGTATGAGAATATTTGTAAATGTAAATATCTTCACGCAATTCCCAATACAGGGGTAGACAGAGGTCGAGTCTAGACAATTAAGTCCCTTCGACCCATCTTCCACCGAAGATATTTTCGGGACAACGTGACAGGTGGTGAGCCCGTCGCCGTCTTTATGTCCAAGCCAACGATATTCGTACATAAGTTTTTGAAAAACTCATTGGTACTGCCACCTGGGGATCGAACTCGGGTCTATTGACTCGAAATTCCGACCACCCAACCACTCGGCTGTCGTGACTTTTATGTTTTACCTATGAGAATATTGATTTTTTTTATCAAAACTTTTCAACAAAACTCGATTTGTAATAGATAAATCGAAAACTGTCTTTAAAGATGCTCAGTACTCAATTATTTATACAGCCCTTACGAGTGTTGTGTACACAAAATATTCTAAACATAATACACGTTCGACGTACTCTTAGTGTATATTGAGGTTAATTTTTATAATTATTTAGTCATTAGTAACTAAATTAATTAATTAAAAAAATATTAAATATCTTCACGCAATTCCCAATACAGGGGTAGACAGAGGTCAAGTCTAGACAACTAAGTCTCTTTGACCCACCTTCCACCGAAGATATTTTCGGGACAACGTGACAGGTGGTGAGCCTGTCGCCGCCCTTATGTCCAAGCCAACGATGTAATTCGTACATAAGTTTTTTTTGAAAAACTCATTGGTACTGCCACCTGGGGATCGAACTCGGGTCTCTCGACTCGAAATTCCGACCACCCAACAACTCGGCTATCGTGACTTATTAGTAACTAAGCTTATATTAACATATTAATCATACTTTAAAATACGGTCTCATAGATGCAATGTAGATGACCGTTGATTTTAATGATTCACTTCTGTGGACGAGTAGCGTACACACAGGATTTCAAGGTGGCACCTGCTCCGAGGTCCTGGATTCGATTCCAGGTCGAGTCAATGTCGAAAACACTTTTTTTCTACATTTTCTCGGGTCTGGGTGTTTACGGTACCTTCGTTGTTTCAGATTTCATATTACATGTATTTAAGCTGCTTACTTTGGGATCAAATCAATGTATGTGATGTTGTCCCTATCTATGTATGTATTTATTTATAAAGAATATCCCTGGGATAGGTACGTAGGTCGGAGTAGAACAAAGGGAAGCGGCGACATTCACCAATTTACTGAACTCTAGTCGCATAGTCGTATGATCAAAAGCGAAATTTCTTTTGAAACGTGCGTTTTTTTTTTTTTTTTTTTCAGAAAACGGTGTGACGGTCCGAAAGCCGCGTCAATAGTGATCCAGCCTTAAAAGCTATGGGTTATTGGTTCAAATCCCGCTAGTGGCATACATATGTGTGATGAATACACATCGTGGACGTATTTATAATCATTCATCTATGTAAATATATATCTATGAACATTAAGACGAGCATAGGCTCACTACCTGTGACGTCTCCCGAAATAAGTCTCGGTGGAAAGTGAGTAGAAAGAACTTCTTTGTCTAGAACTCTACACAATTCAGTATGCAATTGTTTTTTTTTTTTCTTACAGAAAAGGGCAGGCAAAACGCAGGTGTTTACGTGATGGTAAGTGTAAGTAATTGCGTAAAGGAACTCAAAAAATCAACCATCTACTATACACCGACAGTCTAACTTTAGAAAGACCACCCGATGTTCATCATGGCTGGTGAGTTTACTTACCAAGTGGTTCATTAGTCTTCTCGATCTTGATGATCTTGATCTGATCACTCCCGTTGTCCGGTGACGTTGACAGCGCTTTGTCGTTGTGATTAGAGTTTCCAGTCTGCAATGTGTGTGTAAGAAGTTTTAGTAAAATTGATTTAAATAAATAAATAAATATCTTCACGCAATTCCCAATACAGGGGTAGACAGAGGTCAAGTCTAGACAATTGAGTCCCTTTGACCCACCTTCCACCGAAGATATTTTCGGGACAACGTGACAGGTGGTGAGCCCGTCGCCGCCTTTTATGTCCAAGCCAACGATCAAATTCGTACATAAGTTTTTGAAAAACTCATTGGTACTGCCACCTGGGGATCGAACTCGGGTCTCTCGACTCGAAATTCCGACCACCAACAACTCGGCTATCGTGACTTACTTTGATTTAAACAAATAATAATTGGTCATGATCGGGTTAGTTGATTTTTAAAGTTCTCTTCAACTTAATAACAAACAGTAATGTTTACTTAAATACTTTGTTTACAGAAAAAATGTTTATATTTATAATACTTCTTAGTAAAAAAACTACAATAATATATACATAATAAATACAAGGTCCTGTGTTCGATTCGCGGACGAGACATAACTTTTTATACATTTTCTCGGTTCAAGGGCGTTTGTGGTACCTTCGTTGTTTTCGATTTCATAACACAAGTGATTTAGCTACTTATTTGGAATCAGAGCAATGTATCTAATGTTGTACATATCTATGTATATAAGTATTTAGTTATGTTAATGCACTGAAATGTTAATTATAGGCCGCACGTTGTGATTACTGGTGAATATTCTTAAAAATATCTCAATTATATCAGACAACATAAGAAGATTGATGACGATTATGTGGCGATTATGGCAAATCTTTCTTACGTGAGAGGCCTATGTCTCAGTGTTCATTTACAAGGCGTTATCCATGTTTCTATCAATACGTTACTCGTGTACTCAAGACCAACCAATATGCTTATATTTTAAGCATCAATAGCCTAACGGCTGCGGACATCAAAACATGACGTCGCAAGTTCGAACCCGCCATTCGATATTCGTCGTAAACCACCAAGGCACAAGCTTGGGTCGAGTAGTTGATAGGAATACTACTTATAGTATTCTATTGTTAAAACTAAATTAAAAAAATAGCAATTCGAATATGTTAACTATTTATTATTTAAAAAAATATACTATTTTAAGATACTATTTAATTTTGCTTTTACTATTTAACTTTTTAATTTTAGGGAGAGTTGGTTCCAACACTCATGTACGGAAGTGAAAGTTGGGTATGGCAGAAGAAACATGAAAGCAGGGTAAATGCAGTTGAGATGAGAGCGTTAAGAAGTATGATAGGAGTTAAACTGAGTGACAGGATAAGGTATAGTGAGATAAGGAAACGTTGTGGTATGAAAGATGTAGTGACTAAAATTGAGAAAGGTATGCTAAGATGGTTTGGCCATGTCGAGAGAATGAATGAAGAACGATTGACGAGAAAAGTGTATAAGGCGAGTGTGAATGGAAGTGTAGGAAGGGGAAGACCTAGGCGGACGTTTCGAGGCCAAATCAGGGACGTCCTGAAAAAAGGCCAGGTCAAGAGTACCCTAAATCGAAGAGAATGTATGAAGGGAATAATGAAAGTGGACGAAGCGAAACAAGTATGTAAGGATCGTAGCAAGTGGAAAGAAGTGGTCTCTGCCTACCCCTACGGGAAAGAGGCGTGAATATATGTATGTATTTATTGCACAGCCTGACGCATAACATCGTATAAACTTGCCTCGCTCAATCGATTATTATTTCCGACTAAATTGGGCAGACACTACGACGTCTACGATCTGTCAAATGCTCGTATCTGAACCCTTATCAGCCGTTGTACAAGGAATCCGTTTGAAATCTTTCACAGATATTTTTTAGTCTTGTTTTGGATATTATATACTAAAACATGTATATAAAAACCAACCAAAACAAGACTACTGATATTGATAAACTAAAACATGTTGAAAATAACAGAACAAAATTTTATCTAAGAATGACGTTACGTGTGTCTTTTCTATGGGAGGACTGTCATTTTTTATGGTCTAGGTGGAATTCCTGACATTAATTGAAACTGATCGTAAATCTAAAACGACAATATTTTATTTTAATTATTTTTACGTGAAAACTTGCTGGGTTCCTTGGCCACATACTGTCAAGATGTCTCCGATCTTGACAGTATGTGGCCAAGGAAACCAGCAAGTAACCTCCAAAAACAGTTCCACAAAATAAATTACTAAATATGTTAGTGGTAAAGTGTTCAGGTAAGGAATGTCCAAGGGAGGAAGGAAGGAAAAGCAACCGTTACTAGGCATTGAAATACTATGTGTTGATCCAATATCAAATATATCAAGATTCTTTTGCAAACACAACGAACATTTTCATGTTAAGAGTGACTTACTTACGACGAGTGACTGACCTTATATCTCTTCCCCCGCGAGAAGCAGGCGGGGTCTAACAGCGTGGCGGCCTGGTCATGTGCTTGGATGAGGCTCTCCAGCTCCAGACCGCCGAGGATGGAGAGGAGCTCAGCGGCCAGCGCTGAACTATCACTGCCGGACGATGCTAGGGGTCCCAGGGTGTCTATGCACTGTAAACATATAAATAGATACATATCTAAGGACAACATCACATACGAGTACATTGTAAAAGACGAAGCTTTTTATACGCTTTTTTAGGGCTTCCCCTTTTGCATTATTTGTAATAGGACGTAACAACCTTCACTCAAATAAAATATACTTTTTCTCTTCACGCAATTTCTCAAGGCTGAGGTCTAGACCACGAAGTCCATTCAACCCACTTTTCACCATAACCTTTTATTGGTGTTTATCAAAGCCTAGGTGGAGTTGATAAAATCAAGAAAGCCGACTATGGTTGGACGACCGGAATTTGGAGATCTGAGTTCGATTCCCTGGTGTTAGGCTCGTACCGAAGAGTTTTTCACAACGTATGTACAATTTATATCGTACACAGTCATAGAGATAAAGATTCCGAAAGGCTCACCACCTGTCACGTTGTCCCAAAAAATAACTTCGGTGAAAGATGGCCTCTAAAGGGCTTAATTGTCTAGATTTTTGACTACCCCAGTAATAGGAATAGCGTGAAGACATACTTTTTTTTACAAAATAAATGTTACAGTAAATAGAGTTTCTTCTACAATCATCAAAATTCTTTTAAACGACATAAAAGAAAAACAAAACTAAGCAGCAGAGCCTCATTAGCAAATTATCCATAAAGATCTTTCTCGATCTGTCCGATTTGTCCTCTTTAATTAATAGTAAACAATAAACAAACAAATAATGGAAAAACATTTTAAATGAAAACTCTATTTCGTTTATGTTGGATCGTGAAAAGGTTTAATAAATAAACAAAATCCGTAGCGCTACGAAAACAAATATCTCTGCGAATCAAAACGAATTATTTGTGAAATTAAATTTAACCGTGACGACGTGTGAAATTAATTTTATTTTATTCGATATTGAAAAATCGGTTATCACTTTTTACTGTTAAATGCGAAAGTTTGTGATGTTAATGAATAATTTAAGAACGGATCTGGATGAAATTTGGTACAAATATGAGATGATAATTTGGAAAAGCAAGTAGGCTACCTCTTTATCACGGAAAATTGGCCGGTCCTGTTAGATAATCAAACATCTTCACGCCATTCGCAATACTACTGGGTTCTAAGGTTAGACCGAGGTCTAGAGAATTAAGTGCTTTCAACCCATCTTTCACAGCTGACTTTTTTGGGTCAGGGTGGCGGGTGTTGAGCCTGTGGCAACGTCGGGGATCGAACTCCTATCGTGACCGATTTTGATTTGTAATAATGTGAGCACGAAGAAGGGTAATGTCGAAAGAAAATAATGGCGAACAATGTCGCGAATGTTGAAATTAAATAGTAACAGAAATTTCGTATATCCATTATATATAAATATATATCCATCCTTATAAATCGAACGTATAGGACAGGATGTGACATGAAGATATTTTGAGACAACGTGACAGGTGGTGAGCAAGTCGCCGTCTTTATGTCCAAGCCAACGATATTAATTGTACATAGGTTCTCGATCGAACTCGGGTCTCTCGACTCGAATACCGATCACCCAACCACTCGGCCATCGTGACTTAGATAAATATATTAAAATAATATAGATAAATATAATAAATTTGTATATGTGTGTAAGATTATTATTAGAATATTTTTTTATGAAATTTCTTTAAAAATATTTGGCATTTATCCTATACATGCGATTACATATACATAAAATACATATATAAATTTTCTTGGTAGGGCATAGCCCTCTGCAATAAAAATATAAATAAATAAATATGTTCAAGCCATTCGGTATAAATGTTCAGGTATACATTTTCAGTTGTTTTTGTTTTAAATTGCTTTGAGCACGCTACAAAAAGCTTTATTGTTAAGCATATAAAAAATAAACGACAGTGGTCTGCGAATTTGTTCATCTAATGAAGCTGTTTCTTTTTTTTCTTCAGTAACTTCTTTTATTTCCAAAGAAAACGAGCTTCTCACAGCACCAGAATCAGAGTCAATGCATAGAATATTGGCTGTGCGTTGTTGAGGGGAGCATTGAGAAATAGCTTTGGGATCGCCTCTGAAATCTGAATTACGATAGATCGAATGAAGGGATGAATTGTTAATATTTATTTAGGGTATGCCCAATGTTACTAGTTTAATAATACATAATTCTTTTTTAAATTAACGACAAATTAAAAAAATTAGATGATGCATGTAGGACACTGGTTTCGCGATGCGTTTCCACCACCACCACAAAGCCAGAGTCAGTTCGCGGTTTCGAGTCCCATCGATCCGATGTTTTTTTAATTTTTAACTATTGAACAAAAATTATTAATCAAAAGTAAAAGGCATTATAAAAAATATCTTTACGCAATTCCCAATACAGGGTAGACAGAGGTCAAGTCTGAACAATTAAGTCCCTTTGACCCACCTTCCACCGAAGGTATTTTCTGGGACAACGTGGTGGTGAGCTTGTCGATGGCTTTATGTCCAAGCCAACGATATTAATCGTACATAGGTTCTCGATCGAACTCGGGTCTCTCGACTCGAATACCGATCACCCAACCACTCGGCCATCGTGACTTAGATAAATATATTAAAATAATATAGATAAATATAATAAATTTGTATATGTGTGTAAGATTATTATTAGAATATTTTTTTATGAAATTTCTTTAAAAATATTTGGCATTTATCCTATACATGCGATTACATATACATAAAATACATATATAAATTTTCTTGGTAGGGCATAGCCCTCTGCAATAAAAATATAAATAAATAAATATGTTCAAGCCATTCGGTATACATGTTCAGGTATACATTTTCAGTTGTTTTTGTTTTAAATTGCTTTGAGCACGCTACAAAAAGCTTTATTGTTAAGCATCTAAAACATAAACGACAGTGGTCTGCGAATTTGTTCATCTAATGAAGCTGTTTCTTTTTTTTCTTCAGTAACTTCTTTTATTTCCAAAGAAAACGAGCTTCTCACAGCACCAGAATCAGAGTCAATGCATAGAATATTGGCTGTGCGTTGTTGAGGGAGCATTGAGAAATAGCTTTGGGATCGCCTCTGAAATCTGAATTACGATAGATCGAATGAAGGGATGAATTGTTAATATTTATTTAGGGTATGCCCAATGTTACTAGTTTAATAATACATAATTCTTTTTTAAATTAACGACAAATTAAAAAAATTAGATGATGCATGTAGGACACTGGTTTCGCGATGCGTTTCCACCACCACCACAAAGCCAGAGTCAGTTCGCGGTTTCGAGTCCCATCGATCCGATGTTTTTTTTTTATTTTTAACTATTGAACAAAAATTATTAATCAAAAGTAAAAGGCATTATAAAAAAATATCTTTACGCAATTCCCAATACAGGGTAGACAGAGGTCAAGTCTAGACAATTAAGTCCTTTGACCCACCTTCCACCGAAGGTATTTTCTGGGACAACGTGGTGGTGAGCTTGTCGATGGCTTTATGTCCAAGCCAACGATATTAATCGTACATAGGTTCTCGATCGAACTCAGGTCTCTTGACTCGAAATTCCGACCACCCAACCACTCGGCCATCGTGACTTAGATAAATATATTAAAATAATATAGATAAATATAATAAATTTGTATATGTGTGTAAGATTATTATTAGAATATTTTTTTATGAAATTTCTTTAAAAATATTTGGCATTTATCCTATACATGCGATTACATATACATAAAATACATATATAAATTTTCTTGGTAGGGCATAGCCCTCTGCAATAAAAATATAAATAAATAAATATGTTCAAGCCATTCGGTATAAATGTTCAGGTATACATTTTCAGTTGTTTTTGTTTTAAATTGCTTTGAGCACGCTACAAAAAGCTTTATTGTTAAGCATCTAAAACATAAACGACAGTGGTCTGCGAATTTGTTCATCTAATGAAGCTGTTTCTTTTTTTTCTTCAGTAACTTCTTTTATTTCCAAAGAAAACGAGCTTCTCACAGCACCAGAATCAGAGTCAATGCATAGAATATTGGCTGTGCGTTGTTGAGGGGAGCATTGAGAAATAGCTTTGGGATCGCCTCTGAAATCTGAATTACGATAGATCGAATGAAGGGATGAATTGTTAATATTTATTTAGGGTATGCCCAATGTTACTAGTTTAATAATACATAATTCTTTTTTAAATTAACGACAAATTAAAAAAATTAGATGATGCATGTAGGACACTGGTTTCGCGATGCGTTTCCACCACCACCACAAAGCCAGAGTCAGTTCGCGGTTTCGAGTCCCATCGATCCGATGTTTCTTTTTTATTTTTAACTATTGAACAAAAATTATTAATCAAAAGTAAAAGGCATTATAAAAAAATATCTTTACGCAATTCCCAATACAGGGGTAGACAGAGGTCAAGTCTAGACAATTAAGTCCCTTTGACCCACCTTCCACCGAAGGTATTTTCTGGGACAACGTGGTGGTGAGCTTGTCGATGGCTTTATGTCCAAGCCAACGATACAATTCGTACATAAGTTTTTGAAAAACCCATTGGTACGAGCCTGCCACATGGGGATCGAACTCGGGTCTCTTGACTCGAAATTCCGACCACCCAACCACTCGGCTATCGTGACATTTAAAAGGCATTATTTATTAAAAAAATTACTGTTAATAACTGAAGTGTTTTCTACATGTTTATATAAACCAATAAATAATGATTTGTATCCTTTTAATAAACGTACAGCACTAAATCGTCAATTAGTAAATTTTGAATAAACTATACTAGTATATAAGTTTGTTGCAAGCTCCGTAAATTATGTAAAGTTGTTGACGTGCAAGTGTACTCGAAATTAAGCCAAGAAAATGCCGGATAATGTTACGGAGCTCGGACAAGAGCCGCTTAAGATGGTCTCTCGTTTCGTCTAGACAAGTGCTAATGTTCTCAGAACAAGCTGAGCTGCGGACTGTAGTATTATACTTAAATTGTGATGTTTGGTATTTGTATGATGTTTGTATAAGAGGTGTTTATTTATTCGTCGACGATGTAGATATTTATAGACTATTAGCTACTTTTTGCGTTTTAACACTTAACACAAATAAAATAATCCTTTGTTATTACTAATAACATCAGCTAATTAATTTTAATAGATAGATAGATAGATAGATAGATAATTCTTTATTGTACATAGTCTTATAGAATTAATTATTACAATTTCGGAAACCTTAAAACTACAAACAGTAGTTTTAAGGTAGTGTTAATATATAATATAATAATTAATTTTTGTTTGTACGTACCGTACATACTTTCACATGCATTTAGTGAAAAGCCGTTAATTTGGAATTATAAACAGACAGTACAATTTTATTTATATGTATAGATTTAGACGGTGCAAAAGAGTGGTTGGTTATGACTCTGCCTTAGAAGATAACGGTTAATTCCGTTAAGGAAAAACATTTATCTTTGTAAGTATATTGCATAGTTGCCTGAAGACGACAGGTTGGCGACGATACGCTCACAACTATCACGTTTGCCAAGTGTGGCGATTATGGCTTTCCTGAAGGAGATGCTTATCTCCTGCAGACATACATATGTATGTATCCTATGATATTTAAATGGAATTGATATTGAAATGCATAGCAAAGCATATAGACTTATGCCTATATGCTTTGCTATGCTCTTGATCAAAGCCAGCACGTCGGGGAATTTAAAATTAGATTTCTAATAACGTTAGAGAAGTGCGCTGCGCCTCTGAGAGCATCCCGGCACGAAGTTATGCCGGCGATACTAGGGAGACGGGTTGAACTAATATGTCACGTCAATAGAGAAATGCAAATCGGAAAAGCCGTCAGATATTAATCTGGTGCCTTATGGGGCCACGATAGCGAAACGGTAGAGTGACCATTATTAGAATCTGGACACCCGAGTTCGATTTCCAAGAGGAAGGCTCGGATTAATGTGTATTTTCAAAACTTGGATACAACAAAGCGATAACAAGGGCTCCTGTCACGTTGTTCCTAAATAAAAAAATTCAAATTCCCGGCAAAGTTTGTGTAGAAAGTACTAGATTGTTTAGACCAGACTGCTTTCAAGAAACTTTGTGATGATGAGAAAAAAGAATTTATTGACCTCAACGAAATTTATTTTCATATATCGTACCAAGACATCTCTCTACAAATACTTGATGTTTACGTAGCATAGTCTCTTTTTTTGTACTTATATATTTTATGTGGTTCAATAAAGTTAAATAAATAAAGTCTCTTTCTAATTTAGCAATCCTTTGCCATTTTGTGAATCAATTCAATTGTTTCTAAATTATACGAAGAAATCTATTCGGATAAGGAATTTAATTTGCGTTGCAGCGAAATTTTACTGCTTTTTGAAAAGTAAGGTGTAAGGTACGAGGGGCAGTCGTAAAGTTCGCAGGACGACAGGATTAAAAGAAAGATTAAATTAAACCAAAAACTATTTTTCCTTATTAAATTAATGAGAAACTTTAATCAACTGATTCGGGCAGAATTATTATTATGTTGATTAAAAAATAACTTCACGCCATTCCCAATACAGGGGTAGACAGAGGTCTAGAAAATTAAGTCGTTGCTTTTAAGTGTGAGTTCTCCGCACCCATATTGCGACTTTTGACAAGCCAAGATGGATATGAAGAATATTCAAAATTTGTATTATGTATGAAATCAAATTAATAGTTCTCAAAAGAGCAAGTGGGTTCAATAGCCATATGTAATAATAACTACAACGTCGTACCCACAACTACCATCTACCTACCTACTAAAAACTAGAATAATCGTATAGACCAAACTAATCAAACCTTTTCCTACTCCTCGTGGCATGGTACCAATAATGCATGCTGCATTTCCACGCCGAATGATTAGATTTAAATATATCTTCACGCAATTCCCAATACAGGGGTAGACAGAGGTAGTCTAGACAATTAAGTCCCTTCGACCCACCTTCCACCGAAGATATTTTCGGGACAAGAAGTCAGGTGGCGAGCCCGTCGCCATCTTTTTTTCCAACCCAAAAAGCCAACGATTTAATTCGTACATAAATTTTTGAAAAACCCATTGGTACGAGCCAGCCACCTGGGGATCGAGCTGGGGTCATCTACAGCAAATGGATAATCCTTATGGCATATATTCACCCGCATGTTTTACCCGATTCAGCCTCAGATTTGCTTCAGCTCTTATCGAAGTACATTTAAAAGTGTTGTTTATTCAGGTCCACTCACGTCTCTGAGTCTGTCGGCAGCGCGCGTGACGGGCGCCGGCAGGGGCCGCACTCGCAGCACGGCCGTGCGCGTGCGCAGCGCCGCGCGCAACGCACCCCCGCGCCCGCCAGCAGCGCCGCCGCCGCCGCCGCCGCCCGCGCCGCCCCGCCCGCCCCGCTCGACGAGAGCGCGCTCTGCAGCCGAGATAGCGCTGCCACTACATCCTCGTAATCTGCAATAAAGATCCAGTGTTATAGACCGCATATTGAAAATAGCATTCAATCCAGTGTTATAGACCGCATATTAAAAAAATCACGATAGCCGAGTGGTTGGGCGGTCGGAATTTCGAGTCGAGAGACCCGAGTTCGATCCCCAGGTGGCAGGCTCGTACCAATGGTTTTTTCAAAAACTTATATACGAATTATATCGTGGGCTTGGACATAATTGCGGCGACGGGCTCACCACCTGTCACGTTGTCCCGAAAATATCTTCGATGGAAGGTGGGTCGAAGGGACTTAATTGTCTAAACTAGACCTCTGTCTACCTCTGTATTGGGAATTGCGTGAAGATATTTATTTATTATTATTTTATAATATAAACATTTTCGTGCTAGTAGTACATACTGTGGTAGACAGCGGTCTGGACATGTAAGTCCTTTCGATCCACCTCTCACCGACGCTTATTAGGGACACTGGCAATTGGTCAGTCTATGACAATCTTAGTATCCAACCCATCTGCCCAAACGATATAATTCGTACATAAGTTTATGAAAAACCCATTGATACGAACCTGCCACCTTGGGATCGAACTCCGGTCTCTTGATACAAAATTTCGACCACCCAACCACTCAGCTATCGTGACTCTACATAATAATTGTATGATTCATTTAATAATTCGTATCTATTTATCAATAATGCATATGTTTAGGTTTATTATCTTATATCATAATACTTTATTTATAGAATATTATAATCTACTTGAGCGAGTAAAAGTGTACGTCCCAGTTATTAATTTAAGCCTAGGCGACGAGAATCGACAAAACCGAGTGCTATAAGCTGTTGGGACAGTGAACTGGAATTAACTCGGCCACAACACCTGCGCCTAGTGCGACCACTTTATAATTTTATGGGGACAATTTAATAATAATAATAATTCTTTATTCGCATAGAACAATTAATGTGGTTTTATATTTCATTAGATAAGAAACTGACGCCGACGTAGCACAGTTTTTAATCCTGTTTTTGAGTGATTTTTAAAACTGTCACGTTTAATTTGATATTATCTGTCCTACGATATCTTCACGCATGTTCCCAATACCGGGGTGGACAGTAGTCTAGACTATTAAGTACTTTCGACCCACCTTTCTACGAAGCTTACTTGGGACAACGTACATACTAGTATCTAGTATTATAGGCATGTTTTAATGCAATCAAAGGAATCGTAGATATTTTTTATATATAACTTACGATAGCCGAGTGATGGGGTGGTCGGAATTTGGCGTCAAGAGAGGAGAGTTCAATCCCCAGGTGGAAGGCTAGTACTAACGGGTTTTTTTTATAAACTAATGTACGAATTATATCGTTTGCTTGGACATAAAGACGGCGACTGCCTCACCACCTGTCAGGTTGTCCCGAAAATATCTTCCGCGGAAGTTGGGTCAAAGGGACTTAATTGTCTAGACTAAACCTCTGTCTATTACGTGTGTTGGGAATAGCGTGAAGACCATATATATAACTAAATTTATCCCAAAAACTTTATACGTGCAGTATCTCTATATTAGGCTCCTATTGCATGGCTTTCCAGCTCATTAAATTAAGAGCGAAGCCGTACAGGTATTGCCTCATTTATTTCATAAGAAATAAATCAAACGGAATGATTTACATTCTCCGTGTAAAGGTTAGTAAAATATGCGAGATCTTTTTGCGAACTCAGCACAGTAATCCAACTTGATGGAGAAACGATTAGAAGATGGATGATCTTATTTATATTGAGCGGTAGGTAAAGTATTGCTTTTTAGATAATACTGTACGTGAATTGATCTCTTTTATTTCTTTTTCAGAGACTGAAGCATATGTAGTGTATTATTCAATTAAACAGACTATACAAAAACTTATAAATGTATAAGAGTGCAATTTGGCACACATGTAGTTTTTTACCCATATTAACAAATGAGACATTTTTTTCTCAATCTGTCAGCAAGACTTTTTTTAACAATTTTCCGTTTGTTGTTTGGGATCTGAAATGGGAAAAGGTACACATTTTATACCAGCAAACAAATCCCGCGGTACAGACACAAATACTTTATAAACGACTTTTAAAGTTCACTGCTGGACAAAGATCTCTACAGTAGGTCGAAATTACCACTAATAGAATAAAAAAATTACCGAACAGAGCTGTGATAGTCAACTGTTTGGGTGTTCGAAATTTGTATCAAATACTCTTGTTCGATCCCCAGGAGGAAGGCTCATGCTATCTGTATCATTGGTTTGTTGGCAGCGACGTGCTCACAAACTATCACTGAATAGAGAACTTTGAGATGAG
The DNA here is from genome assembly GCA_029286605.1 of Sericinus montela. Taxonomy (NCBI): domain Eukaryota; kingdom Metazoa; phylum Arthropoda; class Insecta; order Lepidoptera; family Papilionidae; genus Sericinus; species Sericinus montela. The sequence continues at coordinate 9,592,065 of JAGSMR010000040.1, forward strand.
TGAATATTAAATAACGTACACCTTTGACAACTCCAGTATTGATATATGCGTAAAGATACCAAAAAGGGAATGTAAAAAAAGAAAAAAATCTTCACGCCATTCCCAAAACAGGAGTAGACAGATGTCTAGACATTTAAGTCCTTTCGACCCACCTCCCGCCGAAGACATTTTTTGTGATGGTATAAGTTACAATATTCTTCAACTTACCGACGTTAGAGTACAGAGGTGAAACTTCATCACAGATGTCTTCCTCGTATGCGTCATTGACGAAGGCGGTGCCCGATGATGGTGGGGTAGACTCCAGGGCCTGCAGTTTATGCGAGCCCCGGAGGGAGGTGCGGAGGAACTCATTCTGTGCTGCGATTCTCTCCTCTGCTTCTTTACGCTGTCGCAGTTGCTCCTGGGGAAGAAGAGAGGGACAGTTAGCGACATTAGTTTCATTGGATACTCTGGCTGGATCTGGATTAAATGGCTTCAACCTATGAAGTTGGGGGGTAAAATCCTGCACGGAAAAGGATAAGATGCGCGATTTTGACTATAATTTGTAATAAGTCGTAGCACTCAAATCAAATAAAATCTATTTGCATCTCAATCTATTGCATCCATAGATTGTCACTTTTAAACTACCATCGTTTCGTAATGAGGCTCCTAAAGGAGAAGAGACGAGAGAAACTCGGTAGGTAACCTCTTTTTTCAAATTTTTAAAACAAAAGAAATGCAAAATTATATTACCTCCTTTAAACTGTTAATAATATTATGTGATTCTGTTTTGTAGTATTTTCTGTTACATGTGTTCTTTGGTTACTTGTATGACTTAGTAAACAATTATATGTTGTTGTTCGGGCACTACCAGCCCAAAACTGTAAATGGGCTGCGCTGAAAATCAGTGTTGCGTCTTCCCGCAACTTATACTGAGCGCATACCCTTTTGTTGCTTTTATATAATACCAGCAAGTTTTTTCTTTTGTAATTTTAATTGTAATTTTAAAAAAATATTATTTCGAATTTGTTATTTAGAATCACTTTTTTGGTTTTTTTTGCCTTTGTAAACTTGTTTTTGTTTTTGGTTTATGTTCCGGTAAAAAAAGCAACGAATAAACTTTCTTTCTTTCAAAATTAAACATTGCTAGAGAGCGATCAACTCATTCCCAGTGGTTACTATCATTAATTTGTAAAGTATTTCTTGGATAAATGCTTTGAATCTGTTAATACTTCAATTGTAAATGAGCAATGTTTGGTTAGAATTCCAAACCATTGAAATTTTAATTCACAAAATTGCATTTTCAGATGAACCGTGCCGAACGATATCACGAGGAAACTTGCAAATCTAAGAAGATTTTATTTGGAGACGTGGAGTCCGCAAGACCGCATTATAGCAGCAACTTTCTAAAAATTCAGAAGGCTTCGTTTCAATTGTCGATTATTACTTACTTCATAGATCCATTGATACTATGGAATAACTAAATAAATAAAATAAATAAATAAATATCTTCACGCAATTCCCAATACAGGGGTAGACAGAGATCTAGTCTAGACAATTAAGTCCTTTTGACCCACATTCCACCGAAGATATTTTCGGGACAACGTGACAGGTGGTAAGCCCGTCGTCGCCTTTATGTCCATGTCAACGATATAATTCGTACATAAGTTTTTGAAAATCTCATTGGTACGAGCCTGCCACTTTGGGATCGAACTCGGGTCTCACGACTCGAAATTCCGACCACCGAAACACTCGGCTATCGTGACTTTACTATGGAATAGAACATTGTTATTCCGTGCCGAAAGAAAGGAACATGAGATTGCTCGTGACAATATTTATAACATACTTATGACTATCTTATTCTGAAATTCGCCATACATAGAAGCACTTTATCCTAATTCATATTCAGTTCCCCTTAATTCGAAAGTATTCGAGACACGTGAGAGTAGTTTCTTCACAAAATTTATCAGTAGGCTGAGGCTGATCGACGTTAAGAGCGCCTGCCTTTACATGAAAGAACATTTTACTGTAACAATGACGATGGTTGACAAAAATGTATTTCTGAAGTTCGTTTGATTGATTGATGAGATGGGGGAAGCGTAATCTGCGGATTAAAAGTGTACTACGCAGTACGCATCAAATCCCTTTGAATTAAATAGCTCGTTAAATCTAAATGTAAATAATTTGTGATTTTACAAAACAAAATACTTATACAATAACATATTTATAATTATTTAAATATTAATAAGAATGGATTGAGTGCCTGGAGACCGTTCTTCGAGGAAAATTTTGGGAGAGGCCTTTGTCCAGCAATTGATTCTTTCTTGATAGGCTGTAAAGAAGTTTCTTCTTTTTTAACAGCATATGAAGATTCAAAAAATGAAAATCAAGCTAAGTACCAACAAAGAAAAGTGCTTTAACGATGAACTTTAATGATGGTTGTAATAAATCTGAATAATAAAAATAAATATAAATATCTTCACGCAATTCCCAATACAGGGGTAGACAGAGGTCAAGTCTAGACAATTAAGTACCTTTGTCCCACCTTCCACCGAATATATTTTCGGGACAACGTGACAGATGGTGAGCCCGTCGCCGCCTTTATGTCCAAGCCAACGATGAAATTCGTACATAAGTTTTTTGAAAAACTCATTGGTACTGCCACCTGGGGATCGAACTCGGGTCTCTCGACTCGAAATTCCGATCACCCAACAACTCGGCTATCGTGACTTAAATCTGAATAGTTGTATTATATTCGAAATTAATTAAAGAACGTGTTTTGTAATACAGCGATATTTTATTATATCTATATGTCTGACCATACCCATAAATATGATGATAAACAGTTTATTTTTCGATACATAATTTCCTTGAATAAGCTCTTACGTAAGCTACGTCGTACGCACTAGAGGAGCTGCATTTGACTTGACGACTTTTAAGAAAGCAATTTGGAAAGAGATGGGAGAGAAAGTGAGTCTTAATTTTTCAGCTCGTGGCGACATTTGATTGTTTTTGAGATAGGTAAAGGCGCGATTGTAAATTCGGAACTTGTATTTGGTTCCGGTTTAAGACTACGTTAGTTGAACCTTTTAAGCTAATTTTATTAAAAATTATTAAGCGATTTAGCAAGAGTTAAATTTACATAAACCAAATTAGTAAGCAAGTGGGGTTAAAGGTAAAAAGAACTGGTTTATTTCGTTACTGAGTGAGCTACTCATTGATATCGTCACAAAGTATAAAGCAAGTTACGCCACTCAGTTTCGATACCACAGACAAATTACGTAAGACGAAGAGAGGTATAACGTGTCTGAGTATAGAGGTGATGTAATATTAAAACAAATGTTAAGACAATAGGTGAGGTACCCATATATTCACTTTCATTGAGTCGATTTGAGATATGTCCGATTATTAAATAGGAGACAAATTAATAATAAAAAAAACACACAAAGATAGGTTCAAGATCACATACATTGCTTAGATCCTAAAATCAGTAGCTAAAGCACTTGTGTTGTGGAATTGGAAACAACGAAGGTACCACAACCGCCCAGAACTGATGAAATGTAGTAAAAGTGTTTTCTTCATTGACTAGACCGGGAATTTAACCCTCTCAGAGCTGGTAATATCGTGGTTTGTATGTCGTTCACGGAATTCGATACTTTGTGAATTCAATTATTTACGACAAGTTTCTGCCATCGACTTCGTCCGCACGATCTCTAAATTCCCGCGGTATAATTCAATTTCTTTGAGTAAGAACTATGCCTTTCTTAGTCGGTATCGTAAGAGGCGACACTAGCAAAAATATCTTCACGCCATTCCCAATACAGAGGTAGACAAAGGTCTAGACAATTAACTCGTTGCGACTCACTTTCCACCGGAGTTATTTTTGGGGTAACGTGAGAGGTGTTGAGCTTGTCGCCGTCTTTATGTTCGAGACAACTATATAAATCGAACATAAGATTGAAAAAAAAAACCATGACGTTTGTTCCAAAATGAGGTCTGATGAAATGTTGCAAAAAAGACTATAACTGTCTAGACCTCTGCCAAGCCCGGTATTGCGCAACTGTCATGAGCTTGATATTTTATATTTATTTAGACCTTCGACTACACCAGTAACGGGGAATATTTGAGGATGAAACAAAAAAAACTTTGGTCTTCAAAAATTGACGACTTCCCTGGACGAGCAGCTTAAACAAAGTGTTGCCATCTCGAGGTCTCGGGTTCGCTTCCCGGATGGGTCGGTATAGTAAAACCACTTTTTCTACATTTTCTCGGGTTTGGGTATTAGTGATGTCTTCGTTGTTTCCGATTCCCATACCTCAAGTGGTTTAGCTCCTTACATAGGGATCGGAGCAATGTATGTCATGTTGTCCCTCTTTATACATATGTATTTATTTATAAATCAACTATGTATGGGAGTTAAACATAAAAGCGAAACGAAGTACCGATAAGTAATTATTTGCGGACAGATTAATATTAAATTAAGTAAAGCCAAATATATATAGGGACAACATCACTTACAGTGCTCGGACCATTGGAATCGGAGTAATGTATGTGATGTTGGAAATATGTATTTATTTAAATTATTTTTTTTTAATTCGATATAGTGATAACTTGAAGCGACGAAATAGGACGTATTTTCCCTGGAAAAACGCGGTAAAGGTATTTCACGCGGGCAAAGCTGAAGCCAACAGCTAGCATTAATTAAAAAAAATTAAATATAAATCCACACATTCCTATGCGGATAGCAATTAATCCGAACGTCTGCGAATTTAACACTCAAACGACCTCTCGCTGTCAACATAGTTAAGCACTTCCCGCTTCCGGCCCTCCAGTGCAGTATAACATTTATTCACATACTAGCACTGTCACGCGGTTTTTATGCGCTGGTGTATTTGTTTATTCTTTATTGCATGTTACAAATGTGATGGAACAAATGACTTAATGTAACACATTCTCTGACAGTCAACCTTAAGGTAGTGGTACAATGTTGGTTACAAAAAAATAACATATAAAACATAAAATATAAAGAACAACATATATATTAATGTATTGTATATAATGTATCCCAAAAATATCTTCGGTGGAAGATGGGTCGAAAGGAATCAATTGTCTAGATCTCACTCTACCCCTGTTTTGAGAATGGCGTAAAGATATTTAAGTATTATTTTAATGTATAAATAAACACTAAATGTACTGAATTATTATGTATAGTTCAGTATATGTATTACATACATTCATACAAATATATATGAAATAAAATTAATATATTTCAATATATCACAATAATATAAAAATCTATAATGATGGGACTCGAATGTAAATAACCTTAAGAATACTGGTCAATACTTAAACTAAAAAAGTCGTGACGTAACGGCGTAGGAACATGCCCCAATGAAATCTTAGTCGAGCAGTGGCCTTTTATATGTTGTAATGAACAAATTGAAGTGTGAAATTATACATAAAGACGGCGACATGCTCACCATTTGTTACCTCAACTGACTTAATTAGTAGTTGACTTAATTGTCTAAAATTGTAACATTATATTCACAATCCCCGTGACCTACAGCAACTGCGCATTCCTTTAAAAACCCGGGTAATAAATAAATGTAAAATAAATACAAAGATATAATATAAATATATGTAGTCTCTTAAAATGTGGGCTTGGATGCAAAGACGGCAATAGGCTTACCACCTGTCAAGTTGTCCTAAAGCAGGCTTCGGTGAAATGTGGCTTGAAGGGATTAAATTGTATAGAACTCTGTCTATCCCAGTATTGAGAATAGCGTGAAGATATTATTATAATGTAATAAATAATATCTTATATATATAAAATATAACATGTATAATATATGTTATATTTTATTAAAAACTTGGCCTCCTTTTTCTTAGCAGATGGTATATGTTAATTGTGAACACAAATTACGGCTCATTCATATTTTAGCGAAGTTAAAAGTTTCGCTTTATGAATTGTGAATATAAAAGAGAAAAACGAAAGAAAGAATTTTTCGGATACTGCTCAATATAATAGATTAAAAATGTAGCAATTCAGATTGTGAGTGATATTTTCTTATCATACTGATTTACGATAACAAACTCTGTGAAAAATTTCACGTCTACAGCTGTTGGACGGTACCCCTACAAATAATTAAACTTACACAAATAAAAAAATATCTTAAAAAATGGGGACTGTTATATTCGTTCTAATAAGCAGGATTAAGATGGTATTCCAGTAATTTATTAATTAAATATTTCCCGTATTCTTTTGTTTTCATTTGTGCCACTTCAGCATATAAGAGAAGATATAATTTAATCTATAGTTGTGAAACTACCCAATAGCCTTGACAGTGACCTTGCCTTCGAAACAAAATGTCGCCTGTTCGAATTTCGCAAGGGCCAAACAATTTTGTGACGAATATTATTGTTTGTACTCGAATCATGGATATATGTACGAGGAATGTTTATCTATATAAATATATTTACGTGCGTATGAAAGTATATAACGCTATGGCTTGGACACAAAGAATGCGAAAGGCTAACCTCCTGAAACTGTCCCAAATTAGCCTCGGTAAAAAGTAGGTCGAATGAACTTTATTGTTAGACCTGTGTCTAACCCAGTATTCGATAATTTCGATAAGCCGAATGTTGTATTATTATTAATTACATTTAACACATTAATAGTATGTCTATATAGTAATGATATCAAATTATATTTAATATAATTTGTATTTCGAACGGAGGCTAACAATGCACCTTCTCTCTCTACTGCGAGCGTTCAGTGACGCAAGTTGGATGACGTCAGACGTATCTCCGTCCTTGTCTCACGACGTAAAGTTGTATTTCATTGTTCTTTTAATTTATATAGCTGTGCAGTTAATGTTCTGAATGAAGAATGTTAGCAAGGATTCTATACGTAAAGTATATTTTCTACATTATTGCCTATCTATAGTGAGTTACTCATAAAATATCTGAAAACTTACAGTAAATAATTGTAGACCCAGGTGCTAGCGAGCCTTTGTAAGGAAATTATCTCAGTTGAAACATGATGCGTTTAGTTTAGAATTTATAAACGTGTAATTCGGTTAGCGTCGTAGAATGGCATTGAACATACGGTCTACAAAACCTTTATGATAGCAAATACATTATATGGGTACATAAAAATATACTATTCAGGTAGAGTATCACGCCTTCATGCTAAAGATGTGATAATTGGCATTGCTGCTGATATACGGACAATCGCCCCGCAACAGCCTCTGAAGCTAAGGGTTGCAGTAACGAATCCCGCGAGAGTCAAACATTTTCGTGAGGAATTTTAATGTTTGTACTCCTGTAAGAGTTCACTACAGGATATAGGTCACTCCCGTAAAGGAGAGTTTGCGATTATCGCCACGCTTGACAAGTGGATTGGCGATCGCAGTACCAGATACCTCGCACGATAGATGCTGCTACCCTTCATGGGATGCATGTCAGTGGTTTTGAGTGTTATTTAGATGGTTCTTCTGCAATTTGTCGATAGCCTATTGTATTTTTACGCATATGCAACCGATTTTTATGCAATAAAATAAATTGCATAAAAATGCTATAGGCCACACGAGCTACTACCCTATATACCCTATATAGGGACAACATTAAATACATTGCTCTGATCCCAAAATATGTAGCTAAAGCACTTCCTTCATGGAATCAGAAACAGAGAAAGTGCCGCAAATACTTAGACCCGTGTAAATGTAGGAAAAGCGTTTTGCATACGCCTCACGTCCATAGCCATGGTAGCCGAGTGCGTGGGTGATCGGAATTTCAAGGCAGGAGACCCGAGTTCGATCCTCAGGTGGCCGGTTCATACCGATTATATCGTTGGCGTGGACATAAAGACGGCGACGGGCTCACCACCGGTCACGTTGTCCCGAAACTATCTTCGGTGGAAAGTGGATCGAAAAGACTTAACTGTCGAGACCTCTGTACCCCTCTATTATCCGTGGATATAAATACATATATCGTTTCTATACACAATATAATTACATCAAACACTCTCGATTGTTTGCTATAACATGTTACATAATTGCATCATTTCCAATTGTTTCTAGTATTCCCAGTTTCGTAACAACAGAAATAAAAACAGAACTAAAATTGTGCCTCTGGCAAAAAAGCCGGCCAGACTCGAGCGCCAGTCAACCACACATTGTGCGACATAAATGGTCGTTGTTTACACAGAATGTTGCACTCGTGTGCCGACATGAGCGCATAATGAAGCCCGGACTTGCCAACGGTGACATCAGACATTCTGACAAAAGTGATAACGAAGTCATCTACTGGACTGCGAAGACAGAAATACGAATGTAAATAAAAATATATAAATAAAATAAAAATCATCACGCAATTCCCAATACAGCAGTACACAGAGGTCTAGTCTAGACAATTAAGTACCTTCGACCCACCGTCCACCTATATTTTCGGGACAACGTGACAGGTGGTGAGCCCGTCGCCGTCTTTATTTCCTAGCCAACGATATAATTCGTACATAAGTTTTTGAAAAACCCATTGGTACGAGCCTGCCACCCGGGGATCGAACTCGGGTCTCTTGACTCGTAATTCCGACCACCCAACCACTCGGATATCGAAACACGAATGTGTTTTGATTTTTTTTGTGTACCAGCCTGTTACATAATTAATTAATAAAAGTATAAATACTTTATTGTACAAACAAAAAAATACAGACTAAAACAAATATTAAATCAAGCAGTTTATACCGTGTATAAAATTATAACATAAATAAAGCTTTATATCTTCACGCATGTTCCCAATATTGAATTAGACAGAGGTATAGACCAACTAGACCTTTCACCGAGGTCTATTTAGGACAACGTGACAGGTATCCTGTCCTATCGCTGTCTTAGTGTCGAATCCATCAGTACAATATATTTACACAGATAAATATTCATGACTCGAGTAAAAACTTAATATATTTGTTCATACGGGATTCAATCCACAACCCTTAGCTTCGAAGGCTGGGTAACTACCAACTATCGACCTATCAATTATTATTATTGTCAAAAAATTTGGGGGTCGTGCAACCAGTTCTCACACCGTGTTTATCATCAAAAGATGCCTCTACATCAGCCAACATGTAATACATATAATACATATAATTCATATAATATATATATACATTAAAAAATATCTTCACGCAATTCCCAATACAGGGGTAGACAGAGGTCTAGTCTAGAATATAGTCTAATGAAGTCCCTTCGACCCACCTTCCACCGAAGATATTTTCGGGACAACGTGACAGGTGGTGAGCCTGTCGCCGTCTTCATGTCCAAGCCAACGATGTAATTCGTGCATGAGTTTTTGAAAAACCCATTACGAGCAGTTACAGTACGAGCCACCTGGAGATCGAACTCGGGTCTATTGACTCGAAATTCCGACCACCCAACCACTCGGCTATCGTGACTTACATATATTGATATAATAAACAGAGTTGAGAGAAGAGAGACCTTTTCTCTGAATGTTGCTCGAAAGTAAGGTGTTAAATAGAGAAGTAACACTTCCCTAATTAGTCATCTCTCACGAAGCGTTGTCCTGATTTCAAATACGTAAGAATGTGACAACAAAGGTACGTAAGAGGTACATTGTACAGGTATCTATTTGTTTAGGATTGTTCGAAGGCCGGGCTCGCATTGTTTAACACGCTAATTATGCGCGTGTGATCTATAACGAAAGCCTTTTATCTTTTTTTTATTATCATAAGCCTCTTATAGAATATTAATGGAAGCCTTGTAACAAAGCTTTTTTTGTTCGAATACTTTCAAACAATATTCATAAAAATTTTCAATTTTCAGCCCACTGCTAAAAAGTATGGATAAACTTTTGAGGTCTCCTTTAAAATAAATAAATATCTTCACGCAATTCCCAATACTGGGGTAGACAGAGGTCTAAAGTCTAGACAATTAAGTCTCTTTGACCCACCTTCCACCGAAGATATTTTCGGGACAACGTGACAGGTGGTGAGCCCGTCGCCGTCTTTATGTCCAAGCCAACGATATTATTCGTACATAAGTTTTTGAAAAAGCCATTGGTACGAGCCTGCCACCTGGGGTTCGAACTCGGGTCGCTTGACTCGTAATTCCGACCACCCAACCACTCGGCTGTCGTGACTATGGAGGTCTCCTTTAATTCCTTAATTAACTGTCTAAAATATATTGGCAAACATAGATCTTTTCCGTCAGGAGAATATGTAATCGGCGTGCTTTGTAAGCGGATTGGCGATCGCAGTAACAGATACCACGCTCCTTAGACCCACCTGTCCTTATCAGGTGTGGTATTTAGTTCCACCATCAGTCGGTAACCTTTGTCATTTTCAAGGTTCTTCTCTTAATAAATTCTTGGTTCACGTGCAGAAAGATAGGGTAAAGTAACTATCAGGTTTGACCGCAACAACAAAATTCCATTAACATACGTGGCCTCGAGATTCAGAAATCTAATTTGAGATAATGTCCGATCTCTAACGAAATCAGATTTTATTTACGGTGCAGTTAATATTTAAATATACTGCTTTTTGCGAAGTCATATGGCTATAAGGAACTGGAGGAAAGTGAGCAGAATAAAGCAATCGGATTTCGCAAATTACTGATCATGGTTATATGTATATACGTAACTTTACCTGCATATAAGTATAAATATAGAACGAAATAGTCCAATTTCATCCATCTCCGGAAGTCTGCATAAATTGTCGTAGGCTAGCGTAGCCTTTAGACTATAATAGGAGATCTATCTCTATTTATCAAAAAGTCACGATAGCCTAGGTACATTGTAATGTAATGACTTCGAGGCAAGGGACCCAATAACTTATGTATGAATTACATCGTTGGCTTGGACAGCGACAAGCTCACCACCAGTACCATGTACCACGTAGTAACAAAAAAATGTGTTCAGTGAAAGGTCGGTCGAGTAAATCTAATTGTCTAGACCACTGCCTAGCCTAGTATTACAAATAGCGTGAAGATAACTGCATTCTAAAGATATAAGCTGGTAGAGCAATAACAAAACAAATTATGAACGGAGCTTTGTATGCAATTTTAAATGTTAAGTTAGTTTGTTCTTTTTCTGGCACGAATGCACGATGCTGCAAAAGACGCTGTGATACTATAATACTAAAATTTATCATAAGTTCATCTGTGTGGTAACGGCGTAAGAATATTACCATTCCCTTTCTTCCCGTGAATGTCATAAGAGGAAACAGCCTTGAATATCGTTATGGCAACCGATAGATGGCGGGATAACTGTCACTAAAAATATCAGACCAATATTATCAGACCGAAGACGGGCAGCAGCGTCTGAGGTGCGAGTGGTCTGGTACTGCGATCGCCAATCCGCTTGCCAAGCGTGGCGACAAAGCCAGGGAGGTTTTGTGGATGGGAGATGAGAGTGCCAGAGGAGATGGGAGAGGCCTATGTCCTGCAGTGGACTTTAACAGGCCGATGTGTATGTATGTTCTCATTAGTTTAATGACCTACAGTGACTATTTAGAAGTTTGATTGCAAATGGTACATGATAATTATACATACCCGATGTCAATGGTGATTGCAATCTGGCTCTCCCATTAAATGAATGATGTACGACAAAGGAGTTAGAACAATGCGTGTCCCAAATATCAACAGAGGGAGATTGCAAACGTTCGCTACATATGCTTACTCATTTTATTAAGTGCGAGCTAAGTATAATTTATTTTTGTATATTTGTATATAATCATCATTATCATGAACAGTCACGATAGCCGAGTGGTTGGGTGATCGGAATTCGTTTGAAGAGCGCGGAGTTCAATCCCCAAGGCTCATACCAAAGGGGTTTTTCAAAAACTTATGTACAATTTATGTCGTTTGCTTGGACATAAAGACGGCGACAAGCTCACTATCCGTCACGTTAACCCAAAATGTCTTCGGTGGTAGATGTGTCGAAGGGACTTTAATGTCAACCCTTGTAAGGGAATGGCGCTTAGGTATTTTTTTATATATAATCATAATATAATTTATTTATTATCATAATTGATATTTATATCTTCACGCATTTTCGCATTTTATGGTAGGCAGTGGTCCAGACAATGATGTCCTTTCGGCCTACATATTTATGGTATTTTCATGACTGCAGTAAGTTATTCAATGGAATGAACACAATCGCTTTTTTATACTGTCCGTGACGCGCAGTCACCATTCGTATTTACTGCTGTCACTCTTAATCATGTAGAGATGACGTTGAAAATCGGCATTTTATTGCCGACCCTCTTTTCTACCCTCTAAAATAATATAACGGTCAGTAAAACTTTACTGCAGGACATAGACCTTGTAAGAACGATTTGTGCCAATCGCCACGATTGGCAAGCGAATTGGCGTTCATAACCAAACGCCTCGTATCTAATGGCGGCTACTTGTAAGCGGTCTATTACTTATATTAAGAAAACCAGTAATGGAAAGCAGCGTCTCAGTTACGACGTTTTTGTACTGTGATGGTGACTTCGCTTGCCAAGGTAATAATAACAATATTATGTTAAATGAAAGTGCTCAAACTATTTACTTTAGTATCAGAGCAATGTAAGTGATGCTGTCTGTATCAATGTATGTATCTACCTATGTACGTTTACTAGCATGGTACATCCTATTCTATTATAGGTCGACCAGTGATCTAGGAAAATCTGTCCGATAATGTACTCGTGCGAGCCTGCCACCTGGGAATCGAACTCGGCTCTCTTGACTCGAAACTCCGACCATCCAACCACACGGCTTTAAAAACAGAATTTTATTTATTATAAATCGTGATGAACAAATTGAAATCAATTTTTTTTTGCTTTAATTAAAATTTTAACAATTCAATTAACAGTTGACACGTTATTGCGAAAACCAGTTATCGAACATAACCAGAAGAAGAAGAAAAGAGACAACTTACCGAATAAGCCTTTATCCTTTCCGGGTCAACGTCATGTTGCGACCGCGCCTGCGCCCGCGGCGATGACGATACCATGGTCTATGGATCACGATCTATGCTCTATGGCTAACGGTTTATCCAGTTTCGAACTTGTAACGCCATTACAACACAATAACACTCACACAATAGGCTTAATACACAAGAACGCGTTTACAACTGCAACACCGAACGTGTTCCGTTTTCTGTTGGAATTGACCAATGTTTTAGTTTCATGGTATTCATTAAATCGCTTTTAATATCTACATAATAATAGTAATAAATATTTTTTTTTACTTTTTGTTTAGGTTTACACAACTATATCTATATACATCTAACATCAGAACATCTTTTTAAGCAATTAAATACTTGTGTCAAGATGTCCTGCTCTTCCATATCTTATTTAGTTACATATTACTACATATATTTATCCTGTATGAGTAAACGGGACGGTGTTTTGTGGTTTAACATGAATACGAAGTAAATAATTATATCGATTTAGACATCGGCGTCGTGTGGTAACGGTGTAAGAATATTGCCACACCCTTTCTTCCCGTGGGTTTCGTAAGAGGCGACTAAGGAAAACAGTCTTGAACATTGTTATGGCGACCGAAAGATGGCGGGATAACATCTCTAAAAATATCAGACCAAAATAATCAGACTGAAGATGGGCAGCAGCGTCTAAGGTGCGAGGTGTCTAATACCGCGATCGCCAATCCGCTTGCTAAGCGTGGCGATTATGGCAAAATCGTCCCTATGGGAGAGGCCTATGTCCTGCAGTGGACTTTATCTTTTATCTGTACTCTTATAAAAGTATATAAATATCTTCACGCAATTCCCAATACAGGAGTAGACAGAGGTCGAGTCTAGACAATTAAGTCCCTTCGACCCACCTTCCACCGAAGATATTTTCGGGACAACGTGACAGGTGGTGAGCCCATCGCCGTCTTCATGTCCAAGCCAACGATATTCGTACATAAGTTTTTGAAAAACCCATTGGTACGAGCCTACCAACTGGGGATCGAACTCGGGTCTATTGACTTGAAATTCCGACCACCCAACCACTCGGCTATCGTGACTTTTTTATCTATAATCTTGCCTTAGAAAATGAAAATAAAATAATGAAAATAGATAAATATCTACATATATATGTTTGGAGATATATATGTAGATACTTTGTTTTGTACTCTATGACCAGAGTACATAAATTCATGTTCATCACATAAATATTGGCCACCAGCGAGACTCTGACCATTATCTTCGAAGGTAGAGTATACCAACTAAGTCATCAGTATAAATTTATGATTTCTCTAATTAATCAACCAGATGTTACCATTGTTATGATATTTAAAGTTGTTTTCAATTTCGTAGTTTATTATGTTTATTATATATGTTTATTTAACGAATTAATTTATGTCTTATTTCCTTTGCATGAGAACATATTTTTGAATAGAGATCATAAAATCTTACTCATTATTTCAGGTAAAATTTATAATTAAAAAATACGTAATGTATTTTGAGTTTGAATATAATATGTTATTTTATCCTGTATGAGTAAACGGGACGGTGTTTTGTGGTTTAACATGAATACGAAGTAAATAATTATATCGATTTAGACATCGGCGTCGTGTGGTAACGGTGTAAGAATATTGCCACACCCTTTCTTCCCGTGGGTTTCGTAAGAGGCGACTAAGGAAAACAGTCTTGAACATTGTTATGGCGACCGAAAGATGGCGGGATAACATCTCTAAAAATATCAGACCAAAATAATCAGACTGAAGATGGGCAGCAGCGTCTAAGGTGCGAGGTGTCTAATACCGCGATCGCCAATCCGCTTGCTAAGCGTGGCGATTATGGCAAAATCGTCCCTATGGGAGAGGCCTATGTCCTGCAGTGGACTTTATCTTTTATCTGTACTCTTATAAAAGTATATAAATATCTTCACGCAATTCCCAATACAGGAGTAGACAGAGGTCGAGTCTAGACAATTAAGTCCCTTCGACCCACCTTCCACCGAAGATATTTTCGGGACAACGTGACAGGTGGTGAGCCTATCGCCGTCTTCATGTCCAAGCCAACGATATTCGTACATAAGTTTTTGAAAAACCCATTGGTACGAGCCTACCAACTGGGGATCGAACTCGGGTCTATTGACTTGAAATTCCGACCACCCAACCACTCGGCTATCGTGACTTTTTTATCTATAATCTTGCCTTAGAAAATGAAAATAAAATAATGAAAATAGATAAATATCTACATATATATGTTTGGAGATATATATGTAGATACTTTGTTTTGTACTCTATGACCAGAGTACATAAATTCATGTTCATCACATAAATATTGGCCACCAGCGAGACTCTGACCATTATCTTCGAAGGTAGAGTATACCAACTAAGTCATCAGTATAAATTTATGATTTCTCTAATTAATCAACCAGATGTTACCATTGTTATGATATTTAAAGTTGTTTTCAATTTCGTAGTTTATTATGTTTATTATATATGTTTATTTAACGAATTAATTTATGTCTTATTTCCTTTGCATGAGAACATATTTTTGAATAGAGATCATAAAATCTTACTCATTATTTTAGGTAAAATTTATAATTAAAAAATACGTAATGTATTTTGAGTTTGAATATAATATGTTATTTTATCCTGTATGAGTAAACGGGACGGTGTTTTGTGGTTTAACATGAATACGAAGTAAATAATTATATCGATTTAGACATCGGCGTCGTGTGGTAACGGTGTAAGAATATTGCCACACCCTTTCTTCCCGTGGGTTTCGTAAGAGGCGACTAAGGAAAACAGTCTTGAACATTGTTATGGCGACCGAAAGATGGCGGGATAACATCTCTAAAAATATCAGACCAAAATAATCAGACTGAAGATGGGCAGCAGCGTCTAAGGTGCGAGGTGTCTAATACCGCGATCGCCAATCCGCTTGCTAAGCGTGGCGATTATGGCAAAATCGTCCCTATGGGAGAGGCCTATGTCCTGCAGTGGACTTTATCTTTTATCTGTACTCTTATAAAAGTATATAAATATCTTCACGCAATTCCCAATACAGGAGTAGACAGAGGTCGAGTCTAGACAATTAAGTCCCTACGACCCACCTTCCACCGAAGATATTTTCGGGACAACGTGACAGGTGGTGAGCCCATCGCCGTCTTCATGTCCAAGCCAACGATATTCGTACATAAGTTTTTGAAAAACCCATTGGTACGAGCCTACCAACTGGGGATCGAACTCGGGTCTATTGACTTGAAATTCCGACCACCCAACCACTCGGCTATCGTGACTTTTTTATCTATAATCTTGCCTTAGAAAATGAAAATAAAATAATGAAAATAGATAAATATCTACATATATATGTTTGGAGATATATATGTAGATACTTTGTTTTGTACTCTATGACCAGAGTACATAAATTCATGTTCATCACATAAATATTGGCCACCAGCGAGACTCTGACCATTATCTTCGAAGGTAGAGTATACCAACTAAGTCATCAGTATAAATTTATGATTTCTCTAATTAATCAACCAGATGTTACCATTGTTATGATATTTAAAGTTGTTTTCAATTTCGTAGTTTATTATGTTTATTATATATGTTTATTTAACGAATTAATTTATGTCTTATTTCCTTTGTATGAGAACATATTTTTGAATAGAGATCATAAAATCTTACTCATTATTTTAGGTAAAATTTATAATTAAAAAATACGTAATGTATTTTGAGTTTGAATATAATATGTTATTTTATCCTGTATGAGTAAACGGGACGGTGTTTTGTGGTTTAACATGAATACGAAGTAAATAATTTCTTGGAATGTAACTCCTATGAGGAAATTTGACAAAAAAGACAACACGTAACGTGTTTTTCATAGAGTATGGAATGACTACGTGTGTTTTCGTTCTCTCTCGCCACATACACATACACACACACACACAAACTTTCATAAGCCATTTATTTTCAATTAATATTAACATAAATTTAATTTTCGTATGTTTAACCTCATTTATACACTTTTTCGTGCCATAATTCTAAAACACCTGGTGTAATCTCAAAGACTATATATCTAACACTGGCTTGACAATAATCAAATACTAATAAGAGAACATTAACAAAATAAAGTAAATAAAAACAACAAAAAAAAAAATATGTGTGCATTTCAAATAACTTTAAAAAATACTAAATTTTATTTATTGTCTCCTCGAAAGTACCCTTTTCTTATTATGAATTGTTTTATTAAAGACGGCGACGGGCTCACCAGCTGTCACGTTGTTCCAAAATATCTTCGACGGAAGGTGGGTCGAAGGGACTTATTTGTCTAAACTAGACTTCTGTCTACCCCCGTATTGGTAATTGCGTGTAGATATTTACTTACTAGTTATTTTATATTTATTTTGTCAATTTCTCATGTTGCTCACTCGTTTCAAGTTTTAAATCAAGAATATGTTACATAAGTTTTCACTTCAAAAAGGTGTAATACTCTAAAGTAGACGTATAAATCTACAAAGTACATGAACTATATGATGCAACTCGTTTAGAACATAATACCTTCTTACGTAGCGAGTTGTTAGTGAAGGTACTTGGCCCGGTTCATGACTTATATTCATTATTTTTTACGTATCTCGTGTTGTATAATTATAAACTTTATACCTATTGAAATAAAATTAAAAACCAACCTGCCTCTGTCAAGCATGTCGTGACATTAACGTAATATTTAGCAGCATACTTTTACTAATCTGTCTGTACAAATCTTTAAATAATCATTAGCTGTATGTTGATAGAACAGATTTGGCTCATGGGTTGAACTATGTCAACCATAGAGTTAGATCCTTTATCTACGTAACAATAGGTCAGCTTTGAATATTTTAGGTAAAATAGAATACATATCTTCACGCAATTCTCCATACAAGGGTAGACAGAGGTCTAGTCTAGACAGTTAAGTCCCTTGACCCACCTTTCACCGAAGATATTTTCGGGACAACGTGACAGGTGGTGAGCCCGTCGCCGTGTATAAACACGTGGATATAAGTGGACATAAGTCCACGCCAACGATATAATTCGTGCATAAGTTTTTTTTTTACAAAATCCATTGGTACTGCAGGCACGTACCTGGGGGTTGAACTCGGGTCTCTTGACTCGAAATTCCAACCACCCAACCACTCAGCTTTCGTGACTTATTATTTAGTAATATTTTAGGTGTAATAATATATCTAAAAACTATAATTTTATGTCAAATCAAATCATTTATCCATCGATTTTCATTTTTTAATCTACCACCGTTTCAAAATGAGATTTCTCTAACGGAGAAGAAAGTCCGTAGGTAACTGTCATATATTTTAGAGATATAATTTGACATAATGGAGACATAATTGACATAATAGAGTTTATACGATTACGTTTATGCTCTTCACGCGTTTTAAACGTAACCTACATACAGTTATATACAGTGAAGTGACGGTAGTCGAGTTACGAGTGGTTGGGTCTTCGGATTTTAACAGTGGTAGAGCCACGCATCAGCTTTTGTTGTTGCATGAATGGGCCGGCTCGACCGGGGAAGTACCGCGACCTCACAGAATACCGGCGTGAAGTAGAAGTCTAACAAACTTCTGCGTTTCCTCCGGTGAGTGCAGGTAACCGGAGGCCCACACATCCGCTTGGCAACATTCTTACGCCGTTACCTCACGGTTGGTTAACGTACCAAACTTTAAATAAAAAATAAAAAAAATCGTATAATTTTATTATTCATAAAAATAAGAAACAGAATCTCTTTATCTGTAAAGCCCGGCATCAATCGTGAAGATATCGCTAATCAGGAATGTCCATGTTATCGACACTTGATGTAAAAGATAGTGATCATCGAATCTAGTGAACATATGGCGATATGATAGTGGGGATACGACACCGTCATTTTTGAAGAGTTTTCATGTAAGTCATGGGAATAACACACTTCTTTAACGGCCTGTAAAAGTCTTATACAGATCAGACCTTTCCCGTAAGGAGTAGTTGGATTCAATACCTGACACCTCTCATCTTCGATGTCCGTCACAGCTCTACTGAGTAAGATGACGACCTTTGTGAACGAGTGGCACACACACACCGGTTTTCATGGTATCGCCAGCTCTTTGGTCACAGGTTCGATTCCCGATCGGGTTAACATAGAAAACCGTTTTTCTACATTCTCTCGGGTCTGGGTGTTTGTGGTACCTTCGTTGTTTCTGTTTTCATAACACAACTGCTTTAGTTATTTGCCTTGAAGTCATAGCATGTGATATTGTCTGCATCTACGTATGTATTTATTATATACTAGCTGCCCCTACCGCGGAACCCTAATTATGTTTCTAAGATAGAAATACGTTATTCCTTATAATATTAGCTATCTGCCAGAGATAGTCCTGTTAAAATCAGTCTAGCCGTTTCAGGGATTAGTCGAAACAAACAGACAGACAAAAATTTTTTGATTGTGTATGTATCGTACATATTCATATACTTGTAGTAAAAACGGTTATTTGTTAGATGATGTGATGATTGTTAGATGTTACAGACACTCCAACTTTATTTATATGTTTATATGAATGCGTTAAAGGAAACTTAATAAAGTAATTAACAATAGGTTTGAGTAAACAACGCATTGAAAGTGGGGTTAGATAAAGATATTGACGCTTAGCTCTCCGTCCTCTGGCTACGCCATCAGGGTTGATGCGTGAAGATATTATAAAAACTATTAAACTATCTGTTGTCTGCATCGGAAACACTTTATTCTTGTCCAAGTTTTTTGTCCTATGTAAATATTAGTATGGACATACAATTTCATAAGATTAAATCTTAGTTTTTTTTGTAAATAAACTTAATCTCACATTTTTCCTACTTTGAGGTGAGCAGAGCTCCAACTATTTCAATATTTTCAAATCACTTTAAGTGACACTTAAAGTAAAAGAGCGAATACATACTTTGACTTTGACACTTTCCAACAGATAAAAACTAAATATGACGTACGTAAGCGTAGAAAAACACAATTTTACGAGCCTGAGAATCGAACTCCAGTCTTCCGGTTTCTTAGTCTCAGCATCTTGCTTAAATATATCACTAAAATGCCATCGGCAAGTTATTTAATTTCAGAGCTTGTGGTGAAGTGTAAATACTAAGCAAAATCCGTTAATATTTATCAAACACACCTGACCCGATTTTCATTGGTTAGACAGTTGCGATTTAATTAAAAATATCGATGTTTTCTCCCGGCAACATACCCGTTCGCTTCGATCTTAATTAATGTTTTCCGAACAATTGTAATATTAACAGAATGTTCCATTGAAAACATAATGGAATTTTTCGTTTGAATTTACAAAGTACATACATAAAACATGATAGTCAATAAACATACATTTTACATTATAAACACACACTGATTGAGTGATTAATTAAACAAAGAACACGGCAAAATCGTTTTTTATAACATATAAAGAATATAAAACACCGTAATACCTCATGTTCAGCTTCAAATCTGCGACAAAGACAGAAATGTTTCAACCTATAAACAGTACCGCAACATTTGGACGTGTCTAACAAATAGGCATTTAGAGTCTGTAACACTTTTGCCATATTTAGGATTTAATTAAAAACAAAACAAATTGCGCGGGCATCGACATAAAATGTAATTTTGACATTTGAGTAATTTCGCGTTGAAAATGGATTGTTCTTTGTCCTTTTTTTTGTGTTATCAGAAAACGTGCAAACGGTCTAGAAATAATACGAACACTGGCGTTATCAGAGGCTGGCTATCTCGATCCTCGAGTTTGTCACGGCAGATATTGTTACGCGCGATGTTTTTCTGTTAACGATAAAACGTTTTACGGGGGCGTATTTGATACGCTGTTCTCCGTACCTTTCCGTAGATTATATGGTAATAGTTCCCATATATGTTTGTGTGTGCGTAGAAAGGTTATATTGTATTTTTATCGGGTTTTGTCTACAAACACTGATACAAATACACCGAATAAGTATAATATATGACTAAGGTTAAAACGAGATTATGTTTTCTTTGAATATAGTAGAATAACCTATTTAAATAGATTATTAGTAGTCTATGGTCTTCCTACCGTATCAATATATGTTCTTTAAGCGTAGTGATTTTATATCTTATATATATCTCGTTGATTTTGCTAAAAATACTCTCTGCTTTTGAAAAATACATATTTCTATATATTGTGTGATAGGATTTTTATCAGTACCGTGTCAATGTTTCGTTCTTAACTTTGAAAATCATAACATTATCTCATACCCATATACAAGCAAAAAGAATTTTGCAGAACCACTCACATAATCACATATAAATCCTTTTTCAGGGTTAATTTAGTCTCCTTTTTTCATGACCACCATTGTGGAATTGCTTTGTGATATCGATAAGATCTAGAACATTGTATCTTTTAATAACACAACTAATTGCATGGATTATTATGATATAAAAATTTTACCCGACTATACATAAACTATTGAACACCAAACGAGTTACCAAATGTCACTAGTGTCAAACAATATGAATGTATATAGATATATATCTCTTCCTGCATCGTAGGAGACTTGAAAACTATGTTATTACCTAATCATGAACTCTAATGGTGTCTTTAATAAATCTATTGCTTATCTAATATGCCAGAACAACTAGTTGTTAAATTCTGGCAACACCTTTAAAGGTGTTGTTAATTGTAGAATTTAGCACTTACGTGAACTGATGTTGAAAAGCTATTATGGTAATTAATGATACAATGATCGTTAGAGTGCCAATTTAACACTGAAGGCGCTAAAAGCATAGATGTTAAGGATGCGAAATGCGAAACGTCCTAAGTTTGAGTCCGACATTTGATAATAAAAATAATATTGCAGAATTTCCTACAACATGATGTCGTGAACAGGCGCATCTTGTGATTCTGCGTTTCTTTTAATAAGCAATTCTTTCTTCTTCTTCTTCTCTTTCTCTTAAATGTTTTCTTCAAGATAAGCGACACCTACAGCCCCTTTGGTGTTGTTAAAGTAATTAGATGGATAACTCTTACCATCAGTGCACCCACTTGTTTGGACACCTATTATATACTTTCATACATATATACGTTAATATGTATGAAAGTATTGAGATAAAATTTGGAAGACTATGTCCTAAGGAGTCACCAATTTTGAGGTCCCAAGTTCGATTCTCAGGCGGGTCAATAAAAAAAGAACTGCTTTTATTTCTCAACGACGACCTCTACGCTCAAGTGGCATAAACACCAGGTTTTAAGGTGTCACCAGTTTTGAGGTCTCAGGTTCGATTCCCGGACGGGTCAATATAGAAAAACACCTTATATTATTTCTCTTCAATTAACATATTCTGTATATCAAACCAATCAACTTTCTATATCTCGGATCTCATGACCTATGTAAGTGATTTAGCCACTCGCTTTGGGATGGAAGAAATGTAGGAGATATTGTACCTATTTATTTATCTATTATTAATCTTTCTTAGGCAACTTAAATTACAAGTTACATGGCGTCTCGTCACATAAGTCGTTTGTATATTCAAGTTGCAACATCGTCCGGACTTCAGTCGTTTGATTAATGTCTTCATCAGATCGTTTTGAAATATTTATTGGAAGAGGAAACATTATGAATGTATAATGAGCGCGATAGTTATATTATGAGTTGAAACAAATCTGGATTTTTAATGAGTCACATCATTGGTAATTAACAACCATTAATACTTTACAGATTGCCGAAGTTTATTAGACATGTATTACAGATATGAATTCATTACATTATAATAAAATTATATGACATAATTATTTTATAATACAATACTTACTTATTTTTTTACATACAAAAATAGATAAG
Source organism: Sericinus montela (assembly GCA_029286605.1). Taxonomy (NCBI): domain Eukaryota; kingdom Metazoa; phylum Arthropoda; class Insecta; order Lepidoptera; family Papilionidae; genus Sericinus; species Sericinus montela. Next base: position 9,614,873 of record JAGSMR010000040.1, read on the forward strand.
GATAACTTCATATACATTGCTCTGATATCAAAGTAAGCAGCATAAGAACTTGTAATAAGAAACAACGAAGGTCTCACAAACACCCAGACCCGAGAAAATGTAGAAAAGGAGTTTTCTGCATTGACTCGGGAATCGAGCACGAGCTTCAGAGTAAGTAATTCGTTCAGAGAGGTCATTATTGCATTATCACAATGACAATTATGCTTCACTATTTCCTAAGACATTTTTTTATGTTTATACATTTACTAATACTGGGTTGGTGAGAGATTTAGTCCTTTCCCATTATGACAGGTGTTGGACCAGTCCTCTTTGTGTCCAACCTGTGTGTCCAAATTTGGTCCTATATTTTTCGAGGTACTTATCCACACCATCCATATATCGCCAACACATACACAACACACACGCGAAAAGAGGTCATGGTATTATTCTCACGTCGATACAAGATGGAGAGCATATTTCGCTGCGGTTATTTTATTTATATAAATAATTAAAAAAATATATCTTTTATTTTGTAATTAATTGTAATTCCCAATACAGGGGTAGACAGAGATATAGTCTAGACAATTAAGTACCTTAGAACCACCTTCCACCGAGGATATTTTCGAAACAACGTGACAGGTGGTGAGCCCGTCGCCGTCTTTATGTCCAAGCCAACGATATAATTCGTACATAGGTTTTTGAAAAACCCATTGGTACGAGCCTGCCAACTGGGGATCGAACTCGGGCCTATTGACTCGAAATTCCGACCACCCAACTACTCGGCTATTGTGACTTTTATTAATAATTTTAAACGCTGTTCAAAGTTAAAATTTCTTAAGGTCATTATTGCTCACACTTTAACTGTTCCACTTTGAAAGCACAAGTAAACTCTAAGTCTAAATAAAGCCAAATCAACCTCGCCAGGACACCTTGACATGGACTTTTTGTTCCTATTACTGTTGGCCATACATGGACCAGCATAGAATGTTTTAAAACGGACAAGTTAAAGTATGTTTAGAACACTGGCTTCAATGTGTTCTACATTGAAGCAAGTGTTCTAAATATAGCTTTATTGAAATAGGATTAAATAATTTGAAAAAATAAAACTAGGTGTGTATGTAAGATTTATGACATATAAATATCTTGATGTATATTCCTAATATTGGATATGACAGAGGTTTAGAAAATTAAGTCCTTTCGAATGACTTTTCACTGCCTATTAAGGACGGCGTGACAGGTGGTGAGCCTATAGCCGTATTAGCATTCAAACCATCATTATAATATACTTACAATGACATATATTACATCTTTATACTTATTTTATAGGTATGATGTAAATAACATATTAATTTAAAACACATTACAAGCATATTATTTGTACATCAGTTGGTTCGTAAAGCCCGTCCTACAGCGGTGTAAGTAGACCCCAATAATAACTGAGTAAACGCGGGGCTTTGCATAATTACTTATTTTTTTAAACATTTTATTCGCGAGAAACTCTACCGAAAAAACAAAGCGAGTACAGTTAATATTTTATGTAGAGTACGCCTCTACTTAAGTATTTAAAACATCCCGCCGAGATTGATTCAGATGTTGAAATAGTCACGACAGCCGAGTGGTTGGGTAATCGAAATTCGAGTCAAGAGACCCGAGTGCGATCATCAGATGTTATGGATTTTTTCATAAACTTATAATACGATGGCTTGGATATATAGACGGTGACAGGCTCACCACCTGTCACGTTATCCTAAAAAATTTCCACGGTGAAAGATGGGGCAAAAAGACTTATTGTAGACCTCTGTTTACTTAAGCATTGGGATGGCCTTGAAGATTTAGAATAAGAGATTAGGTTTAGTCATTTAATTTTTATTGATTAACTGCTGGAATAGGGTATGGGGAAAATATTCAGAGGAGGAGGAGGAAGAAGGGGGGAAGGTGTAATGTATATTTTGGTAAGGGTTACGAATACGCTGTATAATACATGCGAGGCTACAGGAGGTACGTTTATGGAATATTAATCAATCCCATCACTAATATCCTCTATCTGTAGCCAATGACATTTCGAAGGCTTTTAGCCTTAGTTGCTATTACAACACGGCTAAGGAAGGTATGTTTTCTTGAGTTCTTACCACGCCGAAAACCTATGAAGATAAAAACATCGAATTGTACACTAAGCATAACATAAAGATAAAGGAATTCAAAATACAAAGCATAATCACTTGTTTTTAAACCTCAATTTATTACAAATACTTAGATTGTATGCGTTATTAATAAAACTACACTTTTGGCTGACAAAACTATTAGATTTAGAGAGATTTATATTAGATTTAGATTTAGAGATTTATTTATAAATTTTCCTTGGACAACCTATGTTCTTAGTTAATGGCAAGCGATTAAATGGCTTTAGAAACAGAGGAGAGGCTTGCACTGACGAGATGAAAAGATAGTGGAGCACCTATTCCTTTGAAGTTTCATACAAATGAGAGATTTTTTTAATTGCGATATTAAAGTAAAAGAACACGGAAATAATAAACCCTCCCGGTATAATTCCAGCTAAAGAATTCTCCTACATGTTTTTGAACTTAAATTCATTAGGCAAGGTACTTTTTAATTAAGTTTTATGGCGTTTTCAAGCTAATTGCCCTCGGCTGCCATCTTGGACGAATATTATTTTTGAAATTTCTTAAAAAAAAAATTAATGTTTCTTTTTTCGTATTAAATGCTTGTGGTAATTTAAAATTTGAGGCAAGCTTTGATTTGGTAAAGAGAAGACGTTTCGGTGTCTTCAAAAATTTTAATAGGAAACTTATTCTTAACATTTGAAAGTCTACTGAGGAACATGGACTGGGATAAACATAATCGCCAAGCACGGTTTCTTGTCACCGGTCTGTTTATCTTTCGAGATTTATATCCCGCCATCTGTAGATAACTATAGCGAGTGTCAATGAACCTAGCATTAGGCTCCTCTTACGACATCCACGGGAAGAAAAATGCTATTCTTATATATTATACTCATAAGACACACGACTTAAGAAAATAAGTAGTGATAGTTAAAAAAGTCGTGAAAACCCATTCATCACGCTCCAATTGTTTTGTACCTTTTGAATACGCTGAGCTAGCATTTTAAATGAAATTATACGACACACGCATACATATATTTCGTGTTTCGGTTATAACTTTCACCCTGTTTAAATTGTGTAAAGGTTTTAAGAGAAGGAAAAGAAAGTAATAGACGTAAGTAAACTTCTTGGTTAAATAAAACAAAATAACGGCGTGTGGTCGCGTGAGATTAACCGAAAAAATATTGGTTAGTTCACGATGAAGATTAATATATCTAGGGCATATTTTTTCTCAATATTAATTTATTACAATAAACGATTTTATTCAAATCAAATCCAATAATTTATTAATGGATATAAATGACACACATTACATGTGTGGATTGCCATTTAGTTACTCTCATACCGTTACATAACGAGCTTCCTCTAACGTACATAAATTTTCAAAAAATCCATTGGTGACAGCCTACCACCTGGGAATCGAACTCGGGTCTCTTGACTCGAATTCTAATCAATCTAAACATTCGGCTATCATGACTATTAAGTATAAATTAGTAATAAATTAAGAAAATAAATAATAAAATAAGTAAGAAAATATTCGTTATTTTATTTCGCCACTACAAGTGCCAATATCGCAGTTTAAATACAGCAATATAGACAAATATATTCGTTCAGTGCCAACAAGAGTTATACTTTTAGCATTTCAAAGGAAATACCGTGCGCAGCGGTTCTACTCTTTGAGATATTTTAGCATAAGAAGAAAGGATTTTATCAATGTTATGTTCTAAGCAAAATTATTATAATTATCTAGCCCATTTTTTTTTCGCTTATTCGCCCCCAATACTGGGGTGGTTAGCAAATAGAAAAATCCAAATATGCAGCCGATAATCTAAAATAATCAGAATTGACAATATTGTATGGGAATACACTGAACCACCATCGAGAATTGTATCCACTTCGAAAGTGGGTGAAACCTTAGCTATTTCTAAATATGCATCAAGAAACGTTTCTAAAATTTAGAAAGACTATGAGAAACCATCTACCTGTACGTGTGTTTATTTTTCTTTTGTTTAACGTATATATAACTTTCTCGAACAACTTACTTAACTTCATACCTGCGAACCCGAAATCCTATTGAATAAATAATACTCTGAGAGGAAAACATTAAAGATTACAAACACAATTTGTTATGACGCGTGACGTTGATAAGTACCTGCGTTTATATGTATGTATATCAGATACCCCCCATTTCGGAACGTTGACAGCCCTACGTAACGGGCGTGAATAATTAAAGCAGACCGCCGGGCCTCATTAACTATTTGTCGCTGCGGTGTAGCTTACGAGTCGTTAGGGCTGCCGCAAGAGATACCTCGGTGTATCCCGTTACCTCACGGGAGCATCGGTTTCGGGCTAAGTTAATAAATCAATAAACTATGCAAATTTTCAACACCTGTTTTATACGTTATTTATAATTTAATAAGTTTTTTATTTATTATTTAAGATGTTTCCAAGGAGTTTTAATAGTATACTTTACCTAGAGAGTGTAATTTAAATAAAACAGCAGGTTAATTAAAAAAATTGGTTACTTTCCCGCCATTCCCAACACAATGTAGACAGAGGAGTAGACAATTAAATAATTTCGACCACACCTACCTAACCTAAAATATTTTTTTCGACAACAGATGGCGAGCCTGTAGAAAATTAGTTATCGATAATATTTCAACAAAGAAAAAATTATTAAACTCTGTTTCAAGTATAGAATTAAATAACACCGCAGCAGCCTCAAACTTGAATTCCCCCCTTCTCTCTAACGGGATTTTAACAAAATCTGAGGGCAAGATCACATAACCCACTAAGCTATCATGTAGGCTACAGATATTTACTTACCGTGTGTAACGGAGTTAGAATCTGCCACCCTTTTTGTCCGCTAACGTCGACAACAATTGAATACTGAAATGGCGATGGCGGGACAGCCATTTCGATATATACCAGAGTAAAATTAGGCATGCTGGTGATGGGGAGCGTCAACACTAAACACTGGTTTCAAGGTGTCGCCATCTCGAGGTCCCGGGTTCGACCCCGGACGGGTCAATGTAGAAAAACCAGTTTTTCTTGGGTTGTGTTGGTTGGGGTCATTTTCTTGGGTCTGGGTGTTTGTGGTGCTTTCGTTGTTTCCGATTCCCATACCACAAGTGCTTTAGCATCTTAAATTGTGATCGGAGCAATGTATGTGATGTTGTCCCTATGTATTTATTTATTATTATTATTATTATAAACATATGTTTTATACTCGAGTAATGTAATGTAAAGAAAGTAATATAAAGAAGAAAAAAAGCTGGAGCACGTAAATCAACGTCAGGGAATTCGTACGTTTTTGCAATTTATTTCATATTTGCCGACGGAAATGTAATTATTCGGTAAGCGAAGGTTGCAGATTTAGATTTTAGTAGGCAGCATTACAGATTTTTTTATATAAATCTATGCGTATAATAATATGAAAGCCTGCTGGAGGAAACATTTTGAAATAAGCTGTTCCTTTTACACTCTTTCGGTTTATGTTTTGGTTTCTTTGTTTTTTTCTTTAATATTGTGTAAACATGAATAGCAAAGTAAATAAAGTGTATCCTGCCAGTTACATCCCGAATGAAATATTAGATGAGTGTATTTTTTATTTTTTTCGTTATATTATCTAAAAATGAACACATTTCTTTTGAATGAAAAAGGTCTTTCCCATTCTTTTTTTTTAACATTTTATAAATATAACTTACTGAAAAATATTTTCATCTCATTCCTCCTTATTCTGGATACAAATCGTGTGTCATTTTAGTGTACAAGCTAACTTTACTATATCATTACATACATATATTCACGTATCATCACGCGCAGACCCAGACAGGGAGAGAACAGTGTGCCTAGTGTCACGATCCTTTACATACCACTTTCGCACCTTTCGAAGTCATCATTTTGTTCATACATACTCGTCGACGTATCCGAGTATTCCTGACCCGAGGAGGGTTTCCAAGCACTTGGCTCACATGGCCTTAAAGTTAGTCTCAGCCTACCTTAACACCTTTTAATGTTAAGTTTCTCGCTATTTCTAAATCATTCGGTCTTCACTCATTTGCTCAACGTGCCCAAACCATCGGAGCAAATGTAATAATATTGCAGGCTATTAAATTACACATTAATTAAGTTAGCTAGTATATTACGTTAGTAGCAATACGTTAGTAGTTAGCGTATCTATATATTAAGTTACCAATTAGACAAGATGTGTCCATCGATTGTAATACACGTCAAGACGCATTAGCATCTGTTATTTATGGTACAAGCTATGATAGAAATAATGGCAGGCGACCTATTGATTTATTGAGAGATGACATCACGACTGACGTGAACACATTGCAAGGTGATTTATACCCGCATTCTGTGCTGAAAATCGATCTCAGTTTACTAAAAACCATTCACAACCCGATAGCCTAGTTGATAGAGGCACTGCCTTCGAAGGTAAGGGTTGCGGATTCGAATCCCGCTAGGTGCAAACATTTGTGTTTCGAATGTTTGTACGAATCACATATGTTAGAGTTGTTACACGAGTCATATCATCCTGATTTTTAAGTTATACACGTGGGAGTTGGTAATTATTAGGTTTCCATTTATGGTACGCATGTGAACCCGTAGGTGGAAACGCGTACTATATATTCACACCATTCCCAATACCAGGGTAGACAGAGGTTTATAACGATTTCTTGTATTTACGCGAATACTTCACATTCAAAATAAAACGATTTTCGGATTTTATCGCGTTTTTAATTACTTTTTACTAACCATTTTTATTTTTATTTCCCGACGTATCGGATGCTTTACAGCAATCGTGGTCACGGGGTGACTGACGTGACCACGGTTGCTGTAATGTAAAGCTAAAAATCGTTTTATTTTAGACAGAGGTTTACACAATTCGACCTACCTTTCATAAAAGACATTTCTGGCTCTATCTGACAGGTGGTGATCCCGTCGCGTAGTGCCAAGATCGTCGTCTTTACGTCCAAGCCAACGATATAAATCTTAAATGAGTTTTGAAAGATCCAGTTGGTCCAAACCTACCACCTGGAGATATAAACCGGGTCTCTTGACTCGAATTTCGATTACCCTACCACTATGCTATCGTGACCCTTAAAATTAATAGAATAAATAGATAATTGTTACATTAGACTATGTTAGAATTAACGCAGAACTAGTATTTAAATTTTAGTATACTCCAAACGTTACTTCATAGTAACCTAACTTCGACGTTCACGAATTCCACGCTGCAATAAATTATAGTGCAAACTACTGTAAATTAACACGAACCCATTATAAAGACTTGGCTATAGTGGATTAATGGATCTTATATAAAAGACATATAATTCGCCATTAAACATTATTATACCCCTTGTATTTCAATTGTTACATTTGAAGTTTTGTGTTTTAATTTCACAGACCTGACCTATTTCGAATATGGCAACGTTTTCCGTTTAGTTCAGATCATATCGTGATAAATAATACTTCCATTTATAAGAAAATAAATGGTAATTAAAATGAAAATTCGTCATCTTCAGGGTAGGAAATAAATGATTGATTGTAGATAAAAAACATCTTTACGTAATTCTCAATACTGGAGAAGCAGAGGTCTAGACGATTACATCTTTTCGTTCCACCTTTTATCGAAGATATTTTTTGGGACAACGTGACAAGTGATGAGGCTGACGCCGTTATTCAAAAAAACCTATTGCCACGAGCGTGCCGCTTGGGGATCAAACTCGGATCTCTTGACTCGAATTCCGATTAACTAATCACTCGGCTATGGTATTGTTAAAAATAATTATACATAACCATAAAATAGTCATCATCAATTGTATTATTGTGTAAATTGTGTAATATTCTCAATATAAAAAAATCGTAATACTATTTTCTCATTTATTTTTTCAATAGTTCGTGTATTAATTAAATCTATTTAATAGTTTTGTAAAATAATTCATGTTCATCATTTAATGATAAAGCAACCAACTTTGTTGACATAATTGATTTTAAGGAGGCACGACGCCTCGCATCTTAAATATCAATGCACATCATTGGTCCTCTTCCCTTCGGTATTATGATTTTCAAGATCGCTAACTTGCCATTTGTTCTTACGAGGCGTTTCTCTCAGTGACTGCCATTTATTTTTTCAAGGCGTTTGTCTTAGTCGCCTCTTACGACACCCACGGGAAGGAATATTCTATTGCTGCCACCGTATGGCAAAAAATCAACAATGCGTGAAATCAATAAATGAGAAACTTAAGTATCTTTATGCGTACCATAGATAAATAAGTTGAGGCTGGTATTACCACAAAGAACGCTGCAAGAAAACCTATTCACATGTACTCGGACTTCAAGAGCTTTCACTATTGTTACTATCGCAGTATTTCGCCAATGAATGAGAGGGACAAAAAGCGGTAGAGTGTGTACTGCTTCGTGGGATAGGAAGCGAGAACTGTCCGTCGATATTTTAGGGTTACTGCCTGGTTGCATTTTGCATAAAAATTTTCAGAATTGTTCAAACGTTTTAAAAATATCATATAGAAATTTTTAAACGGAAATGGCTTGGTTTATAAAAAAATATTTTCACGCCATTACAGGGGTAGACAGAGGTCTAGACAATTATGTCCATTCGACAAACCTTCAACCGAAGACATTTTTTGGGTCTTCGTGAAAGGTGATCAGACCATCGCCGTCTCTATGTCAACAACAAAAGACAACGATGCAAATCGTAAATAAGTTTTGAAAATACTCATTGGTACGAGCCTAGGGATTTGAACTCGGGTCTGTTGACTCGAATTCCAATTGCCTAACCACTCGGTTATCGGAAGTTTAGTTTAGAAAAAGAAATACCACACGAATAATAGTTTAGAACTATTTTTATATGATTATTATAGTGTCCTTTCACATCACATTCTTATATATTGTGACTCATCAACTATAATCTCCTAAATATCTTCCGTGGACGGAGGGTCGAAGGGACTAAATTGTCTAGACTAGACCTCTGTCTCACCTGTATCGGGAATTGCGTGAAGATATTGTTTTTTTATCAACTATTATCAGATTTTGTTTCGGGCAAGCCCTATGTTTGTGGGTCTGTCGCTATAGTTACTGCATAGTCACGTACTCCCCACTTCCGGTTGCATCATACACCACTATACAAACAATCAATTGGCTGTGTTTATGTTTTAAATAGATTACACGTATAGGAAAGATTTGCTCGAACATCTGAAATTTACCTTGTGTTTGATTTATTTATATATTCACGCAAACATATGTGTTATATACATGATAGTGTTATGTGTGCCTGTGAAATCTGTTTATTCCTGAAAATCTAAAGCCAAAGGAATCTGGATTTACCGTTTAAAAAAACATAGTTTGGTGAAACTGCGCGTCAAAAATGTTGGACGTTTTTGAAAGACATACAAATCGGAAATTATAATTTAGTCTTAGTCTTACAAACTTAATCTAAAGCTTCATGGTACAAAAATATCAAACGTAAGAAGTAAAGTACCTTCACACATTTCCAATTTAGAGGTAGACAGAGCTCAAGACACTTTTAGTCCTTTCGACCAACCTTCCACCGAAGACATTTTTTGAGACAACAGGTGACATGTGGTGAGTGTGTCACCGTGTACGAAGTTAAGAAAAAAATGGACAGGACATTGAGATGGCGATGGGCTTACCACCTGTCACGTTGTCCCAAAAATATCTTCGGTGGAAGGTGGGTCGATACGGACTTAATTGTCTAGACTAGAACTCTGTCTACCCCTGTATTGGGAATTGCGTGAAGATATACGAAGTTAAGGTTAATTATAATTCGTTATTTTGCTATCGTACGTGTCTCCAACATTGAACGCGTCGCGCAAGTATGTATTGAACAATCGATGAATCATTCGCTTGGTTATTTTGTGGGACAGGATTGTTGCCATTGTGGTCGCTCTTTACAATACCCGTGATATTAACATTTGCGTAAACATCATTATGTAGACTATAATTAGTTAACGTAGGTATAAATTGTCTTTTAAACTTAAATACCCCTTAGTACCGATATTTATACAAACAAACGTCCGTAAAATTCCATTACACTACATAGGTCTTTCCAGTTAAGAAGGGTTTTGTAATAAAACTAAATATTATTTACGTTTTACAGTCCATCAGACTTCAGTATAAATGTATTTAAACTCCAGCGCATAACTCAACAAACTTACAACAATTTTATTTCTATTTGCAATTCTGTTTGTAATTATTTACAAAATAGTTAATCATATCGTATATATTTATCTGTAAAAAAATCAGGTGCATAATTATGATAATTTGTCACAACATCGATTAATAATAATTTGTCTTAAGAATTTTGAAACAGAAAATAATGGCTAAGATGAAACAATATAAACAAACATTGTGCATCCTCTTATAACTTGAATGTTTCTATAAGCTTTTAAAAGAAATAAATAAATAATAAAATAAATAAATACATATCTTCACGCAATTCCCAATACTGGGGTAGACAGAGGTCTAGTCTAGAGAAAGTTTCAAAGAAATCCTTTGATATTTAATTCGATTTATGTCAAGATAGACGAGCAAATACATATTTGCTACAATACTAACTCAAAAAATAGTACGAATGAAACAAGACCAATAAAACACCTGCGCATATCTGCGCGCGCAACAATATGGCGGGGCTACGTCATCGTGCGGGCTGCGCACGCGCCGAGGGATGTCAAACCGGAAAACCTGGTGTTTTATAATGAGGACCAAGCGGACGTCGCGCAGCCGTTGCTTATGTATGGAAGGGACCTGTTGACTGGTGGATTTTTTTTTAAATGTATCATTGAATTTATTGACGATTCGCAATACCACAACAATCCAAGGTCAGATGCCATAAGAAGGCTTGCACGCCCGCGATATATCACCCTCCAACACCTTGTATCTTTGAAAGAAAAATGTATTTTGTATGTATTTACTCGTATGTATGGCATAGTACAGGTCTTTTTGCTCATTGCGACACGACTCGTATAACAATGTTAAAAAAAATCGGTATTATTTTTATATATTGTCTATAGTGTGTTTTATTTCGTCTTTCAGTTTAATTTCGTCTATCAGTTTGTTAATTTTTATTTAATTTATTAATGTTCGTAATAATTTTTTATTTAATTTATTAATGTTCGTGGTGTATTGTGTGCGATAAATGTTTCTTTATTTCTTTTCTTTCTTATAGGTTAAGATATAAGCATTGGCTACATAGGGTCTAGGTTTTATGGACTCGTACGTGGTTTCTAATTGGGATTTGACCAATGTGTGCGATGTCCTTTTCAATGTATGTATGAATGTACGTCATATATGTGTCAGCGTAAGAACTCACTACATTCCTGTATGCGGATGCATCAATAGGCAACTAAAGGAAACACTTTAAAAATGGTATTGGCTATCGAGAGTTGGAGGAATAACTAATCTCGTAAAAAATCAAACCTAAATTCAGCAGACCGATCGAGGGCAGCTGTGAGGAGTGAAATGATAGACACAATACCCAATCTTCTTATCAAGCTTGGCGTTTATGACAAACCCTTCCTTTCGGGTCAGGCCTATGTCCTGCAGTGTACTTTCACACACCCAGAACAGTTACTACAAAAGTACTAAACTCAAATACTTCGAACACCAATCGAGATGATCACTCAATCTTCACACTCAATTTATATTGTTTCATATCATCTTGCAATTTTCCTTTTAGGGTAAATAGTAATAGAGATCTACTCACTTTTCGATACACCAAAGCTTATCATGAGACAACATGACTGGTGGTGAGTCTATCGTCGGTTTAATATCCTGGCTACAGGTGCAGTATACTTACAAACATACCCAAATAGATAAATATTTTACTAAATTAATGTAATAAAATAATAAGAGAAATTATCAAAAAGCCTGACCAAATTTAGTATACACGTGGAAGGTTATATAAAATATTGTGTATATTGAGTATTGAATGTAATTTCTAGATAGCAACGACAATCACCGGAGAGAACAGACTTAATACAATCACGTTCTTCCCATGTTTACGAAAACGCACATCTACAAAACCTATTTCCATTCAAATTCGTGTAGTCATCAACGTAAACGGGAAAATTGTGTTGTTGTTTCCGTCTAGGGACCGGAAAATCCCAGGAGCCGTGTTGATACTAACGGGCAAATGAATCGAAAATGAATAAAGTTGACGAGCGCTCGATAAGTTTTTGTGTCGGCTGTATAATATTGAATGTTCCAATGACAAATATTGGCATATGTCTATACATCTACTATATAAATAAAGTTTAAGTGTCTGTTTGCAATTCCAAATTAACAGCTTATCACTAAATGCGTGTTAGTCACGATAGCCGTGTGGTTGGGTGATTGGAATTCGAATCAAGAGATCAGAGTTCGATCCTCAGGTGGCAGGCTCGCCCTAATAGGTTTTTTCAAAAAACCTATGTACGATTCATATCGTTGGCTTGGACATAAAGATGGCAACGGGCTCACCATCTATGACGTTGTCCTAAAAATATCTACGGTGAAAAGTGGGTCGAAAGGACTTAATTGTCTAGACCTCTATCTACACCATAGTTTCTTTTCTATCTACACCTACATTGTGAATATCTGTCTACTCTAAAAGCAATGTGATTTCTAAAAAAACGAACAAACAGAAAAAACTATCCAACAACATTCTGTTTCGCTTAAACGATACAGTCTCAGTAACAATAAATCTGTAACAATTTAACAAGCAAGCGCATAGAAAACATTCAGAAGGCAGCAAGGCGAGGCGGTGCTGAGGCCGCCTTGTGCTGGTTAGAACCGGTCTAAGTCTCTCCCAACCTGCTACTTGACCTAATCTAAATTCGCTTTGTGCTGCAAGAGCATAATTACCATCAAGTTACGTACGTTAACTTAATGCTAACAAGGGCCTCGAATGCTTTTGTAGTTTTACAGGAAAAAGGATTATGTTTGTTGGTATTGTCGCTATATGTGAGGATGCACAAATATATAAATACATACATAGATAACAACATCTCATATGTTGCTCTGATCCTAAAGTAAACAGGTTAAGCACTTGTAATATGGAATCAGAAAAATTTTCTGGGGTGTTTGTGGGAAAAAACACCCTAAAAAATTGAGAAAGTGTTTTCTACATTGATCCGATTGGGTCCCGAGACCTCAGAGCTGGCGATACTATGAAAACCGGTGTGTTGCCACTCGTCCAAAGAAGTTGTATATAGTCGATAAATACAATAAGATATATATAGAAAAGCTCTATAATAAAGTATAGGTAAGGTATGCTCGATAAGGTACTCTTTCAACATAAGTCTATCAACAAATTAAAAAAAAATCTTCACGCCATTCACAATACAGGGGTAGACAGAGGTCTCGACTATTAAGTCTTTCGACCCATCTTCCATCAAAGATATTTTTGTGGCAGGTGGTGAGCCCTTCGCCGCCTTTATGTTCAAGGCAACGATATGAGTCGTACATAGGGTTTTTGAAAAAAAAAACCATTCGGTACAAGCCAGGGGATCGAACTCGGCTATCGTGACTTTTCTTCATTTATACACATTTTTTATTACAACATATTTTTTTCTTATAAATATCGAGAACACAAAGACAAGAAGGAGCGCTTTGAAAATAATTTCGATTTCATGCAGCAAATCCGTGAGCCTTCACGGTCCCAGAAGTCCCTTTCAGTCGTGTCAAATATAAACAGGAAATATCTGTGCAGGAGTAAGAGCTTAAGTATTTAATTAATTAATTAAGTATTTAACAAGTATTAATTAAGTATTTTTGTATTATTGTAGCCCTTGAGAAGCTTAAAAATATACCACAGCCCCGAAAGAGAGTGCACTTTAAATTTAGAATGAGGTAATTTCATAAATATTTAAGTCACTATAGCTACTGCTTAAGTATTTTTTTTAATAAATTATTAGAACTAGAAGGGACTGGGATTTTGTATGAATAAGTGATTTAAATGAATATCTTTTAAAACAATACGTCCAGATTATATGCTTTAAATCTAATGTTAAAAATCAATAAAAATACATTACAGGGGTGAAGATAAATAAATAAATATCTTCACGCAATTCCCAATACAGGGGTAGACAGAGGTCTAGTCTAGACAATGAAGTCCCTTAGACCCAAAGGTGAAGATGACACCATTAAGTCTAAAGCATAAAGGTATAATATTCTCTGATAGACAATTTAACATTGATATTTCCAACACAATTTACTTCAAACTTATTGCCTACAAAACAATGGAACTTTTTACTTCCTACAGGAACTTTGAGATTGGTCAGACAATACAACTCAAAACCTCTCAAATATCCACGGAATAAGTTGTGTTTCTTTTATAAATGATCCTATTCATTTACACCCACCCTCGAGAGCTCGAACTTCTCCGTAATTCCGATCCATTAGCGCGATATCCCGCAAGATTATAAACGTCTTAACAGCTATCACCAATCAATCTTGGAATTATCTATTTCACAAAGCGACAAGCGTACGAGATATGTCTACATAAAAATAGTATAAAAATATTACATTTTTAATGCAAATTTAATTACTGTTAATGAGATTCTTACAGGCTCCACGTTATCCTTAATAGGATTCGGTGAAAGGTAGCCCGAAAAGGCTTAATTATTTTCTATATTCTATATAATCTATCAAACCCTAGTGTTGGAAGAAAGCGTGAAGATGCGAATAAAAACAAGTCAACGACAATTAGCGATTGCAGTACTGTTTACCTCCATATGTCGATAGACAATGATATTTTAAGGCTTTTTACCTTAGTTACGTCACGACACTCACTGAGACGGGGTGGTGAATTTCTTACGCTGACGCCACACGGGGCAGAAAGGGATTCTACGAATTCGGCAGTAAGGGAATAGAAATGAATTTAGGTGAATATGATAATATGACGACCTCCGTCGACGAGAAACGTATTCACCAGTTTTCAAGGTGTCGCCAGCTCTGAGGTTCGATTCCCAGTCGGGCCAATGTAGAAAACACTTTTTCTAAAGTTTCTCTGATCTGGGAGTTTGTCGTACCTTCGCTGTATTTAATTCCATATTACAAGTGCTTAAGCTGCTTACTTTAGAATCAGACCAATGTGTGCGATGTTGTCCCCATCTATGTAGCTATGTATTTATATATTTATGTATTTATTTAACATGTTAGCAACATGACTTTAAATTCCTTGTATTTATAGTAATATCTCAGTACGATATAGTACTTACTCGGTCTCAGATGATGGTCTCAGTGTTGACTATAAGCATGTCACGTTACTACCATGAGTTGCTCTTTGAAGTACAGCTATGAGAAAAGTTAAAAGTGACCGTGACAAGTTTGGAAGTAAGTTCTTTATTTTTTTCTTTTTAAATAAATAAATACATATATAGATAGGGACAACATCACATACATTGCTCTGTTCCCAATAAAAGATGCTAAAGCACTTGAGGTATGGAAATCGGAAATAACGAAGGCACCACCAACTCCCAGACCCGAGGAAATGTAGAAAAAGTGGTTTTTCTACATTGACCCGACTAGGAATCGAACCCGGGACCTCGATATGGCGACACTTTGAAAACCATTGTTAATGCCACTCGTCCACGGAGGTCGTCACGGTGGTCAGGAGTTTATATTAAAAGATCAAAAAAATGTACGTTAAAGGTAAATAGACAAATGATATCGCCAAATAAACACGACAAGGTCTGCTTTGCAGAATGTGCTCGGTAACAAACAATTTTGAAAGTGTGGCCAGTGAAATGTCAACGGAGTTGGTAAAATGAGCATTCAAGGCTTTTGTGAGCTTTCAACGGCGTGTAAGAGGTTTCTCTTGACCCTTATAAGAATTGTTGTGTGGTACAAAATATGAGGGATAGTTACATAAATAAATAAAACGAAAATGTACATAATACAACAAAAGATAAGGTTAATGTTTAGACTAGTAGATAAGTAATTATATATCTATAAATAAATAAATATCTTAACGCAATCCCCAATACAGGGGTAGACAGAGGTCTAATCTAGACAATTAAGTTCCTTCGACCCACCTTCCACCGAAGATATTTTCGGGACAAAGTACAGCCCGTCGCCGTATTTATGTTCAAGCCAACAATATAGATCGTACGTAAGTTTTTAGAAACACCTATTGGTACGAGCCTGCCACCTGGGTATCGAACTCAGGTCTCTTAACTCGAATTCCGATCACGCAACCACTCGGCTATCGTGACTTATCACAAAAATTACAGTACATTCATCAAAATAATTATGCAGTGTTGAAGTTAAGGATTTCTTGTATTTACGCGAATACTACACATTTTAAATAAAACGATTTTCGGATTTTATCGCGTTTTTAATTTGTTTTTACAAACTGTTTTTATTTTCCGACGTCTGAAACGTTCTACGGCATCCGTGGTCACGAGGGGACCCCCCGTGTGTAAAAACTAATTAAAATCGTGCTAAAATCCGAAAATCGTGTTATTTGAAGTGTTGAAGTTTTTATGACCATGAATAGAAATCACGTCGTGACTTCACAACCACTAACGAACAACAGAGCATCGACTAGTTTCAGCAATTCGTACAGATATCTAAAAAACCTTTTAACATGGACCACTCGCACTGCGTTGAGGCCGGGGTATATCTGACCGTGGAATGAGGACATCCGCCGGTCACATTACATAACGGAGGATTACAGGCCCTTTCAACCATAGGCCTGTAGCTATTTTCGGACGTGGTGTTTTTGTTAAAAACACCATACTCGTGCAAAAGGTGTATTATTGCAGAGGCTATAGTGATTTAACATACATACATACATACATATAATCACGCCTCTTTCCCGTAGGGGTAGGCAGAGACCACTTCTTTCCACTGGCTACGATCCGTAAGGAAACAAGTATGTAAAAACTTGTTTCGCTTCGTCCACTTTCATTATTCCCTTCATACATTCTCTTCGATTCAGGGTACTCTTGACCTGGCCTTTTTTCAGGACGTCCCTGATTTGGTCTTGAAACGTCCGCCTAGGTCTTCCCTTTCCTACACTTCCATTCACACTCGCCTTATATGCTTTTTTCGTCAATCGTTCTTCATTCATTCTCTCGACATGGCCAAACCATCTCAGCATACCTTTCTCAATTTTAGTCACTACATCTTCTTTCAGACCACAACGTTTCCTTATTTCACCATTCCTTATCCAGTCGCTCAGTTTAACTCCTAACATACTTCTTAATGCTCTCATCTCAACTGCATTTACTCTGCTTTCATGTCTCTTCTGCCATACCCAACTTTCACTTCCGTACATGAGTGTCGGAACCAAAACTCCTCTATGCACAGCCAAACGAGCCTTGTTAGACACCATCCGACTGCTCATAAAGGAGTGCAAAGCTCCATTCACCATGTTTCCTGCATTCACTCTTCTTTCAATATCACTCTCACACTTTCCATCTCTTGTGAACTTTGAACCCAGATACACAAACTCATTCACCTGTTCAATTTGTTCATCTCCAATCACTATATTGCAGTCTGTCATGACCTCATCTCTTTCAAACACCATTACTTTCGTCTTCTTTACATTCATCTTCATCCCCTTTCTAACAAAAGCTTCACTCATAGCAGTTACAATCTCCTGCAACTCCTCGGCTGAAGACGCAAGTAATACTTGATCATCAGCATAGAGAAAACATTTGACGAGTAACTCATTCATTCTCAACCCACTTTCATTCTCTTTTAAATCTGTCAAGCAATTGTACATAAACAGATTAAACAGCCACGGTGACGCTACACATCCCTGTCTAACACCTTTTCGATATTAAACCATTCAGTGTATGCCCCGTTTATCCTTACACAAGCACAGGAATCCCTATAAAGAGATTGCAATGCTCGTATGAGGATACTTCTGACACCTTTCACGGACAATGCTGACCACAATTAATTCCTCACCACTCTATCATGGGCCTTTTCTTAATCCACGAACGTGCAATAGACCTTCTGGTTTTTAGCCAGACACTTTTCGGCTATGCACCGCAAGGAAAAGACCTGATCCATACACCCCATTCCCTTTCTAAATCCCGCTTGTGCATCCCATACTTTTTCGTCCGTTTCATTCACAACCATTTCAATCAACACTTTCGCATACAATTTACCGACGACGCTGAGAAAGCTTATACCGCGGTAATTTACGCAGTCCTGCCGTGACCTTTTTCCCTTATATAATGGCACGATTACGGCTTTGCACCAATCTCCCGGTACTTGTTCATTTTGCCAGCACAAATTGAAAAGGCGGTACAGCTGACTAGCCACTAAGCCCTGTCCAGTCCTCAGCATCTCGACGGTAATCCTATCATATCCGGCAGCCTTACCAAATCTCATACTTTTCAACGCTTTTACTATTTCATCCACGCTTATCTCACTGTCATCAACATTTATATTAACCATGGAAGGTGCCGGGTGTTGTACCTGCACTTCCTCTCTTTCAAATAAACATTCAAAATACTCTTTCCATCTCTTTAACACATATTCTTCTCCTTTTATAATGCTCCCATCTTGACTCCTAATTGTATTCAGCTCCGAGGTAGAGGTTTTTCCTCTGGCTGTATTGACGGATTTCCAGAAAAACTTGATGTTTGACTGGAAATCTTCAGTAAGCCTCCTATCAAAATCATCCTTTTGTTCTTCTTTCTTTCTAGTCACAACATCTTTCGCAGGTGATTTGAATCTTTTATACTTCTTTCTCGCTTCCTTTATCTCACACGTCGCCTTTTGAAGTTTTTGGTTAGCTTTTGTTGCTAACCAATCCAACCACGCTTTCTTCTTTTCTTGCACAGCCTTTTGTACATCTTTATCCATCCAAACATTATACTTCTTTCTTCCTTTCCTTCGTTTAGCTACTCCGCATACCTCAACAGGCATTACAGGCCCTTTCAACCATAGGCCTGTACCTATTTTCGGACGTGGTTTTTCTGTTAAAAACACCATACTCGTGCAAAAGGTGTATTATTGCAGAGGCTATA
The DNA here is from genome assembly GCA_029286605.1 of Sericinus montela. Taxonomy (NCBI): domain Eukaryota; kingdom Metazoa; phylum Arthropoda; class Insecta; order Lepidoptera; family Papilionidae; genus Sericinus; species Sericinus montela. The sequence continues at coordinate 9,633,990 of JAGSMR010000040.1, forward strand.
GTGATTTTACAGAAATTATAATGGATTATAGGTATATTTCCCGATATTGGCATGGACAGAGGCCTAAGCCATCGGCCTAAGCCTGGCTATCGGGTCGTACGTCATACTTTCCAGCAATAAGAAACAGTAAAGAAATGGGCGTGCTTTTATTTATCTATCTTTTTCTGTTTAAGTATATAAGAGAGTTAAATAAAAAAAAGTGATTGTGTTTAATACATAGATAAATAATAAATACCCAAAGTAAATAGCAAAAGCACGTGTGTAATGCAATCAGAAACAACGAAGGTACCACAAACTCACACCCGAGACAATGTAGAAAAAGTGCTTTTCTAAATGATCCGTCCGAGAATCGTACCCGGGCCCTCAGACACCTTGAAAGCAGCTGCATACGCCACTCGACCACGGAGATTGTCAAATATTATTTATATAATTTCGCAAAGACACATCTGGAAACCAAAATTAAATTGTTTCTCGCTATCAGGAGCCATTGTGCAAAACGTAAAAGGTCCCCAAGAATGAATGTCAGGACAAATTCAATTACGCGACGAAATCGACTACTTTTTGTATTGAGAGACGACGGGAAGCTGGGATTGACGGCGAGATAATTATATGAAAATCGAGAGCACTCCGCGATATGTGGCTTTGTGAGAAATTAGGTTATTTATTTGACATTTATGTTAATTTCCCTTGAGATTCGATTTGAGTAGGGGCGAATTCGAAATTTAAAAGTTAGTAAGACCCGATAGACTAGTTGGTGATACTGCATTCGAAGCTGAGTTGCGGGATCGAGCCCATATATATATATATATATATATATATATATATATATATATATATATATATATATATATATATATATATATATATATATATATATATATATATATATATATATATATATATATATATATATATATATATATATATATCATCACAGATAGCCGAGTGGTTGCCTGGTCAAAATTTCGAGTCAAGAGACCCGAGTTCGATGCCCAGGTGGCGGGCTCGTACCAATGGGTTTTACAACTTATGTACGAATTGTATCGTTGGCCAAGCCAACATATAGGCGGCGACGGGCTCATCACCTGTCACGTTGTCCCACCCAAAAATATCTTCGGTGGAAGAAGGGTCAAAGGGACTTGTCTAGACTAGACCTCTGTCTACCCCTGTATTCGGAATTGCGTGAAGATATTTATTTATTTATTTTTTGTCAATATATATCTATGTAAGCACATAGTACTGTTGGCTTGGATATTAAGACATAGGTTGACCACATGTCATGTTGACCCAAATAGGCTTGGATGAGAAGTGAGTTGAAAGGAATTTATTGTCAAGACCTATGTCTATCCCAGTATTGATAATGGCGTAGATATAAACATTGTTGGAACAGTTTTACGACGTAATGCTATATACATACGTAAAGTCACTATGTCCTAACTAACGACCTCTAACGTTTAATGTTGCCTCTAAGATATGCTAATAAGTAAAGTTAAACAATGTAGGTACATAACGTAAGGCTTTGTTAATGAATTCCTAAATAAGACATGTTCTTTCACATTTACAGGCACGAAATATAGAAACTTTTTATCTATGCCATATGTTGTAAATGCATCTAGCGGGATACACACCAGGGGTATGCTGCGAAGCTGCTGCTTCGAAGCTTCGGTTGCGGGTTCGAGTCCCGCTAATAGCAAACATCTTTATGATGATATTTGTACCGAATTAATTGTTGTGTTTTATGGGTATGGATGAATATGATTACATATGTATGTAATTACATTGTACATTAAGACGTTTTTCCAAAATAAGCTTTGGTGAATCGGGTGCCAAAAGGATTTGGTTATCTAGACTTCTGTCTACTCAGAGTTGTGGGAAATGCTTGAAGATGAAAAAATATATATTTGTAAAGATAATCGCCACACTCACTTATCCTATATGTAATTAACAATTACAAATATTCAGTAACAAATAGAAAATGAATATGTTCTATAGACAATACATGTATCTATCTAGAGCAGACTCAAGGGATTAAATACTGTACATTCGCCTTAACGCTGCAAAGCTTTTGCCTTTAAAGCTCTTCTGAGTGTATTTAAATGGGAAGGTAGATTTTGAAGTAAGGAATTGTCGACCTCCGTGGACGAGTGGCGTAAACACCGGTTTTCAAGGTGTCGCCATCCTGAGCTCCCGGGTTCGATTCCTGGTCGGATCAATGTAGAAAAACCACTTTTTCTATATTTTCTTGGGTCTGCGTGTTCGTGGTGCCTTGGTTGTTTCCGATTACCATACCACAAGTGCTTTAGCATCTTAAATTGGGATCGGAGCGATGTATGTGATGTTGTCATGTCATGTATTTATTTATGTATTTATATATGTGAAGTAAAATGAAATCCCATAGTACAGTTAGCACAGCTATGCAGCAGTGTTACAATTCGGTTACTCAAAACATATTCCCATTACCCCACTACAGGAAGCTTCGTATAAAACTTTCTAGTAACTTTTACTTCGCCCATCATCTTTCACAACAAACAACCGGAGCAAGTTTAAACTTTATTCGGATACTTTCTTCCCGCGAGATTAATATTAAAGCACTTTAGTTTACTACAAAGAAAAGTATTTTTATTTATTCATGACATCGTAAGGTAGAACGTAAGTTTTCATTTAAAATCGCCAAATTTTCTTTCAAAACAATAGTTTTTAGATAAACCTCTTTGCTAAACAAAAAACAGGCAATTCGAAAATCTATAAGATGGCTGCTTCATTTAAAAATCACCAAATTTTCTTTCAAAACAATAGTTTTTTGACAAACCTCTTTGCTAAACAAAAAACAGGCAATTCGAAACTCTATAAAATGACTGCTTATAAAAGTAAAAAAAATCATGGAGGCTGTTCGTAAGTAGAGATGGCGGTATGTAATCTCTAACATCTTATTTACGATAGTGCCTAGTAATAAAATTTTTCATGGCTGGCTCGGCGCGCGGTTACTATCTTCGGTAGTCTAGAAAAACAGAATTTAAAGGAGTTGGGAAACTGTATGTCAGGATATTGGAATCTATGGGGAAAAAAGTTAATTGAAAAATGAGAAAGAGAAAGAAATTCGTGGACCAAATACAGCACGAAGATAAATGAAATAAACAAAACAAACAATTAGGAAAGCTTTCGAAAAATTTCTTCGATACGAGACTTCCTCCTGGGTATCAAACTCCAGTCTCATTATTCGAATACCAATCATACAACCACTCGGATATCGTCGTTTCTACGGAAAAACAACAAAGAAATCTCTGTTTTGCATTGTCCATTTTTTTGTATTGCTGTTGTTCGTAACTTTGTGAAACTGTGTCAGCAGTATGTATCAAAACATATTTTGTCGGAATAAAAATTATCTTACGCTGTTCCCCAAGTTTCTAGCTACCGCCATGGATTATTTCATCGTAATCACTTTAAAGGTTTAGCTGTGGAAATGTAACAGACAGACAGTATATTACTCCGAATCATTACTCGGTTTTGTTGATTTATATATAAAAAAGCATATATTAATCCAGATTATACATGGCATTTATAGCAAAGAACAATGATTACAATGAAAATTTTGTGAAATCTATTCAAGCATATTGTTGGAATAGAAATAGAGTAGATAATACAACTTGAGGGCCCTAGGGTCCTAGAACGCAGTGCGGTCTTGAACTCCTCGAATTTACATAATGTCAAGAGCTAAATTTACATAACATAATGAAGAAGACACTGTATTATTTTGTTGTTCGCTCTTAAACATTTTTGTAAATATAGTACACACATACAGACAGGATAGACAAACATGGGATACATCACATACATTGCTCTGTTACAATAGTAAGCTCAAGCATTTGTGTTATGGAATTAGAAACAACAGAGGTACCACAAACACCTATACCCGAGACAAAGTAGAAAAAAACTTTTCTACATTTACCCGACCGGGAATCGAAGTCATCACTCCCGACACCATGAAAACAGCTAACAGTATATAGTAAACTTTGTTATTTACAGGAAAGTAAGTATAAAAAATTGAACTTTACATTAAAAGATGACGTGGAGTTTTATTTCTCAAGCATTTACTGTAAATAAAGAAAAACTTCGACCCGCCGACGATATTTTCGCCGACATTTCGGAGATAACGGTCCGAGAGGGGCCGATATTTTGAAGGAGGTTGGCATTGAAAGGGGTCGGAGTTTATACCCCGAATAAATTCAGTACCGGCTTACAGACTTTTATTACATTGCGTTGACGGTTTTCAAACGTATTCGAATCTGAAATAAGTGCGGAGGTAAACAAATGTCATTTGAACCTGTGTGATATTTGAAATTGTAAAATGTTAATCTTTAATTGAAGTAATACGAAATATATTATATATTTCGTACTAAACTTTTTCTGTAGGAGCCAGATTGACCTTTTTTAAATTGTTTTTTTAATTGTTATTTCTTCACTTATTATACAGGGGTAGACAGAGGTCTAGATAATTCAGTCCTTTCGACCCACATGTCATCGGAGCTTATTTTGGGTCCACGTGGTGAGCCTGTCATCGCCTTTATCTCCGTTTCGAAAAGACTTATTGGTACGAGTCAACCTCCTGGGATCGAATTCGGGTCTCTTGACTCGAATTCCGATCTCCCAACGACTCGGCTATCGTGGTTGACATTTGGTGGTGAAAATAGAGTAGAGGATGAATAAATCTTTATTATTATGCTTTGGTTACGCAAAAATATGTAATGATAACTAACTAAATGAATGAATGATGAAATTCATAACTAACTAAACAATTTATTGTGCTTTAGTTAGTTATGTATTTCATCACAATTTTCAATGTTTTTAACGGAACTGCATCTTAAACGCTCCATATTCACGTGACTATCATGACGTCACATTTCATACAAATGGTTACTTTTAAAACAGTCAATTACCATATGGTGAACTTGATAAACCAGAAGGATAAGATTAATTTTACTGTATCTATCTTTGTTTATATGTTTTACGAATACCATAGTTCTTAAAAATCACCCGGAAAGAGTTCCATAAAAAATCAATTTGATTTTTGTTAATGTATATTTAAACTCATTTATCTCATAATTAAAAATAAATATTTTTAATTAAATTTTAGTAATAGAGTAATCTACAAAAATACTTCATCCAGTGGTTATACAGATTATATTAGTGTGCCGAGTGGTTGGGTGGTTGGGTGGTCGAGAAATTATAAATATCTTCACGCATTTCCCAGCGCGGGGGTAGGCAGAGGTCTAGTCTAGACAATTTAGTCACTTTGACCCACCTTCCACCGAAGATATTTGTCGGTACAAAGTGACAGGTGGTGAGACTATCGCCGTCTTTATATCCAAGCCAACGAAATAAATTCAAACCACAACAAAACTTTCGGATCGAACTCGGGGTCTCTAGAATCGAATTCCGTTGTAATACTTTAGATTTGACATATGACGTCATAACCTTCATGACCCATATAGAACATACACAATGTCACACTAGGTTGATCCCCTCTCCACCCTTAACGTGTGACGTATTTAAAGATGGCCAATCAGTTAATTCGTTCACATGAAACTCTGTTCATATTACCACAGATTAGGTAATGGTTACTATGTAATAGTACTTGGAATGCAAATGAGTTAAAAGATCTCTCTGTATTGATGACACAAATTAATAATTAATAATAATTTGAGCTAATTGATGCAATTAACTGTTGGTAAATAACGTACAGTAAATTAAATGCAAATTGAAAATAATAACCAGAAGACCCGAGAGCTTAGTAAGTAATGTCCCTGTCTTCGAAGTTAAGGGCTGCGGGATTGAATCCCGCTAGTGGTTAACAAGGTTAGTCACATCATGGCGTACTTGTAGAGGTTACTATTTGTTGTTACTATTTGATTCACAATTTCATTAAATTTTGACTACGTACTCTTTGTTTTTAGTGTCAAGTTACATTATAAAAATTGACATTTTTGAAATGTTTGGGGATGGAATATAAGCTAATAATCCAGCTGATAGTAAGTGGCTACTACAAGCTGTAGACACCTGTAAACCAAACTTTACAGATGCTCGATTCCCATTTAAAAGTAAACAGAAAGACAAAAGCCAGATTATAAATGTCGCAATGTTGGACTTAGACCTAATGAGGACAACCAGCCATGCAACTACAGTGGATTTCTAGAAATCTTTATATTTACAGATGTACATCTTTCCTCATGATTTTTTCCTTCACCACCGAGAATATGTTAAGTCTGTCATTGGAGGTCGACCGTAATATAAAATTGTTGAGCAACAACCGTTTTTACAAACGTGTACTCTTCTGTTTTACCTTAAGCAAATTATTTTAATGAAAACAGAAAACGTGAGATGATTACTAACATTAAGTTAATGCAACGCCCTTCTGTCTTTCAAATTCAACAGACTTGTTTTTGTTTTGTTACATTAAAATAAAAAGGATATGAACAACATCACATATATTGCTCTGATCCCAAAATAAGTAGCTAAAGCACTTGTGTTATGGAAACCGAAATAGCGAAAGTACCACAAACACCCAGACCCGAGAAAGTGTAGAAAATGTGATTTTCTACATTGACCCGTCCGGAAATCGAACCTACAACCTCAGGGCAGTTAACGCCAAGGAAATCGTTATGTACACCACTTGACCACTGAGGTCGAATGGCGCCAACACAGGTTGTTTTCACAAGAGTATGGTGAAACAAGCAAAAGGCATAACAGATGGGTTAATGACTACATATATACAATACTACTATTTGTCAGCAGGAATGGGAGTGGTATTGACCCACATGACTCCATGGGACAGAAGGAGTCACCTCATCACAAAACTCTATCCTATTACAAATAAATAATTTATTTGTTCGCTTCTAAATTCCATAACTTTAAGACAATGTTTATTTCTGTACTTTATCTTACAAATAATAGCAGATATAAATTATATTTACGACTCTTCGTTTGTAATATTTAATACTTTGTAAAACATTTTGCTTTGTATATTTAACAGGGCAATGAAAATCTCTGTCTACGAGGAAAATTTTCGGTATTGAAGAAAGATTTCTGTTTCACATTTTAGTTAACATACATCCGAATAATGTATTAAATATAAATAAATAAATAAATATCTTCACGCAATTCCCAATACAGGGGTAGACAGAGGTCAAGTCTAGACAATTAAGTCCCTTTGAAGCATATGAAGATTCAAAAATGAAAATCAAGCTAAGTACCAACAAAGAAAAGTGCTTTAACGATGAACTTTAATGATGGTTGTAATAAATCTGAATAATAAAAATAAATATAAATATCTTCACGCAATTCCCAATACAGGGGTAGACAGGGGTCAAGTCTAGACAATTGAGTCCCTTTGACCCACCTTCCACCGAAGAACAACGAAGGGACAACGTGAAAGGTGGTCGCCCGTCGCCGCCTTCATGTCCAAGCCAACGATGAAATTAGTACATAAGTTTTTTTTGAAAAACTCATTGGTACTGCCACCTGGGGATCGAACTCAGGTCTCTCGACTCGAAATTCCGACCACCCAACAACTCGGCTATCGTGACTTTAATAATGTATTAGAAATTATATTTCTGCTAAACATAATTAATTTACAGCAAAGGCAGCAATAAATTTGTCATACTTTGCGTACACGAAGATGATAATTATTGTTAGAAATAGGATTGAAATAGTTTTGAAATAGATTAGAAATGTATGGTAAAAAAATGCATTGTAATTCAGACGTATTATATTTTGCTTAAATGAGAACTGTTATAATTAAATTAAAGAGAAATTTAAAAAAATCGACTGACACCGGCGGAATTGCTGACATCTCTGTCACTGCAAGACAGAAATCGACGGTTCGAATGCCATCTGAGCCGATTGATTTTTTTTTAATTTCTCTTAAATTTAATTACAAGAAGTTTAGTATAACTCATATACTTTAAAAATCAATACAATTTCTCAATGGAACATTATCCCTTCGAACCCAAAAATCACCCCAGACCGATATATCATTATTTGAAAGATCTCACAACAGGTACAATTGACTTACGTAATTCAATGATGACCCAATATGGGTACGAGTACTTTTAGAATAATTTAATGCCCCAACAAATAGAACAGAGAAATCGATGCTGGTCCGTGACTACTAAGCCGTGTATTATTCCATTAACTCTGCATCGGTTTACGGGTTAAGATGTTACGGGTGCTAGATGTTAAGCGAGACTCCATATGTACGTGAATATATAAAGCTTTCAATATTGCATGCGGAAAATGCAATGTTATATTTATTTTATATACACTAGCTACATACTCTTTTTTATATGGAAAAGGGAGGCAAACGAGCAGGTGGCTCACGTGATGGTAAGTGATTACCGCCGCCCATGAACACCCGCAATACCAGAGGCATAGCAGATGCGTTGCCGGCCTTAGTCCCCCAATTCTGGGGAAGGGGGGCGTGTGGGCCTCCGGTTACCTGCACTCACCAGACGAAACGCAGAAGTTTGTTAGACTTCTACTTCACGCCGGTATTCTGTGAGGTCGTGGTACTTTTCAGGTCGAGTCGGCCCATTCTTGCAACAACAAAAGCCGATGTGTAGCTCTACCACTGTTAAAAACTCGCGCACGTTACTAAGAATCTTTCACGCCGTTATAGCAACTTAATCCTGATATTTCTGTTCATTAAAAATAATTTTAAGACTGCATGAATTCTATTTTCGAATATAGTCACACAAAGTCACCGCTAGAGCGATTATGGAATAAAATTAATAGCTTCGAAGAACGTAATAGCAAAATTCAGAAGCATAAACGACGCGACGGTTCAACGAACTCTTTATTGGGCCCCGAAGCCATTTAAGATTATAGGAGGCCAGAGATAAAATTTGATAGTAGTCTAACTTTAATAAATTATTTAGAAAGTTTTAAATTTGAACATAATCGTAAGAAATGAAAAAAAAAAAAACAATAATAATTTGTTTCGAAATCAACATTTCATAAAATCACCTTTATTTTAATTGTATTCTAAATAATACTCATGGTTTCACTCTTATGGACTAGAAACAGTTCCAGAGACGGTAGTGAAATTATTTGTTTCAGTGATTAGCCAGAACAAACTGACAGACAGGCAGACAATAATTTGTAAAAAAATGTAATGTTGCTGTATGTATCATGTATATTCATATGCATGTAGTAAAAACGGTTATTTCAATGTTACAAACAGACACTCAAAATTTATTTAAATGTATAGATTTTTAAGATTAGATAATTCGAATTATAGATCTAAAGAGCTAAGTAGATTAGGTTACATTCCTCTCGAGATCTTCAAACGAGCTGTAATTTTCGTACGAAACGGCCGTACTTACATACGATACTCGTACTTAGGTCTTAAAAACCCAAGGGTTTTCACTTTCATATGAGGAATAAAATCACGACAGCCAAGTAGTTGCATGATCGGAATTCGAGTCGGACCCGAGTTTGATCCCTAGATGGTAGGCTCGTACTAGTTTGTGACCTCTTTTCAATCAATTTTCATTTTAGAAATAGTGTTGTTGTGCCATTAACAGAAGCTCTAATACTTTTATTTCCTAGCTTGCTAATCTATTATAGGAACAAGATTTTGTTTTTCGGTGAACAATATGTCGAGAGATGAGATCGGTCGAGACACCATGACAGAGTTGTCTCCTCCCTCTGATACGTGACGAGGTGTAACTTACGTCAAGTGTATAATTATAATGAGCCATAAAAACTATACGGATATATTACAAGTATGTAAAATACATTATTTACTCCTGTCGACGACCCGATAGTCAAGTTTGTAGTGCTACTGCCTTCGAAGTTAAGGGTTGCAGTTTACAATCCCGATAAGAGCAAAAATTTCTGTGATTGAAGTTATTGAAGAAGAAAGTTTGAAGTCACAATAGCCGATTGGTTCGGTGATCGGAATTCGGGTGAAGAGACCCGATTTCAACCCTCAAGTGGTAGTCTCGTACCAATGAGTTTTTATTAAAACGTATGTACTATTTTTATCGTTGGCTTGGACATTGAGACGGCGACGGGCTCACCATCGGTCACAAATGGTATATATCTTCACGCAATTCCCGATACAGGAGTAGACAGAGGTCAAGTCTAGAAAATTAAGTCCCTTTGACCCACTTTCCACCAAAGATATTTTCGGGACAACGTGAAAGGTGGTGAGCCCGTCGCCGTCTTTATGTCCAAGCCAACGATATAATTCGTACATAAGTTTTTGAAAAACCCATTGGTACGAGCCTGCCACCTGGGGATCGAACTCGGGTCTCTTAACTCGAAATTATGACCACCCAACACCTCGGCTATCGTGACTTTTTAATTGAATAAAACTACATTTTCACAGAAACGCCGTGACACGAATGCCGTAAACATTTATGGCATGCCAATTGATGCCAACCTTTCACTTGGAGTACTTAAACGCTGCCTTAAATGAAGGTTACGATAGTGAATGCCCATCTTGCGTCGAGATTCAAGCGAAAGTTTAACTTATTCAAATAAGTCACGATAGCCGAGTGTTTGGTTGATCGGAATTCGTGTTGAGAGACCCGATTTCAACCCTCAAGTGGTAGTCTCGTACCAATGAGTTTTTATTAAAACGTATGTACTATTTTTATCGTTGACTTGAACATAAATATGGGAAAAGGCTCACCTCCTCTCACGTTGTCTCAAAAAAATGTCTTCAGAGGATGGTGGGTCGAAAGAACTTCAGTGTCGAAACCTCTTTTCACTCCAGTATTGGGAATATAGAGATAATAAGACTCTGTGTTGGCAACAAAAAACTATGCGTAAATCATCGACAATCGATACCGATTTTGATTTTTAGGTGCGCGCTAGCATCTAAATAATTTTCATTTACATAATGTTCTAGTAGAGTTGTTATTGAAAAAATTACTTCGCAACCCTCCGCATGCAAATATAAAAAGGTATATGTTACCTGGTCCGAAGAGAAGAAGAGCACCACCCTCCCTCCCACAGTTGCATGCACTAATTCCACTGCATGCACCACTACCACCACTACACTCAAACCAGGTAACATATACCACCACCGAAAACGCGACACGTGTTTCGCTACGATGAGCGACCGCAGAGTCACTCTGCGGTCGCTCATCGTAGAGTCTACTCGCTTGAGAATGCCTTGTTTTGAGGCGAAACACGTGTCGCGTTTTCGGTGGTGGTATATGTTACCTGGTTTGAGTGTAGTGGTGGTGGTGCATACAGTGGAATTAGTGCATGCATCTGTGAGAGGGAGGGTGGTGCTCTTATTCTCTTCGGACCAGGTAACATATACCTTTTTATATTTGCATGCGGAGTGTTGCGAAGTAATTTTTTCAATAACAACTTTACAATGAATTTCCGCAAAGTAACACCTGAGTCAATTAAGTTCTAGTAGAGTTAAATAACGATGTCGCATGGGAATAAGAAGCCAACGTAGGTACCAGAAAAGTCCCGTAGTTTCCTATACATAAAAATAAAATATCTTCATGCCATTTCTAAAATGGGCGTAGACCTAGAAAATTATAACCTTTCAACGCACCTTTCGCCGAAAAGATGATTTCTGTCAATGTGACTGGTGGTGAGCCTGTCGCCGTCTTTATGTCCAAGCCAACGATAAAAATCAAGCAAACTGGCCAAGCCTGCCACCTAGGGATCGAACTTTTGTCATTTGACCCGAATTCCGATCACCCAAACACACGGCCATGCCTCGTGACTATATTAAAGACTTGTTATGTAAACAGTTTGTGTCATTACATTAACAAATAAAAAATGACGCGCGCGAAATCGCATAAAGGTGCTACTGACACAGTAAACAAATGTAATAAGTGTAAACATGTAAGATCTTGTTTACAAAACAGCAAGCGCACTAACCTAGTGAGTTTGACATACATTATTAAATACAGTATTGATGGGAAAGAGAAAACCGGTAAAGCTGTTTAATTTTTTTGTTACAAAAAGAAGAAAAGAGGTCTAGATTTTTTTTTATTTTAATTATGTATGACATAATCGAGACCGTATGTAGGTGGGAACAAAGCCGAGCAGAATTTAAAAAAAAATACGTTCAATCACAGTCTAACACAGATACAACACACAACACGTAAAAAAAAATAAAATAATACAGATGATATAAAAAATTAATAATGTTAATTAAAATCCGCGATAAGACCGCGAGATGGACTGCACTCAATAAAAATCCCGAGTTAGAAAGTTTAATGAACAGAAAGATGAATTATTAATTAAAATATTAAAGAAAATATTAAATTTGATAAAATTTTGTAATTTTAAAGTACCCAATTTGGTTTTACTCTCAAAATATGATTTATTTGTAGAGAATAAAGTCTCAGATATGATTTATGAAAAAAAAAGTAAAGAAGAAAACCGTATAGATAAATCTGCGAATGAAATTACGGACGGTATGCGAATGTCACACGGAATTATTAAGAAATTTTTGTGACACATCGGAAAAGCCTACTAAAAGATTTATTAATATATTACTAAAGATACTAAATTAATAAAAGTAAAATTCATTCAAAAATAATACTAAATTGTGTAAAAGAATCAACGCTAACTAACTACAGTAAAACTGTATTCAATTGAGCTGAATAATATTAGGAATGGTTATGAAGCTGGTCTCAGTTTGTGTAAATCTTTATGTACACGACAACCGTGTAAATCGTACATAGCTTTTGAAAAAAAAATATCATTCATACGAGCCTACCAAGTGGAGATCGAACTCGGGTCCCTTGACTCAAGTTCCTATCAACCAACCACTCGAAACAGTGTCGTAATTACATTTTTAAAATTATAAAATAATATACTTCGGCATCGTTTGGTTTAACCGTAAAAATAAGTAAACAGTCTACCCAGAGCTTGCCTTATACACGATAGTAGATGCATCAAAACGAAGGCGGAGCTGTTTATTATTTTAACACAGATAAAACAGAACCAATTTTAAATTTAGAACATGCGCGGCTATAATCTATGCAAATCTATTTCATCTACGTAAACTTAAGACCTTACTTCATAGGATCTACGTAAACTTTGTACTTGACACACGGCTAATATAACTAGTCTTACATATATTAAGACTATACTAGACACAAACATTTTGTAGAACATACTAAATTTTCTCGAAGGTTAAAAGTAACCGTACAACAATACCAAACCAACCTACCTAGATAATAACTAAACATAACATAAATACATACATACATAGACAGGGAGTGTAAAAGAAAAAAAAAGAGACAACCTCCGTGGACGAGTGGCATAAACACCGGTTTTCAAGGTGTCGCTATGTCGAGGTCCCGGGTTCGATTCCCGGTCGGGTCAATGTAGGAATACCACTTTATCTACATATTCTCGGATCTGGTTATTTCTGATGCCGTCGTTGTGTCCGATTACCATACCACAAGTGCTTTAGCATCTTAAATTGGGATCGGAGCAATGTATGTGATGTCCCTATCTATATGTGAATATGTATGTTTTTACGCAGACCATGTAATAAGATATTTTATATACTATTATTATTGTGCACCTTTCACGGTCTTAGAGCATACCTCCTTCGCTTCTTTCTTTCAAATTCATCAAATTGAAAAAAAAAAGAAATCTAGTTTAATACATTGATTAATTATAAATACATAGATAGGGATAACATCACATACCTTGCTCTGATCCCAAAGTAAGCACCTAACGCACTTGTGTTATGGAATCTAATACAACGAAGCTTCCGCAAACGCCATGACCAGAGGCAACGTACAAAAAGTTTTTTTTAACGACTCAACCGGGAATTTAACCCGGTATCTCAGAGCTCGCGACACTATGGAGACGAAGTACATACCAGTCGTCCACGGAGATTGTATAAACTTAAATAGATAGTTTAGTTATAGTAACATCCATGACTTCAGTATAAACAATCATATTTGTCACAAAAGTGTTTGCCTCTAGTGGAACTCAAACCCGCAACCCCTAGCTTCGAAGGTATTGTCAATACAAACTGAGCTATCGAGTAATTGTTGATGTTGTATGATAATTAAAAAATGACAATCCATGTAACCTATGTAATTACAAATAAATAATTGTAAATCCAAAGCTCACCTCATAATAAGAAAAAGACAACAATATTTTTTATTTAACTGTTTTTAGCTATCCAGCCAGTTTCTAGTAATGGCTTTTTGTATGAAACTTTTAATTTATCGACATTAAATGGAGTCGATAATGATTTAAACCGATATTGACATTTATAAGAAAAATTATCGAAAAAAGTATTGAATAATTTTCCAATTTCGATGTAATTTTTACCATTGTTTTTTAGAGATTAGAGCAGGGTATGGTCGGACACGCTGCCCATTTTAACATAATATAAATAAAAAAATACATACAAAGTTAGGGATAACACAGAGTATATACAATACTCTGATCCGAAAGTAAGTAACATAAAAACTGGTATTATAGAATCAGAATAAACGGGCATACCACAAACCGACAGACCCGAGAAACTGGCGACACCACGCAAAATGGTCTTCACGCCACTCGTCTACGGAGGTTGTCAAAAATATATATATATAACAACTTTAGTGATGCCAGTTGTTTCCAAAAGCTTACTACTTAACCACCACGGCTCTTGCGAAATTATGACACTCAATTTCATGTTCACGACGCTGATAATTTTTGGAGAATGGAAAAAATTATAGGTAATTTAAAAAAGTTTTGAAGTAGCATATCATATTAACTTAGAATTGTTATAAAAAGAAAATAATACATTAATTTATAATCAACAAACAGTCACGTTGATTGGACCGGATATTTATATACAAATCACGTCTAATATAAAAATATAATAACACAATAATTGACGAATAAGCCTCGTCACGAAATTGTTGGTAAACATTTGCTCATTCACACATAACATGAATGACATACTTAGCATAAACCATTCGTCAATTCCAAAATAAAAACGCCACTTTATCGAGTTTATGACCAACAAAACAAAACACAACACTGTCACAAATTGGAGCCAAAATTGACACTTAACTTTTTTTGAACAACGCACGGCAACACGCGGCAAAGGCACACGGCGTACTGCCGCTATGACGAGTTCAGTTCTTTAGCCAACCGGCTCTAGCCCGTAGCCTAGTTCTTTTCATTGTCTGAGAGAGCGGAAGGTGATATGCCCGATACTTTTCGTATAAAAATCTGGAATGCATTCTGTAATACTTGCACCGTGGACTTTTGACACTATTATATACGAAAAAGGTATTTGTATAGGGTTATAAAATGTATGCTTTTAGAAAATAATTATAAAACATAGACGTTTGAATGTTCCGTAAGAATGATAGCTTTTTTATTATTTTCTAAGTTTCACGACAATGAATATGCATAAAAAGTATCTTCTCGCTATTACCAACACTGGGGTAGGCAGAGGTCTAGACAATTAATTCCTTTCGTCCCACCTTTCACAAAAGAAATTTTTATTTGGAAATCAGTATCTAAGGAATGGAAATATTTTTATGCCAGGCTTGCTCTAAGTACAGTTATTGTTTACTGATATGTTATCCACGAATTAGTAATTTTTGTACTATTCCTGATACATGAAAGTTTCTGCACGAAATTTACGTTTCCATGTTCCATTAATTCGAAGATTTAACTGAAGTACTTTTGTGAATATTATGTCTACTGTGTTTTGTAAGTTCTTCTGTCTGTTACAGTTCTGTGTATGATAATCATTAACATAAATAATATATATATATATATATATATATATATATATATATATATATATATATATATATATATATATATATATATATATATATATATATATATATATATATATATATATATATATATTTACACACACATAACATTAACATAGCTTTGTCTAAATATCAGTTCTTATTGGGAACGCACCTCAACATGAATATTCGATTACGTCAATCGTATATAAATTACCGATTCATTGCTAATGATACCATATTGAGGCAATTATACGTAGTTACATACATTTTGCGTCCTTAATGTGACGATAAAATACAATTATACGTAAATATGCATATTTAGTTAAAAATAGATCACGACAGCCGAGTGTTTGTGTGAATTCGAGTCCTGAGGCCACAGTTCGATCCCCAGGAGTCTCTTACAAATGAGTTTTTTTTTTCAAAACTTATGCACGTATATATCTTTGGTTTGGAAATAAAAGACAGCGACATGCGAATCTCTGTCTAACCCAGTATTGAAAATAACGTGAAAATTGTTTTTATACAAGTTAACTGCCCGATACCCTAATTGATAGTTTTTCTGCCTATGAAGCTAATTGTCACGGGTTTGAGCCCCGCTAGGGGCAAAAAACATGAATGTTTGTACGCGACACATGTATGTATGACTACCTTTCTATATAAATACATGTCTATGACACTTTAAAATTTATTGTTATATATGTGATGTCAATTAATTATTTTTGGATCATTGTCATATGTGACATTTGTATTCCAAAATTTATGTATGAATTTAGTTTAAATAATTTACGGTTTATGACTGTCAGATATTAATACTATTGTTATGTAATACTACTATGATAATGACATTTATAAATAAAATGTTTGTAAAATCAAATTTTATTTTTTATTTATTGTCCTTTTTTTATTTCTCTTTGATGTTAGATGTATGTATCTAATTATGTAACTAATTATTTCGCCCATTCTGCCGTGATTTTGCTGTGCCGTACAGGGTCCACATTGTTACTTGTACTCATGCAAGAACATATTATATACATGTGGAAAGTAAAATACCCACTGCTCGTGGGTGTCGTAAGAGGCGACTAAGGGAAACAAACTTGAATATCGTTATGGCAACCGATAGATGGCGAGATAACCATCTCTAAATATAGCAGACCAAAATTATCAGACTAAGATGGCCAGTAGCGTCTGAGGTGCGAGTGGTCTGGTACGGCAATCGCCAATCCGCTTGCCAAGCGTGGCAATTTTAACAAATCCTACCTGTGGAGAGGCCTATGTCCTTCAGTGGACTTTAACAGGCAATTATGTACGAATGTATGTATGTATGTATGTATGTATGTAAGTATGTTGTAACGTCTGATTGGACACTAGGCGATGGACTCTCCTGTGTAATTATATAAACTATAGATGTAGGAAAGATGCCATTCGCCAAGCTACCGTATTAAAATAAAATGAAAGAAAATCAATTACAGCATTTACAGAAATTAAAACTTTTTCATAACTTGTATAAAAAGAACCATTAATGTCGCGTTTCCTCAGTTCTATTGAAGATTTTTTCAAGGCGGAAACTTCGAGATTGTATTGCTGAAGTAAACTCTTCTAAGTGACAGAAAAGATTGAATCAAAGCAAGAAAATCCTAATTAATATTATAAAAGCGAAAGTTCGTTTGTTTATTACGCTTTTACGCCTAAATCGATAGTAAAAATTATTTCACCAAAGAAAATAGGCTGTATTTTCAATGGGAGATCTCTTCAAAATTCCAATGTAACGCAAGGAATCAAACATAACTTATAAAAGTCAAATAATGTTTTGTTGTGTGTATAAAATAAAGTTAACTACGGAGATACTTTTAATACTTAAAATTTAACGAAGTTCCAATAAGTAAATGTCTCCGATATTTTCAGCTGATTTTTCAAAATTTTTCTTTCATTGAATAACACTTGCATGTGTCATTTCGCAGAGACACGTCTCAGTGCATAAATTAAATTGGTCTTCGCTATCATGATTGTTCTCCAAATCGATCGATTCCCGGATCGAACTTAGGACCACCGAGCTGTCCACTATTAAAAATGATGTATACGCCACTCGTCCATGGAGGTTGTGAACGTTCAAATAATGTAACATACTAATACACTCGATATAAAATCAATCTAGCACACCCAATGATTTAATCAAACCTTGCAATATAGCGCGACTACATATCCAATGAATTGATCGAATTGGATACAAACAGGGGAAATCTATTCGAAAGCCGAGAGAACAAGGAACACTTATTGACAATTGTACTAAAAACCAATATTGGTTTTGGCGCTATATTGAATCTCGAAATCTTTAACAGACGCAATTATTTCAAGTGTAACAGACATCATGTCGCCTTTTAGATTAATACTGTCAATTTTAAAAGGGTTTTGGTGGCAATCAAAATATAAATATCTTCACGTAATTCCCAATACAGGGGTAGACAGAGGTCTAGTTTAGACAATTAAGTCCCTTCGACCCACCTTCCACCGAAGATATTTTCGGGACAACGTGAAAGGTGGTGAGCCCGTCGCCATCTTTATGTCCAAGCCAACAATATAATTCGTATATAAATTTTTGAAAAACCCATTGGTAGGACCCTGCTACCTGGGGATCGAACTCGGGTCTCTTGACTTATTGATCATTGATCAAATAATCAATATTAAGTCACGATAGCCGATATGAATGATTCGATCAATCGAAATCGATTCAAGAGACCTGAGAGCGTTTCCGCTATACGGCAGAGGGTACAAATCTCGCGTGTGCCAGTTGAATTTAAAAAAAACTCTTTAATTTGATAAGATAAATTACACTTGTCAAAGTCATTATTTTTAATATCTACATTGTTTCATAATTAGGTTCTTCTGACGGAGAAGAAATCGGCGAAATAAATTCCGTTAGGCATCCTCTTTTTTGTCATCGTTACATGTTTTAATACTAATAAACATTTCTTCAAGAAAAGAATTGATTAATAATAAAATTGACAAAGGAGGTTAAAATAACGACTTCTCGACCTTAAAAGACTTTACAAAAATTAATATAAATGATTTAAAATGAACGTTATTCAGTTTATTATTGTTTGCGAGATAAGTTTCTATACAGCTTTGGTTTTCTTTAGTTTTGTTGTGGCTCCGAGCCTAATGAAGTTAACAAAACAAGCAATTAGGCATTATGAATAAAATCGAGAATAAATACGAAGTCTTTACTTTTATACTAAAATAGTTTATAATTATAATTTAAAATAAAAAAAATCACATAAAATGCGCGTGTAATTTCGAAAATAGAACCAACAGCTTGGGTTTGGCTTTGGCACAAATATTCACGACGTTCCGCATTTGAAATTAATAAATTCATTTTTATTTAAATAACAAGAACAAAGGACAACATAAAATATGCACAGGTCACTGGCACGAAATAAACTCTTTTGCCGTTTGCCGAAATATAATGCTGTTTTGCATTCATTCAATATAAAATATACAGAATGAAGAAGCGTCGGACTTATTTAACATTTCATAAACACCAGTTCTTCGGACAGAGGTATGCAAATATGAGACAGTCACGGGTTTCAATGTTTGAAGTGGATAGCTTTATGCAACTTTGTTGTAAACTTACATTGTAAAATCATGTAGCCATTTTATGTGAGTACTTTTAAAAATTCAAATACATGTGCATACTTACACAAACCACGTAAATAGGATTTCTCGTCCACGATCCCCTTTCTTGGTAAAGATTTTACGTACCTGCAACAAAAAGTATATATTTAAATAAAATAAAATTTTATAGTATACAAAAGGTGAATGGTTTAACAATGTTTTTTTTCCCTCTTTTCTTTACGAATTTCCCAACACAGGGTAGGCAAAGGTCACATTTCACCGGAGGTTATTTAAGGACAACGTGACAGGCGGCGAGCTTGTCGTAGTCTTTATGTCTAAGCTTACAATGTAAATCGTAAATAAGTTTAAAAAAACTCATTAGTAAGAGACTACCTCCGGGGATCGAACTCGGATCTCTTGACACAAATTCCGATCACCCAACCTCTCGGATATCATGACTCGTGGCTTATAGTTTTATGATTAAAAATATAAATGTGAAGAATATCAGATACATTGGTCTGATCCCAAAGTAAGGAACTAGTGAACTTGTGTTATGGCATCAGAAACAATGAAGGTAGGTACCACAAATAGCCTGACCCGAGATATAGAAAAAGTGACATTGAGCCGTCCGGAAATCGAACCCGGGACCGCAGAGCTAGTGATATCTTGAAAACAGGTGTACGTCACTCGACCAAGAAGGCATGCAGTTATCATTTCTATCGTCTGCCTATTAAAAAAATGTCAAACGCTTTTGCTTCACGAACGAACAACTATTTTAGACTGTTCATTAATTATCCAATCATATTATCAATGTGGTAACGGTGTAAGAATATAAATATATAAAGAGAGATAATAAATAAAGAGGCGGCTAAGGGAAATAGCCTTGAATATCGTTATGGCAACCATGGCGGGATAACCATCTCTAAATATATGAGACCAAAATAATCAGACCAAGAAGGGCAGCAGCATCTGAGGAATGAGTGCTCTGGTACTACGATCGCCAATCCACCTGCCAAGCGTGGCGATTATGGCAAATCCTCCCTATGGGAGAGGCCTACGTCCTGCAGTGGATGGATTTATGTATGTATGTATTATCAATGCGGAATTTGCTCTGTCTGTTTGCTACATTTTCATTGACATAGACATTAATGTCATTGATTACTTACGATTTAGCTTCGAAGGCAGGGTCACTAATTTTATCGCTATCAAGTCGTCTAAGAAGAAATTAGGTTAGATTTTATAAAAACCTAACCTAATTTCCATTACCGTTCATAACCATAGATAATTTAAACTACAAACGCCTGTAGTACTGACCTGAATGACTACAATTTTGCAGTCAATAGACACCAAATTACTTCGGTCAAAGAGCACAGAAGTACGGAATTGTTTCTAATTCAAAACTCACAAAGGAGGAAGGAATCTTTTTTAGTTCAGGGATGTTGTTTTGACTATAGTTAAATAAATGTTTTAAACTAACTTATATCAAACTTACTTAAAAACCAGTATGTGTGCAACATATGATGACATTATTTTTGCACGCTGAATGCAATACAATTTTAAAATCTTCTTCTTACTATTCTATTACATGTCGGCCGGTTAAAGTCCACTGCAGGATACACTGCACATAGGCATTTCCCATAGAGAGGATTTGCCGTAATCACCACGCTAGGCAAGGGGTTTGGCGATCGCAGTATCAGACTCCTCGCATAGACGCTGCTACCGATCTTCGAACTGAAAATTTTGGTCTGATATTTTTAGAGGTGGTTATGCCGCCATCTATCGGTTGCCATAACGATGTTCAAGCCTTCGTCGCCTCTTACGACAACTACGGGAAGAAAGGGAGTGGCAATATTCTTACACCGTCACCACACGGATAATAGAATATTATTTACAGTCTGTTCTGGATAGACTGTAAATAAGAAAGAGAGGAGACTGTTAAACATAGGCTTTTACCAAAATTTCCACAAAGAACGGTCTTTTAACAATTTTATAATAACATCTCTATAATGAAGTCACGATAGCCGAGTGGCACAACACCAGGTCGGAATCGGAAGAGACCCGAGTTCGATGCCCAAGTGGCAGGCTCGTACCAATGGGTTTTTCAAAAACTTATGTACGAATTATATCGTTGGCTTGGACATAAAGACGACGACGGGTTCACCACCTGTAACGTTGTCCCGAAAATATCTTCGGTGGAAGGTGGGTCAAAGGGACTTAACTGTCTAGACTAGACCTCTGTCTATTATTTACATCTCTATAATAATGAATTCCGCGAAGTAAAGACATAGTACCTATCACAGACTAAAGAGGTATAGGGATTGGAACTTTTAGCCGTTCTGATAGAAAATTAATTACGAATATTTTATGAGTACACGATAACGAAGAATTTGGTTAATTGCAATCAAAGTTATTTGTCGACCTCGCGTGTCGATGGAGCCGACGGGCTGTTTGATTTCCCGACGAGTATTCGTTAATATTTTCTAACGGAATTACAATTATTGCTAAAGGGATTGCCTCTGGCACATTATAAAACGACGTAGAAATTTAATTACAAATTTCGAACACTATTTTTTTTGTACTCTCAATTAACTGTTCATTATTTCGTTAAAGTCACGGTAGCCGAGTAGTTGAGTGATCGGAATTTTGAGTCGAGAGACTCGAGTTCGATCCCGAGGTGGCAGGCTCGTACCAATGGGTTTTTCAAAAACATATGTACGAATTATATCGTTGGCTTGGACATAAAGACGGCGACGGGATCTCCAACTGTCACGTTGTCCCGAAAATATCATCGGTGGAAGGTAGGTCAATTGTCCTCTGTCTACTCCAGTTTTGTGAAAATGCGTTAACATAAATAGAAAAGAAAATTGTTTCTAAAAGAACAAAATTGTATGTATGTAATGTGTAGAAATAACGTATTGCACAATACAGGAAGACGAAAGTACAGATTACAGAAAGAAATACTATAGAGATAGGTGTAACAAGATCTTATCGCTTAAGGGCGATCTCTTACAGGTCCTAAGGATTAAGTTTACTATTGGACAGCAGGAGCTTGTGAATACAACACTTATATGTTAACCTTTGAGCACATCGTCTATTCTAAAAAGATCTATAATTATAACCTATAAACTAATATTTATATAAATGACGACCTCCGTGGACGTGTGACGTACGCACCGGTTTTCATGGTATCGCCATCTCAGAGGTCCCGGGTTCGATTCCCGGTCGGGTAAATGTAGAAAACACTTTTTCTACATTTTCTTGCGTATAGGTATTTGTGGTACCTTCATTGTTTCTGATTCTATACTACAAGTGCTTAAGCGCTTACAAGATTTTGAGTTTATTGAGATCGGATATGAATACGTATAAATGAAGTTAAAAATATTTTTCATTGTTATTTAATGTGAAATTTGTCTCTTTATAACTGTCAAATACAAAGGTCATTAACACCGCAACTTTTACATTAGATGTAAAAGTTGCTGTGTTAATGAGTTGTAAGAAAATGTATCTTAAGGAGTTGTAAGAAAATGTAATTTAAATTCGTGGAATAGTATATCCAGATGTTAAAGCTCAATATCAAAGTGGCCGCTTCACCTTACTCCTAAAAATTAAATACCTCTCGTTATCTTACACTAGTAACTGCTCGCGATTTCGACTGCCTGGTAATAAGTTGGAAGAAACCATCTTCAACCTAAATTAATTCATCCTTAGTACCAAGCAGGTATTAAAAGTCAGTTTATAATTGGCGGTAAATGGATTTATTGCCAAGGAATATATAGCGGTACATCCGAAACTATGGAAGAATTAAAGAATTTTGACTATTTTTAATTTGAAGTCGGTTAAAGGCACGGTATTCCCAACAATATAAGTTGATATTATGATATACATATGAGATACATCATTTTGATTGCTCTATTTGTGTAATCATAATGAAATCAGAATGAAAGGCAAAATACTGACAGGACATACAGCTACAAGATGGACTGACTAGCTGAAGGACTGAAATTGTAATAAATTCCATATGGCTGGCAACAGAAGCCGATGGAAATAAACGGTCCCTCGGAGATTAGGTTTCACTACGGCCGCGATCTTAAGGAATGAAGAAACGACTTCAGAGAGAGCTCCAAAAGTAATTGGTTGACAGACTTTTTTCTCTTTATATTTTCACGCAATTGCTCACACAGTAACTCTATGTGAGAAATTGCAACAAAGGTATAGAGAACTTGCTACTCAGAAATTTGTATGATAGCGTGCTAGGCGGTGAGCCCATCGCCGGACAAACATTCATACTTATATAAATGACGACCTCCGTGGACGTGTGACGTACGCACCGGTTTTCATGGTATCGCTATCTCAGAGGTCCCGGGTTCGATTCCCGGTCGGGTAAATGTAGAAAACACTTTTCTACATTTTCTTGCGTATAGGTATTTGTGGTACCTTCATTGTTTCTGATTCTATACTACAAGTGCTTAAGCGCTTACAAGATTTTGAGTTTATTGAGATCGGATATGAATACGTATAAATGAAGTTAAAAATATTTTTCATTGTTATTTAATGTGAAATTTGTCTCTTTATAACTGTCAAATACAAAGGTCATTAACACCGCAACTTTTACATTAGATGTAAAAGTTGCTGTGTTAATGAGTTGTAAGAAAATGTAATTTAAATTCGTGGAATAGTATATCCAGATGTTAAAGCTCAATATCAAAGTGGCCGCTTCACCTTACTCCTAAAAATTAAATACCTCTCGTTATCTTACACTAGTAACTGCTCGCGATTTCGACTGCCTGGTAATAAGTTGGAAGAAACCATCTTCAACCTAAATTAATTCATCCTTAGTACCAAGCAGGTATTAAAAGTCAGTTTATAATTGGCGGTAAATGGATTTATTGCCAAGGAATATAGCGGTACATCCGAAATGTCGGGAAATAATAACAGTTTGTTAAAACTAATTAAAAACGCGATAAAATCCGAAAATCGTTTTATTTGAGACACTTTTATTAATTAAATTAAGTACAGGCACACAAATTATTCTATGCTAAATCTCCACAAATTGTGAACTTACGAAGTCGAAATGACCAAACCGCCCAACTATTTACATAACAAACAATAACAAAACAGTTACTACGTAAGTCGTCACATTGAATGAGGCTTCGCATAATTTTCAACGGCTTTGTGCTTTGTAAACTTAGATTAGAATTAATCCGGATTTATGAATAGCAAACTAAGTAAATACCTTCGTTAAGATTACTTAAGTTGGATAAATAAAACATTCCCAATACGGGGGTAGACATAGGTCTAGTCTAGACATTTAAATTCCTTCGACCGAAGATATTTTCGGGACAACGTGACAGGTGCGCCTTTGGATCGAACTCGGGTCTGTCGACTCGAAATTCCGACCACCTAACTACTTGGCTATCGTGAATATTATTATATAAATATAATAATGATATGAATGAATGAATATGATGACGTATGGGGAGGTGGTGAGCTCGCCATCAGTTACGTTATCCCAAATAAATTTCATTTGAAAGGTGGGTCGAAAGAACTTAATTGTTTGGATCTCTGTCTACTCCAGTTTTGTGAAAATGCGTTAACATAAATAGAAAAGAAAATTGTTTCTAAAAGAACAAAATTGTATGTATGTAATGTGTAGAAATAACGTATTGCACAATACAGGAAGACGAAAGTACAGATTACAGAAAGAAATACTATAGAGATAGGTGTAACAAGATCTTATCGCTTAAGGGCGATCTCTTACAGGTCCTAAGGATTAAGTTTACTATTGGACAGCAGGAGCTTGTGAATACAACACTTATATGTTAACCTTTGAGCACATCGTCTATTCTAAAAAGATCTATAATTATAACCTATAAACTAATATTTATATAAATGACGACCTCCGTGGACGTGTGACGTACGCACCGGTTTTCATGGTATCGCCATCTCAGAGGTCCCGGGTTCGATTCCCGGTCGGGTAAATGTAGAAAACACTTTTTTCTACATTTTCTTGCGTATAGGTATTTGTGGTACCTTCATTGTTTCTGATTCTATACTACAAGTGCTTAAGCGCTTACAAGATTTTGAGTTTATTGAGATCGGATATGAATACGTATAAATGAAGTTAAAAATATTTTTCATTGTTATTTAATGTGAAATTTGTCTCTTTATAACTGTCAAATACAAAGGTCATTAACACCGCAACTTTTACATTAGATGTAAAAGTTGCTGTGTTAATGAGTTGTAAGAAAATGTATCTTAAGGAGTTGTAAGAAAATGTAATTTAAATTCGTGGAATAGTATATCCAGATGTTAAAGCTCAATATCAAAGTGGCCGCTTCACCTTACTCCTAAAAATTAAATACCTCTCGTTATCTTACACTAGTAACTGCTCGCGATTTCGACTGCCTGGTAATAAGTTGGAAGAAACCATCTTCAACCTAAATTAATTCATCCTTAGTACCAAGCAGGTATTAAAAGTCAGTTTATAATTGGCGGTAAATGGATTTATTGCCAAGGAATATATAGCGGTACATCCGAAACTATGGAAGAATTAAAGAATTTTTGACTATTTTTAATTTGAAGTCGGTTAAAGGCACGGTATTCCCAACAATATAAGTTGATATTATGATATACATATGAGATACATCATTTTGATTGCTCTATTTGTGTAATCATAATGAAATCAGAATGAAAGGCAAAATACTGACAGGACATACAGCTACAAGATGGACTGACTAGCTGAAGGACTGAAATTGTAATAAATTCCATATGGCTGGCAACAGAAGCCGATGGAAATAAACGGTCCCTCAGAGATTAGGTTTTCACTACGGCCGCGATCTTAAGGAATGAAGAAACGACTTCAGAGAGAGAGCTCCAAAAGTAATTGGTTGACAGACTTTTTTTTCTCTTTTATATTTTCACGCAATTGCTCACACAGTAACTCTATGTGAGAAATTGCAACAAAGGTATAGAGAACTTGCCACCGAAATTTGTATGGGATAGCGTGCTAGGCGGTGAGCCCATCGCCGGACAAACATTCATACTTATATAAATAATTCCCGCAATTCCCAATAGAGAGGTAGACAGAGGTCTAGTCTAGATAATTAAGTTCCTTTGACCCATCTTCCACCGAACATATTTTCTGGACAACGCGACAGGTGGTGAGCCCGTCGCCGTCTTTATGCCCAAGCAAACGATATAATTCGTACATAAGTTTTTTAAAAGCCATTGGTACGAGCCGGCCACCTGGGAATCGAACTCGGGTCTCTTGACTCGAAATTCCGACCACTCAAACACTCGGCTATCGTGACTTCTACTTACTTAAATAATAACAGAAGAATAAATTCAAATTCACTTTTACTAATTCCACAATTTCTTTTCATCAAATACTTGACCGGTTTCGCGCTTATGGCATTATAAGAGAAGAACATTCCATAAGCCAAGTTTCTTACTTTTCTTCATAATAGAAAGGAAACGATAAAACTAAAACCAGCACATGTAAAGTCTTCAGCCTTAGAGTATCTCATGTTACAAGTATTTGCAATCATAGCTGCTCTTGACAAATAGAAAGACGATCGCAGGACCAGACACAAATAATACAAATAAAGATAAAAAAATATCTTCACACCATTCCCAATACAGGGGTAGACAGAGGTCTAGACAATTAAGTCGTTTTGACCCATCTTCCACCGAACATAGTTTTTAGGAAAACGAGAAAGGTGGTTGGTCCGTCGCCGTCTCAATGTCCAAGCCAACGAAATGATTCGGTCAGAAGTTTTTGAAAAACCCATTGGTCGACTCGAAATTCCGACTACCCTACAACGTGGGGATCTCGCACTCGGCTATCGTGACTTTTTTAAACATATTACATATATAGATAGATACATATATAGATAGGAACATCATCATATACATTGCTCCGATCCAATGTAAGACGCTAAAGCACTTAAGGTATGGGTATCGGAAGCAACGAAGGCACCACAAACACCCAGACCCGAGAAAATGTAGAAAAAGTGGTTTTTCTACGTTGACCCGCCTGGGAGTCGAACCCGGGACCTCAAGATGGCGATACTTTAAAAACCGGTGTTTACGACACCCGTCCACGGAGGTAGTTATATCACACCTTACACGTGGTTTCCCGTAATCGGTCTGTTTATTTTGAAGTAATATTATACGTGATGAGAGAGAGAGAGAGAGAAGAAAAATTTGTATACTCTTTTTAACAAATTGCCGACACGAAGGAAGATTCTAATACTAACTTGGACACTGAGACAGCGACAGGCTCACCACCTCTCACGTTGTCCCAAAAAGCTCCGATAAAATATTACTCGAAGATACTAAATTGTCAATATCTCTGACTAGCCTACTAATGCGTGAAATTAGTGAAGATAAACATTACCCCAAAACCAAAGTAGTGAACTCGAATAGTAAAAAAAATATAATCACGCAATATGAATCGACATTGGTTTTGAAAAAACCCATAGGTACGAGCCTGCCACCTCGAGTATCTCGACTCGAAATCCAATCACTCGGCTATCGTGACACTGGTATAGTGATAGTCGTAGTATAAATAGACAACATTATTTAAATAAAACTTGTAGTTTTATAGCGTATTACAATTTAACAAAGTCTTACTACAAAGTCTTTTGCCGCATCGTGCATTCTTGTCAGAAACAGAATAAACTAACATAGCTAATTTAACTTTTAAAATTGCATACAACGCTCTGTTCATAATTTGTTTTGTTATTGCTCTACCAGCTTACCTCTTTAGAATGCAGTACCCATGAAAATAATACGCGTACATAAATGTGCATTGTGAATATTTATTTCTATGATTTCATGAATTCATCTTTATCTATGTATGCAAACCACTACGCTTCTTGTTATTCAATTAATTTAAAAATGAAACAATTGATGTGGGTGGGATTCGAACCCACGACCTGTGCATAACCGTGGCAACGCTCTTTACCCCGAGCTACCGTGTTAAAATATATATCTTGATGCTATTTCATGCTTCTTAAATAAGTTAGACGAATATCCAGACAATAATATCCTGCGATCCACCTTTCTACGAAGACATTTTTTGGGACATGATAGATGGTGAGCCTGTCTTAGTCTTAATGTCCAACGACATAAATCGTAGAAAAGTTTTGTAAGAACTCATTGGTGAAATAAACTCCAGCGCGATCGAACCTGGGTGTCTTGACACGAATTCCGATCACACAAGCTGGGTCATGGTGACGCATGGCTTTTCAAAAACTGATGTCGTACATCGAGAAAACTCAATGGCACGAGCCTTCCCCCTGACATCGAAATCGGATCGAACTTGACTCGTATTTCGATAAGCCAACCACTCGGCTAATGTGGCTTAAATCATTGAAATTGTAATTCTATTTTTAAATTCAATTACCTCTCAAGTAGAAAACCACTTTTTCTACATTGTCATAAGTCTGGGTGTTTGTGGTGTCTTCGTTCTTTGTGATTAAATAACACAAGTGCTTTAGCTACTTACTTTGGCACCAGAGCACTGCAGCAGAAGAAAATATCACATCCCTATCAATAAAAAATTAATAATAAATATATTCACGCAATTCCCAATACAGGGGTAGACAGAGGTCTAGTCTAGACAATTAAGCCCCTTTGACCCACCTTCCACCTAAGATATTTTCGGGACAACGTGACAGGTGGTGAGCCCGTCGCCGCCTTGATGTCCAAGCCAACGATATAATTCGTATATAAGTTTTTGAAAAACTCATTGGTACGAGCCTGCCACTTGGGGATCGAACTCGGGTCTCTCGTCTCGAAATTCCGACCACCGAACCCCTCGGCTATCGTGACTCTATATCAATGTATATATTAATTCGTTCGGACTTCTGGGTTCATCATAACAATCATATTGTTGTGCCAAGTTCTTTTTCCAAGGTTACCAGTAACTGCAAGGGGCTACTGGGATTCCATGAGTTGGGTTGGCTCGAATAAACTTAGACATTCCTGCCTATAGGCTAAATACGCGCTGAGTCGTGGAGTTGCGGTAATCAGCCCGTCTAATCTAATCTAATGTAAAGTGTAAGTGTGTAAGTAAGTGGTTGTTTACTTTAACGTAATAAGCATGGAATTATGGTGTTTTATGACAAAAGCGTAATGCAGCATTTTTCATAGTTACTTCGCGTACCACCACAAAACAGCCCTATCAAACATGTTAGGTCGTTATTAGAAACGCGTTAGCCTCGATTGCGTATAATTTTATATGGATATCGGGTACAGTTCGTGATGCTTACATCGTACCAAATCGTGTATTTCGGTACGCTCAATATCACATTACGATCAAAGATATATCAGACGGAAGCGAATAAAATTTACATTATTTTATATAAGTCGCTTTATATTCGCGTAAGTATATGCTGGTAATGTTACCAGCCCCTTTCTTCTAATAGATGCACTACTGAGGGACATGAAAATGGCGTTGGTTACGAAAGATGGCGGGATCTTGATAAATATCAGATCTAATTCAGCAGGCTGCTGAGACTAAGGTATTTTCGAAAGCGAAACCTCCGTCGCCAATCCACTTGCCAAGCGCAAATATCTCGCAGAGACTTTCGCAGAAAATCTCGCTAAGACTTTCGCAAATACCTCAAAAAATAACAGACAAAAACTACGTTGAGGGTGCATGATGTCTGTTACAGCGGTCGACTATTTTATTACAGCAAATACCGAACGCCAGCCGAACCAAATACCGCTGCTCCGTATGGGAGAAACCTATGTCCCGGTTTGCGACAGTCTGTTGTCTGTATGTATTATATAAGCGTTTATAGAAATATAAACAGCGTGTTAACGGAAAGAACACTAGACCGCCTTTCCTTCAGTGGGCGTCGTAAAAGGCGGAAAGAAAATCCTTGAAAATGACTTCCTCGAAAGTCACTGGACTAAAATTGAGTGGAACGGTGACGTTAATCCACGAGGTGTTTAGTATTGCGTTCGCCAATCCGCTTGCCAAGCGTGGCAATTACGGCAAACTCTTCCGTATAGGAACGTATTTCCAGCAGCGTACTTCTACAGGCTGTTATTTTGATGATAATAATGAGCAACAATTGAAGCGGCAATAGCCAAATGGTTTAAAGTTCGGGCTGTGAAATATAACATCGCAGTTTCGGGCCCGCCATTCGACTATTGTCGTGAACCACTCCAGATACAGGGCATTGAAGTGGTAAACAGGAACACTAGTGATGTTATTTGGCATTGCTAGTGTTCTTTAAAATAAAACATAAAACGTAATATTCGTATATATAAGTGAGCAAACAGAGAAACAAACTCATTTGCCGCATAACAATGGATAATGGCGGCGATGTTAACGTATATCATAAAGTCATGTGTAAAACCAACCTACCGTAAACAAACATGTCAATGTTAGAGATCACTCACTGAGATAAGTGAGATACTAACTCATATAACTTAACAACTGCGGTAAATAAGAAACTTTTTAATGTTAGCGCCGGAATCCGGGATATTCTCATTCTTGGAGCTCTCATATTGATAGATATAAGAAGCGGCTTGTTGCCATGGCAACCCATGTATATTACTTTATACACAGTACCTCCTTATCAAATTAACATATGTTCAGCTATATAACCGTGAAAATGCCATAACTAGACGAGGAAAAATAAATTATCTTTATTTTATATATTAGTATGGATAATGGTAATTGCAATCAGAAATCTTACATATAACTAAATTAAAGAGAAAAAATGTTTTTATTTATTTTCGCGAAATGTTCGTATTTTTGCCGAAACGTAGCAACGTTCTTGTCTCTGAGCCACAGTGTCTTTTCACTGAGTCACGAATCAGTTGAAATTTTGAATCCAGTATTCTATGTACATACATAACGGCTTTTCAAATTCCACTGCATGGCATAGGCCTCTTTCAAGGAGAGGATTTGCCATAATCGCCACGCTTGGCAAGCGGATTGACGATCGCAGTTTCTGACCACTCGCACCGCAGAAGCTGCTGCCCATCTTCGGTCTGATTATTTTCTTTTAAAATTCTTAGAGATGGTTATCCTGCCATCTATCGGTTGCCATTAGGACATTCAAGGCTCTTTCCCTTAGTCGCCTCATACAACAAGAGAAGAAAAGGAGTGGCAACATTCTTACACCGTTACCACACGGCTGGTACAGTATTTTACAAAACATAAAAAATACAATAAATATTTAAATAAATAAATAAATATCTTCACGCGATTCCCAATACAGGGGTAGACAGAGGTCTAGTCTAGACAATTAAGTCCTTTCGACCCACCTTCCACCGACTATGTTTTCGGGACAACGTGACAGGTGGTGAGCCCAACGCCGTCTTTTTGTCCAAGCCAACGATATAAGTCGTACATAAGTTTTGAAAAACAGGTGCAAGCTCGTACCAATACGAGCTTGCACCTGGGGATCGATCTCGGGTCTCTTGACTCGAAATTCCGACCGCCCAACCACTCGGCCATCGTGACTTATTGTAAATAAAACACAATTGTACATAATCAAGCACTAACCTGATACTTTCGGATGGAATCTATCTGGTCCCGAGAGACGTCAAGTGCGGGAGGCCTGGGGGGCGCGTCGCGTGACACCTCCCGAGGGGGTACCGCGGGCGCCACAGCTTTTGCACTGCCGTTGACCTGCTAAATGGCATGTCCCTTAACATCTCTTGACCACACACACACACAACTGATCATATTTTAGTCAAGCAAGTATTTTAACGAACTTAACGAAATAAAGTTACATTTGAGAGGCATAAACACGTATGCTACACCAACAATTTATTTAGTTGTATCACGTAAATGCGACTAAGGGTAAAGGGTTGTAATGTCTTAACAATTTCAATGAGAAAAGCCAAGGCTCCAGAGTCAAATCTTGTTACCTGAAAAGTCAAAACGAATTTGCAGAAGACTGTTTTGTTGCGCTCATATTTTTGGAAATAATCATAAATATCTTCCGTGGAAGGTGGGTCAAAGGTACTTAATTGTCTAGACTAGACCTCTGTCTACCCCTGTATAGGGAATCGCATGAAGATATTTATTTATTTATTCATATTTTTGCCAATAGTCATAACGTTTCTTTTCCCCTACATGCTTGTGAGCTTTATAATATTTTATCGGCAGGGATTCGAACCTAAACACATTTAATGAGTCTGGAAGGTGGATGTAATATTTTAATTTATTAATATTAAAAATATATCCCTCCCTAGTTTCTCCTTAAGCGTGAGTTCTTCCACAGCCATGAATGTATAATACAAAACATTTATCAGCTAATAAAAAATGAAAAATAATAGGAAAGAGGAATTTAATTAAAAATTTTACGTATATGTACATATATACCCTTAAACTTATGATATAATGAACCCGCGCCCTTTCAATACTTCGACAATTGTACTGAATACCTGGTTGTATTTGACTAACAATATATTTATTTGTACTGTTAAATGAAGTCATCTAATACCTTATTAAATCTAGATAAATTACCATGAATTGTTTTCTTGCTAATCCGTTCTACTAAATCTAAATATATCATTCAATAACCGACTGTTAGCGACATCTATTGTTCACAAGTAAAAATTAATTTGCTTAAAGGTGAATTGTGAACAAATACAAGACCAATCATTTGTAAATACTAAGCTCGAAATTATGTTATGTTTACATTATCTTAATTTTAATAAAACTCTAAGATTAGATTATTAAGTTTCTAGAGTCCTTGTTGGTTTTGACGACAATTTTAGATGTCAACAAAAAAAAAAAAGAAATAGTAAAAGATATTAATAATTTTTATGGACTAGTTAGCTTTAGAGGGCTAAGGGTTCTGCTTATCTCTCCTTTAACACAATACTTCTTGTAAAATCACGCGAAATTGTGCAAAATATTTTTACGGTTTTACAAATAATATATTGTTGCAACGCAGCGTTCGGTTTAACTTAACCAAGAAATATCTGCATACATTATAAATAAGTCGCAACAGCCTACTAGTTGGGTCATCGTAATTCAAATCAAGAGGCTCTAGTTCAATCCCCTGGAGCTAGACTCGTAACCGTAACAAACCTGTTGTTCGAAACTTATGTACGATTTATATCGACTTGGGTACAGAGACAGCGACGGTCTTACCACCTATCGCATAATCACAAATAGGTTCCAGTGAAAGGTCGTAAGATGTTTTAGACACTTCGTAAGTATAGGACATTGGGAAATGAGTAAATAAATATCTAAAAAAATGTTTTTTTTTCTTTCTTTCTAAATGTGAATAAAAATAATATACAAATTTTAAGCCAACACATCCATTAGGAAATCAGTACTTGGAGTTCTTATGGAAATTGTAAAGACAGTAAAGGTTTCTGCGCCAACAGCATC
Source organism: Sericinus montela (assembly GCA_029286605.1). Taxonomy (NCBI): domain Eukaryota; kingdom Metazoa; phylum Arthropoda; class Insecta; order Lepidoptera; family Papilionidae; genus Sericinus; species Sericinus montela. The sequence continues at coordinate 9,667,749 of JAGSMR010000040.1, forward strand.
CTACCGTCCCGGTAAGTTATCGCCTAAGCGACGTTTAGACAATAGAAAATCTTCTAACTAGTGACCAGTGGGAATAAAACTTCACTCTCTACGTAAAACTAGTACTAAAGTAATAAAATTGGTGAGATGTTAGTTTTAGGTTCGATTCCCATCCATAGATCGTATTTATGCAAGGCTGAGTTACACTGAGTTAGATATCCTGCAGTTCACGACTTTAAAACGTATAAAGAAGCAACAAGCTTAAGTCTGGACATAAAATTTGGAGCTTAAATTGAACCTACACTTCACAACTTATGACTGTTTACCCCGATCGAGAAATAAGTCGCAATACTACTCGTTAACTTGACGAATAACATTAGATACGTTACAATTAATTACATAATTGCTAATAACATAACATTCTATATGAATATGGAGCCTTGTGGTGTGTAAGAATTCCAACCCTTTTATTTCTCGTGGCTTTTGTAAGAGGCGACTGGGGGAGAGTCTTCAAGGTCTTGGTTACCTACCGATGGCGGGATAACCATCTCGAAAAATATCAGACCAAAGTTCAGCGGGCCGATGGTGGGCCTCTTGCCCTTCACAAAGGGCATGGTGGGCAACAGCGTCTTAAGTGTCTGATATTACGATCGCCAAACCGCTAGAACAAACTGGCTATTATGGGAATAGTAAAACTCTAGCTTACGAAAAGGCCTGTATCCCGCAGAGGACTTTAATAGACTGATATTATATGAATATATAGTTATAAATATTTTTTTTAAACACGGAACAAACATATCACAAAAAGTCAAGTTGTTTTCACGGAAATGACATCCTGTTATTCATTATGACAGTCCCTCAAAAAAATGAATGATTAAAACTAATATTACATACAGAAAATTAATAATCTTAACAGCGCATGCGCCAATCCCCAGTAATACCAATTACCTATCTACAATTCACCCCAAATTAGTAACAGTAACTGTACTATACTGTATTAGATACTGTACTAGGTACTGTAAGATACGCGAATACATGCAATTATCTACACCAGTTTTATACAAACATATTACTACAGAGTATATAATCCGCTAACATGAATAAATGAGTATTAAATGTATATATTTATTATTCATTGGTGTCGATTCCGTGGGAAACATACTAAAAGTAATTAAACTAAAAACTGGTTTAATCTAGTGTCCTTTTTCAAATTATTGACAATTGACGATAATCATATGAATTCTAAGTTCAAATCAAAGACTATTTAGAACTTTTCTATAATTTTACACTAAAATTACAGGTAATTACCGAATATAAAAGGAAAAAGGTAAATTGAATAATGTATGACATCATCGTCGAAAATATTGTTAATTTTAGAGATATTTATATTAAATATATTAACGTTTATAAATAATACACGTCACAATATGAAATTATGTTTGACAGATGGAAATCTAAATTAGTACAATTCAAATTTAGAGTATGTAGCAAAGAATTGACACAATGGAATATTATTACAATCATGTATATTTGCTATCATAATCACATTTCTGGTAACTAAAAGAGAGACAGGAGTCAAAATGAAAGTTGATAGACTCAGGTGTTACATTGCGGAAATAAAAATAATGTAAAATATCTTTACGCAATTCCCAATACAGGGTTAGACAGTGGTCTAGTCTAGACAATTAAGTCCCTTCCACCGAAGATATTTTCGGGACAACGTAACAGGTGGCGAGCCCGTCGCCATCTTTATGTCCAATCAAGCGATATAATTCGTATATAAGTTATTTAACAACCCATTAGTACGAACCTGGGGGGATCGAAAGCGGGTCTCTTGACTCGAAATTCCGACCACCCAACCACTCGGCTATTGTGACATATTATAAAGATGTTATTATATATAGTATGAAGAAGATCAGTCGATCGTCGACAGATCTTCTTCATACTATCAGTCGAGTCAGAAGAAAAAAAAGTCACGATAGCCGAGTGGTTGGGCGGTCGGAATGTCGAGTCGAGTTCGATCCCCAGGTGGCAGGCTCGTACCAATGGGTTTTTCAGAAACCTATGTATGAAAGATATCGTTGGCTTGGACATAAAGACGGTGACGGGCTCACCACCTGTTACGTTGTCCCGAAAGATCAAGAGACTAGACTTAGAAAAGAGACTAGACCTCTGTCTACCCCTGTATTGGGAATTGCGTGAAGATATTTTTTATTATTTTTATAAGAAGATGATAAATCTGAAAGAAGCGAAAAAGGTATGTAAGGATCGTGACACTTGGCCAGCTGTTCTCTCTGGCTATCCCGTCAGGGATTGTGCGTGAAGACAACTAAAGTACAGTATGAATAATTATAGAATCATATATTGCACCATTCCGCATGCATCATCGCATGAATGGTGCAATATAACGTCTTTATGAGAGACAGAAAAAAGAGCACAATGTCTATGATATTTACTTACTGAATGATAATTACAAGATTTGGAGGAAATGCAAAATGTGATTTGCTACCTAATAAAATATTTAACACTTTGTATCTAAGATTAATTTTATATCTGGGATATAACATTAAGAATTATATAAATATATTACGATTAAATTACAACATATACAAAAAAAAACTTTATAAAAACAGACTAAAAATGTAAAAGACGCTTTCATTAGTAAATGGGTCTCGTAAATGTAGGAATAGACAATAATTTACTTATATTATGAGATTTGTGGATCTGAGAGGAAAGTAATATGGGATTTTTATATCCTACCGCGTGTAACGAATGTCCTTATGTTTATGGTTATACTGACCATTGTTATAGTTAATTACTTTATTAAGCAACATAACCCAATCTACAATTAAAGTCCTAATCTCTTATGGCTTTGTGATTAACTCTTTCATTTCTTTTATGCTTATTTCTATTTCTTTTCCTTTTAAACATAAGAAAAGAAGTAGAAGATGTAACACGAATACTTACGCTTTTTATTAAGTCTCTTCGACCCACCTTTCATTCTAGACTGTTTGGGACAACGTAACAGGTGGTGAGCCTATCGCCGTCTAGTGTCCAAAGCGAATGGTACAATATACTTATTTACATATATATTTATACAGGTAAAAATTCATACATACATATAAACAACCATGAACCGAGTACAAATATTTGCATTCATAACACAAATAACCCCTAGCGGGACTCGAACCCGCGACCCTTAGCATCGAAACCAAGTTCACTGCCAACTAGAATATCAAATCGTAAAAACATTATCAGTAATGAATATGAATTCGAAGATATCTTACAACACGAAAAGGTTGTAATGAAAAAAAAAAGAATAAAAAGTACAGATAAAACTGAAACGACCTCGGCCGCTAAGAGATGTTTATCAAAGATCAATCAAGTGCGGGTTTTTCCTTCGAGCAGGTAGGTACAATTACAATGCACCGTCGGGTCTGATCCCAAGTTACACAACAACTTCAAAGGCCCTGTTACCTTTACTCAGAGGGCTTCCTCATTTGTAAAGTTTTGTGTATCATATATTTGAATCTGAAATTTAACAATATAAGCGAGGTTTACGAAACATACATACACGTAGACATATATATATATATAGGGACAACATTACATACATTGCTCTGATCCCAAAGTAGTTAAAGCACTTGTGTTATGGAATCAGAAACAACCAAAGTACAACAAACATCCATAAACACCAATGTAGAAAAAGTGGTTGTCTTAGACACGTCCAGGAATCGAACCCGGGGACTCAAAGCTGGCGACACTATGTAATGCGTGTGCGTCAATCGTCCACGGAGCTCGTCACATACAAATATTTGTATATATTTCTATCATCGCAAGCATATCTTAAAAACTAATTTCTAAAGACTATGCTTTACGCTAACATAATACTACTTTTAAATACTTTAATATGGGTTAATACCAAAGGCCCAGAAAGCCAAAAAGATCCAATTTCTCATTCCTTAACATAGAAAAATCTATACATAATAACGATTTCGCAGACAGAAGAGTGTTTTAGTGCAAAAAGCGTGATAATTACAGTTAATGATTTTTTAATGATAATCTGATTAGTTTAAGCGATTTTTAATTTATTCATTTAAATTTATAAATTTACAAAACCTTAAATAAAAGACATAACTTATTATTTTTCGAATGTAAATGAAGATGATGGATAAAGGACAATATTGAAGTGATAAAAATAATTGGAACAAGCAAAGTTGATACTAAAATTTGTGCTTCTTATTTAATGTGTCTTATATTTTGTGAATTGCCAACTAATTTCATTAATTATAAATTTAGTTGGAAATTTTGGTTTTTCAAAAAATGACAATTAATCCCAAATGGTTGCCCACATTTCATAACAAGATTGGATAACGAAGTTGCGATGGTATCGCACTGGTAATAATGATTTTTTTTTAATGGAACATGATTAAAAACTCAACACCTGATGGTACTAACCTACGGGTACCAGCAAATAGCACCAATCGAATAAGATAACTGATACGTCATCACCTCTGATTTAGTACTAATGTATATTTTTTAGCTTTGACTGGACTAGATTGAGTTCTACGAAGATTTTGCCATAGTAATAGCAAATGGTTCAGTACAAAGCAGAGATACAGAACTGTATAGTGATATAATAACGCAGATTATGCCTATACAAAGAAGAAATTTACCACATAATAATAATAGTAATAGTAATGATAGTAATAAATACATAAATATAGATAGGAACAACATCACATACATTACTCCAATCCCAATGTAAGATGCTAAAGCACCTGTGGTATGGGAATCGGAAACAACGAAGGCACTATAAACTCCCAGACCCGAGAAAATGTAGAAGTGGTTTTTCTTTATTGAGACAACCAGGAATCGAACCCGGGACCTCGATATGGCGACACCTTAAAATCCGGTGTTTACTCCCCTGTCTAAGGAGGTCGTGACGTAACATAATATAGTACATATACACATATAATGTGTATGTGTAATGTGCATTTACATATTCTTTCATATCCAGTACTTTTTAACATCTTACTTCACTGGTTATGTCATTTGTGGTTATTTTTACAGTGGTAGACTCCTTCTCTGGCTAGAAATTATCTGGTATAGTACCCATACCCATTTCTGTTGCCAAATAGCAGTGTAAAAACTAAACAAGTTACGGTTTGAAAGGCATAGAGCGCTATTATCTCGGAGGTGACAACGCATCTGGATACATCTCTTGAAATGATTTCCAGGTTATAACACCTGGAAATCATTTCAAGAGGCTGCAGTGGCCACATACTATCAGGTGGAATGTTAGCTTGTTTTTCTCCCTACTCCCATAATAAATCATTGTCTATACTAGTGTTAGTTTTGATTTGTTAGTTAAATGATATAAAATGATAATATTTAAATGTTAATGATTTATGTCTTACTAAAACTACTCAAATTGTTAAGTGTTAGCCATGTACCAGAGCCAAATGAATAATTCACCTAAAAAGTAATTAGTAATAACAATGTTTTGAATGAATTTATTAAAAATAGAACTCAAATAAAATCATCACAAAATAAAATCATTCTTCCTTGTGTCATAGGAGTAGTCTGTTATTCTCTATTACTACTTATTGTTCTCGTCTTCCACCGGCCACTTCGTCCGCGCATTATCTCTCAAAATTTTGCGGGACCTTTTAACGTCCCAATTTATGTAATAAATTAACAAAACAACAAAGTATAAGAAATACGAAAAATTTACTTTTTTGTTTTACGTTTACATTTTGTTTACATTTACCTGTAAACGAAGGCATGTCCGAAATATCTCCCTAAGGAACCGTCAATTTCTCTGAGATCATTCGAATGTTTTTTCTTAAATGTTAAAAATATATAACATAGGAAATTTCTATTTATTTGGCTCCGGCGATCCCATATTAACATACCCACATACCTCATACAACCAATTGTCCCAACCAGATGAAATATGAACCGAGCAATCGTGCTGTTTACCTGGAAGACACTCTTTCTGTCCACGATACCGGGATATTTAGGCGTAGTTTTCACGATTTGGACGAAATTCTCCGGCACGTCGACCGCCACCTCCCTACCGAGGAGGACCGGCGTGGTGTCGAAGCCGGGAGGGAGTTTGTAGGAGGCGTACACCGCCTCCCTGATCAGCACAGAGTCCGTTCTCGCCGAGTATGTGACACCCTCCCTACAATCTATCAAAGAATCCTGTCCATTAGCAATGAGAAGTTGGATCTTATGATCGCTCAGGTTGTGCGTAGTGTTCGATGCTGCAGACTCCGATCTCTCCGAGACCAGGTCGCATTTCGCGGTCTCCGTGGATCCTTTGCTCTTTTTGCTCCCGAAACTGACACCGGAACCATCCGAGCTCTGGGGTAAGGAGAGTAGTTCGATCGTGCTGTTGTTCTTAAAGCTTCCGGAGCCGTCGGAACTGGGTCCGGAAATATCTATGGTGCTTTGTAGCACAGTGCTCTGTTTGCTTCCGAAGCTGGTGCCGGAACCTCCCGAGGAGAGCAGGGGCTCGTCGTCTCTAGTCCGGAGTCGTACCTGTGGAGGTCTGGGCGGCGGGTACCGAGGTGGTGTCTTGTTCCGGGCTATGAAGTTGTCCGGTACGTCCACCGGCATCTCGCGGTGGGGACCTGGAAGTAAAAGATATTGCAAATATTACTTTCTGGTATTGGATTTTTTATTATTTCTTGACGGCCTGTGAAAGACCACCGCAGGACGTAATTCTTTCCGATTATGTGTTGTAAACCACACGCTTGAATGAAGAGTTAATGATCGCGGTACCAGATAACTTGTAGTGTATATATCAGCCACGGTGATGTTTAAGGCTATTTACTTAGGCGCTACTTACGTTATGAGAAGAGGAGATATATACCTACGTAAGTTAGCATATTCATGGGGTGTGTTAGCTATTTATAAAAGTCAAATCAAGTATCGTACAAAATGACTTGTATGGAATCGGAACATATACAAAAATAATTAAAATTCATTACGACACATTTAAATATGTGAATTGTGTACGTGTTTCAACAATGAATTTTAATGCAATGCAATTTCACCGAGCAACAACAATCGCAAGTACAAATTATACAAAAATAACTGTGTCCAGTTTATCGTTGGAACATTATATAAGGATTTGCGCTGACCCAAATAAAATCGGCTCATAATCCTCCGATCCTTAAGCGACCAATTAGCCTTAATGACACAGCCGGGGCTTCAATTAGTTAAGAATAATTATTGCCTATAGAAAAAATGGTGACTATAATGTTCAGTGCTTAATAGTTGCCAATTTTTCTAAGGGATGTCCAGGGTTGTTATTATTTATTGTTTTGTTATTATTTATGGAGTTTATGGATGTACGTATTATATTGTGAATAATAAATAAATATATATATTCCCAAAGAAAGTGGCCAAAGCACTTGTGTTATGGAAACGAAGGTACCCCAAAATCAGACCCGAGAAAATGTAGAAGTGGTTTTCTACATTGAACCGACCGGGAATCGAAGCCGGGACCGAGCTGACGATGCTTTGAAAAAAGGTGTGTACGCCACAAGTCCACCATTCTCTTAAATTTATCAGCCAGAAAGTTCCTCTACCGGTTCTTCTTTTGCCTTGGATCTTTCCTTGCTGATGCTGAATAATATATTTCTTTCACATATTCTTAATACTGGGATAGACAGCGGTCTAGACAATTAACACCTTTCGACCGACCTCGCACCGAAGACTGTATGGGGCAACGGCGTTGAACCTGTCACCGTCGTTATCCAAGCCTACGATATTAATCGTATAAAAGGTTTTGAAAAAACCCATTGGAACAAGCGCGCCACCTGAAATCGAATTCGGGTCATTTGACTCGTATTCCGATCACCCAATCATTCGGCTATCGTGACTATTTATATACGTATTTATGTATTTATCTCAAAGTTAAGCAAAAAAAAAATTGAGAATAACAAGAACACTGGCAGTATGTACTCGGAGTGGGGTAGGTCTCATATGTGACAGAATGTTTTGGATCTTAATAAGAACAGTATAAAGTTAAAAGTGTTATAACGAATTTCAGTGTAAAGAATAACCGTTACAAGTATAGATGCCAGTTTTGTAAAAGAAAAAAAAAACCCGGACGTTTTTCCTCATTTCATGCTCGCTAATTTACACTTATTGAAGATTATTTTTAAAGGCAATTTAAATTTGCAAGTGTTTGCTCGAACCCGCAACCCTTAACTTCGAAGACAGGGTCAGTACCAACTAGCCTGTCAGGTATCCATGAACATAATTAAATTATAATTTAAAAAAAAAAACGCTTACCGGTGTCCGAGGAGATCGAGAGCATGGTGAGCATCTCCGTCTCGTCATCCGGGGGCGGTCGCTTCTCGTCTTCGGCACCCAGCACCACAATGCTGGAACCAGAACGTCTCCGGGTCCTGGAACATTCAGGAGTACATGGTTCAAAACTACCGTTAATCCGTAGAAGAAACAGTAAAGTTTTAAGTTTTTAAAGCTTAACAGTTGTTACACCATTATCAAAAATGCTTCTAAACTAAATAACCAGATTGCCATAATCGCCACGTTTGGCTGCCATTAGAGGAACTTGATTACGAAACGGTGGTAGATTAAAAATGACTATCGATAAACGAATGTACATTCTTATGTCGAATAATAAATGATTTGATTTGAATGGCGATGGCAGTACCAGACAGCTCAATTCTTGGACGCTTCAGCCCGGCCCTCGTATTTTTGCCAGTTTACCAGATAGTTACGAAGTCATATGTTTGTTTTGTATTGTTATTATGAGACTATTAAGGCTAAGGCAATTATTCATTACAAGATTTTTCCCTTAGTCATCTCTTACGACAACCAGGAGAAGAAAAAGGATGGTAGATGCTTACGTGGATACCACACGGCAGTTAAACAATAGAAGTTGCTAAAATAATACATACAGATAGATAGGTAGCAGAGAAGTTGGGTGAACGGAGTTCGAGTAAAAGTTCGAGTTTTCAAAAACTTATGTATAATTTATACCGTTAATTTGGACAAACGGCAACAGGCTCACCACCTATCACTATATCCCAAAAAAATGTCTTCAGTAAGAAGTGGATCGAAAGGATTTAATTGTCTAAACCTCTATCTACCCCCGGTATTGGAAGTGGCGTGAAGATATTTGTTACAGCATTAGGAAACGCTCCACGGATCAATAAAGCCACAATGGATATTAGAAAACACGTTTGCACTTTAGTGGTTTCCTCACTTGAAAGAAACCACATGTATGTCCCGTTGTCAAATACATTATGTTATGTTATTGCTATCTCACTAAATTTACTATTCTCGGTATTCGTAATGTGGTATAGGTACCACTTATTTTTAAATTAAATACTCTATTTATTCAATCTTTATTGCAAGTCCTTTTAACGATAGTCCAGGTCACGACAATATCTTCACGTAATTCCCAATACAGGGGTACACAGAGGTCTCTCTAGTCTAAACGATTAGGTGTATTTGACCCACCTTCCACCGAAGATATTTTCAAGACAACGTGACAGGTGGTGAGCCCGTCGCTGTCTTTATGTCCAAGCCAGCGATACTATTCGTACATAAGTTTTTGAGAAACCCATTGGTAGGAGCTTGCTACATGGGGGTCGAACTCGGGTCACTTGACTCGAAATTCCGACCACTCCATCTCTCTCGGCCACTCAGCTATCGTGACTTAGAAAATGACCAATATCAATATTATTAGAGACAGCAGTGTTTAAGGTGCAAAGATTTTGATACTGCGGTCTACTATCTTCTTCTGCTTCGTGTTGGTGCAAACCTCTTTAAAGGAGAGTCTTATGCAGTAGACTTTTAGAGGTCTTGTTTATTTACATTATTTTAGCTTATTAATTCTACTACTATTTTATTCGTCGGTCGTCGTCGTAATGTATAATATTTAATATATATCCTATGGTCAACACTTGTCTATATCTGACTATAATTTAATAGAATCAATTTGAAAAAGAGAAATTGAATCTATACATACAAATCTGAAAGACAGTTGTATAAAATTTAAATCACTCTACTGTTAATAATAATTCATACAGTGAGGTAATGATTTAAATAAAAAGAAATCATTTTTATATCTGGCGAATACTTTTGACGAGGGCATAAATTAAAACAAAAATAAAAATAAAAACTTTTTTTAAAACACAACAACGCAAGCAGAAAAATTAAAAAAAAAAAGTAACAAATTCTGTTCGTGAAATTCTTGCATCGCAGATTTCTAAATGCAACCTAATGGTCTAACTATGTGTACTAGAAAAACTACAATGACCTGCGGTACATATAAGTGAGCTCTAAGCGCAACGGAGAGAGGAAACAGGTTGGCGAGGCAAAGGCGAACAGCCGGATAGAGCCACCGTGGCGTGTCGTCACGCAGGCAATCGCCTTTATGTAACGGCTCTTTATAATTTCAAATGCACTTTTTTATTACATCGTCATACATGTCTGTTACATTGACTCACGTCTGTGTTACAAACGATTCGTCAACTTGAAATAAATGTGAACAAAATATTTTACAGTCAGACCGTAATCGATTGTGTCTGCCTTCGAAGCTTCGAAGGATTTGAATCTCACAAGTGGCCTACTGTTTGTTGAATATGAATGTTTGTCCACGAGTTATGAATGTTTATATGTTTGTATAAATGTTTATCTATGTAAGTATTTTAATATTTTTTTTTCAAAGGTTATATCTAAACATTCAATGTGCCAATGCCAGTGTTCTTAGTATCATGCCAAGTGTAACGCTGTACTATTATTGTTGATTTTAATTAATAAGTATTGTAAATATAATCATAATTTTGTTTCAATAAATAAAGTATAGAAAATATACAAAACATATCGATAAAAGTTGCGCCATCTGCTTGGACAACAAGACACCATTTGTCACGTTTTAAATGTTTTAGTGTAAATATTACACAAAAGTACGTCAAAACCTAACCTTCACTAAAAAGATTAGCCAGAAAGAGATAGTGCGAAATTACTGTTTATTTATTTGGACATTGGCGCTGGATATTATCAAACAAAGCGGATGATTATTCGGCCTAATCCCGCCACCCGGGTGCTTACTTTTATTGCTCTCGCGATGGCAACCCTACGAAATGCTCGAATGAAACGCACAGCGATTCGGCTAGGACAATTAATAGAATGAAGCGTTTAACAGTGCCGTCAAAGAAAAGATACGTTTACAAGTGTCACCCACAAGGATTCGAGTTCGATATAAAGAAATACATACATAAAAAATACATACATAGATAAAATAAATTCACAGATAGGTACAACATCACATACATAGCTCTGATTCCATAGCAACGTAAGCACATGTATTATGGAATCAGAAAGAAAGAAGGTATCACGAACACCCATACCCGAGAATATGTAGAAAATACTATACCGTTTTCTACATACATACATTTCTACTTTGACCTAGAAACCGAATCCAGGTCCTCAGAGCTGGCAACACCATAAAAACCAGGGTGTGATAATATAATAAGAAAGTTAAATCTTATTGGAATCCTTTTTAAGGATGCGTATTTGTGTGATCGTACTTGTTGATTTATCGTAGAGGTTTTCCACAGTCTTTATTATTTTGCTTACCATATATTTCTTTAGAGATTATTTAGAGAAATGCTTTATTATTGATAAATGGTAGAAAAATTATTTCAAAATATACTTTGCTAAAACTAAGCAAACCAGTGATAGGAAGCGTCTAAGATTTTCGTTACATCGATCGTCATTCTGCTTGTCAAGCATGACCGTACAGGCAAATACAGATGGCAGAATACAAAGTCTTTAAGTGATCTATAAGAGATAATATTAACTAATAGTTTGATATATAATTGATACTAACTGATAATCTGGCACCATGTTAATGGAACGGTAAATTCTTTTTACTTGGACCACGCGTCAATCGTCGCAATATTCCCAATTTCAGGGGCGCACATAAAATACAGCCCGACTAGTGTGGCCATAAGATCCTCAATAAATAGATTTTATTTATTTTTTTCCGTACTATGAACTTTTAGTGTTTTTTTCTTATCAATAATAGAAAATATAAAGAAAAACATCAGCAAAGAGCAAGAGCAAGACGCTGCGTTCTAAAGGTTTCATATATAATTTATTTCTACTAAAGGAAAAATGTAAATATATAGTTTTACTTTAATGGGTGAAGCCTCTGGCCTCTGAAACACAGTTTTCGCTAGTTAGGGGGCTTATAGATTCACAGTTGTCAATTGTTCAATGTTTTCAGTGAAATAAATCATTCATTCATTCATAATAATATATTAAACGACTTAGTTTGAGTAGGAACAAAGTAACAGTTTATTTTAATCAAAACCATTACCAAGCCAAGCAACCCAGATACACACAGCAAAATAAAATAGGTAGAGTTATAGTTCCGGAGAGTGCCAACTTTTATGGGAGAACAATGAAAAAATGATGTTCGCTAGCAGAAATAGGCAACAATGTATAGCTGACGTCTCCCGTGGTAGAGGAGTCTACCACTATGTGATTCACTCACTCAGGTGGGTCGAAAACACTTAATTGCCTAGACCTGTATTGTGAATGGCATGAAGATATTTATTATTTATTTATTATTCACTTCAGTACTTTGCACGCACAGTTAAAACTAATTTCTTAGCTGAAAATATTGTCCAAGCACTTTATTATATTAAAGTATTTATTTATCGATATATGTAACATACATTATATCCACCATTTTAATGCACCACCGATACGTAATGTGGTTCTACTAACGGAGAGAAAACAGACGAAACGAACTCCGTAGGTATCCTCACGTAGGCAGCCTAGCCCCTGGATCCAGGACGTTTGTGGATTAAAGGCTCACGACCCAAAAGCAAAGCGTATTCCACGAATGCCTCGGGGCTCGAGGTTACTGGAGCTAAATTACATGGCAAGTAAGTAATTGAATTATCCAATCTTTGGCATTACGACGGGAGAAAATGAGCAAACCATTTAATTTTCTAAAAACGTCTGTCTACTTATTTTGTGTTTGTTTGTGGAGATTTAAACCTTTCAACCTTCCACAGAAAAAAATTTTTGGGACAGCGTGACAAGTGGTAAGACCATCGCCGTCTTTATGTCCAAGCACACAATATAATACGTACATAAGTTTTTTAAAAAACGCATCGGTTAAAGCCTTCCACCCGGGGATGGAACTCAAGTCTCTCGACACGAATTCCGATCATCTAACCGTCTATTGTGACTTGTTGACTTGTCTTTTATAGTATGATAAAGTAATATAATACTTTCATAGACAAGGACAACATCACATACATTGCTGTGACACATTAAAACTAAAACACTAAAACAAAGCACTGCTACAAAGCTAAAACAATTGTGTATGGAATCGGAAATCAATTTAAAATTCCATTACATAAAAATTGAATATCTCTATCTATTTCAATTTGCGTACGCCACAGCCGCGTCGCGCGCTTTATTTAAAAAAAAAAAACAAGTTAAAGATAATAAATTGTCAGTTATATTGGCAATTGTTACGAGGTCAAGTTTGTTTCAAATTTCATGGTCGAATTGATAATTCGATTAAAATATGCTTTCTCTAATGTCGAACACTTTATTGCATTTAAAAAAGTTTCCAAGAACAATGAAAAGAAAGAAAGAACGAAAGTCACAATCAAAAATGTCAATTTCTGTGAAAGTATTATGTGAGATTATATTATATGCCGTGGTTTCTACTATGCTAGAAGTCCGGGCGCTTATTTTAAAATAGAAGTGACGTAGGTTCGATCACCGGGCCGATCTGACCCGACCACTAATATGTTAACAGCATTTTTAAAGTGCTGAGTTTACCTCCAGCTTTATGGTGCATGAAAACATCGTTAAGTATACAATAATATACTATAGAGGAATACAATAATATACTATAGAGAGGTCTGTCTACCTGTACCCTGCCTACCCTGTATTATGGTAAAATGCGTAAAAATGTAGAAAAATTAATACAAAAGTTTGGATAGATGTAGAGACAGATGTTGTTAATCAATCACACCATTTTTTATCCCGGAAAAATGTAGGGTTCCCTTGGGAGAGAAGTGAAATGCGATTCTGATTAATGGTTTTGTAATTGTTTTGTTGTAAGATGGATTATATCCCGCGGGAATTTCAGGACTCTTCGCAGACAAATTCGGAGGCAGACATTAGTAGTCGTTAATATTGTATTTTAACAACTAACAGTAGTCTAGTAACAAGTACTTAGTATTAAATAAATAATAAATAATTTCACGCCATTCCCGATACTGGGGTAGACTGAGGTCTCGACAATTCAGTCCTTTCGTCTCTTCCTCCACCGAGGACATTTTTTGGGACAACTTGACTGGTGGTGAGCCTGTCGCCAACGGTATTTCCAAGCCAACGATATTAATCGTACATAAGTTTCTGTAAAACCCATTGGTACGAGCGAGGGAGGTCGAATTCGAGTCTTTTGACTCGAATTCCGATCACCCAACCACTCGGCTATCGTGACTATTTTATTAAATTAAAATATTTTAAATAAAACTAGGCAAGGCAATGTATTGCAATAGATCTGGTTATAAAATAAATAAATATCTTCACGCCATTCCCAATACAGGGCTAGACAGCGGTCTAGTCTAGACAATTAAGTCCCTTCGACCCACCTTCCAACGAAGATATTTTCGGGACAACGTGACAGGTGGTGAGCCTGTCGCCGTCTTTATATCTGTTTATAGAGCTAATCTATTTGTGTAGCCTATAAAAGTCAGACAGACACAGATTATTGAGATAACTTATTTATAAAGGTAATATCAATTTCGCGTGATTTTATTATGAGTTTAATACATCGGCCATTTATTTTCTATCTTGGCCAGGGGTGGCTGGCATGAAATACCATAAGTCATTGATTCCGCACTTTGCTACCACTTTTATTAAGGTGTATATAAATAATGGATAAACGAATAGTCGTATACTATTACTATTATAGTTTCGCATAATCCCTGACGGGGTAGGCAGAGAGAGCGAAGTGTCAAGATTCTTACGTTCTTC
The DNA here is from genome assembly GCA_029286605.1 of Sericinus montela. Classification (NCBI taxonomy): domain Eukaryota; kingdom Metazoa; phylum Arthropoda; class Insecta; order Lepidoptera; family Papilionidae; genus Sericinus; species Sericinus montela. The sequence continues at coordinate 9,682,800 of JAGSMR010000040.1, forward strand.
TTCGTTTATTTTAAATTCATAATTTTCTTCATACTTAATAATATAAATGAAGCTCTGTCTGTCTGTATACTAACTAGTACTTGTGTAAATTGATTGCATCAGCTGAAATGTTATAAAAAGTCGCATCCGTTCGTCTGTCATGCATCACTACACGAAGTTTCATTTAAATTTAAGCAGGAAATGAATTCTCAAAACATTTGATACAAATACAGACATTAAAGACGATAGTTAGTCAACATTATCTTTTACTCTTGTGTTAATATGTATATATACATACATGCATAGATAAAAACGCATATATCGTATAAAAATATACCTTCACGCACTGCCCTATACAGGGGCAGACAGAGATCTAGTCTTAATTGTATAATTAAGTCCCTTCGACCCACCTTCCACCGAAGATATTTTCGGGACAACGTGACAGGTGGCGAGCTCGTCGCCGTCTTTATGTCCAACCAACGATATAATTCGTACATAAGTTTTATAAAAACCCATTGGTAAGAGCCTAACACCTGGGGATCGAACACCAGTCTCTTGACTCGAAATTCCACCACTCGGCTATAATAAAACCACGGGAATAAATGAGAAATAAATGAGAAGAACGAAAACAGGAAACTATGGAAAGAAAGAAAGAAACTTTATTTATTGCACCACATTACAAATTAATAAAATATAAAAACAAGATAATAAAAATTTGCAAAATTAACAATAAAAAGTCTCATAATCCGTCCGAGGTATCCGCATCATTGATTTGCAGTGAACCAACTTAGGCTTTTTGATATTTAAAAAAAAAATCTGTTTTAAGAAGAAGAAAAAAAATTTCTCGTTCCGCTTATATCGTGCGCCACACGGCATCGGAAGTACACACCCCTACGAACACTCTGATAATAATAGAGGCTACCTGCCGACAGGTGCCTCGCAGGTAGGTGCCCCATTGTGCCTGACCCATTTTGTGCGATGTGCGCGATAGATCAGACCTTTGATGCTGTTTATGGGAGATATTTTGCGATAATGTAACATCTGTTATTCTGTAGGTATCTAATTTTGTCGATCTACGTGGTCAAGTGGCGTATGTGCCTGATGTTTCGTGTTTGATTCCCGGACGGGTTTGTTAAATACGTTTAATATAAATGGTAGATAATTGTAATAAATTATTTCAGTAATTCTTTATGTTGTGTAACATTTTATATGTTATAAGTTTATGTAGTGGCAACACTACTTCACATCGTTTAGAAATGTACCTTGGCTATAGCAAGTGCGTCACGCAAGCGTAAAAAAAATCTTGGCTATAGCCGAGTGGTTGGGTAGTCGGAATTTCAAGTCAAGAGACCCGAGTTCGTTCTCCAAGTGGCAGGCTCGTACCAATGGGTTTTTCAAAAAAATATATACGAACTATATCGTTGGCTTGGACATAAAGGCGTTGACGGCCTCACCACCTGTCACGTTGTCCCGAAAATATCTTCGGTGAAAGATGGGTCAAAGGGACTTAATTGTCTAGACTAGACCACTGTCTACCCCTGTATTGGGAATATATATACATGAAGATATTTTTTGGCTATAGTAAGTGTAAATTTAAATAAATCTAAGTGTGAATTAATAGAAATAATAAAAGGTTAATGAAGAAAACCCACTTTTTCTGTTTCGTCACCTTCTTTAATTTTCTTTTGAACCTTTCAACCTTTTTTTTATAACTTTTCGTCAAAAACTAAGCTACGCTCAACAGTTGTAATATAAATTGCGAAAATTAAAACTTAGGCCTGGCCTAGTGGAAGAAAGTTTCATGAGAGACAAAACTCTACAACGACTATTAAATATAAAAATTTATTAAAAAGAAAGTGGATATTTTTAAACAATGATACCTATTTAATATTTTTAACCATAATATAGTACGAAGCTAACAAATACCATCACCGCAGTACAACAGATGGCTGACATAGGATATCTATGACGTGTTGGAGCGTTACATTCTCGACCGTAGAGCAGACATTATTGCTCACACAGTACTATTATACTGTGATATACATTACTTATTTAAAAGCATATAACATAACCCTAAAATACACATACATATTTATTTTTTACACTTTTCTGTGTTTTACTTTATTGTTAAAAAAGTCACGATAGCCGAGTGGTTGGGTGATCGGAATTCAAGTCCTTGATTATTCCAAAGCCAATTTCCAAGGGCTACTAACATTAATGCATTCATTTACATAATAATAACGGTTTTTATAAAGGTTTGCTTCAAAATTTTACTGAACTTTTCCAGGAATGATTTGTTTTCTTTTAAGAAAATTTTGATGAGATGGTCAGATATTTAATGAAAAATATATAGATAGTGGAATTAGTAAAAGTGACTTAGTATTTATTTCATTTAAGAAAAGAAAAGAAAATTAGATATCTTTCACACCATTCCCAATACAAGTGTAGACTGAGGTCTAGTATAGACAATTAAGTCTCTTCGACCCACCTTACACCAAAGATATTTTGGGACAACGTGATAAGTGGTGAGTCCGTCGCCGTCTTAATCCACGCCAAGCCAACGATATAAATCGTACATAGGCTTTTGAAAATACCCATTGGTACGAGCCTGCCAGCAGCGAACACGGGTCTCTCGACTCGAATTCCGATTACCAAACCACGCGGCTATCGTACTACTAGTTATCTTCACGCACAATTCCTGATGGGGTAGCAAGAGAAAACAGATCGCCAAGTGTCACGATCCTTACATACCTCTTTCGCTTCTTTCAGATTCATCATCTTCTTCATACAGTCGAGGTATCCGAGTAATCTTGACCATATATTACAGCGCTATTATAGCTATTTATATATTATAGCGGCTATCGTTGCTATTTATTTTATGTGCCTATTAGTAATGTAACAGAAGAAATAGCATTAATCTGGAAATGAACCCAGGTTAAAGCGTTCGATTTCTAACATGCTATATGTTCCTACAGCAACGAACGAAGTGAATAGCTCAACAAACAAGATTAACCCCGTAAGGGTTCCTAATGTCGGACTCTCGTACCCGGGTTTAGATGTTATAGCAAACCTGGACAGTTAGAGGCTTTCTAGGCTGGGTCTTAGAAGGAGTCATGTGTCAACAAACAACTATTTACGTATGCATAGAACATTGTAATGTGATGTCTTTTACCCGAGCTCGATACAAAAGAGGGTAATGTGTTCATAATCCTGTCTATATATTTGTTGCGTTGTGGATTTCTCAATGTTTTTAAATTTTTAAGTCAACGGGTTTGTGTTAATCATGCGAGTGTCACTAAAGTAATGACAAAAAATAGCCGTCACTAAGATACCAAAATGTAATAATTAAAAACATTTGTCTAATTATACCGGCTCCGGTTACCTGCACTCACCAGACGAAACGCAGAAGTTTGTCAGACTTCTACTTCACGAGGTTATTTTGTGAGGTCGTGGTACTTCCCCGGTCGAGCCGGCCCAGTCATGCAACAACAAAAGCTGATGCGTGGCTCTACCATTGTTACGATAAAAATAGAAAAAGTCTATGGTCATGAAGACACAATCATAAATCGACAAAACATAAATAGATACATCTATGTCTTATAATAGTCATAATGTAAAAACAAATCATTCGGTCTTCCGCTACGTCAGTTGTTGTGGTATATTGGCCATGTTTAGATTTCTCACACCCTACTGCCACTGTTTGATTATATTGTTAGTTCACACAGGTTTCAACTTGCTTTGCTTTCTTTTTCGTATGTAAACCTCTGTGAACATTAGTGTAACAAAGTGAACATACACGAATGAAAATGAAAGTTGAATTTAAGTATATATATTTGTTCTATTTGAAGACGATCGGTCTATGGGGTCTTCGTGCCATGCAGTTTCTAAAGGTTTTATATCCGGGACTGGTGACAAGAGAGGGCTTCTCGCTTAAGTCAAACACAAAAAGGTCAACGTGGAAACGCTGTCAGCGTTCTTAGGAGTAGGGTTGTACGGTTATTGTAGTTGTTAGTTAATAACAGATATAATTCGTACATAAGTTTTTGAAAGACCTATTGGTACGAGCCTACCTGAGAATCGAACTCGACTCGAAATTCCGACCACCCAACTACTCGTCTATCGTGCATCATCATTATCATCAATCATCGGGAAGAAAGGGACTGGTAATACTCTTACGCCGTTACCAAACGGATGATGTTATTATTTGTTATGTATGTGATGTTGTCTCTATCTATATATCTATCTATATATTTAAAATTCACCCAAACGGAGAGATCTAAACAAATTTAATGCGGCATCAAATACAGTTGAAGTGTTCGCATAATGATCGAATTTAGCACCTATCCAAAAACAATTCTCAACTTGTGGAATGGCTGTAATAGTGGCAATTACTCCAGTGTCCCTCGGGCATGTCCACATCAGTTCTCACGTTACGTAACACGTACTTCGCATATATCGAAATCCCGCTATGATTTTATTCGATTTAGACGCAAAGATAAAGTATTGTGGAACGGGTATTGTGAGTTAGTAGTGACCCTGCGTTAGAAACTAAGAGTTGCTGGTTCGAATTCTGCTAAGGGTGAACATTTGTGTAATGAATATGAATTTTTGTACTGGAGTCATGGATGTTTATATTTATTCATAAATATTTTTATATATTAATAAATATTCTTCCTTAATTAATGATTGCGGTAGAGCATGCATGTCAGTTTAGTTGTGCACATCTCGCCATCTTGCTCTGATCAAGGCCGTTTTCTTGTAAATATACATATACTTATGAATATATTGTACCGTTAGTTTGGATAAGGCGGCGAAAGGCTCACCACCAGACACGTATCAAATACTCTTCGATGAAAAGTGGTTCGAAAGAATGTTGTCTAGGACCTCTGCATTAAAGTTATTTCGTCATGACAACAATAAAGAATTCACGATAGTTTAAAATTCACGATAGCCGAGGGGTTGGGTGGTCGGAATTTCGAGTCGAGAGACCCGAGTTCGATCCCCAGATGGCCGGCTCATACCAATGGGTTTTTCAAAAACTTATATACGAATTATATCGTTGGCTTGGACATAAAGGCGGCGACGGGCTCACCACCTGTCACGTTGTCCCGAAAATATCTTCGGTGGAAGGTGGGTCGAAGGGACTTCATTGTCTAGACTAGATCTCTGTCTACCCCTGTATTAGGAATTGCGTGAAGATATTTATTTATATATTTATTTATTTATTTTATTTACAACAATAACACGTATTTATGTTCAAAGGCACAAGCCTACCGCATATTGATCTGTACTATAATTTCTTGTATTTAAATGAATACTAAACAATTAATTTATTAATTTTTTAAACAATTAATTAAAACTATTATTTGAATGAAATAAGACGCGACAAAATCCTCTACACCTACTATTTTAAATATTAGAATTAATTTTACATCGTTGGCAAGTGGATGGTAAGCGGAAACAGAAATGTATGGAGAACTGAAAAATGTTACAATAAAAAAAGACAAAGTTCTTCCCTAGTACAATTACTCAGAAAAATTGCATTTCAGGAAAAAAATGCTACAATGACAAAGTTTTTTCCCTGATAAAATTACTCAGAAAAATTGCCCCTCAGTAATTCTCAAGCAAAAAAAAACCACAGTACTGCTGTTAGTCGACAGAAATGGCCAGAACTACACTTAAGCGTGGGGTAAATTACATTGTTTAATTTTGTTTTCAATACTTTACAGAAACAAAATTATGTCTACATTTATCACTCCTACAATATTTATTAATTAAAAACTACAATAATCGTACAATCCTACTTCTGAACGCTGGCTGCATTTCCACGTTTAATGGCTAGACATTTAAGAAAATAATATACATACATACATACATACATAACAGCCTGTTAAAGTCCACTGCAGGACATACGCCTCTCCCATAGGGAGGAATTTCCATAATCAGCACGCTTGGCAAGCGGATTGGCGATCGCAGTACCAGACCACTCGCACCTCAGACGCTGCTGCCCTCTTCGGTCTGATTATTGTGGTCTGATATTTTTAGAGATGGTTATCCTGCCATCTATCGGTTGCCAAAACGATATTCAAGGCTGTTTCCCTTAGTCGCCTCTTACGACACCCACGGGAAGAAAGGGAGTGGCAATATTCTGGCGCCGTTACCACACGATATATGAAAATAATATTCATTCCAAATTCAAATTGGTGTTAACATATCCACTTGACAGTCGTCAGACCAACACAATCGAACCCGCAGCATTTCCGGACGCGTACCGCTTCCATCCAACATCACGACTTTGTCACGTACGTGGTAGACATAATTACATGTACGTGTTATTTGTAAATACATGACATTGATAATGCGACACAATACTGATAATGTTCCTTTTAAATTAAAAGTAAACAACAGACGAGTGGTTGGGTGATCGAAATTCGAGTCAAGAGACCCGAGTTCGATACCCAATACTAGGGTAGACAGAGGTCTAGACTCTTACGGCCTTTCAACCCACCTTCCACCGAAGATATTTTGAGACAACGTGACAGGTGATGAGCTCGTCGCCGTTGTTATGTCCAAGCCAACAACGTACATAGGTTTTAAAATAACCGATTGATACGAGCCTGCCACCAGGGGATCGAACTCAGGTCTCTCAACTCGAATTCCGATCACCTAATCACTTGGCTATCGTAACAGTTCTCTCAATTTTTTTATTTCTTAATTGAGCATATTGACCGCCATCGAGATATTGAGAAGCCTTTGTACTCGCACCTTGAAGATGTTAAGCTTGTATACTTTCGGAAATAGAGATACCGGAATATAATATTCGTTTTAAACTTTAGCAATTCGTGTGTGGTATCTGCATGGCAATGCTCCTACCCCCTTTCTTCCCTTGAGTATCGTAAACAACGACCAAGAGAAGTCCTGCAACCCCTCTCTTCCTGGGGGTATAAGCAGGACAGTAAGCAACGACTAGGGGAAAAATAAATAATTATAAATATCTTCACGCTTGATTCTAGACAATGAAGTCATTTCGACCCACTTACTTTTTAAGATATTTTGGGAGAATGTTGTGAGTCCGTCGCCGTCTTTATGTCCAAACCAACGATGATTTGAAAAAACCCATTGGTACAAGCCTGGGGATCGAACTCGGGTCTCGCATTCCGATCACCCTAACACTCGGCTATCGTAAAGGAAAAAGTCTTAATATCCAATGGCTACAATGGTGAGATTACCATCTCAAAAATATCATATCAACTTTCAGTACACCGGTGGCGATCATAGCAAACTCAACAGTACGGAATTGGTGTATATACTACAGTAGACTTTTACCGGCCGTTATTATTCTAATAGATTACAAATATAAACATTATATTGTAAACAACGCAATTATTGCATAATATCCAACACATCTTAATTATTTTCCTGTTATAATTGTTGTAAATTTTTTTGGGCGTAATTATTATTGACACCATAAGTAGCCCTTAAATAATATATATTTATTTCGAAACCATTTTTTGAGATAAACGATATTCCCCACTTGTTTATCAAATTTGGAATCTAAAGCGTTATTTAAACCAGAAATATTCAATTGTCTAAGTAAGTTTTGGAGATACACACTTCTATAGAACCACAATAACACTTTGACCCACCCTTCGAAGCCAAGGCAGAGTGTCTAACTACTCGGCTATAGTGGCTACAGGTATTAAATTTTAAAAGTATATGAATAAATCATAAAAAAGGACATAAAATACTTAAGCAGTATACAGACTTATCTGTTACCTCTTTTCTGAGCGAAACGAGTTGGTCAGGTTTAACCGGAAACACGTCTTGGAATCAATGCGATGACGTATCCGCGTTCACAACTATGCCGGTGAGAAGGAGACATGAATAACAACTGTCCCACTCTAGCGATAATCAGCTGATCGTAAGATAATCGCGGCCTTCAATTCTGCGTTGATTGGATTTTGTGCCGGTAATGGCAATGTTGTATATTTTAAATAAATGTAAACACTAAAATTGGACTTATAGTCACGATAGCCGAATGGTTGGGTTGTCGGAATTTCGAGTCGAGAGACCCGATTTCGATCCTCAGGTGGCAGGCTCGTATCAATAGGTTTTTTCAAAAACTAAGGTACGAATTCAAAAACTTAGTACGAGCTCATCATCTGTCATGTTGTCCAAAAAAATGTCTTCGGTGGAATATGCGTCGAAAGTACTTAATTGTCAGACCTCGGTCTATTCCTGTATTGTACAATATTTATAAGAAATAAATAATTCATAGATAGATAGATAGGGTCAACATCATTAACATTTCTCTGATCCCAAAGTAAATAGCTAAAGCACTCGTATAACGGATCGAAAATATTTATTTTTACACTGTCACGTCCGGGAATCGACCCTCTGGCAACACCTTGATAACCGGTGCGTACGCCACTCGTCCATAGAGCTCGTCAATGTCTGCTTTCATTTCCCATTCCATTAATTAGACAAATAATTTCCGTCGTTCTTCTATAAACGGAAGAAAACAAGTTCGCTTGAAGCGGATTTCTTTAATTTGTAGAGAAAGCAACGCGCCATGTACAAAGACGAAGATACGCGCCAAGATCTAGGGCCTACGAGTGTGGGAATTGGAAAGTATATTTCGGCGAGACACGGTGTGACGTGACGCGGTTTTAATTTTATTATAATCTTATATCTTATTAAATTAATAATAAGGGAAATATAAAAAATCAAGTCACTAGGGCGGCATTCAAGTGTCTGAATTCTGCCGTAACGTATATATATCTAACGCATTCCTCCAAACCATCTTGACGCTTGTACACGCATCAGTTGTTTCTTATATCTTCATTTATAATCGCTGCGAGGAAAAGCCAGAGATATAAACATACAACAATTTACATGCTTACATAACCGCATAGCGACGTAGCAATTTCAAAGACTTCTGTGTCGTTTCCTTCCAAAATACTTAAATTTTTAACCAAAATTGTGATGGTAAAGTTTAAAAAACTTCAAAATGCACATCCTTCACATTTCACGATGAGTTTAAAATACGACTCGATAGTCTGGTTGGTAGTGATCCTACCTTCGAATCTAAGGGTTGTATGAACGAGTCCTGTTAGGGTTAACATTTGTGTGATGTGTATGAATGTTTGTACTCGAGTCATGAATGACTGTATGTATGTAGGAACACTTACCTATCTTAATCTATATAAGTATATTGCACTGCTGGCTTGAACGCTTAGACGGCGATAAACTCACCACCTGTCAGGCTTCGGTGAAAAGGTGGTCGAAAAGGCTTAATTGTCCAGGCACGATGGAATATATAACATGTATACGTACAATCACGCCTCTTTCTCTTAGGAGTAGGCAGAGACCACTTCTTTCCACTTACTACGATCTTTACATACCTTACATAAAATATAGCGACGATGAAGATATAAATAAAAATGGTATAGAAAATTAATTAAGAAAGTTGTTTTATAAAAAATTCTACACGGAAAATATATTCATAAAAGACTTAACTTTACCTAACATATGATTTTTTTTAGATTCATACTAACCATTAGCGATTCAGTCACTTAACGAACATTAAAAAAATATAAAAGAGTTATATAAATAAATAAACAGGGACAACAACACATACATTGTTCCATTCCCAATGTAAGAAGCTAAATCATTTGAGACATGGGAAACAACGAAGGCACCATAAACACCAGACCCGAGAAAATGAAGAAAAAGTGGTTTTCCTACATTAACCCGACCGAGCACCGAACCCGGGATCTCGAGATGGCGACACTTTGAAAACTAGTCTACACCACTCGTCCACGGAGGTCGTTAAAACTAAAAGTTGAAATCAATTTATTCTTATTATAAGCTATTATAAACATCAAAATCTACTTTCATATCCTATTTATATCTATAGAATAGAATCTATTTCTACAGACGCTCGAATTGGATTTAAGTTATACATTAGGTTAGGTTAAGTTAGGTTAGGTTATATATAATGGTATAATTTTAGACGATAAAAAGTTTTTCTGGTATAAAATTAGGTTTAAACAAACGCTCACATCAACGACGAACGATAAACGAAAAAAAATTATTTCATAATATGTACGTTACATACGAAATAATTTTTTTAAAAGTTGTAACATAGTAGCTATCAAAACTAGTTTTATTGAAAACGATATTCAATGTTAGTGTCGTGTAAATTAACAAAACTGTGCGAAAAAAGAAATGCAAGACCTTTGCTTCGAAATACAGTCACGGGGTTATTTCATGTATACATTAAATTGTCGATGGTTCGATAACTGATTAGTTAGTACCATTTATGGAATTTTCAATTTGGGGAAATCATTTATGGAATCACGATACCCGAGACACGGAGACCCGAGTTCGATCCCCTGGTGGCCGGCTCGTAGCAATGGTTTTTCCAAAAACTTATGTACGAATATATCGTTGGCTTGGACATATAGACAGCGACGGGCTTACCACCTGTCACGTTGTCCAGAAAATATCTTCGGTGGAAGGTGGGTCGAAGGGACCTAATTGTCTAGACAAGACCTGTGTTTACCCCTGTATTGGGAATTGCGTGAAGAAATTAATTTATACTTTTTATTTATGTAATGAATTTGAATGTTTGTATCGGAGTCTTGAATGTTAATTTGTATGTACGAATATTTATGTACCGTTACCTTAGACACAGAGAAGTCGACAGGCTAATCACCTGTCACGTAGCTAAAATAAGTTTCGGTGAAAAAGGGCTAAAAAGACTTAATAGTCTAGACCTCTGCCTACCCTAGACGAGAAATTGCATCAAGATGTTCACACAGTAGTGTAAGGGACCTTTTATTGGACTCAGGTGAAACGAAACATTAATCTACCTAAGTGTTGCTACCGCAGACCGTGAATACCTCCAAATAACTTCAAAGATTACGGAAGCATGTTACCACTTCGCAGTATACTAGTGTATTATCTATAGCTATCAACGATGACTATCGATTGTCTACAGAATTCCTTTGCCTTTACGCGCTTTTCTTTAGAGAAACCTCATTGCTACACTGTGAAATTTAAAAATAAAAAAGTTTATTTTACAAAGAATATAGATTATGTTTTTTTCTCTTATGAAAGATTCATTTAACAGATTAAAAATAATTCAATCGAAAGAGGTTCATTGTGATTCAGGTCGTATGAATGATCGGAAATGTAAAATCGAAGTCGGAGCGACATTGATACTTGTAGTTATTGTTAGCATCTACAATATAGCTTGACGTTCTTTTAAATTGTATATTATATACTAGAAGGCCATTTCCTACTTGACATTGTCTTGTGGATTTCATTCATTTTGATATAAAAACTATAATCTTTAATTAATTTCTTAATTAATCTTTAATTAATTTCTTTTAATACTTTGTTTTCTGTAATAGCCACGCTTGGCATGCTCATTGGCGATCAGAATACCAGAAACCCGTAAAACTGAAACTGCAGGTTTTGCTCTTAATTTTGGTATTTTCCGAGATAGTTATACCGCTGTCATATTGGCATAAAAAAGTTAGTCTAGAAACAGTTACAGAAATTGAGTCCTTTCATGACCCACATTTTACGGAAGCTTGTTTGGAATAACTTGGCAGGTGATAGGTGATGAGCCTGTCGTAGTCTTACTGACCAAACCAACGTCAGAAATCTTATACAAATAAAAAACCCATTGGTATGAGGCATCTTCCTAGGGATCGAACACGGGTTCCTAGAATCGAATTCTAATCACTCAACCACTCTACCATCTTAACTGACATACTCCCAAATAAATATTTTGAGAAAATACTCAACGGATATTTACATTAACGTTGTCATATCTCAACCGCCATTTACTAAAATACCAAAAACATCAAATTATTATATCTTTTCCTTCTTTATTCTGTTGCACGACTAATGCCAAATGACGTAATTCCCATGTACATAACATCTTTTCCTCCTCTTATGAATAAACACATTTAAATACTACATAAAATTAAAAGCCTTTGATAAAGTAATATCGTAAGTAATTAATGGCTCTGTATTAACATTTTACGTTTAATCAATTTGCTTACGACACCACTGTAACTCAATTACAAGCTAATTAGATCCAATAACGCCAAAACCAAATTAACCAGTTAACTTACTTTTCACATAACACTCACCGAAGTGGCATAACCGTGAATGTAAAGATTTAATATAGAAGGGCGTGGTATTTACGTTTAAACGATCATTTTTTGCAATAAAAATAACAATTTGAATTTTAAACGCATTTTTGTCAATAATTAGATATCAAGAATCGTGAAACTTATGAAGTCATTTTCTTCTGCCACATTTCATTACGTTAGCAATCTACTGCAATATTGCAATAGCATGTATAAAATATATTTAAAAAAAAAACATTGTTCAAACCTTTCCACCTCCCCGGTGCTATTCCGTTGTAGTGTTTCCTCACACGCAGTGAAGAAATCACATAATAAAAATTTTCTATACATATAATTTTAGTTAAATTAATTCACTCCTAAAAATACAAGGACATATATGGCTGCACGGGACCCGTCATATTTGCCACAGACACTTTAAAACTATAAGATTCCATTAAAAAAATTGGTATAAAAACGTGAAACTTATGAAGTCATTTTCTTCTGCCACATTTCATTACGTTAGCAATGTACTGCAATATTGCAATAGCATGTATAAAATATATTTAAAAAAAAAAACATTGTTCAAACCTTTCCACCTCCCCGGTGCTATTCCGTTGTAGTGTTTCCTCACACGCAGTGAAGAAATCACATAATAAAAATTTTCTATACATATAATTTTAGTTAAATTAATTCACTCCTAAAAATACAAGGACATATATGGCTGCACGGGACCCGTCATATTTGCCACAGACACTTTAAAACTATAAGATTCCATTAAAAAAATAGGTATAAAAACGCGGCAATTTTCGTTTTTTTTTTAATTTAAAGAGACACGCGCCGCTGTCACAGGAATGTCAGTGACACTGACTAATTGTTTCAGCACAGATAACAAAGTTTGATAAACAATGAATGCGCGCCAATGGCGGCCGGTGAATACGTGACGTCGACGAGTCGGTAATGTGATTTACTAGGATTTACATTGCACGACACGTTCCCAATGGTGCTTATTGATTTTGTTCAGTAAACAATTATTATACAACTGGACATCGTTCGAGTAAGCGACTGGTGACTAAACGATGAAAAATAAACATTCGCGCCTTACATTACTTATTTATGTTCGCGGGAAAAAAGGGATAGGGAAATTATCCCGTCCATAACATCTCCGCTTATAATATCCTACTAAATATTGAAGTAGTAAAATAACTTGACTTAAATAGATACGTTTTTGTAAGATACAATTTTTTTTATTATTCGTGATATTTTTACAAATAATTCTTTATACAAAATCTCCTACTTGTAATTATATACACACAATGACAAACAAATACGACTCGTAATCAATAATAATTAAAAATACACTGAGGCCGCATCAATAAGAACACGAAACGTACACAATTAACTTGGTTTAATTTTAGATGCAGTTTTACCGTCCGGAGACGTAAACCCGTACAAATCAGTCCGAACTCCGGACTCCGGAGTCCGAAAGGACGACGTTCCTACAGAAGTAGGATCCTCATAAACACTAATTAACCAGGCGACTTAACAAATGGTCCCCTCATTAGAGTTACGCGGCAGATTCTGTTTCCCAAGAATTACTACAACCCTACGCCACACTGAGAGCAAAAGAACCTAGAGTAAATTTCAGTTTTATATTATAAATTCACATTTATACGATGTGACTTTATACGATTTATACGATGATTTCGGCGATGGGCTCACCACCTGTCACGTTGTCCCGAAAATATCTTCGGTGAAAGGTGGGTCGAAGGGACTTAATTGTCTAGACTCGACCTCTGTCTACCCCTGTATTGGGAATTGCGTGAAGATATTTATTTATTTATTTTATTTACATTTATACAAATTTCATTTCATCCATATTTTAAATTCGAATTTAAATTTATTTATCTATCTGCTACACGTACAGAAACTGTGTAATATTTTCACGGCTAAAGGGTTAAACCGATTTTAAAAAAGAAATTAAAAGTGGCAAAATGTTTGTTATTTTATCATCTTATTAGTATTAGTAAAAAAAAATTAAAGTAATATCTACTTATTGATTATGAATCTTGTTTTCAATTCGTGATTTTATAGGTTTTCATTTAAATGATTTATAATTAATCAGATTAAATAATTTCGTTCATCATTATTATCATCATTATCATAAAGGCAAGCCCAAAGATTGCCACATAGAATGGTTCTGTGCCTTCTGCATCCATTGACTCCCCACAACATTGTGTATGTCGTCGCTTCTTCTTGTGGGGGGACGTCCTTCACTGCGTTTGTCCGTACGAGGTTGCCACTCGAGGACCTTTCTTCTCCAACGATTTTTAGTTCCATGAGCTATGTGGCCGGCCTATTGCCACGTTTCGTTCAGCCAATGTGAAAAATGGATAGTGTAGAGATATTTATTTTATATATATTATATTATATATTATATTTATATATTTTCTGTAACAATTTTACATCTACCGAATTTATACATAATTGAAACCAGTACTTCTTTCCAAAAAAACTAGAAAGACGTATTTTTTTCTATGTGTAAAAGCTCACAGGAAAACAAAAAGTTATTAGATTCCAGAATGTTAATTAGTTACACATAATTTTGATTATTTTAAAACAATATTAATTACAAATTAACCCGGTGTAATTATGCCGGCCAGCATCCGAAAACGAGAACTCGATTTAAACGTTATTTTATTAATTGATATTTTTTAAATTATCATTGTCAACGGCTCGTAGCCGCTGCCAGTATCGCGCTACCCCAATTCGGCCCATACAACCGTTCTGTGTAACGAGCAGTCTTGATTACCCGACTGCTACGGATGTCCCGGTCGCTGTTTCGGGAAATAATGCCATATTAAGTGCCGTTTTCCACGACTTAATTGTGCCGAGGGGTTATTCTGACATTAATTGTTGCGGACTGCTTGTTCTAGAACTCAATCTCGGTTTATTTCGAATCGATTAGACAACGCTGGAGGTCAGTTGAGTTTCGTTCGTTTTATTAACAGAAAATGTTATTACTTTTCGTGAGGTCATTTAGCAGGTTTAATTATTTTTTTATTGGAGACGAGGACTAAATATAGTAGTATTAAAACCACGATAACCGAGTGGTTGGGTAATCGGAATTCGCGTCCAGAGAGCCTAGTTCGATCCCCAAAGCCCGTACTAATGGGTTTCATTCAAAAACTTATGAACGATTTATATTGTTGGCGTGGACATAAAGACGGCGATGGGCTCACCAACTGTCACTTTGTCCCACCTCTGTCTAACCGTGTATTGGGAATGGACTGATGATATGTTGTTTTTCTAAATGAAATAATTTAAGTATTATGACGACCTCCTTTGATGGGATGGTGCGGTTTCGAATCCAGCTAAGGGTAACGAGGTAAACATTTTAATGTTTGTATTCGTGTCATGGATGTTTATATGTAGTTGAAAATTGACTGCCTTAATAAATATCTGTGTAAGTATATTGAAAGAAATTGTGTATTTCTTTTGGATCTACTACTCTGGACTAAGAAGGCGATTCGTTCACCGCCAGTCACATCGCCAGTCCTAAAAAAAAGATTCAGTGAAATGCAGGGCGACAGGACCAAATTGTCTATTCTAAATAAAACTCTGTCTGCCCCTGTATCGGAAAAATGCGTGATGAAATAATATAATTTTACAGTTTCTATGCGTTTACTTAAGAACACAATTATAGTTACACAGTTTTTTCATGACGAGAATAAGTCAAATTTTAGTAGTGACCTAGACGGCCAAGTTGCGTTGTGTTTAAACGGTGTGCTATCTATACATCTATACATATAAATAATATTGGAGTGTCTGTTTGTAATATTGAAATGACCGTCGTTTACTACATATATATGAATATACGGTACATACACCAAAATAACATTTTTTTTACAATTTTTGTCTGTCTGTCCGTCTGTCTGTTTGTAATCTCTAAAACGGCTGGACCGATTTTAACAGGCAGATAGCTTATGTTATAAGGAGTAACATAGGCTACTTTTATTTTAGAAACAATTAGGGTTCCGCGTTAAGTATTAAACTACGTACAAAGCCGCGGGGGGCAGCTAGTACCTAATATAGCCGACTGCAGGATTAAATCGATGCCCAAATTAAATTACACATAGATTAGATGAGTCACCCAATCCAGTTTGTATTCTCGGTGGCATAGTTTGTAGCCAGCACGTGCTGCCAGCTGAAACCACTCGTATATTTAGCAATAAAGCAAGTATGTTTCAGTATTATGAAATTACGAATGGCGTACAATGCAAGTATTGCTTCAGAGTGGATAGTTGGATATCTTTAACGACCTCCGTATTTTTGTGGCATACACCGGTTTATGAGGTCGCTATTTCTGTCGTCCCGAGTTCGATTCCCGGACGGATGTATGTAGAAATCTACTCTTTGTTATACTCGTATCATGGGTCTGGGTGTTTGTGGTGCCTTCGTTGTTTACCGATTCCATAATACAAGTGCTTTAGTTATTTACTTTGCAAGCACAATAATGTATGTGATGTATTTAAGAATAGTAATCACTACAAATCCATCTTACGGAAGGACTCTGTCCTAGAGTGGGACCTGCAGACATCAGTAAGAATTTAAAACTATATCACGACAAGATTTTGCTTTGTACGCATTTTCAAATATTACAATGTTGTTTCAAAAATCAAAACTTCTACAATTTGTGTATTAAAACCATTACTATTAGGTTGAATTTTACATTTATCGGCACTCCGAACTAAAAGACCTATCCAGAAAGTATCGAAGATGCGTAGTCCCGGCGGACTGAGATGGGATATCCCACAATAGAGCAGCACACTCTCTCTCCATACCCTTACAGACCGGAACACAATACTGCTATCTGGCAGCAGTAATAGATAAGAGTCTGTTACTGGCTCAGGTGACTCCTAAGCAGAGAAGTCTTTCGTCAGAGGGAGAGTCATGCTTGCTAAAACATGGGCGAGTCACGAGTACCCGTATACGCTCGTATGTGCGCGTACGCAGAAAATATTATAAATGAATAAATATCTTCACGCAATTTCCAATACAGGGTTAGACAGAGGTTTAGTCTAGACAATTAAGTCGCTTTGACCCACCTACCAACGAAGATATTTTCGGGACAACGTGACAGGTGGTGAGCCCGTCGCCATCTTTATGTCCAAGCCAACGATATAATTCGTACGTAAGTTTTTGAAAAACCCATTGGTACGAGCCTGCCACCTGGGGATCGAACTCCCTAGGGTCTCCTGACTAGAAAATCCGACCACCCAACCACTCGGCTATCGTGACTTAAAATAAAATTAAATAGAAAATGTAACTTTAAAAAAAGCGAAAGAGGTATGTAAGTATCCCGACACTTGTCGATCCGTTCTCTCTGGCTACACCGTCAGGGATAGGGCATGAAGGTAAGTTAGGTGCCTACCGCGTACTTTTTATTTATCAATGAAATAATATTTTATATTCGCTTCGTTTACGCAAGTGTAAAGTAAAACCTTTGTTTACCTAGTACCATTGAAACGTGCATCATATTATTCTTCTATCCTCGTGTATGCGAAGGATACGTGAACTTACTCGTATGTAATTAAAGAATGGGTGACTAAGAATTATACGTTGTTGGTAAATATACCTTCGACCTAATTCAGCGTATATTTTGCTACGTGTGTTGTGGATCAAATAACCTTGTGTAAAGTATTTACGCTAATAGTACAAAGTCTAAAGGTTTTGTTTACGTTTTTCTTATAATGGACATTATATAGTAAGAATTCGGCACATTTTAAGTGCACATACACTACTTATTTACGAAAATAATCTTTACGGTAATCAAAATATTGAGTTAGAGTCACGATAGCCGAGTTGTTGGGTGGTCGGAATTTCGAGTCGAGAGACCTGAGTTCGATCCCCAGGTGGCAGTACCAATGAGTTTTCAAAAACTTATGTACGAATTTCATCGTTGGCTTGGACATAAAGGCGGCGACGGGCTCACCACCTGTCACGTTGTCCCGAAAATATCTTCGGTGGATGGTGGGTCAAAGGGACTTAATTGTCTTGACTTGACCTCTGTCTACCCCTGTATTGGGAATTGCGTGAAGATATTTATTTATTTATTTATTAAAATATTGAGATAGACAGAAGTCGAGACAAGTCCTTTCGAAACACCTCTCACCGAAGACATTGTTTGGACAACATAACAGGAGGTGAGCCAGCTGTTGTCAAAACTTTTGAAACAAAGAAATCGAACTCTGGTTTCACAACTCGAATTGCGATCACACAACCACTGAGGAAATAATTCTTAGTCTTTTTAAAAGCGCAAACCATTATTTACAGCAGAGCATAGGCCTTGCCCAAAGATTGCCTCAAGAACGGTCCTACGCAATCTGATCTATCTTCTTTCTGCTATGTGTTGTACAGAAAACCTTGGCTCTGGTATGGATGGTCTTCGTTGAGTAAGTTCATTCATGGGGGAAAACTTAGAAGTTTGTTTCCAAATCGTTCTGTAATTCATTGTATATAATTGAATATTTAATGTAATTGGGAGATTTTTTTACATTTTGAGTTTACATATATATTTATATATAAAATCCATATTTATAAAATAACACAAATAGAAATCTCCATACCGATATACATATCCATGGACATTGATAAATAATAGATAAAAACACACACACACACACAGTCACGATAGCCGAGTTGTTGGGTGCTCGGAATTCCGAGTCGAGAGACCCGAGTGGCAGTACCAATGAGTTTTCAAAACTTATGTACGAATTTCATCGTTGGCTTGGACATAAAGACGGCGACGGGCTCACCACCTGTCACGTTGTCCCGAAAATATCTTCGGTGGATGGTGGGTCAAAGGGACTTAATTGTCTTGACTTGACCTCTGTCTACCCCTGTATTGGGAATGGCGTGAAGATATTTATTTATTTATTTATTAAAATATTGAGATAGACAGAAGTCGAGACAAGTCCTTTCGAAACACCTCTCACCGAAGACATTGTTTGGACAACATAACAAGAGGTGAGCCAGCTGTTGTCAAAACTTTTGAAACAAAGAAATCGAACTCGGGTTTCACAACTCGAATTGCGATCACACAACCACTGAGGAAATAATTATTAGTCTTTTTAAAAGCGCAAACCATTATTTACAGCAGAGCATAGGCCTTGCCCAAAGATTGCCTCAAAGAACGGTCCTACGCAATCTGATCTATCTTCTTTCTGCTATGTGTTGTACAGAAAACCTTGGCTCTGGTATGGATGGTCTTCGTTGAGTAAGTTCATTCATGGGGGAAAACTTAGAAGTTTGTTTCCAAATCGTTCTGTAATTCATTGTATATAATTGAATATTTAATGTAATTGGGAGATTTTTTTACATTTTGAGTTTACATATATATTTATAAAATAACACAAATAGAAATCTCCATACCGATATACATATCCATGGACATTGATAAATAATAGATAAAACACACACACACACAGTCACGATAGCCGAGTTGTTGGGTGCTCGGAATTCCGAGTCGAGAGACCCGAGTGGCAGTACCAATGAGTTTTTCAAAAACTTATGTACGAATTTCATCGTTGGCTTGGACATAAAGACGGCGACGGGCTCACCACCTGTCACGTTCTCCCGAAAATATCTTCGGTGGAAGGTGGGTCAAAGGGACTTAAATGTCTAGACATGACCTCTGTCTACCCCTGTATTGGGAATGGCGTGAAGATATTTTATATATTTTATAAAAACACATAGAAAGGGACAACATCACATACATTGATCTGATTCCAAAGTATGTAGCTAAAGCACTTGTGTTATGGATAACAGTCCTATCAATAGTTAGGAAACCATGCAATACGTTTTCTAAAAACTAACGAAAGTCAACAATACTTCTATAAATAAAATGAAATTTCATCTTGCGAGGTTCGATCATTCATTTATTTATTTAATTAACGAGGTTTACCAACTAAAAACACAAATTGTAAATTAGAAGTGAATTCTGTCACGAAATCAAGTAATTTGTTTCTATAAAGCCAAGCCAAGTATCATAAAAGGTTTCCAACTCCCTAAGTCACCCCCAAAAAGGTTTCACCTAATAAAGGAAGCCATATAGCGAGAGTCTAATACCGATGTCCGGACATAAAATTTTATAGAAGGATATTTGTCGTCGAATTTATTGCTTTTTACGAAATATAGATGATCGCGCGTAAATACACACATACATACATAATGGCCTATTAGGGTCCACTGCCGGACTATGTCTCTCCCTTAGGGAGTACAATCCCTTAGAGTTTGCTATAATCGCCACGCTTGGCAAGCGGGTTGGCCATCGCAGTATCAGACACTTCGCACCTTAGACGCTGCTGCCCATCTTCGGTCTGATTATTTTAACACGCGTAAAATACTCACATCTATATATATCTAGCGATATATCAAAATACTTAATAAATGGTCATAATAGCCGATGGGTTGGGTGATCGGAATTGGAGTCAAGATACCCGAGTTCGATCCCTAGATGGTAGACTCGTGCCAATAACATTTTATGTACGTAATTATATCGTTGGCTTGGACATAAAGATGGTGACAGTCTCACCGCTTGTCATTGTCCAAATAATGTCTTCGGTGAACGGTGGATCGATAGGACTTAAATGTCTCAACCTCTGTCAACTCTAATATTGGGAATAGGGTGAAGTTTATTTTTTGTACATATATGGCATTGAATTTGGATATATTTATAAGTTCTATGAATCAAATCTTCATCACCATAACAGCCTATCAATTATCTATTACTGTATATACGTATCAAAGATTACCTCGTTTACTGGGATTCGATCATGAGACATCGTTAAGTGCTGGTGAGTCTGTCGCCGAAAGAAAAAGGTTAAAAAATTCCTAAACGCTTCAACTGTTGAGTAATGTCCGTCGATTTGTGCTTTAATGGTTTAAAAAATTAAGACAGCAGCTATCAGTACGATAATCTGTGCAAAGAATTTTCAACATTTTCGCATAGGATTGAAGAGTTACTCTCGTTTGTCCAACGTAAACAAACCGTCGTAAACAAACAATAGAGTTCCGCTCACATTTAACAATTCATTTAGCTTCTAAAGTAATAATGGATATCAGTTTATTTGAATTTTTTGACTTTAACCTAACAATTCTTGGTGGCGAGGCTTAGGGGAGGCCTATGTTCGGAAGTGGAATTTTAAAACTAATTAAACGTATTTAAAAAGATTACGTAAAAAATAAATAAAATATCTTCACGCTATTCCCAATACTGGGGTACACAGAGGACCACAGAATTAATTACTTCGACCCACCTTCCACCGAAGACATTTTTTACAGCTGAGCCTTAACTGCGTGACTGTGATGACAATATGAATTGTTCTAGTGGCATGCGCATCCCCTCCCACGCAGAGAGAGGGGCGCGCCGGCTGACGCACTCCATTCAATCGCACCCAACTGAATAACTCGTTCCCTCACAATAGTAATCCGCCAGATATTCCGGTCGCAATGTACATACATCACTTATATACACACATTGATATATAGATAAGAACACACATTACTCTGATCCCAAACTAAGCAGCTCTTGTACTTAGGAATCGGAAACAACGGAAGGTACCACAATACCAACACTCAGACTCGAGAAAATGTTGATAAAGCGTTTTCTCTATTAACCCGATCGAGAATCGAATTCCGGACCACAGAGCTGTGTACGCGACTGAATAAATCTACTTTCTTTCTTTCCACTCGTCCACGGAGGACGTCGAAATATGAATTGCACATCTTTAATACACATTCATACTCACACTCACTCAAAACACTTACATAGGTCTTAGTTTAGAAATACATTTTTACATATAAAGTGACACTAATTCCTACGAATATAATAAATTATAATATAATATAAATAAATGTGAATGTAAGTTTGTTTGTTACGCTTTCACGCGAAAACTACTCAACCGATCATCATGAAACTTTATACACATATTCTTGGAGGTATTAGAAGTAACATACTTTTTATTAAAAAAAAAAAAAAAAAAATTGTCAAAAATATTTGCCGATGTTATAAGTAATAACTTAAGCTACTTTTTTAGAATTTACCATTATAGAAAAATAATTAGGATTCCGCTTTAAGTGTTATACCGCGTGCGAAGGCACTTGTTATATAATTTTGTGAAATGCAGAGCTCTGCAATATATTTTACGGAGTATATGCGTTAGTCTTGTGCGATGAAAGAAGCAAAAGAGGTATGTAAGGATCGTGACTTTCTGGCTTCTCCGTGCTAGAACTATTTGAAGATAAAAAAAATATTAATTAATGTTCTAATAGTACATAAGTCGTTGTCGAAGCGAGCAGACGTCCGAAAGTGTTTATAAAACACAATGCCATTATTTTCTTCTATACCCATCCCGTCTAACGGGACATGAATTGTCGACTGAAACAATCCGTTAGATTGACAATGTGACGTATCCCTTGAGGAGTCGGGACTTAACGAAGACAATATTGTACTTGAGGACGACGTTTAGGTCAAAATTATTTCAAATAGTATTTTAGTGGTATGTGTATAATTAGTTATTGTTTTGTATGTTTTATTTATTTAAGATTTAAGGCACAAATAGTACATATGGTGAACGTAATGCAAAACGGCATTCTCTACCAATCAACCATCAGACTAAATAGAGATAAAATGTAGAAGCAGTGCAATTAAAATATCTGCACGCAATTCCCAATACAGGGATAGACAGGGGTAGAGAGTCTAGTCTAGACAATTAAGTCCCTTCGTCACACCTTCCACCGAAGACATTTTCGGGACAACGTGACAGGTGACTAGAATTCCGATCACCCAACCACTCGGATATCGTGTCTTATTTTTATTTAAGATCTCGCGATACAAATGATCTCAGGCATGTAGTATGCTTCAGATGCGTTATATAAATTATGTAACGGATTGGCACGTGATGGATAACGGCTTCGATCTTGAAAACTGTAAAAGTAGCTGACGTATTATTTCATATCTCGTTCTTTGCTTGTATATGTGTACAATATCTTTCTAGGAGAAGGTTTTTCCTAGGGGGAGGCTTCCTAATGTACCTATGTTATTCTTATAAGTTTGACTCTCGGTCTGGTTATTCTAAAAATACTAAAATACTGTCGCATATGATAACATATATACATCTACACAGGCACTCACGTAGTAGAGTCTAACCGCTTCATGATGCTTTGTTAAGAGGCGAAACATTGTTATCTTCAATTCTCAGCTTAAATTCTTTGTAAATAAATGAATATCTTCACGCAATTCCTAATACATGGGTACACAGAGGTCTTGTCTAGACAATTAAGCCCTTCGACCCACCTTCCACCGAAGATATTTTCGGAACAACGTGACAGGTGAACTCGGGTCTCTTGACTCGAATTCCGACCATGCAACGACTCGGCTATCGTCACTTTTTTTAAATTCTTTGTAACTTTTAACAATTGTCTCTATAAAAACTCTTGCCCCACATATAAATTTTTAAATTTAGCAATCTGTGGACAATGGGGCAGGCTACATTAACTATAACGATGTCTCATTCTAACACTTTGTAAGTGTAATTAAATTAGTAATTGTAAATGTTGTGTAATTGTTTGTCGTTCCTAATTAATAGAAAATAAATACATGGGTGTTTCTTCGAGTGTAGTGGTGCATGCAACTGTGGGAAGGAACGTACTCCTCCTCATCTCTTCGAATTACATCACAAATGCCATTTATTAATGCATGCGGAATCGAGCAACATATTTTTATAATAACATCTCCATACTAATGAATTTTCGCTAAAGAAACGCCTGAGTCTAACTACTCAACTACTGGAACAAACTCGAAAGAACAACATTCATCGTATGCTGTCAACTCAAGAATTACGTAGTAATACTACGCAGCGTAGTATTACTGTGTAAAGTAATTCTGCAAAGTAAGAATTTATCTCTAGATAATGGGAGTTACAAAAGTACGGTCATTATCGACGACCTCTGTGGACGAGAGGCGTGAACATCGATTTACATGGTGTAGTCTGTCATGAGGTCCCGGGTTTGATTTCCAGTCGGGTCAATGCAGAAAAAAACACACCAAATAGAAAAACAAACATATATTTTGCCGGGTCTCGGTGTTTGTGGTAACATCGTTGCTTCTAATTCCATAATACAAGTTCTTAAGCTGCTTTACTTGAGATCAGAGAATGTGTGTATCTATGTGTGTATTTATTATTATTATTATATTAAGCAGCTTTGTTTTTACGTTTGTTAGCTGAGTGGTTGTGTGGTCGGAATTTCGAGTCAAGAGACTCGAGATGACCCCCAGGTGGCAGGCCAATGGGTTTTTTCAAAAAGTTATGTACAAATTATATCGTTGGCTTGGACATTAAGACGGCGAAGGGCTCACCACCTATCACGTTGTCCCAAAAATATCTTCGGTGGAAGGTGGTTCGAAACTACTTAATTGTCTAGACCTCTGTCTACCCCTGTATCGGGAATGGCGTGAAGATATTTATTTACTTAGCTTCGTTTTTCAATTCGCCTACAGTGTGATTGTTGGTTATCCTTATAGTAGAGCCGTTGATCCCCTACTAGTCTACAAAAATGACAAACACACATTACCTGATCACACACATTTAGCGATGTTTCAGAGTTCAAAATTCGTCATGACCGAATAAAATTTCAACGCCGTAGACAGTTAACGGAGCGGGCAAGTCTAATAATGTACATCTCACGCAGCTGCGTCGAATTCGTTTAGATTATATTTTACGTAGAAATAGAGAAATTAGCGGGCTTTCGGCTCCGAATTAATTCCACTTTCTAAAGACCGCACCCGTCATTGTTTCCGAATGTCTATGCGGGGAATTTTAACGCGCGCATTACATCTTTCACCTCGGCGTATAAAAAGGTTTTAAGTTATTAAGAGTTATCGTCTGTATATCTCCATAAGTTTATCATATTTAAATGAGTATAAGTAAGTTAGAAAGGGGATTAAAACATTAGCGTACTTACCGAGATACGAATGTATAAATTGTAGAAGCCGATAAGCTATCGACATAAACCTTTTTAAAAATTAATGCGATCTAAAACTAAATATTAGCCAATTCTTTAGAGCGCGTTACTAATGTATCAATTTATATAATACAAGATAAGACAATTTAAATTAATAAGATTGATACGAATCTAATAAAGATTTGTTTTATTTCAATAAAGTTTGCATGCCAAATTTTATCCTGATAAGAAGCAATCTCCGAGTTAATTCGCTTAAAAAGAATATTGAAAACATTATTAAAAATGTATAAAAGGGTATATAAAAAGTATTTGACGCCAGATAGAGCTTAGTTCGCATGTACTAAAACATAAACAATACAAACACAAACGTTAAAACCACGGATTTATTATTTTTTTTTTTGTATTTACAACTCGCATCGGAGAATCCGTTTTAGTGTCCATTGCCATATTTATTGGCTTATTACAATTACAAATTGAGCATCTGATGTAACTTAAGGATAATTATACCAATTGGTACAAATTTTAAATTAGCTTCACGGATGGGGCATCGCATTTATATTTAGATACTAAATAAAACTTCTGAATCTGTACTAAGCTTAACGTACATTAAAAAAAAAGTAATCAAACAGAAGTCAAACATCAGGAAAACCGTTAGCCTTGCGTAGCGTGGCGGCTGTGACTCGGTTACTGTATACCAAGCGTGTGAAGATCTCTCTCGGGAGACACCGGACACCCGACACTCGACGGTGTCGCCTTACGTCTCCGATGGGTTACTGTGCAACCTGACGTTAAAAACTTATTTACATTCCAATGCGGAGGTACATAGCTATATGTATCATGTAGACTTAAGACGAGATCCGTGTACGAGAGGCGTAAATATTTTCAATGTGACAGCTCTGATGGTTTGATTCCCGGACCAATCAATACAGGATCACTTTTTCTATATTGTCTAAGGTTAGGCTGTTTGCGGTGCCTTCTTTGTTTTTGATTCTTTGAGCTTATTTATTTCGAATCAAACCAATGTATGTTATGTTGTCTTTATCTATGTATATACCTATATATGTGTTAGTTGTGTTTACAGAGTTACTGACACTTTCTTAAAGAGGATTTGACATAACCTCCAGGCTTGAAAAACGTCCTCAGATTCTGTCACCGGTGTAATCAATTCATCGGGATTTAGCGGGATAACCATATTATTATTACATGGTTGTACACCTCTCTGTCAAACTATTCGATGTTGCAGAATCCTCATTACAAAGATAATGCTTCAAATAACCTGCGTACCTTAAGAGGGGTAAATCTTGGAAACAGCCCTTTTAAAAGTCTGTTAATGAGAATGGATATAAATAAAAATAAATTAATAAATATGTGGATATAAGAAGTTAAAGATAGAACAGAGATTGACATCTGAATCAAAGACATGTTTATGTGTACAGTTCAATTATAAACATTTTGAATATTATCTTGATCCAGTAACTCCGTATTTTTACGAAGATATAGCATTTGCACTGCATTCAACTTGCTTTGATGTCTGGTATATTTTAAATTTACGCTTGAACTTTAGTTTGGTATATTTCGAGACAGTTAACTGTCGGTAGCCAATTGCATTCGCCTTTCCCTTAGTCGCCTCACACCGGCGTATATTCTTACGCTGGCATAATCGAATAATCATATCCTTAATATATCAAATGCAATGATCGAAGAACTAAAATAAACAATGGAACGAAAACGATTCGAAATTGTTTTAAAGAAGTCCTTCGCAATAGTGAACTGCGTTCTACAATTCCATTAGGAGAAACAGTGCAACGCCCAAGGCGTGTCTTGAATGCCTGAATAGAAATGCTATTCTGTAAAACTTTAAGATTTATTTCACGGGCACTTATCCTCTGCGTGCAGATAGATTTCACGAGTTTATTCTATATGGAAACGATTTTATCAACGATTGAAATTCGTGATTATTTGTTGCTTTTAATATTGTATGAATTCTTTATAACATTAAGTCACGATAGCCTATAGATAGATTGTCGTGATGTAATCCGTATTAAAATCAAGAGGTTATAGTTCTATCCAAGCGAGGAACGCTTGTACCATTGAATTTCTTACCTCTGTTACTTTTAAAATTGGCGTAAAGTATCGTCAAAAGAATGTGCAACTCATATTATTTCTATGGGTGTCTTAAGAGAGCGCTAAAGTAAATGCCACCACTAGCAATGACCACCGACAGATGCATTTGCGTAGACGAGGTTGCACGAGAAGCTTTTTCCCCAACGGTTATCGGATCGTCGAGCTATGTGGCCGGAACATTGTCAACTATTGTTAGTCATTGACTTTTTTCTTAGTCGCCTTTTACGACAGGCACCAGAAGGGGTTAAACTGATACCATCATACAATGTGCCTGTTAAAGTCCAATGCACGACATAGGCCTCTCCCCTCGGAAGATTTGCCATGAGAGAAGGGCAGATTATTATGATCTGATGTTTTTAGCGATGATTATTCCGCCATCTATCGGTTGCCATAACGATATTTAAGGCTGATTCCCTTAGTCGTCTCTTACGACACCCACGGGAAGAAAGGGAGTGGCAATATTCTTACGCCGTTACCACACTGTTGACCGTACTTTACTGAGTATTGTACACTTTACTACAGTGAGTAATATTTTAACTATTTAAGGCAACGGCTCGTCCGATAACAGCTTTGTTTACCCTATTATCGTGTGAACGCACCTTAATCTACGCCCAAGGAATGTTAAGAACATTGCCTGCCTCTTTAAGTTACGTTAGGCTTGCCACATTAACAACTGAGAATGGACACCTTTAACGTTTTGGGACGTATTTCTTTTATCCTCTCATTCATTTCGCACTCATTTCGCATTTCCGGCGGTCTGTTCAGAAGTAGTCGGGCAGAGTAATAAAATAAATAAATAAATATCTTCACGCAATTTCCAATACAGGGGTAGAAACAGAGGTCTAGTCTAGACAATTAAGTACTTTCGACCCACGTTCCACCGAAGATATTTTCAGGACAACGTGACAGGTGGCGAGCCCGTCGCCGTCTTTATGTCCAAGCCAACTATATAATTCGTACATAAGTTTTTTTTAAAATACTATTGGTACGTGCCTGCCACCTGGGGATCGAACTCGAGTCTCTCGACTCGAAATACTCGGCTCGACCAATCACTCGGCTATCGTGACTTATTAATTGGCAGAGTAATTGCACAGAAGTATTTGCAGATTTGCAATTGCATTTTTTTAAAAATAATACAAACAATACCTAATAATAATA
The DNA here is from genome assembly GCA_029286605.1 of Sericinus montela. Taxonomy (NCBI): domain Eukaryota; kingdom Metazoa; phylum Arthropoda; class Insecta; order Lepidoptera; family Papilionidae; genus Sericinus; species Sericinus montela. The sequence continues at coordinate 9,711,233 of JAGSMR010000040.1, forward strand.
CTACTAGTCCTATCAACCACTTCAAATAAACTACAATGCTTGTGTATAGTGGTTTACTGCAATAGAACGGTGGGCTCGAACCTGCGACGTCATGCTTCGCAGTCCACACCCTAAACCATGCAATTGACACTTCAATTTCAAAACACGGTAGAGTTAGTGTTGGTAGTAGTATTTGAGGAACGAGATGTCAGGTACTGCGTTCGTCAATCCGCTTGCCTAGCGGAGCGGTTACGGCAAGACCTTACGGGAGAGGCCCATGTCTTGCAGTGGACTTTTAGTGTTTGTAGTTTCTAATTCTATAACACTAGTGCTAAGCTACTTACTCACTTTGGAATCAGAGCAATGTATGTATCCATGTATGTGTTTGTGTTATTTATTTATTATTTAATTAAGTAACTGTGTGGCAAAGGCATAAGAATTTTGCCACTACCTTTCTTCCCGTGGGGTCGTAAGAGGTAAAAAGACTATGGGAAACAGCCTTCAATATCGTTATGGCAACCAATAGAAGGCGGGATAACAATCTCTAAAAAATATTAGATCAAAATAATCTGAAAAAGAGGTGTCGAATCCTTCAAAATTCAATGAAAGATACTAACTATTTGGAGATCAAGAGCGTTTAGTTCTGTTTATTTAATTTTTTTATAAAATATGATAAATTTCATTCTGATTTAGGTTTTAACACAGCTATATTCTACTACCAACCTACTACAATATATAGTAATTTATATCATCCAGGAAGTTTTGCCTGGAAGAGAATGCTACTAAGCAATAAAACCGCCTATTTGTACTCCTAGGATCTTGTATGTTTGTGCATGCAAATAAAGTGTATAAATAAAAATAAAACAAACAAAATTGTCCCAAAATTTTTTGTTTTAATACTGGCAACCCTACCCTATTAACTTTCTCCGTCAACGCTTGTTATTTATAAGTTTTCGAGGAGCGTAGAACTTAACTAATAACGCGTTGCTTCTTTAATCTTTACGTCGCACATGCGAGCTTTAACGAAAAAATCTCACTATATCTCCTTTTTTAAAAATAAATACATACATACTTCAACAATATCATATACATTGCTCCAATCCCAAAGTGGAAAGTTAAGACCTTGTGTTATGGAATCAGAAACTTCAATTAATCCAATATGCCGCAAATGATTTCACAAAAATGCGGTCTACTACAAATATTAAATCTACGAATTACTTCTAGATTGAGATCATAAGGAAGTAGATAGTTAACGCAAAACATCACTGGTCATAATGTAATGCTATAAATACAAATATAACTCTGTATATTTGGGTAAATTTGGTATGGAGGTGGATTAATCCCAGAGGAAGGACATAGGATACTTCTCCCGCTAAAAAATCTTTTTAAAAGATATATTTTACGAGGTTTCCACACGGGCAAAGCTAGGAACACCTAGTGTTTTATTAGTTAACGTTAAATTTATTTCTAAATCTTGAACAGAAACACTGAAATTTTTAATTAATTTTGATTATTTTTGTCTGTTATTCGTTAATAGATAAAATCAAAAACCGCTTATCAGGTTATAAATATTATTTTAACTCTAGAAAAAAATATCCAAAACAGTCGCCGGTTATGTATACAGGCGACTATTTTAGATATTTTTTTTTTTAAATTGCAAAAATATTTCAAGAGATGTCTAAAATTTACAGCAACAGTGAAGACTATTTTTGATACATAAAATAAGTCACTATACGTTAATAGCTCTACATTACTCAAAAAAATACCCGCGAGATTATATGTCTGACTAACATAGTTTAGTCACCATAACCACTATGTTCAAATAAGGCAGAACCACAATCTTCCCAAGCAAAGTCGGGGGGGGGTCACTTGTTTACAATATTTCATTCTAACAGAAAATATTCATTGAGAATCAGTCCGCGTGCTTCGGATAAGTTATTTCATAAAACAATTAAATAAATGTCTTCACGCATAGTGCCTTACGGGGTAGCCAGAGAGAATCTTTTACGAGGAAAGAAAATCTTTAACTGTCACGATCCTTAGAGAGAGAAGAGGTATGCTCTTTCGATTTATATTATTTCTTCTTCGTATTTCATCGTAAATTATTTTAAATATAAAACAGATGTTCATTTGAAAATCGCTTTAAAATATAACACAGTTACACACTAAAGATTACTGCGTCAAACAACTAGGAAACACTAGCAGTAGTAAATTAAATTTACGGTAATTTATAGTATCTATGGCAGCAACCGTAATAAAAAAATAAACTTCCCAAAAGTTTGTAATCTGTGATCCCTAATATTAAACATGAATTACCTACTCTTTGCCAAACAATTCGCAGAAACTATAAATGCATTGAAATTCTCACGGACTGTAATCCGGGCCAGTTGTTTCCGAAAATCATCGACAAAAAGTCTTTACGATACAAGAAAAAAGAACAAAGGAGCAAAACCTCCGCATTCCGAAGTAATCGGTGGTGATTCCCGAAAAAAACAGCCAGGTAAGCGATACCAGCGTGGTGACGTCACGACACGCGGTCGACTACCAGCGATCGTACTTGTAAAGGACCAGAAACGTCAGAATTATTTTGATTCATTATTTATTTATTTTATTTAAAGTCACGGTAGCCGAGTGGTTGGGTGGTCGGAATATCGAGAGTCAAGAGACCCGAGATCGATCCCCAGGCGGCAGGCTCGTACCAATGGGTTTTTCAAAAAACTTATGTACGAATTATATCGTTGATTTGGACATAAAGACGGCGGCGGGCTCACCACCTGTCACGTTGTCCCGAAAACATCTTCTGTGGAAGGTGGGTCGAAGGGACTTAATTGTCTAAACCTCTGTCTACCCCTGTATTGGGAATTGCGTGAAGATATTTATTCATTCATTGATATTCCTATTCAGTAAAGTGGTTAAAATTCTCTCGCAAGGCCGGTACAATTAATAATTTTTAAGGCAATTTTAAGTGTTTAATTTATCAAGAGGTCGACGAAGGAAATGTCAAGAGGAAACCTGCGTGTCTGAGAAATAATAATAAAATAAATAAATATTTTTGTCGAGGAAGTGTGAGAGTAAATATTATTTGAGGGGTATGGTGGACGACGTTTATCTCACACAAATATTTTTTGAGAAAAGATTTTCCTGCAATAGCCATTTGATGCTATTTTACTTTACGCCATTCTCAATACTGGGGTACACAGTGGTCAAGATAATTAAGTCCTTTCGACCCTCCTATCAGCGAAGACATTTTTGAGACAACGTGACTGTAGTGAACCGTTGAAAAAAAATCGTTGTTAAGGGCCTCCCTCCTGGGGATGAAGTCTCTTGACACGAAATCCATCGAATCGAATCGATCACCCAACCACTCAGTAATCGTGACCATTTTACTCCACTTTTATTTAAGTCTAAGGTAAAATGGTTTGAGTAGTTGTTACTTACTGGTGTGATTTTTACACATACTTCGTAATTTTTTTAAACGTTTAGTTCTTTTTATTCGCATCTATATATTTGTATCTCTACATCGCATTAAACCCGTCGAGCAAGGGCCGCACTCAGTTGTGCTTTTTGAGAGAGACAGGAGTCCGTGGATTTTGGCTTAGTGGGCATTTTGTACCGATACAAGTATTAACAGATTTAAGAAGGAATATACTTCTAACCTCTCTCACATCGAATCTCTCAGATGAAGTGTCGATCTCATATTATAATACAAATTAAAGACTTAAATTAAAAAAAATGTAATTTAATAACAAAAAGTTCAGCATAACTTATATGCTTAAAAAAATGTGTAACTTATTAAAGCACCAAAAAAGTACAACTTTATTGTATAATCTGCATGCAATCATATATCAGATGACAATACACTATAAATGTATCGTTTTAAAATAATTATTTCATTGTTTATAGACTTTAAATTTTACAAAACAAATACAATTTTATTATCTCTATAAATCAAGAAAATTAATGTTTTATTTATTTTTGAAATTCTTGCATGCATTTTAAAAGCATAAAAGAATATTGTAATTCAATTGCGTAAATAATAACACATGTCATAACAATTTATTAAAACGACGTCTCGAATACTATTTTAAAGCTTACGATATTTTGTATTCGTATTATAAAAATATGTCACTTACATAATTATTAAATAGAAAGTGCAAAGCGTTTGCGCTTTCTACTTTAAAATCATATTGAATTAAGTACATGCAAGTTAAAATATAAACTATACAGTAATTAATTATAAAACGAAAGCAAGGAAATTAACGCAGGCCTAATTATAATCGTTCTGATTATTTTGTTCTTAAAAGATAGAATAAAATAATTACTATTAAGATAAATATATACATAGATTGGGGCACATAGGTACACGGCTCTGATGCCAAAGTAAATAGCGCTTGTAGTATCGAATCGACCTGAGAAAGTATTAAAAAAGTGTTTTCTCCATTGACCCGTCCGGGAATCCAAGCCGAGACCTCAGAGCTATGAGAGCAAAAGGTGTACGCCACTTGTCCACGGAGTACGTCAAATTTGAAAATCTGGATTTCCATAAAGCGAAACCAGTCGGTTAAAACAAAAAAATACAATAAAAAAGATTATGTGTACAAATATGCAACAATAAAACTGTTTACTTTTTTTGTAAACATTAATAGAGTACCGTTCTAAGAAGTTCGTTACTGGAATACCTCTTCAAAATTTAAGACCGATCATAATATTAAAATTGCGAGCGTCATATATATATATATATATATATATATATATATATATATATATATATATATATATATATATATATATATATATATATATATATATATATATATATATATATATATATATATATATATATATATATATATTTCAAACGATTTAAAATTGAAGAGGGAAAAGGAAGACCAATGCAACACTAAAGAACTAGGTTAGTTCTCCACACTGCTATAAATCAGGATCAAACCGAACATTAGTAGACAAACCATTACGTAACTCAAGATTACAGACCCTATAAGAGCCTGGGAGGTTAACAACACGACCCGACGAGTGGCCATAATCCCCCCACCTTCAATTTTTACTTTTTATAAGCTGTGGCGACTTGGACTTGTCGTGACTTACGCGAGGCGAAAGCTGGGAAATTTAACCTTCGGAATAACTCAGCCAGTAATATAAATATCAGTATCTTTTTTAAATATATCTTTAAGTGGAACCTCACGACGTTCCAGAATTGAATTTGAATTATCTATGAAATCGTTTGTATTTTGTTATTAAATATATTGATAAATATCTTCACGCAATTCCCAATACAGTAGACAGATAATTCACAATACAGTAGACAGAGGTCTAGTCTAGACAATTAAGTCCCTTTGACCCAACTTCCACCGAAGATATTTTCGTGTTGGTCGACAGGTGATAAGCCCGTCGCCGTCTTTATGTCCAAGCCAAAGATGTAATTCGTACATAAGTTATTGAAAAACCCTTTGATACGAGCCTGCCACTTGGGGATCGAACTCGGGTCTCTTGACACGAAATGCCGACTGCCAACCACTCGGCTATCGTGACTGCTGTTTTGTTAATATAAAAGAAAACATAAACGTCATCATTCTAGGCATTAGAGGCAATATAAGATTCGGTGAAATGTAGATCGATAGGACTAAAAATTTTCTAAACATCTGATTGCAACAGTATTAGGATGCGTAAAGAGAAAACAATTAACATACTCAACGGTCGGTAAATAATTTTACCGCAATACAGAGACCCAAGATATGCGATCGCAGTACCAGAAACCTTTGACGCTGCTCCATGTCACCTGTCTGATTGATTTTAGTCTGGTACTTTTCGAAAAGGTTATCCCGCCATCTGTCGGTAATCATAGCTATTCCCAAGACTCCCTTAGTCGCCTCTTACGTTACCCACGAGAAGACAGTGTGTTCCAAACTGATACACAGATCACTCAGAGGAAAAAGTAATTCATTGATGTAAAATACATTTTTAAACTAAATATATCTCTGTAAATGACTATATAAGAAATTAACAATACATAATTTAGCATAATTTGACGTTGGCAACACTGAAAGAGAAAAACAAAAACGGGATCATTAAAAACCTAAAAACGCAAAGCACTACAAAAAATTAAAAGGTTTTAAGTGGCGCTCAAAAAAATCTGCGCCTTTTAGGGTAACACTGCTAATTTATTCTTACAGCCTTCATAATAAAGCTTAAAACCCTGTACTCCAATTAACATGGTATTTACTTTTAAAGCTCGGAGAATTAACCTTTCGCATTTATTCCATAAAAAAAACTAATTTAATCTGAAGCGATTGTAGCAAATGTTAACAATTAGATAGATGAGAAAACTTTAAACTTCAAGTGTGAAGGAATGCTTAAAAGTATTTATAAAAAAAAGTTCTATCTTTTGGGTTCATGTGGAGGTAAAGGTTACATACCAAATCATATCTAGTTGGAATGTCAAAATCCGGTAGTGACGAGATCAGATCTCGTAAAAAGAATAAACCTCCTTGACATCACGCGCTTGGAGGACTTTAGAGCTTCGTCTATATCGACTAGCGAAGGCAGAGGCCCACAAGTGGTGTATTTATGTGGCCAAACACTAAGTTTACCATAAGTAAGTGCCCAAACACTAAGTGATAAGTGTATCATATAGTCTGTGTTTTTGGTAGCTTCGTTGTTTCTGATTCCATAACACAAGTGCTTTAGCTACTTACTCTAGGAACGGAGTAATGTATGTTATGTTGTCTCCTATCTATTTATTTATTTTGTTTATGTATTATGAGATAAGAATAGAAGAATTTAACTTCCTAAAAATATAAAAAACGTGTAATCAGAAATATAAAATGATCCAAACAATCAAACATTCACGTATACAATAGGATGTGAAATGGGATGGGAATAGCGTGTTTTTATGTTTTTTTTATGAATTAACATGATTATGAATAACACTTCAATTCATAAACCTGTTACTTTTAAAGCACATCCAAAACTCGCGACGTTTTATCCAAACACCAGTTCGAATACAAACGCGACAGCGCGGGAAATTCGGACGAATTTGGAATACTAAACGCCACCATTGTCTTAGTTGGCAATAACAAAAAGACTTGAACGCTAGCCAACATCAGACAATTTTGAACTTTAACACTTTCAACACAGATTTGTTGTTTGATAAAACGATAGCGGTGGTTACGATTTATCTAAATTAACCATATTTTCTCTCCCTCTCCAAGAAGAGTCTCGCTAACAATGCCCGGCTATGTTACAAATTTCCTTTTACAGGTATTTTATGGAGGTTTATACTAAGAAGTTATAATACGCCGGATATTAGTAGGAACGTGACTTTTGGATGTTTCCTTCTACAGTTAAATTCAAACGGATTCCGTTATAAATTACTCTGAGCTGATGAGAGATGTTCGTTTCTGCAAGTGTAAATACATAAATAAACAGAGACAACATCACATTGCTCTGATCCCAAAGGAAGTAGCTAAAGCACTTGTGTGTTGGAATGACAAACAACGAAGGTACGGCCCAGACCCAATCTTTTTTTTTTTTTTTAAAAACGCAATAAGGGTAACAACGAGTTAGTAGTTCAATTGACTGGATATAACTTCTATAGACTTAGAGCAACACTAAACGAATTCTAACGAAATAGTGTACAGTGTGTTTTCACCTTAAGACTAAAATGGGATGTCTCTTGAAAACACTTACATACACAAAAACAGGCTAACTGACCACCTGGTAAGTGAATTTGGAAGCCTATGACCTGCTATGACATCTGCAAACCATTTCAAAATCAGAAGGTTAGAAGTGCGTTTTCACTCATGAAATAATGTCCTCCATGGACCACGGGACACGCCGGTTTTCATGGCGTCGCCACATCTAAGGTCGCCGGTGTCGATTCCCGGGCGGGTTAATATAGAAAACACTTGCTACATTTTCTCGGGTCTAGGTCTTGTTTGTGGTAACTTCGTTGTTTCTGATTACATAATACAAGTGCTTAAGTTGCTTACTATGGGATTAGCAATATATGTGATTTTGTCCATATGTATATACATACATACATATATTCAGGCCTCTTCCCGTAGGGGTAGGCAGAGGACCACTTCTTTCCACTTGCGATCGTTACATACTTGTTTCACTTCGTCCACTTTCATTATTCCTTTCATACATTCTCTTAGATTATATATTCATTCATATATATATACACGCATTTATTATTATTTATATTACTCGACAAAAGATGGTACAGGGTTCGAATGACGTTGGTTGAATGTTGATCATCCAGGTACTAATACAAATTACACACTCAAGTTAAACTGCAGCGAAGTATGCTGAAGTATGCATAAAAATACATCAAAATGAACAAAAAAGTAGAACCGTGGAAGTGGCTAGACAAAGTGGGCAAACTGGATTACAACTTAAGTGCTAGCTTCTCAGCGGGTTGGGCCCAACGTCGACATGCACATGTTATCCCAAGCCACTCATGCACAAACCAATCACATTACTTTTGATGAATTTATTACTTTTAAGTGTAGTACAAAAATAACATTTTAGATGAACTCTGAGATTTTCAACACTGCAATATAATAATAATAATAATAAATACATATATAGATAGGGACAACATCACATACATTCCTTCGACCCCAATGTGAGATACTAAAGCATTTGAGGTATGGGAACCTGAAACAATGAACGAACCACAAGCACCCAGACTCGAGGAAATGTCGCAAAAATGGTTTTTCTACATTGACCCGTCCGGGAATCGAACCCGGGACCTCGAAATAGTCACCTTGAATACCGGTGTTTAAGCCACTCGTTCACGGAGGTCGTCTATAAAATTTTGATTTAATTTTTTTTAACATCTAACAATATAATATAACATCTAACATAATCTTTTTCAGGATAAATAATATCCTAAACACTATTCTATCCTATGTATAATCTCATTCAAAACGGCAATAGCTATATGGTGAAGGGTGCACACTGCGAAACGTCAGGGGTTCAGATCCGCCTCGACTATTGTCGTTAACCACTCCTGGTTAACAGGAATACTAGTAATGTAGTTTGGCATTGCTGGTATTTTAAAAGAAAAATCCATTCAGCCATTTCGATAAAAAAGCATACATAAAAAAAAACCATTCTTAAATTTTCATAAAATTTGAAACGTTTTATTTTCATTTTATCTCGCATATTGTTTAACTTTTGTTAAATATATAGAATAAAAATGATATTTATGATTCAAGTTCATAGCATAAAAGTTATGCCAAAACATTTTCTTCTTAAATTGAAGAGAAACTAAACACAGAAATGATATTATATGGAGCCATGAACAGTATGTGTGTGACAAATTAATTTATTATCAGAAAGGTATAATATATTATAGAAACTTCATGTTCAATTAGAAGTCAATTTCTTTGTTAGATACTTAGTTATCGAGAAAAGTTATAAATTTTATTATACCTACATCATGCTCCAGCTTATAAGACTGGAGGAAGAACTAATAGATCAGAGGCACAAAGATCTGTGCCTGTGTCATCTGCATCCATCGCCTCGTAACAATAAAACAAACTATTTTCTATTTACAGTGTTCAATAGATGTTTGTTTTTTATTTAGAGTCGGTTTCCCGTTTCATTGAGTTTGAAATCGCACCGGTGCTAAAGAATTTTTTTCACTTCAATTAAACGTAAACTCATTTAAAACTGGTTTTCGTCCAACACAATCTATTGTTGGTCTACTCTTATCAAACATTGGACAAACAGACCAACAACGAACATTACACTGCCTTAAGGCATCGTGTGGAACAATCCTTAATTCCATCTGGGGTTAAAGCACCTTAATAATAGCGCACTATGCCGTGGAATGCGTTTAACTTAGTTGAAACGTGCATCACGGGATTCTTCATCAGGCATTAGGATATTATCATCATTAAGGGATGATTCTACATGCCATTGTCTTTATATCTGTGCGTAAACATTTAAAATATTCAGGAAGCAAAATGGCCTATTTATATCTCGACACAAATGCATTATAAATGTATTTGTGCATGTTCAGACGTTTTAAAACGACAACAGGCAAAACGACCGAATTTGAATGAAAATGACACAGATCTTTGCACATTTTATCTTTATAAAATATTCGAGAAATTGGGGTAGACAGAGGTCTAGACAATCAAGTCCTTTCGACCCAATATTTACCTAATTTTATTTTGTACAACGTGACGGATGTTGAGCCTATGGCCGTAAGAGTGTCTAAGTTAACCGTAAAATATATTTACATAGATACATACACACCTATACTCATATGTAATAAACATCCATTATCCAAATACAAATATTCATACTCATCACACGTTAGCCCCAACGGGATTCGAACCTGAAACCCCTCGTTGCGAAAACGACGTCACTAACAACTAGGTTAACGGGTCATCGGACTATCGGTTGTGTTTTGTAATTCAAATTAATGCCAGCAAATCTTTCTTCGAAATTACTAAAAGCTTTAAATGTAAAGAACAATCTTAAATGAAAATCCTTTTCTTTCCACGAATTTCATTCATTGTTGTCAATGGGTTATCTGTATTTGTAATTACGTTCATTGTATTATATTTCTAGGTACCGGTATCACTGGAAATTTTAAAAGCAACAAAAGCTTCATATTTCTAATTCTATTATTGTCTTCTTGGAAGTGTGTCATGTTATTTTTTTTTCTTGAAATTTTTTTTTTCAATACATAAGAGATAGGGGCAACGTCACGTTAATCTGATCCCAAAGTAATTAGTTTAAGCCCTTGCTTTATATAATCCGAAATAAGGAAGGTATCAAACACCTAGTGATTAAACTGATAAAGTGTTTTTTACATTAACCCAACCGGCAATCGAACCCGGAACTTCAGAGCTGACGACACTCGTCCAAGGAGTTAAAACTAATTATAATGTAAAAAAGCTACTTCATAGTTACTCAATTTAATGTTTTTATTTAATTTCTATTATATTACAATAACTACGTATTGAAGGAAGAAAAGAGAGGAAATGTCATATTTTTAGCCCCGCAAAGGTTGTAACAAATAACATCCGTTGAAACGTGGATCGAAAAGACTAAAATGATATATGGGAAATACGTGGACTTATAAAATAAACAATTTATATCCGTATAATTTCCGTACAATATTACATGTTCTATTCTAATGTAGATCAATACATAATTTTTTGCTAAAACATCCATACAATGAAAACGAGATACCTACATAGTACTGAAGATACAGAACCATAATACTCATTATTTGAAGTAGATCTTAGTGAGACGTTATTACCTAGAAATGCCTACGATTAATTACCAATAAATATATTTGTAGTTTTATCTATACCTTTTAAATAATTTGTAGTGCATCTTGTTAATGGCACTGTTCACATCTCACAGCACAGCACATAACACAAACACACGCACAAACACAGCTCGCACACACTGCAGCACCGGTTAAATTTTCAAACGGACACGTCCAACGCGCAGGTAATATCGAAAAACTCTAAAATTCAAAATGGAAGAAGAGCGCGCAACCTTGCGTACGCGCAACCGTGACAGAGACAAAAAAACCGGGTCCAGTAACAGGTGCGGGGGCACAGGTAACGATGGTGTGGGGGGGGGGGACGTTAATAACTAATACGTGAAGGGGTATCTTTTCGTCATACGTAACGTAAATTGTTTATGTTTAATGATTTAATAACACGCGACAAGTGTCGTTTGGTCGACAGTCGACGGCTGACTGTCTGCTGAACCTGACGCGGCGAGTTATTACGCTTGTACAAGGTTGTGCCGAGAGAGGAAAGAAACAGATCGACAGAGCGACTAGTCTAGTTTCTACATTTTAACCGTAATGTCGTTACATGTACATGTAGGGAATGCGACGCCGCGTAAAAAGCGGCCGTGCGAGATGATCTTGACGCGGTAGTTCAAAAACAGATAACTCAAAACAAGTCAACACTATATTGGTCTATTTATTTAACTACTAACTTATTCCCGCTACTTAATGTACAAGTAACTTACTAAAGTTGTGCGTTACACACATGCGTATAGACGTAAATAGATAGGGACAACATCACATACATTGCTCTGATCCCAAAGTAAGCAGCTTAAGCACTTGCATTATGGATTCAGAAACAACGAAGATACAACAAACCCCAGACCCAAGAAAATGTAGAAATTTGGTCCACAGCGCTGGCGACACCATGAAAACCGGTGTATACGCCACTCGTCCAAGGAGAACGTCAGGTATAAAAACTGTCTTCAAGTAGCACTCAGGGATAATATGGATTTGAATTGATAAAATGACGTGAACGTGTGGCGGCCTCCGTGGACGCGGCACACCGCTTTTTATGGTATCGCCAGCTCTGAGGTCCCAGGATCGATTTCGAGTACATGACCACCTGCAAACTATATTATTTAAAGCAGTTATCAGATACGTTGCTATGGTTACCCATGAGGACTTATATGGAACATTATTATGGTCCTCTATTCAGTTATACCGTTTTTTTTACCTATAATAAATAAATAAAAATAAATAAATATCTTCACGCAATTCCCAATACAGGGGTAGACAGAGGTCTAGTCTAGACAATTAGTCCCTTTGACCCACCTTAAGCTGAAGATATTTTCGGGACAACGTGACAGGTGGTGAGCCTGTCGCCGCCTTTATGTCCAAGCCAACGATATAATTCGTACATAAGTTTTTGAAAAACCCATTGGTACGAGCCTGCCACCTGGGGATTGAACTCGGGTCTCTCGACTCGAAATTCCGACTACCCAACCACTCGGCTATCGACTTTCCTACTGACATTCTTTCTGACTTTCTATATGACTTCTATATGACTTTTCTATATGAATTATGAATTCTATATAACTTTCCTATAATGATTTATAAAAAAATAAATAATAATAATAACCGTCATCACGTAAACTATACATTAGACACTGTATAGCCATCATACAAAGACTGCATAAATAGTAAAAATCTTACGTTACGGACGTTTTTTCCCTATCAACCGCATCGACCTATAAGGACCTTCGTCCCAAAAAGTGTTCAATTGAAAACCCGGAACTTATTCAAACAAAGATCTAAAAACCCATCCAAAAGTAAACGATATTGGTAACAATAATAAATAAATATATACATAGACTGGGACAACGTCACATACATTGCTCTGATCCAAAAGCAAATAGCTACTGCAATTGCATAACGCAAGCATCGAAAACAATGAAGGTACTCAAATAAGCCATGCCGAAGAAAACGAAGAGGAAGTAGTTTTTCTTCACTAACCCGTCCGGGAATCGAACTCAGAACCTCAGAGGGACACGATGATGACATAAACTTTTTCGTATGCCACTCGTCCACGTTGGTTTAAAATAATTATTCAAAAGTATAAGTAAAATAGACTATTTGTTCTTCTTTAAGTCTCAATAGACTTAAATAAAGAACTTCGGTGTGCCTGTGTTTATAAAACACAGGCACAGTTTTATATTAGTTTTATATTGAAACACTTTTGAACCACTACCATTACAGTAAGACACTATACAAAAATATCTCCACGCTAATTCCAATAGACTGGTAGACAGAGGTCTAAACAAGTAAGCCTCTTCGACCCTCCTTCCACCGAAGACATTTTTGGGACAACATAACGTAACAGGTGGTGAACCCATCGCTGTCTTCATGTCCAAGCCGATTTATACAAAGCTGACACCTGGGGATCGAACTCGGATCTCTTGACTGGAATCTCGATCACCTAACCACACGGCTATCGGATACTAAGACACTATAAACATGCAAATATGCATTCACTACAACACGCAAACAACAGATATTATATCAAGAACTGAAATCGCACTTAAAATTGCAAAGATTTGTTGTGAGATAAAAAGTTTAATTACCTGACACCGACTTGTTCCACCGCGCTAACAGCAGTGTTAATATAACAAGGAAGTGACGTGAGAGATTCTTACGCCATATTATGTTCACGTAAGAATTCTAGATGCTTATATTCAGAGATAATCATCTCGAAAATACCAAATTAAATAATTATCGGCAACAGGTTGCAGCATCTGAGATTCAGTTTGCGACAAATGCTATTTCAAAATAGTAGTTATATTCTTTTTGTGGCATATGTTACCTGGTTTCAAAAAAAAGAATTACGGACAATGAAGCATTTTGTACATACATACATCCCAAAAGCTTAAGGACTTGTGTTATGGACACAGAAACCACAAAGATACCAGAAAAGGTGTTCTACATTATCCCGTCTGTGAATCGAACCCGGGACTACAAAACTGGTACCATCATAAAAACCGGCATATCACAAAGCACGTAATTTCATGGGAAAACGCACCTCTAACCTTCTTGTTTAAAAAATAGTTAGCAAATGTTTTGGCCTTCGGCAGTCGCTTACCATTACATTACATTACCATCACATCCACTACTATGGACTAGCTAGCTAGCAAAAGGTGCTTGCTTTCTTTCCTCGCGTGTGGACTACACACTACCCAAGATCAGGCAACATTGACCATGCATGGATATAGTTCCAAACTCAATAAACTGAGATCCAGCGGCAGTTATCATACAGACCACAATATTAATTATTATTAGCAATCCTTCGTTCATTAATAATACTGATTCATGGAATTAACACATTGACGTCATTAATACTCATTTATTGTAATCATCAAACCTATTTATTCGTCACAATACACGAACATATAGAAATATTTTTTTATCATAGCATACACCACATATACGAAATAGAAATGTCTAAGACAGACAGATCTCGAAAAGAGATTGTAAAAGAAAATTGCCAGCTAATTACTACTCATAGTTAGTGACACCTGCCTGAAGTTCCAGTTATCAATCTTAAAGTAAATTATCACCTGAATTATATCTTAAAGTAAATTATTCCTACATATCATTAATAAAATATACAGACAGTTCCAGTTTTCTCTACTTTCAGGGCTTATTTTAAGATTCTTCTGCCAATATCATGCCAGACCAGAGAGTTACAGTTGCAGTTAGTACAATTTCTGCTGAGAAAAGTTCTTAAAATTAAGAATGATTAAAACCTACCAGAGAAGCAAAGAAATACTACCTATTCTCTCTACTAATACTACCTACTCTCTTCCCGTGGGTGTCGTAAGAGCCGACTAAGAGAACAGCTTTGAATAGCGTTATGGCAACCGATAGATGGCGGGATAAACACCTCTAAAAATATCTGAACAAAATTCAGACCGAAGATGGGCAGCAGCGTCTGAGGTGCGAGTGGTCTGGTACTGCGATCGCCTATCCGCTTGCCAACCGTGGCGATTATTGCAAATCCTCGCTATGGGAGAGGCCTATAGCCAGAACTTTCACAGGCCGAAATGTATGTAAGTAATGTCAGGAGCTGGGGCTTGTATTTCTATTTTAAATTATTTGTATTAAAGAAATTAAAAAAAAAATTCATATAATAATTGCATGGTTTTTAATTAGATATTTAAGCTTGCTTACGCGTTACTTCGAATATCTATTCCGTTTCCGCACATGCCTTTTAATGAAAAAAAACGTGGCGAAATCTGCATAGAACGCGCGCACTCATAATTGTCTATGCGATTATACGTTGAAGACTCTTTGGTCGCACGTAATCTAGTTGAGAAGTAAGTCAGAACTGTTTAACTGTGGATATAAAGTGGCAGCAGACATCGTCACGAAACACTAAGTACTTCTCTCTCGTAATATAATTTATTGTAACATTATAATGAATTTCACGATAGCCGAGTGGTTGGGTGATCGGATTTCGAGTCAAGAGACCCCGAGTTCGATCGCCAGATGGTAGGCCCATATCAATAACTTTATTCAAAAACTCTTGTACGATTTCTGTCGTTGGCTTGGACATAGAGACGGCGACAGGCTTGCCACCTGTCACATTATACCAAAAAATGTCAGCTGCGGAAGGTGGGTCGAAAGGTAATAACTAATTGTCTAGACTTCTGTCTACCACTTCTTCTTCTTGAAACTTCGCGAATTAACTACCTTAATCTATTAACTATCTATATTTTATTGTTAATATTCTGAAGTAGGTAGACTCCTGTTGTGGTATCTGATGCATTTGTTTTTTTACGCAAGCTTCAGTCTAACCTTCTAGTCGAACGCTTAGATCCACCCACTCAAGTATTCTTAGTGGATAAACAATCTTTTCCAATCAAAACTAAAACGGTTCTTGTTCATTTATTATTTAATTGAGCATATGAAAATAGAAAACAAACCACTTGTTTGTCACAGCTCTCAACTGCACACAACATTGATCAAATAGGATTAAAAATGGATTTTTCATTAAGACTGTTGCATAAAATGGAACGTTTAACAGTCCTGAATACGTTTGTTTATCTTTCAAATAGAAACACGTGGTTGTTGGCATGCGGGTGAACATGGATTGTTATCCATGTATATGAAACAACCCCAGACAAATACTAGGTACAGAAGAAATCTATCGCGTATTAAATAAAAGTCACGATAGCCGAGTGGTTGGGTGGTCGGAATTTCGAGTCAAGAGACCAGAGTACGATCCTCCGGAGGCAGGCTCGTGCCAATGGGTTTTTCAGAAACTTATGCACGAATTACATCGCGACGGGCTCACCACTTGTCATGTTGTTCCAAAATATGTCTTCGGTGGAAGGTGGGTCGAAAGGTAATAACTAATTGTCTAGACTTCTGTCTACCACTTCTTCTTCTCGAAACTTCGCGAATTAACTACCTTAATCTATTAACTATCTATATTTTATTGTTAATATTCTGAAGTAGGTAGACTCCTGTTGTGGTATCTGATGCATTTGTTTTTTTACGCAAGCTTCAGTCTAACCTTCTAGTCGAACGCTTAGATCCACCCACTCAAGTATTCTTAGTGGATAAACAATCTTTTCCAATCAAAACTAAAACGGTTCTTGTTCATTTATTATTTAATTGAGCATATGAAAATAGAAAACAAACCACTTGTTTGTCGCAGCTCTCAACTGCACACAACATTGATCAAATAGGATTAAAAATGGATTTTTCATTAAGACTGTTGCATAAAATGGAACGTTTAACAGTCCTGAATACGTTTGTTTATCTTTCAAATAGAAACACGTGGTTGTTGGCATGCGGGTGAACATGGATTGTTATCCATGTATATGAAACAACCCCAGACAAATACTAGGTACAGAAGAAATCTATCGCGTATTAAATAAAAGTCACGATAGCCGAGTGGTTGGGTGGTCGGAATTTCGAGTCAAGAGACCAGAGTACGATCCTCCGGAGGCAGGCTCGTGCCAATGGGTTTTTCAGAAACTTATGCACAAATTACATCGCGACGGGCTCACCACTTGTCATGTTGTTCCAAAATATGTCTTCGGTGGAAGGTGGGTCGAAAGGACTGAATTGTCTAGACCTCTGACTACCCCTGTATTGGGAATGACGTGAAGTTATTCTTTTTTAGAATATACCTTTTTTCCGTGGGTGTCACAAAAGGCGATTAAGGGAAAGGTAACCTCAAAATACTAAATCAAAATTCGGCGGATCGATGACGGCCAGCAGCGATAAAGGTGCGAGTTTTCTAGTGCTATGTCCAAATCAACGAAATATATCGTACGTACATTTTTGAAAAAATACATTTGGTTGGGGATTGAACTCGGATCTCTCGACTCGAATTCCGATCACTCAACCACTCGACGAACGTGACTAATTTCAATATTCCCTTTGACGATTGCAACATGGTTTGTTCAATGCAATGTCAATAGCTCGACCTCTATAATCACTAAGAAGACAGACCTCAAAGAACTAAATTACTGCGCCATTGTATGGCAAATTACTTCTTGAAGGCACACAGCAATTGTTAATTTTATCGTGTGGTATATCATAAGATGCGAATGAAGAAGCTTTGGAATTGGCTATCAACAGATGATGGGAGAATCATCTCGGAAACTACAAGACAAATTTAATTTAGTCACGATAGCCGAGTGGTTGGGTGGTCGGAATTTTGAGTCGAGTTCGATCCCCAGGTAGCAAACACCAATGGGTTTTTCAAAAAACTTATGTACGAATTATATGATTGGCTTGGACATAAGACGGCGACGGGCTCACCATCTGTAATGTGGTCCGGAAAGTATCTTCGGTGGAAGGTGGGTCAAAGGGACTTAATTGTGTAGACTAGACCACTGTTTAGCCCTGTATTGGGAATTGCGTGAAGATATTTATTTTATTTATTACTTTTACTAGACAAATTCAGCAGATCAGTGACTGACAACGTCTAAAGTAGGCAGTTTAGCCTCTTCGAGACACATTTCAGCGGAACTTATTTGGGGCTGTGCTGCCACATTGTCTCAAATAAACTAAGTGTGTTGAGACTGTCGAACTCTTCAAGATTACACATAATTAAAATTATACTGTACTCATATAACTAATGTTTGCATTTGTTATAATAAAGTTTGATTTATTTAAGTTGCGATAGTCGAGGGGTTGGTCAATCGCAATTTTAAGAGACCCGAGTTCGACCCCCAAGTGGCAGGCTTGTACGAATTGGTTTTATTTAAAACTCATGTACAATTTGTAGGGTTGGCTTGAATATAAAGGCTCACCATACGTCACGGTGTCCCAATAAATGGCTTCAATGAACGCTGGATCGAAAGGACTTCTGTCAACCCCTGTTCTAGACTACTGTCCACGACAGTGTTGGCAATGGCGTGAAAATATTTTATTTAATATTTATGTCGTCGCCTTTTACTGTCCAATATATTTTTAACATATATTTTTTGTACTTTTCCTTCTTTGATGTATATTATAAGTAATATTTTACTATCAAACAAATTTCAAAATCAGACATTGAAATAAGGCCAACACGCACAGTAACCTGCATGATTACTGGCGCGAGCTGGCAACATTCCCCTTTGTATTATAACATCAAAAAAAGCGGCATATTTGGATTTCATTTAATGTAGCAATCAGTGAAGCGTGTCGCTCCCGTCACGCCACCTAACTCAGTGTCCATCGATGCACACGCTTTTGAAGGGAATTCATGGACCATACACGAGTTTACTACGATAGTTCCTCAATGCATGTGGACCCACAGATAATTTCAATCGAAGGTTTCAAATGTTTAGTATATTTGAAACCATTTAGCACTTCTAAGGCTAGATCCTTCTAGGGCTAGTATCTCAGAGTTGGTATATTTGAAACCTTCTTCCACTGCTAGCTATCTACCGCCTACCATAATAACACACCGCTGTCAAGCAGCGACCAACCAGCGACGGGCGGGAGAAGTGGTTGTCGATCTGCTAAGTTCGGTAAAAATAAAAGTGTTGTATAATGTATAAAATCGATAATGTTTTTAAAAAAAAGTTCCCTCAAAATTCAAATCATTAAATAAATCAACGTCGAGAAATAAATACTCTCTAATGATGTAAATATTCCAGCATCTGGAATATACCCAAGTTTACTAGGTTTGTGTGACTCGCGATTACAACGGTGGATCCGCTTTTGTCGTCTGGTATTTGTCGATACGGCTGTCTAGGAAAACTGCTATTGGTGGCCTGTGCAAATTTAAAAGTTTCTCCCTTTAAAAAAAAGCAAAAGAAATCTTCACGCAATTCCCAATACGGGGAGTGGACAGAGGTCTAGTGTAGACAATTAAGTCCATTTGACCCAACTTCCACTAAAGGCATTTTCGGGTCAACGTGACAGGTGATGAGCCCGTCGCCGTCTTTATGCCCAAGCCAACGATATAATTCGTACACACGTTTTTCGAAAAACCTATTGGTACGAGCCTGTCAACTGGGGATCGAATCCGGGTCTCTTGACTCGAAATTCCGACTATTGCGACTCGTTTTTTGGCTTTACCCTGAGTCGTCTTTTACGATACCCATGAGAAGAATGGAGTTATTGAATTCTTATGGTAATACCACATGGCGACCCGAGTAAAAACATATCACACACATAATAATGCGAAAACTAAATAATAATGCTGAAACCTTTACTTACATTAAATAATAGACTAACACCACAAGTTAAAAAGTACGTCAAACACACTAACGAGACGGTTCAACTGAGGAAGTAATCGTCTGGTTCTCCTGTGCAACCTACGTGTGATCCTGTACTGTGATCCTATACGTACGTAGACGTGAGTTAATATGGAAACATCCTTGTAGCAATTGTCTCATAACCCGTAACCATATTGGATCTTGTGCCAATCAAATCGGAATACAACAGCAATTATATTACTGCCTGACACCTGTACAGTAAAACTAACCTAAACGACTTCTGAGAGCGAATCTTAGACCTGATAACAACACCACTAATAATTCTATCAAGATTTATAAATTACTTATAAAACAATATCTTCATGCAATTCCCAATACAGGGGTAGACAGAGGTCTAGTCTAGACATTTAAGTCCCTTCGACCCACCTTCCACCGAAGATATTTTCGGGACAACGTGACAGGTGGTGAGCCCGTCGCCGTCTTTATGTCCAAGCCAACGATACAATTTGTACATAGGTTTTTAGAAAAACCCATTGGTACGGCCACTTGAGGATCGAACTCAGGTCTCTTGACTCGAAATTCCGACCACCCAACCACTCGGCTATCGTGACTACAAATAAATTACTATTACAATTAATTATTACAATCAAACTACTAATAAATTACTTATAATATTAAAATTTATACATATTTCAAAATCGAAATCATTGCCGATAGATTCTTTTATAATTAAATAAATACGTCCAAACGACGGTTATGGAATTAAAATGCAACTTTATAAAACTATGTAAATGGCGGAAATATGAGTCTTTGAAAGGAGACTATATATTTGTTCCATTTGCCGTAGAGACAATCGGTCCGTGGGGTCTAGATGCAGTTTCTATAGGAATTGTATCCGCGACTTATCGTTACCGCTGGTGACAAGAGGGCTGGTTCTTTTCTCGCTCAACGGTTAAGTCTAGCCCATCAACGTGGAAATGCAGCCAGCGTTCTTGGTACCATGCCACGAGGAGTAGGGCTCCACGATTATAATAGTTTTTAGTTAATAAGTATTGCAAATATTAACATAATTTTTTCTGTAAATAAAGTATTACCACCCTGTAATAAGATAAATAGATAAAGTTATACAGATTCAGAAAAGTAGGCTCGAAAACCAAATACAATAACGACAACTATCGTTAAATAGCTTAATAATTAAAGTTTTCACTAAAAAAATCGTTGATATATGGTCTAATATTGTGAGTTCTTCATAACTGAGAGACAATATTAACAGCTGTTCTGACATACCGCTGTGAAAACAAACCATGAATATATTTAAACGTAGGTAAGTCTCACAACTGCTCGATATAATGACGTTATAATCGAGCGCGTGCTAATGGTAACACATTTTTACAACGTCATAAGCAAATATAATACATAAATACATACATACCGGCCTGTTAAAGTCCACTGCAGGACATAGGCCTCTCCCATAGGGAGGATTTACCATAATCGCCACGCTTGGCAAGCGGATTGACGATCCCAGTACCAGACCACTCGCACCTTAGACGCTGCTGCCCGTCTTCTGTCTGATTATTTTGGACAGATATTTTTAGAGATGGTTTTCCCGCCATATATCGGTTGCCATAACGATATTCCAGGCAATTCCTCTTAGTCGCCTCTTACGACACCCACGGGAAGAAAGGGAGTGGCAATATTCTTATACCGTTACCACACGATACACAACGGTCAAACAAATATAATGAAGCACAGCATTTGGAAACTAATATTTTATGATATTATAATGAAAATGAAAATGAACTCTCATTTTCAGAGTTAATATGTTATTTGTTGCTGTATGCTCAAGCCGTAACCCTATGACTAAGGATTTCGTAACTTCTTAATGATATGGAATTTGCTTTAGAAACACTATTCTATTGGAACGCATTGTAACTTTACCACTTTTGGTATAAATTAAGGTTCTCTGTCCTTTTCTGGAAGTAATCTGGTTTAAGTAATCACCAATGGGTTTATATAGAATGTGAATATTTATGTATACTATTATATAAGTTATAATAATAATAAATATCTTTATTTATTTATTTATTTTACTAGTCATGTACACACACAATATAATAAACAAAGAAATAACTAAAAAAACAAATATGAGTACAAAGGCACAGCTTATTTCAAAGTGAAATTTCTTCCAGCAGGCCTATTATTGGAAAACTTATAATAGGAGTAAACTAGTGTGCACAAAAAACAGTATATTAATTTACATTATTTAAACAAAAAAAAATATAATTACATATTAATATACACACAGAACATACATACATAAACATTAACATATACATAATACTATTGTGTTAACAAGTAATGCTCTTTAACCAGCTTCTTAAACGAAGACACCGAATTAGCCTCACGGATTACCGAAGGTAGTGAGTTCCATAAGCGAACCGCATGAACGGTAAAGGAATGAGATAATATTTCTGTTCTGTGGGAGGGAAATTTTAATAGAGTTTTAGTATGGGTACAAATGGTACCAAAATTTTATAAAGGAAGCACAGAATTAGAGTGTTCCTGCGAAAACAGATTGGGAGCCACTTGAGCTGCTTGCGGTAAAAAGAGACATGATCAAATTTCATATATTTTTTATTTCTTTTATACTTTTACTTTATTATATATTCACGCCATTCCCAAAACAGGGGTAGATAGAGGCCTAGCCAATTAAGTAGTTTTGACCCCACCTTCCACAGAAGATATTTTCGGGACAACGTGACAGGTGTTGAGCCCGACGCCGCATTTATGTCCAAGCCAACGATATAAACCGTCTATAAATTTATGAAAAAACCCATTGGTCTCCTGGGGATCAAACTCGGGTTTCATGACTCGAATTCCTCCCAACCTAACACTTGGCTAACGTGACTTTTATATAAGTACACAAACTATTTGTGATCGTTGTATATTTGAACTCTTGTTTATTTTTATTATATCATTATTTATTGAAAAATTGATGCCCATATGCCCAGCATGAGGAACTTAGTGCTAAACAGCGCTTTCTTCCAACCATCAGGCCAAACAGAGAAAAAATTTGTAGAAGCATTATTTACTTCTAATTAGATACACGTAAAATATCTTCACGGAATTCCCAATACAGGGGTAGACAGAGTTAGTTTAATCTAGACAATTAAGTCCTTTCGACCCACATTCCAGCGAAAATATTTTCGGGACAATGTGACAGGTGGTGGGCCCGACGCCGTCTTTTATCAAAGCCAACGATATAATTCGTACATAAGTTTTTTTTTGAAAAATCCATTGGTGTTTGTCGAATCAAACTCGGGTCTCTTGACTCGAAATTCCGAGCACCCAACCACTCGCCTATCGTGACTTTTATATAAACACGCAACTTACCTATTCTCCCCTGGTCCCAATTTATTGTTCTCAATAATCGCAGTGGCTCGGATCCTGTGGTCTGGCTGCTCACCCAACAGCTTCTCGCATCTGCCGTTACTCAGGTGCTCTCTCGCCACACTCAACGCGTCACTTTTGATAACATCTTTAGCACTAGTCACTTCACTATCAACTTTCACTTCACATTCCACTTTAACTTTCAATTTCTCACTTGTATCCTTCTCGTGTTTCTCCGGTTCTTCCTTCTCCTCTTTGACCTCTGCCTCTTTCTTATTTTCTGTTATGCCGTTGGCTATGACTGGTGCGGGTTTCGCTTGAAGAGATTTCGGTTGGGATTTCGGTGAGGATATCGTTGGTTTGCTCTCTATAGCTCCATTTTCGTTGATAGATGTGACGTAGACTGCGGAGTTGGCAATGTAGCCGTTCAGCTCCTGTCTGTTTTCGGGCTGTGTTCGTTTTTTTCGATTTAACTGTAAGAAGAAAAACAAATTTTATTAATGGCATTGTCTAATTATAAAATGAAGTAAATGAAATCAGAATTTTAATCTTCATTGGGAAAAGCATGAAGATTAAAATTCTGATTTCATTTCATTCAAAGCTTCAGTCACAGATCTAGACAATTTTTGTCGTTTTGACTCACTGAAGCTTTTATTGGGATAAAGTCACAGGTTGTGACCCTATCACTGTCTTATTGTCCACGTATATCGTATAATATTCCACATCAATATAGGTACATTCATACTCATTACACAAATGCATGCCCCTTGCGGAATCATATCCGCAACGCTTCGAAGGGTCATTTACCAACTAGACTATCGAGTCGGCGAAATTTAATTACAAAATAAATGACCTATAAACAGGACCTTTTACTGTACATAGACCTAAAACAAAATTATGTAAAAAGGCTACATCACTTCATTGGTATGTATGTGTATAATTTTTAAATTTATCTATCTGTCGTTTTTATGTACATCCTTCCCGTTTATATTTCTTTTTGGTAAATTACCTAGAAGAAATTGCTATGCGGCAATAAGGTCGACGTTCAATATTTGTCATGTTTCATTACTTTTTTTGGTGTATAATAAAGTATATATACATACGTTAATAGGGACGTAAATAGTGTTTTATACATTGACCCGGGAATCGAACTGGAACAACAGAGCGGTATGTACGCCACTCGTCCACGGTCGTCAAAATATATTAATATTAAAATATATTATTATTATATACAAGTAATTCCAAGTGATACTTACTAAAGAGCTCAATAAAAAAAATTAACATGCATAGTTTTGAAACATTAAGAATTCTCTTAACAAATTTGTGACACAACTGACTGAGAAATTATATAAAACAGCCCGACCGGTTCCACGTGACAACTTGAAAGGTAAACGAGGAAAATGATCCGCTACTCTTTAAAAATTACTTTCATTTTAAATTCGAAAAGGAAAGGAGTCGTTAACATTACATCATATTGATTTTACTTGTCGTTATTTCACATTAAATAATAAAAAAAAATCCCAAAAAGCTTCGGTGAAAAGTGGGTCGTAAAGACTTTTTTGTCAGGTAAACAGATCTACCTCAAATATGGTAAATTACGTGGAGATAAAAAAGAAGAGAATAAGGAACAACATCACATACATTGCTCGGAACCCAAAATAAGTAGCTAAAGCACTTGTATTATGGAATCAGAAACAACGAAGGTACCACAAACACCCAGACCCGATGCAACGTAGAAAATGTGGATTTCTACATTAACCCGTCCGGGAATCGTGCCCGGGATCTCAGAGCTAGGTACCCCAACTAGTGTATGTACCACTCAACTACAGATAAATAAAATAAATATCTTCATGCAATTCGCAATACTGGGGTAGACGGAGGTCTAGTCTAGACTATTAAGTCCCTTCCACCCACTTTCCACCGAATATATTTTCGGGACAACTTTATGTCAAGCTCAAGGATATAAATGCATAAGTTTTTGAAAACCCCATTGGAACGAGCCTGCCAACTGGGAATCGAACTCTGGTCTCTAGACTCGAAATTCGAAGTCGAAGTCCATCCAACCACTCGACTATCGTGACTATCAACTAAAGAATTGATAATTTATCATATTAGTCATCTTTAATAGCTTAACGATTTTTTCAAAGTCCAATGGTGGACTATGACTTCCGGTATAAGAATTTGCATCAAATAATTGACAGTAATAGTGAAGAGAGACTTCGGGAAGAATAACCGACCCGAAAAATGGAAATGGTTTTCGATTAGTAGTGTGTTAATAAAATAAATAAATATATTCACGTCATTCCCAATACAGAGGTAGATAGAGGTCTAGACAATTAAGTAATTTCGACCCACCTTCCACCGATGACACTTTTTGGGACAAAGTGACAGTTGGTGAGCGCGTCGCCCAAAATACCCATTGGTAAGAGCCCAGGGGATCGAACTCGGGGTCTCTTGAACTCAATTCCGATCACTAAACCTCTCGGCTATGGTGACTTATTGGTGTGATAATCATATCGAAAAATTCAGTAGACTGATGGCGGACAGTAGCGTCTAAAGTGCAAGGTTTCTGGGACTGCGATCGCCAATCCGTTCGCCAAATGGGGCGATGGCTAACCAGGGAGGGTTTCAAGTGGGGTCCAAGCGAAGTCCGTCTCCTGCAATAAACTTATACAGACTTTTATGTATGTATGTAACTATTCAGACCAGAATTCACCTGGTTAGAAATAACTACTGCTTCATAGAAACACAGTCTACTAACAATAAATTTCTTTTTATTTAAGAAGAATATTAACTCAGAATACTGGGATGGAAAACATCATAGGATATAAAATATTGAGTCACTCTTCTACAATACAAACCGGAACACTTCATTGCACAGCTGTACAAAGACAGGATTAGGTTGAAGTGTTATTTAGAAAGAAAAGGAGAAAGAAAGAAACGAAGTTTATTCGATGCTAAAACAGAAAACAGATATATTGAAATAGTAATACATGGTATTTTAATACATTGGTATGTTGAACTATAGCAACAAAAAGACCTCCGATTCAGTATATATTCTATCCCTGGCTTTGTCAAATCTTGGGAACAGCTAAACAGATATAATTTAAGATGACCAGTGTTCTACATGTAAGTTGAAATATGTCATCTTCAAAATGTTAAATACATAAATTTTTATACTTAATGATCCCCTTTATAAGTCGGATGTAGGCCTCTCAAATAAGGAGGCTTAGCTACAAGGACCGGAATTGGTGAATTACTAGGCATCTCGTACAACATGCACCTCGTACAACATCTTGTACCTTTTTTTATGATATTTAGGTTTAGGCACCTGCTAGAAAATGGCTAATGGGATACAATAATTTAAAAAAATTAAGACCCTTTGACCCACCTTCCACCGAAAATATTTTCGGGACAACGTGACAGGTGGTGAGCCCGTCGCCGTCATTATGTCCAAGCCAACGATGAAATTCGTACATAAGTTTTTTCGAAAAACTCATTGGTACTGCCACCTAGGGATCGAACTTGGGTCTCTCGATTTGAAATTCCGACCACCCAACAACTCGGCTATCGTGACTACTGAGAAACTTAATTGTCTAGACAGAGGTCTAGACAGTTAAGTACTTTCGACCCACCTTCCAGGCACCACCTCGAAGGCATTGTTTGGGATAACGTAACAGGTGATGAGCCCATTGCATATAAGTTTTTGACAGAACTCATTGGTACTCTGAACCTCTGACTAACTTAATATTGGCAAACGTGAAGATACGAAAAAATACTAGTTTGGTATTCTCTGATATTCGGACAGAGATTAACAATTCTTTCTAACGTAAAACAAACGGAATATCCAACCTAACGTTCCGGCGCGTTGGGAACGAGTCGAGTGCAATAATCGTCGAGATTCATCTCAGTGCAGCCTGCGCGGTGATTAGACAACAATAGTCTACATCGCTCTGACGTGCTATTGTTTGAGACATGTAGACAATTATATCTAAAATAGTAAAATCTATTGCCTTATGTTATCGGCATAAAACCTGACTCTTTCTTCCTTGGAGGTTTTTTTTATAGAAAAGGGAGGCAAACGAGCAGGTGGCTCACGTGATGGTAAGTGATTACCGCCGCCCATAAAATACCCGCAATAACAGAGGCACAGCAGATGCGTTGCCGGCCTTAGAGTCCCCCCACTCCCTGAATTCGGAGAGGGGGGTACGTGGGCCTCCGGATACCTTTTTTGTTTGTTACTTCTACTTAGTTTGTTAAACTTCTACTTCACGCCGGTATTCTGTGAGGTCGTGGTACTTCCCCGGTCGAGCCGGCCTATTCATGCAACAACAAAAGCTGATGCGTGGCTCTACCTCTGTTAAAGGTTGCAAAGGGAAAAGCAATAGAAGTAAAAGTTAGAGGTCTAGACAATTAAGACCTTTCGACCCCTGTCGCCGTTATAATCGTTGGACTAATTAAACTCATTGGACCTTGTGAAAAAATTCGGGTCTCCTGACTCGAATTCCGATCACTAAACCTCTCGGCTATGGTGACTTATTGGTGTGATAATCATATCGAAAAATTCAGTAGACTGATGGCGGACAGTAGCGTCTAAAGTGCAAGGTTTCTGGGACTGCGATCGCCAATCCGTTCGCCAAATGGGGCGATGGCTAACCAGGGAGGGTTTCAAGTGGGGTCCAAGCGAAGTCCGTCTCCTGCAATAAACTTATACAGACTTTTATGTATGTATGTAACTATTCAGACCAGAATTCACCTGGTTAGAAATAACTACTGCTTCATAGAAACACAGTCTACTAACAATAAATTTCTTTTTATTTAAGAAGAATATTAACTCAGAATACTGGGATGGAAAACATCATAGGATATAAAATATTGAGTCACTCTTCTACAATACAAACCGGAACACTTCATTGCACAGCTGTACAAAGACAGGATTAGGTTGAAGTGTTATTTAGAAAGAAAAGGAGAAAGAAAGAAACGAAGTTTATTCGATGCTAAAACAGAAAACAGATATATTGAAATAGTAATACATGGTATTTTAATACATTGGTATGTTGAACTATAGCAACAAAAAGACCTCCGATTCAGTATATATTCTATCCCTGGCTTTGTCAAATCTTGGGAACAGCTAAACAGATATAATTTAAGATGACCAGTGTTCTACATGTAAGTTGAAATATGTCATCTTCAAAATGTTAAATACATAAATTTTTATACTTAATGATCCCCTTTATAAGTCGGATGTAGGCCTCTCAAATAAGGAGGCTTAGCTACAAGGACCGGAATTGGTGAATTACTAGGCATCTCGTACAACATGCACCTCGTACAACATCTTGTACCTTTTTTTATGATATTTAGGTTTAGGCACCTGCTAGAAAATGGCTAATGGGATACAATAATTTAAAAAAATTAAGACCCTTTGACCCACCTTCCACCGAAAATATTTTCGGGACAACGTGACAGGTGGTGAGCCCGTCGCCGTCATTATGTCCAAGCCAACGATGAAATTCGTACATAAGTTTTTTCGAAAAACTCATTGGTACTGCCACCTAGGGATCGAACTTGGGTCTCTCGATTTGAAATTCCGACCACCCAACAACTCGGCTATCGTGACTACTGAGAAACTTAATTGTCTAGACAGAGGTCTAGACAGTTAAGTACTTTCGACCCACCTTCCAGGCACCACCTCGAAGGCATTGTTTGGGATAACGTAACAGGTGATGAGCCCATTGCATATAAGTTTTTGACAGAACTCATTGGTACTCTGAACCTCTGACTAACTTAATATTGGCAAACGTGAAGATACGAAAAAATACTAGTTTGGTATTCTCTGATATTCGGACAGAGATTAACAATTCTTTCTAACGTAAAACAAACGGAATATCCAACCTAACGTTCCGGCGCGTTGGGAACGAGTCGAGTGCAATAATCGTCGAGATTCATCTCAGTGCAGCCTGCGCGGTGATTAGACAACAATAGTCTACATCGCTCTGACGTGCTATTGTTTGAGACATGTAGACAATTATATCTAAAATAGTAAAATCTATTGCCTTATGTTATCGGCATAAAACCTGACTCTTTCTTCCCTTGGAGGTTTTTTTTTTATAGAAAAGGGAGGCAAACGAGCAGGTGGCTCACGTGATGGTAAGTGATTACCGCCGCCCATAAAATACCCGCAATAACAGAGGCACAGCAGATGCGTTGCCGGCCTTAGAGTCCCCCCACTCCCTGAATTCGGAGAGGGGGGTACGTGGGCCTCCGGATACCTTTTTTGTTTGTTACTTCTACTTAGTTTGTTAAACTTCTACTTCACGCCGGTATTCTGTGAGGTCGTGGTACTTCCCCGGTCGAGCCGGCCTATTCATGCAACAACAAAAGCTGATGCGTGGCTCTACCTCTGTTAAAGGTTGCAAAGGGAAAAGCAATAGAAGTAAAAGTTAGAGGTCTAGACAATTAAGACCTTTCGACCCCTGTCGCCGTTATAATCGTTGGACTAATTAAACTCATTGGACCTTGTGAAAAAATTCGGGTCTCCTGACTCGAATTCCGATCACCCAACCACTCGGCTATCGTGGCTTTATTTCTCATAAATTTAATACATTTAAAAACGGCATATGTTGTCAGCTTAAAAAAATAATACTCTAAAATAAATATTACCCTGCACACTTGTAAAAATAACAATCCCATGTGGAAAAAAAGCGCCAATCAAACCTTTTTTTTTATGAATAAATTCAACAGAATTTCAAAGCGTCGCAAAAAATGACCGAATAAACAACTGTCTGTTTTTTTTATGAAAACATCAGCGGATCGGCGCAGCCCTGACCTCGCTTCAGGGCTGTTTAATCCATCATAAAAACCACCAGGGATTTAGCGGCGGGAAAATGCGAGCAAGTGCGGCTTGCAGCACTCCACATGATAATTGTTGCGTTGACGGCGGGATTATTAAAAAAAAAGGTATTTATATTTTTTTCGCATGACATGGCCACTACGTTTTGGCGGAGTTTTACAAAACAAGTGAGACGTATACTTGTAACATGTGTAATTCATTCCTTAAAAATAATATATAATTATTTTTCTATCAAACTTTAAATATTTTTTTTGACATTAAAGAAGACTGAGAAAAGCATACCTAATGAAAAATAAATGACACTGGCCGTTACATTAAGAGCAAAACTTTTAAATATAGTTCCAGAACTCGATGCCTGGGAATCGTATCGGTCAGTATAATTGTAATTATAATATATAATCTGTAATTATAATATAAAACCTATTTCCGCCGAAAAAAAAAAAACAGTAAAACTATTAATGTTATAGGGATCCAGTTTTGCTATGGGGTATGAAACAAATTTTAATTTCTTCCTCGTGTGTAACAAGATTAACTTCATTTTAAGTGATTTGCAGGTTTCACGTAATGAAGTAATCATTTGACATTGTGTGGACCTCATTGTGACATTGTGCAACCTCGATTTCGGCCGAAGCTTTGATATATAAATATCTTCACTAATATTGCAAATACTTGGGTAGACAGTGGTGTAGACAATAAAGCCGTTTCGATCTACCTTTCACCAACGGTCTCGGTCTTCACAAAGCGGTCGGAATTTCGAGTCAATAGGCCCGAGCTCGATCCCCAGGTGCACGCTCGTACCAATGGGTTTTTCAAAAAAACTTATGTACGAATTATTCATTGGTTTGGACATAAAGACGGCGACAGGCTCACCACCTGTCACGTTGTCCCGAAAATATCTTCGGTGGAAGGTGGTCTAGATGAGACCTCTGTCTACCCCTCTATTGGGAATTGCGTGAAGATATTTATTTATTTTATTTTCACATACAAGCATCCAAGACTCGAATACAAATATTCACATTCACCACGCAAATGTCTACCTCTAGCGGGAATCTACCTGCAACCCTTAGCTTCGAAGGCAGTATCACTACTAACAAAGCTATCGTGTAGTGGCTGTGTTTCTTTACATGTTCGAAATTCGAATAACAGATACGAACAGTTTCATCACAGTTTGCGTAAGTCGATTGTTAACGTGTTTTTTTTTTATTGGCCGCATATAATCGCATTTGTATACTGAAAACGCGGTTTCCGTGACTCATGCATTCTTATCAAGGTATTCGCGAAGGTCGTTCTAGAAATCTATATATATAAATAAAAAGGAATGGGCACGTGTATGACAGAGCATCGCTTGAGAACGGCTCTAACGATTTGGCAATTTTTTTGTATTCGTTATTGTCAGGATATGGTTTGAAAGACTTTTAATATAACAATAAAAAATTTCTTCAAGCCATTCGCAATACAGAGGTAGCCAGAGGTCTAGGCTGGCTCGTATCATTTTTCGCATAAAGACGGAGATTGGCTCACCACCTGACATTGTCCCAAATAATGACTTTGGTGAAGGGTGGGTCGAAAGGACTAAATTTTCTACATCTCTGACTATCCCAGTATTGGGATTGGCGTGCGAAAAAATGCTTTTCTTGAATGCTTTTTTCGAAAAGGCAGCCAGGTGCTTTTAACCCACATGGGGGACAACGTGACAGGTGATGAGCTCGTCGCCGTCTTTATTTCCAAACCAACGATATAATTCGTACATAAGTTTTTGTAAAACCCATTGGTACCAGCCTGCCGACCTGGGATCGAACTCGGGTCTCTTGACTCGAAATTCCAAACCAAATAAAGGTCATAGCGTTTAATATTGATTATTGAATCGAATTCGATTAATGATTCGTAACGAAATAAAAGTCATCTCTAACATTCATGGAATGAGTATTGGAAAATTAAATACCAGACAATAATTAAGCAAAAGCATGGCGATTACGTCATACCCTCCCTTACTTATCCTGTGGTGAACTTCTACAGGTCTTTGTGTATGCGTGTATATAATTATATTTTTAAAGACCTCCGTGGACGAGTAGCGTATACAACGGTTTTAATGGTGTCGCCAGTTTTGAGTTCCCGGAATAGATTCCCGGCCAGGTCAATGTAGAAAAACTTTTTCTGCATTTTCTCAGGTCTGTATATTTGTGGTACCTTCGTTGTTTCTGATTCCATAATACAAAAGCTTAAGCTGCTTAATTTGGGAACAGAGCAATGTATGTGATGCTGTCCCTATCTATGTATCTATGTATACATAAACATAATCACTGCTCAAGAGTACGTAGGCTTTACTATAACAGAAACTCGATAAGTTCTGAGCTGTTAAGAAGTGTCCATTATTGAATTGTTGCTAGAGTTCCTCTTTTTGTCTCGTTCTAGAGCATAACGTCTGGCGACCCGGAGAGCCAATGGATATAAACCGCATTGTTCGATATAGCGCCTTGCTTTTGAGAGTTAGACTCAAGTCACAAATGACCGCGGATTGAACTAGGATTGACGTCGTACTAATCATGGGCATGGTTTTTATTATCGGGCATATTTTAACTGTTTTTAGTTGTGACCTAATATTCGAAAGAGATGAGTTTTCTCTTTTGTGTCATGTATTTCCATTATAAGTTAAAAAAAGTCTAGACAATACAATAATCCTTTCGACTCACATTTCACCAAATCTTATTTAAGCCAACATGACAGTTGGTTGGCATTCATTCGACTTTGTGTCCAAGCCATCGACACTATTTTTTTAAAAGAATACTAGCAATGCCGAATAACATTACTAGTGTTCCTGTTAACCACTCCAATTAAGCTGCAATGCTTGTGTCTGGAGTTGGTTTACGTCAATAGTCGAATGGCGGGGCCCGAACCTGCGACGTCATGTTTAAACCATTAGGCTATTGCCGTATATATTTATCTAACTATGATAGAATGCAATTTAACAGTAGTAGAGTCACGCATCAGCTTTTGCTATTGCATGAATGGGCCGGCTCGACCGGGGAAGTAGCACGACCTCACAGAATAACGGCGTGAAGTAGAAGTCTAACAAACTTCTGCGTTTCGTCTAGTGAGTGCAGGTAACCGAAGGCCCTCACACCCCCTCCCCCAATTCTGGGAGGGGGGGGGGCACTCTAAGGGCGGCAACGTATCTGCTATGCCTCTGGTATTGCGGGTGTTTATGGGCGGTGGTAATCACTTACCATCACGTGAGCCACCTGCTCGTTTGCCTCCCTTTTCTATAAAAAAATCTAACTATTCGTACCAAGGTTTCATAAAACCCAAATTTATTTATTATTATTTAATTTACATTCCGATAACTATGTCACTAGCCTATCGTGAGTTTTTATTAATGTGCATGGGAGATAAGTTCGGAAATTAATAATAATATTAAACAAATACATACAAAAACAGCGACAACATTACATACATTACTCAGCTGTCACAGTAAACAGCTTAAGCACTTGTGTTACCACCACTTGTGGTACCAAACCGGGGTTCAAACCAGAGTCCTCAGAGCTGACGACACCATAAAAACCAGAGTTTGTGCCACTAGTCTACGGATATAAAAAGAATAAATTCTAGACTTCTCCCTCCGACACTTTAAATTTTATAAATTTCATTCACAAATTCTTGTTTAATAGAATAAAAATTATGTAAAGCATCAGGTATTTTAGCTTCACAGTTGCTTTTCTATGTAACAAGCATAAAAAGTACCTATAAACTATAGATCACGAGGAGGTGGAGGTACGAGAAGATATTTATAACTAATAGACGTAAGGAAATAACAATCTTTTTCAAGATTTCTGTTCTTCCACAGAAGTCAAGATGATAATGAAAGAATGAAATATAACAAGCAAGCGCATATCAAAGTTTCAAAATAAAAGGGAAAATTCCCCTTAAAATTCCCCACAAACATACTCATAAGGGTGCAAAACGAAGAAGAAGCTTTACTCATAAGAATCTTTATTACTCAGCGCTGAAATGGGTTAAGATGCTATTACGTTTCTATTACTTTTTTCTATTTAAAAAAATTGATAATCTCTTGACCTCCATATAGCATGAAGGCATAGATAAGGTCTATGATTGAGCGAGTTGACCTTGAAGAGGTTGACGTCGGAAGATTATTCTAATACCTGGCTGCGCGCGTTATAAATGACGATCGGAAGCGCTTAGTCCCAATGTGGGGAATGTCAACCAGACAGACATTTGAGTAAATATGTATCTTTAAGTGCCGTGTGGTACCGGCGTAAGAATACCACACGTCCTATTCCCGAGGTGTCGTAAGAGGCGATTGAGGAAAAAGACTTGTCAATGGTTACTAATAAGTAGTAGAATAACCATCTCCAAAATACCACATGAAAATTGAACAGACCGATGTCGGACAGCAACGTCTAAGGTACCAAGTGTTTGATACTACGATCGCCAATCCGCTTGTCAAACGTGACGATTGTGTCAAACATTCTTAAAAAAGAGGCCTATGTTCTGCAGTGGAATTTTACTAGTCCTTAATTGAATTAAGTAAGTTAAATATCTATTACCAACAATTTGCTGTCATCTTTAAAAAAAATAACCTCGAAATCCGCTTGCAGTATAGACCAGCCGTATAATAAGCCTTTGCGAGATTACGATTCTTTTGATATTGAAAATGATGTCAGTAAATTACCATACAATGGCTCAGTAATTTAGTTCTTCTAGGTCTGTGTCTTCTTAGTGATTATAGACGTCGAGCTATTGACATTGCATTGAACTAACCATGTTGTAACTGTCAAAGCGAATATTGAATTTAGTCACGATAGCCGAGTAGTTATGTGATCAGAATTAGAGTCAAGAGCCCCGTGTTCGATGCTGACACAGGTGACAAGCTCGTACCCAATAGGTTGTTTCAAAGCTTGGACATAAAGACGGCGATAGGCTAACCTACTGTCACATTGTCCCAAAAAAATGTCTTCGGTGGAAAGTGGGTCGAATGAACCTAATGTTCTACTCCTGTATTGGGAATGGCGTAAAGATATATCTTTTTTAAACATTGAATAACAGATTTAAAGAATCTTAAAATAGTTTGCCCTATGGTATCAGATTTAGTACACTCCCCCTTTAAAGTAGTAAGAGACGACTAATGCCGTTGTAAATATTAAATGGCACCGACAGATGAGACTATTGGTAAACCCACCATCTGAGTAGGCCACACCATCATTTCTTTATTTACACCAGTTGGTAATTACAATATTTGAGTTCCGATTTCAAAGGTATAGAAACTCAGTATTTTCTGCTTACTATGTACAATATTACTATACACAACTTTCAAGTGAAATAATAAAATTTTAAATAACAAAAACTGCTTAAAAATCTGATGGTGCGTCATTCATAATCTTCCATTTTAACTTTGAAGCTAAGTTGTAGGTTCGAATCCCGCTAGAGGCAAACACTTGTATGATGAATATGAACGTTTGTACTTGAGTCATGGATGTTGATATATATTTTCACATGTATATTTATTTACGTAAATAAATATCTACGTTAGTATAATGACTTGTTGTGTGGGATACGTAGATGTCACCACATGCCGGTGGTGAACCCGTCGCCGTCAAGGTTAGTCGATTGGACTTGTGTAGACAAAAGTCCCCAGTGTTGAGATTATGCTTGATTGTAAATAGACTATTACTTTGTGCAATTTTTATTCATTTTAAACCACATAAGTCACGATATAGGTGGTCGGTATTTCGAGTCAAGAGACTCGAATTCGATCCCCAGGTAGCAGGCTCGTACCAATGGGTTTTTCAATAACTGTGACGGGCTCACCATCTGTCACGCTGTCTCGAAAACATCTTCGGTGGAAGCTTGGTAGAAGAGACTTAATTGTCTAGACCAGACCTTTGTCTACCCGTCTATGGGGAATAGCGTGAAGATATTTATTTATTTTTAACATATAAGTTATGCTGATATGTTTGTTAAATTAATAAAAAAAAATTATTTAGCCTTTCTTTTACTTAGATGTTCTCCTCTTTTATTGGAAGACATTCTTTTATTTATACTATTCGCACCCGCTTCCGCCTATAACTTCCACCGCAACTTATCCCGAGCACTGGCTACTCAACTGCACCTGGCTTCAGCCAACTTAACGTGTATTATATTCGGGAATTCGCAGACGTAGATCTATAAGTGTTAGTTCTATATCGATGGGCTTACCACCTGTTAGGTTGTCTCAAAAAGAAAGAAAGAAATTCGTTTATTCGTAGACTGAATGCAGCACGAAGTCAATGTGAAGAAATATAAAATAATGAAAGTAAATGTTAAAGAAACCTTATAAAAATTCTTCTTCTTCCTCTTCTTTACAGCCTATCAAGAGTCCACTGCTGAACATAGGCCTCCCCTAAAACTTTCCACAGTGAACGGTTATCAACCACCTGCATCTATCGACTTCCCGCAATATTTTGCAAGTCGTCGCTCCATCCCGTGGGGGGTCGTCCAACACTGCGTTTGCCTGTACGAGGTTGCCACTCGAGAACCTTTCTTTCAGTTCTACGAGCTATGTGGCCGGCCCATTGCCACTTCAACGTGCTGATTGATCCTTACGGCTATGTCGGTTACTCTGGTTCTGCTGCGGATATCTTCATTACGGATTCTATCACGTAGAGAAACACCGAGCATAGGCTTTTCCATAGCACGTTAATAAATTATCTAATTAAATTAGCAAATATAACTATCCGTGCTGCAG
The DNA here is from genome assembly GCA_029286605.1 of Sericinus montela. Classification (NCBI taxonomy): domain Eukaryota; kingdom Metazoa; phylum Arthropoda; class Insecta; order Lepidoptera; family Papilionidae; genus Sericinus; species Sericinus montela. Next base: position 9,748,207 of record JAGSMR010000040.1, read on the forward strand.
CATGCGACCACGAAATGAATCGAACTCAGTTGTAGCCGGGATAACCAGACACTGATTAAAAAGGACTTAACTATTTAATCAGTTTTTGACGACCTCCGTGAACGAGTAGCATAAACACTGGTTTTCAAGGTGTCGGCGTGAGTCCCGTGACTCGAGGTCCCGTGTTCGATTCCCGGACGGGTCAATGTAGAAAAATCACTTTTTCTACATTTGGGTCTGGGTGTTTGTGGTCCCTTCGTTGTTTCCGATTCCCATACCTCAAGTATTTTAGCTTCTTAAATTGCGATCGGAACGAATGTCTGTAATGTCGTTCCTATCTATCTATATTTATTTATTATCTAGTCCTCTGTCTACCTCTGTATTGAGATTGGCGTGAAGGTATAAATACATTTGATACTGCCTTCGCTGTCTGGAACTTTGTAAATCAGCTGGTTAAGATAGTTGATAGCGTCAGATTTAATTTGCAGTAATTCACTATTATACAAATCTCATAAGAGGTCTCTGCACTCTCTACGGTCGGTTTTCGTACGCTTCATAAATGCTTTGTTAATATAATTATTATGCATTTTTTCTTAATTACATTAAGTATTGCATATGCTATTTCTATTTGAAACATATTACATTATTTCTATTTGTTATAAAACACTGTATCTTTTTTTGCAGATATCGACATACATTCGATGGTATGACTTGAAAATTTGACGCATCTTTGCAGTTTAAAGATACTTCGTGTCCCGAAGTTCCCACGCGACAGGGTAATATTTTAATAAATATATTACATAAAAAACATATAGTTTGTTTTAATATATTCTTTCCATTGCTATCTTTAAGAAGTCACGATAGCCGAATGGTTGGGTGATCGGAATTCGTGTCGAGAGACCCGAGTTCGATCCCCAGGTAGCAGGCTTGAGTTTTTCAAAACACTTATGAACGAATTATATCGTTGGCTTGGGCATAAAGACGGCGACGGGCTCACTACCTATCACGTTGTCCCGAAAATATCTTCGGTGGAAGGTGTGTCGTAGGAACTTAATTCTCGCGACTAGACCTCTGTCTACACTTGTACTGGGAATGGAGTGAAGATATTTTTTATCTTTAAGATTACTGTTTGTGCTTATTTTAATAACAGATATGTATTTATAATTAGTACATATACTCGTATTTCATTACTAATTCGAATCCAATAAAATATATAATTACAGTCATTCTCGAGTTAGACAATTAAGTTTTATATGTATTCTTCGTTAAATTATCTAAGGCGTGTGCCTTTTATTAGTTTCTATATTACCACCCTGTTCATCATGCTGTTCGACAAGCCCATAAAGCCATCCATGACATGGTAGGCAGATGCAATGCCCATAACATTTTACGGTCGTGTGCGACAGAGTGACAACATGAGCGTTGATTTTATTACAGACGTCATTCACCGACTTTTTACAGCTGGGATAAAGAGATTAGGACTAGTGATGGGGGGTCTCTGATTTTGTTACTTTATTAGATAACGTTAACTGCAGTGTCTTCACGCATTTCCCGATACAGGGATAGCCAGAGATCTAGACAGTTTAGTTCTTTAACACACTTTTCATCGGAGTTTATTTATGGAGAAAGTGTTATGTGATGAGCCTGTTGCCATCTTTTACGGCTTACCACCGATATAAATTGTACATAAGTTTATAAATAACTCATTGCTATGATGAAAAAATTAGATAGAGTAACCATGAGGTGAAAACGTTTGCTTTACGCGAATAGACCCCGGTTTAATCATCTGACCGGTACCGATTTTTTATTTTAAGTGCTGAATTTAACGAAAGCATGACGACCTCCGTGGACGACTGGCGTAAACATCGGTTTTCATCCGCCACCTCGAGGCCCGAGTTCGATTCCCAGGCGGGTAATGTAGAAAAACCATTTTTTCTAAATTGACGGGTCTGGGTGTTTGTGGTGCCTTCGTTGTTTCCGATTCTCATACCTCAAGTGCTTTAGCATGTTACATTTGGATCGGAGCAACGTATATGATGTTGCCCCTATCTATATATGTATTTATTACTATTATTATCAATATAAATCCTGTCCTAATGGATGTGTTAAGTCCGCCAACCCACATTGGAGGGGAGTGGCGAGGAAATTCTTGAAACAGGAATGAAATAAAGTTGCATTTAAAAACCGTAGGGGTATCCTTTTCGTCTTAAGAGACGACTAAGAGAAAATCAACCTTAACAATATCAATTGCTACCGACAGATGGCAGGATAACCATCTCTAAATAATATCAGACCAAATAAACAGACCGGTACGGGCAGCAGCGTCTAAGATACAAGATGTCTGGTACGGCGAACGCCAATCGGCTTGCCGAGCGTGACGATAATGGCAAACTTTCCCACGGGAGAGGCCATCGTCCAGCAGCGGACTATTACAGGCCATTATGTATGTATGTATACTTAACAGCGGTATGTATATAATTTAAAACATTCCATTTCAGACATGTATACAAAACAAGCTACTAAATTATGAGAAATAAATACGATCATATAAACAATATCTTCACGACCGTCAGGCGCCGTCAGGTAGCCGGAGATCGATCCTTAGCTTCTTTCAAATTCATCAAATATACATTTAAAGAAGGAATAATTCATAAATATATATAGAAGAAAATAAAACAGAAACGTGACGCTATTTTAAATTCAGATCGTCACACATCATAGCTTCGATTCAAATCCTTTAATAATTAAATTTTAATTAAAAAATTTAATTAAATTTTTTATTCAATAGTTTAATGAATGCTCTGAAAACGGCTTTTACTGATTGCATTTATCGGAAGAATTTTAAAAATAAATACGTAAATACATGAACACAGATACATTGCTCTGATAAGTAGCATAAACACTTGTGTTATGGCATAGGCAACAACGAAGGTACCACAAACACCGATACCCGAGAAAATATAGAAAAAATAGTTTTCTATATTGACCCGTCTGCGAATCGAACCCGGGACCTCAGAGATGGCAAGACCTTGAGGACCGGTGTGTACTACTCGTCCACGTCATCAATTGTTTCTTTACTTACTTCTATTCTACTAAACAAACATACCTCTACTGAGAGTTTGGACATATCGACGGGAGTGATTCGTTTGAGCGCCGAGAGACGCTGCAGCCGCTGCCTCGCCTGCTCCTCAACCGCGATGAGGAAGGCATCCTGAACTATGTTGTGCCCAATGTCTGATACTGAAACAATCATCATTTCTTAATAAGCTAAATGGACCAACTTAAATCGCGATCTGTGTTGTGGTTGTGTGGTCGGAATTCGAGCTAAGAGACCCGAGTTCGATCCTCAGGTGGCAGGCTCGTAACAATGGTTTTTTTTTTTAAAAACAAGTGTACGAATTATATCGTCGGCTTGGACGGCAAAGGGGTTCACCGCCTGTTACGTTGTCCCAAAAATATCTTCGGTGGAAGGTGGTTCGAAACGACTCAATTGTCTATCTCAGTCTTGGAAATGGCGTGAAGATGTTTATATATTTATTTTTACCAACTTAAATCACGTGTATATTAAAAAAAATTCTGTTAAATTAAAAATGGAATTAATGAAAGATTCTACCTCTTATTACGATGCAATCAATCCAGTTACTGGGTACGTCTCATTATTACTTCGGATTAAATAAATAAATAAATATCTTCACGCAATTCGCAATGCTGGGGTTGACAGAGGTCTAGTCTAGGGAATTAATTCCCTTCGACCCATCATCCACCGAAGATATTTTCGGGACAAATGTTCGGTATGAATATTAAATAAATAGGAACCCGTCCTTCACGAACGCCGGCCAAAGGATGAAAACGTTAACAATTAAGCCCTTACATACGTGGTTCTCATCCTGAGGACTTACATGCCTCAAAGCCCGTGATTAGACTGGCTCTCTATGCCCTTCTAAACTAAACAAGAGAGCACTGCTATTTTCAGGTAGAAATAGGTAAAAGTGTCCTTTACCAAACGACCTTGGAAAAAAACTATCATATAATATCTATGTTAAATATTTAATTCATTTCTGAAGTAAAATTGCAAAATTTGAAGTGTTTCACGCTGGTTTTTTTTTATAAAAATGAACATAAATACATATCAAGATAGGGACAACATCATATACAATGCTCCGATTACAATATAAGATGCTATATATAGCACTTGAGGTATTAGAAACGGAAACAACGAAGGCACCACAATCACCCAGACCTGAGAAAATGTAGAAAAAATGGTTTTTCTACATTGTCACGAACCTCGCGATTGCGACACCTTGAAAACCGGTGTTAAAGCCACTCATCCAAAGAGGTCGTATTTGGTTATTCCTCGTATTATAAAACTGAAGAATTACCTGAACTGAAGAATTAATTTTGTACAGTGGTAGAGCCACGCATCAGCTTTTGTTGTTGCATGAATGGGCCGGCTCGGCCGGGGAAGTACCACGACTATAAGGGAGGCAACGCATCAGCTATGCCTCTGGTATTGCGGGTGTTCATGGGCGGCGGTAATAACTTACCATCACGTGAGCCACCTGCTCGTTTGCCTCACTTTTCTAAAAAAAAATCATATGACACAAGGTCAAATACTTTTGACAAGTCTAAGAAACAGGCATATACTGGTGTATTCCGTCAGTATAGTATCGAACAGTTTGTTTAAGGCAATAAATAGCGCCACTTATGATATTAAAAATTAAAGATAAGTTTCAATATATAAAATGTTATTATAGGTACTAACAATAGTTTTTAAGTTATGTTAATGTAAATTACTAACACAATATGGGCCATCGGCCTGAAATAAACATTATTATTATTATTGGTAGTTAATTGACTCAGGCGTTACTTAGCGGAAATTCATTGTAAAGTTGTTATTGAAAAAATTACTTCGCAACCCTCCGCATGCAAATATAAAAAGGTATATGTTACCTGGTCCGAAGAGAAGAAGAGCACCACCCTCCCCTGCCACAGATGCGTGCATTAATTCCACTGTATGCACCACCACCACCACTACACTCAAACCGGGTAACATATACCACCACCTATATAATTTTTTCAATAACAACATTATTATTATTATTATAATGCCATCATTGCCATGATCGCCAAACGGAATGGCGATCGCAGAAAAGATAACCTCAAAAATTAGACGTTGTTTCCTATCATTGATCTGCTCAATTTGTTTAGTATTTATGAAATGGTTTTTCCGCCATCTGACGCAAATACCACAACATGACGAGGCAAAATAACTACATAATTAAGTGGAACTTTTTTTCTCTTTATTATAGACTAAAAATTATGTTTGTATTTACGAAACTACAATAATAGTATAGCCCTTCTTTTCGTCGCATGGTACTAAGTAGTACCATGAACGCTGGCTGCATTTCCACGTTGAATGGCTAGACTTAACCGTCACCAGTGGCTACGACCAGTCGCGGATACAATTCCTTTAGAGACTGCATCGCGCGAGGACCTCTGGGTCCGAACGACCCTAGTATAAATAAGATAATAAGAAAATATCTCGAGATATTAAAATTGTATAATATAATATTTTTATGCTCAATAATTACAATGTTATTCGACTCGATAACCTCGTCTATAGAGATCCTCCAAAGATTCATGCGATGGATACGTCTGTTTGTACTTGATTCATGGATGTTTTTAAGTATTTATGAATATTTATACATTTCAATATGTAAGTATTTTGTGTAAGTATTTTGTGTGAATGTAAGTATTTTGTGTATACTTGGACACTAAGAAGGCGATAGAGTCACGATAGCCGAGTGGTTGGGAGGTCGGAATTTCAAGTCGAGAGACCCGAGTTCGATCCCCAGGTGTCAGGCCCAGTGTCCCCAATGGGTTTTTCAAAAACTTATGTACGAATAACATCGTTGGCTTGGACATAAAGGCGGCGACGGGCGCACCACCTGTCACGTTGTCCCGAAAATATCTTCGGTTGAAGGTGGATCGAAGGGACTTAATTATCTAGATTAGACCTCTGTCTACCCCTGTATTGGGAATTGCGTGAAGATAACAGATCTGCCACGTTCTCCCAAATAAACTTTAGTGAAAAGTGGAACCAAAACCCTTTATTGCCTATCCCAGAATTGAGAAATATCTTGGAGATAAAATAAATACTACTTTATTATAAAATCTACGCTCTGTCTACAAATACGTGCTCAGGTAATACGTTATTTAACTACATAACCATAATAGGGTTATTTTGTAACGTAATTATATATTACACAGATGTATTACAGTTGCTAATTAAATTTTACCTCCAAAACCGAGAAATGCTGATTACGAAATGTGAAATTCAGTAACACAATAATATCTGAAATTATTTCTATCCCTTTACAAATACAGAGTTGTATAATGATTTATTTTGTGAACACGATTACTTGAAACTATCGAAATTAATTGGGTTAAATTGAATATCTTCCATTAATATATTGGCTTGTCAATTAGTTTTTCAATACTTGTGTAAGATTTATATCGTTACACACACTGCACACTACTGTACACTACTGCCCGTCGAGAAAATAAATATCTTCACGCCATTCCCAATACTGGGATGGATGGAGGTCTAGACTATTCAGTCCTTGCGACCCATTTTTGATCGAAGACTTTTTTGAGACCGCATGGCAGGAGGGTAGCCAGTCATTAAAAAACTCATTGGTACGACTCTACACCCTGGGAATTAAAGTCAGGTTCTTTGAATCGAATTGCGACAACCAAACCCACAAGGCTATCGTGACTCTATTCTGAATGCAACACGGTTTGAAGTTTACAGGTGGCTCACATGATGGTAGGTAATCACCGCCGCACATGAATGTCTGCAATACTGGAGGAATAGCAGATGCATTGCCGGCCTTTGAGAAAGGTATAGGCTCTTTTCCTGAAGGTCCCTAAATCATATCGGTTCTGAAAAACCGCTGACGGCAGCACGTTCCATAAAGTGCAAGTGCGTACATTTTTGGTACAACATGGTGAACCTGTCGCCGCCTGTTAAAGATAGAAGAAGAACCCATGAACTACAGAAAATAGACCTCAACTACCAATGCGTAACAGTTAACTGTCATGTAAGCGCTTACAACTAGACCAAGCAACCAACAAATCACTGTAACATATCTATTTTGCGTCTTACATAACCGACACTCAATCCTATTCCATTATAATTCACATTCAACGAGCACCACCACATTCCTCGAGTGTTTGAAGTGTGACTCAAGTAGCAACGTTCCACCTAACGTTGCTTGCAATTCACAAATAGAATACAATCGACTATTGTCCTTAAATTAAAGCATTGCTGTCTATAATTGCTCGTACGCTTTAATTAACGGTGAATGGCGCTGCGTTGGCGTGTATACCGTGACGACCCCTCGATGAATACGAAATCATAAAGGCAGCTTCGCACAAGCGTTGCGAAATTAATAATTAGCCAAAATATAGTCACGATAGCCGAGTGGTAAGTTAATCGAATTCAAAGTCAGGTTCTTTGAATCGAATTGCGACAACCAAACCCACAAGGCTATCGTGACTCTATTCTGAATGCAACACGGTTTGAAGTTTACAGGTGGCTCACATGATGGTAGGTAATCACCGCCGCACATGAATGTCTGCAATACTGGAGGAATAGCAGATGCATTGCCGGCCTTTGAGAAAGGTATAGGCTCTTTTCCTGAAGGTCCCTAAATCATATCGGTTCTGAAAAACCGCTGACGGCAGCACGTTCCATAAAGTGCAAGTGCGTACATTTTTGGTACAACATGGTGAACCTGTCGCCGCCTGTTAAAGATAGAAGAAGAACCCATGAACTACAGAAAATAGACCTCAACTACCAATGCGTAACAGTTAACTGTCATGTAAGCGCTTACAACTAGACCAAGCAACCAACAAATCACTGTAACATATCTATTTTGCGTCTTACATAACCGACACTCAATCCTATTCCATTATAATTCACATTCAACGAGCACCACCACATTCCTCGAGTGTTTGAAGTGTGACTCAAGTAGCAACGTTCCACCCAACGTTGCTTGCAATTCACAAATAGAATACAATCGACTATTGTCCTTAAATTAAAGCATTGCTGTCTATAATTGCTCGTACGCTTTAATTAACGGTGAATGGCGCTGCGTTGGCGTGTATACCGTGACGACCCCTCGATGAATACGAAATCATAAAGGCAGCTTCGCACAAGCGTTGCGAAATTAATAATTAGCCAAAATATAGTCACGATAGCTGAGTTGGGTGATCGGAATTCGTGTCAAGAGACCCGAGTTCTATCCCCATATAGTAGGCGGTATCAATGAGTTTTTCAAAACTTATGTACGATTTATATCGTTACACACACTGCACACTACTGTACACTACTGCCCGTCGAGAAAATAAATATCTTCACGCCATTCCCAATACTGGGATGGATGGAGGTCTAGACTATTCAGTCCTTGCGACCCATTTTTGATCGAAGACTTTTTTGAGACCGCATGGCAGGAGGGTAGCCAGTCATTAAAAAACTCATTGGTACGACTCTACACCCTGGGAATTAAAGTCAGGTTCTTTGAATCGAATTGCGACAACCAAACCCACAAGGCTATCGTGACTCTATTCTGAATGCAACACGGTTTGAAGTTTACAGGTGGCTCACATGATGGTAGGTAATCACCGCCGCACATGAATGTCTGCAATACTGGAGGAATAGCAGATGCATTGCCGGCCTTTGAGAAAGGTATAGGCTCTTTTCCTGAAGGTCCCTAAATCATATCGGTTCTGAAAAACCGCTGACGGCAGCACGTTCCATAAAGTGCAAGTGCGTACATTTTTGGTACAACATGGTGAACCTGTCGCCGCCTGTTAAAGATAGAAGAAGAACCCATGAACTACAGAAAATAGACCTCAACTACCAATGCGTAACAGTTAACTGTCATGTAAGCGCTTACAACTAGACCAAGCAACCAACAAATCACTGTAACATATCTATTTTGCGTCTTACATAACCGACACTCAATCCTATTCCATTATAATTCACATTCAACGAGCACCACCACATTCCTCGAGTGTTTGAAGTGTGACTCAAGTAGCAACGTTCCACCTAACGTTGCTTGCAATTCACAAATAGAATACAATCGACTATTGTCCTTAAATTAAAGCATTGCTGTCTATAATTGCTCGTACGCTTTAATTAACGGTGAATGGCGCTGCGTTGGCGTGTATACCGTGACGACCCCTCGATGAATACGAAATCATAAAGGCAGCTTCGCACAAGCGTTGCGAAATTAATAATTAGCCAAAATATAGTCACGATAGCTGAGTTGGGTGATCGGAATTCGTGTCAAGAGACCCGAGTTCTATCCCCATATAGTAGGCGGTATCAATGAGTTTTTTCAAAACTTATGGTCGTTCAGTAATTTTTTTAATATTTAAATCTTCACGTCATTCCCATTACAGAGGTAGACATAAGTCTAGTCTATACAATTAAGTCCCTTTGACCCACCGATGTTATTTTCGAGACAACGTGACAGATGGTGAGCCCGTCGCCGTCTCTTTGTCCAAGCCAACGATATGAATCGTACATAGGTATCATGATATTTTATTAAGCGCTCTTAGACGTTCTTATGTTAAGTCAAGAATGACTTTATAGAAACTTTGACTTTGACTTTGCTTGATGTCGTTGGCTTGCACATAAAGACGAGAGCGATAAGCTTACCACCTGTCACGTCGTGCCAAAAAGACTTAATTGTCTAGACCTCTGTCTACTACTATTGAGAATAGCGTGACATTATAGTTTAGAAATAAATAATGAAAATCGTAAAATTGTTTCAAATGTGTCGAGTAATGGAAAACGGAGTCGTTTTAAATTTTTAAAAGTAAAAATTTAACCAGCCCTGAGCCAGACTTTAAAATAACATTTTTTATATATTCTGAAATAACCTACAGAAAGAAGTTTTAGTGATGGAATTAAGGTACAACTATATATATATATATATATATATATATATATATATATATATATATATATATATATATATATATATATATATATATATATATATATATATATATATATATATATATATATATATATATATATATGTTAGAACAAGTTACATTTTTTTTTTATTCTATACCAGTTAACCCGAATCCTTTTTTGATATTTAAAATTATTCTTAAAATTACTTCGATTAATATATGTAACGAATTATTTCTAAATAAATCTAGACCCTGTCTCAGAATAAAATAAATAAATGAATAATTTCACGGCCTAAATGAATTACTTCAAAGGCCAGGTCAAGAGTACCCTAAATCGAACAGAATGTATGAAGGGAATAATAAAAGTGGACGAAGCGAAACAAGTATGTAAGGATCGTAGCAAGTGGAAAGAAGTGGTCTCTGTCTACCCCTACGGGAAAGAGGCGTGATTACATGTATGTGTAACTTCACGACATTCCCAATATAGGGTAGACGGAGGTGTAGTTAGTAGTAGTATTAAGTCTTTTCGACCCACGTTCGACAAGTTTGGGACTTCTTGATAGGGTTGTAAGCTGCCTTTATGTACAAGCCACCGATATTGATCGTATAAAAGTTTTTGAAAAAACCAATACGAGCCATGGGGATCGAGCTCGGGTCTCTAGACTCGAATTCCGATCACCCAACCACTCGTTTATCGTGACTATCCTGTCTTAGAAACAAACATATCTATACAAAAATGTAATTCATAGACAATTATAAAAACGTGTACAGTTATTATCTACTTTATTTTCTTTAACCTACGAATTTGACATGACCTTAACATGTGCAGTGACAGAAGCATAAAATTCATTTATTACGAACTAAAGAAACACTACCACTATTATTTCTATGTTATATAGAAATAATCTCTCGTCGAACGACTCCGCCATCAGTCTGGAAGTGCTTTAACTCGCACACCAACCGAATAATAAGCGAGTCGATCCAAGTTACTTACAATGATTGCGCATCTTCACACCATGAGATGTTTGCTGAACGTCTTATAACGTTATGAACGTATTCGAGATGTGGCCGTCAAATTACACGACACCAGACAATTCATGTTTCTAATTTATAAAATAAAATCAAGTAAATATCTTCACACAATTACCAATATAGGGGTAGACCCTCTTATCTTGACAATTAACTCCCTTTGACAACGTGACAGGTGGTGAGCCCGTCGTCATCTTTATGTCGAAGCCAACGATATAATTCATACTAAGTTTTTGAAAAACACATTGGCACGAGCCTGCCACCTGGGGATCGAACTCGGGTCTCTTGCCTCGAAATTCCGACCACCCTTCATCCTTAAAATTGTTTGAATTATATCCTTGTGGTATTGTCATAACAATTTTAAACTTCATTTTAGTTTGTTAGAGACAACTGAAGATAACAAGTACAGATAGAAAGTTGAAAAGTACATAGGGACAACATCACATAATCGCTCTTATCCAAAAGTAAGTAGCTAAAGTGTTATGAAATCGGAAACAACGAAGATTTCACAAACATCCAGACCTGAGAATGTTGAAAAAGTGATTTTCTACCCTACAGAATAGTCATTTTGTAAAGAAATCGAGTGAAAATGGAACCAAAGGATGACTGTAACGTCTGAAGTCAGTACTACAATGGAAAATCATGCAAGCATGCGTTTGACCATTGTCTCAATACAGCGATCAGAGATAACCACTTCGCGTATAACTACAAATTCAATTGCATACAAAGATAGATACATACATAGATAGGGACAACATCACATACATTGCTCTGATCCCAAAGTAAGCAGCTTAACTTGTATTATGAAATCAGAAACAACAAAGTTACCACAGACACGTGTTTTTTAGATCGTTCCGACCAGGGATCGAACCCGGGATCTCAAATCGAGTTACACCAACTGGTGTATGTGCCACTCAACTACAGATTCGATAATTATTAAACAGTCTTTAATTACTTATAGTTTTATCAAAGTCCATTGCTAGACTACAATTGTGGTCGTGTGGAGATCGTCAAGTTAATTCCTAGGTTCTAGACATGTTGTTATCGGCTTAAGTATATGCCACCCCCTTTCTTCTCGTGGGTGTCGCTAAAGCCCTAAGAGAAAAGCCTTGACAATATTAATGGCTACCGACAGATGACCAAAAACTTCCAAGCCTAAAATAAGCAGTTTGGTGACGGCAGCAGCGTCTAAAGTGCTTGATTCTGGTTCAACGATCGCCAATCCGCTTGCCGTGCATGGTGATTTTGGTAAAGCCTCCTACGGGGTAGGCCTATGTCCAGCAGTGGACTATTACAGGCGGTCTCATATGGTCTCATATGGTCTCCGAAAGTTAGTAACTTTCGAAGACCATGTGACGTGTGTTTTTGTGTGTTCTAACGTCGTCCTACGTTAAGTTACACCTGATACTAATAACTATCTAAAATATTTAAGGCAAACGCAGTGGAAGACTGTCACAGGTTGGAGTGTCGTGAAATATAACAGGGAGTCGACGGATACAATTGGTTGACGTCCATTACTAGTGGCTAACTTTAAGGATGGCTTTTGTCCAGCAGAGTTATCTTGATAGGCTGTAAAGAAGAAGTACTAGAGGATTAAAAATTAATCATTAGGATCATATAATAAGGAGGGGGTTGCAGTGAGGTCTCGGTGTAAGAATAATACCACCTTCCATCATATCATCTTCCCCCGTTTGTCATAAGAAGCGACTAAGATAGCGAGTTAACAGTTTCATAACATAATACAATCCAATTTAATAGTTTAAACTATTAAATTGGATTGTATTATGTTATATTTTTAGATTATTTCAATATTTTTTGTTTTTAAATATTGAAATTTGGATAATTGATTTTGAAGAGACTGTCCATAATATTTTCCTTTAATCATCTGTTTGTGAAGTAGAAATCGCTAATTGATCTGTCATATGTTATATATTGATATATTGATTGGTCATATGACCACCGTTTGAATAATAAATAAATAAATATCTTCACGCAATTCCCAATACAGGGGTAGACAGAGGTCAAGTCTAGACCATAAAGTCCCTTTGACCCACCTTCCACCGAAGATATTTTCGGGACAACGTGACAGGTTGTGAGCCCGTCGCCGCCTTTATGTCCAAGCCAACGATGAAATTCGTACATAAGTTTTTGAAAAACTCATTGGTACTGCCACCTGGGGATCGAACTCGGGTCTCTCGACTCGAAATTCCGACCACCCAACAACTCGGCTATCGTGACTTTTTTGTTTTGACCACCGTTTGCTTTCATATATTCCGTAATTTTAATGTTATCAATTTGATGATCAAATTAAGTTAGATATCTATCTGGTACTGCGATCGCCAATCCGCTGGCCAAGCGTGACGATTATGACAAACCCTTAGAAGCCTATGTCTTGCAGTGGACTTCAATAGACCGTTATGATATCGCATTAGGTTTAGAAAGATCTTTTTAAAAATTTTTAGTACTATCTAAGAAATGCAAAGAGAATAAAATCGAAATGCTTCTCGCGTAATGGGTATTGTTTCCACACTCGACTCTCGAGGTCTAAAGGGCCGCACTCGCAATTGGAAGCAATTTGGAGTAAAGCGGTCTAATTGTGGACTGCGAATGCTCTCCGGAGCTCTATTGTCTTTGGAACGGTGCCATTTAAAAATATTTCGTGGCGAAACTTTAATACACCAGTGTAAAGTGAATCTTAAGTCTTTACAGTGTCTTAAATATGTATCAATTTAATATTTACTGTCTTATACAACTTATATATAACGAGTCACGATAGCCGAGGGTTTGGGTGAAGGGTCTCTAGAGTCCAGAGACCCGAGTTCGATCCCCAGGAGGCACGTAAAAATGTTTTTTTTTTCAAAATTTATGTACGATTTATATCGTTGGATTGGACATAAAGGTGGCGACGGGCTCACCATCTGTCACATTGACTAAAAAATGTCTTCGGTTCAAGTTAGGTCGAAAGGACTTAATTGTCTAGACCTCTGTCTACCTCGGTGTGAAGATAACAAATTAAGAAAAAAATGGATGTTACATCGTATTGGGAGATTCAGGAAACGACATTGAACAGAGAGACGGAGAGATACTAATAAATAGGAAAATAGAAACAAATAGACATAGTTGACATATCGACAAGAGCCTAGCTCTTAAATTAAATTAGACATTGTATACATAGATCAAGTGGTCAAGCTCGTCTAGGTATTCGATTAGTATACCTAGACGTGCATGTATGAAGAAAATTATGAATTTGAAATAACTCTAAATTTACTCTATGACTTCCCCGTCAGCGATTATGAAGATAAAAAATAAATAAATATCTTCTCACCATTCCCATACAGGGATAGACAGCCGTCTAGTCTAGACAATTAAGTCCCTTCGGCCCACCTTCCACCAAAGATATTTTGGGATAACGTGACAGGTGGTGGGCCCGTCGCCGTCTTTTATGTCCAAGCCAACGATATGAATCGTACATAGGTTTTAAAAAAAACCATTGGTACGAGCCTGCCACCTGGAGATAGAGCTCGGGTCTCTAAACTCAAATTCCGATCACCGAACCACTCGGCTATCGTGACTATTTCGTATCCGTGAAGATATTTATCTATGTTTTTACTTTACAAAGGCAATATAACCATAATGCAATAAGTATTGTGAGAGAAAGAATAACGATTGCACTTACAGTAAACTATACTACTTAAACATTGTATCAGAGGACTCAGCATCCAATGTTAATTTAGTTAAATCTTCACACCTACCTTTCTTGCAAGTAAACCAACTTAAAAGGGGAAAAAGCTGAAACGTAAAAGCTTGTTCCAGCGAGTGTTCTCAGACAAACTAAACGAATGGCGCACTTCAACTGCTACCGCAGATATACAGACAGAGAATTTCTTATCTTTTCATTGCATGAAAACATAAGAAATGTAATGGAGAAGAAATTGAGTCTCAGTTCAATTTGAGAACGGTGATTTATTATGTTTGAGAATAAATCTGTATCTTTAATTAAAAAAAATTAAACACATAGGTTGGATAGAACTCATCGGTCGGACTCATATTATGTGCACGTATTTTCCAAAACAGGGTAGCCAGAGGTCTAGACAATTTAGTCCTTACCACCCATATTTCACCGGAACTTATTTTGGGACAATTTGACAGTTGGTGAGCCTGCCGCTAAAGATAAGAATCGTACAAATTTTTTTTAAAACACTCTCCTAGCTGCTAGGCATCGAACTCGGGTCTCTCTCCCAACTCGGCTATATTAACGTACACGACTCGTTATAGTTTAAGACTTTAGAAATGGTTTAAAATCGCGTTTGAGTTGAAGAGGAATGGTAGGACATTTCCAATGCTCCATGACAAACCATCAGTATCTACAATTTCTTATCATAAAATCAATATATTTTGATGTGAAACATCTATAGGCGAGAGTAAACCTGATTTTCGGCGTGGTGAGAATTGCCGCGGCGACGCGATTTCAAATAAATTGAAAAATGTAAAATTTCTGTAATTTGTATTTAATAAAAATTAATATTAATGTATGTAACAGACATTATTTTATGGAATAAATTTGTAACACTTTATCTTTTCATTGTGTCATATCTGATCTGATTCCTGTCATAATCTGTTCATTTATGGATGTAACTTATACAAAACAATTTCGATGTTTCACATCTGCCAGGCGTCACGTGTCGGCTCACCAAAGAAAAGATTACCAAAGCGAACAAATGGACTCATATATATTAATACTTTTTTAATTTTTTTTAAATATAAATAAATAGATATTTGAGTCCATTTGACATAGGGACAACATCACATACATTGCTCCGAACCCAATGTAAGATGGAAAAGGAAAGGAATCTAATCCGGGACCTCGTGATGGCAACACCTTAAAAAACCGGTGTTTACGCCACTTGTCCACGAAGGTCGTCTGTTATTACTGCTAATTTTCTAATAATTATATCACAATCTTCCTATAATAGTTAGAAATAGCATGGGAGCGAACAACTCATTTTCTCATATTCTTATTCTTATTCTTATTAAACTCGGATATTTTTAAATCAAATTGTATGAAAGTATAACGGAGGGATTTCTGCGTATCTATACGTATAATGTATGTACACTAGATATTTGACCTATGTAAGTAAACACACGTAATTTTTTATTAATAAATCATGTAATGTTTAAATCTGGTATGATGTATGCATAACATATGATATACTGCATACCGCTCAGCTATATATTTATTTATTTACTCATACCTACCTACACTACAAGACTAAAAGGTATTAAATATGGCATATTACATTATCACGTTAAACTGCTATTTAAATAAATACCTCCCATCACGCGATAAGAGGTAGGGAGATACCATTAGAGGCAGAGGCATGAGGTAATTACTCATTACCTGTTGGTAATAACACGCGCCAATTTAACTGCTGAGGGTTTTATTATCAAGTTACATGTGTATCTTATGATCAATGCCATAAAGACGAGTTTCGTGAAACCAAGCGTGATTGTAATTCTAGTATTTGCGTAAGAATCACGTTTAGCAGAACTGTAAAATATTATTGTAATAATTGAAACAACTTTCGATATGAGCCAGTTATTGTTGATTATAAAATGTAAGGACTGTTGACTTACAGTTAACACTAGCTGAGAGGTTGTGTGATCGGCATTCGAGTCAAGAGATCCGAGTTTCTATCCCTAGGTAGGCCGAAGAGTTTTTTCAATAACTTTTGTAAGATTTATTTCGTTGGCTTAAACATAACGACTGTCACGTTGTCCCGAAAAAATGTTTTCGGTGAAAGGTGGATCGAAAGAACTTAATTGTCTAGACCTCTATCTATCTCAGTATTCGGAATAGCGTGAAGAAATAAAATAAATATATAAATATCTTCACGCAATTCCCAATACAGGGGTAGACAGAGGTCAAGTCTAGACAATTTAGTCCTTACCACCCATATTTCACCGGAACTTATTTTGGGACAATTTGACAGTTGGTGAGCCTGCCGCTAAAGATAAGAATCGTACAAATTTTTTTTAAAACACTCTCCTAGCTGCTAGGCATCGAACTCGGGTCTCTCTCCCAACTCGGCTATATTAACGTACACGACTCGTTATAGTTTAAGACTTTAGAAATGGTTTAAAATCGCGTTTGAGTTGAAGAGGAATGGTAGGACATTTCCAATGCTCCATGACAAACCATCAGTATCTACAATTTCTTATCATAAAATCAATATATTTTGATGTGAAACATCTATAGGCGAGAGTAAACCTGATTTTCGGCGTGGTGAGAATTGCCGCGGCGACGCGATTTCAAATAAATTGAAAAATGTAAAATTTCTGTAATTTGTATTTAATAAAAATTAATATTAATGTATGTAACAGACATTATTTTATGGAATAAATTTGTAACACTTTATCTTTTCATTGTGTCATATCTGATCTGATTCCTGTCATAATCTGTTCATTTATGGATGTAACTTATACAAAACAATTTCGATGTTTCACATCTGCCAGGCGTCACGTGTCGGCTCACCAAAGAAAAGATTACCAAAGCGAACAAATGGACTCATATATATTAATACTTTTTTAATTTTTTTTAAATATAAATAAATAGATATTTGAGTCCATTTGACATAGGGACAACATCACATACATTGCTCCGAACCCAATGTAAGATGGAAAAGGAAAGGAATCTAATCCGGGACCTCGAGATGGCAACACCTTAAAAAACCGGTGTTTACGCCACTTGTCCACGAAGGTCGTCTGTTATTACTGCTAATTTTCTAATAATTATATCACAATCTTCCTATAATAGTTAGAAATAGCATGGGAGCGAACAACTCATTTTCTCATATTCTTATTCTTATTCTTATTAAACTCGGATATTTTTAAATCAAATTGTATGAAAGTATAACGGAGGGATTTCTGCGTATCTATACGTATAATGTATGTACACTAGATATTTGACCTATGTAAGTAAACACACGTAATTTTTATTAATAAATCATGTAATGTTTAAATCTGGTATGATGTATGCATAACATATGATATACTGCATACCGCTCAGCTATATATTTATTTATTTACTCATACCTACCTACACTACAAGACTAAAAGGTATTAAATATGGCATATTACATTATCACGTTAAACTGCTATTTAAATAAATACCTCCCATCACGCGATAAGAGGTAGGGAGATACCATTAGAGGCAGAGGCATGAGGTAATTACTCATTACCTGTTGGTAATAACACGCGCCAATTTAACTGCTGAGGGTTTTATTATCAAGTTACATGTGTATCTTATGATCAATGCCATAAAGACGAGTTTCGTGAAACCAAGCGTGATTGTAATTCTAGTATTTGCGTAAGAATCACGTTTAGCAGAACTGTAAAATATTATTGTAATAATTGAAACAACTTTCGATATGAGCCAGTTATTGTTGATTATAAAATGTAAGGACTGTTGACTTACAGTTAACACTAGCTGAGAGGTTGTGTGATCGGCATTCGAGTCAAGAGATCCGAGTTTCTATCCCTAGGTAGGCCGAAGAGTTTTTTCAATAACTTTTGTAAGATTTATTTCGTTGGCTTAAACATAAAGACTGTCACGTTGTCCCGAAAAAATGTTTTCGGTGAAAGGTGGATCGAAAGAACTTAATTGTCTAGACCTCTATCTATCTCAGTATTCGGAATAGCGTGAAGAAATAAAATAAATATATAAATATCTTCACGCAATTCCCAATACAGGGGTAGACAGAGGTCAAGTCTAGACAATTAAGTCCCTTTGACCCACCTTCCACCGAAGATATTTTCGGGACTGTATATTATTATGTATATTATTATTATTGTATATTATTATTATTATTTTACTATTCTACTATGTCCACACACAATATAATAAACAGAAAAACAAAAAAACTATATATGAGTACAAAGGCACAGCTTATTTCAAATTGAAATTTCTTCCAGCAGGCCTGTTACTGGGAAACTTGTAATAGGAGAAAAAAAATAGTGTGCACAAAAAACAGCATATTAATTTACATAATTTAAACAAAAAAATATAATTACATATTAATATATATACACAATATACATACATAAACATAAAATATATATAAGTGTAACTATAGTGTTAACAAATAGTGCTCTTTAACCAGCTTCTTAAGCGAAGACACCGAATTAACCTCACGGATTACCGAAAGTAGTGAGTTCCACAATCGAACCGCATGAACGGTAAAGGAATGGGAATGTAGTTCTGTTCTGTGGGTGGGAAATTTTAATAGAGTTTTCGTATGGGATCTACAAATCGTACCAGGAGGTTGAATAAAAGAGAAACGATCACGCAAGTAGGGAGGGGATAGTGGATTGTATAAAATTTTATAAAGGAAGCACAGAATTCGAGTGTTCCTGCGAAGACGGCTTGGGAGCCACTTGAGCTGCTTGCGGTAAAAAGAGACATGATCAAATTTTTTTTATCCAAAAATATACCGAAGACATAAGTTTTGCAGGTGCTCAAGTTTATTTAGTTGCTCCTCTGTTGCATTCAAAAGCAGACGTCTCCATAATCCAAAATAGGCATGATAAACGTTTAGACGAGAGAAATCTTTGTTGACCAGGGCAGAAGGCATTTTAACGTGTGGCAAGCGTAATTGATCTTCTTACTAATCTCATCAACGCGTTTACTCCAAGATAGTGTACCATCTATAATAACACCAAGGTTTTTAACAGTTTCAGCATAAGCGATCGCGGAACCGTTGATACGGAGTGCGGGTAAAGAATGAAAATTTAGTAGATTCCGAGTATATCTCGGTACCAGGGTTTGCAATTAGGTATTGGTATTAGGGTTTGTGATTTATTTGAGTTAACCATAATTTCATGAACTTTCGAACATTTATTAATTTTATGTAAATCATAATTTATTGCCTTTATTACAGAGTCAATTTCCGATGTCTCCGCATGTCGATACAACTGCAAATCGTCTGCATAGAGATGGAAGTGGGAGTGGGATATATATTATATATTTGTATGGGAACTAGGAGGAAGACGAGCAAATGTTCCACCTTATGTTTCGTTCCACGGGTATCACGCCATCTGTCGGTAGATTGTTGCATTTTCAGACAACCATAACACGTCCACCAAGGGCAGAAAAGTGGTGATGTATTCTTACGATGTAATCAATTGTTAAGTTCTCTCTTTTTCTCTATTTTTATTTTAGTAAATGATGATGACATTTTATTAGTAAACGTAAAATCGCTATGAGCTAAACCCACAGCGCTGTCATCGCTAAAAAGCGCTGAATATTAGTACACGTAACAGTAAAACTTTACATATAACAATAAAATAAAAGGGGATACGAAATATGTAAAGAAAACACTCCTAAGACACCAAAAAAATCTAACTATATCCAGACACTTTTGCATCAACTCTTTATCTTGTTTACATGTGATTTCGCCGACCATTTAACCGTATTATCTCGCTTTGGTTAAGTTATTTTACATTTGTGCTGAAGTTAAAAACAAGAACTCCGACATTTTATTTTATCCTTTAGCCTTTTTATGTCGCTCGTAAGAGTTAACTGGCGAACTGTCGCCCTATAAAATTGTACATGACAATACTATTACGTAAGTGAGGTAAGTTAAAATTCGTTCGTAAAAATTAAGTTGAATCACGATAGCCGAGTGGTTGAGTCCCGTGATTCGAGTTCGATCCTCAGATTATAGGTTAGTAGCTATGGGTTTTTATTTCGTAATGTGTGTACGATTTAGATCGTTAGCTTGGACATAAATACGGTGATAAGCTCACCTTTCAAAAATTACATCAACAAATGTCGTAATTTTTACGAACTCTAAACTCGCCTCTCTTACTTCGATAAGCTCACCACCTGTCACCTTGTCCTGAACAGGATGATTGCCGAAAGTTGTTAGCTGGAACAAACATCTTAAAGAAGAACGAAATGTGGCTACAGATTCCGTACGTATACTTTATACACTTCATTTACTTTACTCTACACTGATGTTGAAGTTAAATTTTATATTTTTTTGGCTACGTCTTTATAATGACAAAACATCTTTTTTACCTTTTGGTACTTTTATTTGTATGTGTATATTTTTAGGGTACATATCCACATACATATTTGTATATATATTTTTATGGTATAGCCGTATATGTAATATATTTATAGTATTTTATGCGATATATATTTTAGTGTTACAGTAGATATTTTTCCTTATTTATAGTTGGTCCTAAACTACAATCATAACTGTTTTTAAAGCATCCGAAGCATAAACAAATAAAATAGTTTAAAAAACCTCAATAAAAACGCGTTCAAATTCGAAAATCGTTTTATTTTCATTGTGTTCGTGTAAATACAAGACAATCTTAATTAGGTCCTCATAAACTCTAATATTGTTTTACTCCTTAGGGGTAAAATTTGTCAAAAGTTCCTCATGCAAAGGAAATATAAAATTAAAATTTCACATTAAAAATTAAATCATCAAAATATAAATTTTGATGATTTAATTTCAGTCACGATAGCCGAGTGGTATGGTGGTCGGAATTTCGAGTCAATAGACCCGAGTTCGATCCCCAGTTGGTAGGCTCGTACCAATGGGTTTTTCAAAAACTTATGTACGAATATCGTTGGCTTGGACATAAAGGCGGCGACGGGCTCACACCTGTCACGTTGTCCCGAAAATATCTTCGGTGAAAGGTGGGTCGAAGAGACTTAATTGTCTAGACTCGACCTCTGTCTACCCCTGTATTGGGAATTGCGTGAAGATATTTTTATCAAAATATAAATGGACTGTATGATCAATGAGAGCGAACACACATTACACTCCCACCACTAACATTGATACCACTATCTTTACAGAACGCAATAGATGAATGATATCTAAACAGAACCGTCTCAAAACACTCAAATGTTACATATCGAATTGAACTGAGATGATCAAGCACGTTGGACAGTTGCTCCGTTTAAAATAGAACCCGTTCTAGACATTCCACTATAAGATGTAACCAACGGTAAACCGACTGCGCATCGGAGAGAATCATAAGACATGTGCAAATTGACTATGGTATGATCTTAAGAATGTGTCACCTATTTTTCAATGAGGCTAGAAACAAGCCAAGGGCGAAGACTTATAAAACGTAGTAACAGATGGTAAATATTACCAAAATAAACTTCGATTCGTTCGATTATGTGCACTAGGGTCTTAGGTTGCATGTTTGCAAAAATGCGAGCTTGACGATAAATTTTTTATTACATTTGTAATTTTTTTTTAAAATTATGTATTATTTACATTTTTCAATATTTTTTTTAAACACGTAAATAAAAATATTTTAATAGTTAAGTTTAATAATTAATCTTTCAGTAACGCATATTTTTAGAAAATAAATTATTACAATTTTTATTAAATATTATATTATTATATCTTCTCGCAATTAAGTCCCTTTGACCCACAGAAGACATTTTTTGGGACAACGTGACAGGTGATGAGCCCGTCGCTGTATTAATGTCCAAGCCAACCCAATTATTCGTACTTAATTGTTTGAAAAAAACATTGGTCCACTGCTACCTGAGGATCGAACTCGAGTCTCTTGGCTCCGAATCCCGATCACCCAGCCACTCAGCTATCGTGAATTCTAACTAAAAACTAAAATAATCCTATAGCCCTACTTCTCGTGGCGTGGTACCAAGAACACTGCCTGCGTTTCCACGTTGATTGGCTAGACTCAACCGTTGAGTTAGGAATGAACCAGCCCTCTTATCAGTAGCTAAATTATTATTTATTCTTTAATTATTATAGTTATTAAATTTTCAACAATTTTTTAGAACCTTTTATCTCAGGTGTAAATCTGCTTACCAAGCGCAGCAATTAAATCAAACCCTTTTTACGGGAGGGGCTAAGACTTAAAAGGTAACTGTCATAGCCGTAAGGATCAGTGCGCTGAAGTGGCAATGAACCGGCCACATAGCTCGACGAACTGATAATAATTGGGGAAAAAGGTTCTCGAATGGGGAAAGTCCGTACCGTTTTTGTCTAAATCTTTGGGGGAGGCCTATGTTCAGCTGTGGACTTTTGATAGGCTTTAAAGAAGGAGAAGTATTTTAGAAAAGAAACTATTATTTAAAAGATCTGAACACCGTAAAAAAGCATAGTAAATAAACAAAACTTTACAAAAGTAATTACTCTAATACAGCCAACACACAGCGGGTCCTACTATGCTGTATTACTGACGAGTTTTTTTTTTAGACAGACGTGTATGATAATAAAATCATTATAATTTTTTAGTGTGTTCAAATATACTGTTTTAAACCCACCTTAAAGCATATAGAGAAGTTATTATTATTTTACACGTAACTAAGGAAGGCTTTTATAACAAAACCTCAAAAATTACAGCTAACAAATAATTATGAAATCAGTTTAACATTTATGTTTTTATTGGTTAATTTTTAGTATTTTAGAACAATAAACCAAGCTATCAGTTACAAAACTCATTTCTAAAATATTTCTAAGCTTCTGATGCTGAAGTATTCCAGAAAGGTGACAATTCCCAAGACGGGGGTAGACAGATACCTAGTCTAGACAATAAGTTCCTAAACCCACTTTCCACCGAAAATATTTTAGGGATAACGTGACAGGTGGTGAGCCCATCGCCGTCTTTATGCCCAAGCCAACAATATAATCGTATATAGGTTTTTGACAAAAACCCATTGGTACGAGCCTGCGTCCTGGGACGACGGATAATCGGACTCGTGTGTCCTGACTCCAAATTCCGATCTCCCAACCAATCGGTTATCGTGTCTTCAAAGGAAACAAAATTTTAAAAGATTAAATCGATTACATATATGCACAAAGCTAATTTGGATATGATTAGATAAATAAGTCATGACAGCCAAGTGCTTGGGTGGTCGGAAATTCGAGTCAAGAGACCCGAGTTCGATCCCCAGATGTCAGGCTCGTACCAATAGGTTTTGTCAAAAACTTACGTACGAATTATATCGTCGGCTTGGACATAAAGACGGCGACGGGCTCACTAACTGTCACGTCCCGAAAATATCTGCGATGGAAGGCGTGTCAAAGGACTTGCCAAAGGATTGCCTAGACTAGACCTCTGTCTACTCCAGTATTGGGAATTGCATTGGGAAAAGATATTTATTTATTTATTTTTTATAGATAAATTTCGTTGAAGTTGAATCCAGGGTCTAAGTATATTAGAAATGCAGGGAAATCTATTTAAGGTGCAATGCCCAATACGCCCACACATTACCGACTGTCTAGACTTATAAACAGACGCTAAATTTATGATTATAACTCATTGTGTTATTTTATTCATTGAATATTTAGACTGAACCTTGAAATATCCTATAATAATCTATGTAATATTTTCATGTCAATACTGGGGTAGACAGAGGTGTAGACAATTAAGTCCTTTCGACCCACCTTTCACTAAAGAGTATTTCTAGGACAAAGTGATATGAGGTGATACGGTCGCCGTCTTATATATCTAAGCCGTCGGCATAAATTGTACATAAGTTTCGAAAAATTTATTGGTACACCTACCTCCAGGGGATCGAACTCGAGCCTCTTGACTTGAATTCCTTATTTGCTTGAAATATTAAGATGGAACAATGACTAAGTATCTCCAATTTGTGCGAATTTCATTTAATAAAATTAAGCTGATTACTAAAGGAGTGCGACATATCGACGGTTCAGTCTGAAGCATAATAACTGCTTAATAATAAATAAATAATAAGAATAGTTTATGAGGACCTAATTAAGATTTCTTGTATTTACACGAACACAATGAAAATAAAACGATTTTCGAATTTGAACGCGTTTTTATTGAGGTTTTTTAAACTATTTTATTTGTTTATGCTTCGGATGCTTTAAAAACAGTTATGATTGTAGTTTAGGACCAACTGTAAATAAGCAAAAATATCTACTGTAACACTAAAATATATATCGCATAAAATACTATAAATATATAACATATACGGCTATACCATAAAATATATATACAAATATGTATGTGGATATGTACCCTAAAAATATACACATACAAATAAAAGTACCAAAAGGTAAAAAAGATGTTTTGTCATTATAAAGACGTAGCCAAAAAAATATAAAATTTAACTTCAACATCAGTGTAGAGTAAAGTAAATGAAGTGTATAAAGTATACGTACGGAATCTGTAGCCAGAGACTGAAAAGGTAAATAAATAAGTTAGTATAAGTATGATTATTATTGAATAAAGATCTTCGGTTCGACTCCAACAACTTAGTTGGTAAATACTTGCAGCTTTGGAGTGAAGTGAGAAGTTTCTTTGAGTTATACTTCCACGTGTAGATGTAGATAAACTTGTGTAAGACACACACACATACACACAGGTGTACACATCTCGTACTACGGAGTTCGGGAAAGATAAATAAAATGAAGGATTTCCAAGTGGTGAATCTATATCTGTAATATAAGTACAAACTAGTCACGTGAAATGAGGAAGTTTGTGAACATTTCGTTCTTCTTTAAGATGTTTGTTCCAGCTAACAACTTTCGGCAATCATCCTGTTTAGGACAAGGTGACAGGTGGTGAGCTTATCGAAGTAAGAGAGGCGAGTTTAGAGTTCGTAAAAATTACGACATTTGTTGATGTAATTTTTGAAAGGTGAGCTTATCACCGTATTTATGTCCAAGCTAACGATCTAAATCGTACACACATTACGAAATAAAAACCCATAGCTACTAACCTATAATCTGAGGATCGAACTCGAATCACGGGACTCAACCACTCGGCTATCGTGATTCAACTTAATTTTTACGAACGAATTTTAACTTACCTCACTTACGTAATAGTATTGTCATGTACAATTTTATAGGGCGACAGTTCGCCAGTTAACTCTTACGAGCGACATAAAAAGGCTAAAGGATAAAATAAAATGTCGGAGTTCTTGTTTTTAACTTCAGCACAAATGTAAAATAACTTAACCAAAGCGAGATAATACGGTTAAATGGTCGGCGAAATCACATGTAAACAAGATAAAGAGTTGATGCCAACGTGTCTGGATATAGTTAGATTTTTTTGGTGTCTTAGGAGTGTTTTCTTTACATATTTCGTATCCCCTTTTATTTTATTGTTATATGTAAAGTTTTACTGTTACGTGTACTAATATTCAGCGCTTTCTAGCGATGACGGCGCTGTGGGTTTAGCTCATAGCGATTTTACGTTTACTAATAAAATGTCATCATCATTTACTAAAATAAAAATAGAGAAAAAGAGAGAACTTAACGATTGATTACATCGTAAGAAGGGCTAATTATAATAGTAACTAAATATAAAAACAGTTTGTAATTAACAATTACGTACAATTTCTGGTTTATAGTCCTACGATTAAAGCTCTGCTGAACGAAAGAATGAAAGAAGGGCTCGATGTAGACGGAGACTAACTTTCGATGAACATGTGAGCAAATTACTTGAGGAGGGTAGGCGCGAGGATACTCTCGAACACGCTGGACATGCGTAAAGAAGTGACCTTTTATTATTTTATTATAAATAAATAAATACATACATAGATAGAGACAACATCACACATTGCTCCGATCTAAGTAAGGATGCTAGCACTTGAGGTATGAGAATCGGAAACAACGAAGGCACTACAAACACCCAGACCCGAGAAAATGTAGAAAAAGTGATGGACCAGACCGGGAATGCCGAAAAATCCCGACAAGGATGACGACCTTGAAAACCGGTGTTTACGCCACGCGTCCACGGAGGTTGTCAAATTATGATAAAGTAAAGATGACGATTAAGCTAACTAAAAAGGCCGAGTGATTAGATGAACGGAATTCGAATAGGTGACTAAAGTAAAGTAAAAGTAAAAAAAAGTAAAGATTCCTAGGAGAACGAGTTCATCAGTTTTTTTAACTTATGTACGACTTACATCGTTGACTTAGAAACTAAGACAACGACAGGCTCTTTACCTAGTTGTCACGTTGTCTCAGACAAGTTCCGGTGAAATGTTTATAAATTGTTCTAGTCCTTCTAGCTCTTCTAGTTCTGATTCTAGTTATAAATAATCACCAAATCGTCACTACCAAGTAGGCTTATAGCCGTCAATATGCATTATGATGAAATAGTTACTTATCTGCTGACACTCCTGATTTATAAAGAGCAATTTCTTTAGAAAGGACTAAAATTTTATAATTATTTGTCAGCGCTTAATTCAGTATATTTCTCACAAAGCTTTGCTTGATTACCATGTCTCATAATGACTTTGAGTAGTCTATAAAATAAAATTGGAGTGACTGTTTGCAATTCCAAATTAACAGTGTCTCACTAAAAGCTTATGAAAGTACCATACAATACGGCTTATAGCCGTCAATATGCATTATGGTGAAATAGTTACTTATCTACTGAAACTCCTTATTTATAAAGAGAAATTTCTTTAGAAAGGACTAAAATTTTATAATTATTTGTCAGCGCTTATTTCAGTATATTTCTCACAAAGCTTTGCTTGATTACCATGTCTCAAAATGACTTTGAGTAGTCTATAAAACAAAATAAAATTGGAGTGACTGTTTGCAATTCCAAATTAACAGTGTCTCACGATAGCCAGGTGGTCGGAAATTCGAGTCAAGAGACCCGAGCTCGATCCCCAATTGATTGGCTCGTACCAATGGGTTTTTCAAAAACTTATGTACAAATTAAATAAATATTATATTATTATTTATTTATTTATTTATGTACAAATTATATCGTTGGCTTGGACATAAAGACGGCGAACGGGCTCACGACCTGTCACGTTGTCCCGAAAATATCTTCGGTGGAAGGTGGGTCGAGGGGACTTAATTGTCTAGACTCTAGACCTCTGTTTACCCCTGTATAGGGAATTGCGTGAAGATATTTATATATTTATTTATTTTATTATTTTGACCAACTTGACTCTAAATTCCGACCACCCAACTACTTTTGGCGTTTTTACACACATTTCCGGGTAAACAGGCTCGTGTGTCCGGCATTTCGTTTTTTAAGACCTGGCAACCCCAACAACGGTTAGGCGGGAAATCGGCACGTCAATCGACATCGCGCCGACCGCAGAGACGACATCACACCGTTACGAACGGTGAGTCAGCGAACGCGACAAATTTGTTCCAGTCTAAAAAACAATTGATGTTCCATAGCCGTGGGTGTCTGCGACTGAACCGGTAAAGTAGACGTGTAAGAAGTTCTTATTTAAAACAGTAACTCTATTAATACTGCATAAAAAGATTTTAGAAAAAAAAAATGTAAATATCTTCACGCAATTCCCAATACAGTGGTAGACAGAGGTCTTGTTTTGACAATTAAGTAGTACCTTCGACCCGCCTTCCACCGAAGATATTTTCGGGACAAGTTGACAGTTGGTGAGCCCGTCGCCGTCTTTATGTCCAAGCAAACGATATAATTCGTACATAAGTTTTTGAAAAACTCTTTGATACGTGCCTGCCACCTGGGGATCGAACTCTTGATGTATGTGATATTGTCCCTATCTACGTAAAACAAAATGCTAATAAAATTTGCATTTTGTTATTTGTCAGAAAATTCCATTGATACTCAACATTCAACTGTGAATAAGGGTTAATAATTAAGGCGAAACGAAGTTCCAATAAGTAATTATTAGCGGTCCACTCACTGTTCTGACTGACAGGACATTGACATAATTTTGAAAAGAGAGACTTTAAATATAAGAAAAGAAGAAGACGACAACCCGAATAAAGCCGCGGATATATTCTAGTTAACAACAAACATAAATTTTATTAATTAATGTACAAAGTTCATAAAAGCGATATTTGCAAAAGGATAGTCATTCCGACTTAAATGTTTGGGAATACTCAAATCCGACTGAGATACACGTGTACGGGACTTTTGCCAAGAGGTTTACATTTCTTGGCACATGTTTGGCATTTGTTAACAAAAAGATTGGCATATATCGCGAAGTAAAGGGCCGCGATGATTTAACGAACGAATTAATGCAATATCATAAAATTATATTCAACGCAAACTAACCGGAAAGACTGCAGTGGCCCTGCCTTGAAAGCTATGGACTGCAGGTTTGAATACCGGTAGGGGCATGTGTGTAATTAATATGATAAACATTCATTCTCGATTCATGGATTTTTATATGAATATTAGCTGCCCCGGCTGCTTTGCCCGCATTTTAACACTTAACGCGGAAAACTAATTATGTTTCTAAAATAAAACTCGCCTATGTTACTGCTTATAACGTTAGCTATCTGTCAGTAAAAGTCGTGTTAAAATCGGCCCAGCCGTTTCAGAGATTAACCGGAACAAATAGACAGATAGATACACAACAGACAAAAATTGTAAAAAAATGTTATTTTGGTGTACGTATCGTATATATTCATATAGATGTAGTAAAAACGGTTATTTCAATATTACAAACAGACACTCCAATTTTATTTATATGTATAGATTTATATATGTGCGTGTGTGTATAAGCACTATTAGCTTGAACGTTAAAACGGCGATGGGCTCACCACCAGTCATGTTGTCCCAAATAGGCTTTGAAGAAAGGTGGGTGGAAAGGACTTTATTGTTTTACCTAGTAGGGAAAATTTCGAAATTTAAAAAATATAATTTCAAGAATTATATCCGCGACTGCTCGTAGAGGCTGATGACAAGAGGGCTGGTTCTTTTCTCGATCAACGGTTTTGCAGCCCTATGCAGTGGTACCATGCCACGAGGAGTAGAGCTCTACGACTATAGTAGTTTTTAGTTAATAAGTATTGAAAAAATAATAATTCAAGAAGATAACATTGACCCCTGAAGAATACATTTCCTATACAGGTCTCGAC
This sequence comes from Sericinus montela, assembly GCA_029286605.1. Lineage (NCBI taxonomy): Eukaryota > Metazoa > Arthropoda > Insecta > Lepidoptera > Papilionidae > Sericinus > Sericinus montela. The sequence goes on from JAGSMR010000040.1 coordinate 9,778,065, forward strand.
ATAGTGATCTTACTCACAATAGTTGTTCTTTGGAATATGTACGATATTACGAAATATATGCAAATCCCATAAAATTTGCATTATTTTTAACGATAAAACTAAAATTTTAAATAAATCAGTACCCCCGTGACCACGGATGCTGTAAAGCATCGTCGGGAAATAAAAATAGTATGTAAAAACTAATTAAGAAACGCGTTAAATCCGTGTAGTATTCGCGTAAATAAAAGAAATCATTAGATAAAATTAAAATCTTAAAAAAATAACAATAAAATTTAACTCATATAAAAAAAATAAAAAAAAGGAAGTATAAGTCACAACGAGTACCAATGAGTTTTTCAAAAACTTATGTACGAATTTCATCGTTGGCTTAGACATAAAGGCGGCGACGGGCTCACCACCTGTCATGTTGTCCCGAAAATATCTTCGGTGGAAGGTGGGTCAAAGGGACTTAATTGTCTAGACTTGACCTCTGTCTACCCCTGCATTGGGAATTGCGTGAAGATTAACTCATATAATATTATAAATAAATAGGTTTACCTAACCTGGTACCTGGGAATGAGGTGATAGCTCCCAAGCTTTTTGTAAAAGAAACAATATTTTTTCATTTTGTATATTTCGTATCACAGAAAAATTATAAAAATGCAGTTCCTTCCGCCTGTTTCTTCTTTGGTAAAGGAACCTCATTACGAAACGGTGGTAAATTAAACAATTTACTATCGATAAACGAATGTATATTCTTATTTCTGAGGAGAAATTATTCGCGGATCGGCGAAGGTCGCGGGTTCGAATCCCGCCCGCGTCAGTTGAAATTTTGAATTTTTCTCTTTAATTTAATAAAATAAACAAGTTCAGCATAAATATGCTTTAAAAATCAATAAAATTGCATAATAGAAATTATACAATTTAATATCTTCACCAAATCCACATTTGAAAGTCATCTCCAAAGTTTGGATAATGAACGTGTATAATGGAATATATACCCACTAGAAAGCGTATAGTTATGATTACATGCGCACGCGCAAATCTCTGTACCATCATAGACAATATGTTGTTCAAGTAATAATTTATATAACTATTCGACTAAACAATGGCAGTGCTACGTATGTATGTATGTATACTATATTGTAAGTTAAAGTATAACAAAGCTTCAAAATATATGTAGGCACAATAAGGCGGTCTTATCACTGAAGAGACAACCTTAAGTTAAGAAAAAAAAAAGTAATGAATAGTGGACGTGGTGTGCTTAACAGACTTACTTGATAATACTAAAATAAACAAACGTTCATAAGTACATAATATTATAGTTCATGTAATAAGTTTTAAATATAATACATCAAATAAATAAATACAAGAAAGGAGTCCCGAATATTGACTACGGAAATCAAAAGTTACAGAAAAAAGTTTTAAAAGTCACGATGGCCGAAAGATTGGGCGATTGGAATTCGAGTCAAGAGACCCGAGCTCGATCCCAAGGCTCGTACCAATCGGTTTTTTCATAAACTTATGTTAGAATTATATCGTTGTCTTGGACATAAAGACGGTCACAGGTTCACCAACTGAAACGTTATCCCATAAATGTCTTCGATGAAAGGTGGGTAAAGGAGTTAATTGTTTAGACCTCTATCTACTCCAGTATTGGGAATAGCGAGTAGATATTTTTAAAATTATTAATTATATGATTGAGATATTTTTTGTTAATGAAAAACAGCATCATTTCAGCATTTCACTCACTGACTACTCATTTAATGAGATGCGCACACTTCAGTCGTCGTGTAGCAGACACAGTCTAAGTTATAACTGCCCCCTGCACACTTGTATGCGTATGTTATTAAAATGAAAGTAGGCAGTTTCAAGCGCCACACTTGTCCTGTAAAGCACTGTCTGCTTGAATACAGAATTAATTGTAACAATAACAGAAAAGACTGCAAAGTTTAAACATGTGGTTTCATTAAAATTTTTGTTGGTTGGATTTTGCATCACTTTTTTTATTATCTATATTATGTTAACTTCAAATTCATAATTTTCTTCATACACGTACAAACAGATATAGACACGATAGCTGAGTGATTAGTTAATCGGAATTCGAGTCACGAGAACCCGAGATCGATCCCCAAGGTTCGTACCGATGGGTTTTCTCAAAAATTATGTACGAATTATATCGTTGGCTTGGACAAAAAGACGGCGACGAGCACACCACCTGTCACGTTATCCCAAAAATTGTCTTCGATGGAAGGTGGGTCGAAAAGACCTCTGTCTACCCCTGTATCGGGAATTGCATGAAGATATTTATTATTTATTTAATATTACAATAATAACTATTGTACAAAAGCTCCACTCATAATAAATTAATAAGTCTGCTTAATTTTTATGATTCCTAAACAAAATTATTCAAAAAATAGCCAAGAAATAATGGTTTCTCTAATATATTTCTCTTGAGAGCTTAACGTAACTATAAGTTAGCATTTTCAAATAACGACTGTAGAAAAGCTTGTTGATTTTGCAAATAGAACTAAATTAAAAGCTATATCTCCTCCGTGGACGAGTGGCGAACACACCAGTTCTTAAGGTGTCGCTATCTTTGAGGTCCGGGATTCGATTCCCGGTCAGGGCAAAGTCGCAAACACTTTTCCTACATTTTCTCGGGTTTTGGTATTTTTTTTACCTTAAGTGTTTCTGATTCCATAATACAAGTTCTTAAGCTACTTACTTACTCAGAGCAATGTATGTAATGTTGTCCCTATCTATGTGTACATATGCATACACCACTCAAGAGTACGTTCTCTTTACTATAACGCAAATTACTCGAAAGGTTCTTCGCTGATAAGAAGTGTACAATATTAAATAGTTGCTAATGTCCCTCTTTTCGATACACACATTCATTTTAAGGCTTTTAGTCGTCGCCTCTTATGACACTCACAGAAAGAAAAAGGATGGCATATTCCAAGCCGTAACCACACAGCTGTTATATTGATACATAGCAATTACTTTCTTTAATAATAATGTATTCCGACTTTGTCTAATGACCTACTCTAGAGGGAGTAGCAATAATTAATTAGCAACGGTACTTTCTTGTTACTCGTCCGGTTCATTCGCCATTCCAAAGAACTTCAGACGCTTTGAGACAGGAACGAAAGTAGGATTCTATTTTCAAACTTCAATTTATTTTTGTCGTCTCATTAACCAATTGACTTCTTAATGAATTCAGAACAAATTTGTGTTTTTCTTTTCTTTTTCTTTCTTCGTTTATGAAGTACTGGCTGAATTTTGAGATGGCCAAAAAAATATGTAAAATTTATTGGCTTTTTTTATCATGCAGAGTAAAGAGTTGTCTCTAGCACGTACGCATAATACGTACTTCTTCATATTACAAGGCAGCGCTGAAAATCAGAGTAGCGCATATCTGTAACAAAACTTGGACCTTTTTTTGTCTTTTTTTCAATTGTTATTTCCTCCTCTTTTTCAATTAATATCTTTAATTAACTGTATGATATCGTCCATTCTTTGTATATTTTTTCTAAATTGTTTGAAGAAGGTTTTCGTACATGAGCCTTGAAATTAACAGGAAATTTTATAATATAAATGATAAATTTCTACGCCATTAATGACAAAACGTGTGACACTATTATTGTATAATTGAAAAGATTGTAACTACCACATTTTTTGAAATAAATAATTCTAATTCTAGGTTCAGAAGTGCCCACAGGAAAATTTCAGGCGACCTACCTACCTCGTTTCTTTTTTCTACAAAGAATGCAAATTATTTTATTGAAATTGGTATTTTTATTGATTTATGTCATCAAAAGAACGTCAACCGGCGATAAGGTAACCACCATTCTCGCTGTCTCAAACAAGTTTCGGTGAAAAGTAGGTCGAAAGGATTTTACTATCTCGACCTATGTCTACTCTAGTATAGGAAGTGCATGAAGGTAAAAAAAGAAAGAATATTTTACATGGGATAGGATACATAGGATACATTGCTCCGATCCCAATGTAAGATGCTAAAGCACTTGTGGTATGGAAATCGGAAACAACGAAAGTACCACAAACACCCAGACCCGAGAAAATGTAGAAAAAGTGGTTTTTCTATATTGGCCCGACCGGGAATCGAACCTGGGACCTCGAGATGGCGACACCTTTAAAACCGGTGTTTACGCCACTGGTCCACGGAGGTCGTTTTAATTTGGTTAGTCTTTTGAATCTACCATATACTGTTTCTTTTCTGGGCTCTTCATATGTGACACAGGAAAATGCTTTAAATAAACATACAGGAAAATCCTATAATAATCCCCAATAATCCAAGCAAATGGAGAAACAAAAAGGGGGATAGAAAAATTTTGAAAATTTCAAAATTTTTATTAATAATACATGTGATAAAATCCTACAATCGTTTTGTTTAGCATATATAGTTCGCCTAAATACAAGAAATATTTATTAAATTTTGAAAATTGTGAAAAAAGGTCATAGAAAGCATAACATGGCAAAATCTCAAGATGTTGTAGATGGGCACATATGGCTACGGTAGCCTAACGGTTAGCGCCGTGTTTTATTCGAGACTGACCCGAGGGTTCGAATGCCGGACCGGCAATCCTAAATTTGCTAAAATCAGCACCACTTAAAAGGATTTTAAGTGATGAATTGACGATGAAAGAAAAAATTTGCAAAGAATCGGCCCGTCTGGCAAATATTAAAAAAATATATATTTTTTCGAGGTTAACTAACCTCCCCCTCACTCACTCAGCACTCGAACACTCCCCGGTGTCCGCAACGCACTTAGCACTCTAATCTCTCTCAAATATTTGAGTGCCGACACTTACTATCATATACTATATCTAACTTAGATCTAATAAGAAATAATAATGTAAATAATAATTAAATACTTTTTCATCTCAAATTGTGGTGTATAAACAAACTTATAATAGGAGCAAACGCAGTGTGCACTAGAAATAATATTATTGTAATGTAGGGGATTGGGGAAAAAGTCTTTTTGCATTATAGTATGCATGAACTTGTAGTAAAATCTCTTTGGCTATACTATATGATCTGGCTGGTTTTCGTATCATTAAAGGTTTAAATTTTAAAGAAGATAATTTTTTAACGTTGTCCCGAAAATATCTTCGGTGAAACGTTCATTTTATCCGTAATAGGGCGACCAGAGCGACGTACATCTTTAAATAAATAAATAAACATTACAAATTTTTTTTCGTTGCATTTTTAATTTTTTTGTAGTAAAATTTTAAAATATATCGAATTTCTTCATTAGATTCACTCATCTTGACAGTACGAAAAATAAATAAAAATCACACATTTTCCTAATTTTGATTTGGAATTATCTTTAAATATCTTCACGCAATTCCCAATATAGGGGTAGACAGCGGTCTAGCCTAGACAATTAGGTCCCTTCGGTCCTCCACAGAAGATATTTTCGTGACGACGTGACAGGTGGTGAACCCGTTGCCGTCTTTATGTCCAAGGCAACGATATAATTCGCACATAAGTTTTTGAAAAACCCATTGGAACGAGCCTACCAACTGAGGATCGAACTCGGGTCTCTTGACTCGAAATTCCGATCACAGAACCACTCCGATATTGTGACTCTGACTTGGTTTGGTTCATTTAGATATGTAAATGTATTATTAACACCACATACCACTCTTATTACTATAATTTATCCTTAACCTTATGTTTGTCTGGTAGAGATCGCTATTAAGCTGTAAGACCGCCTCTTTATTTACCTCTAAAGTTTTTCTTTTCGTATCTCTTCTTTTTGTGTTCCTCTTTGTGTTATACCATATGCAATAAATAAAGTTAGTAAAACCATTCGTAAGGAACCATTGATTTATATTTTACGATTACGCACTCAATGAGTGATATCTCAGGTTGTCAATTTAGTCCTCTCGGCTTTCATTTCATCAGATCTTTTTTTTGCGGATAATGTGAGAAAATTCAGATAAGTTTTGAAAAAAACCCAATAAAATGAGCCTAACGCCTGGGGATCGAACTCGTGTCTCTTGACTCGAATTCCGATCACCCAACCACTCGGGTATCGTGCCCATTACGCTTAAGATTTTTCATGAAATTATGACGACTGATATTAAATTTCCATCGATCTTAATTAAATTGAAAATATCGATTATTAAGCGAGTTGAACACATAATCACTGACTAGGAAATAAGTAAGATTATTATAGTTGGTGCCAGTTCTGAGTAATATACGAACCGGTATTTCGAGGCACGTATACCTCTAGAGGTATATATGGTATTTAATGCCATATTGAAATATTTCATGCTTCATTAAAAAAAAAAAATTAAGTCGAAATATATGCAAATAATTACAATATTTTTACTTCAAAAACATTCGATATTTGCAAATGAAAAAAGTAATGAGATTTTCTTCATTAAAACACTGACTTACGTCCGCACAAAGATTTCAAAACCAAGAAAAAAAAACGTGAACGTACACTTAATAATAAACTGAGCTATTTATATCCTTGAGCAATAAAGAACACAGTAATCCAGAAGGAAAGCCGAAGGCTCGATTGGCCGAAGCCTTGGCTGGAACGGTGCAAGTTCACTCACCTCTGTCCGACGCGACTTGTCACTTTCTAAGCACAATACAGAACTGTATTACCCTGAATCACATCCGCGGAACTTTGTACAGCACTATTGTTCGAACAATGTATACGTGAACCAAAACATGGGTAATTATTGTTTAATAATATTTGTCCGTGTTGGAAACGCACCGGTAAAGGCGCGGGCGACCCGTGACTCGACAGCAACCAGTTTTTCCTCTCGCTCGCACGGAGTTTTTAAGCAGTGTTGCCACGTTATCATTGCACTTTACTTTAGGTTTAATAAGGTAAATTTTGATGTTGTTTGATGATCAATGGATTTTCAGTCAGTGCGTTGAGCGAATGAGTGAAGACTAAACAGTGAAGAAAACATATAGGGCGAAAGTTAATATTAAAAGGTGTCGAAGTAAGCATAGACTAACTATCGAAGTCCGTATAAACAAATTGCTCGAAGAGGGGATACTCAAGAGTACTCGGATACCTAGACGTGCATGTATGAAGAAAATGATGAATCTGAAAGAAGTGACTGAGGTGTAAGGATCGTGACACTTGGCGATCTGTTCTCTTTGGCTTCACCGTCAGGAACTGTGCATGAAGATAATAAAAATAATGGATTTTCATAGATAAATGATGGAGCAGACACGATAGCCGAATCGAAAGACACGAGAGTCAAGACATCTGAGTTCGATCCCAAAGAGACAGGCTGGTACGAATTGTTCTGTTTTTTAAAAAACTTATGTACGATACATCGTTGGCTTGAACATAAAGACGGCGACAGGCTCACCACCTGTCACGTTGTCCCGAAAATATCTTTGGTGGAAAGTGGGTCAAAGGGCCTTAATTGTCTAGACTAGACCTCTGTCTACCCCTGTATTGGGAATTGCGTGAATATATTTATTTATTTATTTTAAAACTTAGGCACGATGTAAATTGGCGTTGACTTGAATGTAAAGCCGGCGACAGGCATACGAACTTACTCGTTGTCCCAAAAATGTTTTCAGTGGAAAGTGTGTCGAAAGAACTTAATTGTCTAAACCTCTGACTGCCCTAGTATTGGTATTGACGTGAATAATTTTTAATGGATTTTCCATTTCTTGAAGTGTCTTAGAATCGGGCGGTTTAGGGTTCAGAGGCTCTGTTCGTTAAGCCGAGTGTTCTGGGTTCGTATAAAGCCGGATCCAAATGTTTAAATAAATACATATATAGGAACAACATCTTACACTCTTTCCCTCTCAGCTCTGATCCCAAAATAAGTAGCTAAAGCACTTGTGTTAAATAGTCTTAAGCAACCGTTAACACGCAGACACTGAGATAATGTAGAACAAGCGGTTTTACGACATTGACCCGTCCGGGAAATGAACCCGGGTCAGAGTTGGCGACACCTTTACGCCCTTTCGGCCACGGATGTTTGACGACCTCCGTAAACACTGGGTGTATGCCACTCATCGGACGGTCGACGAAGGTCGTGGCAGGTCTACACTATGAAATCTTTCCGACCCAGTTTTACCGAAGCTTTTTTTCGACACCGTGATGAGCCTATCACTTATAAATAAACTAATATAACATTATAAAACTAAAAAACACATTATTAGTATAAAAAATATAAAAAAGTCACGATAGCCGAGTGGTTGGGTGGTCGGAATTTCTAGTCAAGAGACCCGAGTTTGATCCCCAGGTGGCGGGCTCGTACCAATGGGTTTTTCAAAAACTTATGTACGAATTACATCGTTAACTTGGACATAAAGACGGCGACGGGCTCACCACCGTTGTCCGTTGTCCACGTTGTCCTGATAATATTTTCGGTAGATGGTGGGTCAAAGGTACTTAATTGTCTGCCCCTGCATTGGGAATTGCGTGAAGATATTTTTTAGCATAAAAAACATTTAACGGAATCACGTTTCACAGAAATTAGCAGCAGTATAAAGAAATATATGTCGCAGAATCTAGATAGGGCGACAATTTTGGTTACAACGTCATCTATTAAAGATCTTCGGAAGCGTCAAGTGGGGCGCTTGAGTGGAGTCGATACAGGAAGTGACAGAGCGAATTTGACTACTATGTGTTGTCAATGTCATTTGACTTCTGATATAAAGTGTCTTCAGAATATTCTCGGGCTTCAATTACGAAACGGACGGCAGTGTGAACGGTCATCTTCCTGTATCGAACTTACTGCGTTTCCACCCATTTAGATCAGTTTTCTGTTATCGCTCAAGACGGAGTTAACAACGAGTTGTTTCATGTGGACAACCCTACGCCGAAATATATAAATAAAATAAACACCCGAAAATCGTGCTAATTTAAAAAAGCTGGCAACACTGCAACACCGCAATAACCTCAAAGGCTGCGTCCGAGCGAAAACAGCGGGTGCGCACAATTACACGAACGTAATCTCACTGTGTCGATGACAACGACGTAGCCCAGTGATTTAAATATTTACATATTAATTGACGACGACCTCCGTGGACGAGTGGCGCACACGGAGTTCAAGTTGTCGCCAGCTCTGAGGTCCCGGGTTCGAGTCCCGGTCGGGTCATTGCAGAAAACACTTTTTCTAAATTTCCTCGGATCTGGGTGTTTATGGCACCTTTGATGTTTCTGATTCCATAATAAAAGTGCTTAAGCTGCTTACTTTGGAATGTCTGTGAGCTTGTCCCCATCTATGTATGTATTTATTTAATTAATTATATTCATGCATATTTTTAATACTGAGATAGGCAGAGACCTAAACAATCTTGTCAACCCACCTTTCGCCGAAATCTACTTGGGAAAACGTGACGTGTAGTGAGCCTATCGCCGTTTTACCGTCCAAGCAAACGGTACAATACACTTACAAATATATGTATATATTTACATAAATAAGTATTCAAATAACTATACACATACATAACTCAAGTAGACTTAAATTCATGAAGCAAATGATTCGGGATTCGAACCTACAACCGAAGCTGCATAGGCAGGGCCTCTAACAACTAGGCCATCGAACCAACAAGCGACTATTTTACTAAGTATATAACGACCCGAGTTGGATGCTGCATGGAGCTTTATGTGTATATATAAATATTGATTTATATGAATATGTATATATTATAAGGATATTGTACGGATAGCTTATTCATTAAGGTGGCGATTGGCCCGCCACTTTGTTGTCCAAAATTAACTTCAATAAAAGAGTAAGTCGATAGCACTATCTCTGCCAACCATGTTACGGAAAATTGCGTGAAGGTATACTCGTGAAAAAATTTATTAACTTCTAAAATCAAACGATTTTCGGATTTTATCGCGTTTTTTATTAAGTTTTTCCCCTCAAGATGCCGTGAGCACTATCTGAGTAAATCGGATCCAAAATTAATAAATGTAAGTTGACGATGACCGACGGTAACAATGACAGCGGGAGGCTCACGACCGCTATCCCCCAGTGTCAACGAGGAAGTAAAAATATACTTGAGAGCATTGAATGCGGATCACCTAAAGAAACCTATAAATCTTGAAAACTAAGAATGCTAGATTAGTAAAATAATCGGTGTTTAGTAGACAAAATAAAATATTAAATTTAAAGTTAGTATATTTTTTTAATAAAAATTACATAATGAAAAAAAAACAGTTGAACTCGCCTTAAAACAAAAATAGGAAACAATATGATTTTTCTTTACAACTAAAAAGCCTAGTGTCACAAATTGAATGTAGTTAAAGCTAGTTAGGGTTGTAGCAGTTGTTCAAAGGCTTTACCGCTCGCCCTTAATCACATTAGCGCTTCAAAGAGCGCTGCACTCATGTTACATTGAAATGGAATGCAACGGGGAAATTAAATTTATTTCTGTACGACAAAGTCACGATAGCCGAGTGGTTGGGTGATCGGAATTCGAATCAAGAGATCTTTATTCGATCTCCAGGGGGTAGGCTCCTACCAATGGTTTATTTTATCACAAACTTATGTACAATTTATACCAATTTGGACGTAAGGACGTCGATGGGCTGTCACGATGACCCAAAAAATTTCTTCGGTGGAAGGGGGGACGAAAGGACTTAATTGTCTAGACTAGACCTCTGTCTACCCCTGTATAGGGAATGGCGTGAAGATATTTTTAAGACAAACTGTTTAATGCTTTCTCCTATTTAGCGAATTTATAACAATGTAATAATAAATAATATAATAATATTTCCGACCCGACTGCCGAAGTTATATATTACTTGAAATATTGATATGATAGTTTCTGCTTGCGACATCTTCTGAGCTTTATTTCGAAATTCCTTCGAATGAGCCAGTTGATAGTGACCCTGCCCTCGAAGATACGGGTTGCGGGTTCGAATACCTACTTTACTTATTATATAAAAACACATGTTCTAGTTACCCATTGCATTTAGTTTCACTCATATTTAAATGTCACTATCACTATATATCTTCAACTCATATCACGATATATCTTCAACGGACAGGCCTTTAGAAATTTTGTAATATATAAGATAGTGTATGTAAACTGTCAATCCGTGATTTGATACGTGTGGCAACGTTGTAAGAATATAACACTCGCTTTCTTCCCGTGGGTTTCATAAGAAGCGACTAAGGGAAACAGCCTTGAATATCGTTATGGCAACCGATAATTGGCGGGATAACCATCTCTAAAATATTAGACCAAAATAATCAGACCGAAGGTGGGCAGCAGCGTCTGAGGTGCGAGTGGTCTGGTACTGGGATCGTCAATCCGCTTGCCAAGCGTGGCGATTATGGCCAATCCTACCTATGGGAGAGGCGTACGCCCAGCAGTAGAATTTTATAGACCGTTATGTATGTATGGAGATAATGTTACGTCTTGTGTGAGCTATCTTTAATTTTAATGAGTTCAATGCATTATAACATAATCATATTTTGGTGTCGAATTTCGACATCAGACAAGACAATCTTGACTGATGTGTGAATGTTTGATTCTCAATGTCTTCGATGAAAGGTTGGTCGATAGGACTTAATTGTCTAGACCTCTGTCTACCGCAGTATTCGGAATAGCGCGAAGATATTTAAAATTTTGGACGATTCTATTGTGCACATGCAATATTTAAATTCCACTTACTGAGATTTAGACAAACATAGTTTCAAAGTCTGACGTGTAAAGTTGTCTTATTTCAAATAACGACGTAATACATTATTAAATTTAGTTTTTCCATATTCTGTGTAGTTAACGTAAAATTGTTTATTGCCGTAAAATTATGTAAACGTATTTAGTCTGTGAACTCAACTTAGAAACTAATTGAATCCTGTCAAAGAACAATAATTTAAAATGTCGTGTCACCCAGAATAACAAAACACACTAAAATAGGACAGTTTTAATTTAACATTGTGTGTGTGTCGCACGGAATCGACGCCACTGTGTATGTAATAGATAGATAAATACACATGTAGATAGGAACAACATCACTTGCATAGCTTCGATACAATAGTAAGTTGCTAATACACTTGTATGACGGAATCTGAAACAACGGAATGTACCACAAACACCCAGATCTGAGACAACAAAGAAAATAGAATAAAATAAATTGATATCTTTACGCAATTCCCAATACAGGGGTAGACAGAGGTCTAGTCTAGATAATTAAATACCTTTGATCCACCTTCCACCGAAGATATTTTCGGGACAACGTGACAGCTGGTGAGCCCGTTGCCGTCTTTATGTCCAAGCCAACCATATAATTTATACATAAGTTTTTGAAAAACCCTTTGGTACGAGCCTACCACATGGGGATCGAACTCGGGTCTCTCGACTCGAAATTCCGACCGCCCAACCACTCGGCTATCGTGACTGACAACAAAGAAAGATTGGTTTTAAAACACATTAAAATAAACTTTTACTTATTCCACTACTCATTAAGAAAAACTCTTCTCATTAACATTATAACTACTCATTTATTTCCATTAAAATACATATACATGACATATATATATAATTTTTGTATAAAGAAACCATTGATAATGCCATAAAGGCGAAACCGTTCAGGTATTTTAATGGAAATAAATGAGTAGTGGAATATGTAACAGTTAATTTTAATATGTTTAAAGATGAAGTTCTAGACAACAATCGTGAGTATTCAAAATAGTGGTTTTCTACATTTACCACAGGAAATCGAACCCGGGACTTCAAAGCAAGCGACACTTTGAAAACTGATGTATACGCCAATCGACCACAGAGGTTATCGTATTAAATATAATGATTTTTCTTCTGTTAGGTTAGTCTTTATTTATAACTGAATGTTCAAAGAACTTTAATCAAAAACCTCGCTATCTACGTCGTCTTTTACCGATTGTGTGCTATTTTGAGGTATTGTAGAGGAAAACATTACGATATGATTTCTTTTATAATGCAAAAGAAAACTAATTTATTTTTTTGACGACTGTCTGACGAGTTATCATCGTAGCGCCACCTCTGAACTCCTGGATTCGATTCCCGGACAGGTCAATGTATAAAATAACTCTGATCTCAAAGCACTTGTGTTATGGAATTGGAAACTGACCACAAACACCCAGACCCGAGAAAATGTAGAAAAAATGATTTTTCAACCTTGACCCGACCGGGAATCGAACCCGGGACCTCGGGATGGCGACACCTTGAAAACCGGTGTTTACGCCACTCGTCCACGGAGGTCGTCAAAGATGTATGAATGTTTGTTACTCTGTAACTAAAAAGTGATTGAAATAATTTTAATGAAATTTTGAACACAGACAGTTTATGACCTAGATTTGCACATAGAGTATTTAGTTTCGGAAAATTAGTGATCCTATGCGAGAGATCAGACGCATGACTTTTGTAGTATTTGATTTTTTATTTGTAGTATTTGTAGGATCCAGATACAGGCCGCAAACTGAAAAGGAAGGACAGACAAACACAGTGTGGGACGACTACCCATGGAGTGACAACCTGCACAATGTATTTTGGACCCAGATACAGGCCGCCTTTAACTTCGGCCACTGAAAAGAAAGGACAGACAAACACAAAGTGGGACGGCTACAGGTTGTCACTGTACAATATTGCGGGAAGTCGATAGATGCAATTGACACAGGACTGTTCTTTGTGGCAATCTATGAGGGAGACCTGAGTTTAGCCGTGAACATGTATGTGGAAAAATTATTAATCAAATAATTAAAAACGGCTAAACTCACGTCTAAACAATCGGTGTGGATACTGAATAGTTCCGAACCTGTAGGAGATCTTTCCATTACATTGAAATCGGATACCATTTTTAAGTCACTATAGCCGAGTGGTTGTTTACAAAGACATCTATGATCTATGAAGTGGTTGTTTACAAAGACCTGAGTTCGATCCCCTGGTGACAGGCTCGTACTAATGCGTTTTTCAAAAAACTATGTACGAATTATATCGTTGGCTTGGACATAAAGACGGTGACGAGCTCACCACCTGTCACATTGTCTCGAAAATACCTTCGGTCATAAGTGAGGCTAAGGTACTTAATAGTCTAGACTAGACCTCTGTCTACCCCTGTATTGGGAATTGCGTGAAGATGGATATTTATAGTATTTATTTATTTTTAATTATTTAATACACAGGCATGGATATTCAGTAGGATGTAAATATTAAAGAGACGTGAGAAGAATTAATTGATCTCTCAAGAATATCATTAACATGCGTGAATGCTGTAAAATGTGCTGCGGTAAAAATCTAGTTCCGAACAAAAGATCCTACTCCAAGTGATCTTGATATTTCTTTCAAAAAAATATTTTCTAGAAAATTCCGAGACGCGATTACGTCTCGTGGCTTACGTCCAACAAGTCTCGGTCCGCCGTAATCTTTTAAAAAAAAAAGCAAAAAAAAATCCACTTCACTTCTAATCATACTTTACGAGCTCCGAGATCTTATCCCAGAGATTCATTCATCACGTTGTTTACTTCGTTGTCTTAAGATGACACTCGGCAATTTTTCTAGCTTAGGTAATACTATAATTCTCGGAGGTTAATGCATCGCTGTACTGTAGCGAGTACAGCGATGCGGTAGAGGTCCCGAGTTCGAATCCTGTTTTCAGTTGTCTCTTTAAATACCTAATTGATAATTCTTAAAGCTAATTCGTACACAAAGACTTTTTGATGTATTATTCGCCATAAAATATTTTCACACTACTTTTAATTCAGGGGTACTCAGAGGTCCGGACAGTTAAGTCCTTTTGACCCACCACTAATCGAAGAGATTTTTTTAGCATCCTGACAGGTGGTGAGCCTATATTCCAAGTAAACGATATAAATCGTACATAAGTGTTTGAAAACCCTACAGGTACCCTAATAATACCTGGGGATCGAACTCTAGACTCGAATTTTGAACTGGGTGATTGGAACCACTAGGCTATAGTGACTTCCATTTTTCATTAAAAATGGACAAATTTGGTAATAGTAATTTGCTAAAATTAATTTAACAGTGACAGATTTTAAGATACTATTCTAAGGAATATTCTCTTTCATTCCTCATAAGAAATTTAAGCAAAATGCTTTAATAACAATTATAATGGAGAAATAGAGAAAAAAATTGGGATTATTTATTTATTAAACTTCATACCGTTAACAGTGTGGCGGCGGACAAAGGCGGACTTAATGCTTGAAGCATTTTCTCCCGGGCGACCTTTGGGTGATACAGAGATAAAACAATACTACAAATTTCAAATGACATTACAAGTATTCCTGTCAATGTCTTCACCTAATCAGACATGTTTTTCTGGTTCATAATGAACTGAAATATGTGGCATTATATTTTGCAGTCATCATATCATTCCAAGTAGGGGAGAGTCTACCGTAATTGCCACGCTTGACAAGCGGATTGTAGTACCAGACACCTCTCAGTAAGCCGCAGCTACAGGTCTGCTGAATTTTGATTTGTTGTTTTTCGAGAAGGTTATCCTGCCATCTATCGGTTGCCAAAAGCATTTTAAAGGCTAATGCTTTAATAGCCTCCTACGTAAAGAAAAGGGGCGGTTTCATCTCACGCCATATCCACACGGCAAAACCGCTGGTTAGCTATAGATGAATTAAAACAAAATAAAACTATTTTACACCCGTAAAAATCGTTTTATTTTGTTTTTATCGCGTTTTCATCTAGTATTTTAAGCTTTTTCTTTTATAGGCGTTAGTCCCCTCTGACTACGGACCATGTACAGTACAATAACAAACTAAATAAAAACGCTATGAAATATGGAAAAAGTAGTTTTATTTTAAATTTTAGCGTAAATACAAGACATACAAGAAGTCATTAAATCTGTCACGATAGCCGATTGGTTGGGTGGTCGGAATTTCGAGTCAAGAGACCCGAGTTCGATCCCCAGATTGCGGGCTCGTACCAATAGGGTTTTCAAAAATTTGCATACGAATTTGTCGTCGGCTTACCCATTGAGGCGACGCCGGGCTCACCAAATAGTAGCTACTGTTGAAGGTGGGTCAAAACGACTTAATTGTCTAGACCTCTGTCTACCTTTTGTTTTGGGAATGAAGATATAGTATTAAATCTGTTAAAGTTGAAATTATTGAAGGGAAAGTTGTTAATCTGTTTTGTAATATCTATACGTTATTCAAACGTTCAATATGTCGTCGAATCGTATTAAAGTAAAGTATCGAAGCTTTGCAAATAGATTATTCCAAACATAAATTTATAGGATACAGTCACTGGGGAGAGCACGCGTCGTTTCACAAACTTATGTCGATTGTTTACGTTAATATTAAAGGATATTTGTCTCTTTGTCGACAAACTGTTCAATAAATACATTACATTTTCACGTCATTCCCAATGCAGGTAAACAGAGGTCTAGACAATTAAGTCCTTTCGACCCACCTTCCACCGAAGACATTGTTTTGGCCAACGTGACAGGTGGTCAGCCCGTCGCCGTCTTTATGTCCAAGCCAACGATAAGAATCGTACACAAGTATTTTTTAAAAAAAAACCAGTGGTACGAGCCTTGATGATCGACCTCGGGTCTCTCGACTCGTATTCCCATCACCCAGACATTCGGCTATCATAACTTTTTAAATTTCAAAAAATACACTGTTTAATAAATAACATATTTTTCGATTCCGGGTTCGATTTCAGTCTTAAATAGAATTTAAATGATGGTAGGAGTCGTCGTTTCAGTATACAATCTTGCCTATTTCAGCCGCCAAATGGCTGTTTTTTTTAGAAAGGTATAGAAAGCCGGTATATTTATGGGCTTTAAGGCGTTCAATCTTCATCCTTGGTGGTTGAAAAGGTAAACATCACCGAGGAGATATCCGCAATCCCTCGCAGCATGTGCCGGCGAGTTTTTCAAAATTTGCGTAGTCGTTTGCAGGAGTGCCAACGAAGAAACGGGGCGCAACTGGACGATGTAATTTTAAAATGTAAATTTCAATAAATGATTATTACGTTAAATAAATAATCGAAAAATAATGTACGTAGTTTTATTTCTATTTATGTTTCAAATGTGCAAAAATTTACGGCCCACCCTGTAGTAAGCGTTGTTAAGTAATTTTCTGTTTTGCTTTGCCATTCGACCTACATCTGTTACACGAGATATCTTTGACAGATGTGAACAAAAATAAAAACAAAACGAAATATGCAAATGTGTACTCACATAGCTTTGTCTCGCTCCTCCTTTTCACTCGAAGTTTGATCACACACGACGATATGCACTGTAACAAAGAATTTGTTTATGTTTTGATAATACATAGAATCACGATAAACAGTTGCTAGGATGATCTTAATTCGAATTAATCTTAATCGTGTACGAAGAAAATGGTGAATTTGGAAGAAGCGAAAAGAGTAAGTGAAGAGAAGTGATGTAAGGATCGAAAAACTTGGAGATCGGTTCTATCTGACTATCCCATCAGGGACTGTGTATAAGTAAGTAAGATTAGTGTTTGATCTCCAGGGGGGAGACTCGTACCAATCAAAGACTTATATTAATAGGTTTTTTTAAAACTTATGTACGATTTAAATCGCTGGCTCGGACATATAGATGGCGTATGATCCGGTAGCCGAGTTTATAGTGACCCTGCCTTCAAAGGTTGCGGGTTTGAGTCCCGGTGGAAACATTTGTGGAAAGGTGCAAACATTTGTGTGATGAATTTGAATGTTTGTACTGGAGTCATGGATGTTTATGTGTATATACATATATCTATCTAAATATGTAAGTATTTTGTATTTCACCGTTAGCTAGTACAATAACGCCGACAGGCTCGTCACCTATAAAGTTGTCTAAGGCTTCGATGAAAGTTTGGTCGAAATTACTTTATTGTCAAGACCTCTGTCTAGACGGCGACGGGCTCACCACCTGTCACGTTGTCCCGAAAAATATATTCGGTGGAAGGTGGGTCAAAGGGACTTAATTGTCTAGACTTGACGTCTACCCGTGTATTGAGAACTGCGTGAAGATATTTTTTTTTGTCTATCTCCGTATTGCTAAAATGTGTGAAGATATAAATGTACAATTTACTATTTATTAGCATCTAATTTTTTTAGTGTCTATTAATCTTAATTAATTTGTATAAGTATTTAGATAAAAAACAATTAAAAAAACACATTACCTTGTCTACAAATTACTTCCCTAATAATCAGAAGCAAGTCAGTATCCCGCGGAGGTTAAGTATACTTACATTGTAACGTTTTTATAAAGAGTACTGTGCTTTAATTGCACCAAACATTATCATTAGCATACGGATAATATTCCGTAAAATGAGTCAGTTCCGTGGGAAGGACAAAACAGTACCGTAGTGAACTAATTTGCACAACTTCCAGCTATCTGGTGCATGCAATGTTGCTGCCAAAACAAATTAGTGAATCGGAATCCATTATTATACACACATACACACACACACACACACACACACACACACACACACACACACAAATGTGTAACGCTTGCTTGTGCTGCCTTTAATGTGATTCGCTATGAAACTCAACGTGGCTTCTTCTATACCCCTTCAGCAACAATCGGATCCGTACTATGTCGATACACGATCGTTGTACAATTTCTGAAAGAGGTAGTTTATTTCTTCACATGACAAATACATTGGCCGTGTGGTAGTGGCGTAAGAATATTGCCGCTCCCATTCTTCCCGTGGGTGTTGTAAGAGGCGACTATGGGAAACCACCAAGAATATCTTTATGGCAACCGAAAGATGGCTATCAGATCTAAATAATCAGACCGAGGATGGGCAGCAGCGTCTGAGGTGCGTGTGGTCAGGTACTGCGATCGCCAACCCGCTTGCCAAGCGTGGCGATTATGGCAAATCCTCCCTAAGGGTGAAAACTCTGTTCTGCAGTGGACTTTAACAGGTCGTTATGTATGTAAGTATGTATGACAAATACAAAAAAATATTTGTGAATGAAAATATTTGAAAATTCTTAAAATCAGTGCCAATCGCTACATTATAAATAATAATAATAGATAGGTAGATAGACAGGGACAACATCACATACATTGCTCTGATCCCAAAAGCAAGTTCTAAAGCCATGTTATGGAAACAGAGCCAACGAAGGTATCACAAACGCCCAGACCCGAGACAATGTAGTAAAAGTGGTTTTGTACAATGACCCAATCATCGAACCCGGGACCTCAGAATTGACAGCATCATAAAGATTGGTACACTCCAGTCATCCACGCGATTCCCAATACAGGGGTAGACAGAGGTCTAGACAATTAAGTCCTTTCGACTTTCCACCGAAAATATTTTGGGACAATGTGACAGGTGGTGAGCCATTCGCCGTCAGAATCCCCAGGCCAACGATATATTCGTACACAAGTTTTTGAAATATCCATTGGTACGAGCCTGCCACCTGTGGATCGGACTCGGGTCTCTTGACTCGGAATTCCGACCATCCAACCACTCGTCTATCGTGACACGGGATAAGAACAGAAACTAGGAATTTCTCACATCCGAATTATGTCTCAAATAAGCTGGATCTAATTACCAGTGAAATACAGGATTTATGTTCCGAGATTTTCCGGATAATTGAAAAGGAGGTTCTGAGAAAAGCTCCGCACTATTAAACTTCCATAAATTTCGCAGAATTTTACACTAATATCATATATGTTGGTATAAATCATAAACTCTCAGGTCTCAATAGATTCTAATGCTTGAATCTCCTTTTAAAAAGTAAAGGAAAAGAATTTCTTCACGCCATTCCCATTACTGGGGTAGATAGAGGTCTATGTAATTCCTTTCGACCCACTTTACACCTATAAAAATACTATTTTTGAAGTACAGTTGTTTTTTTTAATATGTTAATAAACAAATAAACTAAGGTAAACATGTAGCAGTGCATATTTACATAACCATTTAGCCAGCCAATGATAAAAGTTTGTAAACAAAATGGACATGTATTAAGCACAATGCCAATTGTTAGGGCATAATTGTTCAAACGCTCTATATTAAAGAAGTGAGTGGTAGGTAGAGTCAAAAAAATTTATTTCTAAAACTAAAACCATTTCACATAACATAACCTGTTAAAGTCCTCTGTAGGGCATAGGCCTCTCCAATTAGAAGGTTTTCTCATAATCGCCAATTCCGCTTGGCAAGCGGATTTGCGATCGCAGAACCAGACAACGTGATACTCAGATACTGCTGTCCATTTGCTTCATTATTTTGGTCTGGTTTTTCAGATTTCAGGCATGGTGAAAGAAATGTTGACGATGTTTACTTATTTGTTTAAACTTTATTTGCACATATTTATATATTTTACAGTGGTAGAGTTACGCATCAGCTTTTGTTGTTGCATGAATGGGCCGGCACGACCGGGGAAGTACCACGACCTCACAGAATACCGGCGTAAAGTAGAAGTCTAACAAACTTCTGCGTTTCGTCTGGTGAGTGCAGGTAACCGGAGGCCCACAAACCCACCTCCCCCTATTTGGAGGGGGGGGGGCACTCTAAGGCCGGCAATGCGTCTGCTATGCCTCTGGTGAGCGTGAGCGGATTTCTTCTGCTTTCGCAGGTATCGGGCCTCGAGGCAAGCCTCATTGCCCGGGCGTCTACTCAGGGGCTGCTGCTCCCCGGTCCTGAGTACCGCTTTCTGCGGTATATATGTCGATGTGTTGCGTATTTTACGCCATGCGTTGGGTCTTTCACTCTTCCCCGTCCTCCCCCTCAACGAGGTCGGGTGGTGGCTGCAACAATTCCCTAGGGAGAGGTCGCCGCTCTGGTGGTCGAGCGTGCTGCGGCAGGAGGTCCGATAAGGACGCCAGGTCGCGCAGGTGTTCATGTGGCCCATTATCAGCGCGGTCATACATTTTCCGCGCCAAGTGGACCACAAAGTCGTGGATAGATTCGATTTGGAGATCTCTGGCGATGACGTCATTCCGGACGTAACGACCAGCTCCACAATCGTTCTTAGGGAAATGTTCTGCTGAACCTGCAATCTTTTCCGCTGTGCGGGGATGTGAACGCGTACCACGCTGGTGCAGCATATGTGATTCGCGAGCGGATGTAGGTCTTGTAGATCCCTACCTTGGTCTTCGTTGGTAGGTTGGATGGCAGAACCGGACGGAGGACCGCCCTCGCAGCTCTTGCGCGCTGCATGACGTATTCGACCTGAGGGGTCATACGCAGAGAGCGGTCAATCTGGCATCCAAGGTAGGTCACTGTCTTCTTCCACTCTACATCCTGGCCTCGGAGCTTGAGTGGTGGTGGTACACGTCCCTGTCTGTTGACAATTATGGCGCATGTCTTGCCAACGTTCACGGCCATGCGCCATTTGTCCAGCCATTCAGGCAGCAGGTTCAGCAGACATTGCATCCTCCTGGATTTCGTATCGTATGAGCGCTGGCGGCGTTGTGGTGTTGCATATTAATTTGTAGATTAGACCCGTGTGCCACACCCGGTCGAAGGCCTTCTCTATGTCGAGAAAGACCCCCAGACAGGAGCGGCCGAGATGGGTTTCGGCCGCTAGATAGTGTAGCACTCGGGTCAGCTGCGCCGTGGTGGAGTGGCCGCTGCGGAATCTGAATTGCTCCTTTCGGAGCTCTGCATGTGGTCGCAGTCTCCGCAGCAGCAGCCTTTCAAAAGCTTTGCTACATACGACAGTAGCGTGATGGGACGGTAGCTTGCCGGGCGTCTTCTGTTTTTCCCCGGCTTCGGCAGCACTATGATTTTCCCTTCCTTCCACTTGGAAGGTAGTGTCAACAGGGTGCGTAGCACCGTTGAACAAACAACTCAGTGCTACGACCCCTTTCTAGGCAGCTGTCTTATTGCAGTAGTGGTGATGCAATCGTTGCCCGGCGCTTTCCGTAGTGGTAGGCGCTGTGCCACTCTTCTTACTTCAGAAGGGGACATGAAATCGTCCCTCCTAATGGTGGCGCCGGGCTCGTCAGGAACTCCTGTACACAATGCTCAACCTCCCTGTGGAAGTCTGCGACGACAGCAGCAGCAGTATTGGGTTTGAACTGCCCCTCTAAATGTTCTGCCAGGATCTCGGCCCGGTCTCGTGCTCCGTAGTGCCGTTTTCCTGTGCTGTCCACTAGTGGGCAAATGGGCTGTGGTGTGCGCGAAAGCTGTCGGGTGAGCTGATATAGCGAGGCTGGATGTTCCGAGGCCTCCTCGATGCGAGCGTTCCACGACTCGCCTCGGAAGGCCTTTATCCCTTCCGACAGCTTTTCGGTAATAGTATTGAGTTTTGCCTTTACTTTGGGACATCTGGTTCTAGCCCAAAGCTTCCTAGTGGATCGTTTCTCCTCTAGGAGAGTTTTGAGCCTCCGTGGGAGTACCTCCCCGCGGTGCGTGTCAGGTATTGTCCTGGTGGCCGCTAGATACTCTTGATGTATCTTTTCACAGATATATTTAGCGGCCACTTCTACCTCTTCTTCAGATGTTATATTCGCACCGTAGGTAAGGTTCGCCAGCGCTCTTCTGTATTGCTCCCAGTTGGTCTTCGTACGGAGGCCCCGGGGCACTACGGAGTCGGCGCTGGTCGACATGGTGATGAGAATTGGTAGGTGCTGCGTGTCCAGGTCATACAGCACCTCCACTTGGACCGGACATGTGATTCCTTGGCAGAGAACTATATCCAGGACATCCGGCCGATGTGTTGTTATCGTGGGGATATGTGTGGGAGCTCCTGGTCCCAGCACTTCATATCCCCCTTCTTCGGCGTCTTCAAACAGTCTCCTGCCGGCGGGGTTCATGATGCGCGAACCCCATGCCAGGTGTTTGGCGTTAAAATCTCCTGCCATATGACAGGAGAACTGTTGTCCATGACGGCTCGGATGTCCGAGGGCAGAGAGGAGGCCGGGTGGGCGGTACGCTGCGTAGATCCTTAGCTCCACACCGACCGTCTTCAGGAGTATCCCAATGCTCCTGGTTGAGATAAATGGCAGCAGCTCCAATTCCTCATGCACTAGGTCTCTCCTAACCAAAATGGCCGTGCCTCTGTAGGCCTTTCCTTCGGGAGAGACCTCGTCGCGACGATACACGAAGAAATTGGGGATCTTGAAATGGCGTCCGGGTCTGAGTTTAGTCTCCCCTAGCAACACGACCTGGATTCCGTGCTGCTGCACCATAGTGCGGAGACTAGCGGCTTGTTGTTGGATGCCGCCTGGGTTCCAGTACATTACCCGGAGCTCAGCCATTTCTTGCCATTGTCAGGTGGGTCAGGGCTGTCAGAATAGCCGTGAGTGGGTCAGCTCCCGTGGTCATCGCCGCTAGGACGTCGCCTAGGATTTTCATGACGACTGTGACCAATTGTGCTAGTGCAGCCTCGATCGTAGTCGGCACGGGTGTTATTTGAGGGGGGGAGGCCTCGGTTCTCCCCCTTGAGGCTTGTGCTCTCGGAGCTGGGTGTTGCACTCGCACATGCTGAGTTACATATCCTTGTGTGTTGGCAACTGCTGGCCCTGGCTGGATGGTGGCAATGGGAGGGGGTATGGGTGTGGAGGTCACCCTGGCCTCGGACTTGGCCGTCTTTTTCTTCTTCTTCTTCCCCCTCCTCTTCCTCTTAGTGGAGAGGGGTCCTCCCCTCTCCGTGGCCTCGTTAGCTGGCGGTTGCAGAGTTGTGACCGCTGCTACCTTTCCAGGTTTAGTGGCTGGTGCCACTTCTGTTGCCACCTCCAGGCGCCGCGGCTGTCGCGGCTGTGGCTGGGGTCTCGCATTGGGTGCGCCCTCTGCGACTGGTGGTGCACCTCTGTGCGTATTTTGCCGCGGCGCATGCGCTGGCGGGGGGATGGGAGGGGCATTCTAATCCCCCTCTTACGAGCGATGCGCTGAATAACAGCGCATCTTCGGTCGTTTGCCGAGTGCGCCTTACCGCAATTGGCGCACTTCGGTGGCCCATCCCTTGGTTTGGGGCAATCTGATGCGACATGATCCCCGGCGCATCTGACGCATTTAACCGGGCGAAAGCAGTTTGCCGAGGAGTGTCCGAACCCCTGGCAACGGTGGCACTGAGCCGGGCCTTCCCTGCCTTGCCATGCCTCGATCGTTACTCCGGGCATGTAGAGGAGCTCGTGTACATTATACAGCCTCTTGAGCTCCTCTTGGCTAAGGTGGTGTAACTTGATGTGGAAAAGGCAACCCGGTCTCCCTTTCTTCGGGGGGATTGCCCTCACAAACGTAACGGGAAAGCCCAATGCCTTAAGGGCCTCCTCGATGTCTTCTGGGTGTGTATCTGCTGGTAGCCCACGCAGTCCCACCTTAGTGGGCAATTCAGAGGTCGGTGCATAGCAGTACCATGCGAGCGCTGCGTCCTCCTTGCTGCGCTCCGTTAGGTACCTCTGCACCTTCCGGTATTCATCGGCCGTGGTATCCCGGTCTTGCTGTCCCGGGGAGGTAGGATCACCGACTTCTCGGGATCGAATAGGTCTCGCTTCACTAGTGTCCTTTCGAACGTCGTTGTCCGCCGCTTGTCGGGTGGTTCCCTAGGTCGGCGGGAGGGGGGTGGGTCCCCCTCATCCGACATTCT
Organism: Sericinus montela; assembly: GCA_029286605.1. Taxonomy (NCBI): domain Eukaryota; kingdom Metazoa; phylum Arthropoda; class Insecta; order Lepidoptera; family Papilionidae; genus Sericinus; species Sericinus montela. The sequence goes on from JAGSMR010000040.1 coordinate 9,802,536, forward strand.
TGTACACTAGTGTAGTGTGTACCTAATGTGTGTGTGTATGTGCTTATTCAGTAGACGTGCGAACGATACGGTTCCTATGTCGCTTGACCACTCCCCCCCGCCCCTCAGCGCGGGCCACTTAGCCGGGTGAAACCTTTCGGAGGCCCAGCACAGCGCCCAGCGAGCGGTTTGGGGGTTTGTTAACTTAAAGAGAGATGTCCCCGCGAAATGAGACTTAATACCCCGAAGTGTACAAGTACACCGCAGGGCCGAACACCGGTGCCCTTTTCTAAGAAAAGGGATAGGGTGTCCGACGCGCTTGGAACGCTGTTGGCCAGTTACAATTGTTACGGCAGGGCGTGTCAATTGGCAAACAGACGTTATCCCGGGGGTGTGGTCGCCCAAAGTCTCAAAGTCTAGGAACTTCAGGGAGTAAACTCAACCTTCAGAACTTCGACCGAGTTCTTCGGAGCGACGGGTGCCGTGGTAATAGTACTAGTTAAAAACTTTCCTTATTCACCGATTGCACCGCTACACAAGCCCGAGATGCCTCTGGTATTGCGGGTGTTCATGGGCGGCGGTAATCACTTACCATCACGTGAGCCGCCTGCTCGTTTGCCGGCCTTTTCTATAAAAAAAAACATATTAAAAAAAATTTACAAAACGGCGGACTTAATGTGTTGAATATTAATTTCTTTAAATTTCTCTCTAAGAGTTGCTCGGGAATTTAGACAATGTACAGCTCGTATGGCCCTCTTTTGTAAAACAAATACTGTTTCTACGTCAGCTGCATGACCCCATAGCAGAATACCATATGCCATTATGCTATGGAAGTAACTAAAATAAACAAGTCTAGCCGTTTGTACATCAGTTAAGAGCCTTATTTTTCTTACAGCATATGCTGCAGAGCTTAACCTACTCGCAAGTTGGGATATATGGGCATCGCATCAAGTGTTATTCTGATTAATTAGGTCAAGAGCCGTATTTCTGATACCGTAATAGTGTAATTTCCTGACAAATGTTTCATGATGAATGCAATCAAAAGCCTTAGAGCCTTTTAAAAAAATTTTGAATAGTTTCTAACATAATCCTTAAAAGTCTCGCAATGATTGTATGATCTTTCGCTGTAAAGTTCATACAATCTTCGCCTACTTCGGTGAATTCCCACTGTTGCCCAATCATTAAAAGTCTTTCGACTATTCAAAGAGAATGTTTTAGAAGTAAAAACGGCATTAAATTAAATTTTTAAGAAATTAAATAATGAACTGTACAAGGCGTTAGTATTGTCGTGGCAACACTGGAAGTTTTTTTATTAAATTACTTCTAAATTTCTCTTTGCGATATAAATTTACCCTGACTCTCTATACTATTCAAACTGGACATTCTGTTATTTAGCGACAGACATATATAACTATGTGATAATGGGGTACAGCCCCAGATGACACCTATGCAGCGAAGGAATCTACCACCGAATCAAAAAACAAATCTACGCATACGCACACATAACTAATGATATTGCAAAATATCAATTAGTGTTTCCACAGTCTCTGAATGCTGGACAGTAACGCGATTACGATGGAACCGTGCCGTAAGATGTCTAACTGTCAATGTGAATTTCAATTTCCTATCTCCGTTACAGAGAATGCTCGCCCGCACGTGATGATTGGTAGTGCAGATTAAATTGCATGAAAAAAACTGCACATTATAAACGATAGAATAATTAAAATAAAATATTTCTATTCTGTAATAGACTTTAAACCCTAATTTTAATAGAAATTTTTCTTTTGAGAAAACGTGAGATTGGTTAAAAAGTCACTATAGCCGAATGGTTAGGTGATCGGAATTTCGAGTCAAGAGACCCAATTTCGATCCTCAGGTGGCAGGCTTGTACCAATGGGTTTTTCAAAAATTTATGTACGAATTGTATCGTTGGCTTGGACATAAAGACGGCGACGGGCTAACCACCTGTGACGTTGTGCCGAAAATATCATCGGTGGAAGGTGGGTCAAAGGGACTTAATTGTCTAGACTAGACCTCTGTCTACTCCTGTATTGGGAATTGCGTGAAGATATTTATTTATATATATATTAGTATTAGGTATTTGTGTGTCTGTGTTAGTATATGAATATGTTTAAATGCTTCATTATCTATTTTTGAATAAATTCATATAGTGTTCGTGTTGCACAGAGTTTGGGCCTGTAAAATTTTTTATTGACCCTCGTACATTAAAACTACTTACAAAACTGACCTAGTTTCAATGAAAATTGGAGAAAAAGTTAAAAATTTACGGACGCATATGTTTAAGTCGGTTTATATTTATATAAAAAACGACATCTATGTACAAAAAACACTACCAATAAATCATTACATACTACCAACATTAAGTTATTTACCTCGTGGATGTGACTGAGTACTTCGGTCCTCGTCATGTCTTCAAGCCTTGTTTCGTTGACGTCCATGATCTCGTCAGCGAGCTCCAAGTTGTCCCAGTTTCCAGCTGAGGGCGATCCTGACAAAGATAATCCTATATTTGAAATATTGTTATTTTATGAGCTGAACACCTTGGTGTCCTGGAAAAATATTCTTTACATACATACATACATACATAGCGGCCTGTTAAAGTCTACTGCAGGACAAAGGCGTCTTTCATAGAAAGGATTAGCCATAATCGTCACCCTTGGCAAGCGAATTAGGGATCGCAGTACCAGACCACACGCACCTCATACGCTGCTGCCTATCTTCGGTCTGATAATTTTGGTCTGATATTTTTAGAGATGTTTCCCCCGCCATCTATCGGTTGCCATAACGATACTCAAGGCTGTTTCCCATAGTCGCCTCTTACGACATCCAGGGGAAGAAAGGGAATGGCAATATTTTTACGTCGTTACCACACGGAAGAATATTCTTTAATATTCGTCTTTTAAATTTTTAAGTTTGCGTGTTAGGTTGTCGCGCCAAAGCGTTCGAATTGATTTTAAGAACAAGATACATGTATAGTTAATAACCTAAATTACTTATTCAAGATATTCTGTATCCCGGAAAATTTCATAGTTCTTGTGTGACAGATCCGCAGTATGAACTGGCTAAATGTATTTTTATTAGTAATGTAAGGAGCCTGGAGAGCGATAAAAAGCTACCTTCTATGCTTTTTATTTCGGGAAATTATGAATGGAATGCCGCGGGAATTTGAACGTAATCCGCGCAAGAGTTCGTGGTCATTATCTTGCACAATAAACGTGAATATTAGGATGTTTGTTACTCAACACCAAAACAACTAAACTGATTCCAATAAATTTACACGCATTAATTTATAACATGGATACTTTTATATAAAAATATCTTCACGCCATTTCCAATACTGGGGTAAACAGAGGTCTAAAGTCCTTTCAATCGTTTCATCTCGGAAAAATGGCTTCACACTTTATAAGATCGCCACAAATCACGATATAAGACCTGGAGCTCTAGTATGGCCCTTAGAAGTAAATCAGTTTCTAACCTAAACACAATTATTACGAAATGTTTCTTAATTAACGATACTGTGAAACGAAAGACTTGACACGTATGTACAGAGTAGTCTCTTTCTGATGGAGAGATGCAGTTATTCATTAATTTTATTGTACGCAAACAATTCGATTCACAGTAAAAGCGGTCCTGTTACGAATAAAAACTACAATTGAATTGTAATTGAATTTGTTAAAAGGCAAAATTATGTACGAATTATATCGTTGGCTTGGACATAAAGACGGCGACGGGCTAACCACCTGTCACGTTGTCCCGAAAATATCTTCGGTGGAAGGTGGGTCGGAGGGACTTAATTGTCTAGACTAGACCTCTGTCTACCCCTGTAATTGAGAATTGCGTGAAGAATGCCACAAGGCATTATGTCCGCTAATTGGAACTCTATAATAGTGTGTAAGATGTAGACAATAAAGAATAAAATAAATAAAAGTATGGTTTTTGCAGTATTATGTGCGGTTTTAATTGTTCCAGAAATTTCACTTTCGCATAGCCAGACATCGGAGGCTTGTGGATGTACAAGAAGTGCAGAAAGTGCCATGATGGAGGTGGAAACGCCTGGTTTCGGACCTGACGAAGGTCCTCTGGGACCTGATCCCATCCCTAGTCATATCAGGTTTCTTGTTGTAATTTTAATAAATCTTCTAATATTTTTGTTTTTTATTTTTGAAACTAAAATCAGTACAGCTTACAAAAATCACGTAATACAATCATAATTGCAGTTCCGAGATAAATCGGAAAGTTTTTTAATAATAAACTTTTGCACTGACAAAAAGTTTTAAAACTGTTCAAGAGGTGCTGAAGCCGCGTGAAGATCGAAATAACTTTGATGCATCACGGTATTAAAGAATTCTGATTTTATATATTACTAGCTTTTACCTTCGGCTTTGCTCTCGTTATTTTTTTAAAATACCTGTCAAAGTCGTATAAGGCACCAGAAAGTAAATAAAATTATAAAAAAATATCTTCACGCAATTCCCAATACTGGGGTAAACAGAGGTCTAAAGTCCTTTCAATCGTTTCATCTCGGAAAAATGGCTTCACACTTTATAAGATCGCCACAAATCACGATATAAGACCTGGAGCTCTAGTATGGCCCTTAGAAGTAAATCAGTTTCTAACCTAAACACAATTATTACGAAATGTTTCTTAATTAACGATACTGTGAAACGAAAGACTTGACACGTATGTACAGAGTAGTCTCTTTCTGATGGAGAGATGCAGTTATTCATTAATTTTATTGTACGCAAACAATTCGATTCACAGTAAAAGCGGTCCTGTTACGAATAAAAACTACAATTGAATTGTAATTGAATTTGTTAAAAGGCAAAATTATGTACGAATTATATCGTTGGCTTGGACATAAAGACGGCGACGGGCTAACCACCTGTCACGTTGTCCCGAAAATATCTTCGGTGGAAGGTGGGTCGGAGGGACTTAATTGTCTAGACTAGACCTCTGTCTACCCCTGTAATTGAGAATTGCGTGAAGAATGCCACAAGGCATTATGTCCGCTAATTGGAACTCTATAATAGTGTGTAAGATGTAGACAATAAAGAATAAAATAAATAAAAGTATGGTTTTTGCAGTATTATGTGCGGTTTTAATTGTTCCAGAAATTTCACTTTCGCATAGCCAGACATCGGAGGCTTGTGGATGTACAAGAAGTGCAGAAAGAGCCATGATGGAGGTGGAAACGCCTGGTTTCGGACCTGACGAAGGTCCTCTGGGACCTGATCCCATCCCTAGTCATATCAGGTTTCTTGTTGTAATTTTAATAAATCTTCTAATATTTTTGTTTTTTATTTTTGAAACTAAAATCAGTACAGCTTACAAAAATCACGTAATACAATCATAATTGCAGTTCCGAGATAAATCGGAAAGTTTTTTAATAATAAACTTTTGCACTGACAAAAAGTTTTAAAACTGTTCAAGAGGTGCTGAAGCCGCGTGAAGATCGAAATAACTTTGATGCATCACGGTATTAAAGAATTCTGATTTTATATATTACTAGCTTTTACCTTCGGCTTTGCTCTCGTTATTTTTTTAAAATACCTGTCAAAGTCGTATAAGGCACCAGAAAGTAAATAAAATTATAAAAAAATATCTTCACGCAATTCCCAATACGGGGATAGACAGAGGGACTAGTCTAGACAATTAATAAAAAACACCGTCTATAAAAAAAAGTTTATATGTTTAGGCATTAAAAGTTTATTTGTTTAGTTCAAAATAATAAAGAAAAAACTTAATATCGCATTTATAATAAGTCAAGATTTTTCATTGTGGAGAAGAATTTTTTTTATGTATATTGGCTTATAACCTCTGTATACGTATTCAAAAACATTAAATCTGACTATCCTTAAATTTCTACCTACTTTTTACAAGCTTAATATTTTAATTTTTTATTTATTGTGTTTCGGTACAACTTAAGATTTGAACTTTGAGTATATTTTGACAGCATATATGATATACATAATGTATGTATATTGAAAAAATTATAAATATCTTCATGCAATTCCCAATACAGGGATAGACAGAGGTCTAATCTGTACAATTAAGACCCTTATACCCACCTTCCACCGAAGATATTTTCGGGACAATATGACAGGTGGTGAGCCCGTCGGCGTTTTATGTCCAAACCAACGATATAATTCGTACATAAGTTTTTCGGGATCGAACTGGGGTCTCTAGACTCGAAATTCCTACCACCAAACCACTCGGCTATCGTGACTTTCATCTATTGAATATTATGTATATTGAATATGTCGTTAAGCGAAACCAGTCGATTAAAATAGATACAAAATAAAAAATGTAAACATGTACAAGTTTGTACAATAAATCTAAATTTCATGAAGTCGTGCTCAGAGATACCAAATACACATTATAAATTTAAATATTTTCAAAATTCAGAAAAAAAAAATGTGAGCCGTCATGGGACGCCTGGCAGATGTGAAACATCGTGTGTGTACAAGTAATATGCATAAAAGATAATATTATTACAGGAATGAAAAATGAAGTACTAAGAAAATACTAATGAAAAAATGAAGTATTACGAATTTCTTACAGAAAATGGTAACCTTATTTAATAAGCTTTTATTTACATTTGATATAAAAATTCGATATTAATATCAAGTGGCCACAATTTAAATATTTGCGCTCTCTCTCTCTCTGTGACTTCAGTTATAGTTATATTCGATGTTTCCTCTGCCGGTATTACTGTGACGATTAGTCGATGATAACTAAACTACGTTACAAAAGTCCCGTAGTAGTAAAGTCCCGTTGTCCCGAAAATATATTCGGTGGAAGGTGGGTCATAGGGACTTAATTGTCTAGACTTGACCTCTGTCTACCCCTGTATTGGGAATTGCGTGAAGATATTTATATATTTATTTAATACGTTACAAAAGTATTGGATGAAACATTATCAAGATATCTCACAATTACAGCATCTATAGTTGTTCCATATTTGGTAGTAGATTCTTTTGGATTGTTGTTGATTTGCAATTGAAATTCTTTTTGAAGAAATGTCATTAATGGCAGTGATTCAGCTCTTGCAAATTTACATTAAAATCTCCAGCTAATTTTAATGGTAGTTTATGTTTATTCGTTTTAAAAATTGAACATTTTTGACTATAAGGAAATCTTAATATAATTTCTTAATATAATTTACATAGTCACTTATATGAATAATATGAATATAATTAATTAAATATAAAAAAGGGATTTCAGTGTTTAATTATAAACCTTAATTCTCAGGTAATAGGGTGTAAATTAGTATACCTTTGTATAGCGTGCATACAAAGGTATACTAATTTACACCCTATAAGCTGAGGATTAAGGTTTATAATTAAACACTACTACGTACGTGCACGGTATGCGTCGCCACGCCAGAAATCGGTTTTACGTGCGGCTATAGATGTTTCACATCAAAAAAAATAACTTCTTGCCAGTCTCGACAATTAAGTATTTTTCGACCCACTTTCCACCGAAGATATTTTTGGATTAACGTGATAGGTGGTGAGCCCGTTGCCGTCTTTATGTCCAAGCCAACGATATGAATCGAACAAAGGTTTTTGAAAAAACCCATTGGTACGAGCCTGTCCTGCCACCTGGGAATCGAACTAATCTCTCGACTCATTTTTTTTATTATTCATTTAGATTTTGAAAATGTAATAAGATCTCACGCATATTCAAAATACTGGGGTGAACAGAGATTTAGACAATTAAGTTCGTTTCATCTTTCGCTGAAGCCTGTTCGGGACACGTTGCCTAGTGGTGAGCCTATCGCCGTCTTTGTATCCTTTGGTACTATATTAATTTTTTTGTCATATTTTTATAAATATTTAACCATAAACAAACATTACTTGATTACAAACATATTCATTAAACAAATGTTTCCCTGGCAGGAGTCGAACCCGCAACTTTTTGCACCGAAGACTGGGTGACTACCAACCATAGCCTAATTGGTAGGGACCCTGACATCGGGTCGTCAAGATTTAGTAAGGGAAAACTTAGGGACCACCAATATTACTTGAAAGTGTTGCCATAAATGTGTTATAATAACTATCTTATATACATTGCTGATTGCATGATGAAAAAAGATATCTTAACGCCATTACCAATACCGAGGTAGACAGATGTCTAGACACTAAAGTCGTTTCAGCCTGTCGGTGTCCATGTGTCACAACGATATAAATCGTACATAAATTTTGAAGAAAGCCATTAGTACGAGCCTTTCATATCGACCGAACTCGGGTCTATTTAGCTGATTTCCGATTACTCAACCATTCGGCTATTGTGACTGATATGATTATGACAAAGTATAGGCGCGAAAATAATAGTGTCCCAGCTTCGGTCCTTGCACCATAGATATACCGGTCTCCTTAATTCTAAGCAGGTGTAAAAATATTAGAAATAGAAACAGGTAAATTCATTACGCAATTTTTTATTGATTTCAAAGCATATATGTTATGCTGAACTTTTTGTTATTAAATTAAGTGGAGAACAAATGTTTTTTTAATTTCAAGTGATACGGGCGGGCGCTCTTACATCTGAGCCGTTACCTCTGATCGGCAAAGATTGCGGGTTCGAATCCCGCCCGTGTCAGTTAAAATTTAAAAAAACATGTTTCCTCTTTAATTTAATAACAAAAAGGTAATTACCGCTGGAGGACCTGCGAGATTTATATCATGTAGTGGGTTATTTATTAATAACAACATAAACATAGTAACTCTAATTTTCATCTCGAGAACAATCTTACCCCTACTCTTAGAATTAATAAGATTTAGAGTATTTTCATCAATATTAATTAATGATTAGGAAGATTTTCTAAGGGCCTGGCGAGACTTTGATCCCCTGAGGGGAAGGGCCATTCTGTGGAACGCTACTTGCGTAGACACTTTGCGTCCCCTTATCTCAAGGGTATCAGTCAACAATGAAGAGGCAAAAGAAGCAGCCGAATCATGAAAATGGCACAAACTTTAAATCCTAATTTAAATAGAAAATTTTCTTTTGGGCCAACGTAAGATTGGTGAGCCAGTTGCCATACCAAAAAAACTCATGCGGATGTAGTAAAGGTATTGTCATGCCAACACATTCTCCAATTGTACATAAGTTTCGAAATGAACGAATGGTAATGTCGTAGAGAAAGTAGACTCTTCTGCTTAGGAGTAGTCTGGATCAGTACCATAGGTAAGAGTACGCATTTTTGTAATAATTATATTCACGCCATTCCCAATACAAGTGTAGACAGAGGTCTAGACCGTTAAGTCCCTTCGACCCACCTTCCACCTAAGATATTTAGGGACAACATGACAGGTGGCGACGGTGAACCCTTCGTGGTATTTATATCCAAGCCAACGATATAAATAGTACATAAGTTTTTGAAAAAAAAAAAACCTATTGGTACGAGCCTGTCACCGGAGGATTGAAGTCGTGTTTCTTGACTTCAATTCCGACCACCCAAGCACTCGGCTATCGTGACTTTTTTATTACCCATTTCTGTCACTAAATAGCTGTGCAGATAATTTATATCTTCTTACAGTTATGATGCCCTAGTACTTCAATGTTCACTTTGTGTACACACCTCTGCTTAGGAATAGTCTGGGCCATTATCAATCTTGCCCATTTCTGCAACTAAATAGTATTTTCCTGTCTGAAGGGTATAGGCCAGTGGAATCATAGACTATTAGGCCATCATTGCTCTAGAAGTTGTTTGTGAAGTGTGTCTATGGGCAGGTGGACTGAAGGTTTTTCTTCCTAATCTAATTTAAAAAATGCAGTAGTAGGTACAGGTTGCCTATACTTAGCCTTAGAGCCAATCAAACATGCGCCATAGCCAGTATTTCGTAACCCACTTTGCCAATAAACTACTATTCTCGTTCTCAATAAAAGTCTTTCTATTTTTGGTCTCTCAAGTTTAGAGAACTAAAGGGAAAAAGTGTATTTTACTTATATCCATAAATCGTTTTTAAAAGCAGGCTGCATGTAAACTAGAATTCATATACTGAAATAACTAATTCTCATGCTGAGTTGTCAGTGTAAAATGTATATTTTTCTATGGTGTCAATGTATGTAAGTCACGATAGCCGAGTTGTTGGATGGTCGGAATTTCGAGTCGTGTGACCCGAGTTCGATCCCCAGGTGGCAGTACCAATGAGTTTTTCAAAAACTTATGTACGAATTTCATCGTTGGCTTGGACATAAAGGCGGCGACGGGCTCACCACCTGTCACGTTGTCCCGAAAATATCTTCGGTGGAAGGTGGGTCAAAGGGACTTAATTGTCTAGACTTGACCTCTGTCTACCCCTGTATCGGGAATTGCGTGAAGATATTTATTTATTTATTTCAATGTATGTTAACGTTAATAAGAGAAATATCAATCAATCAAGTGATCAACGTAAAATTTGAATTTCCTCTAATCATCGAGAATCCGACAAGGCGTCGATTTAAAAGGTAAGCTAAAGAATTCGGAGATTAATGTAACGAGAAACAATTGCGCGAAGGAAGATTGAAGAAGAAGGAAGATAGAATTTGTGCTCGATAAATTCTTATTACCGCAGCAATAAAGGTAAACATACATAATTTTACTTTTTCTTTACGGAGATGAATAAATCAAATGCTGTCTGTGTGTGCAACACGACATCTTTTGCAAGTCGAGAACAACAAAAAGCAAATACAACTTCAGAAATGTTCTAGTGATACTACAAAGGGTTGAAAATGTGACCTTTCCTAAGTAGTTTAACGAGAAGAAACCGAAAAAGTTTTACTCTAAAAAAGGAAATGGTTATGGGACACAACATGTGACCGTACAACAATAGTGCTTAATAAAAACACTGACTTTAATAGAATAGCTTCGTAGCTTATATGAGTTATAGCATAATCAACAAAAAGGAATCGTCAAAATTATTTGACAATAAATAAATAAACAAATAATAAATATCTCCACGCCATTCCTAATTCAGGGGAAGAGGTCTAGACAATTAAGTCCGTTCCACCGAAGATATTTTTGGGACAACTTGATAGATTGTGCGCACATTGTCGTCTTTATGTCCAAGCCAACGGTATAATTCGTTCATAACTTTTTTTAAAACTCATTGGTACGCGCCTGCCACCTAGGGATCGAACTCGGGTCTCTCGACTCAAAATTCCGACCACCCACGACGTCCTTGGGAAGAAAAGGAGTGGTAATATTCTTACGCCGTTACCACAAGGAACGTCTCATATATTGATTTAATTCTAAAAGAATGTTTCGTTGCTGATGAGCAACGAAACATTTTATAATCAATTATGCTGTGTATTAAGGGACTTAGAATCGGTCATAAGGGTATATCTTCCCGTGGGTATCGTAAGAGACGATGAAGAGAAAAGACTAAAATACCATAATGGCTACAGATTATATAAGTAAGATAATCACTTTTAAAGACCAACCAAGTTTCAAAACTGGTGACAGACAGAAGCGTCTAAGATACGACGTGTTTGATACTCCAATCGCCAATCCGCTTGCCAAACCTGGCGATCATGGAAAAATCCGCCTTATATAAGAGGCTTATGTCCTGCAGTGGACAATTAAGTATGTATTAGTAAGGCAAATAAGTAAGTGATACAATTATGATTCTTTGTAAGCGTGTTATACGAGTATTGTCATGATACCATCTGCACTCCTTGTCCACAATTACCACAAATTACCAATAGATGGCTTTGCTAATGTGCAATGCGATTAATATATACTAAGATTTTTCGTAGTTTTCAAAATAAAATGTACGGACAAGGAATCAAATACTGTCACTCATTGAATATTACAAAGATTTAGTACATCACTCCTCATATAAAATCGTATATTGCATTATCAACCTGCTACAAAATCAGTAAGTCTGTTACTCTTCTCCCTACCACAATACTTAAATATGATACACCTGTACCAGACGAGCAGTACGTGCGTGCGTAAGTTGCATCCCATGAATACAAACTGGTGAAAGCAATTCAATTAAATTTTTTTCGTGTCATTTTGATATTTTATTTATAGGTATTGTCATTAGTTTAATAATTTCGTCTCTAAGTTTGTTACTTTTTGTTTCATTGTTAACTAATTGTTAATTGTTACTATGATCGAGGTGTACTATGTGCAATAAATGTTTCTTTCTAATAAATGTCTCTTCTTTCTTTATTTCTTTCAAATTTCTTGGCGACTTATGAATTAAAGACCCTCGCTAAATATGAAAACCTCAATCCTGGATCTCCGCGCCCTACATAATCTGAGTGCCTTACGCCATCACAAATCTTTGGAAATTGGAGATTTATAATTTGAATTACATCGATGAATTGTCATGTGTCAAAATAGCAAAAACGTATTTTGTCTTAGTTTTTTTTATATTCTTATTGTTTTTTAATATATATATATTTTTTAATATTGTGTAACCGGAAGCTACCGGGCATCAGTTGGATTGTGATAGGCGTTAATAAAATGTTTTCGCAAGACAAAATTGTGTTATGAACCGATTTTAAGTTTAATTTCTACGTAACATGTTTTTAAATACAATAAAAGTTAATATTGTTAAAACGGTCTATTATTTAAATTTAATGATTTCTATCAGAATACATTAAAACTTCCTTTCTTTTTTTTATTATGTTATCGTCGTTTATTTATTTAATTAATGATTAATGTCATATTTATCTCCAAAGAAGAGTAACTTTGGTAGTCCGAAGAACTTGGTTAGTCCGAAATTAAAGTTGTTTCGTTTTCACTCATGGTTTTTATATAATGTATCAAGTGTTCCCATTTGAAATCTAAGCAATTAAAATAACAATAATTATTACATATTGTCATAATATATTAACTTAACGTATCGTATTAAACGGCTGTGAATAGATCGTTAAAGTGAATAAGTTCTGTTTCTGTCTAGAGTATGTAATCTGCTCAGAGTATTTTCTTTAAATACATATGTATATACTTACATACATTCATAGTGACATCATCACATTTGCTCTACCCCAAAGTAAGTAACTTGTGTTTTAGAATAGGACACAATGAATGTACAACAAACACCCTGACCCGAGACGATGAAAACTTTTCGTACATAGACCTAGCAGGAGAATCTAACCCGGTACCTCAGAGCTGTCGAAACTATTAAAAAAACAAATGTATACGCTACTCTTCCACGGGATTTTTTTTGTATCTTCACGCATAGTCCCTGACGGGGTAGACAGAGAGAACTTAGCCAAGTGTCACGATCCTTACATACCTCTTTTGCTTCCTTCAGATTCATCATTTTATTCATACGCAAGTCTAGGTATTCGAGTACGAGTACTCAAGACTCTCCCCTCTTCGAGCAATTTCCTCACATGGTCTTCGAAAGTTAGTCTCGGTCTACCTCGATCCCTTTTAATATTAACTTTCGCGCTATATATTTTCTTCAACGCTCATTCGTTCAACGTACCCGTGCCACCGAAGCACGCCCTTATCATTTTTTGTGATAAGGTCATATTTCAAACTTATATCAAATACGTGAAAGAAAAATATGAAACTACTCGCGTGCTTACGGCGTAAGAATACCACATATTTTCTCACTGTGAGTTTCGTAAGAGGCGACTAAGGGAAAAAACTGTCTACAAAGTAATGGCTACCTATAGATGGATAGCCATCTCGAAAATACCAGATAAAAATGAAGAAGACTTGAGACAAAAACAAGGTCTAACGTGCAAGGTTGTGTCAAATTCTGGTGTTGTGACAAATTCTCGTTTACGGGAGAGGCTTAAATTCTGCAGTGACTGTCATATTGTTCCGAATAAGCTATGATATTTGTGTCGGAAAAAACTATACGTCTTGTCTAGACTTCTGACTATTAAATAAACAAAAACTTTATTGTATGTAGGTTTTCATTTTTACTCAAGAAGCCTCGATATCTGATCTATACAAGAGACCTAACTTACATCCCCAGGTGGTTGGCTCGTACCAATAGGTTTTTTCAAATTTATATACGATTTACATCGCGGACCATAAAGATGGCGACCAGTTGAACCAGTTACTTGGAATTGTAGAGCTTTACCTCAACTATTGAGTTTGATCTTATATTTTTAAATTTCAGGTGTTTAAAAACTGTAGTTGAGTCTTATTGGTCTTCTGCAATTATAAAAGACTCAGCACGCCTTTTCAGTTTCATTTTACGTCTTTTTTTGAAGATGTGTAATATAAAGGTCAGGCAATGTCTATTTGATAAATAAAAATTTGTAAAAATATATTTTTTAATAAATTTTACTAAACGTATTTTATGTGAAAGTGCAGGCATCTCGAGTGGCAGTCTCGTATAGATTAAGACAATGTAAGATAAATCCTCACATGATAGTGTCCTGACCTACAGAATATTGCGGGGAGTCGATGGATGCAGGTTATACAGTACAAACAAAAAAAAACAAGTTCTCCTTACAAGATTAGGTCTTTGCGTATGAAATTAGCATTTAGCGTGCTAGCCACTGGTTCAAAATATGTGCCGTTCAGCAAGGGATTCCAAATTCGAATTTATTTCAAATTTATACTCATGTGTATGTTCGAATTCGTCGTTTGTTATCGCATCATCTGTTTTTCTTTCACATCGTTCTGTCCACAATATTGAGAAGTTAAAATATTGCGTTATTTACGAATGCAAGTTCCACCGAGGCACCTGTGTTAAAGAAACGCCACACATAATTAATGACGAGTATGGGGCCACTTCTGCAAAAGAAAAGACTCAACGTTTTTGTTTTCACCGTTTTCGTTCTGGAAATTTTGACCTACAGAACAAGCCCCGTGAATGACCTGAAAATACGTTGATAATGAAGAATTAAGTGAATTTAAAATTTGTATTTCCATCGTAATTTATTTCACTTGTAAGGAATTGGTAAACTGAAAAAGCTTGAAAAATATGTATCGCATGAATTGAGCGAGGCAAACCGCGTGAAGTGTTGAATCATATCGTTATTTGTGATGAAAAAAAAAAAACGCTTTTTACTATGGTTGGACTCAGGAGATGCAGCTAAACCTTGTCCCAAACGAAAGTTGACATTTACTAGTGAGTTTTATGTATGGTAGCTAGCTACTGATGAATGTTGACAGCCAGTGTCATCCATTACAGCTTTCTAATATCTGGGCACATCATCAGGACTAATGTGTATTGTCAACAATTGCAAAAGTCGATGGAATTTGAACTCAACTAGACTCAACCTAGACTCTAGAGCGATCTCTAGCCCACTACTGCTCCAGGACAACTCTCGACCACACACGCCACGCCTGACGGTTGCTATATTAAGGGAGGTGCGTCTGGAATGTCTTCGACACCCACCAAACTTCCCAGTTCTTGTTAAAACATCAACACATGCAACATGTGTCATGTGACAACTTCACGCATTAAAAAATTCAAAATCATTCCGATGGGACCGTACAGATGGTGATCTTTGCACAGCTTTTTTGGAGGACAATTTTTAACGCCAAATAAAAGATCTCTGGAAACTGTGAGCTGTGAGTGAATACTTTCATTGACTACGATTTCAAGATAAACAGCTCTTTTCAGGGCTCCATGTTTCTTGGATCGTCCTGAATAGTACTTTTGAGAACTGTCTTCTCTTGTTTCTAGTCAGCCAATTGTCTGCTACAATTTTATTAGTTCTCGCTCTCACATTTGTCAGCAAAGAAATTAATGAACTCCCTTTCAGATATCATAAGTGAATAAATAGCCATTTGATAATTTTGATTGAATAAATATACAGTTCGAAAAAAATTATTTAGATTTTTGCCACGTAATACCTTGAAGGAATAGGCCATGTAACATCTTGAATACTAGGTGTATTAAGTATCTCGGTCTAAATGTTACGCTTCCACGGCTAAACCGCTGAATCGTTTTTGATGAAATTTGTCATGGAGAGGCTTAAACCTCGGGGAACTAGCAAGGATACATTTTTTCCCGGAAATAAAAATCAACAGAGTTACGGGCTAGCTCGATATTAAATTCATTGGTACGAGGCATTTACATGGTCTATCGTGTGATGGTAGAGAAATAGCGTAGCCACATAACTATCCCCCATTATATTATCCCCCAAATATTCCCCAGCGTATTTAGTAACAAGCATTTTTGTAATCCCTCTTCGTAGAGATTATAGCAAATGATTCTTACGAATTTGTATTTAACCTGCACCCTCCAGAAGACTTTATGGTCAGTTATTGTAATACAAACCATAGGTATGTGTTCTGCAGAGAATAAGGGATGGTATACTGGATCAATTGGATTATTTCGAACTTTTTACGGTGATAAGGGTTTGAGCGAGTAAATTAATTTAATTCTTTGGTTAATAGCAAAAGGTGTCAAATAGAATATATCCTACTTAAATTTTTGAACTAGTTGAAAAAATATGCATTTACGATTAATGTATTAATGTACAATGAATGAATTGCTTTTTACTGTACGCCATTATATTTTTAATACAAAAATACGGAAAAACTGAAATTAATATATTAAAAATAAAATACTTTTACGATTGTTTTAGTGGCCACATAGAGTTTGCAGATATAAAATAAATAAGCAAATTGTAATTGTTTATATCAAATCTTTATGTAAAATCTTTATGTAAATCTTTATGTACTTAATAAAAATAATAAAAAAATCTTTATTTACTTATACAGTACATAAAGATTTTTTTAATTAACCTATACTGTTATCGAGCTAACGGACGATAAGTTGGTTAAAAGGATATGCGGGAGTCCATTGCCCAGTATAGTACAGTACAGGTTAATAAAAAATATATAGTTTTATAATAAATATTCTTTAATTGATCATCTATTTATGAACTCTCGAGCATAATGATCAATCAAATGTGACAAGTAATTAATTTATCGAAAGATTGTACATATGACGGACACTTACCATATAGTTTGACCTTATTATCTTTGGTTTGCACCACTATGATTACATATCCCTCCAAATCCACGGATTTACATTTCACAGTCGTCATTTTATCAACTGAGTTTATTTGAGTGGTGGGAGCGTTAAACGTATTCATTTTTAACAAATTCTATTACACTTTTCGAACACAATATTTCAAAAGTTTTGTTAATAATTTTAGAATTTAAGTAAAATTTTTGATTCTTTAGTTACAGGAATGAAGCCAACGCTTCCTCCAGCACCATTTCAGATATAATTTTTTAATATTTTTGCTCGATTTATACATATTGGCACAATCAAACATGTCTTATTCATTCCGGTGATTGGTTGGTTTTATTTACTTCAGCTACAGCACACTGGGGAGCACATTGACAACCGATGATAACTAACATGACTGTAACTTACAATTATTTACAGTTAAACGTAACTAAAAACTCCTCAATGAAATTTTAATATCACTATGCCCTGTCACATTCTCTACAAGCGAACACACCGCCGGTTTTTCGAGTATGCACTTTATTTCAGTCTATGTTATTTCATTGTGATTTTTCGTATGGTATTTTTAATAGTGTTTTTGGTGATGACAACGAGCTTCGGAGGCTTTTAAGCGTGTTTTTTGAGTTAGAGAAGCGGCCCCACGTCTGCGGGCGGGTGTTCGCCGCGAATGAATACAGCCATCCCACTTTAACACGATCAATAATGCTCCCTACCCAGCATCCCTACAAACTCCCGCAAACAATGCTCTTAACATATCACGTTGATTATCAAATTTTTTTAGAAAAAATTTAATGATTATACTGATTAAAAATTAATAGAGAATATGTTTTTAATAAGTTTAAAAAAATAATGAAAAAAAAAGTGTTTCACAGGTCCCACCGAGATTTGAACTCGGATCGCTGGATTCAAAGTCCAGAGTGCTAACCATTACACCATGGGACCGGCCACATGTATAGTGAAATAGTCATATAAATATAAACGTGTTTATGTACAATTGAATAAAAAAAACTATTTACATAACTAAATATCATTTACAGTCTAACATCGAGTAACTTAATATAAAATGAACCGAATGATAAATGTGTAATATTTTAATTATGTTCAAGTGATCCTTATTAAATTTTAATGTATGTATCTTCACACATCATTTCTGTCGGTGTAGACATAGAGAATAGATTAACAGGTGTCACGAACATTTCGAATGTCACTAAAAGAAATACCTAAAAAAATATCTTCAGGCCATTCCCAATACTGGGATAGACAGAGGTCTAGACAGTTGTTATTGAAAAAGTTACTTCGCAACACTCCGCATATAAAAAAGGTATATGTTACCTGGTCCGAAGAGAAGAAGAGCACCCCCCTCCCTCCCACAAGCTTCTGCCACCTCGGAATCGAACTCGGGTCTCTTGTGTCGATTGCCGATCACACAACCACCCCGTGACTACCTAAAAGAAATACCTCATTCACTTCTACTGGATTCATCACTTTCTGAATTGACGCACTTCAGTTTCTTCATTGACGTGGGGGTTTAGGGGTGCTTCATTTTACGTACTTTATTTATATTCTATACAGGAGAAGATAAGAAATAAGAAAAGGGCTTTTAAATTATCATTCTTTACACCACAGTGTTTGTGGATGCGTATCATTGAAAATGGAAATTGGGAATGGAGAAAGGAAACTGAGAAAGGAGGTGAATAGGAGTATAGGCCACCGGCAATAATTCACCGAGCGTAATGCAGAAGGAGAAGCAGCCTCTACTGGTGGAACACCAGGGTGCGGCTCCGCTCGTGCCAACCCATTCGTACAGCTCCAAGTTATGGTAGAGCTACATCTACATCTAGAATTATGTTTCAAATAAAACGATTTTCGGATTTTATCGCGTTTTTAATTAGATTTTACAAACTATTTTTACTTCCCGACGTTTCGGATGCTTTACAGCATCCGTAGTCGCGGGAGAACTGTAAACTAGAATTATGTTACTGACATGATGATCAAAATCTTTATTAAAACCATACTAGCCGTGAATTTACTGCGAATTAATATAACACTTTCCTTTTTTCCGAGCACAAACGGCGACTAACGGAAAATCTATTGATAGCGGCATAAAATATCTAGAAAAATACTAGACCAAAATTTAACACACCGGTGATGGACAAACTTGTACTCAAAAAAATTATTAATATAAAAATTTAATTTCTTTCAAAGTTTTTTTGTAAAGCTTTTGTTGTTGTTACCATATATCCAGGAATAATTTTTTATTTATTTATTTAATTTAATTTTAATTCATCACAGTTAGTTCCCTGCACCAAAGCAACGCCCTTTTACTGTTAAGAAATAAGTTATTTTTGTTAACCTGCCGAATGCATATCTACGGAAATAGCTAGTCGCCCTTTTATCTCCATCTCTAAATAGCGTGAAGCTTAGTCGGTTCCAGGCTCTCCCCTTACTTGTTCTACGGTTTTAGATACGGTTTTCACCTTTTCGTAAAATAATAAACGAAAACAAGATTACAATATTTTTAATAAAACGATTTTCGGATTTTATCGCATTTTTAATTAGTTTTTACAAACTATTTCTATTACTCCCCGACGTTTCGGATGCTTTACAGCATCCGTAGTCACGGGGGGTTAAGATTACAATATGTAAAATTTATTAAAAAACGTTGTCAGTGTTTTGTCGAAACTTTTTTCCTACGCTTACATGTCGAATGCTGGTTAAATCTTAAAATATATTACTACAACAAAGATATATTTTTCCCCATTTCTTCCCATGTTCGATCCCCAGGTGGCAGTCTCGTACCAATGGGTTTTCAAAAACTTATATACGAATTTATCGTTGGCTTGGACATCGAGACAGCGATGGGCTCACCACCTGTCACGTTGTCCCGAAAATATCTTCGGTGGAAGGTGGGTCGAAGGGACTTAATTGCCTAGACTAGACCTCTGTCTACCCCTGTATTGGGAATTGCGTGAAGATATTTATTTTTTATTTTATTTCTTCCCGTGGATGTCGTAAGATGAGACTATAGGAAATTAACCCTTTATTGTAACTTGTCTTGAAATGTTAATTGACTACCGACAGATGGCGGGATAATCGTCTAGATATGTACCAGACCGAAATTCAGAAGATCGGTGACAGGCAGCATCGTCTAAGGTGCAAAGTGTCTAGTACTACGGTCGCCAATCCGCCTGCAAAGCCTTCGATTATGACAATCCGTTTCGTACGGGACGGGGTTCGTACTGTATTCTGTAGTGAACCTTTTTACGGTGACGAAGAATAATTTTGTATTATTAAATTAAAAATAACTCAAATAAACT
Source organism: Sericinus montela (assembly GCA_029286605.1). Lineage (NCBI taxonomy): Eukaryota > Metazoa > Arthropoda > Insecta > Lepidoptera > Papilionidae > Sericinus > Sericinus montela. Next base: position 9,822,751 of record JAGSMR010000040.1, read on the forward strand.
TAAATCTTATATATAAAATTCTCGTGTCACAATGTTACTTACCTTGCTCTTCCGAAACGGCTTTACTGATTTATACCATATTTTATATGCATATTCAGTAGGTCTGAGAATCGGCTACTATCTATTTTTCATGCCCCTAGTAGTTAGTGATAAGGGTTGTTCACCCTTAACATTTATTTTTATTTTTTGACAAAATATTTTGTTTTTATTTTTCTCATTATAGATCTTAAGAATGTGTTCAAAAATGCCACGAACGCATAATATTCACTGGTGTGTCACACATGTCCTAAGGTTCACTAACTATAACTATTCTTAGCCCCTGACGTAAAAAGGAAGTAAAATTTGACTAGTATTTCTATATATCGTGTCTGTCTGTGGCATACTAGCACCGAAACGAAAAGGATCGATTTTGATGTGGCTTTTGCTTTTTAAAAGCGGATGTTATTGAGATTGTTCTTAGCTATAAGTTATCAGGTGTTGGAAGATGAAAATGGATATTTTAAAATGACTATTTCATGACCCGACAGAAATAGTCACGATAGCCGGGTGTGGTAGGAATCTCGAGTCAAGAGTCCCGAGTTCGATCCCCAGGTGGCAGGCTCGTACCAAAGGGTTTTTCAAAAACTTATATACGAACTATATCGTAGGAATGGACATAAAGAATGTGATGTCCTCACCACCTATCACGTTGTCCCGAAAACATCTTCGATGGAAGGTGGGTCAAAGGGAGTTAATTGTCTAGACTAGACACCTCTGTCTATCCCTCTATGGGGAATTGCGTAAAGATATGTTTTTATGACCCGACAGCCTAGTTTTTACCCTGCCACTAAAGGAAACATTTATGTTATAAATATGAATGTTTGTATTCCATCATAGGAGTTTTATACGTATTAATTAATATATATCTTTGTAAATTTATGTCTATCAATGTATATTGTACCATTTTCCGTGTGGTAACGGCGTTTGAATATTACCACTCGTAAGAGGCGACTAAGGGCAAAAAGCCTAGAATATCGTTATCGCAACCAATAGATGGCGGGATAATCAGTACTTCATGCCGGCCCACCGCTTGCAACTTTATAAGGCGCAGGTTCGGCCGCACATGGAGTACTGTTCGCATCTCTGGGTGGGGGCACCCAGAGATGCGAACCCCGAAGAGTGGCTCGAATCGTCGAAGACCATGTTCTATCTGATAGGCTAGAAAACGTGGCGTTGCGAAGAGATGTTGCATCGCTTTGCATTATTTACAAGATTTACTACGGGGAGTGCTCCGAGGAATTGTTCGGATTAATTCCAGCCGCTGAATTTCACCATTGAACCTTACGGCATAGTCAAAAATTCCATCAACACCATCTTGATGCTTGGCATTCCACCAAACTGCATTTTTCGCGGTATTTTCTGCCACGCACTTGGACTTTATGGAATATGCTGCCGTCAGTAGTTTTTCCAGCCCGACACGAATTCAAGAAAAGAGCCTATACCTTTCTCAAAGGCCCGCAACGCATCTGCTTTGCCTCTGGTATTGCGGATGTTCATGGACGGAGGTAATCACTTACCATTACGTGAGTCACCTGCTCGTTTGCCTCCCTTCCCTATAAAAAAAATAATCATCTCTAAAAGTATCAGACGAATCTATCTAAAAATATCAGAAGCAGACCGAAGATGGGCAGCAACGTCTGAGGTGCGAGTGATTTGCTACTGCGATCGCCAATCCCCTTACAAAGCATGGCGATTATGGCAAATCCTCCCTATGGGAGAGCCTGTATCCTGCAGTGGACTTTAAAAGGCCGTATTGTATGTATGCATGTATATTTACCGTTGTCTTGGAAAATAAGACAATGATACGCCTACCATGTGTCACGTTGTCCCGAAAACATCTTCGATGGAAGGTGGGTCAAAGGGAGTTAATTGTCTAGACTAGACACCTCTGTCTATCCCTCTATGGGGAATTGCGTAAAGATATGTTTTTATGACCCGACAGCCTAGTTTTTACCCTGCCACTAAAGGAAACATTTATGTTATAAATATGAATGTTTGTATTCCATCATAGGAGTTTTATACGTATTAATTAATATATATCTTTGTAAATTTATGTCTATCAATGTATATTGTACCATTTTCCGTGTGGTAACGGCGTTTGAATATTACCACTCGTAAGAGGCGACTAAGGGCAAAAAGCCTAGAATATCGTTATGGCAACCAATAGATGGCGGGATAATCAGTACTTCATGCCGGCCCACCGCTTGCAACTTTATAAGGCGCAGGTTCGGCCGCACATGGAGTACTGTTCGCATCTCTGGGTGGGGGCACCCAGAGATGCGAACCCCGAAGAGTGGCTCGAATCGTCGAAGACCATGTTCTATCTGATAGGCTAGAAAACGTGGCGTTGCGAAGAGATGTTGCATCGCTTTGCATTATTTACAAGATTTACTACGGGGAGTGCTCCGAGGAATTGTTCGGATTAATTCCAGCCGCTGAATTTCACCATTGAACCTTACGGCATAGTCAAAAATTCCATCAACACCATCTTGATGCTTGGCATTCCACCAAACTGCATTTTTCGCGGTATTTTCTGCCACGCACTTGGACTTTATGGAATATGCTGCCGTCAGTAGTTTTTCCAGCCCGACACGAATTCAAGAAAAGAGCCTATACCTTTCTCAAAGGCCCGCAACGCATCTGCTTTGCCTCTGGTATTGCGGATGTTCATGGACGGAGGTAATCACTTACCATTACGTGAGTCACCTGCTCGTTTGCCTCCCTTCCCTATAAAAAAAATAATCATCTCTAAAAGTATCAGACGAATCTATCTAAAAATATCAGAAGCAGACCGAAGATGGGCAGCAACGTCTGAGGTGCGAGTGATTTGCTACTGCGATCGCCAATCCCCTTACAAAGCATGGCGATTATGGCAAATCCTCCCTATGGGAGAGGCCTGTATCCTGCAGTGGACTTTAAAAGGCCGTATTGTATGTATGCATGTATATTTACCGTTGTCTTGGAAAATAAGACAATGATACGCCTACCATGTCTCACGTTGTCCAAAAAATTACATTGTTGGAAGTTGGGTAGAGAGGACTTCATTGACTGGAGATTAATATTAACAGGTGGATATACGAAGCAGAGGCCGCTGGAAACAACGTGAAGATATGGATATACTTTCAATTTCGTCAACTCCTCGGCTATTAAAAAAACTATAGGTACGAACGCATTACCTGGGGATCGAACTCGGGTCTCTTAACTCGAATTCTGATCAGCCCGGCTGTCGTGACTATTGTAAGTATACCTTTGGAACAAATTGGATCGCCACCTGTCACGTTGTCACAAATAAGCTCCAGTAAGTCGTCGCCGTTCTATTGTCCACGCCAACAACACAAATAACTCGGAAAAGCTCATTGATTCGAGCTTTTCTTCTGGAGATCAAATTGAACTGATTCGAATTTCAATTACCACACGGCTATCGTGGCCACGTGAGCTTATTAATTTTATATATGTAATTACTCGTAAATAAAATAAATAAGACCGAGGTCTAGTCTAGACAATTAAGTCCCTTAGACCCACTTTCCACCGAAGATATTTTCGGGACAAAGTGACTGGTGGTGAGCCCGTCGACGTCTTTTTGTCCAAGCCAACGATATAATTCGTACATAAGTTTTTGAAAAATCCATTGATACGAGCCTGCCACCTGGGGATCGAACTTGGGTCTCTTGATACGAAATTCCGACCACCCAACCACTCGGCTCTCGTGACTGGTAAGTATGATCAATATTTTCAAGCGGCAGCCCAGAAGAGATTAAGCAGCCGAGGGTTGGGGAGAAAGAGAAAACTGGCAAACGATGCCGAAGTGAATATTAGGCTTATATTTAATATTTTTTAAATTAATGCGCGTTTCTATCCCTAAGGACCAAAAACCCGGCCTTCAAGGATAAAGAGTTTCATCGGTTATTAATTAAACCAGAATCTTTAAAATCTTTTGCCCATTTAATTTTGTTAGCTTAATGTTATATTATGTGTTAAATTTAAATACAGTAATATTATATCGAACTGCTTTCATTAATAGGGAGTCTGGAAATCTGCTTGAGTTTTTTTTAATTGGTATAAAAAGTAACCTTACAGCTATGACAGAATTTCAACACCATCAGATGGAACCAGGTTGCTTGCCTACCTAAAGAAAGGCAAGTAACCTAGTTTACTACAACCAAATTGGTTTATTACAACCGTTTCGGACGTCCAGCTTTGACTGTGGATCAGCTTATTCTTGGCTGTACCTCTTTTGAAAATCAGCTAACATATGCTTTATAACCAATTCTAAAGTAATATAAAATGTATATTTTTTGTACATTATATTGTTCTACATAGGTGTTGCCAGTAGCTAAAGTTATAACAAGTTGCATATATATTAACATTTTCGAAGGAAAGAAGCTTATGCAACCACAATCTAAATGTCATCAGGCAACGGAGTCATGTTTCATAAATTCGCCGCCTATGGTCAAGTGTCTGAAGCTATTCTAGGTTCATAGGCATTACACCTAACGTTGTTGACCAACCTCCTTGCTAGCTGATCAGCTGAATGTTAGCCTGTGGTGTAAGCGCGATCTTTATTGCGCCATCTGCCGGGAGTCTCAGGATACTTTTGGTGTTACTTGATTTAACAATGATTGTAGATAATAATACAGAAAATCCGAAACCCAAAGTTCTCATTTTTATTTAAATAATTTCTAAGAATTTACAAAATTTCATTAAAGTTAGTCTTAATATTTAAACATACTTAAACTTAACTTCTTAGTGCACGCCCTCTACATTTAATTTATAAAAATTTTACTTGCGTATTTAAGTACTTGTATTAGCACAACATTAAAGGATGCATCATTGTATATATTTGAAACAAAATGTAATGAAAATGTGTAATGAATTAATAGTTGTACATTATAACTAAAATAGCCACTAGATGGCAGTTTTAACCTTTTTAAAAATTTACTCTTTTATAAATAATAAAAATTCGTAACTGAATTAAGCGCCATCTATGTAAACATTTATTAACCATTCCAAAGCATCAAACCAGGGTTACCAATTCTAAATATAAAAAACAAAATGATTAAATGTATGTTTTAACAGTAAATATATTTACAATATTTTTTTTTGACAACCATATCATAATAATATATTTAATAAAAAATTAAGATTTTTATATAAACAGTCAAAATAAAAATTGGTCAAGTAAGTAACATTGTAATTGTATGACAGTTTGTCACTGACTTCGCTGTGGTATGGTTGTCATTTCGTCCGTCTATCGACTAACGTGATAGATGAATGAAGAATAATTAACATCACTACAGCGAAGCCAACGCATCTTTTATAATATCGAAAACGACGTTTAACCTCACGATAACGATCGAGTGAATTATTGCCGTTTTGCAGTTCTCCACAACACCGCCATGATCGATGTGGAAAACAAAGATGGCGGAATAATAAGGTGATCATAACCAAACGCGTTCAGTAGTTATGTGCGGTGGTGAGCGGAGGCTGCAGCGGTGTCGCAGCACCTGAGCAAGGGGGAGCGCGATGGCGGCGCGGCCGGGGTGATGCCGCCGCGGCCAGCGGCTGGCCGCGCGGCTATGGCGGCAGACGAACAACGCCCGCCACTAGCTCTGTTTACCGCCGTGTACGACTACATAGCGCAGGGTGAGGATGAGCTATCCCTGCGACGCGGGGAGATCGTCGAGGTGCTGTCCAAAGACGCCAACATTTCAGGCGATGAGGGCTGGTGGACGGGCAAAATCGGCGACCGAGTCGGCATATTCCCTGCTGTATACGTGACGGAGGAGGACCCACTGGCCGTTACGTCTGTAATCGGCGATGTGGACCCTCCTCGAGTGTCATTCAGCGAATTGAAGCTCGAGGAGGTGATCGGAGTTGGTGGTTTCGGGAAAGTGTACCGCGGCTACTGGAACGATGAGGTGGTGGCGGTTAAGGCGGCGCGCCAGGACGCGAATGAAGATATTGAAGTGATAAAGGAAAGTGTGCTTCAGGAAGCGAAACTGTTTTGGATGTTGCAGCACGAGAATATAGTGTCGTTAAAAGGTGTTTGTTTAGAGGAGCCTAATTTGTGTTTGGTGATGGAATATGCTCGTGGTGGACCGCTTAATAGGGTGCTGTCTGGACGGAAGATCCGACCCGGCATCCTGGTGGATTGGGCGATACAAGTGGCTCGAGGCATGGCATACCTGCACGTCGATGCGCCGATCTCCCTCATTCATCGAGACCTCAAGAGCTCTAATGGTGAGTACTGCATATTCTTACATTGAAAACACTTATCTCATCTCATCATTCCTTTAAAAATATTTCTACATTTATTTAATATTAATTTGTTTATTCAAAGTCAGAAACTTCACCATCATTTTATTGATATCTCAAACGAGTTTGATTAAACTATAATAAAAATCTAGTTTTTTTATTATATCTACTTTTAAAACTTAATGATTTAAAAGTAATATCTGGTGGCATGAATATAATATGGACATAAAGACAATAATAATATTCCTTTTTAAATAAAACTTAATTACTCCCAGAACTAGATGGTCTGTCTATCCTACGGCAAACCTAAGGCTACCTGCCTTTAAACCCTGTTCATGCAGCTGGTAACATGTTGATACATATTAACCGTAAAGTAGTAACAACATTGTTGTATAATTATTATTTCACTTCATTTATAATTATTTCACACTCCCAAACTGGTACAGTAAACATTGTGGTTCTATTTTCCATGATAATTATACTATCCTGTATGCATGAATCAGAATATAGTTTAATTTTATTTTTTTTAGACATATTTATTATCACAGAGTTAGGTTATAGTTTGGAATAGCACATAGGAACAATGTAGTCTAATAAATCAAAAGATCCCATAGGAATTTAGAGATAGGATATTAGATGTAGGCAGACATTAGTATATAATCATAACTATACTAATACTTGCAATTTAGATATTTCCTCAGTTCATAGTTGTGTTGTAGGAAATTATCTATGGTATGTATTACATTTATGTTTATATGAAATCCATGAAACTCCATTAGCCATTAGCTGAGATACCCAGAAATTTATTGGGAAGGGCTCTTAGAAAATGTCCGTAACCTCAAAAGAAGTCATATTTGAAGTAAAACTTATATCCTTGAAGCAATAAAAATACTATGGTACTCTACCTACAGCTTATCTCTAACTTACAAATTTCTTTGTCGGCATTCCTTTGTGATAGCTGCTAAAGTGCTGATAAAGTTTTTAAAGATACAGATATTAGCTATGTGATATTGAAATAACTAAAACATTTTCAACAAAAGTCACATTTATGGATATACATATTTTTGTGACTTGAAAAACATAATGATTGTAAAAGAAAAATTAATGATATATCTTCACACTAATCCCAATACTGGCATAGACAGGTCCATACAATTAAGTCCTTTCAACCCACTTTTCACTGAAGACTTTTTGGGACAATATTACAGGTGGAGAGCCTTTCGCCATTTTATGTCTAAGCCGACAATACTTATCATACATAAGTTATGAAAAAATTCATTGGTACAAGGCTACCACCTGGGGACGGATATCAGATCTCTCAACTTGAATTCTGATTACCCAATCACTCAGTTATCATGGCTCTTGTAATGATTGTGATATGAGGTATAATAAAATAACACAATAGTAAAACACATAGCTCAAAGAACTGCCCATTCATGCAACAGCAAAAGCTGATGCGTGACCCTACCACTGTTATAAAAGAAGTGGGCTGTAAAGAAGAAGAAAACCTTGGCTATAAAATATCTGATGTTATGTTAGGTAAGGTTTTTCCTATCCTTTGAGGAAAATGAATATGAAAAACCCTACTGAAAACCAAATAACTTCATATACTAAAAATAGGCTGACAGTACTTTTTTAATTTCATCACTGCTAACTTGTTTATATATGAACTTAAAGTGCACATGCTTCACAATGTTAAAATGTGATGTTGATGAAATGAAATGTTATTATATTTTTTAAATTGTTATAATGCCATCTGTCTGTAGCTCAGTACATTTAAAGACTTTAAGACTATGTCTAACTTGCCATTAACAGCACCCCTAGGAATTAAGGTGTTATATATTCTTATAAGTCACGATAGCCGAGTTGTTGAGTGTTCGGTTTTTCGAGTCGAGAGACCCGAGTTCGATCCCCAGGTGGCAGTACCAATGAGTTTTTCTCTGTCACGTTGTCCCGAAAATATCTTCGGTGGAAGGTGGGTCAAAGGGACTTAATTGTCTAGACTTGACCTCTGTCTACCCCTGTATTGGGAATTGCGTGAAGATATTTATTTTACTATATATTCTTACACCATAAGCACACGGAAACAGAATTTATTGTTTTAAATTATTATTTTATTAAATTATAATAGGAAACTACTAAAGGCTATAAAATGAACAGTTCCTGTAAATAACCAGTCTATTTACAGGAAAATTTTATAGCTTTATCAAATCATGAGCAAATACTACTATCATACAGTTTTATGTAGGTTTTTTCATCAGTATGACACTATCATTTAGATTGAAAACCTGTTACAGTTTTTTTTATTGCATTTAGTTCATGTCCTATTGAAGCAACTACAACATATATTTTGAATTATGTAAGTGAATTTGTTTGCCTAAACTTGTTTTGTGAATATTATTAATTTTGCAGAATAATATTTAACATGTGTTAAATATTTAATATTTTTCGTTTTTGTTCACATTACATATTGCACAATGTTTTAAGTATTTACTTGTTTAGTTTTTTTTTTTTAAATTGTTTTGCATATTTATACAAATAGCATGATTTAGACTGCTTAGGCTGTGTTTCAGTGTTTGTATAAATTTAATAACAATTACATGAAAGGAAAAGGTCAAAAATCAGGAAATTGTTGCTCTTTCCCATTAATAGTTTATCCTACAAGTTCTAAGAATACTGGATAATGCCAAATGAAATTCAGCGGCTGTGATTAAACCAAACAAAAGCTCTTTTAATTAGCTTCTGACCCTATATAAAGCTCAGGTCCAGTCGGCTGTAGAGAACTGCTGCCACATATAGGCTGGAGCTCCTAAATATCAACTGGCAGCCTTGGACTCGGTGGAGGGATTGGCCAAGCGGCTAATCGGTGATCCTGACTTGGTTACTACCAATTTATCCAGTCTCGATCACAGACGTCGCGTGGCTAGTCTCTCGGTGTTTTACAGGTTACATTTTGGTGAGTGTGCGAAGGAATTACATGAGTTAATTCCCCCTTCCCCTTTCCATCATCGGACAACAAGACGCACGGCGGGTCTCCATCCATTTTCTTCGTCATTCATAATACGTACAGCAAAGGACTGGAATAATTTGCCTGCATCAGTTTCCGTCTGATTACAATGTGGGTGTCTTCAAGAGAAGAGTGAATAGGCTCTTTCTAAGCTAGTGTGCCTACCAACAAAAACTACATCGCCACTTACCATCAGGTGGGATTGTAGTTAAACGCTAGCTTATGATGTTAAAAAAAGCTTAAATTAAATTAAAAATTAATTAAAATAGTTGCAGAGAATTCACACTGTCAATGCTGCTACAGAGTTCTTAACTTATTTAACTTTTTTAAATTTGATATTGCTTTCTTAAAATATATATTTTATCATTTCCTATCCTCCTCCTTTTAGGTTTCCCCCACTGGACTGGAGTACTAGGTTTGCATAACCAAGTGGCTTATAATCCAATCTTCTATCTAACAATATAAATTAGAATGAAAACAATAAGGCCTAATCAAACTTTGCAAAACACATTAAGACGTAATCAGGGTACAGCAATGGTAAATTATTCTCATGTCATATAAATTATTATGCTTATACTTTGTCCGTATCTGCAATCTCCAGGAAGGCCCTTATGCAACACCACTTCACATTGTTCCGCCCACATTCAAGCTTTTTAAATACTCTACGCCCACAGTGCAATTGGTATGAATGTACATTAAAATATTAGTAATGATTGGCGTTAAGATTGGTAGGTGATTTAACATTCAAATAACTTTGTTTATTTGTTTACTAATGCAATATATTAAAAGAAAAATATGTAACATAAAGACGGCGACGGGCTCACCACCTGTCACGTTGTCCCGAAAATATCTTCGGTGGAAGGTGGGTCAAAGGGACTTAATTGTCTAGACTTGACCTCTGTCTACCCCTGTATTGGGAATTGCGTGAAGATATTTATTTTACTATATATTCTTACACCATAAGCACACGGAAACAGAATTTATTGTTTTAAATTATTATTTTATTAAATTATAATAGGAAACTACTAAAGGCTATAAAATGAACAGTTCCTGTAAATAACCAGTCTATTTACAGGAAAATTTTATAGCTTTATCAAATCATGAGCAAATACTACTATCATACAGTTTTATGTAGGTTTTTTCATCAGTATGACACTATCATTTAGATTGAAAACCTGTTACAGTTTTTTTTATTGCATTTAGTTCATGTCCTATTGAAGCAACTACAACATATATTTTGAATTATGCAAGTGAATTTGTTTGCCTAAACTTGTTTTGTGAATATTATTAATTTTGCAGAATAATATTTAACATGTGTTAAATATTTAATATTTTTCGTTTTTGTTCACATTACATATTGCACAATGTTTTAAGTATTTACTTGTTTAGTTTTTTTTTTTTAAATTGTTTTGCATATTTATACTAATAGCATGATTTAGACTGTTTAGGCTGTGTTTCAGTGTTTGTATAAATTTAATAACAATTACATGAAAGGAAAAGGTCAAAAATCAGGAAATTGTTGCTCTTTCCCATTAATAGTATTTATTTATTATCCTACAAGTTCTAAGAATACTGGATAATGCCAAATGAAATTCAGCGGCTGTGATTAAACCGAACAAAAGCTCTTTTAATTAGCTTCTGACCCTATATAAAGCTCAGGTCCAGTCGGCTGTAGAGAACTGCTGCCACATATGGGCTGGAGCTCCTAAATATCAACTGGCAGCCTTGGACTCGGTGGAGGGACTGGCCAAGCAGCTTATTGGTGATCCTGACTTGGTTACTACCAATTTGTCCAGTCTCGAACACAGACGTCGCGTGGCCAGTCTCTCGGTGTTTTACAGGTTACATTTTGGTGAGTGTGCGAAGGAATTACATGAGTTAATTCCCCCTTCCCCTTTCCATCATCGGACAACAAGACGCACGGCGGGTCTCCATCCATTTTCTTCGTCATTCATAATACGTACAGCAAAGGACTGGAATAATTTGCCTGCATCAGTTTCCGTCTGATTACAATGTGGGTGTCTTCAAGAGAAGAGTGAATAGGCTTTTTCTAAGCTAGTGTGCCTACCAACGAAAACTACATCGCCACTTACCATCAGGTGGGATTGTAGTTAAACGCTAGCTTATAATGTTAAAAAAAGCTTAAATTAAATTAAAAATTAATTAAAATAGTTGCAGAGAATTCACACTGTCAATGCTGCTACAGAGTTCTTAACTTATTTAACTTTTTTAAATTTGATATTGCTTTCTTAAAATATATATTTTATCATTTCCTATCCTCCTCCTTTTAGGTTTCCCCCACTGGACTGGAGTACTAGGTTTGCATAACCAAGTTGGCTTATAATCCAATCTTCTATCTAACAATATAAATTAGAATGAAAACAATAAGGCCTAATCAAACTTTGCAAAACACATTAAGACGTAATCAGGGTACAGCAATGGTAAATTATTCTCATGTCATATAAATTATTATGCTTATACTTTGTCCGTATCTGCAATCTCCAGGAAGGCCCTTATGCAACACCACTTCACATTGTTCCGCCCACATTCAAGCTTTTTAAATACTCTACGCCCACAGTGCAATTGGTATGAATGTACATTAAAATATTAGTAATGATTGGCGTTAAGATTGGTAGGTGATTTAACATTCAAATAACTTTGTTTATTTGTTTACTAATGCAATATATTAAAAGAAAAATATGTAACATAAAGACGGCGACGGGCTCACCACCTGTCACGTTGTCCCGAAAATATCTTCGGTGGAAGGTGGGTCAAAGGGACATAATTGTCTAGTCTAGACCTCTATCTACCCCTGTATTGGGAACTGCGTGAAGAATTTTTTTAATATGTAATAAATAAATAAATAAATATAAATATCTTCACGCAGTACTCGGACCTTTACACTACTTAACATATGTTAATAGTTTAATAAATTTAATTGACAGCTGTGAAATTTATCAGTTTGCCGACGACACGTGCCTAGTAGCGGCTGATGCCGATCTTGGAGTCGCATTTATACGTTTGCTAAAAGATTTTACATCTCTTATTAAGTGGTCTCACGATGTTGGTTTAGTTTTAAACGATAAAAAAACTAAAATAATGTATATCAGCTCTTCTCATAACCGTGCTAAAACAGTGCCTAATCTCATAGCACACTCACACTCATGCTTACATTCATGTCCAATAAAATCTATGTGCTATTGTCCGTCAATAGTTTATACGGACAACCATAGGTACCTAGGTCTCATAATTGATAGCCGACTAAATTGGAAAAAGCATATAAGTAACGTCTGTGACCGGCTAAAATCAATTCTGACAAAATTTGTACTAATTAAAAACAAAATTGACTTTCCAATTAAATTATTATTATATAAAGCTTTAGTTGAATCAATAACTTCGTACGGTTTGAGTAGCTATGGATTCACATTCAAAACATACATAGACAACATTTTTCAACTTCAATTAAGGTTTCTAAAGATAATCGTCCCTCCTAAAGTAAAAGGAAATATAAAAATAACTACCATATGTTGTTCGCGTATTGAAAAATAATGCCAATCCATGACAACATCAATATGTGCTCTTAAAAGAACAGTTTTTTAACAAAGACCTGCAAACTCTGATATCACATAGCAAAGGTACTCGCGCTATCTCTAATAAAAAAATATATGTGCCTGTGTATAATAAGAATAACTATGGAAAACGCACACTCGAATTTATGATTCCAAAATTAATAAACGAATTACCACCCGCATTACGTTACGAAATAAACCCAAACAACATCAAATCTAAATTAACTAACTACTACTTAGCTTTGCTACATGATAATTATATGAAATAATTGATAATAATGTTGACACACCCTTAGGACATTCGAACGCATTTGTTTCTTTTTCTTTTTTTATGTGCTCGTCATTGTTATAACGACAAAAACATTCGCACCTAATCTACCCTCACTAAAAATTCCTATATCATGTTCGTAATTATTAATGTAAACTATCTGGTTTATAATAAGTAAACTGCTGAATAATGTTATCTGTATGGACGAACTCCATTGTACAAAAAAAACCACTTGGTTTTATAGTACAGTGTATTGTTGTTTTCATTTGTAATTTGTTTTTTTTTCTGAATATAAATAAAATAAAAAAAAATTCCCAATACAGGGGTAGACAGAGGTCTAGTCTAGACAATTAAGTCCCTTTGACCCACCTTCTACCGAAGATATTTTCGGGAAAAGTATTAATATGTAAAGTAAAAAATATGTGTTGGCCACTAGATAGCCAGGTTGGTAGATTCAAATCCTGCCAGTTAAGGAGACATACATAAAGGCCTTTAAAAGTTCACTACAGGATAAAGGCATTTCCCATGAAGGAATGTACGCCTTAACCTCCACGTTACTGCTAAATAAATAGCATATCTATTTATTTAGTAGTCACGAGTAGCTAATAAAAAATCTAGACCCAAATTGCGTTATATATTGCATAATAAATAGCTATAAAATCCAAAGGGAAATTGTACGACCACTCCTTGTATTTTGAACTGCAATCGCGAAATATGCGCTTTGTATTTCAGCGTTGTAGCGACACCCCCCGTAGCTTCGTTCCCTGTAGGGCGCCAACCCTTTTCGCCGTGATCCAATCAGCTGAAAGCTTCCTGTCATCCCGGAGCGATCGAGGCGCATCTCGTAGATGCCTAGTTACGTGAATTGATTACTCATAATGGTCGGAATCTTAGTGGTAATTTGGAAAGATATAAATACACGTATTTTTTCGATGTCTTTCATGATTGAAATTATAACATCCGTACTTTGGATTTTAAAGATTGATTTTGAAATTGCTTGTGAATTCTTATGAAATGAATGAAGTATTACGTTAAGTAAGCAAATGTGCAAAGGAAATTAATCAGAAATAAAAAAAAATAACAAAGCTTCTGATATAATTAGTGTAAATCGATAGTGGGATTAGAAGCAATTGCGGACTGCAGGTTCGGGCCCGCCATTTGCCTTTTGTTGTGAACCATTCTATACAAGCATTAAAGCTTAGTTGGAGTGGTTAACAGGAATACTATTAATTATTTAGTATTCTTGTTAAAAAATTCTTACATAAATAAATAAATATCTTCACGCAATTCCCAACACAGGGATAGATAGAGGTCTAATCTAGACAATTAAGTCCCTTCGACTCATCTTCCACCGAAGATGTTTTCCGAACAACGTGACAGGTGGTGAGCCCGTCGCCGTCTTTATGTCCAAGCCAACGAGATAATTCGTACATAAGTTTTTGAAAAACCCATTGGTACGAGCCTGCCACCTGGGAAATCGAAATCGGGTCTCTTGACTCGATATTCCGACCACCCAATCACTCGGCTATCGTGACTCATACAGCGACATATATTTATTATTCTTCCAATTCAAAGTAATTTAAAAATTTAATTTGAAAAAAGCATTTGTTTTTATTGAAAAAGATTTTCCGGGACAGATCAGGTTTTTGCGTTTTGTTTCTTGGAGGTGCGAGAGATAATATTTAGAAGCCCATTTGCTAACTATGAGTTATACTAAATGCCCCTTTCTGTGGATAGTAGATGTTAATACTTATAAAATTTACTACTACTAAAGCATTTCAATAGGTCGGTTATAGGGACCGGCGCATTCCAATTATTAATGGTACTAAAATATTATTTACGTGATTATAGTCACGATAGCCGAGTGGTTCGGTGGTCGGAATTTCGAGTCGAGAGACCAGAGTTCAATCCCCAAGTGGCAGGGTCGTACCAATGAGTTTTTCAAAAACTTATGTACGAATTATATCGTTGGCTTTGACATAAAGGCGGCGACGGGCTCACCACCTGTCACGTTGTCCCGAAAATATCTTCGGTGGAAAGTGGGTCAAAGGGGCTTAATTGTCTAGGTTAGACCTCTGTCTACCACTGTATTGGGAATTGCGTGAAGATGTTTATTATAAAATATTATAGTATACATAGTATCCCGACCGATTTCGGCCACAGCGACATTGTGTCGTTCGTGTGCTCGCAGGTTACTGACGTAACCGATTTATGCACTGAACGTGCGAGCACACAAAGCGCAAGTCAGGAACATAAAATATTAATGGAGACAGTATCACGTGTATATTTTTTCTCAAAGTTCAATAACAGGTTAGTAATCAAATTAAAACTTTCTACTTAGTCTGTTGTTTAGTAATTACGTAACAAACTACGAAGAAGAAATGGAAGAAGCTTATCTCCAGTCAGGAAATGATTATCCTTAACTATAAGAAGGAGAAGTTTATAGATGGCAGCAGTTTTGAGAAGCTCTTTTTTCGTAAACATTTACTGCTACATTAAAAAGCCTCCTCAAATACACTTTGCTTAAATTAGCTAATAAGAATTTAGCAGCCGTTTTTGATTAAACATTGAGATAATTTAGAGTTATGCAAAGTGTAATCATGCCAAACAGTCAACTATTTGCCCGCCGACACTGGCAAAAATCAATTGCCGTGCATTAGTAATGCAAAAACTCCAGTACAGCTCTACAAATTGAATATGTATTTTATTTGTTTTGTTGGCCTCAATACTGGAGTAGTTTTGGATTAAAGAAAATTTTGAAAAACCTAAAATATGAGTCCAAAATCTAAACCGACAAACAATTATAACGAAACCAATGAAAAAGAAGGTATATGTAAACCATTAATTCCTTTTTCTACCACTAAATCGGGACAATTGTGGCTGAGAAGAATCAGCTGAAGAAAATTCACTGCGTTTCTATCGTTTGAGTTTAAAAAAATAATATTTGTAAAATATTTTACAAATATTATGTTTCCACACATTTTATAGCTTTGATAATTATTAACATATCTATAGAATAATATAAATGTTAATGATTGTCTGTAAATAGTATAAATTTTAATTTAATTTAATAAAGTATAATGTTGTCGATGGATGCAGGTGACTGTTTTTTTTTGTGGGGAGGAGTATGTTCAGCAGTGGACTCTTGATAGGCTATAAAGAAGTGTATATATTAAAAAATATTATTATTAATGGCTCTTTCCATTAAAAATATTTTAACGTGCAATTTACTTTGTTGCAGTTTGCAATAGATTGTAGTAATTTGTTCCAAACTACTACAGCTTTTCTCCCTATCGAATCTTCTATAAAATTCCGTTCTCATTGGCACAACCAAAAAAAAAAAATATCTACAGATTTTAAATAAATTAATTAATATCTTCACGCAATTCCCAATACTGTTGTATACAGAGGTCTAGTCTAGACAATTAAGTCCCTTCTACTCTCCTTCCACCGAAGATATTTTCGGGAAAACGTGACAGGTGGTTGCCCGTCGCCGTCTTTATGTCCAAGCTAACGGTACAGTTCGTATATAAGGTTTTGAATAACCCTTTGGGCATCAAATTCGGGTCTCTTGACTCGAAAATCCGATTAACCAACCACCAGGCTATCGTGACTATACAGATTTTAAAACATGGTATCTCGACAATGCAGAGTTCGGTATATTATAACAATGCAGTAAAGTTCAGGCGACTCGCAACAATCCTCGTACCATGTTCTTTTGTTCAATTAACGTTAATTCGCGGAACCCTTTTTTGGTGGGCACGAATCAGGTGTGGGTGATACTGCTACATTCTCACAGTACGTGCTTCGTGGTGCATATTCCTTTATTTAAAAAAAAAATAGTTTATTTTTGCTTTAAAGATGATACCTGTAGAATTTGTGGCTTGTGTTTTTTTCGTCATGGCTTGTGCTTTCTTCGTCATGATATTAAAATAAAGTGGTAATAGATTTTAAGAATTATATTTGACGAATTTAAAAGTGGAATAAGAATTCGATGTCAGAGAATTTAAAAATTTAATATAAAATAAGTTTGGGAATTATAGTTTTGTTTAATCTAAATTGAAGTTTATTGCTTTAGAAATATACTGTGGATTGTTGATTTTATACTTTTAATTGATTACAGAAGTTTTATCAATAGTAATACCGAAAAATAAACAAACTATTTACGCGCTATGTTACTATAAAAACTTTGTTGGGATTTCAAATTGCCGCATACCGAAAGTATTTCTGTGAAATACAAATAATGCTTTGAGTTAATGCGTTTGTCCTTGGGCGGTCTACATTATATATACATATATAAAGTCACGATAGCCGCGTGATTGGGTGTTCGGAATTTAGAGTTAAGCGACCCGAGTTTGATCCCCTGATAGCAGGCTCGTACCAATGGGTGTTTCAATAAATTATGTACAAATTACATCGTTGGCTTGGACATAAAGACGGCGACGGGCTCACCACCTGTCACGTTGTCCCGAAAATATCTTCGGTGGAAGGTGGGTCAAAGGAACTTAATTATCTAGACCAAACCTCTGTCTACCCCTGTATTTTGCAATTGCGTGAAGATAATATAACATAAGTTTTAAAATTACAGTTTGTTGAAACTAATTTGAAGTTTATACTTTTGCTTTAGAAATATACTTTGGATTCTTGATTTTATACTTTTAATTGATTACAGAAGTTTAACAAATAAGAATACAGAAAAATAAAAAGCAAACTATTTACGCGCTATATCACTATAGAAACGTTTTGCTGGGATGCCGATGGACCGCATACCGAAAGCATTTGTGTGCAATAAAAATAATGTTTTGAGTTAGTGCGTTTGTCCTTGGGTGGTATACATTATATATACATATATAAAGTCACGATAGCCGAGTGATTAGGTGTTCGGAACTAGACTATACCTCTGTCTACCCCTGTATTAGGAATTGCGTCAAGATATTTATTTATTTATTTTATAATGTATATATTTAATGACGGCTGGGGTCGGGGGGAAGGGACTTAATTGTCTAGACTAGACCTCTGTCTACCCCTGTATTGGGAATTGCGTGAAGATATTTTATTTTTATAATGTATATATAATGTAGACCACCTCCGTGATACAGGAAATTCTTACTGTGGTAGGTAACGTATTTTTATTAAAAAAAATTAATGCACAAAAACAACTCTGATTCCGCTGCCTTTTGTTTCGTTGACCGTACCGCCGCCATCTCAATTATAAAGCTATTAACCGATATATCCCAACTATAAATCTTGGTCCGAGGCGACGCGGCCGCCTTTAACTACGTTACGTCCGATCCTCTCGTCGTTTATGTTGGTTTGTTTCGCAATCGTTAATCAACGTCTCGTACTTAATCTATTTTCTAAGTAGGAAGCTCAAAGTTGCTTAGTATGCTATGGAAAGGGCTATGCTCGGGGTTTCTCTACATAATAGAACCCATAACGAACACGTCCGCAGCAGAACTAGAGTAACCGTAAGAATCAGCATTGCACAATAGCCGTCCACATAGATCGTAGAACTGTCAAATGTTGGAAAGAAAGATTCTAGAGTGGCAATCTCGTACGGGCAAACGCAGTGTAGCACTTACCCTCACAAGATGGAGTTTCGAGCTGCACAGTGTTGCGGGGGTCGATGGATGCAAGTTGCACAGGAGCGCTCTTTGTGGATAATCTTTGAAAGAAGTCTATGTCCATTAGTGGACATTTGGTAGGCTGTTAAGGAAAGGAAGAATGTCTAGAATCAACTGTAGTTATAGGAATTATTATCAATTTAATGTATCAACATTAAATTGATATCTTCATATGAAATAAGCACCACGCATTTTTATCGGGTATTTATTGACTTGACTTTACACGTTGTTATGATGATTTTGCAGTGGACACTAAGATGACGAAAGGCTCTCCACCACCTGTCACGTTGGATTGCCAAGTAAGATTCTGTGAAAGTTGGGTCGACAAAACGTAATTGTCTAGATCTCTGTCTCTCTGTCTGTGTTGGGAAAATTCGAAAAAGTACAAAAAAACATGCACTGGTTTTTATTCAAATAACGAATATCATATTCCCTATAGTACTGCAGCGGAATGTTTCATCAATAAATCAACATTTACACCACGTTTTGGCTGTCCAGGTGTTACTCGTCGACATCTGTTTATTGGCACGCAATAACTCGGCCGTCTCGTTTGTCGTGCAGGGCTGTGTACGTTGCACCTCTGTTTATGGGAGACGGAGAATATGTCATTGGAGAAATGTTCGTAATTCTCAAGCAATGTGCGATGACTTTTCATAGCCAGCTGTAGCAAGTATTATCAAAGTACTGTCTGGTTTGAATTAAAGTCAAATTAGTTTTAATCGTGTTTATTACGCCGCATTCAATTTTAAAAGGCACGGCCGTATTTAAAAATTAATATTATGTTTAAATGCGGTACTAATTAAGAGTGTCCGGTTTTAGGTTTAATTTTTTTTAATCAAAGAGAAGTGGATTCTTTTTTGTTATAATTTTGTGGTAATGCACGTTTTCAATAATTTTATAAGCTTAAATTTATGTCTTATTTAACAAATTTTGTTTACTTATTAGGTTACTTTGTACCGGGCCGGAGCAACTAGGCATCTTTGTATACCCTACTTTTTCAATATAGCTTCGATTCCTCGGATCTGTCTCTTATTCACCAAACCACTTGAGAATCACGCGATATCTCTACTTTAGGAGTATTTTGCTAGGCTTAAACTGTTTTGAAACGTCATCAGATATGAAATGCTGTTGGCCTTAGTCTACTACGATACCAACAGTGTTGTTCCTCGGTTCCAAGCGATCCTTTACATCCTCGTTGAAATTCTTTTCGTCTAACGGTGTCTACGGAGCGACGCACAAATACGGCGATGCACAATCGACATTTGGTCCGTTCAGTTAACCGAGACGCGGACGGTCTGCGCACGCGCCGTGTTTATGCATCTCGTGTTATTGTAGCGCCGCGTCGAACGGAGCGAACTCGACACTTGTTCATTTGGATGACAAGCGGTACATGAATCTGATGCTTAAGTCAAAGATGTAGAGGCTGTTAAATTATTTGTCATTGTGTTGGGTTATCGCCTTATTGAAACTGAACGGAGTTTTGCAGAGTTGCGAAATATAATGCTAGATATAATCATGAAGATGGTAGGGATTTGTAATTTCGTGATTGCAATGAATATTAAATTACTATTTTTGATTATACGGTAAATGCTGTATTCATATTACTGCGATGAGGGTCAAGCACTCCGATAAGTTTATGCTAGTCCAGAGATGGCGAAGTAATGGTAAGCTCTAAGAGCCCGTACAGACATAAGCGGAGGTTAACCGCCTCGGGATCGTCTGCATCAACGTGCAGCTGTGGAGTTTTCTTTTAATGGCATAATTGAAACAAAGAACACATGCTAAAAAATAAAAGATTCAGCATAAAATGTACAATCTCATTTTTCATCGCGAACTTTTTCGTCATGAGAAGTCATGTTAAGCCATAATGTGTACTCTGTATAGGCAAGAAGTACAATTTCATTATCGCTTTTTTCATGAAGGTTATGTTTTTGTAATATACAATAGATATAAACTTAATTAAAAACTCCGTGTACGCCTAGCAAAGCGTCGTTTGCGTCACGGATGTCTTTATTTTAACAAAAAAGCAATATATGTTATCTCAACACAACATATTCATGCATCTTCAAATGACGATTACAATTGAGTTATTAGCCCCTGAGGTCTAGAACTAGCCTGAAGGAATGCCTCATTGCCTGAAATTACCTACGCTGTCTCTCTATACAACAAACCGGATAATCATAGTTGTTTTAGTGATAAAAATGGGAAAAGAATGTGGTACTGACCCAGACTTCTAGTCAGAGGAGTCCCTTTAAATCATACAACAAAATCGCAATCTGCGTTAAGCTGTGAATTTGTATTCGATTAAAACATTGAAACTTCAATGAGGTTTTCAAAATCATTTAAAAAGATAATTTCATGTCTTCATGATTGCGTGAATATAATCACAGTTCACTCTATGTATTGAGACCGATAGCGACACCTCGCACCGTAGAATCTGTTGCCTACCAGATTCTACGGTACGAGGTGTCCGGTGCAGTGATCGCCAATCCGCTTGCCGTGCGTAGCGATTATTGCAAATCCTACTTATGGAGGCCTATGCTTTGCAGTGCAGCACGACCAAAGTCATGATAGCCGAGTGGTTGGGTGATCGGAATTCGAGTCAACAGACCCGAGTTCGATCCCTAAGGTATTTGAACCAATGAGTTTTAAAAAAAATATCTATGTATAATTTATATCCTTGACTTGGACATTATAAAGCGACGGGCTCACCAAATTTCGTCGGAGAACGCGACAGACATTCTCCGAAGAAATGTCTTCGGTGGAAGGTGGGGCGAGAGGACTTAATTATTTAGACGTCTTTTTTTCCATAACCGTTCATTTATAAATTTCATGGTGAAATTATAACACCAGCAGCGGCGGCCTTTTTCATGTTTATCCGACTGACCCAAATAAACTTTCCGCGAAGCATAAAATTACCCATAAAGCCACCCTTTATCGTGATTTCCGTGCCGTTGAGCGCGGGTAATTATTTAAAAAGATGAAGCTTTCGCCTTAATGTCAATAATACCCATGAGCGGGTTTTACGTCACACGCAATACTTCTGCACGACTGGAGTGATTTATAATTAACATAAATTATACTTCATTGGTATGATAAGTCAGACAATACTCTTTTATAAATAAAAAAGTGAAGTTCTGCTGGATAAAGGGCTTCTCCTAAACATGCATATGTATATGAGACGTAGATGAGAGCAGAATAAAACCCACCACGCCGCACATACATCCTCGAAATAATATTGTTTTATTATTTACTAGCACTTAAAATTGCTATTAACGGTAGTAGTGGTGTCGGCCTGGAGATCGAAACAGATGTAGCTGCCTGTAACGAACTCTCTGACCACCGTGCTATAACATTTGATTGAAGAAATATTTAAAATTACCAATCCGTATAGTGAATAGGAATAGTTGAATCTGACCTAAATATACCAACGAATGTACAACGAGCACACAGACCCCCGAGAGTATGTAATAAAAGTGGTTTTCTACATTGACTCGACCGGGAATCGAATCGTGATTGTTGCCTGAACGCGTGCTGCCGGTGAAAACCGTTTTATACGCTCTTTCTGGTTTTCTACGGATGTTTAACTATTTAAATGAAATACCTTATAGTTTTTTTAGTTTTAAATTTTGCATATTTAGCATCTGCCCTCAGTATTTAAGTATTTATTTAAATACCTAAACTAATTTGCCGTGCAGCGCGGCACGTAGACCGAGCAGGTGTCGTCTTACTAAGCAATGTTTGTTGCCTTTTGTTACGTTGCCAATATCGCCTGACTCCGTGCTGGTGTGGTATTTTTGTTCCTGGTTCAACAATATATCTTCACGCATAATCCATGATAGGGTTGCGAAAGAGAAGAGATCGTTCAATATTGTATAAAAATAATTCTGTTGCAGTTTCTAAATTAAAAGTAATCGATAGCCGAGTGGTTGGGTGGTCGGCATTTCGGTTTTTCAAAAAACTTATTACGAATAATATCGTTGGCTTTGACATAAAGACGACGACGGGCTCACCACCTGTCACTTGGTCCCGAAAATATCTTCGGTGGACTATGGGACTTAATTGTCTAGACTAGACCTCTGTCTACCCCATTAGAATGGGAATTTCGTCAAGATATAAATTTTTTATAGTTTCTAAATTGCTGATATTAAATACTAATTTGACTAGCTTATTTTGAGCATTTAGCCTATCGCCAATACAGGGGTAATGGTTATATGTCTAGACAGTTTAGTTCTTTCAACCCAACTATACCAACTGTAAACTAACCAGAAGGTTTTGAAAACTTAATTGTACGAGTCTTCCACCTGGAGACCTGATTACCCATTCTAATGAATTTAGGTCACCCAGCCACGTTTCGCTATTAGTTCTGTCTTCGCAAGTCCCTTATTAAAATTAGTGAAAATAAAATAATTGATAAATATGACGCATAGTCCCAGATGAGGTAGGCAGCACTACGCCGGCAATAAGTTGACCACCGGTCGGGTTGTCCCGAATAAGCTTCTGTGAAGTGGTTTAATGTTTTAGTCCTCCATCTAGCTCAGCATTGGAAAGCTCAGCAAAGATATAAATAAATAAACCGAAAAAGCTAATATTGTCTTTTATGGTATTGACGTGCGTGATCCACCGATATACTTTAAACATAACTAATAAATAATTGCATCTCCACATTATCACGATTTATAATTGACGTTACTTACCACGTATCGTGATCCAAGGGCCGTGGGAATAATACGTTATTCTTAGTATCGAGATATTTTTCCTAGAACCGCAGCGTCAACATGATTATGTTGTAACATTCAAACAGATAGAATGTTAATTTCAATGTCAGACAAGCGTGCGCCATTTGACATCGTCTGTTCCGATTATGCAATAAGCTGCAGTAATGTTAAAATATTTAAATTTTTATCGTGCACGGTCCCCGCCCACTGTTCGACTTGCGATTTCTAAATATCTTAGCCATTATAATCGAGAGTACTCGGATTCCTCGACGTGCATGTATGAAGAAAATGATGAATCTGAATAAAGCGAAAGAGTATGTAAGGATCATGACACTTGGCGATCTGTTCTCTCTGGCTACCCCGTCAGGGATTGTGCGTGAAGATAAATAAATAAATAATAATAAATTATAATTGATTAGGTTGTTCGTTGTGATGACGGACGAGAAATAAATATAAATAACTAAATATATACGTACATTGCTGTGTACATCACATACATTGCCTTACTCCCATAGTAAGTAGCTACGGCACTTGTCTTATTGAATCGGAAACAACACAAGCAACACAAACACTCGAGAAAATGCAGATAAACCATTTTTAAAAGGTCGTGAACGCGTTAATGAAAACATAAAAAAATTAAAATAAGCCCTTTCCTTCAATTTCCTTCAATTCTACCCATTATTCATCATGTTCTCGTCATTAGATTAAATATGAAGGGGGTCGTTTGACCAGTCAAATAAAAAAGAACGCTGATATCGGGTGAATCTTTAAAATTTTGGTATTCCATCTTCCATCTCTCCTTAGACCATTTTTCTAATACGCAATTATTAAATTAAAGAGAAAAAAGATTTAATTTAATTTAATAAAATGTTTTTGTTATTTGTTTTTATTGCGATTGCATAATTTTAATTCCTTGGACGCCCGAACGTAAGTGATGCTATAATATTTTCCGTTACATTGTATTGGGAGAAAATGATAAATAGTTATTATATATAGTACTTATTATTGAATATTCACGGTTGAGGTGACCACAATGGTCGTTAAATCAATTCAGATTCTATTTTATTTATTTCGCCTGTATGACATTTTTAAAAGTTTAGAACAATCATTTACTTTTCTCAATTGACAATAATTTTGTAAAAAACAAAACTTAAAGATGGCAGCCCTGTTATTGCAACGGAAATATGATAGTAAGCAAGGCTATAAACGCGAATTGTGATATTATGAGTAAAGTATGCAAAATATTGGATGGTCTTTCGTACAAGTGATAATTTTGTAATTTTTTTTTAAATTATGCAAATAACATTTAAATAAATAAAATAATATCTATACGAAAGGTTCCCAGTATCTCTGACACCTTTGGTCATTGCTGTCTGACATAAATGATACCGTTTTTAAAAAAATATCTTCACGCTATTCCCACTACTGGGCTAGGCAGAGGTTCAGACGATTAAGCCCTTTTTTTAACATTATAAGCTAGCGTTTAACTACAATCCCACCTGATGGTAAGTGGCGATGTAGTTTTTGTTGGTAGGCACACTAGCTTAGAAAGAGCCTATTCACTCTTCTCTTGAAGACACCCACATTGTAATCGGACGGAAAGACTGATGCAGGCAAATTATTCCAGTCCTTTGCTGTACGCATTATGAACGACGAAGCAAAACGCTTCGTCCGAATGCAGGGTATATCCACAACAAAAGGATGGAGACCCGCCGTGCGTCTTGTTGTCCGATGATGGAAAGGGGAAGGGGGAATTAACTCATGTAATTCCTTCGCACACTCTCCAAAATGTAACCTGTAGAACACCGAGAGACTAGCCACGCGACGTCTATGTTCGAGACTGGACAAATTGGTAGTAACCAATTCAGGATCACCGATTAGCCGCTTGGCCCGTCCCTCCACAGAATCCAAGGCTGCCAGTTGATATTTAGGAGCTCCAGCCCATATGTGGCAGCAGTACTCTACAGCCGACCGTACCTGAGCTTTATATAGGGTCAGAAGCTGTCCCGGAGTAAAGTAACACCGCACTTTTGCAAGAACTCCCAATCTCCTTGCAGCGGCTTTAGCCTTAGACTCAATGAACCGCTCAAAGTTAAGGTTTGACGTGATTTCGACTCCTAGTAACTCCTTTCGACTCACCATTAGAAAGACATTAAGAAAACTTTTTGTGGGACAACGTGACAGGTGGTGAGCCTGTCGCCGTATTCGCCGTACCATATCTTATCGTATATCGTAATTGTACTCTGGAAGGGAGAATATACAGGAAGGCAAAAAAGAAAACTTTTGTGTATGTAGAGTAGGTCGAATTATGGACGTAATACTCAAAAGTATCCAATCCTTCTCAACCTTAGGAGTGGTAAAAAAAATCAAAAAAACAAAACGACTTATTTTTCTCCAAACTCTTAGCCTACTTTCGTGTGAATTTTTGAAATATTGCGGCAAATTAAAACTTAGTTCAAACTTGGAAATTTATGATGAAATGTGCATTAGGGGAGGGTTTTTATGGCGGCATGCGACCGTGACGCTTTTAACTTTGAACTTTTGGCGAACTAGGGGAAGTGGGAAATTTTATTGTTGCTTATATATTATACCCTAGTGTATTAAGTAATATATTATGCCCTAGTGTGTGTGTGTGTGTATGTATATGCAAGTAAAAATACCTACATGTCAGTAGGTAGTAAATTTTTAGTAATCTGTGTCACTCACGAATACTCATATATATATATATATATATATATATATATATATATATATATATATATATATATATATATATATATATATATATATATATATATATATATATGTATGTATGTATATATACATATCCTTCTAATGTTATGTGAAAATTTGTATATATGGTTCTGATGTTTGGAACTTTGTTGCTTAATCACGAAAAAAGGCCTGTATTGCGATGCAAACTGGCAAGAATGTAAAATTCGAAATCCGATTGTATTAAAACTTTATACACAATTGATGTTCTTGATGATGTTCATTCGCAAGCGGCGTAAATAAAAGATGTGACGAGCCGCCAACGAAATATTTGTCTATTGAAGTCGACAGTCCATTAGCCATTGTAATGTTAAACTTTTTTTATTCAACCCCACAGGGCCAATTTAACCTCTGCGTCAATTAGTCCGATCGATTTTTTCGACTCATACTCATTCACTCGAAGTTCATATTTTTCGACTCACAACCGTGATACCGTGTGGTAACGGCGTAAGAATATTGCCACTCCCTTTCTTCCTGTGGGTGTCGTTAGAGGCGACTAATGGAAACAGCCTTGTATATCGTTACGGCAACCTTTAGATGGCGGGATAACCATCTCTAAAAATATCAGACCAAAATAATCAGACCGAAGATGGGCAGCAGCGTCTGAGGTGCGAGTGGTCTTGTACTGTGATCGCCAATCCGTTTGCCAAACGTGGCGATTATGGCGGAACCTCCTTTTGTGAGAGGTCTATGTCCTGCAGTGGACTTTAACAGGCCGTTATGTATGTATGTGTAATGTCATGTATGTATATATCGAGATGTCATGACACAACCTTATCGCACTTACGGTCATGCGTTTACGGGTAAAACCCAGGCCATTGTATCACTGTGTGTACGCATATTGATACGCTACGGACAAAAGCTCCGAGGGCGATTGTTTTGACTAACGGCACGCGTGTTTAAAAATATCGCGCTCACGGAAACTACTTAGGCTCGAATGGCTTAAGTGTACGCGTCTGATAAGTCGGGTAATACCTGCGCAGCAACTCTACTTACTATAAATTACACCTTTTACGTCATTAACGTTTGCTGTGTTCTACCGTTTGTATGGCTCGTCGGACGGCGGCGAGGTCGATGTTTGCTGAGTGTTTAATGTGTTGACTACTGGAGAATTAAAACACATTTTTTATTTGTGTTTCATTAGTTCAATGAAATTATTTTGGTCTGAAATCCTACTCCTATTAAAGTATTTATAAAATCTTTTAGAGTCGGTTTGACTGGTATACGCTTAATTCTACATTCGTCGCTTTTGCTGTTAAAACTGCGCCGGAAGCTTGTGTTTTCGAATCAAGGGCGTATATGAAGCGTGTTGAAGCGATGAATGTTATACTGTCGCTAATATCATATAATTTGACACATTGATTACTACATGCCAATGCTTCCCGTGGTGTTGGACGAACACCAGATTAAATCTTTAATACTAAGTACGACTACTTTAAACTTGCGATATTCGTTTCCGAGCGTTTTTGTCCTAAAACTATTCAGTATTGGATAATGGTGTCGTTTAGTAGTTATTGGGACCTCCAAAAACACACATTAGTTTGATTAGTATGTTATTTTGGATGATACTAATTATAGATTACATTTCGACAAATACCCACGTCTATCCATCATTAGTTTATGATCGATGAGGCGGAAGCACATATAGATCATCAATCATTTTTATTAGACGTGACCAGTAACCCAGTGTGTGCTTTGTTTAGAAAAGTTTCTAGCTTCTGCAACTCATAAAAGCATTAGCGATGATTATTCTTTTGGCTCAGTTCCGTATAGTTCCAATTCAATCGAAAGTGGATCGGGGCGTCGTCGGTGAATCATTGGGATGTAAAAGCGTTTGATTCAATGAGTCAGTTGTAGACGGACAGGTGGATTCCACTCGGCTCCTTAAACGTATGATTGGAATCAACTTTTGCGTAGGTTAGGATGAGAGAACGGCGTCCGTGGGATGAATTAAATGTGCAGTTCTTTCGTATCGTTTGCAATAGATTGGCGGAGATTGCGCCGAGTGGTAGCGAAAGTAATATACCATCCCATTATCTGTCAGTAGAGGCCAATTAAAAGACTTGAACACTGAAATGATAGCCGACGAGTGGCGAGATTACCATCTCGAAAAATTACAGATTAAATTTAATAGACCATTGATAGGTAGCAGCTATAAGCTGGTCTTCATGATGTCCCAGATGTGACAGCGATGAGGTCCCGGGTTTGATTCCCGGGAGAGCAATTTTAGAAACAACGTGACTGTGGTGGTCGCCGTTTTAGTATCCAAGTCAGGGATACAAAGAGTACATAAGATGAAGAGAAGAGTGAAATGGAGTTTTTGACCACTGCAGTTGAAAGTTATTATTTATATTTTGTATAGTGTGTCATTGAAAATGAATTTCAAGTAGAATTATAAAATTACCATCTCTTCGTTGAAAATGAAACATGCAAACGAACATTTGTTGCTTTTTGTTTATTTTGCATTGGAAGAACGCATCCATTATTATTCAAAAGGTTTAATAAAGTTTTGTTTTTTAATATTTAACATATCGACTCATCACAAAAAGACATTACCCTGCATTTGCGTTCTTTTTTGGTTTTCATTTTGTTCCATAAATGTGCCAATTTATACGAGCCACGATAGCAGAGTTGTTGAATATGCGATATTGGAACCAAGACATCCAAAAACACTCGTAAGCGTGAGTTTTCTCGAAACTTGTGGTAGCCTGGAGTATATTATATAACATTGACTAATTACTCCAATAATAATAATCATATATTGCATCACTGAAAAAAAATGGCCGTTGCCCAAGTGATTGGGTTATCGGTATTCGAGTCAAGAGACCCGTTGTCTTCGGTGGAAGGTGGATCGACAGGACTTCATCGTCTGTCTACCCCTGTATTGGGATTGATGTGAAGATATCACTGTAAGATATGGTAACCAGAGTTGCCCTGACAGGCGTGGAATATTATAATAAAAATGTATAAACAGAACCAAGATTCAACAATTATTCATATCAAAATATTATATTTAGTTGAAATAAATGAGGATGAAAAAAAAAGTTTATGGTGATTTCAATAAAAAGTGCCTTTCTTTTTTTTCTTCATTCTTTTAAAGTTCTAACGTAAAAAATAAATTAAATAATAAATAATCTTCATCATCTTCTCGCAATTCCCAATACAGGGGTAGAGGAGACAGAGGTCTAGTCTAGACAATAAAGTCTCTTTGACCCACCTTCCACCGAAGATATTTTCGGGACAACGTGATAGATGTTGAGCCCGTCGCTGGCTTTATGTCCAAGCCAACGATATAATTCGTACATAAGGTTTAACGTAACACAACGAACCGTTTGTGTAGTCTAAAATCTGAACACCAAGCACGTTTCGTAACTTAGACATAAAAACGATGAAAACACTATGTCATCGTGACTCCTAGTTTAGTGACACCGTTTATGGCCATTGACCCGGCTTCCAAAAACCAGAACTTTTTATGATGGCAAATATTGACCGAAGCAATTGAACGCATTCACACACACACACATACACACTGCCCGCTTCTTTGACGCTGTGTATACAATATTGTTTTTTAAATAACGAAAAACTTTTGGGACAACGTGATAGATGTTGAGCCCGTCGCTGGCTTTATGTCCAAGCCAACGATATAATTCGTACATAAGGTTTAACGTAACACAACGAACCGTTTGTGTAGTCTAAAATCTGAACACCAAGCACGTTTCGTAACTTAGACATAAAAACGATGAAAACACTATGTCATCGTGACTCCTAGTTTAGTGACACCGTTTATGGCCATTGACCCGGCTTCCAAAAACCACAACTTTTTATGATGGCAAATATTGACCGAAGCAATTGAACGCATTCACACACACACACACACACACACACACACACACACACACACACATACATACACACTGCCCGTTTCTTTGACGCTGTGTATACAATATTGTTTTTAAAATAACGAAAAACTTTTGGGACAACATGACAGTAGGTGAGCATTTCGCCGTCTTGGTGTCCAAGCCAACGATATAATTCGTACATAAGGTTTAACGTAACACAACGAACCGTTTGTGTAGTCTAAAATCTGAACACCAAGCACGTTTCGTAACTTAGACATAAAAACGATGAAAACACTATGTCATCGTGACTCCTAGTTTAGTGACACCGTTTATGGCCATTGACCCGGCTTCCAAAAACCAGAACTTTTATGTAAACTTATGTCAAGCAAACTGAAAATCTTTGACGTATTCTATATTATACGAAACTTCTGCAAAATATATTTTAAACTTAAATTATAATATTAAATTATAAATGATATAACGAATGAGAGGATCCATATCCATATTATGGATATAAGAATTTCTATGCTATCGCATAAAAATCTGTGCTCAAAAAAATCATTAATTCATTAAAGAAAATGTCATAATATCTCTCTATTAATATACTTTGTTTATTAGAAAGGACCTACCATAAAATTTGATTCTAAACGAGCCCCATTGCTAACAGAACAATATTTAATTCATTGCCATGACAGCTTAAGCTTAAAATTTACATCATAATGAAATTTGTTAAACATCCACACATCAAGCAGACTATTAAAATACAATGTTGCTAAACACGTAATTCGGTTTTCCACAGAAGTCGGCCGTAAAGCACACACCTTACACTCCACTGGTTAATTAGTAAACAGCTCTCTAGCACAATACGTCACAACTCAGCCGCTGGGAGCAGCCTTAATGCGTTGTTTCGACACCGGTCTATCTCGTTTTAGAGATTCAAGCCTTATACCTATGTACATAATGTTCTTATTCCCATGCGTACCAGTTGTTTATGTTGAACTGGTGAAACCTGGTGCAAAACACATTTGAGTTCTATAAGGTATGTGGTGCTGCTGGGAGTTATGGAAAGTACAAATTATTTCATACAGTTTAAGAATAGGTCGATGTACTACTTTTGCAAAATGTGGTTTAAAACTGTTATATGTTCTTTACCTACCTTTATATTAATATATATATATATATATATATATATATATATATATATATATATATATATATATATATATATATATATATATATATATATATATATATATATATATATATAATCAATTAAGATGCACATTTCGACAAAAAATCAATTGAATTGACTGTTAAAATCCACAGTGTCCTTTATGACGCTGCTGCCCGTCACCGGTCTACCCAATTTTATTATTTTTGGATATGGTTTATTCTCCATATAAAGTTTTTCACCTCAGTCGGCTCTAACAACACCCATGCGAAAAAGGAATTGATTACACCACACGGTGAAATAAAATGTATAACTATAATATAACTCACGATAGCCGAGTGGTAGTTTGATCGGATTTCGAGTCAAGAGACCAGAGTTCGATCACCAGGTGGCAGGTTCGTATCAATGGGTTTTTCAAAAACTTATGTACGATTTATATCGTTGGCTTGGATATGAAGACGGCGATGGGCTCACCACCTGTTACGTTGTCCCAAAATATTTTCGGTGGAAAGTCGAAAGGACTATTAAGTCCTTTCTAGACAATTATGTCTAGATCTCTGTCTGCCCCTGTATTGGGAATCGCGTGAAGATATTACATTTATTATATATTACTATATAATATTATAATATTTTGTCTAATTTAAATTGGGACATCAATCGTAGGATTCCCTTTTCTGAGGAACTAAACGACGCGCGGTGAAGCTTTCTACCAGGGCAGTTAAGAATACTCGAAATTTTTTTTTTTTTTGATAGACAAGAACAGATTTGCGCATTGCGACAGTAGCAGAGCTATTGCATGAGCATAAATATTCAGACTAGCAACACTACTTTACTCTAACAGTTAATTCAATACAATCACTGCAGAACTTTTATGTAAACTTATGTCAAGCAAACTGAAAATCTTTGACGTATTCTATATTATACGAAACTTCTGCAAAATATATTTTAAACTTAAATTATAATATTAAATTATAAATGATATAACGAATGAGAGGATCCATATCCATATTATGGATATAAGAATTTCTATGCTATCGCATAAAAATCTGTGCTCAAAAAAATCATTAATTCATTAAAGAAAATGTCATAATATCTCTCTATTAATATACTTTGTTTATTAGAAAGGACCTACCATAAAATTTGATTCTAAACGAGCCCCATTGCTAACAGAACAATATTTAATTCATTGCCATGACAGCTTAAGCTTAAAACTTACATCATAATGAAATTTGTTAAACATCCACACATCAAGCAGACTATTAAAATACAATGTTGCTAAACACGTAATTCGGTTTTCCACAGAAGTCGGCCGTAAAGCACACACCTTACACTCCACTGGTTAATTAGTAAACAGCTCTCTAGCACAATACGTCACAACTCAGCCGCTGGGAGCAGCCTTAATGCGTTTGTTTCGACACCGGTCTATCTCGTTTTAGAGATCTAGCCCTTATACCTATGTACATAATGTTCTTATTCCCATGCGTACCAGTTGTTTATGTTGAACTGGTGAAACCTGGTGCAAAACATTTGAGTGCCCCATAAGGTATGTGGTGCCAAGCTGCTTTGGAGTTATGAAAGTATGAATATTTCGCGAGAATAGGTCATTGACTATACATGTACTACTTTATAAATGTGGTTTAAAAACTGTTATATGTTCTTTACCTACCTTTATATTATATATAGGCGAAAAAGGGACAGAAATTGTTTTTTTTATAATACAGGATATAGTACAGGATATCGAAGAAAGTCACGATAGCCGAGTGGTTGGGTGATCGGAATTTCGCATCGATAGAGCCGAGTTCGATCCCCACGTGGCAGGCTAATACCACTGGGTTTTTCAAAAACCCATGTACGAATTATATCGTTGGCTTGGACATTGAGACGGCGACGGGGTAAAGAAAATGTCATAATATCTCTCTATCAATATACTTTGTTTATTAGAAAGGACCTACCATAAAATTTTACCTGTCACGTTGTCCCGAAAATATCTTCCGTAGAAGGGGGGTCAAAGGGACTTAATTGTCTAGACTAGACCTCTGTCTACCCCTGTATTGGGAATTGTGTGAAGATATTTTTTTATTCTTTTTAAATAAATTTATACTTTTCCACACAGACGATACAATAGGCGGAAATCTAGTTATATAATAATTAATATTAATGACTTTGGCTATTCATATAGCCCAATTGTAAGGGAGCTCGCTATTACGACACAACTAAAATTGTTATAAGATTTTTTTACGTTAAAACAATAATTATCATAGAATATTTCCAGTATGTTTAAAGTTTGCCAATCCGCACTGTAATAGCATGGCATACGTTCTCCAATTCTAAACAAAGCCTTTATCTTTTTTTCACTCCCATATAGACTACTCATAGCAATGTCACAAAATATGGACTGTCTTTACAGACTGGTCCTCAACACGGATGCCATAAGGATACCGTTTGGGGTAAGAATACACACATGTTTGTGCTCGTATTTGCCCAGTATAATAATATGCCTATGATATTTCCTTAATTTCTTTTAAATGCATACTTGTGTTTCTAGTTTTATTTTAATTGCAGAACTCCTTACATTTTTCCTGTTTATAACGTGAATACTATTAAAAAGACATGTCTACGATATCTTAAAGTTAATTTTATATTATAATAACATAATAACAATTATGTAGTAGCTGTTTTATCATGCTCAAGCTTGCCTAGCAGCATTAGCATTGTGCAAAATTAACAGCAATGCTTAGCATCATACTGCAACGACTTACGAGATTCATGGAGAAGCCGCATCAATACGGGTTCTCGATGGATGTGGAATCTTATAAATTGTGGATTTATTCTCTGAGTTATATCAGCCTAGGGTTGTAGTGTGAAAACTATTAATGTAACAATTGCTCTGTTCCTCTTAATGTAACAATTGCTCTGTTCCTCTTAATGTAACAATTGCTCTGTTCCTCTTAATGTAACAATTGCTCTGTTCCTCTTAATGTAACAATTGCTCTGTTCCTCTTAATGTAACAATTGCTCTGTTCCTCTTAATGTAACAATTGCTCTGTTCCTCTTAATGTAACAATTGCTCTGTTCCTCTTAATGTAACAATTGCTCTGTTCCTCTTAATGTAACAATTGCTCTGTTCCTCTTAATGTAACAATTGCTCTGTTCCTCTTAATGTAACAATTGCTCTGTTCCTCTTAATGTAACAATTGCTCTGTTCCTCTTAATGTAACAATTGCTCTGTTCCTCTTAATGTAACAATTGCTCTGTTCCTCTTAATGTAACAATTGCTCTGTTCCTCTTAATGTAACAATTGCTCTGTTCCTCTTAATGTAACAATTGCTCTGTTCCTCTTAATGTAACAATTGCTCTGTTCCTCTTAATGTAACAATTGCTCTGTTCCTCTTAATGTAACAATTGCTCTGTTCCTCTTAATGTAACAATTGCTCTGTTCCTCTTAATGTAACAATTGCTCTGTTCCTCTTAATGTAACAATTGCTCTGTTCCTCTTAATGTAACAATTGCTCTGTTCCTCTTAATGTAACAATTGCTCTGTTCCTCTTAATGTAACAATTGCTCTGTTCCTCTTAATGTAACAATTGCTCTGTTCCTCTTAATGTAACAATTGCTCTGTTCCTCTTAATGTAACAATTGCTCTGTTCCTCTTAATGTAACAATTGCTCTGTTCCTCTTAATGTAACAATTGCTCTGTTCCTCTTAATGTAACAATTGCTCTGTTCCTCTTAATGTAACAATTGCTCTGTTCCTCTTAATGTAACAATTGCTCTGTTCCTCTTAATGTAACAATTGCTCTGTTCCTCTTAATGTAACAATTGCTCTGTTCCTCTTAATGTAACAATTGCTCTGTTCCTCTTAATGTAACAATTGCTCTGTTCCTCTTAATGTAACAATTGCTCTGTTCCTCTTAATGTAACAATTGCTCTGTTCCTCTTAATGTAACAATTGCTCTGTTCCTCTTAATGTAACAATTGCTCTGTTCCTCTTAATGTAACAATTGCTCTGTTCCTCTTAATGTAACAATTGCTCTGTTCCTCTTAATGTAACAATTGCTCTGTTCCTCTTAATGTAACAATTGCTCTGTTCCTCTTAATGTAACAATTGCTCTGTTCCTCTTAATGTAACAATTGTTTGACGACCTCCGTGGACGAGTGGCGTAAACACCGGTTTTCAAGGAGTCGCCATCTCGAGGTCCCGGGTTTGATTTCCGGTCGATAGAGCCGAGTTCGATCCCCACGTGGCAGGCTAATACCACTGGGTTTTCAAAACCCATGTACGAATTATATCGTTGGCTTGGACATTGAGACGGCGACGGGGTAAAGAAAATGTCATAATATCTCTCTATTAATATACTTTGTTTATTAGAAAGGACCTACCATAAAATTTGATTCTAAACGAGCCCCATTGCTAACAGAACAATATTTAATTCATTGCCATGACAGCTTAAGCTTAAAACTTACATCATAATGAAATTTGTTAAACATCCACACATCAAGCAGACTATTAAAATACAATGTTGCTAAACACGTAATTCGGTTTTCCACAGAAGTCGGCCGTAAAGCACACACCTTACACTCCACTGGTTAATTAGTAAACAGCTCTCTAGCACAATACGTCACAACTCAGCCGCTGGGAGCAGCCTTAATGCGTTTGTTTCGACACCGGTCTATCTCGTTTTAGAGATCTAGCCCTTATACCTATGTACATAATGTTCTTATTCCCATGCGTACCAGTTGTTTATGTTGAACTGGTGAAACCTGGTGCAAAACATTAGAGTGCCCCATAAGGTATGTGGTGCCAAGCTGCTTTGGAGTTATGAAAGTATGAATATTTCGCGAGAATAGGTCATTGACTATACATGTACTACTTTATAAATGTGGTTTAAAAACTGTTATATGTTCTTTACCTACCTTTATATTATATATAGGCGAAAAAGGGACAGAAATTGTTTTTTATAATACAGGATATAGTACAGGATATCGAAGAAAGTCACGATAGCCGAGTGGTTGGGTGATCGGAATTTCGCATCGATAGAGCCGAGTTCGATCCCCACGTGGCAGGCTAATACCACTGGGTTTTTCAAAAACCCTTGTACGAATTATATCGTTGGCTTGGACATTGAGACGGCGACGGGGTAAAGAAAATGTCATAATATCTCTCTATCAATATACTTTGTTTATTAGAAAGGACCTACCATAAAATTTGATTCTAAACGAGCCCCATTGCTAACAGAACAATATTTAATTCATTGCCATGACAGCTTAAGCTTAAAACTTACATCATAATGAAATTTGTTAAACAATCAACACATCAAGCAGACTATTAAAATACAATGTTGCTAAACACGTAATTCGGTTTTCCACAGAAGTCGGCCGTAAAGCACACACCTTACACTCCACTGGTTAATTAGTAAACAGCTCTCTAGCACAATACGTCACAACTCAGCCGCTGGGAGCAGCCTTAATGCGTTTGTTTCGACACCGGTCTATGCTCGTATTTGCCCAGTATAATAATATGCCTATGATATTTCCTTAATTTCTTTTAAATGCATACTTGTGTTTCTAGTTTTATTTTAATTGCAGAACTCCTTACATTTTTCCTGTTTATAACGTGAATACTATTAAAAAGACATGTCTACGATATCTTAAAGTTAATTTTATATTATAATAACATAATAACAATTATGTAGTAGCTGTTTTATCATGCTCAAGCTTGCCTAGCAGCATTAGCATTGTGCAAAATTAACAGCAATGCTTAGCATCATACTGCAACGACTTACGAGATTCATGGAGAAGCCGCATCAATACGGGTTCTCGATGGATGTGGAATCTTATAAATTGTGGATTTATTCTCTGAGTTATATCAGCCTAGGGTTGTAGTGTGAAAACTATTAATGTAACAATTGCTCTGTTCCTCTTAATGTAACAATTGTTTGACGACCTCCGTGGACGAGTGGCGTAAACACCGGTTTTCAAGGAGTGGCCATCTCGAGGTCCCGGGTTTGATTTTCGGTCGGGTCAATGTAGAGAAAACCATTTTCTCGGGTCTGGGTGATTGTGGTACCTTCGTTGTTTCCGATTTCCATACCACAAGTGCTTTAGCATCTTACATTAGGATCGGAGCAATGTATGTGAGGTTGTCCTTATCTATATATGTATTTATTATTATTATTTATATAAGTTCCAGTTTTAAAGGCAGGCATTTCCAGATACCTCAATTAAAAATTATTTTTATTATTGTTTACACTAAGGTCAAAATTACTCTCTTGTCAAGTGGCAATGTTGTATACATACGCCTATAAAGAAACAACATCCTGTCCATAGTACTAATGTTTTTTTTTATATTTTTATATATTTCTGCTGTTGTAGCTGCATAAATAAATAAATGTTCAAACAGCACCAGGTTGATCAATAATTTTTGTTTATTTTTCGTAACTATTTCAAATTGAAGTTGTGTAAACTAGAAACAATTTAACATTCAAATCTTCCATCGCGTTATATTTTTTTTTAAATAACAATATGTCGGAACTGTAATATTGTTATTTCTTATAACTCCATCACACTCGTAGTACGTCGTCGGTTTGTCTTGTTTACAGTTGACAATATTTTAAATGCAAAATGAATTCCTCTCACACAATTACCCGTTTACGCCAAACGCGACGACGGCTCGGTCGTGGGAAATCGACAGCCTCCTCCAATAACGCGATTACAGAGATATCCGTTAGTATTAATTAATCACGCGTTTAAGTTGTTCTATATGGTGTGACCGTCGACATTGCGTTTTTGTAATGTAATTAATTATATTATTTATCT
The DNA here is from genome assembly GCA_029286605.1 of Sericinus montela. Lineage (NCBI taxonomy): Eukaryota > Metazoa > Arthropoda > Insecta > Lepidoptera > Papilionidae > Sericinus > Sericinus montela. Next base: position 9,860,828 of record JAGSMR010000040.1, read on the forward strand.
CTCCTAATAAATAAAAGGAAATAAGTTTATATTATGAAAACTCTGCATCGTTCCTGTGGTAAAGGTACCCATAATGCTGGTAGCATTACCGCGCTGTATGGCCAATTATAGCCGTAAATCCAGAAACCATCCTTAACGATCTCCCTTAGATAAACTCGCCCCAATAGAATCTGCTATATTATTTAATAGAGGTTAAAGTTGACGTTTCTAAAGATGTTTAAATCTTCAGCTCGTTTTTTCAGAAATGTACCGTAACTTCTTCAGTAAAGCATCACATTCTCATCCATTTCCACCATATATATAAAATACCTAGTACTAGTACCTTTACGTACCCATAATGCTGGTAGCATTACCGCGCTGTATGGCCAATTATAGCCGTAAATCCAGAAACCATCCTTAACGATCTCCCTTAGATAAACTCGCACCAATATAATCTGCTATATTGTTTAATAGAGGTTAAAGTTGACGTTTCTAAAGATGTTTAAATCTTCAGCTCGTTTTTTCAGAAATGTACCGTAACTTCTTCAGTAAAGCATCACATTCTCATCCATTTCCACTATATATATAAAGTAACAGTGTTACAACAGTTGCGTTCCGATTTTAAAGGTAAAGAAAACAAATGTAATTACGGGCTATGATTTTTAGTCCTCCTGGAGGGGCACGGAACAGAATGATATTTAGATTTAGAATGCACGCCCCTTAATACGATAAACTAAACAAAATGTCATACATACGAATATTGTTTACGATCACATTGCCAATGTCAAACACAACAGTTTTTTCATTTAACACAAATGTCATAAAAGACTATAAAGAAACACTAAGAGAAAAGAGGAAAGAAATAATACGTCATAAAAATTTGCTAAAGAATATAAACTCTTTGTCTGTTTCCAAACAACAGTACAGAAAAAAAATTAAAATGTTTACATTTCATAATCAATTAAATTCAGTCCAATTTCGTTAAACACTAGTTTCAAGAACTAGTTAAAATAATTTGCCGGAGTAGGGCTAGAGCCATCTCAACCGTTGTTAAATATGTACAAAGAATTTAATAAGGCTTGAGAATGTTTAAGAATATTTACGACTTCAGGCAATAATCACTTGACTAAATAGGCTATAATATTCTACTTAAAATAATGAAAAATGTCTATAAAAATTTTTAATGTAAAAATATCTTTTTTTTATTTCACTCTATTCATTATCATATTTCAAACTTTCGGTGGTCTTTACTGGAGTATTCGTTAAGCGCCTAGTGTAGTAGTGTTCACAACGACACTTCCAGTGACTCCAGGACTCTTTCCTACTTGTGGCTGGCTTATTTAAAAGTCGTGCATTTTTCACTGTTACTTTTATTTAAAGTTCCAAAAATTAATATGATGCAAGAACTACCTATGTGTAGATTTACATAGAAATAAAATATTTTAAAACCGTTGTCCAATATAAACGTAGTCACCATAGCCGAGTGGTTGAGTGATTCGACTCAAATAAGTAAAATAAATATCTCGCCATTCCCAATACAGGAGTAGACAGAGATCTAGACAATTAACTCCTTTCGACCCACCTTCCACCGAGGATATGTTCGAACAACGTGACAGTTGTGACCGTCGCAGTCTTTCTGTACAAGCCAACGATATAAATCGTAAAGGAGTTTTGAATAAAAACCCTTTGTTCTAGACGGCTAGACCCTAGAATTGGAATTGGCATGAAGATATTATTTTAGTCTATATTATTTTTTTATTCCATTTAGATTTACATCCCCGAAGTCAGTGTCTCTACATAAAAAACTATGAAACTTGATTCAATGGTGTAACCGTGAAAATGTCTTTATAACGTTTTAATGGATTGAAACACCTTTTCTTTCAACTTCGCCGTTTTATTGAATAAACCTATTCACCTCGTTTCTATCACGTAGTCAAATAAATCCTCGTGAATTATGTTCGCCGGAGAACGTGATCTCGTGCAAATAACCGAGATGCTGACACAGTCGCATTGTTAGCGAACTATGAGAATAATCTACTAGTAACTTCTCGTTAATTGTCTAGGATGTTGATCTCGACGGACCTGGATTTGTTATTCTAACATAATTGGTCATTGGTGATTTATACTGTTACTGTTCTTATGTATTTGTGTCTGAGGTATCTCTATTTACTTATTTATCTTCACGCGCAATTCCCAACGGGGTAGCCACAGAGAACAGATGGCCAAGTGTCACGATCCTTACTTAGTTACCTCTTTCGCTTCTTTCAAATTCATCATTTTCTTACATGCTAGGTGCGTCTAGGTATCCGAGTACTCTTGATCCTCCCTTCGAACGAACAATTTACTCTTATGGTCTTCGTAAGTTAGTCTTAGCCTACCTCGACACCTTTGAATATTAACTTTAGCGCTATATATTTTCTTCACCATTCGATCTTCACTCATTCGCTAAACTTCCTCAAATCACTTAAGCACGTTCTTATCAATTTTAGTGATAAAATCATCTTTCAAACTTGCCATAATGCGAATCTCTTCGTTTCGTTTTCGGTCGGCCAAAGTAACGCCGCTAAATATGTATTTAAATTTCACAGCTTTAATGTGGCGTGTAAAGTAAGTAGACACCTTACAATTGTGCATACTTAATTGGCAACAAAGAATTTCTTCTCGGGCTTCAGGCACGTTTCTAGGTCAATTGCGCCTTGCGAAATATCCCAGGTGCTAAACGAATCGTTTAACACGTAACGGAAACAAAGTTGAACAGACGCTTTACCTAGGGATGTGAATAACTAAATGTAGTGATGTTATCGATGGAATTAGTGTTACTTGTCATCTGCTAAAATAATTCTCGCGTGGCTTTCACGTAGAAATCTATCCTCTTTTTTACTATCCTTAACTATCCTTTTACTCCATAAGCTTCGTAAGATGCTGCTCATAAAAGCAGTCACTTAAAGCATTGTCAGATGCTCCTTGCTTACCTTTATTTCTCGACGTCGTGTGTATCGTACCCAAATGACAATCTATAATTTCTGCCTACATACTACGTTGGTAATAAGTGACAGACGTGAGTACCTTATATAAAGGTATATATGATGTCATCCTTGCTTAGTTTATTGGCCGATTATTGAACAAAAAAATGTTAAAAAGAGAATGCCTGCGGAGTGTCTCTAGCCTATTTCTTTTCCATTAGAGGAACTTCATTACGAAACGGTGGTAGATTAAAAAAAAAGCCAATCGATAGCTGAAATGGACGTTTCTTATTTCGATAAATATATGATTTGATTTGGTTGAACGAGCGGGAAACTTTAGTCAACATCTCAACATCAGTCTCTGAATTATTTCTAAAATGCCATTGCAACTCTATTTCCGACGTTCATTGGCGTATTCTAGCGGTACGCTGAGGCGATATGGCGAGTCGCCTTGACTCGTCCGACCGGTCATGGCGCCATTTCGGATGCCATTTCGATTTCGCGATAACACTAAATTACAACTAACCTCAGCTATTTAGACGCTTCTGTTAATTTAAACCTGCAAAAGTCATTACATACGTAGATACATAATGAATAATGTCCAGTGCAGGCTAAAGATATCCCGTAAGAGGATTTGCCATAATCGCCACGCTTAGCAAGCGGCTTGGCAGACTTCTCCAAACTTCGATGCTACAGCCCGTCGACGGTCTGCTTAAATTTGATCTGTTATATTTCGAAATGGTTAAACCGAAATCTATTGGTAGTCAAGACTCAAATTTAAGGCATTTTCCTCAGTCGCCGCTTACGACACAAGAAGAAAGGAGTGGTACATACTGACGCCAAAACCACCCGGTTAGTTTTTAGTTCTTCTTCTTCATTTTACTGCCTATTAACAGTCCAATGCTGAACATAGGCCTCCCCCAAAGTTATTTATGTATAAGTTTTTAGGTACAGTCCTTTATTATAACAAATATAAGAGATTATATCAACACAAGTATGATATCTTGCCCAAAATCTCAAGCGAGAAATATGTTTGGTGCTATTGTACTTCATTCTATTGTTTATCACAAGAGAAGACTGTGAACAGCCCTTAAGAAAAATATTGGTGTACGTGTTCAAAACGGAACTATGAGTGAGGTGGGCAGGTACCTGAAATAAAGATGGCTTTGTATACAGTGTTATCAAAAGACAGGAAGAGTGAAATAATAATTGCAAGCACTATTAAATTCTAGATAGGTACTGTGTGCGTTCCTCAATCTAACCATGGAAAACTTCTTTTTTCCTCGATTACGATAAAAAGGCTAAATAAGGGCTAAATTTACATAAAATGCGTCTGTTTGAAATTTTAGTGACGTTGACTGTATCTCATATGAAGAGCCAATTTAATTCTGGATAAAGTTAAGTATTCTGTGAGTATTGAAGCTATCTCTATTCCGAATATACGTCAAATCCCTTGAGGTTTTAGAGCAAGAAATAGTAAGAAAATACACACGCGAAACCTTTTATATTAATGGTATTCGTGTGATTGCACGAAATGATTTCTAGGTTCTGATCTCCAAGATAAAACTTGTCTTAAATGTATAGCTGTAATGACTTTCTGATCACTTCAGTCTGCATTATTTTATCAGATTCACACAGTAGTTTTACTTGATGGCCGCAGTATTTACGTACGTACATACATACATTTAATCACGCCTCTTTCCCGTAGGGGTAGGCAGACACCACTTATTTCCACTTGCTACGACCCTTACATACTTGTTTCACTTCGACCACTTTCATTATTCCCTTCATACATGCTCTTCGATTCAGGGTGCTCTTGACATCTAGCTATTAAGATGCTTCTTTAATTTAGCCCTCTTGACCTGGCCTTTTTTCAGGATTTCCCTGATTTGGTCTCGAAACGTCCGCCTAGGTCTACCCCTTCCAACACTTCCATTCCCATACTAATGAACGTGAATGAATGTAAACGTGTGTGAATGGAAGTAAATAAATGTAAATATATAAATATCTTCACGCAATTCCCAATACAGGGGTAGACAGAGGTCAAGTCTAGACAATTAAGTCCCTTTGACCCACCTTCCACCGAAGATATTTTCGGGACAACGTGACAGGTGGTGAGCCCGTCGCCGCCTTCATGTCCAAGCCAACGATGAAATTAGTACATAAGTTTTTTTTAAAACTCATTGGTACTGCCACCTGGGGATCGAACTCAGGTCTCTCGACTCGAAATTCCGACCACCCAACAACTCGGCTATCGTGTGATAGGATAGGATAGGAGGAATGTGATTGGAAGTTTTTATGCGAAATAATGATTTTAGGTACGTTTAAAGAACCAGATAAACATGCGTTAATTTTCTACAATCTTGACTTGCAGAGCCAAGAAATTGAACTCAGTCAGATAGATAGGTACAATTACCCTGTATGGCATAACAAGAAAGAGAATATACACCTTAAACTGTATTTCGATATACTTATATATATAGTAGTAGTTAGTACAAAAGACGGTCGTATGGCTTGAAGCGGAGTCTTTCAGACTGCCTTTGGATGGATAGGTTTTTACTCCAAAATATGGTGTGATTTAGTTATGGTGACTTAAAACTACATTTCTGTGTGTTTTTAATATTTAATATAACTACATATGATAAATACATATGTGCACATAATATCACATAAATCACATGACGTAGACTATAATTGAATTTTGATCATGATTTTACTCCGAAAGCTTTCAATATTATTTCAAACCACAATAATGATCGACTTTTTGTTGCTAAACATACATTGTGAGCGAAACTAAACCTACTTAGCTCCCTCTTAATTATTCCTTCGCAATTCAAAACGAAGCATTAGTGTATTAAAATGACAATTAAAACGAACAGACAAGCTACGATTTAATAGAGAGGCTGCGTTAGCTGCCAACTGCAGCAATTCAAATGTCTTCTAATTGGAGATCGAGATTTTATAGTTCTCCTAACGAATATACTTCCAGCGGCCTTTAGCATTATGTTTGTTAATGGTTTTCGTATTGCGAAATATCCTGTAGTTAATATTTGGAAGTATTTTAATTTGTAAAATATGTTTTGATACAAATATGTTTATAACATGCTTCTCTCATTAATTTAATGATACAATATATTTATGAATTAAAGGAAGTGATGTAATGTGTTAAAATGTGATGTAAATCTGTCTATTCTAATCATGTACAGGTCACAGATACAGTATTTTACTGTAGTAACTGTCTAGTCTTCTCTAAGGTGGTTATTGAAAAACTAAATAAATACCTATTCAACAGAGACCTACTAGATGTGGTCTATTCTTATGCCGTTATCACACGCCACATAAATTCAATGGAATAAGTCGTCGTAGTTTAATCCTACTTTCCAAACACAAAAACATCATACATATAAATAAATGTAAAAAATAAAAATATAATAATTTTTTTTATTCTCATGTGTATTCCGAAGTGGACATAGGTCCTTTCGACTCACCTTTCATTGGAGCCTATTTGGAAAAACATGATAGATGGTGAGCCTGTCGCCGTCTTAAGTGTCCAAGCCAACGGTGCAATAAACTTCTTTAGGGTGTAAAGAAGATTATTGCACAAGTATCAAGAGTCCACTCCTGAACATAGACCTTCCCTTTTACAATAACATATCTTACGTTGGATTTATATTAACATTTAAAAACATCCATGATTCTAGTTAAAACATTCATATTCGAAGACCGAGTAACTACTTTTATTAGTTTTCTTATAACTACATATTTTTTTTCTATCGGTTATTCTGGCTTACAATCTACCTTTTGATTTACTATGCTGTATTAAGCTAAATGAAACTTACAATTTTTTACTATAAAAATCACAGTAATCGCTCGCCATATAGCGTACCAATATCCGACATACGTCGATTATAATTAATGGACGTTTTGTACTTATGGAGTTTACACTGTAACGGACATGTTTACAACTGGGGGATTGTTTATGGTCGGCAGAGAGCGAGCGTTGACGGTACTGTAAACTATCCGCACCGTTAAAATGTTGCTTCTTTGGTTACGCCGTTTGTATTAGAAAACCAGTGATAGAACTAATTAATCGCACTATATAATATCTAATAAAAAGAATATAAAAAATATCTTCACGCAATTCCCAATACAGGGGTAGACAGAGGTCAAGTCTAGACAATTAAGTCCCTTTGACCCACCTTCCACCGAAGATATTTTCGGGACAACGTGACAGGTGGTGAGCCCGTCGCCGCCTTTATGTCCAAGCCAACGATGAAATTCGTACATAAGTTTTTGAAAAACTCATTGGTACTGCCACCTGGGTAACGAACTCGGGTCTCTCGACTCGAAATTCCGACCACCCAACAACTCGGCTATCGTGACTTGCTAATATCAATAATTATAAATAAATAAAAACCCTCACGTAGTTGCCTAGTCTAGTCAATTATGTCCCTTTAACCGAAGCTATTTTCGGGACAAAGTGACAGCCGTCTTTATGTCCAAACCAACGATATAATTCGTACATAAGTTTTTGAAAAGCCCTTTGGTACGAGTCTGCCACCTGAGGATCGAACTCGGGTCTCTCGACTCGAAATTCCGACCGCCCAACCACTCGGCTACCGTGACTTGCTAATATCAATAATTATAAATAAATAAAAACCCTCACGTAGATGCCTAGTCTAGTCAATTATGTCCCTTTGACCGAAGCTATTTTCGGGACAACGTGACAGGTGGTGAGCCCGTCGCCGCCTTTATGTCCAAACCAACGATATAATTCGTACATAAGTTTTGAAAAGCCCTTTGGTACGTGTCTACCACCTGAGGATCGAACTCGGGTCTCTCGACTCGAAATTCCGACCACCCAACAACTCGGCTATCGTGACTTGCTAATATCAATAATTATAAATAAATAAAAACCCTCACGTAGATGCCTAGTCTAGTCAATTATGTCCCTTTGACCGAAGCTATTTTCGGGACAACGTGACAGGTGGTGAGCCCGTCGCCGCCTTTATGTCCAAACCAACGATATAATTCGTACATAAGTTTTGAAAAGCCCTTTGGTACGTGTCTACCACCTGAGGATCGAACTCGGGTCTCTCGACTCGAAATTCCGACCACCCAACAACTCGGCTATCGTGACTTGCTAATATCAATAATTATAAATAAATAAAAACCCTCACGTAGATGCCTAGTCTAGTCAATTATGTCCCTTTGACCGAAGCTATTTTCGGGACAACGTGACAGGTGGTGAGCCCGTCGCCGCCTTTATGTCCAAACCAACGATATAATTCGTACATAAGTTTTGAAAAGCCCTTTGGTACGTGTCTACCACCTGAGGATCGAACTCGGGTCTCTCGACTCGAAATTCCGACCACCCAACAACTCGGCTATCGTGACTTGCTAATATCAATAATTATAAATAAATAAAAACCCTCACGTAGATGCCTAGTCTAGTCAATTATGTCCCTTTGACCGAAGCTATTTTCGGGACAAAGTGACAGCCGTCTTTATGTCCAAACCAACGATATAATTCGTACATAAGTTTTTGAAAAGCCCTTTGGTACGTGTCTACCACCTGAGGATCGAACTCGGGTCTCTCGACTCGAAATTCCGACCACCCAACAACTCGGCTATCGTGACTTGCTAATATCAATAATTATAAATAAATAAAAACCCTCACGTAGATGCCTAGTCTAGTCAATTATGTCCCTTTGACCGAAGCTATTTTCGGGACAACGTGACAGGTGGTGAGCCCGTCGCCGCCTTTATGTCCAAACCAACGATATAATTCGTACATAAGTTTTGAAAAGCCCTTTGGTACGTGTCTACCACCTGAGGATCGAACTCGGGTCTCTCGACTCGAAATTCCGACCACCCAACAACTCGGCTATCGTGACTTGCTAATATCAATAATTATAAATAAATAAAAACCCTCACGTAGATGCCTAGTCTAGTCAATTATGTCCCTTTGACCGAAGCTATTTTCGGGACAACGTGACAGGTGGAGAGTTCAAGCTACTATATAATTAAATACTTAAAAGTAAAACCGAATTTAAATTCATTAGCCATCAAATTCCTCCAATAGACAAAGACAATCCTGATAATTCAATACATTAATCTTCTGAATTTGCAATTATATTTTCATGGCCCCTTTTAAAAGACGTATGAATATACTGTCAATACCATACTACAGTCATTTACTAATTGTGTTACGACTCCTGTTATCTTTCCAAGCTTGTCACCGCAGTGTACCTGTATTATAGTGACAAGATTTGGTGTAACTAGAACATAGTCATTACTCCCGTACTTTACAGGTAGGGTTTTTCCAATGCGACATAACATCCACGGGAAGGAATCAGTTGTCAAATTAAGTAATAAAGAAATACTTGCATATGCAGATAGAGACACAAAAATCACGTACATTGCTCTGGTCCCCAAGTAAGTAGCTAAATAACTTGTGGCATGGGATGAAACAACGAAAGTACCATATTCTTAAACGCAATTTGAACACAATACGATTCTGCGGCAGTGTACTCGGAAACAAGGATTGAAATAAATTGTTTCTGTATTTCCTTATTTACTTGTCCTTGTTGCAAATTTTCGATTTTAATTCGATATGTTCGGTATTGTCGTGGATTTCCAGTCGCCAGCATTGCGTCGTGGGTGTGTTTATTCAAATTTGACCGTTTCGACTTGTAATAGACAATGAAACATGTAATATACAATGAGGTTTAGTGCGATTTTTGATTTATGCTACAATTTTCGTACTGCATTCAGTATTTCGAACCGGCGTCAAACGTGCTTTATTTTGAAATAAATTGGATAATGTCGATTAAATGATGTGATGTATGTTCGACATCTCTCCTCCATGAAGGAGTGATTTACACACCGGTTATTAGGAGACGCCAACTCCGAGGTTCAGGTTCGATTCCCGGAAGGGTCAATGTGAAAACCACTTTTCCTACATTGTCTCGAATCTGACTGTTTGTAGTAACTTCGTTGTTTCCGATACCATAACACTAGTGCTTTAGCTACTTACTTTGTTATCAGAGCAATGCCCTATGTGTGTATGTACGTGTATATATGATATTGATGATTTAGAGACATGCGTGTATGAAGAAAATGATGAATTTGGAAGAAGCGAAAGAGGTATGTAAAGATTGTGACACATGGTTCTCTGGCTACCTTGTCTGGGATAGTTCCTGACGGGGGGGTAGCCAGAGAACCGTAAAGCGTGAAGATATTTATTTCGTTCGCTACCGTTTTGCGACAGCTACATATCAAACGCGCGGGTGGGAGGCGCGACGTTTGCGCCTACGTTAAGCGCCGGCGCAACCGCAAGTGTCACTGCTTCCTGCAGATACACTCTGTTTGTACATTACAACAGTACTGTGCCGAATTAATTATAGAACACGTTTGCTTTATCTGCGGCGCGGTTCGATAAATTGTCTGTTGTCTTGTACGGCGACGGAAAATATAGTCTCATGTAGTGTAGTCCTATAATGTAGAATAAGCTTGTTTGTATTGTAATGGCAATACAACTTGATGTTCTTTATTTATTCAAATTGTCTTATATTTCAAGGAATCTTACATACTGGGGAAGACAGAGGTCTTAAGAATGATGTCCATTCGACACATTTTCTAAAGACCCTTATTTGGGACAAAGTGACAGATGGAGAGTTCAAGCTACTATATAATTAAATACTTAAAAGTAAAACCGAATTTAAATTCATTAGCCATCAAATTCCTCCAATAGACAAAAGACAATCCTGATAATTCAATACATTAATCTTCTGAATTTGCAATTATATTTTCATGGCCCCTTTTAAAAGACGTATGAATATACTGTCAATACCATACTACAGTCATTTACTAATTGTGTTACGACTCCTGTTATCTTTCCAAGCTTGTCACCGCAGTGTACCTGTATTATAGTGACAAGATTTGGTGTAACTAGAACATAGTCATTACTCCCGTACTTTACAGGTAGGGTTTTTCCAATGCGACATAACATCCACGGGAAGGAATCAGTTGTCAAATTAAGTAATAAAGAAATACTTGCATATGCAGATAGAGACACAAAAATCACGTACATTGCTCTGGTCCCCAAGTAAGTAGCTAAATAACTTGTGGCATGGGATGAAACAACGAAAGTACCATATTCTTAAACGCAATTTGAACACAATACGATTCTGCGGCAGTGTACTCGGAAACAAGGATTGAAATAAATTGTTTCTGTATTTCCTTATTTACTTGTCCTTGTTGCAAATTTTCGATTTTAATTCGATATGTTCGGTATTGTCGTGGATTTCCAGTCGCCAGCATTGCGTCGTGGGTGTGTTTATTCAAATTTGACCGTTTCGACTTGTAATAGACAATGAAACATGTAATATACAATGAGGTTTAGTGCGATTTTTGATTTATGCTACAATTTTCGTACTGCATTCAGTATTTCGAACCGGCGTCAAACGTGCTTTATTTTGAAATAAATTGGATAATGTCGATTAAATGATGTGATGTATGTTCGACATCTCTCCTCCATGAAGGAGTGATTTACACACCGGTTATTAGGGAGACGCCAACTCCGAGGTTCCGGGTTCGATTCCCGGAAGGGTCAATGTAGAAAACCACTTTTCCTACATTGTCTCGAATCTGACTGTTTGTAGTAACTTCGTTGTTTCCGATACCATAACACTAGTGCTTTAGCTACTTACTTCAGCAACAGAGAAATTTATGTGATTTAGTCCCTATCTATGTATTTATTTACTATAAACAAAAAAGAAGCGTATTGCTTTATTTTGGATTAGCGCTCTCTAAAACAAATTTCTATGTGTTTGGCAGAACTAAAATAATCGATTTTCTATGCAAGTAAGTCGGCGACTTAGCATAATAACTATTCTACCGCCTACCCCTTGCGCTCGTAAAAGCATGCACGTTTTATCTTAGTCTGTAATAGGGATGTACTTACTGTATACGCGCTGTATAATTTAAATTGTTTTACTTATATTACATATATTTTTTATATCTGTATCGGACTTAGTTTTTAACGATGATGACCTGAAGCTAAACACGCTTCCATCAAAGATACCAATCCATTGTTTCAATATCTCTTTCTGCGTAACTAAAAATAATAGAAATGGTTTTCTTATTTGTCGCATAAACACCACAAGGCTAAATTAAAAAAAAAAAAACAAAACTTACGTACGACTTATATTGTTGGCATTTAGAATTATGGACATTAAGACGGCGACGGGCTCAGCACCTTTCACATTGTCCCAAAAATATCTTCGGTGGAAGGTGGGTCAAAATGACTTAATTTTCTAGACCTCTGTCTACCCCTGTATTGGGAATGGCGTGTAGATATTAAAAGTAAAAATTCTATATTTGCTTCAAAATATACTTAAGATCGACGAAAATGTTTCTATTAATAATACTTGAAACCTATGTTTACTTAGGGTCAGTTAGGTCTTTTTACTTTGTATGTTATAAGGCAATATCACTGCCATAAGGATTATCGAAGCCTCTGGCTTCTGTATTTCGACTAAATCTTCATTGAAAATGGCGTCTTAAGTCCATTTGTTAGATATAAATAATTTTTCGACCATATTGTGAGTCTGCTAATAGCAGAAAGGACAAAACCCACCACAATATTGAAAATATCCATTTGTATTTTTTTACTAAATATTTTGCCCATTATCACAATAGTATGACGACTTCCGTGGACGAGTGGTGTATACACCGGTTTTCAAGGTGTCACCAGCCCTGAGATGCCGGGTTCGATTCCCGGTCGGGTCAATGTAGAAAACGCTTTTTCTAGTTTTTCGCTTGGGTTTGGGTATTCGTGGTACCTTCGTTGTTTCCGATTCCATTATACAAGTGCTTAAACTACTTTGGAATTAGAACAATGATGTTGTCTCTATTTATATATGTATTCATTTTAAAAATATTACACCATTCAAAAAGAATTCCAGTGTCCCATCCCTAAGCAAACAACCCGTATGGGTTTGCACACCTACATCTCATAAACCTTTACTCGGCGTGAACCCCAGGCCGCAGTATTGTCTCGGAGCGCTCCTTGACACGTAGCACGTTGCCCTACGTAAGCGATAAATTTCCTCCGCCCGCCCTAGAACATTCTCCCGGGGGATCTACGTGGAAATTGCTGAGGTAAACGGGAAATGCCGTTTGCGAGGAAACCGAATCGACCTTTGTCGGTAGTCGTAAAATCTTTAATTTAAGATACTATGAGTGCCGCCTTTTAGTAACGGTATTTTATTATTAAAATATCTTCACGCAAATTCCAATGGCGGGAGTAGACAGAGACTATATATAGACCTTTCCACTAGATTTTTTTTAGTTTATTAATTTATAGTATAGTATTATTAGTTTATTTCAGTCCTAAATTTAGGACTTCAATATTAGACCAACTAAAAACCAGTAGTCGTATACATATATACACAGGTCATAGATTATGTGCCAAAAATATGTGTTCTTTTATTAATTTAAAAATAAATATAGATATCTTCACGCAATTCCCAATACAGGGGTAGACAGAGGTCTTGTCTAGACAATTATGTCTCTTTGGCCGACCTTCCACCGAAGATCCACCGAGAAAAAAAATATAAGATTTACATATCGCAATACATACTCTTCATGACCTTATATATATTTTCAATCGGACAACCAATTCATATCTATGTATAAATCGTTCGTAAATAAAATTATACTTTCTAAAATCATGTTTAAAAAATGTAAATTTTTGAGCATGGTTTAAAATCTCTGGAGAAGCGTCAAAGCGTCTCTCCTCGTACGAGGCACTCTTCCCTTTTCCACCTCTTAATTAATTAGCGTTGGAGTGCATTCTGTGCGCCCTGTGCGCGTGTAAAGAATAATGCGCAAATTGGTTGTTTGGGGGAGAGAAATACCTCCAACCCTCGTGGTTTGTAATTCATAGACAAAAATGCACTTTGCAACGCGGTAAATTTAATATTGTCTCTTTCTAAGGAAAATTTACAGCTTACGGGTGTAGGTAAATTTGTGTAATTCTATGTTAATAATATTATGAAGATTTGAAGTTTGTAAAGGTTAGGTGATCAAAATTCGAGTCACGAGATCCAAGTTCGATCCCCAGGTGGTAGGCATAGGCATACCAATCGGTATTTTATGCGATTTATTTCGCTAGCTTGGACATAAAACCAACGACAGCCTCACCACCTGTCACATCCAAGAAAAGTCTTCGGTCTCTAGAAAAAGAAAGTGTCTAGACCTCTGTCTAATACTATTTATTTATTTACCGAAGCAGACGCAGTTTTTATAAAAATTAAATTTTTCTACTGATCATGCAGGCGACGTGGGGTAAAACTTAGATAGGCATTGATGGCATTCTCTTAAATATAAAGCCGATAAAGCTTCACGACTTTTTTTAAGTTGATTTAGATGCGTCTTTGGGTCAACATCACGGAAACCCCTCTTTGCCTGTGCGACTCGCGCTTGACTGATTATATCTCTGCCAGGCTATGTAGTTTCAAACTCTTCGTCTTCGCCAGGCGGATTTTATTAGTTTTTAACCAACTACTTATATTTTCCGACGTTTCGGATAATATCCGAAAATCGTTTCATTTAAGATACTACTAATATACGTTCGCGTAAATACAAATAATCATTACAGGCTCTCTATGTTTATTTTTTTTCTTCATCCTATTTACATACTCCATTATATTATGCAGATTGTTTCTTTAGCCGCCTTCGTAGAGCCGGGATTAATTTGGCTTGCTATCAAACTGCGGCGTATCTTTAAATATATTATTTTTAAATGTGGTCCTTTTACTCAAATTTAATTTGTTCGTGTCTATGGAAGTTGAAATGAATTTTATCTTTCTGTATATCATTGACTTAGTGTGATATCTCCAATTTTTGTGTAGTATTTCAAATTTATTACTAAAATTTTAAAAATAGATTGGGGTAGGCAGAGAGGAAGCCACTAAAGACATTTTGACTCATTTCCCAGCCCAGCTTATTTGAGACTACATGACTGGTCCTGTCGCCGTCTTAATATCCAAGCTAACAATATCATATAGTTACATACATACATATTTTAAACCGATCAATATTCATGTATAACTTAAATCCATGACTCAAGTACAAACATGTATATTCATCATAGAAATTTTTGCCTTTAGCGTGATCTGTACCTGCCACCCTTAGCTTCGAAGACAGGTTTCACTGCCAACTCTGCTATTGGATCGTAATATATACTATTTAATTCCTAATCTTAATAAAATTCTTAATAATATCAGTGTTAAATACAGGATCTCCTTAGCAAATATTATCAAGATTCATTAAGCCATTTGATTGTCGTAACTGTACAAGACATTTGTGCAGAGTTACATGACTTACAGAGCTGCCACATGTATAATATTAATCACGATAGCCGTGTACCCGTGAGCCCCAGGCTCGTACCTATGGGTTTTTAGTCAAAACTTATATACGATTCATATCGTTTGCTTGGACATAAAGACGGCGACTGGCTCATCACCAGTTACGTCATCCCAAAAATGTCTTCGGTGAAAGGGTCGAATGGACTTTATTTTCTAGATCTCTGTCCACCCCAGTATTGGGAATGGCGTGAAGATATATACTAGTATAGATGTCATCATATTCATCCTCAAACACAGTCCATTGCAATACCGATATAAGTTAGACATTTTAATATTATTTGCAGTCAATATATAGTACCTGGGTGACTGGTGAGAAACAGGTCTCCAATAAATAACCATTTAATTTTTGTCGGTCATCAAGAAATACGTATTATTATCTTAGAATTATATTCTTAGAATACGCCTGTTTAGATAAACTTGGAACATAAAACACTAGCTAATTATAAAATATGTATTAACCAATCCATTACCGAACTTTCCGAGATATCATTGTATTATTTTATACATACCAGATATCTTTCCACGAAAAGTTTGTATCTACGATCATTTAAATATTTTATGTTATAAAAATGGTAAGATAAAGTACTTTTGTGTCTATAAATAATGTATTGAAATAATTTACAAAATACAAATATTTTAATTTTTAGATAATTATTGGTTTAATTAAAATTTATTAAATTAATTATTTTGGTACGATGGTCTACATATACAATAATAACCTTCTACAAAATGTTACTATCAATACTAACAAACGGTTAGTAAACATCGTTATAATATCTACTCCAGAAGAATTTTGTCGTAAACCATTCGACTGTTGTCGTAAACCAACTCCAGGCACAAGCATTGCAGCTTAGTTGGAGTGGTTAACAGAAATACTAGTAATGTTATTTGGCATTGTTAGTATTCTTTTCAAATAAAAAAAGAAATTAAATTGTTGATAAGAACTTCCTAGCTTGTAGAAGCAGCGCCTGTTTATAGCCATGTAATCGTCAATATATGTAAATTGCCGTTTGGTAACGGTGTAAGAATGTTGCCACTCACTTTCTTCCCGTGGGTGTCGTAAGAGGCGACAAAGGGAAACAGCCTGGAATATCGTTATGGCAACCGATAAATGGCGGTATAACCATCTCCAAAAATGTCAGACTAAAACAATCAGACCGAAAATGGGCAGCAGCGTCGGAGGTGCAAGTGGTCTGGTACTGCGATCGCCAATCCGCTTGTCAAGTGTGGCGATTATTATGGCAAATCCTCCTCTTAGGAGAGGCCTATGTCCTGCAGTGGACTTTAACAGGCCGTTATGTATTTATGTATTCGTCAATAGCCTTATGATTTAGGAAGCGGACTGTGGAACGTGACGTCGCAGGTTCAGTCCCGCCGTTCGACTATTGCCGTGAACCAATCCATGCGCAATCATTGCAGCTCAATTGAAGTGTTTTACAGGATTACTAGTAAAGTTATTTAACATTGCTCATATTCTTTTTATAAAAAAAGGATAGGAGTTCATATACTCATACATAACTTGCGGTACCGAATTAACTTCGGCATTTTGAATAAAATATCGTCTGCGAAGGCAGAGGCAACATTTTGTTTCAGTTATTTCGCTATTGCGCGCTTGCTTCAGTTGCGATGTAAATTTTTGCGGCCACCGGTGGTCGTAAAACGGAGTATTCTCTCTATCCACTGCAATAATAATATGTTCCCGGGGCGGATCTCATGTAAAATACAGGCATGTATGTCTGTCGGATACGCTTGAATATAGTGAAATTGTGTAGCATAAATACGTGTTAGTCGCGTTATATAGCTTTTTTTATAAGGGTCTGAAATTGATATTGGCGTAAAAAATTTACGTTAATGTACATATTTGACTAGACAATTACTTAAATGTAACGTACAACGTTTATTCATACATCTTTGACGACCTCTGTGGACGAGTGGCGTAAACACTGGTTTTCAAGATGTCGCCATCTCGAGGTCCCGGGTTCGATTCCCGAGCGGGTCAAATTAGAAAAACCACTTACTACATTTTCTCAGCTCTGGATGTTTGTGGTCGCTTCGTTGTTTTCGATTCCCATACCTCAAGTGTATTCTCCTTAAAGGGATTTCCAATTCCAAAAGGGATCCAATTTATCGTCCCCCATAGTCGTACGCTTATGTTCAAATAACTTGGCAGGAGATAAGTCGACCCCTTTCACACAGGGATGCTGGGAACACACGCGGAATTAATTTCAGAGCTAATGCTCGTAACCTTAACTAAGAATATATAACACCAACGGTTTACAGATAATCGTAAAATAAATTACAACGGTTTATCTGTTAGCTAGCTATACCAATGCGAGTTTAATATTTATTAATATTGTTTCACCTTGATTGAACTTAAAGCTAACCAATCCACGGCTGACGAATACTCGGTCACTGAGTGATAAGAGAGCAAGCAATAATTCCTTCCGTCACCTATACAGATAGATGGTTCACTACAAGCCATAGATCATTTGTCTGTGTTTCCATAAAATAAATATATGCCACCGTAAGCACATGGTCGCACGGCACCATGCACTTTAAACTTAAAGGCGTTTGCTGTCTATTTACAATGGTACATATCGAGATAGTGATAAAAATATCTTCAAGCTAATCCTAAAGCTGAGGCAGACCGAGTTCTACACTAAGTCCTTTTGACCCACCTTCCACCGAAGATAATTTCGGACAACGTGACAAGTGGTGATCCCGTCAACATCTTTATGTCCATGCCACAGATTTAAATCGTACATAAGCTTAGAACAAACCTATAGGTACAAGCCTACCACCCAGGTGTCATGGTTCGATCGATTTCGATAACCTAACCATTCGGCGATAGTGGCTAAAACATTGTAATGTTTATATCGTAATATGACGATAGCATTGGTATTTTCAGAGCCGCTTTCCTCTTAGCCGCTAAGTGTTCGCGCGTTGAAACGCGAACCGAAACTTCGACGGCGCGTGGGGGCTGGCAGTTGCGACTTTTTATTCGTTCGGAATTTCTTTTGAATCGATCGGCATGGGAGCGCACTACTGTTTATCCTAATGTCTATCAAATTTTTTTTTTTCATACCACCCTCAATACACCTAAAATACAGTCCACTTACCGTTCTCAACCGCAACGTTAATAATGAAGCCAGCAAAATTAAAGTGCGCCATAAATGCAGTAAATTATTTCGCCCCAGCTGTAGCTGGAGGCAAGATTAATAGCATAAGCATCGACGAGCCGCTATCGAGCAATTCCGAAGCGCCCCGAGCTAAATTGTCCGCTGATAGCCGCAAGTACGTACCAATGGGGTTGGTGAACTCCTTATTTGCACCGGAGCATATAATATTTTAAAAAATATATACCAAACATTTCATTGTTAACGACCTCCGTGAACGAGTGGGGCATAAACACGGTTTTCATGGTGTCACCAACTCTGAACTCTCTCCCGGGTTTGATTACCGGTTGGGTGAATGTGGAAAACACATTTTCTTGTGCCTTGTTGTTTTACCTTCATTGTTTCTGATTCCAAAGCACAAGAGGCTACTTACTTGGGGACCAGAGCGATGTATGTAATGTTGTCGCTAATCTATGTATGAATTTTAAAGGTGTCTTTCTGTGAACACATCTGCCTCTAAATAACAGTGTAACAACTTTTGTTTTCCGTGTTGAATGATTGAGAGAGCCAGGTGTATTTATGTCAGTACTTAGGTTTTAAATCTTAGTTCCCAGAGGTGGATGGAATCATCTCCAAAAGCTAATGTGGCTTAAAAAATTTCCATCGATATACGAGCTATAGAAAATTAAGATGAATATGTTAGTTACAAATGTTAGTATTAAAGCATTAAACATAAATCCAACCTATACCACAAATGCGTTTTTCTTCATCCTTACCTAAATAATTTTGTTTTTATTCCGCCATAAAATATAAAAACGGACAAGCGAGCTGGTCTTACCAACAGTGTTCTATACCGCTCCGTTATTGTTCGATTCGTAGAAACCCGGTACATACGAGTATACTTATTAATAAAACTATTCAATTATGCACGGTGGGTGAGCGGCTTAATCCCGTATTCCATCCGCGAGCGCCCACGTTACCACGTCCCCACGTGCGCCGACCGATAGGCCTATGTAGGCTGTTAACTTAAAGATTCCTTGGGGGATGCTAGTGATGTCTTATCTTGATTGAGATATTGACTTGAACTTCATAGCTGTGTGAAGTTGACTTTGAGCTTCAATATCTATTTAAACTACTTACTACTTACTATTTACAATTATTTATATATATATATATATATATATATATATATATATATATATATAAAATTGCAAATAGTAAGTAGTTTAAATAGATATTGAAGCTCAAAGTCAACTTCACACAGCTATAATAACATCAATACGTAAGTAAGCGTCAATAGCTTAATGGGTGCGGACTGCGAAACGTGACATCGCAAGTTCGGGCCCGCCATTCTTTTATTATCGTAAACCACTCCAGACTCAATCATTGCAGTTTAGTTGGAGTGGTTAACTAAAATACTAGTAATGTTATTTGGCATTGTTAGAATTTGTAAAATTAATTATTAAATACAAGCATCAATGTATGTATTTATTTAATAATATGGACGATAACACGTACATCAAAAAATTCAGTTATTTATCGATATAAGCAACATACATTACGTCTATCGATCTTTTAAACTACCACCGTTTCGTATTGAGGTTCCTTTGACGGAGGAGAGACGGCGAAAGAAACTCCGTAGTTATCCTCTTTTTTAGCTTTTTTCTTAATTAATTAGAAATTGAATGGGAGCGATCAACTCAGGGGTTACTGTCATTAATATATTTATTTATATTGTAATAACCCTTTTTTTGATAAATACTTTAATGTTAATAAGCAAACCTTGCACTTTGTACATTGCTCTTATCCCAAAGTAGAGCAGCTAAAACACTTGTATTATAGAATCGGAAACAGCGAATGCACTACAAACACCCACACCCGAGAAAACTGTAGAAGCGGTTTTTCTGCTTCGTCCCGTTCGGGAATCGATCCCGCGACCGACCTTGAAAACTAGGTGCCGCCACTAGTCCACGGAGGTCGTCAAAAATACGGATGTCTCCATCTATTCCTATATAACATAATGTCACTTAATACTAATTCGCATTTCGATCTAGCCCTGGAGCGCTAAGAAAGCATTCAACTCGATGAGACCAGTGATGCTAGGACAGAGGAAACCGGATCTGTTTCCTGTCTGCGCGTGCTCCCCGCCCGCCCGCCACCTGAATTATTTATGACGGAGGTACGTGTGCCGGCCGATGTAGCGGTCAGTACCCGTACCTGTTACGGATATGCGGTGTCAAACAACAGAATCTCGGAACGCGTCTCGGACTGTATCGTCTATATTAATATTGCTATCACGCATCATCACTGACCGTAGCAGAGAGGTTGGGTGGGATCCGAAATGAGTCCCCACGAGGAAAGCTTATAACGATAAGTTTTTCAAAACCTATGTATCGTTTGTTTGGACAATGAGAAGTAAACAAGCCTTCACGTTGTCCCTGTCACGTTATTCATAAACGGTAAGAAAAGTCGAGAATTTAGCCAGAGAGAACCAGTTCGTTCAGTGCCAAGTTGCACCATCATGAAATATTTCTTTCACCTCTGTCATATCAACTATCAAAGTAGGTTCATAAGTTGAGTTGTCGGACTAACAATATCTACAATTTTCTAAAAAATTGACGGTTAGTATTGTATTTATATACACGAAACAGATTTTAAAAATGCTTGTCAAAAATATTCTGGCCTTGTAATATAAATAGCCCATAGAAATAGACTTGTACAAAAATAACCTGCTTCAATACCTTTCTTAGAATTGTAAAATATCCGGTGTCACTATTTTAAAATAAATTGACATTTAAAGGAAATGTGACGTATTGAACCGTTGTCTAAAAACGGACCATTTCAATTAGGTACGATGTTTTAAGTCAGTTATAAAATATATTTATCGCATTTTGTGTCATAGTGTTATATATCACTTAAATCCGATCACGCTTTGCTATGACCAATGGCTCAGAATGTATTTAAAATTAGTAAAACTAATAATCTTTGAAGATAGCAAAAGAAAAATATGTCAGAGAGTATGTAAATATGTAAATAACGTAGTATATAAACATTACAAAAATATCATATATTATTATCCAGATAATAACAACAGTTACCATGGCAATCTACAAACAAATATGCACAAGTTATATGCAAAATTTTCGGGACATCGTGACAGGTGGTGAGCCCGTCGCCGCCTTTATGTCCAAGCCAACGATGAAATTCGTACATAAGTTTTTGAAAAACTCATTGGTACTGCCACCTGGGGATCGAACTCGGGTCTCTCGACTCGAAATTCCGACCACCAAACAACTCGGCTATCGTGACTTATAAATTTATTTAGATTGAAGAAATCTCATATTCGAGATTTCTGTCGACGACCATCGACAAATAATCCATATTTAATAATTTTTTTATTCCGTCAAATCGTTACGTAGCCTGTCGCATTAGCGACGAAAACCGTGAAACGCCATTTGGCGCCAATTAAGGCTTCGATGTCACAACCGTCGTTCGTATAGCAATCCGGCGCCTCTTTGTGCGGTGGATTGATTGACGCGTGAATAGCCTCTAACTGTGGTTTCGTTTAAGCACGCTGTGGTTCAGTAGGGGTATTAATAACCGGGCTGTCTGATTTCGTAGGTTTATAGTGTGTCTTAATCAAACTTTAATCCAGCCTCTTTATCTTAGGAAATACCTTAATAGGTTTAGTTGTTTAGTTATAGTTTGAATATAATAGGTTTAGTTAAAGTTTGAAAGTACAATCAGAAATGGTTGTTCTGTAGGTTCCTTTAAGGGGTCACGCGTTCGAATTCCGCTTGGGGCAAACATTTGAGGGATATAGGTTAATGTTTGTAAAAATTTATCCATCTAAATATCTGCTATTAAACATTGTTTGATCATGTTTCTTCTTTCCGATCTCAGCTAAATTGGCTTCCCATTCGTCAACGAAGACACAGCAAGACACTCCTTACACTCTTTTCTATATTATTCGACGACCGTCTACCTACCGTTTCAATTCTTCGGAGACTCTTACTCTCTCCATTCCTCTTTACCGTTCCGGTTTCCCTTCTTCGTTTGCTGTACAAGCCGCACGCACGACTTTGGAATGCACTGCCTGAATCTTTGAGACAAACCTGCAGTAAACTTACATTTAAAAATAATGTTAAAGCTCATTTTTTAAACCTTGTTAAGTAATTAAGGAGTTGTCATCATATCTTCAAGGAGTTGTCATTATCTTGTCCTAATATTCTATTTTCACTATTCACATTTACTTAATCCAAGTATGTATTTTATATATATATATATATATATATATATATATATATATATATATATATATATATATATATATATATATAAATATACATATATATATGTGTATATTTATGTTAGTATGTATGTGCGTGTATTACTATTATCATCGTATTAATTATATTTAATATTTATGCTTTGCTGTTTTTTTTTTGTCTTTTTTATGGTAACCGCCTTCGATGTTTTTCCACTCCTAAAGGTTGACAGGCAGAGAATGCTTTTAGCATTATGTCCGCCTTTTGTTCCTATATATTTTTAAAAGGTGCAATAAAGTAGAATAAATAAATAAATAAAATTGTTGCACCATTGGCTCGGACATTAAGATCGATACTCTCACCACTTGTCACCTTTTGCCCCAAATAGGTTAAGATAGCGCAATAGGTAATAATAAATTAAAGAATATACCTAAAAAGCAACAAGCGCGCACATCTACAGGATTAGAAGGCCAGCAAAAGAAGGAGATAGAATGCATCGAAATTTGTTTATCGAAAGGTATAACTAAAGGCGAACGAAACCCGTTTTTTTTTTAATTAAGAACTGTACTATTTATTCCTAATACTTTAAACATTTAAGTATTTCAGGCATTGTAGACGACGTAAAACTACAAAAAATTATTGTCCAATTTCGTGTAGCGAAGCATGTAGGTCGCCGCTGAATTTTTAAACAACGAACGTGCTCAAATAATTTTGCAGGAGCGCTTTTAAATAAATTTTAAATGTGCCTTTGGCGATTGATTTATTTTCTGACTATGTATTTGTGTGCATATTCACATAGTGTGCATTGGTGTGTGTGTGTGTAAGTGATTTTTTCACGTTGTAATGGTTCAACAAATTAAAGTGATCTTCATATTAAGGATAGTCTGTATCGTGAATACTTTAAATACACCGATATTGATTTAGTTATTTCTTTGAAAAGTAACTTAATCCAGTACGAACTACAATAACAATACTTCTTTCTTTCGAATCATCCATATAAAAAAAAAATATCTTCACGCAATTCCCAATACAGGGGGAGACAGAGGTCAAGTGTAGACAATTAAGTCCCTTTGACCCTCCTTCCACCGAAGATATTTTCGGGACAACGTGACAGGTGGTGAGCCCGTCGCCGCCTTTATGTACAAGCCAACGATGAAGTTCGTACATAAGTTTTTGAAAAACTCATTAGTACTGCCACCTGGGGATCGAACTCGGGTCTCTCGACTCGAAATTCCGATGACCCAACAACTCGGCTATAGTGGCTTTGAATCATTTTAATCATATAAAATGATTAAAATACTTCTTATTATAAATTTCTTAACTTTATGAAAGTCAAGTATTAAAGGAAATTCACTACACAGGAAAATGTAATTGTTAAATACATGTACATAAAATTATGCGGAGTATTAATATAAAGACGGCGGTGGGCTCACCACCTGTCACGTTGTTTCGAAAATATGTTCGGTGGAAGGTCAAAGAGACTTAATTGTCTAGACTGGACCTCTGTCTACCCCTGTATTGGGAATTGCGTGAAGATATTTATCTCATTATTATTTTATTAATAATCTAATTTATTACTATTCTATTGTGGAGCCGTTTTTGGTATCTTCGTTCTTCAAACCTCTGTCTTATTGCGGCTGTCGTAAGTGTAGATTGAGGGAAAAGCCTTGGATATGCCGATAGCTATTGACAGACATCCATACAACACGCACAATCCCTGACGGGGTAGCCAGAGAGAACAGATCGCCAAGTGTCACGATCCCTACATACTTCTTTCGCTTCTTTCAGATTCATCATCTTCTTCATACATGCACGTCTAGGTATCCGAGTACTCTTGACCCTCCTCTCTTCGAGCAATTTACTCACATGGTCTTCGAAAGTTAATCTCGGTCTACCTCGACACCTTTTAATATTAACTTTCGCGCTATATATTTTCTTCACCATTCGGTCTTCACTCATTCGCTCAACGTGCCCAAACCATCGAAGCACGCCCTTATCCATTTTTGAGACAAGGTCATCTTTCAAACCTGCCATATTGCGAATCTCTTTGTTTCGTTTTCGGTCGGCCATGGTAAGGCCGCACATTTTACGAAGAGATCGCATCTCCACTGCATTCAACCTGCTTTTATGCTTCTTCTGGCATACCCAGGTTTCGCTGCCATATAACAAAGTCGGTACCAACACTGCGTTATGTATTGCAAGGCGTGCACTTTTCACAACGCCTTGCCTTTTGATTAACGCAGTCAGGGCACCATTGACTTTGTTCCCGGCAGCGACACGCCTGTCCACATCTAAATCACATCTTCCATCCCGGCTAAACGCACTTCCCAAGTATACAATTTCATTCACCTGTTCTAGACATTCCTGATTTACCCAAATTTCGCACTTCGTTCTTTCTTCGTCCTTTTCAAATACCAGAACCTTAGTTTTATTAGCATTCAAACGGAGACCATTAATTTCACATTCTTCTTTCATACACGTGACTAATGCCTGCAGTTCTGCCTCTGATGGTGCTATAAGCACTACATCATCAGCATAAAGCAGACAATTTACTTTTATGTCACCCAATTTCACACCCAAACAGCTATCTTTCAGCTTCTGTAAACAGCTGTCGAGATACAGTATGAATAGCCAGGAAGACATGACACAACCCTGTTTTACGCCCGTTTGGACGCTAAACATGGGTGACAGGTCATGCCCTTCCCGCACACAGGCTTTACAGTGACAGTAAAGTGACTGCACAGCCCTTAGCAATCGACCATCCACACCATACCCCGGCAACAGTTCCCACATTTTCTTCCTTACAACCTTATCAAATGCTTTCTCAAGATCCACAAAAGCACAGAAAATCTTCTGGTTAGCAGCCAGAAGCTTCTCCGTGATCATGCGGAGAGAAAACATTTGATCCGTGCATCCTCTTCCAGGTCTAAATCCGCATTGTGCCTCCCATAGAAATCTTTCCGATTTCTCTTGCATCCTACGTGTCAAAACCTTCGTGTAAACTTTACTTGCTAAACTGGTCAAGCTGATCGCCCGATAGCACCCGCAGTCATAATGTGAACCTTTACCTTTATATAAAGGCACAATGACCGCGGATCGCCAATCATCCGGAACAGCCCCGTTCGCCAGCACAAATTGCACAGCAGATGAAAGCTGTCCCAGACGCGTGGCCCACCATACTTGACCATTTCAGCAGTAACTCTGTCTAGTCCTGCAGCCTTACCACATTTCAAACTTCTAATCGCACATTCAATCTCTTTCATACTGATGACCTCAGTGTCATCGAGGTCCAGGTCTGGCGTACCAGTCACGGCGTCACCCCGGATCCTGACTAAGATCATCACACGCATACATCTCTCTATAAAATTCGCTCCATCGCTGCATGACGTCCGATTTTTCTGAGAGGACGTCATTGGTTCCCGAAAGCACTTTATTCATTCTTAAGGCTGTCGCACCACTCCGGGTCCTTCAACCTCTTTCCAGAAGAGTTTGGAGTTCTCCTTGAAGTTGTGCGACAACCTTTCGTCCGCTTCCATTCTACTCCTTTCACGCACTTCCTCAATCAATGCTTTCGTGTGAACTTTCTGAAGCTTATATCTTTCTTTCCTCTTCTCTCTCATATCCTTATCATTACTAGAGGCCAAGTAGTCTAACCATGCTTTCTTCTTCTTGTTTACAGCTTCTTTCACTTCGTCATTCCACCATGCATCACCCTTTTACTACTACCTCTTTTCACATTTCCACACACGTCTTCCGCTGCACTAACCATTCCATCTCTAAGGCTCTGCCATATTTCTTCCACACATTCTTTCCTAACACCAATGCTGTCCAGCTTTTCGGCTACCCTTGCTTGATATTTATTCCTAGTGTCCGCTTCCTGAAGCTTCCAGCTTCGGATGCTGCCGACCGACTGTGGTTCTGGTATCGCTGTCCGGTGGCGCCAACCCGCGAACAGACCCCTAAATCTAGTAATCACTAGGTAGTGATCCGTTCCCAGGTCAGCACCTCGGAACACTCGCGTATCCATCACCTGTTTTCGCAGTCGGTCATCCACCAGGAACAAATCGATCATACTTCTCTCATTCTCTCTTGTTCTAGTATACATATGGATTTTCTTGTGACTAAACATAGTGTTTGTCACAAGAAGACCCTTTCCTTGCATACAGCCAGTATAAGCTTGCCAGCATCGTTAACCCTTTTATCGCCAAACATTCCAAGCACCGACTCGTACCCTGGCCGAGCGGTACCAACCCATCCATTCAAATCACCACATACAACAATTCCTTCGTTTCCTCTAACCAAGTCTAGAACTTCTCTTACATTCTCCCAAAACTCCTCCAGCTCAGCTCTGGACGACGAAGCCACCGGCGCATAAACAGCCAAAGGAATAACTTCGTCAGTCCCAATTTAAAGCGAACCCAGAGAAGTCTCGAGTTCACAACCTTATATTCAGTCATAACATCGACCAACCGAGACGACAGCAGCACCCCCACTCCTGGCAGGCGCTCTCGCTCTCCGGGACTCCGGACCATAGAGCTAACGCCCCGCCAGGAGCTCTTCAGTACCACTGCCCTTCCGCTTGGTCTCCGACAAACACACGACATCTAATTCTCTTTCTTTCATTATTTCAATCAACTCATTCGTCTTATCTCTCATGCCTCCTCTAACATTCCACGTGCCAACTCTGCACTCCGTCCTCCACCTTCCGCCGTGTCGGGCTGTGCGTGACGGGTGGCGGTCCCCATCGCCGCTTTGCGCGCTGCATTTCACACCAACGGGGACGAACTGGTGTGCGTCGCCTTCAGGGACGCCCCCAACCCTCGTTGGCATGGGTGCGCAGCTGTAGAATTGCAGCCCTGAAAAGGGCTGGCAGGGGTCGCGACGAGCACGCTTCTACAATAACCCCTCGAAATACAACCATCTCGAAAAATACCCAACGGTGATGGGGTCTTGCGCTACGATCACCAATTTCAGAGGCCTACATACAGTCGACTCTTACAGGCCGTAAGGGTAATTTATTTTACTATATCTGGTATTCAAATTCTGAAAAAACGGGGAATCCCACCTTTCCATTATAGTTGCAAGCATATGATTTCTATACCAAATTTTGCATTCGCAAATTTTCGTATATTTTACCATTACGTTAAGAAATTAATGGTCGACCCGATAGCGTAGTTAGCAGTGACCATGGCTACGAAGGTAAAGGCTACGGATTCGAATTCTGCTAGGGACAAACACTTGTATGATGAATGTGAAATTTGTAATACATCTGATAAATTACTTTGTACCAAACAAGCTTCGATGAAAAAAGTATCGAATGGACTTTTTAAGACCTCTGACTACCCCGATATTCAGAAACGCGATGTTTATAAGGTGAAGTTTTACTATTGACGGAATTGAAATGAAACGGTGAGCGCTTACGTTCTCAAGTCACGTCAGCGTCACGTTACGGGAAACACGTTGCAGTGTTTTTTCGAAGGTCGTTTACTCACTGCTGGTCCGTTTCAGTTGCCGTGTATGATATAATCATATCTATGTTGGATTATTGAATACAAACGTGGTACTACTTCGCGGACCTCCACCTTTTCTTATCTAATAAGTGATCCGGTTAAGATAAATAAATAAATGCATAGACTTGGAAAACGTCGCATATGTTGCTCCGATCCGAAAGGAAGTAGTTAAAGCATTTGTGCTATGGAGTCAGAAACAAAGATGGTACCTTAAACACCCAGCCAGAGACAATATAGAGTGGTTTTCTATGTTAGCTGTTAGGAAATCGAATCGGGAACATAAGAGCTGGCTACGCCACTCGTCCACGGAAGAGGTTATAGAGAACAAATTAATGGCCAGTTATTGTATTCCAATTCTGTGTTCATGGGTGAGAGTTGTGAGGAGTTTGAGTTAGTACGTGTTCATAGTCTGTAATAAGTATTTCGATATAATCATGAGGACTTCTTTTGTAAACAGGCACGATAGCCGAGTGGTTGGGTGTTCGGAATTTCGAGTCCTCTTGACTCGAAATTCCGCAGAGTTCGATCCCCAGGTGGCAGGCTCGTATCAATGGGTTTTTCAAAAACTTATGTACGAATTATATCGTTGGCTTGGACAAAAAGACGACGTCGGGCTCACCACGGTGGACGGTGGGTCAAAGGTACTTAATTGTCTAGACTAGACCTCTGTCTATCCCTAAAAATATAAATAAATATCTTCACGCAATTCCCAATACAGGGGTAGACAGAGGTCAAGTCTAGACAATTAAGTCCCTTTGACCCACCTTCCACCGAAGATATTTTCGGGACAACGTGACAGGTGGTGAGCCCGTCGCCGCCTTTATGTCCAAGCCAACGATGAAATTCGTACATAAGTTTTTGAAAAACTCGTTGGTACTGCCACCTGGGGATCGAACTCGGGTCTCTCGACTCGAAATTCCGACCACCCAACAACTCGGCTATCGTGACTATTCTGTCTATCCCTATATTGGGAATTTCTTGAAGACTTTTTTGTGGCTTTATTTTACTTTGTTTTACTGTTTATACTGAAATATTATGGTATAAATTGTGATGAAATCGTGTAGTAGCTATTGCGAATATTTTTTTAACGAAACTAATAATAATCTCTTATAGATATTACTCTTAGGAGAACATATTGTTGTGATTGAAAATTCATAAGATGCGTGTTGTCATGAACCTTTTTTTTTTATTTATCTAAGATAATGTTTGATATATAGGAATAAATTATCTAAAAATCCACGAAGATTGTCCGGGAGTTTGCAAAGATTACAAAAAAAAAAAGCTCAAACTGCGACTGATATTGCAAGTTTGGAGATTTTGACGTGTACGCGTTGGTATCTCCAAATGGCTATATCTTAAAGCTGCTTCTAATATTTACAAAAGCAACTTCATCCATTAGCTGACTTAAAACCACTTGGATAATCGTCTTAGTTTTTCTATTTCTATTCCCGACGTGTTGCGAATGACCTCAATAGCAAAATCGATTCTTTTCAACGTTTCCTCAGAATGGGGTTGGGTTGTTAAGAAATTCCAAAGTACTTTAGTGTCAACCACGTCACCACTATAGTCTTAATTAATAGTCTGCGTAGGGTTTGTATCTCGCTAGGGACAAAAATTTGTACACGAGTAATAGGTGATATAAATATAAATAAATATATTCACGCAATTCGCAATACAGGGGTAGACAGAGATCCAGTCTAGACAATTAAGTCCCTTTGACCCACCTTCCACCGACGATATTTTCGGGACAACGTGACAGGTCCCGTCGCCGTCTTTATTTCCAAGCCAACGATATAATTCGTACATAAGTTTTTGAAAAACCCATTGGTACGTGTCTGCCATCTGGGGATTGAACTCGGGTCTCTTGACTCCAAATTCCGACCACCCAACCACTCGGCTATCGTGAGTTTTATATATAGTCATAAGTGTTTATATGCACAAATGAATGTTTATGTAATTATGTATATACAAATGTATTGTACCATAGCTTGGACATTAGGACGGCAACAGGCTTTCTACTTGTCACATCGTCCAAAAATAAGCTTCGTTGAGAAGTGAGAAACGTGTATTTCTCTATAAAAAAATAGCCTAGCCTTGCAGTATATAAAAACAAAATAATTATTCCAAATTATACACTGCCTAGCGGTTAATTTAATCTGTCAATGTAGCTCAGCCAACACCCTCACCCGTTCAGGTCACACACGGTTCTAGCTGCGACCCACGTGTGCCACCTACGTGCGCACTTTCCTTTGTCAATGTCGACTGTTTTTCGATGATTGACGTAACGAATTGTCTGGCCTAGATCTGCGAAGGCCTAATGGGAGCTATTAGCTCATTAAAGGTTAGATTGTGGTCAGTTTTAAGTGAGGCATGAAAAATAATATTTTTATATTATTATATTATAGCAATTTAATAGCAATCCGTAAATTTTATGGTGTAGTTTTCTAAAAAAAAAATTCACCTTCCACCGAAGACATTCTTTGGGACAACTTGACAGGTGGTAAGCTTGTCGCCGTCTTTATGTCCAAACCAACGATATATTAATCGTACATACGTTTTTTTTAAACCCATTGTTTCGATCCTGCTAACTGGAGATCGAACTCGTGTCTCTTGACTCTAATTCCTATCACCCAACCACTCAGCTGTAGTGATTATTTAACCACTCAGCTATCGTCGTTTTTAGAATATATGTAAGTGAAGATATCTGATATAATATCTTTGATATAAAAATATTATTATAAAGTTTAAGTTCTTTGACTCTACTTACACCATAAATATTTTATAATTTCTATGTTATTGTTATAATAAACTCTTGACACGCTTCGCTTTGGCTCCGTCAGATTAATAGCAATGAAGACTATAATTTTTCCGACTCGTTCGTACCTACGGTTGCCATGGCAATAAAAACAAATTACATATTTTTTAAGGCTGCATTTTTTTATAAATATCTCCATTTCTCGTGGGGACTTTGGGATACAAAGTGCTAAAAGCACTTGGGTAAAGATACAACGACTCGTCAACATTTTAAGTCAATCCTAAGAATACCTTTCGAATTTTACAGTCACAAATATAAGGCTGCTGTATTTTTAAACACACAGATGTAGTTATATTTTTTACTGTATAAAAAAAGTTTGTACTTATTTAAGTTGAAATAAAGCTAAAACCATCTAATAGGAGATAAAATTTAATGTTGTGAAATAAAATTGTATTCCCTATATTAACGTTTAAAAATATTTTAGTCTAATTAAACAATATATTTATCGTACATCTCAAATTCTTTTCAGTGCTGCTGAGCGAGACAATCTTGCCAGACGACACGTTGGAGGATAAGACACTCAAGATCACAGACTTTGGGCTCGCGCGTGAGGTGTACAAGACGACGAGAATGTCTGCAGCGGGAACCTACGCCTGGATGCCACCCGAGGTACAGAGTTTCACGCCCGAGATATACATACATATCGGCCTGTTAAAGTCCACTGCAATAGGCCTCTCCCATAGGGAGGATTTGCCATAATCGCAACGCTTGGCAAGCGGATTGGCGATCGCTGCACCAGACCACTTGCACCTTAGACGTTCCTGCCCATCTTCGGTCTGTTAATTTTGGTCTAATATTTTTAGAGACGATTATCCCGCCGTCTATCGTTTGCCATAACGATATTCAAGGCTGTGCCCCTTAGTCGCCTCCTACGACATCCTCGAGAAGAAAGGGTATGTAATATTCTTACGCCCTTACCACACGGAACTATAGATATAGGCAAATAAATTTCGATTTTATCATTAGTAATAGCCACTACAACGGCGAGTGAAATGACAAGTGCAAATCTTAACTGTCGTCACTGAGAAAAAAGATTGTACTACATCTACAGAAAATAAATTAAATTATTTGTAATTAATTAATTAAGCGACGTGAAGGAACAACATCAATAGTCATATTGTAAGCTCCAATGAAATGTGGAACCAAAAGGCTTATTTGTGTACACTGTCTAGCTACTAGACTATTCCATTATTGGAATATTTTTGAACATATAAAAAAAAATAAAGTGCTCTCTGCTGAAATCAAGCAAAACCTTGGCAACTAAGATACTATCTATGACGCAATAATTAATTACATGTCCGACTATAAATTTAATTTCGTCAAATATCAGTCGTCGACTCCCTCTCAACGCTATTACAGACTTATCGCCAATCTAAATTGCATAGAGCACGCTCGGCTCGCGCGTAGTGCAAATACGATTTAATAAAGTTCCCACGGTGAGCTGTCATAATGTCTAGTTCAATTAAATTATTGTTTTATATCGATTATCACGTTCCTATATCGAGTAAAGCCTGCTTATTAGCAATGTCAAGAAATTTATCAAAGAAAATCGTTATAAAATGTGTTATTACATGATAAATGATAGTTACACCTGGGAATGATTTCATCGCTACTATGCAATTTTCAATTACTGTATGATCAATATGTTATTTCCTTGGATAAAAAACGACAAGAAATATTACACCTGTAGACTTTCTTTGGCCTATTTCTTCTGCGTCGAAGGAAAATGACTATCGATAGTTGTACGTTCTTTATACCAATGAATGAACGATTTGATTTGGTTGTAAATGGGATTGTCCGTAATCGCCAAGCGAAATAAAGATCGCGGTGTCTGAATACTTTAGGATTAAGGGTATTTTATTTTGATCCGATATTTTTCGTGATTGATATACCGCCATCTGTCGGTAGCCATTGCATTTTATAGGCAATTTTCCCTTGGATTGCCATACAGTGGCAATTACTCCAAAATAGGCGAAAAGGCTATGCCGATCCTATTTTTTGTGATACAAATACTTTACTTTTTATGTGATCAAGCCACCGTCGCGTCGCCGTGATGTCTAGGGTTGTCAGAAAATAGATTATAGCTATAAAATAGCATTCCGCTTTATATTGGAATAGAAACTTTGTCCTAACATAATTACACCTGAATGTATGTTATCATTCTCAGTCAAGTCAGTTACTTTGTAACCCTAATTTAAAATGTCCGTCTTAAGTTTGCGGTTTTCACTTTTTACCGAATAGTCGAATGTCTGGTAACCCTAATTACACTTGTGGCTCAGTAATTAGCTGTGATGCTAATGCGTACGCTGGTTCACGGCCGCCGAGTGGGCAGATTCCGATCGGCTCTGGCTAAATTATAATGGCACCAGAACCTGACGTATGCCTGTCTGTGCTAGATTGTCGAACGGCTTAACGGTTTCGTTTGGCTTGCAAGCGACGAAATTAAATTTATAGTGATTGTGCATGGACGAAGTATGTTCGCTTTAACAAGTATAATGTTAATTGCATTGTTACGAATTTTGTGTTGAGGAATAAAGGATGTCAGGTTAGAGGCTAGGAGACATTTTGTATCAGACCTCGACGGTGAAGGCGTCTCTGTAAGCTTCTTTAAAGTTTCACGGACTGTAGCTCGTCTACCCCTTATTTCCAAAAAAAAATCTGTTACTACTTAAACTGATGCGATTAGAAATTTATAAGGAATTAATCCCACGAACACGCTTTTCTTAACGGAGCTTTTTAACAACTTAAAAGATAGTGCCTACTTTTATTCCCTGCCTGCTTGCTATTGCTTGTTGTTGCCTACTTATCATGCAGATGTTTCTAAGAAATCTTTTCACACAACCTATTGAATACAAATCATGTCCTTCGATTCGAAAAGGATTACTTAAACAAAAACTTTCCTTTCCAGGTGATAAAAAACTCGACATTCTCTCACGCCTCTGACGTGTGGTCATATGGAGTGCTGTTATGGGAACTCCTGACCGGGGAGACGCCTTACAAGGGCATCGACGCTCTGGCGGTCGCGTACGGAGTCGCGGTCAACAAGCTGACCCTGCCAATTCCCAGCACGTGTCCCGAACCTTGGAGGGTGTTAATGGAAGGTAAGTGTTACTTTGCCCTATCGTAGGAATAATACCACCCGTTCTGTTACGGTGGGTGGTGTAAGAGGCGAATAAAGGAAAAGCCTTGGTCCGTCTCGATAGAAATACCAGTCTAAAGCAAGCAGACCGGTGACGGGCAGCAGCGTCTAAGGTGCAAGATGGTCTGGTACTGCGATCGCCAATCCGCTTGACAAGCGTGACGATTATAGCAAACGCTAAACCGGAGAGACATTAACCAGCAATTGACTTTTATTGGCCGTTGTGAAGTCGATGTCTTTGCGATGAAGTTTTCATGGCATTTAAGATGTGTGTCGTCAAGTCGTCAAGTTACTACTGTTCATTTCTGTCATCAAACTCACACAAAACAACCGCTTAAAGGATGAAGACGCAGTCTATTTATAGGCATGTATGAGGCATTCCTAGCATTCTGTTGATGATAAACGTAATCACTTAAACTCCATACAAAATTTCTCGTTTAAGTGTGAATTATTAGTAATTGGTTTTCATGGTGTCGCCAGATCTAAGGTCCCGGGTCCGATTCCCAATCGGGTGTATGTTGAAAACACTGTTGACATTTTCTCGTTTGTGATGCCTTCATAGTATCTGATTCCATTAAACAAGTGCTTTAGCTACTTACTCTGGCATCATAGAAATGTATGTCATGTTGTCCTTATCTATTTATATATAAAGAGTGTGGTGTCCACTTACGATCCGATTAACATAAACTGTCCCGTTTGTGCCCACAATCCAATGACTGGTTTTGTTTCAATTCCAGCGTGCTGGCACTCAAATCCTCGCGAGAGGCCTCTGTTCCCTGAGATCCTGGAGCAGTTGGAGCACATCCGACAGTCGGAGTTCACGAGGGCGCCGCACGAGTCGTTCCACACCATGCAGGACGGCTGGAGGCTGGAGATCGAGGAGGTTTTGAGGGATTTGAGAAGAAAGGAGAAGGTGGGCTTTGTTTCTCGATGTTATATAGGTGAAATTGTTCTTGTAGTTTGTTGTGATTGGCATCAAATATGAAATAATCTAATTTTGATTTGAATAATGTTTTATGAAAGTGTGATGCATCAGAAATAACGTAACTATATAGTGCTTTGTAGTCACGATCCTCACGACTTGAGGAATCGACTGAGGAGGAGGTGGTTTGAAGAACACATAATATGTTCATGTTTATAATTTCTTAACTATAAGATTTACAGTATTTTATTCTATCTTCATCAATCATTTATCCATGACAATTAACCAGACATAATGAGTTGTTGTTTTATTATTATCATGTACTGACATGTCTTATTTAATTTCAATGTATACATGTCTTAATATTTATTTAAGTTCCATACATTTTATTGGTTACATATAAGAAATATCACGTTATTATAACTAATATGCGAATCCTTTTTTCACACACAATGCTTTCACATAGGAATGCAAAACTATTGAGGAGGTTAGTAGTGCAGTATAAAACAATAATATTATATAAATAGTCCCTCTTTGGCAAATAATGAATCAGTAGTAGTTCATATTCAAATTAAATGATATAGGTACATGGGATAAACAGCAGTTGTGGATGTTATAACATTTGGTCATGTCTCGACTTAGACATTAAGGAGGTGACAAGTTCGCCACCAATCACGTTGCCCTAAAGTGCCACTGAAAAGTGGGTGGTATCTAGACCTCTGATAGGATTATTTGATATAATAATGTATTGTACAGGGATCTGTACACTTTATTAGCCACATTGTGCTTTATATTATTTAGCAACAGTACGGAGGTCGTATGGTACGACGACCTCCGGTGGCATGGCTCTGAGGTGCCGGGTTCGAATCGTAGTCGGGGTCAATGTGGAAGACACTTTTTCTACATTTCCTCGGGTCTGGGTGTTTGTGGTAATTTTGGTGTTTCTACTTCCATGACTAATGATTTAGCTACTTACTTTGGGATTAGAGATATGTCTTGTCCCCAGCTTTTTATGCATTTATTATTATTAATACATAAAAAGCTTCTAAGTCACGATAGCGGAGTGGTTGGGTGGTCGGAATTTGTTGGTATTTGTGAATTCCATCCCCAGGTGGCAGGCTCGTACCAATGGGTTTTTTCAAAAACTTATGTACAAATTATATCGTTGGCTTGGACATAAAGACGTCGACGGGCTCACGACCTGTCACGTTGTCCCGAAAATATCTTCGGTGTAAGGTGGGTCAAAGGGACTTAATTGTCTCTGTCTACCCCTGTATTGGGAATTGCTAATTGTAAGGTTGACTCAGCAGTTTCAGGTCGGTTCAATTTTTAAATCCTCTTAAGTAACTTAAGTAACTCCTGTAGTGAACTGTAACATCTTTACCATGTTAAATATAAAGAAATATTAGGGAAGTACTAATTACAAGAAAATAGCATGCCTCATCTATTTCAAACATCCATTCTCCGCACCATACCTTCTCCATGATTAGTTATTTAACAAAGGTTAGAGAAATTTACTATTTATCCACACCGTCTCTACCACACTCCCGGTGTAATCGACCGGACTCTGTCAGACGTGCTGCCAATGAATTTCTCCATCTCATATGCCCACATTACAGGAGCTACGATGTCGAGAAGAGGAACTAACCAGAGCGCAACTGCAGCAGAGACTGGTCGAACAGAACCTCGCGCAGAAGGAGAGAGAGCTAGAGATGCGGGAGATCGATCTTGCCACGAGGGAACTTCACATTCTAATATTTGCCAGCAACATGTCGCACAGCCAGCCGCCGCAGCCCAACAAACGAAAGGGTGAGATGTGAAGAAGATTTAGTTAAATGCTAAACGGTCATGTTTAGTTTAAATAAAAATTAATATCTTCACGCAATTCCCAATATAGGGGTAGACAGAGGTCTAGTCTAGACAATTGAATCCCTTTGACTCACCTTCCACCGAAGATTTTTCGGGACAATGTGACAGGTGGTAAACCCGTCGCCGTCTGTATGTTGACTTTAGTTTTGTTATTAAAATTATAGTCTCTGGTATGTAAACAGTGTTCGTTGCAGGACAGTCCCATAAGCATAGATACAATCAATCATAGTTGATGTAAAGCCTGTGTATTTATTCAAAAGTAAAGGAAAGCGCATGACTCGTTTAAACGTAAGGCGTATTTTTCCTTGTAATAAAAACATAATATCTTCATGCATTTCCCAATACAGGGGTAGACAGAGGTCTAGTCTAGACAATTGAATCCCTTTGACTCACCTTCCACCGAAGATGTTTTGGGACAACGTGGCAGATGATGAACCCGTCGCCATTGTCATATCGAAGCCAATGATATGAATCGTTCATAGGTTTTGATTCGAATTCCGATCACCCAACCACCGCCACGCAACTATCTTGACTTGTACCGTGTTTCATGCAATGAATTACTATTATCGTCATCTACAACACTCGACGTGCGAGTGACGTCTGAACGTCTGTCCGTCCGGTCGCAGGCAAGTTCAGCAAGATGAAGCTGCTGAAGAAGGACACGATCTCGTC
Source organism: Sericinus montela (assembly GCA_029286605.1). Classification (NCBI taxonomy): domain Eukaryota; kingdom Metazoa; phylum Arthropoda; class Insecta; order Lepidoptera; family Papilionidae; genus Sericinus; species Sericinus montela. Next base: position 9,898,518 of record JAGSMR010000040.1, read on the forward strand.
GCCGCTGGACTTCCGGCACACGCTGACCGTGCGGCCGTCGGACGACGAGTGCAGCGTGAAGCAGCTGGTCGCCGTCGCCACCGACACGCCGCCCGGCTCGCCGGCCATCATGCGCGCCATCGCGCGTGAGTGGAAGCTTTTAATCTGTTGTTTTTTTTTTTTATCTTCGGGCGTGTTGTGTGCCCGGGTTGGCGGGGTGTCCGGGTTAGGGGGGGGACAGTCGGAGGTCGTTACATACTTGTACATTTATATTTAACACATACACGTTTAAACGTGTATGTGTTAAATATAAAGAAATATTAGGGAAGTACTAATTACAAGAAAATAGCATGCCTCATCTATTTCAAACATCCATTCTCCGCACCATACCTTCTCCATGATTATTTATTTAACAAAGGTTAGAGAAATTTACTATTTATCCACACCGTCTCTACCACACTCCCGGTGTAATCGGCCGGACTCTGTCAGACGTGCTGCCAATGAATTTCTCCATCTCATATGCCCACATTACAGGAGCTACGATGTCGAGAAGAGGAACTAACCAGAGCGCAACTGCAGCAGAGACTGGTCGAACAGAACCTCGCGCAGAAGGAGAGAGAGCTAGAGATGCGGGAGATCGATCTTGCCACGAGGGAACTTCACATTCTAATATTTGCCAGCAACATGTCGCACAGCCAGCCGCCGCAGCCCAACAAACGAAAGGGTGAGATGTGAAGAAGATTTAGTTAAATGCTAAACGGTCATGTTTAGTTTAAATAAAAATTAATATCTTCACACAATTCCCAATATAGGGGTAGACAGAGGTCTAGTCTAGACAATAAAATCCCTTCGATCCATCTTCCACCGAAGATATTATCGGGATAATGTGACAGGTGGTAAACCCGTCGCCGTCTGTATGTTGACTTTAGTTTTGTTATTAAAATTATAGTCTCTGGTATGTAAACAGTGTTCGTTGCAGGACAGTCCCATAAGCATAGATACAATCAATCATACTTGATGTAAAGCCTGTGTATTTATTCAAAAGTAAAGGAAAGCGCATGACTCGTTTAAACGTAAGGCGTATTTTTCCTTGTAATAAAAACATAATATCTTCATGCATTTCCCAATACAGGTGTAGACAGAGGTCTAGTCTAGACAATAAAATCCCTTCGATCCATCTTCCACCGAAGATGTTTTGGGACAACGTGGCAGATGATGAACCCGTCGCCATTGTCATATCGAAGCCAATGATATGAATCGTTCATAGGTTTTGATTCGAATTCCGATCACCCAACCACTCGCCACGCAACTATCTTGACTTGTACCGTGTTTCATGCAATGAATTACTATTATCGTCATCTACAACACTCGACGTGCGAGTGACGTCTGAACGTCTGTCCGTCCGGTCGCAGGCAAGTTCAGCAAGATGAAGCTGCTGAAGAAGGACACGATCTCGTCGCCGCTGGACTTCCGGCACACGCTGACCGTGCGGCCGTCGGACGACGAGTGCAGCGTGAAGCAGCTGGTCGCCGTCGCCACCGACACGCCGCCCGGCTCGCCGGCCATCATGCGCGCCATCGCGCGTGAGTGGAAGCTTTTAATCTGTTGTTTTTTTTTTTTATCTTCGGGCGTGTTGTGTGCCCGGGTTGGCGGGGTGTCCGGGTTAGGGGGGGGACAGTCGGAGGTCGTTACATACTTGTACATTTATATTTAACACATACACGTTTAAACGTGTATGTGTTAAATATAAACGTACAAGTCACAATGGTTGACTTATAGAAATTCTAGGTTAACCATAAGTCTTCAGTCGCCATCTCTGTGGTCCCGGGTTTGATTCTCGGTCGGTCCAGTGTAGAAAACACTCTTCCGACATCATCTCGGATTTGGGTGTTTGTGATACCTTCGTTGTTTCTGGTTCCATAACTCAAGTGCTATTCACTAGTATATAGTATCCCTACCGATTTCGGCCACAGCGACTTGGGACTATTGCGACCGCCGTTCATGTGTACGGATAGGATATATAAGGATTTTTGCGCTGAACGTGCGAGCACATTGAGCAAGTCAGCACCCCTCCGACATAGTTGTAGGTGACGGCTGCAGGTGGTCGAGTCTTGAGCGCGTCTCGTTTGGCATCGAGCTCATTCACACGTACTCACTCATACTCTAATACCTTAGTGCTCACGGTCGCTACTCACTTTAAAAATTCCATCACCGCCATTTTGCTACTTAGCATTCCACCACAGTGCGCACTTTATGGAATGTGCTGCCGTCAGGCCGATATTACCTAGGGACCTTCAAGAAAAGAGCCTATACCTTTCTCAAAGACTGGCAACGCATCTGCTATGCCCCTGGTATTGCGGGTGTTCATGGGCGGCGGTGATCACTTACCATCACGTGAGCCACCAGCTCGTTTGCCTCCCTTCTCTATAAAAAAAAAACTTAGCGATCAGAGCATGTATGTATGTATGTGTGTGTGTACGTGCCAGTGCCGGCGGACGGCGTGAAGGGCAAGACGTGGGGCCCGAGCACGGGGCACCAGCGCGCGCGCGCGCACCTGCCGCCGCCGCACCTGCCGCCGCCGCACCTGCCGCCGCCGCACCTGCCGCCGCCGCACCCGCCGCACGCGCGCCTGCTGCCGCTCGCCGCGCGGCTGCCGCACCCAGGTACCGCCCCGCCCCCGCCGCACCTGCCGCCGCCGCACCTGCCGCCGCCGCACCTGCCGCCGCCGCACCTGCCGCCGCCGCACCTGCCGCCGCCGCACCTGCCGCCGCCGCACCTGCCGCCGCCGCACCGCCGCACGCGCGCCTGCTGCCGCTCGCCGCGCGGCTGCCGCACCCAGGTACCGCCCCCCCCCCGCCGCACCTGCCGCCGCCGCACCTGCCGCCGCCGCACCTGCCGCCGCCGCACCTGCCGCCGCCGCACCTGCCGCCGCCGCACCTGCCGCCGCCGCACCTGCCGCCGCCGCACCTGCCGCCGCCGCACCTGCCGCCGCCGCACCTGCCGCCGCCGCACCTGCCGCCGCCGCACCTGCCGCCGCCGCACCCGCCGCACGCGCGCCTGCTGCCGCTCGCCGCGCGGCTGCCGCACCCAGGTACCGCCCCGCCCCCGCCGCACCTGCCGCCGCCGCACCTGCCGCCGCCGCACCTGCCGCCGCCGCACCCGCCGCACGCGCGCCTGCTGCCGCTCGCCGCGCGGCTGCCGCACCCAGGTACCGCCCCGCCCCCGCCGCACCTGCCGCCGCCGCACCTGCCGCCGCCGCACCTGCCGCCGCCGCACCTGCCGCCGCCGCACCTGCCGCCGCCGCACCTGCCGCCGCCGCACCGCCGCACGCGCGCGCCTGCTGCCGCTCGCCGCGCGGCTGCCGCACCCAGGTACCGCCCCGCCCCCGCCGCACCTGCCGCACGCGCGCCTGCTGCCGCTCGCCGCGCAGCTGCCGCACCAGGTACCCCCGCCCCCGCCGCACCTGCCGCCGCCGCACCGCCGCACGCGCGCCTGCTGCCGCTCGCCGCGCGGCTGCCGCACCAGGTACCCCCGCCCCCGCCGCACCTGCCGCACGCGCGCCTGCTGCCGCTCGCCGCGCAGCTGCCGCACCAGGTACCCCCGCCCCCGCCGCACCTGCCGCCGCCGCACCTGCCGCCGCCGCACCTGCCGCCGCCGCACCTGCCGCACGCGCGCCTGCTGCCGCTCGCCGCGCAGCTGCCGCACCAGGTACCCCCGCCCCCGCCGCACCTGCCGCACGCGCGCCTGCTGCCGCTCGCCGCGCAGCTGCCGCACCAGGTACCCCCGCCCCCGCCGCACCTGCCGCCGCCGCACCTGCCGCCGCCGCACCTGCCGCCGCCGCACCTGCCGCACGCGCGCGCCTGCTGCCGCTCGCCGCGCAGCTGCCGCACCAGGTACCCCCGCCCCCGCCGCACCTGCCGCACGCGCGCCTGCTGCCGCTCGCCGCGCAGCTGCCGCACCAGGTACCCCCGCCCCCGCCGCACCTGCCGCCGCCGCACCTGCCGCACGCGCGCGCCTGCTGCCGCTCGCCGCGCGGCTGCCGCACCAGGTACCCCCGCCCCCGCCGCACCTGCCGCACGCGCGCCTGCTGCCGCTCGCCGCGCGGCTGCCGCACCAGGTACCCCCGCCCCCGCCGCACCTGCCGCACGCGCGCCTGCTGCCGCTCGCCGCGCGGCTGCCGCACCAGGTACCCCCGCCCCCGCCGCACCTGCCGCACGCGCGCCTGCTGCCGCTCGCCGCGCGGCTGCCGCACCAGGTACCCCCGCCCCCGCCGCACCTGCCGCACGCGCGCGCCTGCTGCCGCTCGCCGCGCGGCTGCCGCACCAGGTACCCCCGCCCCCGCCGCACCTGCCGCACGCGCGCGCCTGCTGCCGCTCGCCGCGCAGCTGCCGCACCAGGTACCCCCGCCCCCGCCGCACCTGCCGCACGCGCGCCTGCTGCCGCTCGCCGCGCGGCTGCCGCACCAGGTACCCCCGCCCCCGCCGCACCTGCCGCCGCCGCACCCGCCGCACGCGCGCGCCTGCTGCCGCTCGCCGCGCGGCTGCCGCACCAGGTACCCCCGCCCCCGCCGCACCTGCCGCCGCCGCACCCGCCGCACGCGCGCCTGCTGCCGCCGCCGCACCGCCGCACGCGCGCCTGCTGCCGCTCGCCGCGCAGCTGCCGCACCAGGTACCCCCGCCCCCGCCGCACCTGCCGCACGCGCGCCTGCTGCCGCTCGCCGCGCAGCTGCCGCACCAGGTACCCCCGCCCCCGCCGCACCTGCGCCGCCGCACCGCCGCACGCGCGCCTGCTGCCGCTCGCCGCGCGGCTGCCGCACCAGGTACCCCCGCCCCCGCCGCACCTGCCGCCGCCGCACCTGCCGCCGCCGCACCTGCCGCCGCCGCACCGCCGCACGCGCGCCTGCTGCCGCTCGCCGCGCGGCTGCCGCACCAGGTACCCCCGCCCCCGCCGCACCCGCCGCACGCGCCTGCTGCCGCTCGCCGCGCAGCTGCCGCACCAGGTACCCCCGCCCCCGCCGCACCTGCCGCACGCGCGCCTGCTGCCGCTCGCCGCGCGGCTGCCGCACCAGGTACCCCCGCCCCCGCCGCACCTGCCGCCGCCGCACCTGCCGCCGCCGCACCTGCCGCACGCGCGCCTGCTGCCGCTCGCCGCGCGGCTGCCGCACCCAGGTACCCCCGCCCCCGCCGCACCTGCCGCACGCGCGCCTGCTGCCGCCGCCGCACCTGCCGCCGCCGCACCTGCCGCCGCCGCACCTGCCGCCGCCGCACCTGCCGCCGCCGCACCTGCCGCCGCCGCACCTGCCGCCGCCGCACCTGCCGCCGCCGCACCTGCCGCCGCCGCACCTGCCGCCGCCGCACCTGCCGCCGCCGCACCTGCCGCCGCCGCACCTGCCGCCGCCGCACCTGCCGCCGCCGCACCTGCCGCCGCCGCACCTGCCGCCGCCGCACCTGCCGCCGCCGCACCTGCCGCCGCCGCACCTGCCGCCGCCGCACCTGCCGCCGCCGCACCTGCCGCCGCCGCACCTGCCGCCGCCGCACCTGCCGCCGCCGCACCTGCCGCCGCCGCACCTGCCGCCGCCGCACCTGCCGCCGCCGCACCTGCCGCCGCCGCACCTGCCGCCGCCGCACCTGCCGCCGCCGCACCTGCCGCCGCCGCACCTGCCGCCGCCGCACCTGCCGCCGCCGCACCTGCCGCCGCCGCACCTGCCGCCGCCGCACCTGCCGCCGCCGCACCTGCCGCCGCCGCACCTGCCGCCGCCGCACCTGCCGCCGCCGCACCTGCCGCCGCCGCACCTGCCGCCGCCGCACCTGCCGCCGCCGCACCTGCCGCCGCCGCACCTGCCGCCGCCGCACCTGCCGCCGCCGCACCTGCCGCCGCCGCACCTGCCGCCGCCGCACCTGCCGCCGCCGCACCTGCCGCCGCCGCACCTGCCGCCGCCGCACCTGCCGCCGCCGCACCTGCCGCCGCCGCACCTGCCGCCGCCGCACCTGCCGCCGCCGCACCTGCCGCCGCCGCACCTGCCGCCGCCGCACCTGCCGCCGCCGCACCTGCCGCCGCCGCACCTGCCGCCGCCGCACCTGCCGCCGCCGCACCTGCCGCCGCCGCACCTGCCGCCGCCGCACCTGCCGCCGCCGCACCTGCCGCCGCCGCACCTGCCGCCGCCGCACCTGCCGCCGCCGCACCTGCCGCCGCCGCACCTGCCGCCGCCGCACCTGCCGCCGCCGCACCTGCCGCCGCCGCACCTGCCGCCGCCGCACCTGCCGCCGCCGCACCTGCCGCCGCCGCACCTGCCGCCGCCGCACCTGCCGCCGCCGCACCTGCCGCCGCCGCACCTGCCGCCGCCGCACCTGCCGCCGCCGCACCTGCCGCCGCCGCACCTGCCGCCGCCGCACCTGCCGCCGCCGCACCTGCCGCCGCCGCACCTGCCGCCGCCGCACCTGCCGCCGCCGCACCTGCCGCCGCCGCACCTGCCGCCGCCGCACCTGCCGCCGCCGCACCTGCCGCCGCCGCACCTGCCGCCGCCGCACCTGCCGCCGCCGCACCTGCCGCCGCCGCACCTGCCGCCGCCGCACCTGCCGCCGCCGCACCTGCCGCCGCCGCACCTGCCGCCGCCGCACCTGCCGCCGCCGCACCTGCCGCCGCCGCACCTGCCGCCGCCGCACCTGCCGCCGCCGCACCTGCCGCCGCCGCACCTGCCGCCGCCGCACCTGCCGCCGCCGCACCTGCCGCCGCCGCACCTGCCGCCGCCGCACCTGCCGCCGCCGCACCTGCCGCCGCCGCACCTGCCGCCGCCGCACCTGCCGCCGCCGCACCTGCCGCCGCCGCACCTGCCGCCGCCGCACCTGCCGCCGCCGCACCTGCCGCCGCCGCACCTGCCGCCGCCGCACCTGCCGCCGCCGCACCTGCCGCCGCCGCACCTGCCGCCGCCGCACCTGCCGCCGCCGCACCTGCCGCCGCCGCACCTGCCGCCGCCGCACCTGCCGCCGCCGCACCTGCCGCCGCCGCACCTGCCGCCGCCGCACCTGCATAGTATCGGTAAGTGAAGCTTTGCAATAATCGCCACGCTTGGGAAGCGAATAGGCGATTGCAGCACTAGACACATTGCACCTTGGACCCTGCTGCACTGTCTCCGGTCTACTGAATTGTGGTTTGATATATTCGAAATAGTTAGCTCATTATCTGTCCTTAGTCATATGCTTTTTCAATACTCCTTCTGCTTCTAAACAGTCTACCAAATGTCCACCGCTGAACAAATCCGTCAAAGATTTCCACAACAAATAACTGTAGGGCTACTTAAAATTGGCAAATCTACTATCTGCTGTCACACTGAATACTGTATTGAAGTGTTAAGTTAAGAAGTTTCTACCTTAGAGCCAGTGACTTAGATAATTGTCACACCATTCCGCAATTCCTGTGGGTCAAGACCAATGATTGGTGGGACACGTTAGCTTGATCCCTACTGTAACATTCATATACTCTATGAATTTTACTTCCACTATATCCAAATACCACCCAACATTTGTCTATAGATAATTTTTAAGTTTGTAATTTTTCTAGTTAAATTATTCAATTTTTTATGAAAAAAGTTTATGCCATAAATTTATATCATTATTAATTATGTATATTAATGAAGTTTGCACTGTTGTATGATTTATGTGAAATTTGTTTGAAAATATGATTTATTCATTTTAACACAGTCAAAAGGTCTACAATAACAATTTTCTGTTTTAACATAACTCGAACTTAAACTCATAAATGTGATTATGATTGAAATTAAAATTTTTATTTCGTGTGACGTACAGGCCACTTTGTTATATATTATAGTTATATATAATAATTCTTTTGCAATAACGTACTTCAATGATATCATTTAAAATTCAATTCGGTCCTTAAAATGACATCTATACCAACATGCTCCTATAGTGATATATACTGGTTGACTCAGCGCTACCTCTAATTCATGCTTGAGGTCGGTGAGCAGGAAGTAGGAAGTGAAGTTGGCATAGGGTTGGGCGGGGTGCGCACGTCAATAACGCGTGTGGGCGCGCAGGGCCGCTTGGGCCGCTGGGGCCGGCGGAGGGGGGCAAGCGGAGGGCGCGCAAGTCCAAGTCGCAGGTGCGCGCGCACGCGCACGAGCCGGGCAAGCGGCGCAGCGGCAGCCACGACGACCTGCTCGACGGCGCGCGCTCGCACTGTCCCGCGTTCGGTTCCGCCGCGGACCTGCCGCACCACTACGACGCGGTCTTCGCCGCGGCCGGGCGCCCGGCGGCCGACGGCGGCAGGAGGAAGGGCAGCCAGGGCGAGGTCAAGAGGAACTTCCTCAAGAGCATCCGCTCCAACAGCCTCGCCGGCCTGCTCGCCGTCGCCGGCAATCTCTCCTCGGAGACGGCTGAACTGTTGAGAGACGATTAGGGCATATTTTTGCGATGTTTTTTTTTTGTATTGTAATTCCAACATTGAGTCTTGACTCCTAAATCTTGTTGAGTAAATAAGATTTCTCGGAGTGAAGAAATTGAAACGGCACAATTAATGTAAGTTGAATTTAAACCTCGCTACAGATGTAAACTACGATACTTACGCAATTTGCCGTTGTCCGGTATTTTATGATAGGTAAATCCCGAAATAGAAAACTGCACAGAAACTGACCTACAAAGGAAATGTACAAATTTGTTGCCATATTGAAAACATATCATTTCTTACTAACACATTCCTCATACAAATTGCATTTTTTTTTTTCTTAAATCGCCGTACAATCATTGAAATGCCATATTTCCTTTTAATATTCTTTTCGACTGCCCTAAAATAATTTAAAAAGGTTTTGTAAGATACATTTTTGTAATGTAAATACGCTTCGTTGTTCCAAGGATTTGATACTAGTTGTTAAAGTATTAGTCTCATAAGGCATTTAAAAATAAAATAAAAAAGACTTATTTTTAGTTATTATTTTAAAACTTTAGTTTTACCAGTGCCTGGCCACTTGTGAAATATTTCTCTTCTCCATATTTACGTAACTGAGAAGTTTTATTGTTAACTTGTGTGTAGAAATTTTGTCACTTCAGTGTTCAGAATAATACTGGCCATTTTTTTTATTTATCGATTGTTATTTTTTTTTATTTTTTTAGATGGCAAACATCTGGGGCGTTGAGCCAATTGTCACAAATGTCTCAAAAGAATTCTCTTCTCTGAGTTTTTGAGTAAAATTTTTATGTATCCAGAATATAGACAAAAACCATTTCTATGTTTGATAAGGAAAATGTAATTTATAACTTGCTGTGGCCAGGATTTCTACCGTATAGTGTCATAATTAGATAGCTAATGTATAATTAGATTATCAGGTTTAGCTTGTTAAATGGGATTTAAAAAAAAAAAGACTTATGTTAACATTACAATTTCGCATCGACTGATGAATGTTTAGGATCTTGCCAAAAAGAATGGGTGTGTCTTGCAACGAAATCGTTACAGCGTGACCATAGATAAAAACGAAAAAAATTACGTAAAAAAAAAAATATATGGTTCCCGCGTCAATGCGATCGAACGTTTGAAAGTTGTGATTATTGTCCAAATGTTTGTTTGATGTTATTTAAAAATGTTGATATTTTTTCTAATGTCAGCCATTTTGTTCTGTTCATTGCTGCTCTAAAGGGACTTCTCAAGAGAATCTTCCGTATCCTTGTGAGTATATGCTTTTTTTTAATTCATTATGTAACCTATTCATTGGCGTTTATAAGTAATTTCTGAACGCAGTAACTTTAAATTATGTCAACTTCTAAATTTAAACTAGCAACGTCAGTATTTCTGTTTCTAACATAAAAATTGGTCACAAATTTCTCGACATTTTTGGCAGACATTAGGGAAAAGTAGATTCATAAGTTGACTACTATCTCGTTTTTAGTTATGTGAAATAGATTTGTCGTGTGTTCGACGCCGAAAATGTGTGTGCGTGTGTTTTATATAGTTGTTTTTTTTTTTTCTTTTTCAAATCCGGTACATTGATTGTAACATATCACCCGTTTCGTAATATTTAAGTATCCATTTGACAGTTGTTTTATTTTTTTTTTTTTGTAATTTTTTTATGTAAATTGTAAGCATTTGTTTGCTTTCGGCCTGTATTATTTTTTAACGTTACGATTAAGAGCTATGCATGCTTAGCAGTTCATAGTTATACGCTATTTTGCGATACTATATAAGAAATTATGACTATATATGTATTTGTCTGTACTTACTTTATCGTTAGATAGTATGTTATGCTTCGTTCTATGTCACATATATATGTCATATGGCACGCTTTCAAATGTTTACAATGACTCTCAATAACGTGTATTTGGAAGTCTCCGTGATTTTTTTAGCGCCAACTTGCACAGAAATAAATAATACATACATATATACATACGTACATACAAAAAAAAAGTTACATCATATTTATATTTTTGATACGTGTCACGCAGACTTCCAAAACTAGACGGTAGTGTACGGAGTGCTAATGAGTACAAAAAGTTTCCGCTGTAACATTTGACCGCAATATTGTCCCGTGGTGGTGGACTCGCGAGAGGCTCGTACGGTGTCTATCGAAACTGATTTCATTTACATAACGAGACGACTGTTACGCAATTCAATTAGCTCGACATTCGTTTTTGTTTTTTAATAATAATAATAATAAATTATGGAAAATAATCGAAACTCTTCGGTGATCTGGTTCTCTATAATTATATAATTAGTAACTATTATTTTTTTAATATATACATATATATCAAATAAACCTTTTCCATAAAATCGATGCTGGTGTATTCTTTTAACATGGGTCTACTAATCGTTTAGCCACTAACAAAACCCCGTAACATTTCAGAGATTAATCTAAAAAAAAAAAACAAACAAAACCAAAGATACATTAATGACGAGCCATAGAGCAATTACTTTGACACAGATTAAAGAATACAGATTATAAATATACTGGTGAAGGGTGAATCGAATTAAAGTGATGTGATTGAAAAATAAAACATCGGCTTCCGCTTATCTCACTCAGTCTACCCCCTCTAATCGGGAAATGCGGAGCTGAATTGGACACACTTCATAACAATATCTATATTAACATTAAAAAAAATGTTACTATGACAGTTTGTCAACGAGTCTAGTGCCATTGCCTTGTCGAGTTTTGTTTGCACATGTAAGTATATTAGATTGTTCATAATGTTTCACTCTTTTTTATTTTTCCTTTTTCTGTTACGCTTCATAAGTTGCTTCAATCGAATGAACTGTTTAGCATGTGTAGTCAGTTAGTCAAAGATGTCTGCATGCGAGTATGTTTGTAGCTCGGTAATGGTTTTTTTTAGTGAGATTCGTTGTTAAGTAGTTTAGTAACTCAGTCTATGTATTTGTCTCTCCATGTTCCCTTTGTAAGCAATTTACAAATGTTTAGAAAGTTATTTTCTTCGCCATGTAAATATTGTTAATATGTGTATTAACATTTTGTCAAATTAATCGATTATTTATGAATATTTTACGTATGAAAGAATATAATAAAAGAAAAAACTGGTTGACTTACAACAAGTAAATATATATATATAATATATTTAAAATGTATGTTATGACGTGTTAGTTACCTCTGACTCATTTCGAATGTGTTTGCATTTCAATTCATTATTAATATATTTATTATATGTAACTCCATTCACTGTGTGAGATTAATCAGAATTTGAAATTTAAATATGGTTGCTTTCTAGCTGATTGTTGGTTTCATTAAACATTCTCTCTGTATTCGGTGTACACATCTAATTCTGTCTCTTTCACACATCACACACACAGTTGTAAACTAACACGCCTATGTTTTCTATTCAAGGTTGTTTTCTTCCTTACACAGACTTCAGTCCAGACGACTGGGGCCCCGAGTTCCCTTTAAGTGCGTCTTCAAGATATTCCATACCGATGCCGACACTATACAGTACGGAAGGTAAGATTTTTTTTTTTTATTATAACAAAAAAAATTATTAAAAAAATATCTTCACGCAATTCCCAATACAGGGGTAGACAGAGGTCTAGTCTAGACAATTTAGTCCCTTCGACCCACCTTCCAGCGAAGATATTTTCGGGACAACGTGACAGATGGTGAGTCCGTCGCCGTCTTTATGTCCAAGCCAACGATATTCGTACATAAGTTTTTGAAAACCCATTGTTACGAGCCTGCCAACTGGTGATCGAACTCGGGTCTATTGACTCGAAATTCCGACCACCCAACCACTCGGCTATCGTGACTTTAACATAATATATAGTATTAATTGTTAATCTATGATATCTTAAATGACAACAGTGTGGTAACGGTGTAAGAATATTGCCACTCCCTTTCTTCCCGTGGGTGTCGTAAGAGGCGACTAAGGGAAACAGCCTTGAACATCGTTATGGTGATTTATAGATGCCGGGATAACCATCTCTAAAAATATCAGACCGAAGATGGGCAGCAGCGTCTAAGGTGCGAGGTGTCTGATACTGCGATCGCCAATCCGCTGGCAAGCGTGGCGATTACGGCAAATCCTCCCTATGGGAGAGGCCTATGTCCTGCAGTGGAGCTTACTAGGCCATTATGTATATTATGTATTTTAAATAATTTAAAAATGGCTGCATAAAAATTTGTAAACCCCGAAAAATGGGAAGAATACCATCCTAAATAGCAGACCCAAACTTACATAAAGGTGCTAGGTGATACTGCAATCGCCAAACTGTTTTCTAATGGCGATGATTGGGAAAATTCTTTCTTATTGGGGTGACCTATACAGTTCTGTAGCAAATCTTCCCCATGGTAGAGGTCTATGTCCGGCAGTGGACTTTAATAGGCAGTTATGCATGCATGTATACAGTACTGTTGTACTGTTGTGTATTACAATTAAAGTAAGCATAAAAGTTAAGACAAGACGTAATAAGGCATTAGGAGCTATCCTTTGAATAGGTAAGATTTTAACATTTTCTCCACATTGCCTCTCAATATATAAATAGCTGCTAAATTAAGAGTAACTTAGTTCTATTAACATATGTTCACATATTAAATATCTATTATACGAATTTCATGTTAAAGGATTATACCAAAACTTATAAAAAATCAAACTTCTTACTTCTGCCACTCGGCAGAAGAATTTTGTCGATAATTGGTTAAGTGAGCGATAACTGAGAGGTGAAAGATGTCACCAACGAGAAAAAGCTCTCGTAGCTACGACAAGACTCAAATTGGTAAGGAGCTGTGGACAGTCCAACTTATTTTGCACAATGCCCATAAGAAAGGCAACATCTGCTATACAACGCCTGACTACCAACGGTAACAGTAGGCGATGACATTTACATTGGTCCTCATAATTGCGATCGAAGTGCTTACTTGACTTTTGTGTTGCATGACATTTTATGATGAGTTTTTGGTTCTTCAGTGCATAATTATATCTGACAATGTTGATTTTACGAGTAAGTGTCATAGTAAAGCATTTAGTAACATTCAGATTTAGCTTATTGATCAACTCATCTAAGATAGATTTGAGCTGTATTATTCACATACAGCTCTAATCTATCTAAGGCATCTTTCATGAGTATACAATTATCAAGATTATTGATTCTTTTATATATCTTCCTGTCATGCAAAAAAAAAAACTAAATATATTTAAAACATGAATTGACATCGTTAAAAAAATTACAAATAATGGACCTAACAGAGATCCCTGCGGTACACTGGACTAAATAGTAACCGAAGGCGAAGGCAACCCGTTAACTACCACTGATTGAGCTCTATTCTTTACATAAGAAGTAAACCACCTGACTAAGTCTCCTTGAAAACCAGTTGCAAAAAGTTTTTGTAAGATTATTTAGTGGTCTATACGATCAAATGCTTTACTAAACTCAGTGAAAATTGCATCAAGCTGCGATCCATAAACCGTAGACGTAGCATTGGAGTTTAATATTTCAGGTTATGTAAAATTACCATTTCAGGTTACAGGTACAAGAAGCCCAGTATCATAGAGCTGGTGCTGTACAACATGGCGGCGCTGCTGGGCGGCGTGGCGGCCGGCTACGACGTGCGCGTGTCCAACGTCAGTCCGCTGCACCCCACGCTGCAGCCGCACAGGTCAGCTCACACAGAAACATCGCCCACTGGGCTGGGGCACAGCTTTAGACAATGCTTTAGTTTACATTCGATTTCTTATTCTTGACACCTGCGATGTAAATCGTAAATAAGTCTTTTATCGCGGCTCGCAGATACTGCAAAAGACTTTACGGAAACAGAAATGTACCGACGCTATTGCTATGCTATTTTGGTACATGCTATTGGTAAATAGCAATTTTTTTTTGGCTATTTTTTTTATATAACATATGTTATATATTTATTAGGAGATTACATATATAATTTTCTGTTAGTAGCATCATTTAAAGAAACTAGTTTGAGTAAACCCATTCAAAAAATGTAACAAATTATAAATCATGAATTTTATAGGCAGCGATTGTTAGTTTAGTGTTGAATTTCAGTAACAAATAATTATAATTTTTTTTATTAGTGTAAAAATACAATTCCTATAAGAGTTTCGAAAAACTTATCACAAAAAAGTACTTTACTTTGTGGAATGTGCTGCTTTCAGCGGTTTTTCCGGTCCGATACGACTTAGAGACCTCCAAGAAAAGAGCCTATACGTTTCTCTAAGGCCGGCAACGCATTCGCTATGCCAGTGGTATTGCGGATGTTCATGTGCGGCGGTAATCACTTACCATCACATGAGCCACCTACTCGTTTGCCTCCCTTCTCTATAAAAAATGTTTCTTGATTTGATATGATTTGTAATGTTTTCGACACCGTCTCTATTCCGCTGCTTTTGAATAAATAAGAAGACGTTGGTATTGGTGGCCTCCAAAAAAAAAACTTTTCACTGATTACCCGTCTTGGAAAAAACAATGTGTTATCATTGGGTTGTTCTTTTTTTTTTTTTTTTTTTTTAACATTATAAGCTAGCGTTTAACTACAATCCCACCTGATGGTAAGTGGCGATGTAGTTTTTGTTGGTAGGCACACTAGCTTAGAAAGAGCCTATTCACTCTTCTCTTGAAGACACCCACATTGTAATCGGACGGAAAGACTGATGCAGGCAAATTATTCCAGTCCTTTGCTGTACGCATTATGAACGACGAAGCAAAACGCTTCGTCTGAATGCAGGGTATATCGACAACAAAAGGATGGAGACCCGACGTGCGTCTTGTTGTCCGATGATGGAAAGGGGAAGGGGGAATTAACTCATGTAATTCCTTCGCACACTCTCCAAAATGTAACCTGTAGAACACCGAGAGACTGGCCAAATTGGTAGTAACCAAGTCAGGATCACCGATTAGCCGCTTGGCCCGTCTCTCCACAGAATCCAAGGCTGCCAGTTGATATTCAGGAGCTCCAGCCCATATGTGGCAGCAGTACTCTACAGCCGACCGGACCTGAGCTTTATATAGGGTCAGAAGCTGTCCTGGAGTAAAGTAACGCCGCACTTTGCAAGAACTCCCAATCTCCTTGCAGCGGCTTTAGCCTTAGACTCAATGAACCGCCCAAAGTTAAGCTTTGACGTGATTTCGACTCCTAGTAACTGGAGGCGGTCGGTGTATTCCAGAGATACATTCTGAAATTTAGGAGCCAAGGTGAACTGGCTCCTTTTGGCGGAGAACAGACACGCTTGCGTTTTGGTGGCATTGAATCTCACAAGATTGGTATTGCCCCAGTTGGAAACTGCCTGTAATGTAAGATTCATACGCTCTACCATGGCCTCCCGAGCAGACTGTACTTGATCCTGTCTGGACTGAACACGCGCCAGATATCTCTCCACAACTGTGCTGTCATCTGCATACCCAAAGAGACCGGGCTCGAGCAGGTCGTTTATGTGCAGCAGAAAGAGAGTTGCGGACAGAACAGACCCTTGAGGAACTCCGGCATTAATCGCCATAGCCTCCGATGAGCAGCCGTCAATAACGACTCGCAAAGACCGTTCCCGCAAAAGTCTTCTATCCAGGCTATCAGTCCAGGGATATACCATATAAAGGAAGCTTATTGATAAGGCTAGCATGCCAGACCCTGTCAAAAGCCTTCGAGACATCGAGCGAAACCGCGAGTGCTTCACCACTATTCTCGAGGGCCTCACCCACAGATGTGTGACATACACTAGAAGGTCCCCAGTCGACCGATTTCGGCGAAACCCGTACTGTCGATCGCTAAGGAGATCGTTATGTTCTAGGTATGCCAAGAGGTGCGAGTTCAATATACGCTCCATAATCTTACAGAGTATGGAGGTAATTGAAATAGGTCGATAATTGACTGGGTCAACACGGCTACCTTTTTTGGGCACGGGCTGCACGTTAGCAAGCTTCCAGGATTTGGGAACTATTCCCGTCTTCAAGGAGAGGCGATACAAGCGTGTCAGAACAGGAGACAACTCGGGTGCACAGGTCTTAAGCACTATGGCTGGAATACCATCAGGTCCACTGGCTTTGTTCACGTCCAGATGTCGCAACGTTTTGAGAACCTCTTTGTTAGTGATGTGGACCTCTGACATTGAAGTACCACAGGGAGGTAGGGAAGTTGGAACTGCGTTGCTTGTGTCCAGACGCGAGTTGCTGGCAAAGAGATTCGCGAACAGTTCTGCCTTCTCTTTTGCCGCATGAGCCAATGTCCCGTCGGGCTTAACCAGCGGAGGCAGTGAAGGTTTACAAAAACTCGCCTCGACCGCCCTGGCAAGAGACCAAAAGCTCTACTGCCAGATGGTTGAGCAGAGAGCTTCGTGCCAATATGCCTAATGCGGTCGAAACGAGCCTTCCGCAACACCTTTTTGTAAGTCTTGGCGGCTTGATTAAAGGCTCTCTTCTTGGATCTGACATCCGGAGTTTTACGGTTTCGAGCGTCAACCCATGAGAGGTACGCCAAATGTTTAAGGTTTTCGGCTTGGGAACATTCGGCGCTGAACCATGGGCGAGCTTTGCCACCAACGGGTACATCAGCAAAAGGAATAAAATATTCCATAGCTAAACATACCACGTCAGTTATAGCAACCGCGCATCTCGATGGATCTCCGGAAGAGAAGCAGACCTGCCGCCAAGGATAAGATGCAAAGAAGTGTCGCATCTCATCCCAATCTGCTGACTTGTATCGCCACACTCGCCTAGTACCATGTGGGTCGAGGTCTGTTGGCATGTAAGACGATACAGATTTCACCAGACAGTGATCAGAGGTTCCTAGTGGAGAAGCCACCTCTACCTCATATCTGTCAGGATCAGTGGTCAGCAGGAGGTCTAGACAATTGGCTGTATGACCTTCAACGTCTGGCACCCTAGTAGCTTGCTTTACCATCTGGGAGAGGTTTAGCGATAAGGCGAAATTCCTCATTTCCCTCCCAGCATGGTCAGTCTTCTGGTATGGGAACAGCCAATCCTGGTGAGAGGCATTAAAGTCTCCCAGAAAGACTAATTGTGCGGAGGGATACCGATGCCGGGCCAAATCAGCGGCCTCACTTAGATATTCGAATAACCGAGTTGTCTCCTGGTCACCGCTGTGCGAACGGTAAACACATGCATAAACGATCTTATCGTCACCTGTGTCCACCAACACCCAAATGGTTGAAAAGTGGGGTCTTCAAGGTGACGGAGACGCTGGCAGCAGATGTCATTGTTGACGTACACACAGACTCCGGCCCGAAGGTGAAAGTTGTGCTCCAGCGAGAACCCTGGGTAGTCAAGGTACGCCACATCTAACGGACATCCAATTTGCGTCTCCGTCAGAAAAAGTAGGTGCGGCTTCTCAGTCTCAAGATGGTGATGGACTGCGTTGAGATTTGAGTGCAATCCTCGGATGTTAGAGAGGTGCACTTTCAAGGAGAGGACGTGCAACCGCTGTTTAACCTTACTTTTCTTTTGGTACTTTTCATAAATGATAAGGAGTGAAAAGGGAAGGAAGATGGCAGTTGAACGAGGCGTTGCTTTGATGACCCAACGACACGAAAAATTTGTGTGCCTGTGGGAGCTTGATTTGGAGACTGCGGGGACGCCCGAACCCCCCCAGAGATCGCCATCGGGTCCTCTCACCCGGTCGCTAACCGGCACGATGGAGCCACCCTGGGATTTTTCGCTAGTTGGCGGGGCAGCCTTTCATGAGTAGCTAGTTCACTAATTGGGCCCCCTACTACCTGCGGTCGGCCAGCGGAGCACCGTGCTTCGGATCCCGCTACCGTCCACAATCAAGCACCCGACACAGCAAAAGTTGACGTGTCGTACCCGGTTCACATATGCAACGCAACTGTTCAGACCCAACTTCCATAAGGCTTCACCAAGCATCTTGCCGGAACACGTCCGAAGTCACTTGGCGGCAAGGCTTTGCTTAGGTGGGTGGTAACTTAAAGCCTGCGACCGAAGCCTACCACCGGAAAGGGGAGCTACTCGTTTAGCACTACCCAGGGGATACGTGTGAGAGTCAAGATTCAAGTATTTCTCACGGACGCGAGCAACATCATCCCCCAAAAAAATGTTCTCCAAAGCAATGATTTCATTTTGTAATATGGTGTGCCCCAAGGATGCATCTTAGGACTAACGTTATTCTTTGTCTACATTACTAATTTATTTTCTTTAAAATGAGAGGTAGAATGCTTTTTTACGCTAATGACACTGTTTTACTCTTTGGTGATTTGAAGGAGACTCTGTGTTTGCTTTTGAGGAATGGTTGGAAGGACAGTTTTCAATTGGCATAATATGTTCTTAGTGAGGTCACACATTGGTTGCTGCAATAAGTTTTAACTTGGAATACAATTAAAATATCTGACATTTTCAATTCAAAATTAAACTCAACCATCTCCAAACTTTCAATTAATTGTAAAAAAAAACTGTAGTGTTGCTCTCGAAAGATATACTTTTATCAAATATTTAGGTGTATATTGAAATTTTATCTTAAACCCTCACATAGAACTACTGAGTGCCAGATTCAGAAAACTTATTTACATATTTCAAAAGCTTCATGTGGTGGATCTCCAACAATTACGACATATTTACATTGCTCTCTGTGAATATTTTGTAACCTATTTCACTTCTTGGGGTACATTAAATAGAACCGCAGTAATTATTTTGAAATCTCACAAAGAATATTATTCAAAGTTACCAATAGATTTTCCCAGTTTACTATTGTTTAAGTCCTTTAATGTACTAATAGACAATTATATATCTTATCTTTAATTTTGTATCAGCATAAAGAATGTTATGATAAAAAGTGAAACTATACGTAGATCTGCCCCAGTGTGTTCATTTTGCATCAGCATAAAGAAGTTTCCTTTGACAAAAATGTGTCTTTATAATGTAGATCTCTGACCCTCTGTGTGGTCGTAGAAAATTTAGCAATAAATTTAGTATATTTCTCTGTCCGTATCATTATTATATTCTAAACAAACCACTAAATCAATATCAATCCCTTTATTAGGAAGTAAAGAACTTCAGATTATTGTGAAAATAACTATTATACAATTTTTTTCTTTAATTCATAAATTTTTGAAGTCATAAATTCGGTAGTTCCACATGTAAAATCCTTTGTCCGAGTCGATGTAAGTGTTAAATGAATGCGTTCAATTTCCGCAGGGCCGAATTAGAACCGGAGCCCCTGGCCACGACGCTGTACGAGGGCTACGGTTACGCGCACAACACGTACCACGGCCCCACGAGGCACTTGCGGGCGCCGCTGAACGCAATCACGGGATCCCCTGTGAGTGTACACACTAATACTAATCATATTAATCTTTAAGCCACGGTAGCCGAGTGGTTGGGTGATCTGAATTAACAGTAAGCAATAAATAAATGGACCGTGTGGTAACGGTGTAAGAATATTACCACTCCCTATCTTCCCATGGGTGTTGTAAGAGGCCAATAAGGGAAACGGCCTTGAACATCGTTATGACAAGCGATACATGGCGGGATAACCATCTCTAAAAGTGTCAGACCAAAATAATCAGGTCAAGATGGGCAGCGGCATCTGAGGTGCGAGTGGTCTGGTACTGCGATCGCCAATCCGTCTGCTAAGCGTGGCGATTGTGACAAATCCTCCCTCTGGAAGAGGCCTATGTCCTGCGGTGGACTTTAACAGGCCGTTATGTATGTATGTAATAAATAAATAAATAAATTAATACCAATATCATTAACAAAATTATTAAAAAGCAAAAGCCTTCATAATGATCCATGTGGAATGCTAAATTTTATTTGCATTGTGGAAGAAGTGTAACTATTTAGCACCACAGTCTGACATCTATTTTGGATGTGAGGAAAACCATTTGAACAAGTTGCCTCTAATTGTAATCGGTTTTGATCACTTATCAGCTAAATTCGATGTGTGATATCTTTCAGAAGCATCCTTCCCCTCGTCTTTGTATTTGCAGTTAGTGTTGATTGTTGTTTAACACTTTCTTTGCTATCAAGAGTCCAGTTGTGCATAAGCTTCCTACAACAGTAGTCTCTCTATCTTATTAGGGAATACATTGCGATTGCTTGCACCAAGTAGTCACTCCGTAGAGAAGTGGTTGACACAAAGTTTTTCCAAGATGTTGCCAGCTCAGGAGTCCTGATTTCTACATTGTCTCATACGTGAATGAGACAATGTAGAAATTTTTTTTTCTCAGGTATAAAAGATAATTTGTGCATAACTAACAACGTTATCCACATAATGTTATGTTAATAACATAAATATTTTTTATGTTGCAATAAGTAAGTTTTTTGTAAGATTTTATTAACCATATTACGCTATAAACAATCGTCATCTATTCTTTCTATAGTTTTAAGTAACATTCTTTTGAATTTACCTGATGTACAATTACAAAACCATTCATACAATAGCAGTTGTTGACAGTTTTATGAATGTGTTGATCGAGATGAAGTTTGTCGTCTAATAGTACACCAAGATCTTGAACTGAAGAACTCTTTTAGTAATATATTGTTATTCAAAGCATAGTTATTCGATATGATGTTTTTATTTTTTATAAATGTAATTGGCAAACATTTGGAAATATTCAAGTGTATTTTATTTTTATTGCTGTATTCAGAGAATCTGTTCAAGTCTTCTTAGAATAAATTGCAGTCGACAGTATTTTTTATAGTTTTGTATACCTTAAGGTCATAAGCTTAAAGCAAGTCGTGGATATCGTTTATGAATAAAATAAATAATAAGGGACCCAAAATGGATCCCTGTGGAACGCCTTAGGGTACACTTATTGATTTTGACTGAAATCCTTTAATTACAACTCTTTGAGTTCTGTTTGACACATATGACGAAAACCAAAGTAAAAAGTCACCCCATATGCCATTATACGCTATTTTGTTTAGAAGTATTTCATGATCAACCTTGTCAAATGATTTTTGAAAGTCGGTGTCTACCTGTATTTTTTGATCCATGCTGTTAAATAAATAATCGGTATATGTAACTAAATTAGTAACCGTTGATCTCCTTTTCACAAAGCCATGTTGTTTTTTAATTATGGTATGATGTAAAAGTGGATACATTTCATCGTGTACCAGTCTTTCAAAAAGTTTTGACAATGCTGATACGATAGAGATTGGGTTACGATAATTCTCAATATATTGCTTGGATCCAGATTTGTGAATTGGTATATTATGTAGGGGTATTAAAATATTGTCAGCAGTATTTTTTAGAAATAGAGTCGGTAAGCCGTCTGGGCTAAAGCTATTAATATTCGAATCAGAGCACTGTATGTAATGTTGTCCTTATCTATGAATGTATATTTGATATGTATGTTTAACACATTGCAGCTGTCCAGCGTGCACTCGGAGGAGCAGAAGCCGCTGCGCTTCACGGACTCGCCGGCGGGGGCTCCGCGGGGGGTGCGGGGGGCGCGCCGCTGTCGGGCACGTCGGGGCGCGGCACGCAGCCGCCCTCGCCGTCGCCGCGCCGCGCCTCCGCCGCCTCCGACCCGCTCGCAGACCTCTTCCTCAACTACCGCGACCACTTCGCGCCCGCCCCCGCCGCGCCCCCCGCCACCGCGCCCCCCGCCGAGCCCGCGCACGACCGCCTGCAGGACTACTTCTACCGCGGCGAGCACTACGCCGCCTACGAGCGCACCGCCGACTACGTCGTCAGGCACCCCTGCTACGGCTACGACGAATGCGCCTACGAGTGCCGCGAGCCGCCGCCCCCCGCGCACCGCCGCACCCCCTCCGACACCGGCGCGACCAACTCGCACTCGCCGCCCCGCCCCCACCGGCCAGACAAGTACGCCGTGGAGAGACGGGACGAGTACCCGCGCAAGACGAGCGACTACTCGCTGCCGCGCGACTACTACAGGCGGGAGTCACTGGAGTGGGAAGCGGAGCGGCCGGCGCACCTGGGCCTCGAGCTGGCGCCGACCAAGCTGCGCTCCAGCCTCAAGAAGTACAAGAAGTCGGGCGGCGGCTCGGGGGGCGGCTCGGGGGGAGGCTCGCCCCCGCACCCCACGCCGCCCGACAGCCTGACCAGCGAGACGGACAGCTCGTACGCGTCCGCGCGCGACGCGTCCGGCGGCTCCGCGGCGCGCGTGCGCTTCAGCCCCGAGGCGCCGCCGCGCCACTCGTAGCGAAGGCCGCGCAAGTTCCGCGACTACCTCGTGTGAGTGCCGGGAGCCGGCGGGGATAGTGGTGGCGGACTATGAGCGCATTGAAGTGTATGTACAAGCGACGGTCTTTTTTCGTATAATCAGATATATTTATTAACGAGAGCGACATTGATTCAACATACTCAGCAGTAACAAATTACAAGTGGCGTACACACTGGTTTTCATCGTTATACGATGAAAATCCTGTTTCCGGTTCTCGGACGAATCAATGTAGATTATCCATCTTATCTATATTGTCTCAGATCAATTTGTCTGTGTTACCTTCGTCGTTTCCGATTCCATAATACGCGTGCTTTTGCTACTTACTTTGGTATCAGCAATGCATGTGATGTTGTCCCTGTCTAGATATGTATTTACCATAGTGCTGAAAAACCTCATTTATGTGTTCACTCCCACACTCAATAATGTGCCTCAACTACAATCGCCAAAGCCTGTACTACAACCAAAGCTGTCACATGAATCACTGAACGCGTTGTTATAATATATATTGTGTGTAAGTAATCCACACTTCCCAAGTATAATGAGACATATAATCTGATGCCTCCTATATTAATTTATTGTATTTACGTATATACTATATTTAACATATATACTATATTTTTTCTTATAGACGGCGATAAGCTCACCACTTGGCATATTGTCCTATGCTTCAGTGAAAGATGAGTTGAGAAGACTTAATTGTCTATACCCAGTATTAGAT
This sequence comes from Sericinus montela, assembly GCA_029286605.1. Taxonomy (NCBI): domain Eukaryota; kingdom Metazoa; phylum Arthropoda; class Insecta; order Lepidoptera; family Papilionidae; genus Sericinus; species Sericinus montela. The sequence goes on from JAGSMR010000040.1 coordinate 9,921,810, forward strand.
AGCGCGTGAAGGTAAAAATTACAAAAAAAATAATAAATTAAAGATTGATATTCATTATTAGAGGCATGAATAAAATCTGAAACCCAAAATACACCATAAGACACAAGTTGAAGAAAGTAAAATGTGTCAGTGTAAATAATATCACAGAAGCATAAATTTGTATGCACGATCTACTGATTTCATTTCGATTTATCTTGTTAATTCAAGTCAACTTAACAATTCGTTGTACTTTCATATTGTTTTCTTTAGAGAGCACCTACGGTATTTCTTAGTACATTTACAACCATTATTAATATATTTAAAGTAGCAAAACACAGACAGTCGAGACACCACCTTTAGCCTATTTATATATTGATTTAATGTAACTAAAAGTGTATTCCAGATTTTGGAAATGTCTAAAGAGCTTTTGTAAACGCAATTGTGTTCAATATTATATATTCGTGTAGAATATGCTGCATATTTTGTAAAAGTGAAGTAAAAGGAAAGTTGGGGGTTAACTGGAGACTAGACTAAAATGAATTTTAGTTTTATTTGAGGCCATTTTTATGGGCTGTTCAATGTTATTATAATGACAATACATTTTTTTTGTACTATAAAGCCATAATACCGAATGAAATAATTTTATATTATGTACTATTCTTATTTATTCTTTAAAACAAAAACAATTTTTTCTTATTTTATTTTAACTATGTCGTACATATATATATATATATATATGTGTATTTAAATTTGGTTTTATCTTCAATTTAAATCAACAATAAAGCAATAAAAGAAAAGGATTCATATATAATAGGATATACTTGCTATGTAATTTGTATTTACCGTAATGACATTTTCAAAACAAAAACAAAGTTCCTTAGGTGAGATCCCACAATAGAACTGAAACCTGTAATATAGAAAGTAAGTCGTTTTATATCGGAGTCGAGAATAATGTGAATGTGTTTGTCTATAACCGGAGCATACTCTTGTGAATCTATACAGTGACAAATTTGAAGTGTTACAAAGTTAGAGTATATGTTTAATTAGTGTTGCCATTTTGTAGGCTGTGTGACATTGGCACTAGGCTATAGAATATATAAGGTTGTAAAAATAAATAAAATTGTATTGAAAGCGACGAGTGGAAGACAGGTAATGGAGAGTAAATTTAAAGATTTTTTTTAAAGAATACTTTTAATACCATATAACATTACTAGTATTCATGTTAACCATTTCAACCAAGCTTCAATGCTTGTGTCTGGAGTTGTTCATGACAACAGTCGAATGGCGGGTCCGAACCTGAGACGTTATGTTTCGAAGTCTGCGCACTAAACCATTAGACTATTGTCGCTTTTTTAAAATACATTTTAGTAATGTCTTCAACCGGAAATTATTAGCATTCTCTATGCTACCTCCACCCCAGAACTGTCTTTACTAAGGCCATACTTATTGTTATTGAATCTGTCTTGATATTATTCATTGATGTTCTTTACTAACTTATGTCTGACTTCTCTGTCTATGTGTCACTCTCTTTTTAGATGTAATTTGTCATTTATGTCATTGAATTTTGACATATTACATCTAAAAAGGTCGTCCAGTTCAGCCAGTTCTTCTTGAATGCTCTATCATGCGCAAGATATGTTGTAGTTTTTCATTGTTTCATACATTGTCGAAGAATGTGTTATGAAGTAAATAATTCTGAAATATTGTGTATTCAGTATTGTTATATCTAATTTCAATCTTAACTCTTTCTTGACTGTTGGTAATGCCTATTATAATTGTATTTATAATGATTACGATATTTGAAATATTGAGATGAGTTCAGAATGTCATCGGTAATGTATGTTATGTTCAAAGAAACTGCACAAACGGGACGGCTGTACAAAATGTAAATAGCCATGTAAAAGCTTAACATTAATTTAAATGGCATTTATTTTATTATAAATAGTACAAATATATTTTTAAGGTTTTTTCATATAGTGATGAATTTAGCAACAACGTAATCGTGGTACATGTATGTATATTTGAATTAACATATAATATTGTCTACATGTAAACAACACTAAGAGCTATATTATGCGTTTTTGTACAAAGAACGAGAAATTGGATATTTTCTACTAAACAAAAAAAAATATCAAGTTATTGTAGATTTAGGAGTACTAAGCAGCTTTTATATTTTCCACAGTGGATCGTAACATAGGTAAATTGAAAACTAGTCGGAGTTTTGCAAAATAACATTGCATATCCTACTGAAATTGATATTGCATTGGACGGTACGCTTCTTGTATCCAAAGCACACACAAGATTACCTCTCCTTCGAGCAATCTGATTATTAATCATTATTTTTATAATGGAATGTGATGTGATACCAGAAGCGTAATCCATTAATATAAGATGTATAACTAATGTTTGAATATTGTGAAATTAGCTTTGATATTATTAGCGGAAATCAGTGCCTAAAGTTTATTGGAACGGTCATTTTGAGATTTAGTCAAGGAATTGCGGAAGCTTTGGATGTTTTGGTGTAATTTTAACTGAGGCATGGATGACCAGTGTCTCGTCTGAAACCGGAGTTATATATATTTTCGATTTTTTCTTTTAAGTTTATGTTTTGTGCAATAAGTGAAAAATATTTGCGTCCATTTTTTTATTTTATTATTTAAACAGTTATTTATATTGAAAATCGTCGTGAATTTAACAACAGTATTTCATACAGTATTCAAGATTCATTAATTCTCCTTTATGCATATATAGACAAAAATCTCTTTTATTTATAAAATATTTATAAAAATATTTATTTATAAAATATATAATAAACATTTTACATAGACATTCAGTGCCAATAGCTCTGTACCTTATCAGTCAATTTCCTTTGTAGCTATTTTTTTATAGAAAACCCAAATCATAAGTAAAATATTTAAAGAATCTCCCGTACAAGTACAGAGGTTGTAAGTCACAAATTTGTGTATTATTATGAAAATATATAACAGAGATTCACGGCGTGTTTACTTAAGAACTCTAGTCTTGAATGTTTTATTTAATATGAGAACCTTGCTGGTTCTATAGCGGTTTGACAATCGGTTCGCTCTGATTTATTGTATGTTGTATTGGAGCATTCCAGTATCCTTTGTGTACACGTTACATTCCATATTGTTTGTGGTGCGAAGTGATATTATGCTCAGTAAACGAGTCTTTAGTCGATTGTGTTGTAATGATGGTTCTGTGTGCCAATATATGAGATGGGAGGATGCCTTAAGTCTGTACGTTAAACCGACAAATAAAGAAATTAGATTAAGCTTTTTATGAAGTCTTTCATTTTCAACCCTTCACTTCTCATGTTTAGTTGTAAAAAAACGCTTTCACGCTGCCCCACCATGGGCTCCACGCATTCATGTCATTTTTCGCTAGTTTCCTCTTGTTTTCTTGCATATTTCACCGCGGGAGGCTGTTTCCACTAGGTGGACCGGATCGAAGTGAAAAACGCAAAGAAATCGGCGATTTTAAATTTACAAATTTTGAATTGAAATAACGTAAATTAAATATTTTATTTATATAGCAATTTAATAACTTGTCAAAATGGCCAGAAAATATCTAAAAAACAATATGAGCGATGAGCTCATATTCATATATATTTAATTTACGTTATTTCAATTCAAAATTTATAAATTTAAAATCGCCGATTTCTTTGCGTTTTTCACTTCGATCCGGTCCACCTAGTGTAAAACAAATATTTATTCGGTTTTTTAATTTAAAATACCATGGTTATTTTTTTTTGACGTAAACCTTGAAAATATAACAAGCAGTATTAATAATAATGTTTTAATAAACAATATTAATCTGTAGAAAAAAATTGCACCGTCTGTTTATGATGTATATACAACAGTCTTTCTAAGTGTATTTGAAAATATATATGATACAGCAAAATAACCATTTTTAAAAATTCTGTGTTAAGTCACGATAGCCGAGTGGTTAAGTGGTCGGAATTTTGAGTCAAGAGACGTTGATTTGAGAGAGAGTTTGATCCCCAGATGGCAGGCTCGTACCATTGCGTTTATTCAAAAACTTATGTACGAATTTATCGTTGGCTTGGACATAGAGACGGCGACGGGCTCACCACCTGTCACGTTGTCCCGAAAATGTCTTCGGTGGACGGTGGGGCCAAGGGACCTCATTGTCTAGACTAGATCTCTGTCTACCCCTGTATTGGGAATTGCATGAAGACATTTGTTTGTTATTTGTAAAAAATTCTGTATTTACGACACGGTCGAATCGATTTTGACAGGACTTTCACTATCAGATGCTGATGTTATAATTAAAGTAAAATTTAATCTAATTGACACCTTCATTCGGATGATAATAACTCTGCTACATGACGATCCGTTATGTAGAGAATGCAATAAGCATAAGTTATCTTGATGCTGGAACTGACGTCGTAGTTGAATAGCTCCAGAGTGTGGCACTTGATGAGTATAGTTATGATATATACTTATATTTTTAATAGAAACAATAATACAAATTTATTACTTCTACTAAGAAAGACTTAGTAGAATTATCGGCGAAATTCTATAATGTCAAAATTTTCTAAATATCTTTTAAATTTTGATATTTTTTTGAATCTCTTAGCCACGAGATTGCCAGATACGTAGAAATTGATTTGTAAAAATGATATGGTAGACACCAAAAAGTTGTTACATTCTCTTTGGTTGATATTTATCAAAGGAACTAGCATTATTCCTTCCAGACTCCATGTCATTTTGAATGAATAAATACTTTTCTTATACACCACAAAATAATACAGAAAAACAATTAAATGTAAGTTGACTGTACAATTTGGCGACCTTATCGCTACATAGCGACCTCTTTCAGACAACTAATGGCGTAAAGACATGTGTTACAGTCAATATACACAACATGATGAAGATAAAAATAGTTAATTGACTCAGGCGTTACTTTGCGGAAATTCATTGTAAAGTTGTTATTATATAAAAAATTACTTCGCAACCCTCCGCATGAAAATACCACCACCAATTCCACAGATTTGTGCACCAATTCCACTGTACATTACAGTGGAATTGGTGCACACATATGTGGAATTGGTGCACGCATCTGTGGGAGGGAGGGTGGTGCTCTTCTTCTCTTCGGACCAGGTAGCATATACCTTTTTTTATTTTCATGCGGAGGGTTGCGAAGTAATTTTTTAAATAACAACTTTGAAGATAGAATTCTTCACATATAATGTCGATCGATTTGTTTATAGTGCCATCTGGCGGTAGCCACTGCACATTTTAAGGCGCCTATAACGACACCATTGCGTAAGAATTTGCCATTGAGTGCATGGCAAATTCTAACTTTGACAACGTTGCAGTACCTGGCTGACCGATTTTTAAAAATTGAACTCTGTCACTATTTAGGAATAGTCAGGGACAGTACCAATCTCTTACCTATTTCTGGCGCCAAATAGCAATGCAACTTGTGTTCCTGTATAAGAAGTCGGTGAATAAAGTGCTACGAGACATTCCATTTCATTCCATAGGGGTGAAAACTAATATGTAACCTTCATCTTTTCAAATAGTTTGTAGGTGTTATGTTGCATTAGTCGCTTACCATCAAGGCATAAAGGAACCTAAACAACGCTGTTGACAGATGGCGCTGTAATTTAAAAAAAACTGCTATACAAATCGTAAGAATAGATTTCGGGATTTCAATAATAAGATTTTATATTGTTTGTGGCGTAAAGTTCCGATACAGTTTCCTTTGTATCGGCCAATTTAAAAAGAGTGACCCCTATCTATTTAATAAACGTATACGGTTCGCAGACGGTGACGGCCAAAAGTGTAATTTTTCGTCACAGTCAATACACACCCTCGTTCTAAATCAATGATAATATAATAGCGAAGTCAAAACTGTACGCAGGCGTATGGGTACTGGAAAAACCTATGAATATTCGATATTGTTTATAACGACACGTGTTGCATTTGGCGATGTGGAAGATTCGATAAAACGACGAAAGAAACCAATTTTTAAGTTATATAAAAGAACAATTTATTCAAGAATTGATATAATCTATAATACCAACCTAGTGCGATGAAAAAATATTCTTACATAATGTGTCCTTAAAACTTACCTATTTACATTTACATAACTTCATAGTGATTATTTTTAAATTTAGAATGTTAAAAAGTATAAAACTTATCACATAGTTTTCTAATCTATTATGTATTTGTTATAAATTGTTTTTAAGGTAATCATTTTAATGACAAATCGACCACTTCGAATTATAACTCTATTAATCTCTGGAGAGCCTAAAAATTTTAAAATTACATCTCACAAACCCTGCATGCTGTACAATATTACAAAAAGTGTAAATTGGTTCATAACCAAATCTTATATCTAATTACAGGGTTATCTATCACCAGGAATATCACATTACAATATTATTCGGTCGAGTCTTATTTATTTCGGCTTATCACTACTAAATCTTATGTTAACTGACTAGTGGAAACGCCTTTGAAGTGATTTTTTGTAGTTATAGTATAATTTTTATTTGATATTTTTTACACTAACTCAGTGTGGGCTAAGAAAGCGATTCTACGGCTAACTGAAATTACGTCATAATAAAAAAATTGACGCTGGATCCCATCAACATCCTTAATTACAATGGCATTCTGCCAATAAATAACATCATATCATAATGAATTTATCATCTAGCAAATTTCCTCTTCAGTCACATCAAATGCTTCAAAAAACAGCGGCGATATTTTAAAAATAATTTAAGCTTACATCTTGGTTTTGGTCGCTATTTTAAATACAAAATTAGTTATAGTTTCAGTCATGCTTGGACAGGCCTTGTATAAACATCGTGAAGAACCTCTTATCGTTATACATGTCGCCATTTTTACCTGATATAAATAAAATACAACGTATTAAAGACAATTAAAAGTGAATGGATATATAAAATAAAAATATATATTTACATACGACGAGTGTTACGTAAAAAGCGAACCAATGTGAAGCGGGTACGAATAACACAGACGTTCATATACACAAGCTAGTATAAAAAGCGTTCATCCTAACGTTAAACTTAACGTTAAACTTAACTAACGTTAAAAGTTCGTAAAATCTCGAAAATAGCCTATTGTTTCAACTGGGGCTCATGGTTTATAATTCTACAAGATAATTATTATTTCCTTATTACTAACCGCGAATTATTCAATGCCTACCATTGTTAATGATAAATGTTAATTCCGGCTAAAACTGGTATTATATGTATTTAAAAAAAAGTATAATCGCAGATTTTTTTATCTCGTTTCTATACCCTATATTACCAGTTTTGTCAGTTAAACTTCACCATTAACCATGACCTTTAGTCATAAAGGAATATATTATTATACAGTCGTATTCACAAACTCGACGCAAAGTACTGGCCAATAATATGACAACTGAATCAATATAGCTTTTTGTAAACATGTTTTCCTTCTTCTTTCGCCATAAATAGTCTACGTTTCGCATTGTCGCGAACAACGGTGGCCATTTCTAATATTTTACACGCGACTACACCGCGCGAGGGTAACACGGATGAATATAGATCACCCACAGACCACAAGTTAAAGGAATTTCAATTAACATGAACCTGAAATTACATTGAAGGCGTGTTAATCTTAGAAATTATTGTTGATATGTCGCAAATATAGATTATTATTAACACTAAGTACACTTTATTTTTTTATTTTTGCAGTTATCGGACCGACCGTGAAGTTGTCATGTTTTTAAAGATCAAACTCACTTTCAAATATGTAACTAAAAGTTACATGGCATATAAATAAAAACATACATTACATAGGGACAACATCACATACATTGCTCTGATCCTAAAGTATGTAGCTAAAGCACTGATGATATCAGAAAGAATAAAGCTATCACAAACAGCCAGACCCGAAACAATGTAGGCTGCTTTTCTACATTGACCCGACCGGGAATCGAACCTGCGATCTCAGATCTGGCGACACCGTGACAACCAGTCTGCACCGCACTCTTCTACGTAGACCGTAAAATATAAATGATTATTATAAATAATATATAATGAATAGTTCCATAGAAAATTTGAAGCACATCTTTCGTCATCTTTCAAGCATAACGTCAGGTTTCAGACGATATGCTTGTCGCTTCCATAGGTTGATAAAACGGTGAATGCCCTTCGCTAGCGGCAGAGGTCTCAGCGCGCGTTCACACTGACTTACTGTTATACGTACTAAGAAAACTTATGCGTATTACACAAAACAAGTGTCAGTAATTTTTTTATTACTTCGTATAAGTGTTAGTTATACGTGCATATCTTTCATAAGGTATTTGACATAAAAATGCCACGTAAAGAAATTACAATAACACACAACTGTTACATGTAAATATAAGACTATCAGTCCAGTGTTCGATTCTAAAAGAATCTACGGTTTACAGAGAACTTTAAAAAAAGTTTGCAAAAATTAACATTCAAATACATAATTCATTGCTGCCATTCCTATTTCAAAACAGGTTTATTACTAATCATTAGAATCAAGTTTGTATATTCTAAATACGTATATATATATATATAATTCCGCTCATGACAAGATTTCTAAAACTATACACCCGAATGACTTGAACTTTAGCATAGTTACTAATTTCGAGACGTGGACGCTCATTTAGGACTTACGGACAAAGTTTTGACGGAAAGCTTGTATTTTTTTATAATGTAGGCAAAATACATCTAATAAAATTATACATCCGATTGACTTGAAATTTAGCTTATTCACTCATTCCCTGAGAAAGTATTTTACTTAAATCCTATCCAAAATAAATCTTTCATCTACCATTTCAAGTTGGAGTTAAAATTAGGAGTTGGTAATTAGGCTTCTGCTATTTATGTCACGCGGACAAAGTCGCAGGAGAAAAGCTAGTTAATTATATTTCAATGCCAAGGAATTCTGGGTATTTCTAGAAAAAAATTCTAGAAGTTTTTTTCATTAAAAAGTTGTTAACCTTTATGAATTAATGCAACAAAATCTTTTTATGATCAATTTATGAAAAAAGTTACTTGTTATGGTTATATAATATAAAAACCGTTATATACATTTATATATTACATTACGTTACAGATTTACTGTAACAAAGCAAGTTTTTTTGAATCCATTCTACGAATAAAGCTGAAAATTCAAGTAGGTATAATGCTTTCCAATAAAATTTGGCAGAGGTCGATTATGTCAGGATATAAATAAGACAAAATATTAATACGGTTAACTTCCCTATGGGAGAAATACGGTACGTGGACGAAGCCAATTCCATTCGCTAGTGTTTACATTATTAAGAGCATAATAACAATTACTATATGGTTATGAAAGCAAGGTAATTGAGTTTGTGCTTTTAGAGGTTTCACGGCTGAATGTACTGTTCTGTATTTATAGTTTTGTGAGTAGTTACTCTTTGACGATTTCTACACACTGTCATAATGAAAAACGTCTCGACTACCTAGTGGACGAAGTCGCAGTAGTAACGCCTAGTTTACTGAATAAATTGTTTACTACTATGAACACATTTGATTGCCTTTCTTTCATTTAAAATTTATCCATCGTTGGCTTATAAAGACTTCTAATACAAATCTACAACTTGAATAAATTCGATCGTTGTACCTACAATTACATTAGCTAATGGATATTTTAAACTAATGTACTTAGGGACCTGCTGTATTATTTTCATGTAAAATGGCGGCAAGAATAAACTCATCAGCGTTATATCAAATCAACTATGGATATAAAGTTCGAACTGGCTAAGTATATCTAGACTTAAGACCATTTCAGTATTAGAAGTAATAAACACTAGCCAGTTACACCTCTGCCAGATTAGCAAAAAAGAAATTTTTATTTTTAAATTCGTTTTCTCTCATAAATATTGTTCACAAAGTACACGTATAAATCTGCAAATATAAACAGATCTATACATATGAACGCACAAAAGGTCGCCGCCGGCATAAACATCTGTATAAGAAATATTTATAGACGTGCCCTTGAAGAGGACGGATGGAGTTTGAACTCTAAGGTTTGTGCAGGCGAGTTCGCAGCAATTTGTCATTTGTCACTGAACCGACTATCGATCTGATGCTCGGGACAAATGCTTAGTTTTATTATCAATTATAAACAAGTTATCGCTGCTAGCTACGTTAGTCATCGGCGGATGGCAACTTATCGTAAAATTCTCGCGTTTTACGGTTTCGACTAGAAAAACTACACGCCTTTATCGCTCGCAGGCGACTAATAAAATTTTAACATTTACCGACGATTACGTATGCGATAAGCGACTGCAGTCGGAAAACAATTACAAAAACTACGTCATTCCGCTACGAATGCACGAATTTAAAATATATTCATAACAAAAAGCAAATTTTAACGTTACTCACCACGTAGATGTCACGCCGAATACTTACTTTCTACTTTCACTCCTAAAGCCCATGTGTCAGACAATAGGCGGAGGGAACAAGGCACTACATAGCGCTCGTATTATATACCTATTTGTGGCAGTCTGTAACACTAGAACCCTTCAGAGTTGATAGTTATGGACCACTATGTTCGATCAATATTTTACAAGGCATTGTCCTAAAGACACGATGATGATATATCTAAGTATAATTTGCTTAGTGATTAAATAACCTAGTCCCTACACTAACAATATGCCCGCAAAGTCGAAGCCATAGAAAGTATCAAACATTTTCAACATGAGTCGCCTGCCGCGGTACGGTCATAAGGTGGAATTTAAATTTATAGTTTGTAACATGAGATTTCAGAACCAAGGAGCCCGACACGCTATCGCGTTAAAAATAATAATTCATTAATTAACAAACTAATGACGGAAAATACAACAACAGCAGCCATAAAACCAGAGGTAACATAAACAAATAAAACTTATTCTTGCTCTTTACTACGAAACATGCAATATTTAAAGCATTTTTACACAGCTGACCTGCCAACGAACAATACACATATTATGTACATGTTATAACTACTGCCACAAATAATTATAATTATTATGGATTATTTTATTACGTATACTATGTAAGTAAATAGGGATAGGATAGGGAACAAGTATATAGAAAAAAAAATAGAGAAATATACGATAAATTCTATTTAAACATGAAATTTATTAAAGATAAAAAAACATACAATGGTTTGTTTTACACAAAATAAAATACCTGGAGGGTGGGGGTGCCGCGGTCAGGTAAGGCTTAGTGCGACAGGCCCATACATAGTCCAATAATATAATACCATATCATAAGATATAAGAGTACACATATATGATACTGTCAAGCAACTCAACTCACAGATAGTCATGTCGCGCTCTCGCGAGTATAAAACTAGTTTAAATCTTACAAAAATACTTATGCGACTAATCTGAAATGCATAATAGAGGATCTCACGTCTCAACTATAAAAATATTTTGAGATTGGAATGGAAAAATCTTTAAGTTTCGGCCTCAAGCGATCACAAATGAGAGGGCGTTGAACGTCCGTTAGTATCCTAATTGTTTCTCTTCTGAGTTTTAAAGCTAACTGATAGAACCTGTCCATTGAGCGTGTAGCCATTGAGTGCCTGGATGGCCATCGCTGCCTCGTCATACTCGCGCATGTTAACAAATGCAAAACCTTTATTTTTCTTAGTCTCAGGGTCTTTGATTACTTTTATTGAATCAATAGCACCATAAGGACCGAATAATTGCCATAATGCCAACTCCTCAGTGTCCTCACCAATGTTGTATACATACACTGTTGTCTGATGTGGTGTCGGTGGGGCTCCTAAGAGTGGAACAGGACTAGCAGGAGCACCTATGAGAGGCAGTGGCGAGTGATTAGTCGCAGCCATGGGATTGAAACGCTGCTGGCCTTTGTTGATGAATGGCAACGCTTTACCAGGTGAAGGCAACAGTGGTGGCGGCGAAGCTTGAGGGAAACCTGGTGCAAAAGCAGGGGGGCGCGCTCCAAACGCCGCACTAAGGTTTGTCCCGTTGAATGCCGGCGTAGACCCATTGAACACACTGGTAGCGCCGTTGTAAGCGATACCTGGGGAGCCCACAACCCTTTGCATAGGCCGTGGGCCGTTTTTGTTATTGTTTGGTTTGTTGGCAAACTTAACCACTATTGCACCAGCGCCGGGGATCGGCGTCTGTCCATTCAACTGATGAATTGCATCCTCTGCTTGCTGGCGATTCTCGAAACATACGAAACCGATACCTTGTGATACACGACTATTGGTTATGTTTCCAAATTGACTGAAGAGGGCATTTAGTCTCTCAAGTGTCATATCAGGTGGCAAATTGCTTATGTAGAGATTCGATTCAGTGTCGGGTTTATGGCTGACCTTGTTCTCCGGGTTAAGTAGTGCGAATGAAACTTTTAAGGTCTTCCCTTGCATTAGGAGTCCGTTGAACGCGGCACGCGCCTTCTCTGCGTCCTCGTGTTTCTCATATTCGACAAAACCGTAGCCTCTGTTAGCTATCAGCTTACAACTCTCTATCTTTCCCATAGCGGAAAATAATGCATACATCATATCTCTAGTCATTAACTCTGGTATATAGTTGACCATGAGTTTCGTCGGTGACACATTGGAATTAGCGTCGCCGCCGCCATTCTCCATATTCATGTCGTTTGTTAACATTGTTCTTTTATCGTTCAAACTACACTACGCAAAACAAAATATTAATAGAAATCACACCGACGGAAATTAATTATTTCATTTGCAACATGAAAAATGAACAAAGAACGAACACAAAAAAATCTAAATGTACAAAAATGCCAACAGCAACGCCGGCTCACAAGTTCATCATCACACGACACGACACGAACAAGTTTAGTTTGTTTTCAAAATGTTACCATTACTAGAACTTGGTTTGAATTATTTCACAAAAATAATACTGTAGTCACAAATAACAAGTTTTATATACCATTATTTGGTTGTTATATAAGAGCATGTTTACAATTATTGACAAAATAAATTAAAATAATATGATATTAGTTTAAAAATTTTATTACAAAACATCAAAGATTAGGTATATAAAAATATTCAGCATCCTTGTGTATTTTCTATGCGTTGCCTTTAGTGTTGCCAGAATGAAAAGAGATAAGTAAGCGTGTATAAGATTTAATATGCAAACGGCTACCGCTAGGTGGCGGAAATACCATCTCTAGACCAAAAAGCATACCAATAAACAACAAAAGTGTCTAAGATGCAAGGTGTGTGATACTGCAAGCAACTAGTCAAAGGTAAGCCCTCTGGTACGGGAGATGCCTGTGTCTAGTGGTAGATTTTACAGACCGTTAAGATAATATGTTATAATGAAGGAAAAAATTTATAAATTGAAATTATTAATTTTCCTATTAAAATTTAGCTAAAAGTAGATTGTGTGTTCAATTGCTAATCTAAAATTTAGGAAAGTTTACTTTCATTTTGTCATCAGTATCAGTTACAAACATAGTTTTTAACGTAATGATTATAAACTATATTCTTCACTACGTTTACAAAATCACTACGTTTTTTTATCTTGGAGAGATAGTAGTGTGTCAACAGTTTTTTGACATCCATATTTCTATGTATCTGTGCACGTAATAAAAATCCTAACTAGTTATTGTATGTACATATAATAAACATAAGAAAATTATAAGTGAAAGACAATGATTTTTTTGTTTTCTATTAGAGCTATAAAAACCAAAGTTAGGAATTAGGAACGACGAATGGAACTGCAAGGCTCTGCTTGTTTTGAATATTAATTTATTTATTAAGAGCATCCAAAAAAAAAAACTACGTATATATTGTTTATATATTATTTGTCATAATATTGTATCATATTGCATATGTTTGGCGAGGTACATACAAAAAACACCTGATTGAGTTGGAGCGAGCCCAACGGACTTTGTTGAAGGTGCTATGATTTGCCTATTAATAGGCAAGTCATAGCACCTTTAACAAACTTAAATATCCCACGTTCTATTAAAGAAGTCACGATAGCCGAGTGGTTGGGTGGTCGGAATTTTGCGTCAATAGACCCGAGTTCGATCCCCAGTTGGTAGGCTCGTACCAATGGGTTTTTCAAAAACTTATGTACGAATATCGTTGGCTTGGACGTAAAGACGGCGACGGGCTCACCACCTGTCACGTTGTCCCGAAAATATCTTCGGTGGAAGGTGGGTCGAAGGGACTTAATTGTCTAGACTCGACCTCTGTCTACCCCTGTATTGGGAATTGCGTGAAGATATTTTTTTTTTCTATTAAAGAAAAAAAAGAGGCGAGCGCTGTTCTTTTATTTTCTACTTGGGGAATACCAAACGTATACTCGCGGGGACAAGGATGGGTGATGTCGGGCTCGCACCGACTAAAACCCCACGGTGTCCGCCGCATGTTAGTGGGGCCACGGGAACGTTTTCGCACACAACCGCGACCCCATTCGCGGTGGTCGCTCATTACAATCCTCGAGAGAGAAAAAAATCTCTCCCACTCCGACTAGGCTAGACGCGCCGAAACACGGACGCGTGGCCTCCAAACCCACGTAGATGACGAACCCCCTCTGAGTCCACCACCCGAAGGCCAGGAAGCTAAGGAAGGACCCGTCACCCCGCGGCGCGTATGGACTTAGGCCCCGCCGCAGACCACATTTCGGCCGCGGAGGCAGGGAAAGCGGCGCCTCGTAATACCGACACTGCTCTTCCGACCCGCGTGCGACCCCCGCCAGAGTCGCGGTAGATAGGGAGCAAGGCGATACGCAATACCAAGACTCCTCTTCCACCGCGACTCCACCTCAGCTGTGAAGGGCACGGAGAGAGTTGCGAAGGCAACGACGCAAACACTCCCTCCACAGCCCACCAACACGCATCTGAAGTGGGCTGTACGAGCCCACTTGAAGCGGCCACCTTGGGCCGGCCACACCCCACTAAGTTAGATCGCTGTCGTATTCCAACCATTAGAACATCGTATGCTAGAAATTATTACACTTTGCAAGCTCCAAACTTATACAAGAAAATCATAAGGAGACTTAATAACATACAGATTAAAAATAAAATTCTAAATTGGCTAAAACTTTTAAATTATGAGAGTTAAGAACATCTATTACATATTTATAAATAAAATAATCGTTAAAAGCTCGCACCCGCAACCACACCCAGGGTTGATATATATTGTGTCATTGCTTAGGAAGGGACTAGTACTCCTGATTTACAGGTTTTTCCTAGTTCAGGAGCTAGGGCTTATTTGTTTTCTATTTTAAAAACATTATAGTAAACATTTAAAAATAAATAATTAAATATGTGTTACATCATATAATACAATTAAAACATATATTATGTTATGTATTTAAATAATGTATAACTGAAATGCTATTATGCAATTTTATTGATTTTTAAAGTATATTTAATAACATGAAATGCTATTTTTAATTTCCAGACAATTTCCCATAACGTCAATGGCAAACGTCCGGACGATGAAGTCCTTTCGACCCACTTTCCATGAATGCTTGTTTGGGACAAAGCGACTAGTGGCAAACCAAATATCATTTACCTGCTGTAAGACTCTACTTACTAGGGAATTAAATAGTAGAAATTCCTTAGTGGTTTAGATTGCAACATCTTAGATGCCTTTGTGACAATATTATTATAACACGGTAAAAAAGTCTTGGTTCTTAGATTTTCCTTAAAAGGTGCCTTTACTTTTAAAATAATATTGTTGATTTGATTTAAAAGAAGTATTTTTAATTTTTAATGAATAATTGTGTATTCTGTTTATTCAAATTACGTACGTACCTTACAATTATGTTGTGAATAATTGTAAGGTTTATTGGAAACTACACCTCTAATATCAATTTTAGCTGTAAATCGTTCATAACATAAATACATTAATAAATACTTTTATCGAATCTGGCTACAATAAAATAAAATAATAAAAATATATGTAGTAACTAACATGTAATAATTAATACATAAAATAAGCCATCGTTTTCAGCATAATAATTGTTATTTTAAGACTAAGTCTTTAAACTCCGTAATGAATACGCATACACAGTTGATATCTAAATGTTTTTCAAGTCTATATTAAAAAATCATAAGTACCAAATACCATTTCGTTCAAGAAACTACGTATACTATTATAACTAACATAAGACTTAAGTTACTCGAACCGATTACGTAAATAAGAGTCCATTAATATTCTGTTGTCAGTGTCAATTGTCAAATGTCAAAGCTCTCACTCATATCGTACATTTCGTGTGTATTTTAATAAAGTAAATATTGCTTTATGTTTAAGTACTAAGAAAAATACTAATAAAAGTAAAAAGGAGAATTTTATAATTACTTTTCCGAAGTAAAAGGCTGTGCCTGCGTTTTATAATTAGATTAATTTCTGATATGTTATAGTTATACTACACGAAAATGTTTATAACTAATGTATTGCTGAAGAAGACTAAAAGCAAGTATGTTTTATTATTTTTTTATTACTTTTTCACATTTTTTTTATATTGTATCTATACCGTATCGTTCTGATTAAAGTCTTACATATCCGTATACTATTAGCATAGTTAGAGGTTATAAATAAGACACGATACCCGAATGGTTACGTTACGAAAGAGGCCCGTGTTCGGCCTCCATTTCGTACCAATGGGTTTTTCAAAAACTTATGTACGAATTATGTCGTTGGCTTGGACATAAGACGGCGACGGGCTCACAACCTGTCCCGTTGTCCCGAAAATATCTTCGGTGGTAGGTGTGTCAAAGGGACTTGTCTAGACTAGACCTCTGTCTACCCCTGTATTGAGAATTGCGTGAAGATATTTATTTATTATTATAGAGGTTATAAATCAAGCAAAGTATAGTTTTGTTAATTTCTTGAAAATAAATCCGACAATCCTGTCAGTAAGTGCTGCTGTATATCGCTGTCAGCAATAAAATGCAAAAGATGATAAGTTCAAGATGGTATTGGGTAACTTTACCTTGTCTGTGTTGTATTTATAAAGTAATCTAGATTATATTTTTGGTGATTTGAGTCTTATGTCCTATTTTTGGTATTTGAGTCCTTGTGTTTTACTTTACCGTCTTTCTTTCTAGGCATATCATGGTGCTGATGGAGAGTGTAGTGTCTGGGCATAAATTCAATGCCATTAGAGAAAGGCTGGCCGATAAGCTTGAGATGATCCGTTTTGATCCCTACAGTAAGTAGTTTTATATATAGTAACATGCCTTATATGCATGCAGTTGGTTTATAAATATTTTTATGTATGTATACTGCTGTGTATAATGCTGTGTGTTAATTGTGTAAAAATGCACCACTTGCCTTTCTTCCCAAGGGTTTTGTAAGATTTGTCATGCTAATGTATCAACAAATAACCATTTATCTATAGCCTTTCATCTATTTGTAGTCTTTGTAGGCATTTCTAACACATATTATTGTCATTTTAAAGTAGGAACTGTAAATGGATTTAATACCTGCTGGTATTTTTAGTAAGCTGGACCTTTGTCATAGTGTAAAGTATGTGTAAGATGACAATAAGGTCAAAGAATTAATAAGAAAAAAGTACTAATAGATATTTTTTTTACCTGCCACTGAGGTGGGATGGCCTTTGACAACATAAGAGTAGCCAAGTGTTTGGATGGTTGGAATTTCAAGCCAAGAGACCCGAGTTTGATGCCCAAGTGGCAGGCAACCATGGGTTTTTCTAAAACTTATGTACGAATCGCGTGACGGGCTCACCACATTGTCCCAAAAATACCTTTGGTGGAAGGTGGGCCTAGGGGACTTAATTGTCTAGACTGTCTCTGTCTATCCATATTGGGAATTGCGTGAAGATATTCAATTTAATTATTTTAATATCAAAATATTAAAATAATTTTATTTCTTGTTTCCAGTTCAACATGAGAGCTTGTACAAAGAGAGAAAGAAGATAAGAAGCATAAAATGATGGACATAATTAGTCTTGTAGTGAAATAATAAAGAGTTGTTTAAATATATTTATTAATTTAGTCATTTCGAAACAATAAACAGATCTTTGGGTTACAATGTGTTTCTTTCAACCACTAAAATTTCTTAAGTACATGTGATCAACATCTAATAATAATATACGATAATATATCAAATTTAGAATGCACGCTTTACAATTTTCCAAGTGACAAATAATTTTAGGCTTATATAAATATTCATAATAATTATAATTGGTGCTACAGAACAACATTTATTATCAAGTGCACATTGTATAGACATCTAACAAAGGATAATTTATGAATTTTTAATTTTCATTAACCACAGAGTAAATAACTCTAAAAGTACCTTTATTTTTCAAAAATTAATGTGACAAAGAGGAATATATTACATTTATTTTTATAATTTATGTATAATTTTATTATATATAAACAATAAAAGCATGCATTTTCAATAAATAACATGATATACAATTTAGTATAATTTGGGGTTATGCCCCATATTATGCAAATGCTTTCATATTTCCTAGAAACATTTTATTTGCTCCAGAAAATAGAAAGAGGTTTATTTTATTTTCTTTAAAAAGTTTTTATTAGAAGAATTAAGATCAGAAGAATGCAACGTTTTCACGCTGGTGTCATGTTATCTTTTCTTATCTTTGTTCTGATGTTAAATTCTTTCATTCAATTTACATTAAGTGACATATCGCAAACAATTTAATCGAGTGTTGGTTACTTGATGTATGCACCTGGGTTTTGAACCCGGAATCCAACACTACGTAAAAAGCTGTTCTTATTCACATGTTTGTTTGCAGAGTAATTTTAGTATAGTCGTAGATATAACAAAACACTTATCAATGTGATACTCTCATTATAATTTTATATTCTAACCTTTAAATAAATTATAATAAAATTCATATACCAATATTAAATATATTTATGAATAAACATATGGCAAAATATTATAACATTACTTATATTTAACTTGTGAATCTATGAATAAAATTGACTAGAGATTAACTATGTACTTATTTAAAATTAAATTAAAATTATAGGATAAATAATTAATGCATTTGTAATAAAAACATAACTTTTTTCATTGAAATCTTGTTTTATAATTTTCAATCGAATTACAATTGCAATTAAAAGATCACTTGCTACATGAGAAGCTGTAATTTCTCCACTTATTATAATAATACTTTATAATAATGATTAAAGATAATATAGTTGTGAAAAAATGTCAGAATAATTTGATTTTCTGATAGTTGGTCCTCTAATTAGTATGATCATCAGTTGAAATGGAATGACATTGATACCATACTACCTAATATCAAATAATAGCAATATTATAGTCGGAAAGAAATATTTAATGTATAAGGAAATTTAATATTAAAAGATGTATTTTTAAAGGTTATGCTACGCTTTCTTGCTAATATATATTAAACACTAGATAACGACCATTGTCATCTCTATAATGTTTAATTTTTTTAATTTCCTCCAGAAGCAGTAAGTTTTCTAGCATAGAAACAAATTCTTTTATCGTTCGAGATTTAATCTCACAGACATTCATTTATTTTATTTTTGATTTTCAGAGGAAGAAATTACAATAGCTATGAATGAATTACATTACAAATACTGTATTTTATCAATAATAATAAATTACACATATAATTGATGTTATTCAATTATTTAATAGTTCTGAAATGCTAATATTTATTCTGTTTCTAATCACAGGTTACTTTCATGTCGCAAGCATAGATTTTTATTCTGTTTCTATTAGGTATATAATTACAAATTCCACTTTACCCGTAAATAGAACTTAGTTTAACTTAATAGTAAATTACTAAAGAAATGTCAGCTTTTAAGTCAAAGTTGTAGTGTTTCCTTTGGGGAATCAATTGCGTATTACAATATACTTAAGTTAGGTATACATTTTAACTAAGCAGCTAAATGTTTTATATATTTCATCAGCAAAGTATAAAATTTCTGGACTTATGCTTGAAGTTTTATACTTTGTTCCCTAAATAACATATTTTTAAATGTTTCAAATATCCATTCAATAATAATTATTATTATTCCTTATTTTCTTAAACTATTAGTTTCAATAAATACAATTTACGACATCATATACTCAAATGTAAATGCATTTATCGTTAATGAAATTGCACTGATGAAAATATCACGAAATAATGATAGAATTACACGAAATATACGCGTCAGCCAACCGTTTGTACTTTGTGTATCTAAATAATGCTAATGGTGACACGTATATTGAATAGGTTAATGAATTGATTGTCGTTTTCCTCTATGCAGCATATAAAAAACATTTTATTATAATGATGTTGTAGTGATATAGAGGAAAAGTATCTCTCCGTAAATGGCGACAGTAATAAAATGTTAAATATTAATAATTACTAGTTATGGAAAAACTTTTCTTATATTGTAACGGCACTCACATTTTAAAATTTCGCGCCAATTTTAGTGTTTTTCAAGATGGCGTTGATTACCATAAATAAAAAATAAATATTTTTTATGACAGTTATACATTTTAAACTACTAATAAGGGGCTGTGGTAATAAATAACTTTTTTCATTGATTTTTTTATATTTAACCGAAATGAAATATTAAAGTTACGGTACCTATGTATTGTCCACTGTAAAATTGGCTTGGAAAATGGTAATATATGGAGAGTATTTAAATTTCATAATTATTCTTATTTGGCACAAACGAGCATCTAGGTATATTAACCACAGCCCCTTTTATACTTATCATTATTTTAATGTTATCATTCCAAAAGTAAAACCGCCATTAATATTACGGGCTATAACATTATATGTACTCTAATGTTTTTTTGTTCTTAATTGCTGTACAAGACTGTACTTATTCCTTTCTATTTTTTTAAAAGCAGTCCTGTAATATTTATTTAATATGTAAGGCATGGACTAAAAATTTGATCTGTACTCATAATTAAGTTGAAATAAAATACTTTAAAACATAATTTTATATAAAAATATTTCCAAACATAAATTGAAATTTATATTTATGATGAATAAGATTTTTAGTCCAGGCCAATGAATATGAAGGTTAATAATTAGGTATTTATTAGAGATCACTGAGCCACTGCACTCTTTAAGTCATTTGCTCCAACAAGGGAGCTATGTCGGGGTACTTTCATGCGAAGAATTCAGTTTTACTCGCCATTTCGAACTCGGCTTCCTCCATTTTGTACATTTCAATCAGCTGCAAATTTTATAACATGCATCAATGAGGTAGTTAACATTCAAAATTTAGTAATTTTAACTACAATTTCACATGACACGTGGTCACGGTGTGGGACCAACCACTTTTAATATGTAAAGCCTTCATTCAATATGTGTTTGGCTACCGACAGATGGTGTGATAACCATCTCGAAAAATACCAAACAAATATAATGCGTGATGTTTGGGTCTGCGATCGCCAATCCTTACCCAGCATGGCGATTGGTAAACCCTCCTTACGGGAGAGGCCCTGGTCCAGCAGTGGGCTTTACAGGCCATCAAGTAAGTAAACCACTAAGTGAAGGCCTTTTTTTTTAAATTGAATTATTTCGATCAACTCACATTGTCAATGTCTTTGGACAGTTCCTCCAATTGCTTGTCGTGGGTTGCCTTGAGCTTCTCCTTTTCACGGGTGTGCTTAATGATTTGAGTCTGAAAATCAGATAAATAAATAAATAAATACATACGCGGGAACACTTCACATACATTGCTCCGATCACATAGTAAGCAGTTAATTCACTTGCGTTATGGGATTGGAAACAATGAAGGTACCATAAACACTCGGACCATAAGAACTCGGGACCAAAGAGATGGCGACCTTGAAAACAGTTGTGTACGCCACACGTCCACAAAGATCGTCATATAAGAATGAAATTTTGAAGAATAACGATTTTTATATAAAGTATGAACTTGTTATTGGCAATAAGTACTTTAAGATTTTTTGTTATATTTTAAATGTGCTGTTGGTTCTATAATGAAAAGAAATTCATCAACGAGTGTGTAGTTGTTCCCAATATCAAATCTTTTGGCCGACACACGAAGCGCTGACGATTATATAGCACTGGAACGTGGTACACATATCCCAAATAAAAGTATTTCAATAATAAAAAGTCACGATAGCAGAGTGGTTGGGTGGTCGGAATTATGACTCGAGAGACCCGAGTTCGATCCCCAGGTGGCAGGTTCGTACCAATGGGTTTTTCAAAAACTTATGTACGAATCATATCGTTGGCTTGGACATAAAGACGGCGACGGGCTCACCACCTGTCACGTTGTGCCGAAAATACCTTCGGTGGAAGGTGGGTCAAAGGGACTCAATTGTCTAGACTAGACCTCTGTCTACCCCTGTATTGGGAATTGCGTGAAGATATTTTATTTTTTTCAATAATAATAAAGGCACTATTAAAAGAGTCGGTATTTGTTGGAGAGCCAAACTGGCCGCGCTGGGTGTCTACGGTAGCACCACGGCGCTGCGAACTTCTCACCAACATTCGCTTGGTGGCACCCACCAAAGAGTATATTCTCTTTGGTGGGACGGGATGGTATCACTACGTACCACCCACCGTCGCCGGAGAAATCAAATAAAAAAAAGCCTGTCTATTAACAGGTTTAAGAAATGTATTAAAGTAAAGCTTTATAGGAAGGGTTATTATAATATAAATGAATATATTAATGATATGAGTTCCCCTGGGAATGAGGTGATCGCTCCCAAGCTATTTCTAGTAAATAGCATTTGTATAATGCATTATATTGTTAAAAATATTGACCAAAAAAGAGGATACCAACGGAGTTTATTTCGCCTGTTTCTTCTCCGTTAGAGGAACCTCATTACGAAACGGTGGAATATTAAATATGACTATCGATAAACGAATGTATGTTCTTATGTCGATGAATAAATGATTTGATTTGATTTGAAAAAATCAAACATTTACTATAAAATCCTATTGCAATACACTGTAGGACCTCACTTACAAGGAGGATTTGCTCAGTGCTACACTTGGCAAGCAGATTGGTATGAGGAATATATATAAACTCTAGAACCGGCTAACAACCTCGTTAGATTTGATTTTGTTGCCTTTTGAAGTGTTTCTATTAGACGATCCTTCACGGGAAAAAAAAGATCATACTCCGATACAACAAACTTAATTTATAAACATATTTACAATTATATTCTCTCTGATTGGTGAGAATATAATTGTGTTATATGTGACATATATAATTTATGCTAACGATATAACCTTTCTTTCGTCCATGAATTTCTTTGTGTTGTTCTGTTTCTTCTCGCGAAGCCTACGATCTTTTTCTTGCTTCGTCTTCAGGGTCTTATCATTAGCCACTTCTTTGCTGGTTTCCATGCTGATCTTCGCTTGACGAGCGTTCATCTCTTTCAACTCCCTGTAAGCGAAAGCAAGACAATTCATAGTATTTCACATTTTCTAACATATTATCTCCTATGGAGTAAATTCATACGGTATGAAACACATGAATGGGCCGGCTTGACCGGGGAAGTACCACGACCTCACAGAATACCGGCGTGAAGTAGAAGTCTAACAAACTTCTGCGTTTCGTCTGGTGAGTGCAGGTAACCGGTGCCCACCCCCCTTTCCCCCAATTCGGGGGGAGGCCACTCTAAGGCTGGCAACGCATCTGCTATGCCTCTGGTATTGCGGGTGTTCATGGGCGGCGGTAATCACTTACCATCATGTGAGCCACCAGCTCGTTGCAATTGTAAATTGATTTATGTTGATGTTAGATTCTTACCGCATGGAAAAGAGTAGTCAAGGTAAACTTATGCTTAAGAATAATTTTTAAGCCCCATTCTCAAGTAAAGTGTAGGCTGCGCCTCACCTGTCCTGCTTGGCCTCCAGCTGCTTCATCTGCGCGAGCTGCGTCTGCTCCATCATCTTGCGCAGCAGGTCGCGCTGCTCGCCGAGCCGCGTGCGCGCTCGGCGTGCTGTGCTGTGCTGTGCTGTGCTGTGCTGTGCCTCACCTGTCCTGCTTGGCCTCCAGCTGCTTCATCTGCGCGAGCTGCGTCTGCTCCATCATCTTGCGCAGCAGGTCGCGCTGCTCGCCGAGCCGCGTGCGCGCTCGGCGTGCTGTGCTGTGCTGTGCTGTGCTGTGCTGTGCTGTGCTGTGCTGTGCTGTGCTGTGCTGTGCTGTGCTGTGCCTCACCTGTCCTGCTTGGCCTCCAGCTGCTTCATCTGCGCGAGCTGCGTCTGCTCCATCATCTTGCGCAGCAGGTCGCGCTGCTCGCCGAGCCGCGTGCGCGCTCGGCGTGCTGTGCTGTGCTGTGCTGTGCTGTGCTGTGCTGTGCCTCACCTGTCCTGCTTGGCCTCCAGCTGCTTCATCTGCGCGAGCTGCGTCTGCTCCATCATCTTGCGCAGCAGGTCGCGCTGCTCGCCGAGCCGCGTGCGCGCTCGGCGTGCTGTGCTGTGCTGTGCTGTGCTGTGCTGTGCCTCACCTGTCCTGCTTGGCCTCCAGCTGCTTCATCTGCGCGAGCTGCGTCTGCTCCATCATCTTGCGCAGCAGGTCGCGCTGCTCGCCGAGCCGCGTGCGCGCTCGGCGTGCTGTGCTGTGCTGTGCTGTGCTGTGCTGTGCTGTGCCTCACCTGTCCTGCTTGGCCTCCAGCTGCTTCATCTGCGCAGGCTGCGTCTGCTCCATCATCTTGCGCAGCGGGTCGCGCTGCTCGCCGAGCCGCGTGCGCGCTCGGCGTGCTGTCTGTGCTGTGCTGTGCTGTGCCTCACCTGTCCTGCTTGGCCTCCAGCTGCTTCATCTGCGCGAGCTGCGTCTGCTCCATCATCTTGCGCAGCAGGTCGCGCTGCTCGCCGAGCGCGTGCGCGCTCGGCGTGCTGTCTGTGCTGTGCTGTGCTGTGCTGTGCTGTGCTGTGCTGTGCCTCACCTGTCCTGCTTGGCCTCCAGCTGCTTCATCTGCGCGAGCTGCGTCTGCTCCATCATCTTGCGCAGCAGGTCGCGCTGCTCGCCGAGCCGCGTGCGCGCGCTCGGCGTGCTGTCTTTAATGCTGTGCTGTGCTGTGCTGTGCTGTGCTGTGCTGTGCTGTGCCTCACCTGTCCTGCTTGGCCTCCGGCTGCTTCATCTGCGCGAGCTGCGTCTGCTCCATCATCTTGCGCAGCAGGTCGCGCTGCTCGCCGAGCCGCGTGCGCGCTCGGCGTGCTGTCTTTAATGCTGTGCTGTGCTGTGCCTCACCTGTCCTGCTTGGCCTCCAGCTGCTTCATCTGCGCGAGCTGCGTCTGCTCCATCATCTTGCAGCAGGTCGCGCTGCTCGCCGAGCCGCGTGCGCGCTCGGCGTGCTGTGCTGTGCTGTGCTGTGCTGTGCTGTGCTGTGCCTCACCTGTCCTGCTTGGCCTCAGCTGCTTCATCTGCGCGAGCTGCGTCTGCTCATCATCTTGCGCAGCAGGTCGCGCTGCTCGCCGAGCCGCGTGCGCGCGCTCGGCGTGCTGTGCTGTGCTGTGCTGTGCTGTGCCTCACCTGTCCTGCTTGGCCTCAGCTGCTTCATCTGCGCGAGCTGCGTCTGCTCCATCATCTGCGCAGGCTGCGTCTGCTCATCATCTTGCGCAGCAGGTCGCGCTGCTCGCCGAGCCGCGTGCGCGCTCGGCGTGCTGTGCTGTGCTGTGCTGTGCCTCACCTGTCCTGCTTGGCCTCCAGCTGCTTCATCTGCGCGAGCTGCGTCTGCTCCATCATCTTGCGCAGCAGGTCGCGCTGCTCGCCGAGCCGCGTGCGCGCTCGGCGTGCTGTGCTGTGCTGTGCTGTGCCTCACCTGTCCTGCTTGGCCTCCAGCTGCTTCATCTGCGCGAGCTGCGTCTGCTCCATCATCTTGCGCAGCAGGTCGCTGCTCGCCGAGCCGCGTGCGCGCTCGGCGTGCTGTGCTGTGCTGTGCTGTGCCAGCCTCACCTGTCCTGCTTGGCCTCAGCTGCTTCATCTGCGCGAGCTGCGTCTGCTCCATCATCTTGCGCAGCAGGTCGCGCTGCTCGCCGAGCCGCGTGCGCGCTCGGCGTGCTGTGCTGTGCTGTGCTGTGCTGTGCCTCACCTGTCCTGCTTGGCCTCCAGCTGCTTCATCTGCGCGAGGCTGCGTCTGCTCCATCATCTTGCGCAGCAGGTCGCGCTGCTCGCCGAGCGCGTGCGCGCTCGGCGTGCTGTGCTGTGCTGTGCTGTGCTGTGCTGTGCTGTGCCTCACCTGTCCTGCTTGGCCTCCAGCTGCTTCATCTGCGCGAGCTGCGTCTGCTCCATCATCTTGCGCAGCAGGTCGCGCTGCTCGCCGAGCCGCGTGCGCGCTCGGCGTGCTGTCTTTAATGCTGTGCTGTGCTGTGCTGTGCCTCACCTGTCCTGCTTGGCCTCCAGCTGCTTCATCTGCGCGAGCTGCATCTGCTCCATCATCTTGCAGCAGGTCGCGCTGCTCGCCGAGCCGCGTGCGCGCTCGGCGTGCTGTGCTGTGCTGTGCTGTGCCTCACCTGTCTGCTTGGCCTCCAGCTGCTTCATCTGCGCAGGCTGCGTCTGCTCCATCATCTTGCGCAGCAGGTCGCGCTGCTCGCCGAGCCGCGTGCGCGCTCGGCGTGCTGTGCTGTGCTGTGCTGTGCCTCACCTGTCCTGCTTGGCCTCAGCTGCTTCATCTGCGCGAGCTGCGTCTGCTCCATCATCTTGCGCGGCAGGTCGCGCTGCTCGCCGAAACCGCGTGCGCGCTCGGCGTGCTGTGCTAATGCTGTGCTGTGCTGTGCCTCACCTGTCCTGCTTGGCCTCAGCTGCTTCATCTGCGCAGGCTGCGTCTGCTCCATCATCTTGCGCGGCAGGTCGCGCTGCTCGCCGAGCCGCGTGCGCGCTCGGCGTGCTGTCTTCAATGCTGTGCTGTGCTGTGCCTCACCTGTCCTGCTTGGCCTCCGGCTGCTTCATCTGCGCGAGCTGCATCTGCTCCATCATCTTGCGCGGCAGGTCGCGCTGCTCGCCGAGCCGCGTGCGCGCTCGGCGTGCTGTCTTTGTGCTGTGCTGTGCCTCCCACCTGTCCTGCTTGGCCTCCAGCTGCTTCATCTGCGCAGGCTGCGTCTGCTCCATCATCTTGCGCAGCAGGTCGCGCTGCTCGCCGAGCCGCGTGCGCGCTCGGCGTGCTGTGCTGTGCTGTGCTGTGCTGTGCCTCACCTGTCCTGCTTGGCCTCCAGCTGCTTCATCTGCGAGCTGCGTCTGCTCCATCATCTTGCGCAGCAGGTCGCGCTGCTCGCCGAGCCGCGTGCGCGCTCGGCGTGCTGTCTTTAATGCTGTGCTGTGCCTCACCTGTCCTGCTTGGCCTCAGCTGCTTCATCTGCGCGAGCTGCGTCTGCTCCATCATCTTGCGCAGCAGGTCGCGCTGCTCGCCGAGCCGCGTGCGCGCTCGGCGTGCTGTGCTGTGCTGTGCTGTGCTGTGCCTCACCTGTCCTGCTTGGCCTCCAGCTGCTTCATCTGCGCGAGCTGCGTCCTGCTCCATCATCTTGCGCAGCAGGTCGCGCGCTGCTCGCCGAGCCGCGTGCGCGCGCTCGGCGTGCTGTCTTCAATGCTGTGCTGTGCTATGCTGTGCTGTGCCTCACCTGTCCTGCTTGGCCTCAGCTGCTTCATCTGCGCGAGCTGCGTCTGCTCCATCATCTTGCAGCAGGTCGCGCGCTGCTCGCCGAGCGCGTGCGCGCTCGCCGTGCTGTGCTGTGCCTCACCTGTCCTGCTTGGCCTCCAGCTGCTTCATCTGCGCGAGCTGCGTCTGCTCCATCATCTTGCGCAGCAGGTCGCGCGCTGCTCGCCGAGCCGCGTGCGCGCTCGGCGTGCTGTGCTGTGCTGTGCTGTGCTGTGCCTCACCTGTCTGCTTGGCCTCCAGCTGCTTCATCTGCGCGAGCTACGTCTGCTCCATCATCTTGCGCAGCAGGTCGCGCTGCTCGCCGAGCCGCGTGCGCTCGGCGTGCTGTGCTAATGCTGTGCTGTGCTGTGCTGTACCTCACCTGTCCTGCTTGGCCTCCAGCTGCTTCATCTGCGCGAGCTGCATCTGCTCCATCATCTTGCAGCAGGTCGCGCTGCTCGCCGAGCGCGTGCGCGCTCGGCGTGCTGTCTTCAATGCTGTGCTGTGCCTCACCTGTCCTGCTTGGCCTCAGCTGCTTCATCTGCGCGAGCTGCGTCTGCTCCATCATCTTGCGCAGCAGGTCGCGCTGCTCGCCGGGCCGCGTGCGCGCTCGGCGTGCTGTCTTTAATGCTGTGCTGTGCCTCCCACCTGTCCTGCTTGGCCTCCAGCTGCTTCATCTGCGCGAGCTGCGTCTGCTCCATCATCTTGCGCAGCAGGTCGCGCTGCTCGCCGAGCCGCGTGCGCGCTCGGCGTGCTGTGCTGTGCTGTGCTGTGCTGTGCCTCACCTGTCTGCTTGGCCTCAGCTGCTTCATCTGCGCGAGCTGCGTCTGCTCCATCATCTTGCGCAGCAGGTCGCGCTGCTCGCCGAGCCGCGTGCGCGCTCGGCGTGCTGTGCTGTGCTGTGCTGTGCTGTGCCTCACCTGTCCTGCTTGGCCTCCAGCTGCTTCATCTGCGCAGGCTGCGTCTGCTCCATCATCTTGCGCAGCAGGTCGCGCTGCTCGCCGAGCGCGTGCGCGCGCTCGGCGTGCTGTGCTAATGCTGTGCTGTGCCTCACCTGTCCTGCTTGGCCTCCAGCTGCTTCATCTGCGCGAGCTGCGTCTGCTCCATCATCTTGCGCAGCGGGTCGCGCTGCTCGCCGAGCCGCGTGCGCGCGCTCGGCGTGCTGTGCTGTGCTGTGCTGTGCTGTGCTGTGCTGTGCTGTGCCTCACCTGTCCTGCTTGGCCTCCGGCTGCTTCATCTGCGCGAGCTGCGTCTGCTCCATCATCTTGCGCAGCAGGTCGCGCGCTGCTCGCCGAGCCGCGTGCGCGCTCGGCGTGCTGTGCTGTGCTGTGCTGTGCTGTGCCTCACCTGTCCTGCTTGGCCTCCAGCTGCTTCATCTGCGCGAGCTACGTCTGCTCCATCATCTTGCGCGGCAGGTCGCGCTGCTCGCCGAGCCGCGTGCGCGCTCGGCGTGCTGTCTTTAATGCTGTGCTGTGCTGTGCCTCACCTGTCCTGCTTGGCCTCAGCTGCTTCATCTGTGCGAGCTGCGTCTGCTCCATCATCTTGCGCAGCAGGTCGCGCTGCTCGCCGAGCCGCGTGCGCGCGCTCGGCGTGCTGTCTTTAATGCTGTGCTGTGCTGTGCCTCACCTGTCCTGCTTGGCCTCCGGCTGCTTCATCTGCGCGAGCTGCGTCTGCTCCATCATCTTGCGCAGCAGGTCGCGCTGCTCGCCGAGCCGCGTGCGCGCTCGGCGTGCTGTCTTTAATGCTGTGCTGTGCTGTGCCTCACCTGTCCTGCTTGGCCTCCAGCTGCTTCATCTGCGCGAGCTGCGTCTGCTCCATCATCTTGCGCGGCAGGTCGCGCTGCTCGCCGAGCCGCGTGCGCGCTCGGCGTGCTGTGCTGTGCTGTGCTGTGCTGTGCCTCACCTGTCCTGCTTGGCCTCCAGCTGCTTCATCTGCGCGAGCTGCGTCTGCTCCATCATCTTGCGCGGCAGGTCGCGCTGCTCGCCGAGCCGCGTGCGCGCGCTCGGCGTGCTGTCTTTAATGCTGTGCTGTGCCTCACCTGTCCTGCTTGGCCTCCAGCTGCTTCATCTGCGCGAGCTGCGTCTGCTCCATCATCTTGCGCAGCAGGTCGCGCTGCTCGCCGAGCGCGTGCGCGCTCGGCGTGCTGTCTTTAATGCTGTGCTGTGCTGTGCCTCACCTGTCCTGCTTGGCCTCCAGCTGCTTCATCTGCGCGAGCTGCGTCTGCTCCATCATCTTGCGCGGCAGGTCGCGCTGCTCGCCGAGCCGCGTGCGCGCTCGGCGTGCTGTGCTGTGCTGTGCTGTGCTGTGCCTCACCTGTCCTGCTTGGCCTCCAGCTGCTTCATCTGCGCGAGCTGCGTCTGCTCCATCATCTTGCGCAGCAGGTCGCGCTGCTCGCCGAGCCGCGTGCGCGCGCCGGCGCACTGCTCGGCGCGCTGCCGGCCCGCCAGCTCGCTCCACGCGGCCGACTGCTCGCTCACCAGCTTGCGGAACGCCGCGTCCTGGCTCAACTGCTCCTTGCTGCACGGTTGCCAAAGCACTCAAGAATTGAACAAAGATTCTTGATTGCATTTCCAATTACAGAACACTCGGAAACCATTACAAAATAATCAGTTAGTTTATGGAAATCTGTAAATGATTTAAAATCGCTCTACGGTTAAGCCTAGACATTCAACGTAGAAATGCTGCCAGCGTTCTTGGTACTATGCCACGAGGTATAGGGCTGTACGTTATTGTAGATTTCAGTTAAAAAATATAAAGATAATTTGTTACTGTAAATAAAGAATTGGAAAAAGCGGCGGGCTCACCACCTGTCACGTTGTCCCGAAAATATCTTCGGTGGAAGGTGGGTCAAAGGGACTTAATTGTCTAGACTTGACCTCTGTCTACCCCTGTATTGGGAATTGCGTGAAGATATTTTATAAAAAACGATGTCATGTCAATTTATACATATTAAAAGGTTAACTGTTACTAAAGAATTTAAACTTTGGTGAAACGAAATATAAATAAGAAAGGATCAGTAGTCATAATTTAAATATTTTAATAAAAAAGACAGGTCTTTCGCCTCATAAAAAGGCATTATACCAGTCGCTGAGATTGTAATGTAACCAAGCTGCGTTTTGGCTGCAATAAGTAAGTATACTTTACTAATTTATTAGCTTCATGTAAAATACATTTTTATTCATTGTATGAATATACAATTTTCTTATTGTTATACTTTTTTAAACGTTTTATAATTTTTTTTTTACAAGGACAGGGTTTTCGAATAATTGTCGGGCTTAGATATGTGACATGCTGCATAAAGATACCCTAAATATGAATTGTTGTTTGATAGTCTTTCAGTTTGAAATAATAAATTAATATAAAAAATCCAAATCATATTGTATTAAAATTAGGTGTCATTTATTTTTTTCGTCATTTTACAGCATCGGCTTGTACGAGATTTGTTTTGTAATATTGGTTTTGGTAATTTGAAGAAGACTGTTTATTACATTCCTATTTTTACTTACAACACATAATCATTCTCGCAGACGTATTGAACAAAGACCTGATTTTGCAATTTCTTCACCTTATTTATCGGATCTCTCTTTGATGTGACTTGTTAATGGCTTTGTTTTATTTTAAGAGAATGCTTTTGTAATAAAGTGTATGAAGTGTTACATATCAAACTAGGCAACTTTAGGGTTACAATTAATTGAAAACAAAATACTCACTTCTTCCCTTTTATCATCTTCTCAAGTGCAGCGCACTGTTGCTTCTGTAACGTCATCTTCTCCTTCGCATGACGCTTGCGCATGGTCTCCAATTCCTTCTGCTGTTTGCGACCAGTTTTTAAGAAGCCCTTCTCTTGCCGAAGCGATTCTACCGTGATGGGTTCGAATACTAAAGGTGGTTCTGTGAACGTAAGAAAATTAAATAGAAAATTGCAATTCACGATAGCCGAGTGGTTGGGTGATCGGAATTCGAGTCCAGAGACCTGAGTTGAAGAGACCTGATTACCAGGTGACAGACTCGTACCAATGGGTTTTTTCAAAAAACTTATGTACGATTTATATCGTTGGCTTCAACATAAAGACATCGTCATATGGTCCCAAAAATATTTTCGGTGGAAGATGGGTCAAAGGGACTTAATTGTCTAGACTTGACCTCTGTCTACCCCTGTATTGGGAATTGCGTGAAGATATTTTATAAAAACGATGTCATGTCAATTTATACATATTAAAAGGTTAACTGTTACTAAAGAATTTAAACTTTGGTGAAACGAAATATAAATAAGAAAGGATCAGTAGTCATAATTTAAATATTTTAATAAAAAGACACGTCTTTCGCCTCATAAAAAGGCATTATACCAGTCGCTGAGATTGTAATGTAACCAAGCTGCGTTTGGCTGCAATAAGTAAGTATACTTTACTAATTTATTAGCTTCATGTAAAATACATTTTTATTCATTGTATGAATATACAATTTTCTTATTGTTATACTTTTTTAAACGTTTTATAATTTTTTTTTTACAAGGACAGGGTTTTCGAATAATTGTCGGGCTTAGATATGTGACATGCTGCATAAAGATACCCTAAATATGAATTGTTGTTTGATAGTCTTTCAGTTTGAAATAATAAACTAATATAAAAAATCCAAATCATATTGTATTAAAATTAGGTGTCATTTATTTTTTTCGTCATTTTACAGCATCGGCTTGTACGAGATTCGTTTTGTAATATTGGTTTTTGGTAATTTGAAGAAGACTGTTTATTACATTCCTATTTTTACTTACAACACATAATCATTCTCGCAGACGTATTGAACAAAGACCTGATTTTGCAATTTCTTCACCTTATTTATCGGATCTCTCTTTGATGTGACTTGTTAATGGCTTTGTTTTATTTTAAGAGAATGCTTTTGTAATAAAGTGTATGAAGTGTTACATATCAAACTAGGCAACTTTAGGGTTACAATTAATTGAAAACAAAATACTCACTTCTTCCCTTTTATCATCTTCTCAAGTGCAGCGCACTGTTGCTTCTGTAACGTCATCTTCTCCTTCGTATGACGCTTGCGCATGGTCTCCAATTCCTTCTGCTGTTTGCGACCAGTTTTTAAGAAGCCCTTCTCTTGCCGAAGCGATTCTACCGTGATGGGTTCGAATACTAAAGGTGGTTCTGTGAACGTAAGAAAATTAAATAGAAAATTGCAATTGTGGTGGTCACGATAGCCGAGTGGTTGGGTGATCGGAATTCGAGTCCAGAGACCTGAGTTCGATCTCCAGGTGAAGGCTTGTACCAACGGATTTTTTTTTCAAATATTGTATACGATTTGTATCGTTGTGTTGGACACATAGAACTTGACAGGTTCACCACCTCTCACGTTGTCCCAAAAAATGTCTTTGGTGAATGGTTTGGTGGGTCGAAAAAACTTCTAGACCTCTGTCGTGTGAAGATCAAACTCAGGTCTCTTGACTCGAATTCCGATCACTCAACCACTCGGACTATCGTAACTCTTAAGCTTTGTAGTATATGTAAGCCGAATAAACATTTTCTTTCTTAGTTTATTTTATACAAGTTATTATATATACAAAGATACGTTAAATACCAAAAGAGCAAATTTATTGATTACAATAAGCTTAAAAACATAAAAACAGTTCTATTTTATTACCTCTTAGCGACTTCCTATTAATATCTAACAAACGCGGCACAAACATATAACTAAACATAAACTTATTTACGTCCATTATAACTTTTAATCACTATATGTATCTACAAACACAATAATAAAAATAACATAGACGTTTTGTTATTGTGGGATGGAGTAAAAGAAAACAAAATACAAGTGAAATAACGATAAAATAACACTTGCTAACGGAGGAAACAGCGCGACCGACTGTTTTAGTGTTTCTGATTTCAGGCACGCGTTAGATGGGAACTGCTCGGGAGGTTGCGGTGCAGGGGTAGGTGAAAGCGGATTGAAGTTTTATACAGCATCGGTTATATTTATTTATTTAAAATACAAGTAAAATTTTACAAATTCATGCATTAAATATATACATGTATTAATTTTTTTTATGTAAAACATCAATATTTTGGCAACAGCGTATTTATTTATGTTTTTAATTATTTTAATCTACAGAAATCTCTTTGTCATGTTCTTGTGGTACACATAGCGTACAGCAAGTTCATTCACGCCTTTCAAGTTTCCGTAGTGTAGCGGTTATCACGTGTGCTTCACACGCACAAGGTCCCCGGTTCGATCCCGGGCGGAAACAGTTTTTTTATATTTCATATATATTAATTAGATTTATTGTAAATTCGATTTCATATATTTTTTCTTTAATTTTGATTCTATAATGTTTAACAATTTAATAAATAATTTCTGTCCACAGAGAAATTTTTCTTTTTGCTTAAAATCAGAACGTCTGTAAATGATGAGATAATAGATTCTAATTTATTTTATTCCTTACCTTATAATTTGACGTACATTTTTGTGTACTGGGAAGCCGTAAGATGTCTTAAGTAATTTTGTAATTAAAAGTTATTTATGACTTGCTCTTTGTATTAAAAACAATTTCTAATCTGTGAACATTACCCCTTTGTAGTAGGATAGATAGAAAACAAGACGTTTTTATACTTCCAAGACTGCACAAGAATTAAAACAACGTAATTATAAATATTAATGTAACGTACTCTGTCTATTTTTGTTTATTAGGTCGATAAATTTATTTCCGTGTTATAATATAATGTAATTGTTTATCTTAATGAAATTGCTTGATCTACAACATACGCGAGTGTATGTATTTGATTTAATAATTTCAACGAATATTTAAAATCTATCGTCATCAGAGGGCCGAGAGTCGACTATGGAAACAATTAACTATGGAAACATTTTGTAAAGCATATAGAGTCCATATTAAGCTTATATAGAGTCTCGATAGCCGAGTGGTTGGCAGATTGGAATTCGAATCTAGACACCCGAGTTCGATCTCCAGGTGAAAGGCTTGTACCAACGGATTTTTTTTTTCAAATCTTGTGTACGATTTATATCGTTGGCTTCAACATAAAGACATCGTCATATGGTCCCAAAAATATTTTCGGTGGAAGATGGGTCAAAACGACTTATTTGTCTAAACCTCTGTCTAATTGTGTATTTGGCGTAAAGATATTTCTTTATATTTATGTAAGTTGGGGCTTAGTAAAGGGAATTGTGATACATTCTACGAGTATACATCTCCTCGACAAACGCCTTTCCATGACCGCCAAGCTGGATACCCGTTTTTGCATCCGCGTGAGTATTTTTCGTAGAAATATATAACAGCATTATTATATCTGATAAATCTTATTAATTTATCTATATCTATATCTTCACACAATTCCCAATACAGGGGTAGACAGAGGTCAAGTCTAGACAATTAAGTCCCTTTGACCCACCTTCCACCGACGATATTTTC
Organism: Sericinus montela; assembly: GCA_029286605.1. Lineage (NCBI taxonomy): Eukaryota > Metazoa > Arthropoda > Insecta > Lepidoptera > Papilionidae > Sericinus > Sericinus montela. The sequence continues at coordinate 9,956,811 of JAGSMR010000040.1, forward strand.
GGGACAACGTGACAGGTGGTGAGCCGACGCCGTCTTTATGTCCAAGCCAACGATGAAATTCGTACATAAGTTTTGAAAAACTCATTGGTACTGCCACCTGGGGATCGAACTCGGGTCTCTTGACTCGAATTCCGATCACTCAACCACTCGGACTATCGTAACTCTTAAGCTTTGTAGTATATGTAAGCCGAATAAACATTTTCTTTCTTAGTTTATTTTATACAAGTTATTATATATACAAAGATACGTTAAATACCAAAAGAGCAAATTTATTGATTACAATAAGCTTAAAAAAACATAAAAAACAGTTCTATTTTATTACCTCTTAGCGACTTCCTATTAATATCTAACAAACGCGGCACAAACATATAACTAAACATAAACTTATTTACGTCCATTATAACTTTTAATCACTATATGTATCTACAAACACAATAATAAAATAACATAGACGTTTTGTTATTGTGGGATGGGTAAAGAAAACAAAATACAAGTGAAATAACGATAAAATAACACTTGCTAACGGAGGAAACAGCGCGACCGACTGTTTTAGTGTTTCTGATTTCAGGCACGCGTTAGATGGGAACTGCTCCCGGGAGGTTGCGGTGCAGGGGGTAGGTGAAAGCGGATTGAAGTTTTATACAGCATCGGTTATGTTGTTATGAAGAACCATATGTACCCGATCCGACCTATCTAAGAAAGGCTATCGCCTAGATGGCGAGATTCGAACCCGAATGCAGTGACACTTAGCTTACAGGAATGCTACAAATGGATTGCAAAAAGTGTCTTCTGAAAGGATAGGCAGCTCAGCGTAATCCTTTGTTTAAAGTCCCACAACAGATTTTCAGTTGGACTCGTAGATAATGTAGACATAAGAATTACATGAGAAAATATATTGATGTAAATTGAAAAATATATATAAATATCTTCACGCATCACGCAATTCCCAATACAGTATCATACACGGGCAGGGCAGCTCTACACTCTTACGGATATTCGTACTATTATGATTTAGATCATTCAGTTTAGTATTGCCGTGACGTAAGAATGTCTCCCCTTTTATCCCAAGTGTATCGTAGGAGGAGGAACGGAAAAGCCTTATAAATATACCTACCGCCAGAAGGTGGGATGACCATATCGAAAAATACCTGTCCAAAATTAAGCAGACCAATGAAGCCAATCCGCTTGCAAAGTGCGTCGATTATGGCAAATCCTTGTATACGGGAGATGCCTTTGCCGTAAAGTGGATTTAGTACGTATGTATATGTAAGCCGAATAAACATTTTCTTTCTTAGTTTATTTTATACAAGTTATTATATATACAAAGATACGTTAAATACCAAAAGAGCAAATTTATTGATTACAATCAGAACGTCTGTAAATGATGAGATAATAGATTCTAATTTATTTTATTCCTTACCTTATAATTTGACGTACATTTTTGTGTACTGGGAAGCCGTAAGATGTCTTAAGTAATTTTGTAATTAAAAGTTATTTATGACTTGCTCTATGTATTAAAAACAATTTCTAATCTGTGAACATTACTCTGTTGTAGTAGGATAGATAGAAAACATGACGTTTTTATACTTCCAAGACTGCACAAGAATTAAAACAACGTAATTATAAATATTAATGTTACGTACTCTGTCTATTTTTGTTTATTAGGTCGATAAATTTATTTCCGTGTTATAATATAATGTAATTGTTTATCTTAATGAAATTGCTTGATCTACAACATACGCGAGTGTATGTATTTGATTAAATAATTTCAACGAATATTTAAAATCTATCGTCATCAGAGGGCCGAGAGTCGACTATGGAAACAATTAACTATGGAAACATTTTGTAAAGCATATAGAGTCCATATTAAGCTTATATAGAGTCTCGATAGCCGAGTGGTTGGCAGATTGGAATTCGAATCTAGACACCCGAGTTCGATCTCCAGGTGAAAGGCTTGTACCAACGGATTTTTTTTTCAAATCTTGTGTACGATTTGTATCGTTGTGTTGGACACTTAGAACTTGACAGGTTCACCACCTCTCACGTTGTCCCAAAAAATGTCTTTGGTGAATGGTTTGGTGGGTCGAAAAAACTTCTAGACCTCTGTCGTGTGAAGATCAAACTCAGGTCTCTTGACTCGAATTCCGATCACTCAACCACTCGGACTATCGTAACTCTTAAGCTTTGTAGTATATGTAAGCCGAATAAACATTTCTTTCTTAGTTTATTTATACAAGTTATTATATATACAAAGATACGTTAAATACCAAAAGAGCAAATTTATTGATTACAATAAGCTTAAAAACATAAAAACAGTTCTATTTTATTACCTCTTAGCGACTTCCTATTAATATCTAACAAACGCGGCACAAACATATAACTAAACATAAACTTATTTACGTCCATTATAACTTTTAATCACTATATGTATCTACAAACACAATAATAAAATAACATAGACGTTTTGTTATTGTGGGATGGGTAAAGAAAACAAAATACAAGTGAAATAACGATAAAATAACACTCGCTAACGGAGGAAACAGCGCGACCGACTGTTTTAGTGTTTCTGATTTCAGGCACGCGTTAGATGGGAACTGCTCCCGGGAGGTTGCGGTGCAGGGGGGTAGGTGAAAGCGGATTGAAGTTTTATACAGCATCGGTTATGTTGTTATGAAGAACCATATGTACCCGATCCGACCTATCTAAGAAAGGCTATCGCCTAGATGGCGAGATTCGAACCCGAATGCAGTGACACTTAGCTTACAGGAATGCTACAAATGGATTGCAAAAAGTGTCTTCTGAAAGGATAGGCAGCTCAGCGTAATCCTTTGTTTAAAGTCCCACAACAGATTTTCAGTTGGACTCGTAGATAATGTAGACATAAGAATTACATGAGAAAATATATTGATGTAAATTGAAAAATATATATAAATATCTTCACGCATCACGCAATTCCCAATACAGTATCATACACGGGCAGGGCAGCTCTACACTCTTACGGATATTCGTACTATTATGATTTAGATCATTCAGTTTAGTATTGCCGTGACGTAAGAATGTCTCCCCTTTTATCCCAAGTGTATCGTAGGAGGAGGAACGGAAAAGCCTTATAAATATACCTACCGCCAGAAGGTGGGATGACCATATCGAAAAATACCTGTCCAAAATTAAGCAGACCAATGAAGCCAATCCGCTTGCAAAGTGCGTCGATTATGGCAAATCCTTGTATACGGGAGATGCCTTTGCCGTAAAGTGGATTTAGTACGTATGTATGTAAGCCTAGGGACTATACAATCTATAGAAATTATAGGAGTTATAGAAGCCTAAACGAATTTAGTATGCAGGACTTTTACTTTATCTTCACGCATTTTCCAATACAGGGGTAGCGAGAGTCCAGACAGTGCAGTTACATCGATCCACATTTTAACAGAGCCTATTATGGAACTAAGTGATAGGTCGTCGGATAGCCGGAAACAGAGAGACCTAACCAAGAATATGAATCGGACATAAATAAAAAAAAAACCTCATTAGTACGAGCGTAACTCCAAAGGATCGAACTGGGGTCTCATGACTCGAATTCTGATCACCCAACTGCTCGGCTATTGTGATTTAATCCAACTAAAAGATTATCCGAGTGAATAATGCATACATGGCGGCCATAGCAACGATTTAGTATTTATTAGTTAAATGTGTATGCGCTTACGCAGAAACAGTCTCGTTTTATTAGCACTGACGTCAAACGCCCACGTTATTGCTGAGAGGGAATGGCTCTCAAAATAAACACAGCGGTAAACGTACAACAAACAGGGAAGTACAGCGGAAGAGAATAACTATGTATATTAAGATGTTTGTATGTAATTTTAAATTATTAATTATAAAGATGTCCGTGTGGTAAGGGCGTAAGAATATTGCCACTTCCTTTCTTCCCGTGGGTGTCGTAAGAGGCGACTAAGGGAAACAGCCTTCAATATCGTTATGGCGACCGATAGATGGCGGGATAACTATCTCTAAAAATCAGACCACAATAATAAAACCGAAGGTGGGCTGCAGCGTCGGAGGTGCGAGTGGTCTGGTACTGCGATTGCCAATCTGCTTGACTAGCGTGGCGATTACGACAAATCCTCCCTATGGGAGAGGCCTATGTATGTATGTAATTATAAAGAAAAAATACAGTCAGGTTAGCCGAATGGTTGGGTGATCAGAATTCGAGTCAAGAGAACCAATTTTGATTTCCAGGTGGTAAGCAAAGGGTTTATAGAATCAGAAATAATCAACTTCATTCTTTATATATAATCTATAGAAAATAATTTCGACCTTTCTACGATCAGACACACACACGCTTATTTGGTAAAACATGAAATGTGGTGAGTCTGTCGCCGTCTGAGTGTAAACAAAACAAAAAAAGATTAGCCAGGTGAAAGGCCCGTAAGCCTTTCTCCTGGGAGTCGAATTCGAGTCCACCGATTCGAATTTCAATAGTATGATTTTATTAATATGAACGATAATTTAATTGAAGTCACGATAGCGGAGTGGTTGGGTGGTCGGAATTTCCAGTCAAGAGACCCGAGTTCGATTCCCAGGTGGCAGTACCAATGAGTTGTTCAAAAACTTATATACGAATTGCATCGTTGGCTTGGACATAAAGACGGCGACGGGCTCACCACCTGTCACATTGTCCCGAAAATATCTTCGGTGGAAGGTGGGTCAAAGGAACTTAATTGTCTAGACTAGACCTCTGTCTACCCCTGTATTGGGAATTGCGTGAAGATATTTAATATTTATTTTTTAATATGTTTAATGTACTGACATTCGCTTCTATATCGGACCACACCCCAAAGAGACTTCCCGAAATACCCGCTCCTGTCATATTCCGGCGCATGAGTTGCGGCCCGCGCTCTTGTAACATAAATTATGATTTCAGCCGTTATTCCCGCCGTACGTAAACAAAACATAAACATGTTTAACGCAGCATTGTGCTGCCAAATAGCCGTTCGTTGCGTCATTCCCAATAGTGGGGTAGACAGAGGTCTGCACAATTAAATGCTCTCGATTCTCGATAAATTTCCTCCAAAGACGTCTTTTTAACAACGTCACAGCCATGGACATATAAATAATAGATAATTTAAAAAAAAAACAATTGGTACAGGCCTGCCACCTGGGCAATTGGTACAGGCCTGCCACCTGGCCTCTTGACTCGAATTACGAGCATCTAACCACACGGCTACCGTGAATTTACAAAAATCATGTTCTTTATCATATAAAGAGCAAAGGATGCTTTGGTTAAAGAATATTTCAACCATTTTCTTAAGCGACTTAGGGATTACCCTTACAAAGATAAACTTAAAAATGCAAAATACTACAAACATATAGCGGGATAACGCTAAGATAACGGGATAACGCGGGGCATTTAATTTTGGGGTAAAAATCGGAACGTCTGGCAACACTGGCTAACTTACAATTTCACAGTATATTTAGTAGTAGTTATTTTTTTTTCTTTACAATTTTGCTGTACCTACTACTTTCTCTCACCAAGCCCTGGGTTGACTGGCAAAGAATGCCTAAAGGCATTAAGTCCGCCCTTTGTTGCCTTTATTGTTAAGGGTAAGCAATAAAGTATAAATAAATAAAAACTTTTATTACAGGATATGAATGTACTGAGTAAAGACGTAAAGACCGATAAAATTAATTTTATTTTGGAGGTAAACTCGTTTGCCTCCCAAACGAGAGTACTGTTTATGTATATATTTATTTATTTCATCAGTTTTATAAAAAAATTCACGACAGCCGAGTGGTTGGGTGGTCGAAATTTTGAGTCAAGAGACCCGAGTTCGATCCCCAGGTGGCAGGCTCGTAGCAATGGGTTTTCCAAACCTTATGTACGAATTATGACGTCGGCTTGGACAATGAGACGGTGACAGGCTCACCACCTGTCACGTTGTCCCGAAAAATATCTTCGGTGGAAGGTGGGTCGAAGGGACTTAATTGTCTAGACTAGACCCCTGTCTACCCCTGTACTGGGAATTGCGTTAAGATATTTTTTTATCAGTTTTACAAACCTGTAGCACTACGTAAAGGAAGAATGAAAAATAAGTTGCCCAGTGGATCTGCTTTCGAATCTAAGAGCTGCAAGATTGAATCCATTTGTGTGATGAATATGAATGTATTCTTGTCAGGGATACATATATATATATATATAAATATATATATATATATATATAAATATATATATATATATATATATATATATATATATATATATATATATATATATATATATATATATATATATATATATATATATATATATATATATATATATATATATATATATATATATATATATATATATATATATATATATATATATATATATATATATATATATATATATATATATATATATATATATATATATATATATATATAAATATATATATATATATATATATATATATATATATATATATATATATATATATATATATATATATATATATATATATATATATATATATATATATATATATATATATATATATATATATATATATATATATATATATATATATATATATATATATATATATATATATATATATATATATATATATATATATATATATATCATATGATAATGATTTTATCAAATTAGTGTATATCATGGGTCCTCGATAGATCTACAAAGTTTGAACGAAATCTGGCCGTTTAAAGTGGGTCAAAATCGCGTCCAAAGAAGTCGGTTACAAACATACATACAAGTGAAGCTAATAAAAAGCGTGTTTTTTTAATAGACAAGGGAGGCAAACGAGCAGGTGGATCACGTGATGGTAAGTGATTACCGCCGCCCATGAACACCCTCAATACCAGAGACTTAGCAGATGCGTTGCCTCTCTTAGAGTGCCCTCCCCCCCACGATTGGGGGAGGGGGGTGGGCCACCGGTTACCTGCACTCACCAGACGGAACGCAGAAGTTTGTTAGACTTGTACTTCACACCGGTATTCTGTGAGGTCGTGGTACTTCCCCGGTCGAGCCGGCCCATTCATGCAACAACAAAAGCTGATGCGTGGCTCTACCACTGTTGAAAATTATTAAAATTAAGATTAATTATTTATTAAAATTTACTCGGATCTCGGACTCTCCATCCGGTTCCATAAGAGGAGTGCTCAAGCCGCTTACTTTGGGATCAGAGCAATGTGACGCTGTCTCTATCTACGTGATTGGGATCAAAGCAATGTGACGCTGTCTCTATGAACGTGATTGGGACCAGAGCAATGTGACGCTGTCTCTATGTACGTGATTGGGACCAGAGCAATGTGACGCTGTCTCTATCTACGTGATTGGGACCAGAGCAATGTGACGCTGTCTCTATCTACGTGATTGGGACCAGAGCAATGTGACGCTGTCTCTATGTACGTGATTGGGATCAAGCAATGTGACGCTGTCTCTATCTACGTGATTGGGATCAGAGCAATGTGACGCTGTCTCTATGAACGTGATTGGGACCAGAGCAATGTGACGCTGTCTCTATGAACGTGATTGGGACCAGAGCAATGTGACGCTGTCTCTATATGTACGTGATTGGGACAAACAATGTGACGCTGTCTCTATGTACGTGATTGGACCAGAGCAATGTGACGCTGTCTCTATATGTACGTGATTGGGACCAGAGCAACGTGACGCTGTCTCTATATGTACGTGATTGGGACCAGAGCAATGTGACGCTGTCTCTATGTACGTGATTGGGACCAGAGCAATGTGACGCTGTCTCTATGTACGTGATTGGGACCAGAGCAATGTGACGCTGTCTCTATGTACGTGATTGGGACCAGAGCAATGTGACGCTGTCTCTATGTACGTGATTGGGATCAGAGCAATGTGACGCTGTCTCTATGTACGTGATTGGGATCAAAGCAATGTGACGCTGTCTCTATGTGTACGTGATTGGGACCAGAGCAATGTGACGCTGTCTCTATGTACGTGATTGGGACCAGAGCAATGTGACGCTGTCTCTATGTACGTGATTGGGACCAGAGCAATGTGACGCTGTCTCTATGTACGTGATTGGGACCAGAGCAATGTGACGCTGTCTCTATGTACGTGATTGGGACCAGAGCAATGTGACGCTGTCTCTATGTACGTGATTGGGACCAGAGCAATGTGACGCTGTCTCTATCTACGTGATTGGGCCAGAGCAATGACGCTGTCTCTATGAACGTGATTGGGACCAGAGCAATGTGACGCTGTCTCTATGTACGTGATTGGGACCAAGAGCAATGTGACGCTGTCTCATCTACGTGATTGGGACCAAGAGCAATGTGACGCTGTCTCTATGTACGTGATTGGGACCAGAGCAATGTGACGCTGTCTCTATCTACGTGATTGGGACCAGAGCAATGTGACGCTGTCTCTATCTACGTGATTGGGACCAGAGCAATGTGACGCTGTCTCTATCTACGTGATTGGGACCAGAGCAATGTGACGCTGTCTCTCTATGTACGTGATTGGGACCAAGAGCAATGTGACGCTGTCTCTCTATCTACGTGATTGGACCAGAGCAATGTGACGCTGTCTCTATGTACGTGATTGGGATCAGAGCAATGTGACGCTGTCTCTATGTACGTGATTGGGACCAGAGCAATGTGACGCTGTCTCTATCTACGTGATTGGGACCAGAGCAATGTGACGCTGTCTCTATGTACGTGACGGCACTCACCGTCCTTCTTGTCGTCGACGGTGACCTTCTTCTCGGGCGCGCTCTCCTCGATGCCCATGGCCTTCATGTTGTCGGTGCGCTCCTTGGCCGCGCCCATGAACGCGCGCGGGTCCGACAGCGCCGCCATGAAGTCTATCAAATCAAATCAAATCAAATCATCTATACATCGATATAAGTAACATACAGTCACGATAGCCGAGTTGTTGGGTGGTCGGGATTTCGAGTCAAGAGATCCCGAGTTCGATCCCCAGGTGGCGGGCTCGTACCAATTAGTTTTTCAAAAAAGAAACAAAAATTTATGTACGATTCACATCGTTGGCTTGGACATAAAGATGGCGGCATGCTCATCACCTATCAATTTGTCCCTAAAATCTCTTTGGTATAAGTTAATGCGATCGCATTGCTATTATTGTCGACTTCTGTTTATTTTTATTATTATTATATATTATATTTTCAAGCAATTCCCAATACAGGGGTAGACAGAGGTATAGTCTAGACAATTAAGTCCCTTCGACCCACCTTCCACCGAAGATATTTTCGGGACAACGTGACAGGCGGTGAGCCCGTCGCCGTTCCGTCTATTCTATTATTGAAAACGAAGATATCTTTAAACTGTAACATTTAACAGACAACCCAACGTGCCATTTGTATATATGTCAGCTCGGACATAAAGACGGCGACATGCCCATCACCAATCCGTCCCTGAAAATCTCTTCGGTACAGGTTTGGTCGCATTGCTGTCGCTGCGGCCCGGCAGCCGGGTCGCAGTCTAGCGGGAGGCACCTTCGAATCCGTCGGGCACGTAGATCTTGAGCTCGATGTTGCAGAACAGCATCGGCAGCGACATGGGGAAGTTGGCCTCCGTGCGTAGCGAGATGTGGCGGTAGCCGGCCTGCAGCCCGTCCAGCGGCAGGATGCGCTGCCCCAGCAGCCGCCCGCCCTCGTCGTACACGCCGAAGCGCAGCACGGCCAGGTCCGGCAGCACCACCTGCGGAGCCGCTGCGTGTTGCGTGCGGCGCGGCTGGTGCACCAGCTGAGCCGCTCCCGGCGTGCGGCGCGGCTGGTGCACCAGCTGAGCCGCTCCCGGCGTGCGGCGCGGCTGGTGCACCAGCTGAGCCGCTCCCGGCGTGCGGCGCGGCTGCTGCACCAGCTGAGCCGCTCCCGGCGTGCGGCGCGGCTGCTGCACCAGCTGAGCCGCTCCCGGCGTGCGGCGCGGCTGGTGCACCAGCTGAGCCGCTCCCGGCGTGCGGCGCGGCTGGTGCACCAGCTGAGCCGCTCCCGGCGTGCGGCGCGGCTGGTGCACCAGCTGAGCCGCTCCCGGCGTGCGGCGCGGCTGCTGCACCAGCTGAGCCGCTCCCGGCGTGCGGCGCGGCTGGTGCAGCAGCTGAGCCGCTCCCGGCGTGCGGCGCGGCTGGTGCAGCAGCTGAGCCGCTCCCGGCGTGCGGCGCTGGTGCACCAGCTGAGCCGCTCCCGGCGTGCGGCGCGGCTGGTGCACCAGCTGAGCCGCTCCCGGCGTGCGGCGCGGCTGGTGCAGCAGCTGAGCCGCTCCCGGCGTGCGGCGCGGCTGGTGCAGCAGCTGAGCCGCTCCCGGCGTGCGGCGCTGGTGCACCAGCTGAGCCGCTCCCGGCGTGCGGCGCTGGTGCACCAGCTGAGCCGCTCCCGGCGTGCGGCGCGGCTGGTGCACCAGCTGAGCCGCTCCCGGCGTGCGGCGCGGCTGGTGCACCAGCTGAGCCGCTCCCGGCGTGCGGCGCGGCTGGTGCACCAGCTGAGCCGCTCCCGGCGTGCGGCGCGGCTGGTGCAGCAGCTGAGCCGCTCCGGCGTGCGGCGCTGGTGCAGCAGCTGAGCCGCTCCCGGCGTGCGGCGGCGCGGCTGGTGCACCAGCTGAGCCGCTCGGCGTGCGGCGCGGCTGGTGCGGCAGCTGAGCCGCTCGGCGTGCGGCGCTGGTGCAGCAGCTGAGCCGCTCCGGCGTGCGGCGGCGCGGCTGGTGCAGCAGCTGAGCCGCTCCCGGCGTGCGGCGCTGGTGCAGCAGCTGAGCCGCTCGGCGTGCGGCGCTGGTGCAGCAGCTGAGCCGCTCCCGGCGTGCGGCGGCGCGGCTGGTGCAGCAGCTGAGCCGCTCCCGGCGTGCGGCGCGGCTGGTGCAGCAGCTGAGCCGCTCCCGGCGTGCGGCGCGGCTGGTGCAGCAGCTGAGCCGCTCCCGGCGTGCGGCGGCGCGGCTGGTGCACCAGCTGAGCCGCTCCCGGCGTGCGGCGCGGCTGGTGCCAGCTGAGCCGCTCCGGCGTGCGGCGCGGCTGCTGCGCCAGCTGAGCCGCTCCCGGCGTGCGGCGCGGCTGGTGCACCAGCTGAGCCGCTCCCGGCGTGCGGCGCGGCTGGTGCGGCAGCTGAGCCGCTCCCGGCGTGCGGCGCGGCTGGTGCACCAGCTGAGCTGCTCCCGGCGTGCGGCGCGGCTGGTGCCAGCTGAGCCGCTCCCGGCGTGCGGCGCGGCTGGTGCGGCAGCTGAGCCGCTCCCGGCGTGCAGCGCGGCTGGTGCACCAGCTGAGCCGCTCCCGGCGTGCGGCGCGGCTGGTGCCAGCTGAGCCGCTCCCGGCGTGCGGCGCGGCTGGTGCACCAGCTGAGCCGCTCCCGGCGTGCGGCGCGGCTGGTGCAGCAGCTGAGCCGCTCCCGGCGTGCGGCGCGGCTGGTGCACCAGCTGAGCCGCTCCGGCGTGCGGCGCTGGTGCAGCAGCTGAGCCGCTCCCGGCGTGCGGCGCTGGTGCACCAGCTGAGCCGCTCCCGGCGTGCGGCGCGGCTGGTGCACCAGCTGAGCCGCTCCCGGCGTGCGGCGCGGCTGGTGCAGCAGCTGAGCCGCTCGGCGTGCGGCGCTGGTGCACCAGCTGAGCCGCTCCCGGCGTGCGGCGCGGCTGGTGCAGCAGCTGAGCCGCTCCCGGCGTGCGGCGCTGGTGCACCAGCTGAGCCGCTCCCGGCGTGCGGCGCGGCTGGTGCACCAGCTGAGCCGCTCGGCGTGCGGCGCGGCTGGTGCACCAGCTGAGCCGCTCCCGGCGTGCGGCGCTGGTGCACCAGCTGAGCTGCTCCCGGCGTGCAGCGCGGCTGGTGCGGCAGCTGAGCCGCTCCCGGCGTGCGGCGCGGCTGGTGCAGCAGCTGAGCCGCTCCCGGCGTGCAGCGCGGCTGGTGCAGCAGCTGAGCCGCTCCCGGCGTGCGGCGCGGCTGGTGCACCAGCTGAGCCGCTCCCGGCGTGCGGCGCGGCTGGTGCACCAGCTGAGCCGCTCCCGGCGTGCGGCGCGGCTGGTGCACCAGCTGAGCCGCTCCCGGCGTGCGGCGCGGCTGGTGCAGCAGCTGAGCCGCTCCCGGCGTGCGGCGCGGCTGGTGCACCAGCTGAGCCGCTCCCGGCGTGCGGCGCGGCTGGTGCACCAGCTGAGCCGCTCCCGGCGTGCGGCGCGGCTGGTGCAGCAGCTGAGCCGCTCCCGGCGTGCGGCGCGGCTGGTGCACCAGCTGAGCCGCTCCCGGCGTGCGGCGCGGCTGCTGCACCAGCTGAGCCGCTCCCGGCGTGCGGCGCGGCTGGTGCACCAGCTGAGCCGCTCCCGGCGTGCGGCGCGGCTGGTGCAGCAGCTGAGCCGCTCCCGGCGTGCGGCGCGGCTGGTGCAGCAGCTGAGCCGCTCCCGGCGTGCGGCGCGGCTGGTGCACCAGCTGAGCCGCTCCCGGCGTGCGGCGCGGCTGGTGCAGCAGCTGAGCCGCTCCCGGCGTGCGGCGCGGCTGGTGCAGCAGCTGAGCCGCTCCCGGCGTGCGGCGCGGCTGGTGCACCAGCTGAGCCGCTCCCGGCGTGCGGCGCGGCTGGTGCAGCAGCTGAGCCGCTCCCGGCGTGCGGCGCGGCTGGTGCAGCAGCTGAGCCGCTCCCGGCGTGCGGCGCGGCTGGTGCACCAGCTGAGCCGCTCCCGGCGTGCGGCGCGGCTGGTGCAGCAGCTGAGCCGCTCCCGGCGTGCGGCGCGGCTGGTGCACCAGCTGAGCCGCTCCCGGCGTGCGGCGCGGCTGGTGCACCAGCTGAGCCGCTCCCGGCGTGCGGCGCGGCTGGTGCAGCAGCTGAGCCGCTCCCGGCGTGCGGCGCGGCTGGTGCAGCAGCTGAGCCGCTCCCGGCGTGCGGCGCGGCTGGTGCAGCAGCTGAGCCGCTCCCGGCGTGCGGCGCGGCTGGTGCAGCAGCTGAGCCGCTCCCGGCGTGCGGCGCGGCTGGTGCAGCAGCTGAGCCGCTCCCGGCGTGCGGCGCGGCTGGTGCACCAGCTGAGCCGCTCCCGGCGTGCGGCGCGGCTGGTGCAGCAGCTGAGCCGCTCCCGGCGTGCGGCGCGGCTGGTGCAGCAGCTGAGCCGCTCCCGGCGTGCGGCGCGGCTGGTGCAGCAGCTGAGCCGCTCCCGGCGTGCGGCGCGGCTGGTGCACCAGCTGAGCCGCTCCCGGCGTGCGGCGCGGCTGGTGCAGCAGCTGAGCCGCTCCCGGCGTGCGGCGCGGCTGGTGCAGCAGCTGAGCCGCTCCCGGCGTGCGGCGCGGCTGGTGCACCAGCTGAGCCGCTCCCGGCGTGCGGCGCGGCTGGTGCAGCAGCTGAGCCGCTCCCGGCGTGCGGCGCGGCTGGTGCACCAGCTGAGCCGCTCCCGGCGTGCGGCGCGGCTGGTGCAGCAGCTGAGCCGCTCCCGGCGTGCGGCGCGGCTGGTGCAGCAGCTGAGCCGCTCCCGGCGTGCGGCGCGGCTGGTGCAGCAGCTGAGCCGCTCCCGGCGTGCGGCGCGGCTGGTGCAGCAGCTGAGCCGCTCCCGGCGTGCGGCGCGGCTGGTGCAGCAGCTGAGCCGCTCCCGGCGTGCGGCGCGGCTGGTGCAGCAGCTGAGCCGCTCCCGGCGTGCGGCGCGGCTGGTGCAGCAGCTGAGCCGCTCCCGGCGTGCGGCGCGGCTGGTGCAGCAGCTGAGCCGCTCCCGGCGTGCGGCGCGGCTGGTGCAGCAGCTGAGCCGCTCCCGGCGTGCGGCGCGGCTGGTGCAGCAGCTGAGCCGCTCCCGGCGTGCGGCGCGGCTGGTGCAGCAGCTGAGCCGCTCCCGGCGTGCGGCGCGGCTGGTGCAGCAGCTGAGCCGCTCCCGGCGTGCGGCGCGGCTGGTGCACCAGCTGAGCCGCTCCCGGCGTGCGGCGCGGCTGGTGCACCAGCTGAGCCGCTCCCGGCGTGCGGCGCGGCTGGTGCAGCAGCTGAGCCGCTCCCGGCGTGCGGCGCGGCTGGTGCAGCAGCTGAGCCGCTCCCGGCGTGCGGCGCGGCTGGTGCAGCAGCTGAGCCGCTCCCGGCGTGCGGCGCGGCTGGTGCAGCAGCTGAGCCGCTCCCGGCGTGCGGCGCGGCTGGTGCAGCAGCTGAGCCGCTCCCGGCGTGCGGCGCGGCTGGTGCAGCAGCTGAGCCGCTCCCGGCGTGCGGCGCGGCTGGTGCAGCAGCTGAGCCGCTCCCGGCGTGCGGCGCGGCTGGTGCAGCAGCTGAGCCGCTCCCGGCGTGCGGCGCGGCTGGTGCAGCAGCTGAGTTTTTTAAAAACTTACTAACCACCTTTCACGTTGTCCCGAAAATATCTTCGGTGGAAGATGGGTCAAAGGGACTTAATTGTCCAGACATGACCTCTGTCTACCGCTGTATTGGGAATTGCGTGAAGATATTTTTTTTTAAATAAATCCACCCAGTGATGGACGGTATTGGGCACCCGGGATGCGTCTGTCTTATCCAAGCGAAAGAGAGACACGGTTGCGTTCCGAACGGAGATCCTGTGATTCCTACTCAACCATAATGGTTACTACTGTAACGTTTTAGGCAATGGGAGTTCAACAGAAACCAAGCCTCTTCCAGGACGTTGGGTGTCCATACTCGATTTCTCACGTTGAAAAAAGAGATTTCCATCCCCTTATATTGGTCACAAGTTTTATTAGGACTGTAATATTTTCTGCTCTAAATATCAACTTCCTATCGTTGCTGCCGACAAATGAAAAAAGCTGTGATGTAATTTTGCTTCAGATTTACCTTTGCATACATTTAAAAATGTTTACTTTTAGATACATTATTATAACAAAACATTTTATTAGATCACCTTTCGGAAGAGGAACGGCTCCTCGTTATAAACGGGGTTCAGTCCGTTGGCCGGCACCATGCGGGTCCTGAACTCCTTCCTGATGGTGTCCGACGGCAGCCCGTACATATCCACTTCCACGTACGTTCCCACTTTTTTGTCCGACAAGAATTGGCCGGCGATCACCTGGAAACATAGTTACTGGTACACAATATTGAAAATTATGATAGAAAATTATCTCTACATATTGGAGTGATGGTCAATTAGTTATTCTCAATAATAACTCAAGTAACAAACGAATTTTTGAAATATAGAATTATAGAGAACAGGTCGATGCTGCCGTCGACGCTGCACGAAGTCTTATCACGGAGCAATATCTTTGTGGAGAGCGAAGCGAGCGCCGACCTGCACGGAGCAGTATCTATGTGGAGAGCGAAGCGAGCGCCGACCTGCACGGAGCACTGCGCCGCACGGAGCGGTATCTATGTGGAGGCGAAGCGGCGCCGACCTGCACGGAGCACTGCGCCGCACGGAGCAGTATCTATGGAGAGCGAAGCGGCGCCGACCTGCACGGAGCGGTATCTATGTGGAAGCGAAGCGAGCGCCGACTGCACGGAGCACTGCGCCGCACGGAGCAGTATCTATGTGAGCGAAGCGAGCGCCGACCTGCACGGAGCACCGCGCCGCACGGAGCAGTATCTATGTGGAGAGCGAAGCGAGCGCCGACTGCACGGAGCACTGCGCCGCACGGAGCAGTATCTATGGAGAGCGAAGCGAGCGCCGACCCGCACGGAGCAGTATCTATGTGGAGAGCGAAGCGAGCGCCGACCTGCACGAACACTGCGCCGCACGGAGCAGCATCTATGTGGAGAGCGAAGCGAGCGCCGACCTGCACGGAGCACTGCGCCGCACGGAGCAGCATCTATGTGGAGAGCGAAGCGAGCGCCGACCTGCACGGAGCAGTATCTGTGTGGAGAGCGAAGCGAGCGCCGACCCGCACGGAGCAGCATCTATGTGGAGAGCGAAGCGAGCGCCGACTGCACGGAGCACTGCGCCGCACGGAGCAGTATCTATGGAGAGCGAAGCGAGCGCCGACCTGCACGGAGCACTGCGCCGCACGGAGCAGCATCTATGTGGAGAGCGAAGCGAGCGCCGACCTGCACGGAGCACTGCGCCGCACGGAGCAGTATCTATGTGGAGAGCGAAGCGAGCGCCGACCTGCACGGAGCAGTATCTATGTGGAGAGCGAAGCGAGCGCCGACCTGCACGGAGCACCGCGCCGCACGGAGCAGTATCTGTGTGGAGGCGAAGCGAGCGCCGACCCGCACGGAGCAGTATCTATGTGGAGAGCGAAGCGAGCGCCGACCTGCACGGAGCACTGCGCCGCACGGAGCAGTATCTATGTGGAGAGCGAAGCGAGCGCCGACCTGCACGGAGCACCGCGCCGCACGGAGCAGTATCTATGTGGAGGCAAGCGAGCGCCGACCCGCACGGAGCAGTATCTATGTGGAGAGCGAAGCGAGCGCCGACCTGCACGGAGCAGTATCTGTGTGGAGAGCGAAGCGAGCGCCGACCTGCACGGGCACTGCGCCGCACGGAGCAGCATCTATGTGGAGAGCGAAGCGAGCGCCGACCTGCACGGAGCACCGCGCCGCACGGAGCAGTATCTATGTGGAGAGCGAAGCGAGCGCCGACCTGCACGGAGCACTGCGCCGCACGGAGCAGTATCTATGTGGAGAGCGAAGCGAGCGCCGACCTGCACGGAGCACCGCGCCGCACGGAGCAGCATCTATGTGGAGAGCGAAGCGAGCGCCGACCCGCACGGAGCAGCATCTATGTGGAGAGCGAAGCGAGCGCCGACCTGCACGGAGCACTGCGCCGCACGGAGCAGTATCTATGTGGAGAGCGAAGCGAGCGCCGACCTGCACGGAGCAGTATCTATGTGGAGAGCGAAGCGAGCGCCGACCTGCACGGAGCACTGCGCCGCACGGAGCAGTATCTATGTGGAGAGCGAAGCGAGCGCCGACCTGCACGGAGCACCGCGCCGCACGGAGCAGTATCTATGTGGAGAGCGAAGCGAGCGCCGACCTGCACGGAGCACTGCGCCGCACGGAGCAGTATCTATGTGGAGAGCGAAGCGAGCGCCGACCTGCACGGAGCAGTATCTATGTGGAGAGCGAAGCGAGCGCCGACCTGCACGGAGCACTGCGCCGCACGGAGCAGCATCTATGTGGAGAGCGAAGCGAGCGCCGACCTGCACGGAGCACTGCGCCGCACGGAGCAGCATCTATGTGGAGAGCGAAGCGAGCGCCGACCTGCACGGAGCACTGCGCCGCACGGAGCAGTATCTATGTGGAGAGCGAAGCGAGCGCCGACCTGCACGGGCACTGCGCCGCACGGAGCAGTATCTATGTGGAGAGCGAAGCGAGCGCCGACCTGCACGGAGCACTGCGCCGCACGGAGCAGTATCTATGTGGAGAGCGAAGCGAGCGCCGACCTGCACGGAGCACTGCGCCGCACGGAGCAGCATCTATGTGGAGAGCGAAGCGAGCGCCGACCTGCACGGAGCACTGCGCCGCACGGAGCAGTATCTATGTGGAGAGCGAAGCGAGCGCCGACCTGCACGGAGCACTGCGCCGCACGGAGCAGTATCTATGTGGAGAGCGAAGCGAGCGCCGACCTGCACGGAGCAGTATCTATGTGGAGAGCGAAGCGAGCGCCGACCTGCACGGAGCACTGCGCCGCACGGAGCAGTATCTATGTGGAGAGCGAAGCGAGCGCCGACCTGCACGGAGCACTGCGCCGCACGGAGCAGTATCTATGTGGAGAGCGAAGCGAGCGCCGACCTGCACGGAGCACTGCGCCGCACGGAGCAGTATCTATGTGGAGAGCGAAGCGAGCGCCGACCTGCACGGAGCACTGCGCCGCACGGAGCAGTATCTATGTGGAGAGCGAAGCGAGCGCCGACCTGCACGGAGCACTGCGCCGCACGGAGCAGTATCTATGTGGAGAGCGAAGCGAGCGCCGACCTGCACGGAGCACTGCGCCGCACGGAGCAGTATCTATGTGGAGAGCGAAGCGAGCGCCGACCTGCACGGAGCACTGCGCCGCACGGAGCAGTATCTATGTGGAGAGCGAAGCGAGCGCCGACCTGCACGGAGCAGTATCTATGTGGAGAGCGAAGCGAGCGCCGACCTGCACGGAGCACTGCGCAGCACGGAGCAGTAGCTATGTGGAGAGCGAAGCGAGCGCCGACCTGCACGGAGCACTGCGCCGCACGGAGCAGTATCTATGTGGAGAGCGAAGCGAGCGCCGACCTGCACGGAGCAGTATCTATGTGGAGAGCGAAGCGAGCGCCGACCTGCACGGAGCAGTATCTATGTGGAGAGCGAAGCGAGCGCCGACCTGCACGGAGCACTGCGCCGCACGGAGCAGTATCTATGTGGAGAGCGAAGCGAGCGCCGACCTGCACGGAGCACTGCGCCGCACGGAGCAGTATCTATGTGGAGAGCGAAGCGAGCGCCGACCTGCACGGAGCACTGCGCCGCACGGAGCAGTATCTATGTGGAGAGCGAAGCGAGCGCCGACCTGCACGGAGCACTGCGCCGCACGGAGCAGTATCTATGTGGAGAGCGAAGCGAGCGCCGACCTGCACGGAGCACTGCGCCGCACGGAGCAGTATCTATGTGGAGAGCGAAGCGAGCGCCGACCTGCACGGAGCACTGCGCCGCACGGAGCAGTATCTATGTGGAGAGCGAAGCGAGCGCCGACCTGCACGGAGCACTGCGCCGCACGGAGCAGTATCTATGTGGAGAGCGAAGCGAGCGCCGACCTGCACGGAGCACTGCGCCGCACGGAGCAGTATCTATGTGGAGAGCGAAGCGAGCGCCGACCTGCACGGAGCACTGCGCCGCACGGAGCAGTATCTATGTGGAGAGCGAAGCGAGCGCCGACCTGCACGGAGCACTGCGCCGCACGGAGCAGTATCTATGTGGAGAGCGAAGCGAGCGCCGACCTGCACGGAGCAGTATCTATGTGGAGAGCGAAGCGAGCGCCGACCTGCACGGAGCAGTATCTATGTGGAGAGCGAAGCGAGCGCCGACCTGCACGGAGCACTGCGCCGCACGGAGCAGTATCTATGTGGAGAGCGAAGCGAGCGCCGACCTGCACGGAGCACTGCGCCGCACGGAGCAGTATCTATGTGGAGAGCGAAGCGAGCGCCGACCTGCACGGAGCACTGCGCCGCACGGAGCAGTATCTATGTGGAGAGCGAAGCGAGCGCCGACCTGCACGGAGCAGTATCTATGTGGAGAGCGAAGCGAGCGCCGACCTGCACGGAGCACTGCGCCGCACGGAGCAGTATCTATGTGGAGAGCGAAGCGAGCGCCGACCTGCACGGAGCACTGCGCCGCACGGAGCAGTATCTATGTGGAGAGCGAAGCGAGCGCCGACCTGCACGGAGCACTGCGCCGCACGGAGCAGTATCTATGTGGAGAGCGAAGCGAGCGCCGACCTGCACGGAGCACTGCGCCGCACGGAGCAGTATCTATGTGGAGAGCGAAGCGAGCGCCGACCTGCACGGAGCACTGCGCCGCACGGAGCAGTATCTATGTGGAGAGCGAAGCGAGCGCCGACCTGCACGGAGCAGTATCTATGTGGAGAGCGAAGCGAGCGCCGACCTGCACGGAGCACTGCGCCGCACGGAGCAGTATCTATGTGGAGAGCGAAGCGAGCGCCGACCTGCACGGAGCACTGCGCCGCACGGAGCAGTATCTATGTGGAGAGCGAAGCGAGCGCCGACCTGCACGGAGCACTGCGCCGCACGGAGCAGTATCTATGTGGAGAGCGAAGCGAGCGCCGACCTGCACGGAGCACTGCGCCGCACGGAGCAGTATCTATGTGGAGAGCGAAGCGAGCGCCGACCTGCACGGAGCACTGCGCCGCACGGAGCAGTATCTATGTGGAGAGCGAAGCGAGCGCCGACCTGCACGGAGCACTGCGCCGCACGGAGCAGTATCTATGTGGAGAGCGAAGCGAGCGCCGACCTGCACGGAGCAGTATCTATGTGGAGAGCGAAGCGAGCGCCGACCTGCACGGAGCACTGCGCCGCACGGAGCAGTATCTATGTGGAGAGCGAAGCGAGCGCCGACCTGCACGGAGCAGTATCTATGTGGAGAGCGAAGCGAGCGCCGACCTGCACGGAGCACTGCGCCGCACGGAGCAGTATCTATGTGGAGAGCGAAGCGAGCGCCGACCTGCACGGAGCACTGCGCCGCACGGAGCAGTATCTATGTGGAGAGCGAAGCGAGCGCCGACCTGCACGGAGCACTGCGCCGCACGGAGCAGTATCTATGTGGAGAGCGAATGTCAAAGGCCTTTTAGTAATCAAGTTTTGCAGAGTGCAATGCATTTTGGCAATCTGCTTGACTGACAAACAACATTTTAATGAAGAATCTTTGTTTTTTAGCCTATCTAGGTTGTTAAGCGACGTGTTCTTTAACAGCTATTAGAGCATATGCTTCCGATATGTTTAATGTATGTTATCTGTTTAAGTCTGTTTCTCAATTTAAATATGTAATTTTCTATTAGCGGAAACTTGTAATTGGCCTTTTGTGCATGTAAAAATAAATTATATTTAATTTAGTTAGCTGTAAATTTTCCAAAAATTGTTATATAAAATAAAAATAGAATATATATATATTTTTTTGAATTAGCAAGTTTACCTGCGGCATATAATTGGAGGAGTCTGCTCTGGTGCCTTTAGGGTAGATCCGAGACATCTGCCGCTTGTTGTAGTTGACGAAGTCTATGGCCTGCGACTTCAGGTAGTTCATGCCCGTTGTCTCCGCGAACGAGGACATGTTGTGATAGATGTTTTTCTCTAGAGTTAATAAATAAATAAATAAATATAAATGTCTTCAAGCAATTCCCAATACAGGGGTAGACAGAGGCCTAGTCTAGACAATTAAGTCCATTCGACCCGAAGATATTTTCGGTAACAGGTGGTGAGCCCGTCGCCGTCTTTATGTCCAAGCCAACGATATAATTAGTACATGTTTTTTAAAAACCCATTGGTGCGAGCCTGCTACCCGGTGGTCAAACTCGGGTCTCATGATTCGAAATTCCGACCACCCAACCACTCGGCTGTCGTGACTTTCCCTAGAGGGTTTAGAAAATAGAGAATTTCATAGTTCGTAGTCAAAAAATTCATTTGATTCGCTCTAATGATGTGAATGAGTAAATAAGACGAGTCTATAGTCAATTAGTGTCCCTGAGTTAGAAGTGAAGAGTTATATTAAAGAATGTACTCATTTTATGGTTTTTATATTACATATACACATGATTATATATCTGTACAATTTAATAAAATAATTAGATTACAAATATTTAGATTTCTAGTTTAGAACGGTTGTTGAGATGTGTTTTTATTAAATTTATTTTTATTAACTAATCTATTCCGCTTTTATGTAATTACTGTTATTTTAAAAGCGATATAAAGTAAGATAAAGGGACAAATCAGTAGTAGAGCAACAGAGATTTTGATTCCATCTCATTAAACATAAGTAAATTTTGAGTTCAGAAAAATTTTCGTAACCCATAACCATATACTGATTTTGTAATGTGTTTCGTCTTTTCTACCTTCCTGTTAAATTCATGCCAACAACGTTCAGCTACTTCCAGGATTACCTGGACAAACAGACAAATGCTACATGTTTTTTTTTCCTCAAATGTTGATTTTTATTTAAGTACACATAGGAGATATTTGTTCTACAATACTTAGTAGAGATTTGTTTTTGTGGCGTGTTTATAGTATGTCTGTTTGACGCCAATTGAAAACCTGTTTTAATTTCCTTAAGAAAATACTTTTGCGGCAAGATATTAACTTTTGAGGAAATCGAATGTTTGGATGATAGGAATGTCAGATTGTGATAAACAAAGCAAGATGACTAGTGACGAGTGGTGTTGGTATCGATATTGACGAGTGGTGTTGGTATAGATATTGACGAGTGGTGCTGGTATAGATATTGACGAGTGGTGTTGGTATAGATATTGACAGTGGTGTTGGTATAGATATTGACGGTGGTGCTGGTATAGATATTGACGAGTGGTGTTGGTATAGATGACAGTGGTGTTGGTATAGATGACGAGTGGTGTTGGTATAGATGACAGTGGTGTTGGTATAGATGATGACGAGTGGTGCTGGTATAGATATTGACGAGTGGTGTTGGTATAGATGTTGACAGTGGTGTTGGTACAGATATTGACGAGTGGTGCTGGTATAGATATTGACGAGGTGGTGTTGGTATAGATGTTGACGAGTGGTGGTATAGATATTGACGAGTGGTGTTGGTATATAGATATTGACGAGTGGTGTTGGTATAGATATTGACGAGTGGTGCTGGTATAGATATTGACGAGTGGTGTTGGTATAGATATTGACGAGTGGTGTTGGTATAGATATTGACGAGTGGTGTTGGTATAGATATTGACAGTGGTGTTGGTATAGATGTTGACAGTGGTGTTGGTATGAATGTTGACGAGTGGTGGTATAGATATTGACGAGTGGTGCTGGTATAGATGTTGACGAGTGGTGTTGGTATGGATATTGACGAGTGGTGTTGGTATAGATATTGACGAGTGGTGTTGGTATAGATATTGACGAGTGGTGTTGGTATAGATATTGACGAGTGGTGTTGGTATAGATATTGACAGTGGTGTTGGTAGATATTGACGAGTGGTGTTGGTATAGATATTGACGAGTGGTGCTGGTATAGATATTGACGAGTGGTGCTGGTATAGATATTGACGAGTGGTGTTGGTACAGATATTGACGAGTGGTGTTGGTATAGATATTGACGAGTGGTGTTGGTATAGATATTGACGAGTGGTGTTGGTATAGATATTGACAGTGGTGTTGGTATATAGATATTGACGAGTGGTGTTGGTATAGATATTGACGAGTGGTGCTGGTATAGATATTGACGAGTGGTGCTGGTATAGATATTGACGAGTGGTGTTGGTACAGATATTGACGAGTGGTGTTGGTATAGATATTGACGAGTGGTGTTGGTATAGATATTGACGAGTGGTGTTGGTATAGATATTGACGAGGTGGTGTTGGTATAGATATTGACGAGTGGTGTTGGTATAGATATTGACGAGTGGTGTTGGTATAGATATTGGACGAGTGGTGTTGGTACAGATATTGACGAGTGGTGTTGGTATAGATATTGACGAGTGGTGTTGGTATAGATATTGACGAGTGGTGCTGGTATAGATGTTGACGAGTGGTGTTGGTATAGATATTGACGAGTGGTGTTGGTATAGATATTGACGAGTGGTGCTGGTATAGATATTGACGAGTGGTGCTGGTATAGATATTGACGAGTGGTGTTGGTATATAGATATTGACGAGTGGTGTTGGTATAGATATTGGACGAGTGGTGTTGGTATAGATATTGACGAGTGGTGCTGGTATAGATATTGACGAGTGGTGTTGGTATAGATATTGACGAGTGGTGTTGGTATAGATGACGAGTGGTGTTGGTACAGATATTGACGAGTGGTGTTGGTATATAGATATTGACGAGTGGTGTTGGTATATAGATATTGACGAGTGGTGTTGGTATAGATATTGACGAGTGGTGTTGGTTTCGATATGGGAGGGCGGACTCACTCTCTGCCTCCTCGAAGCCCTGGAACTTGATGGGCTGCGCGTAGTTGACCATGGAGGAGAGCCAGGGGTGCACGTTGGTGGTGGAGCCGGTGTAGGCCACGGGCGGCGGCGCGTCCTCGCCCGCCGTGGCCGCCTCCGCCACGATCTCCTCCGGCTGCCAAACCACTCACTCACTCACTCACTCACTCACTCCGCCCATAGCACACGCTAAGTTTCTACGCAGTGCTGACCCAGTGCCCGAGAGAGTCGGGTGCTTTCGGTCGACTGTGGGTCAATGGCTGTCCTAACTTTGCTTGGCTAGCCTGAGGTGACAGCTCAAGTGGACTTGGTCAACCCACTTGTTACTTATTCTCCGTTACTCTGATGTGGCAGAAGCGAGCAAACGGAGGGAGAGGAGTGTTGGTCATATCCTTAGTGTCGTATGTGGTGACTAAGGAAAAGAGCCAGAAATACAATTGGCTACCAAGCGATGCCAGGATTACCATTTCGAAAAATATCAGACCAAAATTCAGCAGATCGTTGACAGGCAACAGTGCCTAGGGAGCGAAGTGACTTGTTCTAGGATCGCCAGTCTACAATGTTGTGTATTGTAGACTGGCGATCCTACTGGCGATTTGTTTTTTTTTTTTAAAAAAAAGCAAATCATCTCAAAAGAACAACTGTACGGACTCGGAATAGATTAATATTCCTTTTATAACCGTTTTTGCAAGGTGTCACCAGCTGTATGGTTCCAGGTTTGATTCCAGGACAGGTTAATGCAAAAAACTATGTTTTCCATATTATCTCGATATGTTTGTCGTACCTTTTATTGTTTCTGATGCCATAGCACAAATGCTTTAGCTACTTGTTTTTATGTTGCCGCAATATATGTGATGTGGTCAATATCTACTTAACAATTGTTTTAATACACTGTATATGTTTGGTATAATATTATTATATAAAGCCTGTCTATTAACAGGTTTAAGAAATTTATTAAAGAAAAGCTTCATAGAAAGGGTTATTATAATATAAATGAAGAATATTAATGACAGTAACCCCTGGGAATGAGGTGATCGCTCCCAAGTTGTTTCTAGAAAATATCACATCATATTTGTATGGCCACGGGCGGCGGCGCGTCCTCGCCCGCCGTGGCCGCCTCCGCCACGATCTCCTCCGGCTGCCAAACCACTCACTCACTCACTCACTCACTCACTCACTCACTCACTCACTCACTCACTCACTCACTCACTCACTCACTCACTCACTCACTCACTCACTCACTCACTCACTCACTCACTCACTCACTCACTCACTCACTCACTCACTCACTCACTCACTCACTCACTCACTCACTCACTCACTCACTCACTCACTCACTCACTCACTCACTCACTCACTCACTCACTCACTCACTCACTCACTCACTCACTCACTCACTCACTCACTCACTCACTCACTCACTCACTCACTCACTCACTCACTCACTCACTCACTCACTCACTCACTCACTCACTCACTCACTCACTCACTCACTCACTCACTCACTCACTCACTCACTCACTCACTCACTCACTCACTCACTCACTCACTCACTCACTCACTCACTCACTCACTCACTCACTCACTCACTCACTCACTCACTCACTCACTCACTCACTCACTCACTCACTCACTCACTCACTCACTCACTCACTCACTCACTCACTCACTCACTCACTCACTCACTCACTCACTCACTCACTCACTCACTCACTCACTCACTCACTCACTCACTCACTCACTCACTCACTCACTCACTCACTCACTCACTCACTCACTCACTCACTCACTCACTCACTCACTCACTCACTCACTCACTCACTCACTCACTCACTCACTCACTCACTCACTCACTCACTCACTCACTCACTCACTCACTCACTCACTCACTCACTCACTCACTCACTCACTCACTCACTCACTCACTCACTCACTCACTCACTCACTCACTCACTCACTCACTCACTCACTCACTCACTCACTCACTCACTCACTCACTCACTCACTCACTCACTCACTCACTCACTCACTCACTCACTCACTCACTCACTCACTCACTCACTCACTCACTCACTCACTCACTCACTCACTCACTCACTCACTCACTCACTCACTCACTCACTCACTCACTCACTCACTCACTCACTCACTCACTCACTCACTCACTCACTCACTCACTCACTCACTCACTCACTCACTCACTCACTCACTCACTCACTCACTCACTCACTCACTCACTCACTCACTCACTCACTCACTCACTCACTCACTCACTCACTCACTCACTCACTCACTCACTCACTCACTCACTCACTCACTCACTCACTCACTCACTCACTCACTCACTCACTCACTCACTCACTCACTCACTCACTCACTCACTCACTCACTCACTCACTCACTCACTCACTCACTCACTCACTCACTCACTCACTCACTCACTCACTCACTCACTCACTCACTCACTCACTCACTCACTCACTCACTCACTCACTCACTCACTCACTCACTCACTCACTCACTCACTCACTCACTCACTCACTCACTCACTCACTCACTCACTCACTCACTCACTCACTCACTCACTCACTCACTCACTCACTCACTCACTCACTCACTCACTCACTCACTCACTCACTCACTCACTCACTCACTCACTCACTCACTCACTCACTCACTCACTCACTCACTCACTCACTCACTCACTCACTCACTCACTCACTCACTCACTCACTCACTCACTCACTCACTCACTCACTCACTCACTCACTCACTCACTCACTCACTCACTCACTCACTCACTCACTCACTCACTCACTCACTCACTCACTCACTCACTCACTCACTCACTCACTCACTCACTCACTCACTCACTCACTCACTCACTCACTCACTCACTCACTCACTCACTCACTCACTCACTCACTCACTCACTCACTCACTCACTCACTCACTCACTCACTCACTCACTCACTCACTCACTCACTCACTCACTCACTCACTCACTCACTCACTCACTCACTCACTCACTCACTCACTCACTCACTCACTCACTCACTCACTCACTCACTCACTCACTCACTCACTCACTCACTCACTCACTCACTCACTCACTCACTCACTCACTCACTCACTCACTCACTCACTCACTCACTCACTCACTCACTCACTCACTCACTCACTCACTCACTCACTCACTCACTCACTCACTCACTCACTCACTCACTCACTCACTCACTCACTCACTCACTCACTCACTCACTCACTCACTCACTCACTCACTCACTCACTCACTCACTCACTCACTCACTCACTCACTCACTCACTCACTCACTCACTCACTCACTCACTCACTCACTCACTCACTCACTCACTCACTCACTCACTCACTCACTCACTCACTCACTCACTCACTCACTCACTCACTCACTCACTCACTCACTCACTCACTCACTCACTCACTCACTCACTCACTCACTCACTCACTCACTCACTCACTCACTCACTCACTCACTCACTCACTCACTCATGTTAAAAATATTGACCAAAAGAGGATACCAACGGAGTTTCTTTCGCCTGTTTCTTCTCCGTTAGAGGAACCTCATTACGAAACGGTGGTAGATTGAAAATGACTATCGATAAACGAATGTATGTTCTTATGACGATGAATAAATGATTTGATTTATATAAAATAAATACCTTCTTGTCAGGCATAACAACAGCAGAGGCGTCTTCCTTCACTTCGTCTTCTATTACGAACTGGCCCTGCCGGAACAGCTCCAGCTCTTGCTTCTCAACTTCCGGCTTCAATCTTTTGTTCTTGATCATGATCTTGCGTTTTAATGCTGATGGAGGTGGAAGAGGCACGCCAGGTTCAAGCTGTAACAGATTATTTATAAGCATAATAAATTGTAATGACACAAAACACAATTTCAAAAATTTGTATTTGATTATCTTCAAGTTATATTACATTTTAAATAAAATGATTTTCGGATTTTATCACCATGTTTAATTAGTTTTTTCCAACTATTGTTATTTCCCGACGTTTCGGATGCTTTGTAGCATCCGTGGTCACGAGGGGACTGAGGTCTTGAACGCCCCGCTGTCACAGCTACCTTCGGCTACCGTCAACTTTATTTATTAATTTTGTATTCGATTTACGCAGTATGTGCTCACCGCATCTTGAGGTCTTGCAGTGGTATGCTTGGTCTTGTATTTAATTTTATTAACGACTGGATCCCAAGCAGGTGGTAGTACCCAGAGAATCCGAAACAACGGGAAATAAAAATAGTTTGTGAAAACTAATTAAAAAATGAACACTAAAAAATGAATTACTAATTAAAAAACGATAAAATCCGAAAATCGTTTTATTTAAAATGTGTAGTATTCGCGTAAACACAAGAAATCATTTTATTACATGTTCAATTTGTAATTGTAATAAATAAAAAAACAAATAAATAGGGACAACATCACACTACTTCAATCCCAAGTTAAGTAACTAAAGCACTTGTATTATAGAATCGAAAACAACTAAGCCAAGACAGTTTAGAGTAAAAGAAAAGAGAAAAAAAAAGGAGAAAAAGTGACTTCCTAGACTGGTACAAGGATACGAAGCGAGACAACCGACCGGATGTTCGGGCAGCGGCTCCTTGAGCAGCAGGTCGCCGAGGATCTCGTCGCAGTACTTGGCCAGCTTGTACTGCTGCGCCTTGCAGCAGTGGTTCTCGAAGGAGAGGATGACGGGACAGTCGGAGGTGACGAAGGCGGTGTCGCGCAGCGCGTAGATCACGTCCCGGAACAGGATGTCCGTGCACATCGCCATGCCGTGCGTGATGATCGGCTCCTCGTCCTCGCCCTTGCCGTCCCAGCAGTCCAGCTCCACGCATCTGGCGATTGGCGATCGCGTTGGACGATTACGAACATTCTCTAAAATTCTTGCCACATGTTAATACTAAGAATATTTTTTTTTTATATAGAATAGGCAGGCAAACGAGCAGGTGGCTCACGTGATGGTGAGTGATTACCGCCGCCCATGAAGACCCGCAATACCAGAGGCATAGCAGATGCGTTGCCGCCTTAGGAGTGCCCCCCCCCCCCCATAATTGAGGGAGGAGGGTGTGTGGGCCACCGGTTACCTGCACTCACCAGATGAAACGCAGAAGTTTGTTAGACTTCTACTTTACGCCGGTATTCTGTGAGGTCGCGGTACTTCCCCGGTCGAGCCGGCCCATTCATGCAACAACAAAAGCTGATGCGTTGCTCTACCACTGTTGAAATTATGATTGTTTGAATATTCTCATGGAAAGGCGACGGCAGTGCACTCACCTGCAGCCGGCCAGCAGCACCTGACGGTACATCTCGACGGAGCTCTTGCCGCCGAACTGGCGGCCGGACAGGTAGGTGTTGTGCGAGGAGTTGATGTAGTAGTGCGCGAGCGGCTGGTCCATGTCCATGTAGGTGTCCAGCCGGTCCAGGAACACGGGCGCGTTCTCGTCCGACATCAGGTAGCGGATCAGGCCGTCCTTGGTCAGGCACTCTGCGGTATACGGCAATTAGCGAACTGAGCGATTGGTGGGAAAACAGAAATATGAAAATATCATCACGCACTTCCCAATACGGGGGTAGACAGAGGCAGAGACAGAGTCTAGACAGTTAAGTCCCCTCGACCCACCTTCCGCCGAAGATATTTTCGGGACAACGTGACAGGCGGTCAGCCCGTCGATGTCTTTGTGTCCAAGCCAACGATATTCGTACAGAAGTTTTTGGAAAAACCCATTGATACGAGCCTACCAACTGGGGATCGAACTCGAGTCTATTGACTCGAAATTCCGAACACCCAACCACTCGGTTATCATGAGTAAATGGTAAAGATTCTATTTTCGAATCTTAGGTATGGATTTGAAGGCTTGAATCCGGCTAGGGAAATTTCTTTTTATGGATGAGAAAGGTGTAGGAGTCAAGATAGCAGAGTGGTTGGGTGATTGTAATTTGAGTTAAGAGACCCGAGGTAGGCTCGTATCGATGAGGTTTTTTGAAACATATGTAAGATTTATATAAAAATGACGGCGACGGAATCACCACCAGTAGCTTAGTCCCAAAAACAAAGAGAAAAGTAAACTGTCTAGACCTCTGGCTACAAAATGCGTGAAGATATTTTTTACATTTTTAAAAGAAATATTATTTTGGAGAGCATTTGTTTAAAATCCGTTTTTAGTGAGCATTCACATCACAAAATTGATAGTTATGTTAAAAAAGTCAATCAGATGTATACTTTTAGAGGTCTCTTAATGTATGGTACAATTCTCGCGTCACGTTTTCGCTCACCATGAACTCTGAAACTATCTAACCGATTTTCACTTTTTTTTACATGTGCGTTTTGCTAGCGTGCTTAATATAGGATAGGTATTACATTATATACATACATTTCACGGCGTATACGTCTTCCGCTAGTATTATAAGTATTTTACTTCCGCTAGTATTTTAAGTAGACAGAGGTCGAGTCTAGACAATTAAGTCCCTTCGACCCACCTTCCACCGAAGATATTTTCGGGACAACGTGACAGGTGGTGAGCCCGTCGCCGTCTTTATGTCCAAGTCAACGATATTCGTACATAAGTTTTTGAAACACCCATTGAGCCTACCAACTGGGGATCGAACTCGGGTCTATTGACTCGAAATTCCGACCACCGAACCACTCGGCTATCGTGAATTTTTTTTGAAATTGGGATATTTTTTAATTTCAATAGCCTCACGGATCATCCTGGGTAGGAACAGGTGTTCCTTCGCGAGGACATTTGGCTTGCCAAATCTGACATAATCATTCAGAATGGTCATCCATCAAGAATGTGATCACAGACTGCAGACCTGTATACTATCTAGCTTACTTGCGGTCTTCGCCTCCTCGTTCTGTTCATAGTCGTTGATGATCTCGAGGGCTCGCTTGTCGTCGTACAGTGGGTAGAGGATTTCGTTGAGCCGAGGGTCGCGCTGCTTCTCGTTGAGGAAGTTCACGAACTGCTCCAGATTTATACGGTCCGATTTGCCTTGGGTTCTGGAAGTTTATGAAGTGTGTCGGTTGCAGGAATGTTTGTGCACGAAAATTGTTTTATATAACACATAACAGGGTAGCCGAGTGGATGGGCGATCGGAATTCGAGTCAAGAGCACCGAGTTAGATCCCCAAGACTCGTACCAATGGGGTTTTTTCAAAACTTTTGTTCGATTTATATAGTTGGCTTGGACATAGAGACAGTGACGGGCGCACCACCTGTCACGTCCAAAAAAAATGTCTTCGATGGAAGGTGGGCCGAAAGGAAGTTTAGATCTTTGTCTACCCTGTATTGGGAATGGCGTGAAGATATTTTCGGGACAACGTGACAGGTGGTGAGCCGTCGCCGTCTTTATGTCCAAGTCAACGATATTCGTACATAAGTTTTGAAACACCCATTGAGCCTACCAACTGGGGATCGAACTCGAGTCTATTGACTCGAAATTCCGACCACCGAACCACTCGGCTATCGTGATTTTTTTTTTTTACATGTGCGTTTTGCTAGCGTGCTTAATATAGGATAGGTATTACATTATATACATACATTTCACGGCGTATACGTCTTCCGCTAGTATTATAAGTATTTTACTTCCGCTAGTATTTTAAGTAGACAGAGGTCGAGTCTAGACAATTAAGTCCCTTCGACCCACCTTCCACCGAAGATATTTTCGGGACAACGTGACAGGTGGTGAGCCCGTCGCCGTCTTTATGTCCAAGTCAACGATATTCGTACATAAGTTTTTGAAACACCCATTGAGCCTACCAACTGGGGATCGAACTCGGGTCTATTGACTCGAAATTCCGACCACCGAACCACTCGGCTATCGTGAATTTTTTTTGAAATTGGGATATTTTTTAATTTCAATAGCCTCACGGATCATCCTGGGTAGGAACAGGTGTTCCTTCGCGAGGACATTTGGCTTGCCAAATCTGACATAATCATTCAGAATGGTCATCCATCAAGAATGTGATCACAGACTGCAGACCTGTATACTATCTAGCTTACTTGCGGTCTTCGCCTCCTCGTTCTGTTCATAGTCGTTGATGATCTCGAGGGCTCGCTTGTCGTCGTACAGTGGGTAGAGGATTTCGTTGAGCCGAGGGTCGCGCTGCTTCTCGTTGAGGAAGTTCACGAACTGCTCCAGATTTATACGGTCCGATTTGCCTTGGGTTCTGGAAGTTTATGAAGTGTGTCGGTTGCAGGAATGTTTGTGCACGAAAATTGTTTTATATAACACATAACAGGGTAGCCGAGTGGATGGGCGATCGGAATTCGAGTCAAGAGCACCGAGTTAGATCCCCAAGACTCGTACCAATGGGGTTTTTTCAAAACTTTTGTTCGATTTATATAGTTGGCTTGGACATAGAGACAGTGACGGGCGCACCACCTGTCACGTCCAAAAAAAATGTCTTCGATGGAAGGTGGGCCGAAAGGAAGTTTAGATCTTTGTCTACCCTGTATTGGGAATGGCGTGAAGATATTTTTCACACGTACAAGAAGTGAAAGAAGTATATAAGGATCGTGAGACTTAAAGATCTGTTCTCTCTGGGTACTTCGTCAGGGACTGCACCTGAAGATAAGTAAGTTATAAAGCTGTGAAACAAAAAATATTGGATACGTCACTTTTATACCCGATATGCCCGATGCCTGACGAAGGTTCATTTATTATATATTTATTAGTTTGTCTACGAAGTGAGCCTGCATAAGAAGCTAAGAATTGTGGGCTCGAATACCGCTAGGGGCAAATATCTGTGTGAACATGAATGTTTGTACTCGAATCATGGATGTTTATGCGTAGATATGTGTTCGCACGTTCAGTCACTACTAAAAATCGGTTACGTCAGTCACCTGCGAGCACACGAACGACGCTCGCAATAGTCCAAGCCGCTGTGGCCGAAATCGGTCGTGAAACTACATATATGAATGTCTATAGGTATGTATTTTAATGTATTGTACCGTTAGCTTGGATATTAAGACCAAAGGACACAATTGCCTTCTAGACCTCTATGTACTACTTCAGTATATGGAATATACGTGAGGGTACTTATTTATTTATGAGTTGGTAAATGCTCACGACTGGGCTACGGTCATCTACCATATAATATTTCAGAGATAATAGTGCAGGGGAGCATCCATCACGCTGCTCCAGTGCAGATTGATGGACATAAAAGCAAGACTTTAAAGTATATAAATATTTTTTATTTCTCAATTTTCTTAGATTACTCTGTCTCTGTATTTCTTTTTCTTCTTCGACTCCTGATTTGTTGAAAGAGCTCGTTGACTCTTCACCAACTTCTAATTTCAACACTTAAAATTGCTTTGGTATTTGGTATTGGTAAATAGAAACATATGCCAAAATATTTGAGTGTGAAATGGATTAAAATTTAAAATAATTTTTTTTTATTCTTTTCAACATATTATGTCAATATTTTTTCTACCCAATGCCCTGGACGTTACAATAGTGTTTCCAGCTTATGTAATTTTTACATACGCTGGAAAAATAAAAAGCTGGAATACATTAAGCTAATATTCACATAGAATCTATAAAAAAACTGACATAGATCACTTAGTCACTTACATAGATCTAAACAACTCCTCGATATCATTCCTTGGACAGATCTTGTGGTACAACGCGTAAAACTTGTCGAATGTGAAGGCCTCCTTCTCCATGACGTCATTCTTTCCAGAAGGTAGACCCAGTTCAGAAAGACACTGGTAGACCAGCTTCTCTGTCTTTCCGGAGGCGAAAGTACGGGCGACCACTTTCACTGGAACCTTGCCTCGAGGGTCGGTTAAGAAGCATAGGCGCATCCAACTACAAAATACAGAGGTTCATTATTGACAGATAACAAAACATAGCGCAAATATGATCAAATGCATTTATAAAAACTTGGATACTGATTGATGATTGATTGATAAATAAATATAGGTAAGGTTAATTTCTCACAAGAACATAGTTTACCTATAATGAGATAAAGAGTTTCTGAAAATTTTAATTAAACCTCTAATTTATATATTCTGCTAGAGCGTTAGAATCGTTGAGACTCAACACTATTTTATACATACAAAGTTCAAAACACCAATACGTAATATACAATTAAACATATTAATAACGAACTAACATAAACACATGCGACAAACATATTTACACACACGTTAGTAAGAAAGTTACATTATCATAAAATACTTTAAACTTTTTTGTTTTGTACGTAAGTACTTTACGTTTGATTTTTTGCAGATAGAAGTGAAAAATATTCCATAATAACCACTTTCGCACGCGAACAAATAATTGGCGATGGCAATACCAGACACTTAGTAGACGCTGCTGCCGTTCTTGATTTCGTTCTCTTCTTTTCGACATGGTTCTCCCACCGTCCAAAAAGTAACCAGAATGAATTTTCCACCATTATCAGTATTTTTAAAAAGTTTTCCTTTATTGGCGTTACTATTTTTATTTTATTACAAGACCAACGAGAAGAAAGATGCTGGTGAATTCTTACGCAGATACAACTAGAGAATACATACTGATAACTTTAAACTACTCGGGCTTCAAGCAAAGACTCGAAGGTGCAGTAACAACAACTAACAGGCAATATTAATTCATAAAATCAAAGCGAAGTGCTCCAGCGGGCTCGTGCAAGCAGTTCGTATTCTAAATATGCATATAAACTACCAAGTTAAATAGATGTAATAAAAAAATCTTCACGCCAATACTTGAAAACTAGGGTGTACGCCTCTCCGCCATGGTGGTCGTCAAGTAACTTATAATAATAATAACTTACATCTTCATAAGTTACAATAAGTTTAAATTTACACAGGCTATAAATATTTTTGTATTGTTGAAGTCTAGAAAGTCTAATGCTACCAATTCTACAGAGCCATTTTTGAGAATTACATAGTGACTATTGTTTACGTTGTTGTAATGTTCGTTATAAGTTACTTTTGTGTCTGGGAGTTTTTCAACTTAACTATTTCTAGAGAATTTGAAAGGAATATATTAATAAAGTCAGCCGAATACGCCTACGTAGTTTCTATTGTATTTTGTTACAAGCGTTTACATTATTACTTAGTGCTTCGTAGTTAAAAAAAATATTAAAAAAAAACAGTGCAAAGGATGACGATAAGACGAATATGATGCGATAGGCTCATCACCTGTCACGTCGTTCCAAATAAGTTTGGATAAAAGATAGGTCAAGAGAACTTGATTGTCTAGATCTGTCTACAACAGTTTTGGAGATAAAGTGAAGTTGAAAAGTGTGATTGTTAAAATTAATCAACACAGAACAGATGCTGTTAAAAAGGCGGACAAACAGAAGTGAACACTCTGTCAAAAGAGGTATGTGAGAATCGTGATATTTGACAAAAGTCACGATAGCCGAGTTGTTGGGTGGTCGGAATTTCTAGTCGAGAGACCCGAGTTCGATCCCCAGGTGGCAGTACCAATGAGTTTTTCAAAAACTTATGTACGAGTTTCATCGTTGGCTTGGAAATAAAGGCGGCGACGGGCTCACCACCTGTCACGTTGTCTCGAAAATATCTTCGGTGGAAGGTGGGTCAAAGGGCTTAATTGTCTAGACTTGACCTCTGTCTACCCCTGTATTGGGAATTGCGTGATGTGATATTTGATGATCTGTTATCTCTGGCTACTATGTCAGGAACAGTGCGTGAAGATAAATAAAATAAGACTTCAAAAAAAAGCTGTATGTCCATTTTTTTGCATTATATTTTTTTATTATTATAACTATTATAATAAATAAATATCTTTACACCATTCCCAATAGTCTAGATAATTAAGTCGTTTCGACCCACCTTCCACCGAAGACATTTTTAGGGACAAAGTGACAGTCCGTTGCCGTCTGTTTGTCCAAGCTGACGATATAAATCGTACATAAGTTTTGAAAAAAAAACCCCTTGGTCTCGTACCAATGGGTTTTTTTCAAAACTTATGTACCTTTGGTTTACCTTTGGGATCGAACTCGGTGTCTCGGCCAAACTATTATATCTATATAATATACTTAGGTATTGGTTTTTTGAAGGCGTTACGATTTCATTAAAATACTTTTTTTTTACTTTGATACACTTAACGTATTCCGCAGCAATATATGATAAAAAACAATACAAACAGGTTTTCATACCAAATGAACGGTAGAAATCTTTTAGAAGATTACAGATAGCCACTGAGAAAGCGAAACGAGTTCAATCAAAGCTGAAATTCCTTTTAGCGAAAAAAAGGAAGACCCTTTCAATGCTCAGAACGTAAATGATACAAAGCTTTTCACTGAAAGGTAACTCAGGTAACGTCTAATACGTGGATGTTAGGCAATATACTTAGACCAAAAATGAAGACTAAGTGCTTAATGGAATTAGATCGCAATATATTAGGTATATTTGTTTAGTTTGTTTTCTTTTTTTATAAATAAATACACGCATATATAGAAAGGAACAACATCAAATACATTGCTCTGATACCAAGTTTAAGCTTGTGATATGGGATCACAAACAACGATTTTACCACAAACACACGGGTCCGAGAAAATGTAAAAAAAGTTTGTTGTGATTCGAACCCAGGACCTCAGAGCTGATGACACCATCTCAACCAGCGTGTACGCCACTCTTCTAGGAAGGTCATCGGGTGCAGAAATAATGCCTATACTCCTCTATAAACAAATAAACTGAGTGCTATTACTGGCTGGTTGACTGGTGACGTCTTACGTGTTTCTTAACTTTTTAATTTTTTAATGTGTCGAACAGTTTTACAAGCCATCTAATAAAATTGGATTAATTAGTAGAATCACTATAGCCGAGTGGTTGACTGATATGAATTCGAGTCAAGAGATCAGAGTTCGATCCCCAGGCAGTAGGCACGTACCGATGGGTTTTTTCAAAACTTATGTACGATTTAGCTCAATGGCTTGGACATAAAGACGGACATGGAAAGTCTTCGGTGAAAGGTGAGTCGAAAGGACTTAATTATTTAGACCTCTGTCTACCCCGGTATTAGGAAAAGCGTGAAGATGTATTTTTATAGATATGAAAAATCTTTATGAGTACTATTCCTAGATTAATGTGAGTTCGCTTACCCTTAATAGGAATTCCAAAGAGACTGAAGCGAACGATTTAATACAGCAAACAGCGTATTACGGTATTTTCCAGCTCTGAGTTGTTATATAAAGTGTTGTTGGAACTCAAATGAGATTAGTGCTGTCTCGGTAACACTGAGCAAAGATTCAGGCGACGCGAAAGGAATTCCGTCGAGAGTGAATT
This sequence comes from Sericinus montela, assembly GCA_029286605.1. Taxonomy (NCBI): domain Eukaryota; kingdom Metazoa; phylum Arthropoda; class Insecta; order Lepidoptera; family Papilionidae; genus Sericinus; species Sericinus montela. The sequence goes on from JAGSMR010000040.1 coordinate 9,993,584, forward strand.
CAATTAGTTAGTCAATTTGACGCTCGGGCATCGTTTATTTCCATTTAGCACTGAATGAATTTAAAGCTGTTTTATGAATTTTAAAGTCATTAAACCCATGCGGTATCGGGCTAAGAATAATTCCACTTCCTTCTCTTCCCCTAAATACTATCGTCACCACTATATGTATTTATTAACATTTAACATATATTTAGTAATATCGAATTAGCTGTTTTATAATAATATCTCGGAAAAAAGTCCGCGGTTTCAGAGCTGGCATCTCCATGAAAACCGGTGTATACGCCACTCATCTATAGAAGTCGGTAAATATTTTAGGATAGAACTATGCCCAGCAGTGGTCATTAAAAGACTGCTTATTTACTTAGAATGTTTATGCCCAATATTAAATATCTTCACGTCATTCCTTATACAGGAGTAGACAGAGGTCTAGACAGTTAAGTCTTTTCGACCGATACTTCCACCGAAGATATTTTTGGGACGAAGTGATAGGTGGTGAGCCCGACGCCGAACTCGGGTCTCTCGCCTCGAATTCCCGACCACCCAACCACTCGGCAATCGTGACTAATACTACTCTATCTAATAATACTTTAAAATACTCTTTTGAAAAAGCGTTGAATAGTAATCTAGCTCTTTGATAAAGGTAAGTTTATACTCAAATATATTGACGTTACTCGTATAGCTCTACATCCTACTTTTTCAAACAGACAAACATTAATATAGAGATAAAACAACATACTGCTTCATCAGACTTGTTCTCGGACAAACATTGTTGATTTTGTTGTTATGCGTAATAGCCCGCAGCCCCTCTTTCCATACCTTTTGTTAATATTAAATAAAAAAAATCATGCTATAGTCATGCAATATTAGTTGTATAGACATTCAAATAGCATCGAGAACTGTCATCGTCATTAACCGACTACAAAAAAAGAAGGAGATACTCAATTCAGCCAGTATGCGGCGGCAAACGTGACTTTCGGACTTCAGAAATTCCAACGGTAAAAGTGAAGTGTGTGTTTGTTTATCGACAATATTTTTCGATATATAATTAAATCAATAATATATTTTAATTATATTATTAATTTACAATAATTAATTTATTATCAAATTAATGCAGAACCATAAGGTAATTTGTAAGAGTTGTCTATTGATGTACTATAATGATAATAATCCAAAAAACACACAAAAATCGCTTTAAACAGTTATCGATGCATACACATATCATAAAAGCGAAGTAACCTGGTTTGAAACAAGTTAACAAAAGCTGATTTAAAATATCACAATCACACGGGTCCGAGAAAATGTAAAAAGTTTGTTGTGATTCGAACCCAGGACCTCAGAGCGGATGACACCATCTCAACCAGCGTGTACGCCACTCTTCTAGGAAGGTCATCGGGTGCAGAAATAATGCCTATACTCCTCTATAAACAAATAAACTGAGTGCTATTACTGGCTGGTTGACTGGTGATGTCTTACGTGTTTCTTAACTTTTTAATTTTTTAATGTGTCGAACAGTTTTACAAGCCATCTAATAAAATTGGATTAATTAGTAGAATCACTATAGCCGAGTGGTTGACTGATATGAATTCGAGTCAAGAGATCAGAGTTCGATCCCCAGGCAGTAGGCACGTACCGATGGGTTTTTTCAAAACTTATGTACGATTTAGCTCAATGGCTTGGACATAAAGACGGACATGGAAAGTCTTCGGTGAAAGGTGAGTCGAAAGGACTTAATTATTTAGACCTCTGTCTACCCCGGTATTAGGAAAAGCGTGAAGATGTATTTTTATAGATATGAAAAATCTTTATGAGTACTATTCCTAGATTAATGTGAGTTCGCTTACCCTTAATAGGAATTCCAAAGAGACTGAAGCGAACGATTTAATACAGCAAACAGCGTATTACGGTATTTTCCAGCTCTGAGTTGTTATATAAAGTGTTGTTGGAACTCAAATGAGATTAGTGCTGTCTCGGTAACACTGAGCAAAGATTCAGGCGACGCGAAAGGAATTCCGTCGAGAGTGAATTCAATTAGTTAGTCAATTTGACGCTCGGGCATCGTTTATTTCCATTTAGCACTGAATGAATTTAAAGCTGTTTTATGAATTTTAAAGTCATTAAACCCATGCGGTATCGGGCTAAGAATAATTCCACTTCCTTCTCTTCCCCTAAATACTATCGTCACCACTATATGTATTTATTAACATTTAACATATATTTAGTAATATCGAATTAGCTGTTTTATAATAATATCTCGGAAAAAAGTCCGCGGTTTCAGAGCTGGCATCTCCATGAAAACCGGTGTATACGCCACTCATCTATAGAAGTCGGTAAATATTTTAGGATAGAACTATGCCCAGCAGTGGTCATTAAAAGACTGCTTATTTACTTAGAATGTTTATGCGCAATATTAAATATCTACAGGCCATTCCTTATACAGGAGTAGACAGAGGTCTAGACAGTTAAGTCTTTTCGACCGATACTTCCACCGAAGATATTTTTGGGACGAAGTGATAGGTGGTGAGCCCGACGCCGAACTCGGGTCTCTCGCCTCGAATTCCCGACCACCCAACCACTCGGCAATCGTGACTAATACTACTCTATCTAATAATACTTTAAAATACTCTTTTGAAAAAGCGTTGAATAGTAATCTAGCTCTTTGATAAATGTCAGTTTATACTCAAATTTTGACGTTACTCGTATAGCTCTACATCCTACTTTTTCAAACAGACAAACATTAATATAGAGATAAAACAACATACTGCTTCATCAGACTTGTTCTCGGACAAACATTGTTGATTTTGTTGTTATGCGTAATAGCCCGCAGCCCCTCTTTCCATACCTTTTGTTAATATTAAATAAAAAAAAATCATGCTATAGTCATGCAATATTAGTTGTATAGACATTCAAATTGCATCGAGAACTGTCATCGTCATTAACCGACTACAAAAAAGAAGAAGATTCTCAATTCAGCCAGTATGCGGCGGCAAACGTGACTTTCGGACTTCAGAAATTCCAACGGTAAAAGTGAAGTGTGTGTTTGTTTATCGACAATATTTTTCGATATATAATTAAATCAATAATATATTTTAATTATATTATTAATTTACAATAATTAATTTGTTATCAAATTAATGCAGAACCATAAGGTAATTTGTAAGAGTTGTCTATTGATGTACTATAATGATAATAATCCAAAAACACACACAAAAATCGCTTTAAACAGTTATCGATGCATACACATATCATAAAAGCGAAGTAACCTAGTGTGAAACAAGTCAACAAAAGCTGATTTAAAATATCACAATCACCGGCGTAAGCTTCGGCGTTACCGACACGAAAGCCATGCAAGCGCATGCGTCCCTGTCCCTCACACTTACTGTTTCCTGAGACACGTCATCGGGCACACGTTGTTAGCTTTCACATTGTGTGTGATTCTCCTCAAACCGTCAAGCCATACCTTTTGTTGGTATAAAAAATGTCTTTATTAATCCCCTGTATTATATTTAACCTTATTTCCAATTTTTTCTTTTATAAAACTATACAAGCTATGCCAAATAACGTTAGTTACTTTATTTGGCATTGCTAATGTAATATTATTATATAGTTAAAGCATTCTAGTTAACGAATACTTGTGTCTACTAGAGAGCTTAGTAGAGCCTAAGCTTCAATGCTTGTGTCTGGAATGGTTTACGACTGTAGGCAAATGGCCCGCCCGAACCTGCAACCCTACATACAAAACTTATTGCTATTGGCGCTAAATAGTGTTGGCATAGTTAAGTATTACTAAAATTATTTATGTAAATTGATAATATATATCATGAAACAATAACATGTAGTGTAAACGTGAACGCAAATTAACTTATTGCTATTCAATTTATTTTCTTTTTTAATATTAACCGCATAAACACAGGGACAATATCACAAACATTGTTCTGATCATAAGACAGTAGCTCGGAATCGTAAAAAACGAAGGTACCACAAACACCCAGGCCCGAGAAAATATAATAAAAGTGATTTTCTACATAGACCCTAAATAGATAGTTGAGAGAGTGATTTTCTAAATAGATAGTTTGGAAAGCGAACTCGGAACCTCGAAACTGGCAACACTAACGTCACTCGACCACGGAGGTCGTCAATGTATAACTACTTTTTTATTTCAGTTGCCATCTCTTTTTAATTTGAAGCAAGAAAACGTAGAAATGTTGGTTGAAAACCTGTATATAACTAATAGTATGTCAATACAAACTAACCTTAGCAGTGGCGGCGTCCGGACAGACTACGTGCTGATAATTAATGTTGATATAATCTGTCCCGCTGCATATCGTGAGAGATTTGTCTTCCAGAGTGTCGCCGTGCTTGTTTATTAGGTTGGTGCTCAATTTTGAATCTTGCTGCAACGATATAAACATAATTAATGAGTACGCTAGTTTGTTTAGAATATGCAAAATGTAAATATTTTTTTTTGTATCGTAATGATCAAATCAAATCATTTATTTATGGACATAAGAATTTACATTTGTTTACCGATATTCATTTTTTAATCTAGCACCGTTTCGTAATGAGGTTCCTCTAACGGAGAAGAAACAGGCGAAAGAAACTCCGTAGGTATCCTCTTTTTTCGTCAATATTTCTTTTTTTATTTAACACAAAATGTGATGTGACATTTTCTAGAAATAGCTTGAGAGCCATCAACTACTTTCCAGAAGTTACTGTAATATATTCATTTATTTTATAATAACCCTTCCTCTAAATTTGTTCTTAAACTTGTGATATTGACGAATTATTATGTGTATAGTTAATTTTACCGTTAGCGTAGATGCTAAAACGGCGATAGGCTCACCATCTGTCACGTTGTCTCAAATAAAATTCGCCTAAAAGTGGATCAAAAGAACTTAATAGTAAAAAGCCGGAAGGTAAAAAAGTTGTATTCAATCAATGCAAAGAAAAAGTAAATATAGTTGAGAGTGTTTACGGCGGTAAAATATCTTTAATATTTTTTTTTATTTATCATTTCTATCTAACGTAAAGCATGTTAATGTAGGACTTACGTATTCTCCGAAAATACGTGCGCCAAACACAAATTATTATTTAAACATAAAAGATAACACCAAAGCATCATTTATAATATGTTTGGATATTCGTAAAAGCTTTCATTCGGTTAAATAATCAAAATGATGTATGGGATACAAATTGACGAATAAACAGACTCGCTCACAGTTTTATTTCAAACCATGCGTGTAGCCATCACTGATGTATGTGTAAAATGTAATTATTCAACGTCATAGACACCCGTTACTGGCGGCCATATTGAATTCGTTATGTCATAAATTATAGAAGAAATAATCTTTACAAAAAAAAATTAAATTGAAGTGTTTGTTTGTAACTCCATATAAACAGCTTTTTACTGAATGCATATGGAACAATATACGATTCTTAAATAAAAAGTACGTTTCTAAAATCTGTTTCTTTGATCCGGCTTATCTGTCTGAGAGCTGATATAAGGAGGAGCTTCTATTATTTTAGAAAAATAATTAGGGTTCCGCGGTAAGTAAACCGCAAGTAAAGTTGCGGAGGGCAGCCAATGAGTAAATAAACGTGAGCAAAGGGTTTAGCCGTTTTGTTTAGTCTTTAGATATTCAATAGCAGGACCCATTTGCAGTAAGAAATCAGCGTAATAATCCTTTTCTCACTGCGGGTGTTTGCGTGATTGAGGAAAAATCTATGATCATCTCGAAAAGAACAAATCTTTTACTGCCAGCTTTTTGCGATGTTTGGTTTAGCAATATCAAATCAATCAAGGATCTTTAATATTAATCTTCACCATGGACGGACCTGAAATTTTTATTAAATAAGCCCACCATCATTACGATTTCCCAAAAATCTTTTCATGACACCCTTTACTTTAATGTTGTGAAATTATAAGTTTTACTTAATTAGTATATTATGGAGAAGCGGTACCTCCTTACATAGGCTTCTATGCTTAAAAGGAGGTGCCAGCCTTTGTATACCAAATCTGTTTTAAAATTAAATGTAGATTATTTTTATTACTATTAATAGCACGTCAGTCATACTATTAAAAGTCACGATAGCCGAGTGGTTGGGTGGTCGGAATTACGAGTCGAGAGACCCGAGTTCGATCCCCAGGTGGCGGGCACGTACCGATGAGTTTTTCAAAAACTTATGTACGAATCATATCGTTGGCTTGGACATAAAGACGGCGACGGGCTGTCACGTTGTCCCGAAAATATCTTCGGTGGGTCGAAGGGGCTTAATTGTCTAGACTAGACTTCTGTCTACCCCTGTATTGGGAATTGCGTGAAGATATTTATTTATTTATTTTTTAATAAAAGCAAACCCAGGTATGAAAGAAGAAGTATAAAAACAAATTGAAAGCAGTGGAAATACGATCTCCGATGAAAACCAAAACGAAGAGGTTCGCAAAACGGATGTTTCAAGAAGTTCTTATACCTAAAATGAAAAAAGCTTCAAAAGTTCATGTGAAATGAGTAAGGGCAAACGAATGACGGTAGAACGAATGGTGTAGAAAATACATAATTTATGGACGCGATAAACGCTATTTGAACTTCATACCAATAACTAAATATCGCACGTGCGTGTATAAAGAGATGTACAATTTAGTTTACATAAGCTGTTGTCCCTATACAATTTAAACTATAATGACTCAGATTAAAATTAATTTACCGCTGTTTCTGTAAACTAGGACGCACCCTCATTTTCAGCGGGTTGGGAAACTAACTTGTAAAAGCCACATATTTCATATCATAATATTGTAAGTCTCGTACTGAAATTTATTAGTATTACTATGTTAATTTTGAGTAGGGACTTTAATATTTAAATAATGAATAAAAAATTTATGTGTGCGATTCACACAAGATAGAAGTGAAACTTCAGTAAATTGACCAGAGAATGAGATGAAACAAGGGTAAGATAATTACAAAGTTTATTTATAAAATAGTATGCATATTACTGTCTCATTCTTTCTTATATCTGTGTCTCTTACCTGTCGTTTTTTCCGTTGCATCCGGTTTGAAATCACAACGATTCTAAAGAAGTTTCACTTCAATAAATAAATATCTTCACGCAATTCCCAATACAGGGGTAGACCGAGGTCTAGTCTAGACAAACGACCCACCTTCCACCGAAGATATTTTCGGGACAACGTGACAGGTGGTGAGCCCGTCGCCGTTTTATGTCCAAGGCAACGATATAATTCGTACATACATTGTTGGAAAATTCTTTAGTAAGAGGCTTCTTTGGCCACCTGGGAATCGAACTCTGGGTCTCTTAACTCTAAATTCCGACCAACAAACCACTCGGCTAGCGTAACTTGAACGCTCGAAATTGTCGACAAATTATATACGTAGTAAACATTGTCATGGAGATCAATCAGGGATCCAATACGGCTTAGGTAAACTACGATACATCATCTCATCTCATCGAGTATACCCACATTTTAGAACGTGAAGTGGCAATGAGCAGATCACATAGCTCGTGATGAACTGACAACTGTTGGGGAGAAACGTTCTTCAAGGGCAACCTCATACGGGCAAAAGCAGTGAAGGACCGACTCCTCGAGTCAGATTCGTAACCTGCAGAATGTCCCGGGGAAACAATAGAGGCAGGTGGCTCATCAGGTGAACCGTTCTTTGTGACAAGAGAGGTAGAAGAGGAGTTAGAAATTGGCTTCATATTTTCGATGCGAGTTGTCAGATTTAAAAAAACCAAAATATTACATTGTCTTAACCTTAATAACCTTGTTATAGTAAAATTATTTGTTTTCTCCACGAAATATATATTATTCGTATGCATTTACGGCAACGATATCATTTTTATTAAATTACAGAGAAAAATAATGTTCATAATTTCAACTGACACGGGCGGGATTCAAACCCGCGACCTTTGCCGTACCGTGATAAATTACCTTACGTATGTCAGAAACGTAGACGTAGGTATAAATACGTTTATCAGAAATATACTATAAAACACGGAAAAAAGGTATATTAGGCATTCCGTCATATTTGTAGGAGACCCTGGGTTAGCCACTTACCATCACGTGTTTTATTAGCTTGTTTATAAAAAAAAAAAAAATTGACAAATACCTTCGGCACTCCACCAGATCTCACGTCACTGACTTGACATAACTCGATGACGTCCCCATCCTGCAAAAAAACAATAAATTATAATCATATTTTTTGGGCTAAGTCAAAACCTCCTTTAAATGAGATTTGTAGAGAGCAATAGCGAGAGTCAGACCAATGCTGATTGTTATAGTGAACACTACGCTTGAAGTTGTAAAATAAATAAATATCTTCTTCACGCAATTCCCAATACATGGGTATCCGAGGTCTAGTCTAGATAATTAAGTCCCTTCGACCCACCTTCCACCAAGGTATTTTCAGGACAACGTGACAGGTGGAGAGCCGTCGTCGTCTTTATGTCCAAGCCAACGATATAATTCGTACATACATTGTTGGAAAATTCTTTAGTAAGAGGCTTCTTTGGCCACCTGGGAATCGAACTCTGGGTCTCTTAACTCTAAATTCCGACCAACAAACCACTCGGCTAGCGTAACTTGAACGCTCGAAATTGTCGACAAATTATATACGTAGTAAACATTGTCATGGAGATCAATCGAGGGATCCAATACGGCTTAGGTAAACTACGATACATCATCTCATCTCATCGAGTATACCCACATTTTAGAACGTGAAGTGGCAATGAGCAGATCACATAGCTCGTGATGAACTGACAACTGTTGGGGAGAAACGTTCTTCAAGGGCAACCTCATACGGGCAAAAGCAGTGAAGGACCGACTCCTCGAGTCAGATTCGTAACCTGCAGAATGTCCCGGGGAAACAATAGAGGCAAGTGGCTCATCAGGTGAACCGTTCTTTGTGACAAGAGAGGTAGAAGAGGAGTTAGAAATTGGCTTCATATTTTCGATGCGAGTTGTCAGATTTAAAACCAAAATATTACATTGTCTTAACCTTAATAACCTTGTTATAGTAAAATTATTTGTTTCTCCACGAGTATATATTATTCGTATGCATTTACGGCAACGATATCGTTTTTTCAAATTACAGAGAAAAATAATGTTCATAATTTCAACTGACACGGGCGGGATTCAAACCCGCGACCTTTGCCGTACCGTGATAAATTACCTTACGTTTGTCAGAAACGTAGACGTAGGTATAAATACGTTTATCAGAAATATACAATAAAACACGGAAAAAAAGGTATATTAGGCATTCCGTCATATTTGTAGGAGACCCTGGGTTAGCCACTTACCATCACGTGTTTTATTAGCTTGTTTATAAAAAAAAAAAAAATTGACAAATACCTTCGGCACTCCACCAGATCTCACGTCACTGACTTGACATAACTCGATGACGTCCCCATCCTGCAAAAAAACAATAAATTATAATCATATTTTTTGGGCTAAGTCAAAACCTCCTTTAAATGAGATTTGTAGAGAGCAATAGCGAGAGTCAGACCAATGCTGATTGTTATAGTGAACACTACGCTTGAAGTTGTAAAATAAATAAATATCTTCTTCACGCAATTCCCAATACATGGGTATCCGAGGTCTAGTCTAGATAATTAAGTCCCTTCGACCCACCTTCCACCAAAGGTATTTTCGGGACAACGTGACAGATGGAGAGCCCGTCGTCGTCTTTATGTCCAAGCCAACGATATAATTCGTACATACATTGTTGGAAAATTCTTTAGTAAGAGGCTTCTTTGGCCACCTGGGAATCGAACTCTGGGTCTCTTAACTCTAAATTCCGACCAACAAACCACTCGGCTAGCGTAACTTGAACGCTCGAAATTGTCGACAAATTATATACGTAGTAAACATTGTCATGGAGATCAATCGAGGGATCCAATACGGCTTAGGTAAACTACGATACATCATCTCATCTCATCGAGTATACCCACATTTTAGAACGTGAAGTGGCAATGAGCCGACACCAACAGTTGTCAGTTCATCACATAGCTCGTGATGAACTGACAACTGTTGGGGAGAAACGTTCTTCAAGGGCAACCTCATACGGGCAAAAGCAGTGAAGGACCGACTCCTCGAGTCAGATTCGTAACCTGCAGAATGTCCCGGGGAAACAATAGAAGCAGGTGGCTCATCAGGTGAACCGTTCCTTGTGACAAGAGAGGTAGAAGAGGAGTTAGAAATTGGCTTCATATTTTCGATGCGAGTTGTCAGATTTAAAAACCAAAACCTTAAGTCTTAACCTTAATAACCTTGTTATAGTAAAATTATTTGTTTTCTCCACGAAATATATATTATTCGTATGCATTTACGGCAACGATATCATTTTTATTAAATTACAGAGAAAAATAATGTTCATAATTTCAACTGACACGGGCGGGATTCAAACCCGCGACCTTTGCCGTACCGTGATAAATTACCTTACGTATGTATAGTAGAGTAGCTTTGCCTCAGTCTATAAAAATTTTGTTCAGCATAATTTATATGCTTTAAAATCAATAAAAAATTCCATGATATCATTTTTATATGAATCAAGAGAAGTGTTTTATTCTTACAACAACAACAAATTTTATTATTAATTTTGTTTCCCTTCATAATTCCTTAAAGATTAGTTCTTGAAAGACTTAGTTTAGTTTTCGAAAGAAAATTATTAAGTTCCTTATACCTAGACCTCCACGTGTAACCTCCGATGAAGTTATTGCATATTCCATTACCAGGTTGTTCCAGACTGCACTGTAGTGCTTCGCTTTGCGTTTGCAATTTCCTATCAAGAACAACGGGATTGAAGCGCCTCGAGGAAATGAGAGTTAGCGCTGGCAAACGTGGGCGGCGCCGGAAATTGACCTACATTTAGGTCACAACGTATTATTTTATACACGTGTTAGTTAGCGAAAAGTATTTTAATAGTCACGATAGCCGAGTGGTAGGGTGGTTGGAATTTCAATCCGAGAGACCCGAGTTCGATCCCCAAGTGGCAGACCAATGGGTTTTTCAAAAACTTATGTACGAATTATATCGTTGGCTTGGACATAAAAACAGTGACGGGCTCACCACCCGTCACGTTGTCCCGAAAATATATACGGTGGAAGGTGGGTCGAAGTGACTTAATTGTCTAGACTAAACAACCTCTGTCTACCCCAGTCAGGTACTGCGAAATTTAATGCGCTTGCCAAGCGTGATAATTACGGCAAATCCTCCCTATGGGAGAGGCCTATGTCCTGCAGTGGACTTTAATAGGACGTTATGTATGTATGTATGAGTAATAATTATTTGATAATATACCGAATTAAAATTGTGCAGATTGATGAATAGCTGCATTTATATTGTGAAAAGTGTGGCCAGTGAAGCTGTTAAGGGAGAAGCGTAAATCATTTCGAGATATAGCAGGCATTGGAAGCGTCTGTAGAGCGGGATATAACACCAAGTTTTTTTGAAATGTTTAAGCATTTCCGCACATCGGGGTTGTCTAGTAAACAATTTAGTCCTTTCAACGCATATTTTAGTACCTAGTTGGATTCGAACCGCCAACTCCAATTATGTTGTTTTCCCTTTAACAACTTTAGATGTGTCTCTCCCTCCTTTTGGTCTTCTCTACGCTATGATGGTTCCTTTACAATACAAGTTCTACGTTCGAAATGATTAAATGAATGTAAAATAAAGAATTGTGGATCTAATTAAACGTAGAGCCATTCCTAATAATAGGGTAGACAGAGGGCTAGAAAATTAGGTCCTTTCGAACCAACTTTCACCGAAGACATTTTTTGGGACAACGTGACAGTTGGTGAGCCTGTCGCCGTTTTATGTCCAAGCCAACGATGTAAATTGTACATAGATAATTGTAAGCCGAGTGGCTATCGAGACAATTTTTTTTTATTTTATTAAAATAAATGTCAACTATTATGTAATCTGAATAATGTAGTTCCATTATCAACTTTGAGATATAAAAATCAACGCTACAACTCTTCTCGGTGTTTCAAATTTTATTTCCAAAATAACGATAAAATTGCGGAACCTAAGAATTAAATGAAAATGAATAATTAATTAAAACCTAACAATTTTTATCATATCAATAAATAGTCTTCAAAGCTTTTTGGAACACTATACACATCAATAGTGTACCATTCATGTCATAGCTTCAATAGAATTCATGCCACCGTTAAATAGACTGCCCTAGAAATCTGTGACAGGCGCTCCGGCCTAGATAAAGTTAGATCTAATAGATCTCCATTTCTAGCGACGGAAGTTTGCTTGGGGTTGTCACTGCTTTTGTAATGAAACAGAAGCGCTTGTGTATGGTAACATTATGCAGATATAGTATTGATACATTTACAGTTTAGTAGCTTTAAAAACGTAACATCATCAAAATGTCTACACGGTATGGTCTTACCATTTTTTAAGGAGTATAAAGTAGGTTCTGTTACCTATATCGTTCATCGTTCGTTTATTCATTCATAAACGCCTGCATAGACTACTACAGGACATGCCTTCTTGTGAAGAAGACCCACCATAATCATCAAGTGTGTGGTCAAACCGTTTGGCAAGCGAATTGACCACAATACCAGTCACCTCGCTAATAATACTCTGCTGCCTGGCTCCGATCTGCTGAATTTAGATCTAAAATTTTTGAGGTTGTTATCCCGTTATCTTTCGACAGCTTATGACATTTTGAAAAGTTTCCTTTTTATTGCCTCTTACGACACCCACAGGAAGAAAGTGGGTGGTATATTCTATTGCCGACAAAACACGGCGGATCAGAATTCGAGTCAAGAGATCCGAGTAGGATCAGTGTTTCAAAAACTTATGTACGATTTATATCATTATCTGGGACATAAAGATGGCCACGGGCTCTTCCAAAAAATGTCGTCAGTTGAAGGTGGGTCGAAAGGACTTTTTTTGTGTAGTGCACTTTTTTCTTCACTTATTAATATAACCTGCTTCGTTATTCTTTTATAATTTTCTGCTGTGTGATCTTAAAGTGATCCGATATAATATAATTGTAGACATCTTTTTCGCTACGACAAAGTCTTCGATTGAGCTACGCGATAAAATTGCTACGACGACCGAGTGACGACGAGTGATATGGTGATAGGAATTTGAATCTGGAGCCTCTAGTTCGATCCTCAGGAGGAAGCCTCGTATTTATGAGTTTTTTCCAAACTCATTATTTGCCTTTTAACTTATTTGCTTACCACTTGTTACGTTATAAGAAATAAAATCCGTTGAAAAATGTATGAAAAAGATTATAAGAACTAAACATTTTCTAGACCTTTGTTTATACCAATATTGGGAATATGTAAGGTAATACAAACAAACCTTTACGACGTTAACTAAAACGTAATATAAAAATATAACACGACGTAGCTACGTGTTTATTCAGGTGTTAGCAAGCTCATAAAGGCTGCTGGCACCTGTTGAAAGGTCACTGCGTCTTATAATATCCTTTCAACCGACAAAATAGTGTCATTCATTATATTTAACTTTAACAGAGTACCGGCGTGAAGTAGAAGTCTAACAAACTTCTGCGTTTCGTCTGGTAACCGGAGGCACACCCCTCTCCCCCAATTTTGGGGGTGGGGCACTCTAAGGCCAGCAACGCATCTGCTATGCCTCTGGTATTGCGGGTGTTCATGGGCGGCGGTAATCACTCTCCATCACGTGAGCCACCTGCTCGTTTGCCTGCCTTTTCTATAAAAAAATTAAATGACGACCTCCGCGGACGAGGCATACGCATTGGTTTGTATGGTGTCGCCAGCTCTAAGGTCCCGGTCTCCCGGATGGATAAATGTAGAAAAACACATTTCCTACATTGTCTTGGGTCTGAATGTTTGTGGTAACTTCGTTGTTTCCGATTCCATAACACAAGTGCTTTAGCTGCTTACTTTGGGATCAGAGCACTGTATGTGTTGTTGTTCCTGTCTAAGAACGTATTGCTATATATTTTATTTAAAAAAAATCCTACTCTCCGTTGTGTCTTAATATCTTCATGGAAATATTACATAGGGCGTCACCTATGAATACCATTTCAACTTTGACTAAACACAATGCATGATATGCAAAATAAAATTCTCGATAGCCGAGAGGTTGGGTGGTCGGAATTTCGAGTCAAGAGACCCGAGTGCGATCCCCAGGTGGCAGGCACGTAACAATAGGTTTTTTCAAATCCTTATGTACGAATTATATCGTTGGCTTGGACATTAAGACGGCGACGGGCTTCCACCAGTCACGTTGTCCCAAAAATATCTTCGGTGGAAGGTGGGTCGAAACGACTTAATTGTCAAGACCTCTGTCTACTACCCTGTATTGAGAATGGCGTGAAGATATTTATATGATAACGAAGATTAAATGATATCGAGAGGGCTTTAAGTAAATGACACTAAAAGCGTTTACTTTATTGAGTACATAAAAGAGACATTTAAGCTTATATTGTCTTCGTTCGTTCACTCCAATTCTCGAGTAATGTCTTAATAAAGACATCTTGTGGAGGTGTCTAGGAGTTCGTACACTGACCTCGTCTAATACAGGTACTGCCCTCTTATAACTTTGGCTAAATATAAATATCTTAACTATCGTGTATAAATATAAATATCGTACATAACTTTTTGAAAAAAAAAAACACATTGGTACGAGCCTGCCACTTGGCAATCGAACTCGGATGTCATGACTCGAAATCCAACCACCCAACCACTCGGCTATCGTGGCTATAACTTTGGTTACTGTGCAATATTGAAAGGTACTGTTACATGCAACAATTAACGCGGAACTTCGTACACAACAGCGAAATGTGAGGAGATTAAGGCTAGACAACCATTTTAATAAATAGCAGACATAATAATAGGTTGAATTGTGGTGTTGATTGCATATAAAATAATCGAGCAATGCGGTTGTATACAAAGGACTTCTGTTGTATTTGTAAAGAGAATAAATATTTGAAATAATAATTAGCGTTTGAGTATAACTTGAGAAGGGTGAATGTTACATGATTTCCAATGTTTAATGCCACATCTGTGCATTTTCATTTGAAACAAGTATCTAACAAAGGTTTAAATAGAACGGCCTGGTGGACTCTAATTAGATTTTATTAATTCTTGAGATTGGGGTCACGGGTCTCAAGAATCAATATCTTCACGCCATTCCCAATACGTTGGTAGGCAGGGTTTAGATAATTAAGTCCTGTCAACCCACCTTCCTCCGGGACTTTCAGACACTTTGTGCATCAAGACCAAGCCAACGATATGAATCGTACATAGGTTTCGAAAAAACCCATTGGTACGAGCCTCCCACTTCGGGATCGAATTCGGGGTCACTCGATGCGAATTCCGATCACCCAACCACTCGGCTATCGTGGCTATAACTTTGGTTACTGAGCAATATTGAAAGGTACTGTTACATGCAACAATTAACGCGGAACTTCGTACACAACAGCGAAATGTGAGGAGATTAAGGCTAGACAACCATTTTAATAAATAGCAGACATAATAATAGGTTGAATTGTGGTGTTGATTGCATATAAAATAATCGAGCAATGCGGTTGTATACAAAGGACTTCTGTTGTATTTGTAAAGAGAATAAATATTTGAAATAATAATTAGCGTTTGAGTATAACTTGAGAAGGGTGAATGTTACATGATTTCCAATGTTTAATGCCACATCTGTGCATTTTCATTTTTAAAACTGCTTTATGCTATCAAAAACTTAAGCTTACCACAACTGGGGCAATACCACAGCTTCATCTAATATCAGTGAAGTATATCATGTAGTCATCTCATACTGAACATAAATACAGGCTGTATTGGTATAGTGGCTATAGTGGTTGTTATACTCATTAATTGAAACATAATTTATAAACCATTCTATATATAGATCGCGGTAGAGTCTAGATAACTAAGTCCTTTGACCCACCTTCCACAGAAGACATTTTTAGGACAATTTGACAGGTGGTGAGCCCGTCGCCTTTACGCTTTACGTCCAAGCCAACGATATGAATCGTACATAGGTTTCGAAAAAACCCATTGGTACGAGCCTCCCACTTCGGGATCGAATTCGGGGTCACTCGATGCGAATTCCGATCACCCAACCACTCGGCTATCGTGACTGTGTTTTGTGTGATTGTGAAACAACGTCGCAGATTCAGGCCCGCATTTCACTACTATCGTAAACCAACCAGACACAAGCATTGCAGCTTAGTTGGAGTGGTTAGCAGGAATACTAGTATTATATTTCGCATTACTAGTATTCTTGGAAAAAAAAGTACTTTCTACGCTACTCCTACAAGCACCCTTGTACAATCAACTCCCTCAATATAATCTCCCCACCGTCTCTGTCGGACATCTTGACAACCTCATTACTGTTTGTCGTGGGCAAAGCCGAGAGACTCGGTTCGATTCGGAATAAATTCGAACATACTACAAAATTATTATGTATTTTTAAGTCCAAAGAAAAGTAATATAGGGTGAAATGAAATCATATTTTATTTGCGTAAGCACGATGGATTTAGCTGACAGTTCAATAGAGAGATATCATATACTTAACCACCGACAAGCAAATTTGTTTTTATATGTACAACGTATTATCGTTAAGTATAATTATGTTGTCATAAAAATCTGTTATTTTAGATTTGTATTGTAATTATTTAAACATACACACATGGCATATGTTTCATAGTTTTAAGGTTATGAAACATACACCATAAGTTTTTGTTATATTGTCGTTTATTATGTAGTACTTGTTAGTACAAGATACCTCGTATCTTGTACTCGATAGTCGAGTGGTTGGGTGATCGGAATTCGAGTCAAGCAAGCCGAGTTCGATCCCCAGGTTGTAAGCTCGTACCAATGGTTGCTTTTTATAACTTATATACGATTTACATCTTTGGCTTGGGTATAAAGACGGCAAAAGATTTACCACCTGTCACGTTGTTCCAAAAAATTTCTTCGGTGAAAGGTGAATCGAAAGAACTTTATTGTCTAGATATCTGTCAACCCTTGTATTGGGAATGGCGTGAAGATATTCTTTTCGTTGTCTGGTACTGCAGGATAAGGCCGTTATGATAATAATGATTTACATGGTCGAGTGGTATCATTATGGCGACTAAAGGACAAGAAGCTTTGAAAATGTCTACCATCAGATGGCAGAATAATCATAAGGGGCCAAAACTATATAGATTGGGGACTAATGTGAGGACTTATGTGTCTAATGTGAGTGATGTCTGGTACTGCGGTTCTCAATATATGACACGCGTGGTATTTATGGCAAATCCACTTACGGGGAAAGTAAAGTCGTATATACAAGT
Source organism: Sericinus montela (assembly GCA_029286605.1). NCBI lineage: Eukaryota > Metazoa > Arthropoda > Insecta > Lepidoptera > Papilionidae > Sericinus > Sericinus montela. The sequence goes on from JAGSMR010000040.1 coordinate 10,010,899, forward strand.
ATATCTTTCATGAGGCGGTGTACACAAATAAATGCAGGTAAATGTGGAAAGCTTTTAACAGGAAAGTTAGATACAGGATGAGAGAAAGTTAGGTTTCATAGGGCAAGAGAGAGAAGCGCGTGCACACATTTTCTCTCTCTCTCTTTCTCACATAGCTAGTTTAAATAATGACGAAAAATGTAAAAAGATATTAAAAAATAATAAATTTATCAATGAAAACCCATAATAAATTCACAGCAGATCCAAATTGAACTGTATCGGTCTCACGATATGTGATCGGTGGATTGACTAGTCTGAGCCATGCATAATTTTACATCCGTTGGGAAATATATCGTTGTCACAGATGCATAAAAATAGCTCTATTTTTATAAATCTGTGTTTTCTATCTCCACGAATAGATTCCATAGACAAACTACCAAACTGTTCGTCTACCCTCACGTCTCAAGTGAAGCATCAGCCATAGAGCATTTGAAGCAGATAGTTTCTGGTACGAGCCTCCCACTTCGGGATCGAATTCGGGGTCACTCGATGCGAATTCCGATCACCCAACCACTCGGCTATCGTGCCTGTGTTTTGTGTGATTGTGAAATAACTTCGCAGAGAAGCCTGCATTTCAATACTATCGTAAACCAACCAGACATTGCAGCTTAGTTGGAGTGGTTAGCAGGAATACTAGTATTATATTTCGCATTACTAGTATTCTTGGAAAAAAGGGTACTTTCTACGCTACTCCTACAAGCACCCTTGTACAATCAACCCCCTCAATATAATCTCCCACCGTCTCTGTCGGAGATCTTGACAACCTCATTACTGTTTGTCGTGGGCAAAGCCGAGAGACTCGGTTCGATTCGGAATAAATTCGAACATACTACAAAATTATTATGTATTTTTAAGTCCAAAGAAAAGTAATATAGGGTGAAATGAAATCATATTTTATTTGCGTAAGCACGATGGATTTAGCTGACAGTTCAATAGAGAGATATCATATACTTAACCACCGACAAGCAAATTTGTTTTTATATGTACAACGTATTATCGTTAAGTATAATTATGTTGTCATAAAAATCTGTTATTTTAGATTTGTATTGTAATTATTTAAACATACACACATGGCATATGTTTCATAGTTTTAAGGTTATGAAACATACACCATAAGTTTTTGTTATATTGTCGTTTATTATGCGAGGTATCTTGTACTCGATAGTCGAGTGGTTGGGTGATCGGAATTCGAGTCAAGCAAGCCGAGTTCGATCCCCAGGTTGTAAGCTCGTACCAATGGTTGCTTTTTATAACTTATATACGATTTACATCTTTGGCTTGGGTATAAAGACGGCAAAAGATTTACCACCTGTCACGTTGTTCCAAAAAATTTCTTCGGTGAAAGGTGAATCGAAAGAACTTTATTGTCTAGATATCTGTCAACCCTTGTATTGGGAATGGCGTGAAGATATTCTTTTCGTTGTCTGGTACTGCAGGATAAGGCTTATGTCATGCAGTGGACTTTAACTTGCCGTTATGATAATAATGATTTACATGGTCGAGTGGTATCATTATGGCGACTAAAGGACAAGAAGCTTTGAAAATGTCTACCATCAGATGGCAGAATAATCATAAGGGGCCAAAACTATACAGATTTGGGAGTAATGTGCGGACTTAAGTGTCTAATGTGAGTGATGTCTGGTACTGCGGTTCTCAATATATGACACGCGTGGTATTTATGGCAAATCCCACTTACGGGGAAAGTAAAGTCGTATATACAAGTATATCTTTCATGAGGCGGTGTACACAAATAAATGCAGGTAAATGTGGAAAGCTTTTAACAGGAAAGTTAGATACAGGATGAGAGAAAGTTAGGTTTCATAGGGCAAGAGAGAGAAGCGCGTGCACACATTTTCTCTCTCTCTCTTTCTCACATAGCTAGTTTAAATAATGACGAAAAATGTAAAAAGATATTAAAAAATAATAAATTTATCAATGAAAACCCATAATAAATTCACAGCAGATCCAAATTGAACTGTATCGGTCTCACGATATGTGATCGGTGGATTGACTAGTCACAGGCTATGCATAATTTTACATCCCGTTGGGAAATATATCGTTGTCACAGATGCATAAAAATAGCTCTATTTTTATAAATCTGTGTTTTCTATCTCCACGAATAGATTCCATAGACAAACTACCAAACTGTTCGTCTACCCTCACGTCCTGTGGTAAAGTGGAGCATTAGCCTATAGACTCGCATATAACATTAGAATTAGATAGTTAATTGACTAATAGGCTTTAATTCGTGGAAATTCTTAAATAAATATCTCAAAGCCATTCCAAAACAGGCGTAGACAATTAAGCCCTTTCGACCCACATTACACCGAAGAAATATTTTGGAACAACGTAACAGGTGGAGAGCCTACGGCCGTCTTTATGTCCAAGCCAAAGATATATAATTCGTACTTAATTAAAAAAAAAAAACATTAGTACCAACCTGATACCTGGGAATCGAACTAATTGTAGTAGTTATAAAATGAAGATGGTGTGAACATATTTTTTTGCAAATTATAACAATTTCAGTAGGTACATATAAACATTAACAATTCAACTCTCTATATATTGTTACTCACACGACTTGTTACTCACATGATCTCAAAGTTTTAATAGATTTCGGATTATCTTAACAACTTCAAGTAAAGCTTTAGCACAGTTAAGTATGCCTGTATGATAAGTAACAGAACTTTGATATTAGTTGAGAATGTACGATTATTCCCCGGGATTTGTGTAAACTAACTTTGAAGAATCGATAATACAAGAGTTGAGAACGACAGCTAAGTTGTTGTGTGATCGGAATACTCAGGGAAACTTAAGAAAGATTTCTACCAGAAAGGCCCTTATCTAAACTTTGTACCATTAATATCGTTGACTTGGACGCCGCCTTAGTGGCGGATTCGAGACATTTTACGTGGTTTCAAATGTGAGTCGAAAGGTCAGGAGACACACATACGAATTCCGATGAACTAACCACGCGGCTATCGTGTCTATTGAGTTTCTACTATCAGTAGAAGTATTAGAGTTTTTGACAAAAATATTTCTTAATAAAATGAATAGAGAATAGAGTTTTAACTTTCACTGACCTTGCCTTCGCTCTTCCAGTAAATGAAGAATCCGTACTCGTCGACTTTGAACAGGCAGTTCTGCTCCAACTCAGTGTTGTCTTTCTCTTCCGTCCATCGGTCGAACACCGCGCCCTGGACAAACACGAAAAGTTAGTGATTATACATATTTTTGAATACTAGCAATGCTTATGCTTATTTCAACAGTGATAGAGCCACGCATCAGCTTTTGTTGTTGCATGAATGGGCCGGCTCGGCCGGGGAAGTACCACGACGTCACAGAAAACCGGCGTGAAGTAGAAGTCTGGTGAGTGCAGGTAACCGGAGGCCCACACCACCCCTCTCCCAATTCTTGGGGGCACTCTAAGGCGGGCAAAGCATCTGCTATGCCTCTGGTATTACGGGTGTTCAAGGGCGGCGGTAATCACTTACCATCACGTGAGCCACCTGCTCGTTTGCCTCTATTCTATAAAAAAAAATCTTAGAGGACGAGTGGCGTTTACATCGGTTTATTCGGTGTCGCCAGTTCTGAGGCCCCGGTTCGATTTGGACGACAATGTGGAAAACCACTTTTTTTTGCATTGTCTTCAGTGGTGAACCCACCTTTCATCGAAGCCAAGGGACAATGTTGTTTGGACGAAATGGCATTGGTTGTCGTCAGGCGGGCTAAACATCTCTAAGAAGCCGGGTCAAAATAAAGCAGACCGGTGAATCGCAGCAGCGTCTAAGCGACGAGGTGTCTGGTACTGGATAATTCGCTTGCGGCTTACGTCCTACAGTGGACTAAAGACCTCCTGACTTACTTAGATATTAATTTGCTAAAAAATATATTAGATTTTCTTTTGTATATACGAAACTTAAAAATGAAGTTAGATACGTAACGAAATACGTAATATGGTTATATAATTAATTCCTGTTTTTAGCATCGACGCCATTTACTGTTATTTTTGAAAATTACAGGTCAATGACTTTTCAGCCAGGAAATATTAACAATATAACGTCATCTAATTTATTGGGCTGTTTTTATTGATTTTAAAACATATAAGTTATGCTGAACTTTTTGTTATTAAATTTAAAATAGAGAATAAATGTTTTAAATTTCAACTAGCTTGGGCGAAATTCGTGTTCCTAAATATTTTTTCTTTTTAATTTAATAACAGAAGTTCAGCATAACTTATATACTTTTAAATAAAAAAAAATTGTAAAAATTCAAGTGTTTTTCAAGTACTAACCGAACCTAACCTAACCAATATATCGCGTACACACGTTCGCAGTAAACACGGCCGGAACGTGCTTTATAGCTACACAGAGAACCAATCTGATACTGGATACGTGAAGTACATTTAATAAAAAATTTGCCGCGTGATATCGACATAGGAATATTCTTCTAAAGATATTATAGAGAAATAAATACGTAGATAGGGACAACATCACATACATTGCACTGATCTGATCTCAAAGTAAGCAGCTTAAGCATTTGTATTATGGAATCAAAAACGAAAGTATCAAAAACACGCAGACCTCAGAGCTGGCGAAACCATGAAAACCGGTATGTATGCCACTCGTCCACGGAGGTCGATGGTTTTTAGAACAATATTCTTATCTGATACCTTTCTTTCAATGGGAGCCACTATAGAGTACCAAGCCTTCAAAATGTCATTGGCATGGACACGTGGCCGGATTACCACCTTGAGATGATCTCCTATACAAAAGAGATAAATGTTAAATCGCATAGGGAGATAAGGCTTTGAACAGAGGGAGATGAAGGGAATTTAATTAACCGGCGTTTTAGTTGTAAGGTAATCTAGTAACAGCTATCAACAATTACGGGAGAGGCCTATGTCCTGCGGTGGACTTTTACACATCATTATGTATGTATGAATGTATTTACATATATATATAAATTACAGTTGACAGTACCTACAGTTGACTCTTACAAGTTAGAGCCTTCTTCGTACCTGTATCTCGGCGCTCAGGTTAATCTATAAATGAACTTGATTGTCCCAATTTGAAACAAAATAAAAAATCTTTACGCCATTCCCAATGCAGGGGTAGATAAAGTTCTAGGCAATTAAGTTCTTTTGATCTACGGAATACATTATTGGGATAACGTGACCACGAATGAACTGGTGTCTCTTTGCTCGAAGTCCGATTACCCAACCATTCGGTTATCGTGATTAAGCTTTTAAACGTATCCCTAATAATATTATAAATTAGCATTCCGCTGACTGCTACAAATGGCAGAAGCCTAATTATTCAATTTAATTTATAGTAGAGATTTAGCATGCTCGTAATATTAGTGTTTCGTTTATTTTAAGATTATTACTCACAAATAGGCTTCGGAGAAAGTTGGGAGGAGAGACTTAATTGTCTAGATGTCTGTCTAACCGTAGTGGGAAACTAAGTGAAGATATATATAAATGAACTAAGTGAAGATATATATAAATGAACTAAGTGAAGATATATATAAATGAACTACCTGCTCCTCGCGGCTTTGCCCGCAGTTACACACTTAACGCGGAACTCTAATTATGTTTCTAAAATAAAAGTAGCCTATGTTACTCCTTAGTATTAGCTATCTGTCAGTGAAAGTCCTGTTAAAATCGGTCCAGCCGTTTCAGAGATTAGCCGGAATAAGCAGACAAACAGACAGATAGACAAAAATTGTTAAAAAAAGTTATTTTGGTGTATGTACCGTATATATATTCATACACATGTAGTAAAAAACGATTATTTCAATATTACACAAATACACTCCAATTTCATTTATATGTATAGATAAAGATTATTGGTAATAGTTTCTTTTTATATCCTTTTGTAATTTTTGTGCACCATAGTGATCACAATAGCTGAGAGGTCCGATCACTAGATAGATAGATAGTAGGCAGGTACCAATGAGTTCTTTTAAACTTACGTACGATTTATAACATATCATACGATAAAAAGTCACGATAGCCGAGTGGTTGGGTGGTCGGAATTTCGAGTCGAGAGACCGTTCGATCCCCAGGTGGCGAGCTCGTAGCAATGGGTTTTTCAAAAACTTATGTACGAATTACATCGTTGGCTTGGACACAAAGGCGGCTACGGGCTCACCACCTGTCACGTTGTCCCGAAAATATCTTCGGTGGAAGGTGGGTCGAAGGGACTTAATTGTCTAGACTAGACCTCTGTCTACCCCTGTATTGGGAATTGGGTGAATATTTTTATTTTTATTTATATTATAAAACAAAAAGACGTTAGGCTCACCACCTGTCACGTTGTCGCAAAAATATCTTTGGTGGTAGGTGGGTCGAAAGGATTTAATTGTTTAGACCTCTGTTTACCGCAGTATTGGGAATAGCGTGAAGATCTTAAAGCCAGACCATTGAAGGGCAGCAGTGTCTACGATGAGAAGTGACAGCGATCGTTAATCCACTTGACAAGGTTATGGCAAATCCACTCTTCGGTCTGATAATTTTGGTCTGATATTTTAGAGATGGTTATTTCGCCATCTATCGGATGCCATAACGATATTCAAGGCTGTTTCCCTTAGTCGCCTCTTACGACACCCACCGGAAGAAAGTGAGTGGCAATATTCTGACACCGTTACCACTCGGTTAATGCAACAATAGCAGTAACTATTGCCACGATATTCATCACACTGCGTCGATTCCCTGCATTCTTGATACGCGGCCAAACAATGCAATCGTTTGTACCGGGGTGTCTTTCGGCGCTGAGCGCTTCGCATGTGTAACTGTGTGTTTACGAGTTATCGAAGTTTAGCACCAAACCAAAAATACAACATCTTCACGCCATTCCCAATACTGGGGTAGACAGAGGTCTAGATAATTAAGTTAACTTTCCACTTACATTTCACCGAAGATAGTTTTTGGGACGACGTGACAGGTGGTGACTGTCACCGTCTTTATGTTCAAGCCAACGATATAGATCGTATATAAGTCTTGAAAAAGCGCATTAGTGCGAGCCACCACCCAACCTGTCAGCTATCATGTCTCATCACCATTTCAGAGTAGACAGAAACGGACACAACTTTTCGTTTTTTTTTTTTAAATCTTCACTTATTTTTCCTGAGGAAGACAGAGGTCTAGACAATTAAGTCCTTTCATCAAAACCCTCAAATAAATGGACAAATTTTTAAAAGGTTTTTTGTTTGAAAGCTGTTTAATAAATAATTATGGTAATTAACCATAATTTATGACATCTGTTCAGGCGTTAGAAGATTATCGAAACATTTTAAAGCTATCCACATTAATATTAATTATATTGAGAAATATAAAATGCTCTTGTGAAAAAGCAGATGAAATTACGTAATATCGAGTCTTCTTACCACTTTTATGAGACCGTCCTTCGTTATTCGTCCATTAAATTTCAATCTCTGTTCGATGATACAGACGACCAGCAAACATCCTATGTAGCGCTTCAAAAGGTTCAATAAAGCGCTTTGCCGGACGTAGCCCACTACGCAAACAGAACTTTGATACATACTCGTAGCTCTCCGAACGCCTCAAAGGGGATTGTAGAACGTAAAAGCTACGTTACGAGCTGACTACGTTAGGATGGATACTGACCGTATGAATATATTATATCTGTATGTACTCGTATGTGATTGAGTAGTATGTTGTTTGTACGGTGCACGTTTAAAAATATATTAAAAATAAACGTTATTTTAATAACTGGACTATTTACTTACGATTTTTTTTATATAGAAAAGGGAGGCAAACGAGCAGGTGGCTCACGTGATGGTAAGTGATTACCGCCGCCCATGAACACCAGCAATACCAGAGCCCCCCCCCCCCCAATTCTGGGGGGGGGGCTCCGGTTACCGTTACCTGCACTCACCAGACGAAAAGCAGAAGTTTGTTAGACTTCTACTTCACGCCGGTATTCTGTGAGGTCGAAGTACTTCCCCGGTCGAGCCAGCCCAGTCGTTACATAAATCGTTGGGTGATCGGAATTCATGTCAAGAGATTAGTGGGTCTTTCCCTATACTGGGGTAGACAGAGGTCTAGATTATTAAGTCCTTTCGACCTACCTTCTACTGAAGATGGTTTGGGACAACGTGACAGATGGTGAGCCCGTCGCCGTTTTTATACCCAAGCCAACGATATAAATCTTAAATTGGTTTTAAAAAAAACCCATTGTTACGAGCCTGCCCTGGGGATCGAACTCGGGTCTGTCGACTCGAATTCCGATCACCCAACCACTCGGCTTTCATGACTTCTATCTTCGGGGTCAATTCGTATGTATTATTATATTTAATGTAATGTAATAAATCAATTCGAATTACATGTATTGTTATATCAATTCGAATGTATTAGAATAATCGGTGAAATAAAACGGCAGTCTCGCCAAAAATACGAGAATTGATGAGGCTGTCTCTCAGTGTCTAAGGTAAGTCGTACGTACATCTTTAAAACACTATTGGAAGTGTGAGTTTTCCTCATAAAGATCGACACCGATTGCAGTTACCTATACAGATGTCATAACCGATAGTCTATCGCGCCATTATAAATCGTAACAATAGATAAATAGGGACATACTCTACTCCTCTACCAAAATAATCGACCTAAAAGTAAGTAGCTGATCCCAAAGTGAGTGTAGCGAATGATGTGATGCATGAAAAGGATAGCTATTCGCCAGGTCGGGTGTTCGTGACCTGGGGAGGATGGCTTCTCCACTAGTATGCGCTAACGGTAATCGTATATATTCCTGAAATCGTGTGAACTTCGATAGCGCTATGTAGGATCATATGTTTCCTGAATCCGCCACTAGCGAGCTCCCAATGTTGCTCTTGCTCCCAGACACATTGATGTTGCTACAGTAACTAGTAAACTTTGTTATTTTTGTTTCCATAACGTAAGTGCAGACTCCCTGGGCCGAGACAACACAGAAAAAGTGGTTTTATGTATTTACGCACCCGGGAATCGAACCCATGACTTCACAACTGGCGACACCTTGAACACATGTATACGCCACTCGACGACGGAGGTCGTTATAAGTACAGCAAAGTAAAATTTTTCTCGAAGTAATCATTTCGAAGAAAAATGTAAGTCAATAAAACACATACAAGTTCATAATGAAGTCTTTCTTTCACTGTTCGAAGTTCTAGCTAAAATTGGATCGCCTAATAAAATGAAGTAAATCAGTCGTAAACACTTCAAAGCAGGTAATCTACTGATCCCGAGCCGCGTTCAATACGATTTGCGCTCAATTGATTTGATTTTCTATTTCACGTCGTTATCGACTCACAGTTGATGAAGTGTTTAGTGTTACAGGGAGTTTACGTCACGTTCAAGTGTAGAGTTACCTACCTACATTTCTGGAGAATTTATCTATTACGTCTATTGAAAAGATATAATCTTGTCACTCCCATGACTGACTTGACATTGGCAAAATTCTAAATAGAGGAGCCATAAAACTAAGAAAAAAAGATATAAAAGTCACGATACCGAGCGGTTGAGTGATCGGAATTCGAGTCAAGAGACCCGTTTTGGATATCCAGGGCTCGTACCAATATGTTTATATCGCTTTATAAGATTTACATCGCTGGCTTGGACCTTAAGTCGACGACGGGGGCTCACCACCTGTCGCGTTGTCCCAAACATGTCTTCGGTGGAAGGTGGGTCGAAAGGACTTAATTTTCTAGACATCTGTCTACCCCAGTATTGAGAAAGGCCTGAAGATATTTATTTAGCTAATTATTTCTATTAAAGCGCGTACAGTAATTTTTACAATAGGTTTTAAAAGCGACTTCGAAAAAAGGTTCAAGCCGACTGAAAATCGAATCGAGTGTACGTGACTCGTCCACGGAGGTCGACAAAATATATACTAAAATAGCAAAGTGTAACTTCTTAACTAAACTTGTTCCATATTAATTAAAATGAAATATAATAATAAGAACTACTTTCTGATGTGGTTGAAGGCGGTGTATACATAACAGTCAGTTAACTGAATATAATTATAATTTCAAATAATATAAATTTATCGACACTTGGCGCCGATGACAAATGAGAGTAAGTAGTGCGTGCTTATTGGAATATTTAAATAAGTAAATAGTAAGTCACGATAGCCGACTGGTTGAGTGATCGGAATTTCGAGTCAAGAGACCCGAGTTCATTCCCCAGGTGGCAGGGTCGTACCAATGGGTTTTTCAAAAACTTATGTACGAATTATATCGTTGGCTTGAACATAAAGACGGCGACGGGCTCGCCGCCTGTCACCATGGCCAGAAAATATATTCGGTACTTGTATAGGCGTTGTTCTTATAAAAGCGATTAAGTAAAAAAAATGTTTTTAGATATGTGTAAGGTGACAAATAGTAGTAACAAATAAGCTTCGAAAATCAAAGTGGATCAAAAAGGATTTAATTGCCTAGACCTTTGTCTAACCCAGTATTGGGAAACAGCGTGAAGATAAAAAAATTATTTTAATGAAAGTACCACACATTATGTCGATATGAATTCTATCTCCTCGTGCATAATATAATTAGTAAATACGGGTCAAAAGCTCCCAATTATGTCTCAAACAAAAGACATTTCTACCTATGGGTTGCTTCTCTATTGTTCAAAGCAAAGCGTTGTTTAAGTCTTAATGAAGTTGGTGCGATAGAATCTTTAATGCTATCTTAATGTCTTTGTTATGTTTCATTATAGCACTGTAATGCCTGTATATTGTATTATATTATACCTTGGCTACCGTGACCGTGTCGTAAGAGGCGACTAAGGGAAACAGCCTTGAATAATGTTATGGCAACCGATAGATCGCGGGATAACCATCTCGAAAAATAACAGACCCAAATAATGAGATCATGATAGGCAGCAGCGTCTGAGGTGCATGTGGTCTGCTTCTGCGATCGCCATTCCGCCTGCTAAGCGTGGCGATTATGGCAAATTCTCCCTATGGGAGAGGCCGTTGCTCTGCAATTGACTTAACAGGCTGTATGTATATACCTTGTCTGTATAAGGGACTGTATATAAGAGTTTTCGTAATTTAAAATTAAAATAAAGTACACATATGACGGGTGACCCAGATTCGATCACTTCGCTGATACAACTAAAATTTTAATTTGTAATTTCGAATGCTGAATTAATAAAGAGCTGATAGAGACGACACGTTGTCCCCAAAAATAAAGAGCTGATAGAGACGACACGTTGTCCCCAAAAATAAAGAGCTGATAGAGACGACACGTTGTCCCCAAAAATAAAGAGCTGATAGAGACGACACGTTGTCCCCAAAAATAAAGAGCTGATAGAGACGACACGTTGTCCCCAAAAATGTCTTCGATGGAAGGTGGGCCGAAACGACTTAATTGTCTGAACTTCTGTATTGGAATTGGCAAAAATATTTTTTTTTCTTTTCTACGACAGATTCGTGTTAGGAGAAAGAATTCGTCATTCTAATAAATCTAGTGTAATCTTCTTGTAGTGCATCTGTTATTATTGAAGAACACCTAATAATAATTATAATAATAATTCTTTATTTGTCTCAGTAAATCGCATGCAAAGCACATAACAAAGCTTAAAATATAAGAAAAATAACAAAATGGGGAGACAAAAAGGTCTGTGACTCAGCCGAATGGCGATACTGATCACCGCTGTTATTCTGTCACAGCCGACTAATAACTTAACAATACTAGCTTAAATTAACCAAAAAACTTTTGCTCATGTATATTGAAATTTTATTTAATATTATAATATTGGTATTTATTTTATTTACCTTCAGTATTTTCCGCTTTTCTCTATTTACGCAGCTATAATTTCCTACCCCTAAAACCTAGCGTTACACGTGAATTTTACTTAATTAGCCTTTACGTTTAGCCGAGCTCCCTGAAAGCAAGATGGCTGCTCATTTTGATGGATTCCAACAGCGGCGAAGTTAGCAAAAGTAATATAAACTTTGTGGCTTTTAGTTGAAAACGTAATAATGCTTTATTTTAAAAGCCGGTGCACGCTTTAATGTAGTTTCTTTGTGACCGCAGAAGTTGTTGAAAGAAAAATATTGTGTGTGTGTCTTGGTTGTGACTGTGGCGTTAGTATGACAATAGACTGATGACGACGAGCCTAGGTGTCGTTTATATCATTACTACACTCTTGCCCATTTCAGCCGTCCAGTGTAACATGTTTTGTGTTCCGGTTTCAAGGATGGAGCTAGTGTAACTATCGGCTATGTAGCACTGTAATTAAGTCCTCAGAAGTGGCAAAGCATCTGTAGTCGGTTGAGTTTGTAGTTGGATATATACATCCAACAACAAAATGCCCATGGGCGACGGAAAGGATAATATTGTCTAGATCCCCTCTGATTTCTCTGATGATACCTCTGATTACCCTCTGATTATTGAGATTGCGTGAATTTAATATAAATTTTGTTCATTAAAATATACAGCAAAACAATTTCGTCTGTAATAAGTACAAGTAAGTGTAATACCTAAGGCAGTATTTTAAGCTCTTTGAAAATGTTTTTTTTATGAAAAAGGTAATGATCGGACTTAGACAAGGTTTTCCCCGGAGACATTTAAAAAAAGCTTTTGTTAAGGATAAAAGGAATTTGTATCAGCCCCGGGGTATACACATTTCTGTCAAATAAAATTCATATTTCGGTTAGCCTTTGACTCGCTATAGCAGAATTTAACTTTGATAAAATTGTTTTTGTATATCAAAGTGCTATGTGGCTTTGGAAAAGAGGTCTTTATTTATGTTTCAAGTTAAGGACTTAAGACGATATAAAGCTAGCCCATTAAAGTATAAATATAAACATGAATATATGTATTAGTTATTATTATACAATGTATATAAGGTAGGCTCATACCATATGACATAAAGACGCCGATGGGCTCACCACCTGTCACAATGTCCCAAAATGTCTTCGGTTGAAGGTTGGTCGAAGGCACTTAATCATCTAGCTTAGACCTCTACCTACCCCTCTATTGGGAAACGCGTGAAAGCATTTTTTTAAAATATCGTTACAGTTACTACATTATCAAAATCTTAGAATTTGAAAAGAGGAAAGAGTTATCGCTATTTATTGTACAATTATCATAACAATTAGGTATTGTCACTCACGATAGCCGAGTGGTTGGGTGGTCGGAATTTCGAGTCAAGAGACCCGAGTTCGATCCCCAGGTGGCAGGCTCGTACCAATGGGTTCTTCAAAACTTATGTACGAATTATATCGTTGCTTAAGCCATAAACGGCGACGGGCTCACCACCTCCCACCGACGATGGAAGGAGAGTCGAAGGGACTTAATTGTCTAGCTTAGACCTCTGTCTACCCCTGTATTGGAAATAGCGTAAAGATATTGAAATAATTTAAATTAGGTATTATAACCATCAAATATACTCGTAAATACATAAAGGCCTATAAGTCCTCTGCAGGAAATAGGTCTCACCCGTAAGCAGAATTTGTTTTATCGCCATGGTTAGCAAGACGATTGACGATCGCAGTTCCAAACACCTCGCACTCTATCTTGACGACCTCCGTGGGAGAGTTTGTTTGTTTGGTACGATTTCAGCTAAAATAAATCAGCCGAATTCAACGAATTTTGGTATAAAAATAGATCGGAACCTGGTGACTGTAAAAGGCTTTTCTCGCGATAGACTTGAAGGCTAACTTAAGCCAGCCAAATTGCTTGAACAGGGGAGGGTCAAGAATTTTAAAGAAACGAAAGATAGTTAATTGACTCAGGCGTTACTTTGCGGAAATTCATTTTAAAGTTGTTATTGAAAAAATTACTTCGCAACCCTCCGCATGAAAATATAAAAAGGTATATGCTACCTGGTCCGAAGAGAAGAAGAGCACCACCCTCCCTCCCACAGATGCGTGCACCAATTCCACAGATGTGTGCACCAATTCCACAGATGTGTGCACCAATTCCACAGATGTGTGCACCAATTCCACAGATGTGTGCACCAATTCCACAGATGTGTGCACCAATTCCACAGATGTGTGCACCAATTCCACAGATGTGTGCACCAATTCCACAGATGTGTGCACCAATTCCACAGATGTGTGCACCAATTCCACAGATGTGTGCACCAATTCCACAGATGTGTGCACCAATTCCACAGATGTGTGCACCAATTCCACAGATGTGTGCACCAATTCCACAGATGTGTGCACCAATTCCACAGATGTGTGCACCAATTCCACAGATGTGTGCACCAATTCCACAGATGTGTGCACCAATTCCACAGATGTGTGCACCAATTCCACAGATGTGTGCACCAATTCCACAGATGTGTGCACCAATTCCACAGATGTGTGCACCAATTCCACAGATGTGTGCACCAATTCCACAGATGTGTGCACCAATTCCACAGATGTGTGCACCAATTCCACAGATGTGTGCACCAATTCCACAGATGTGTGCACCAATTCCACAGATGTGTGCACCAATTCCAATTCCAAAGGATAAAGGTCACTTATACAGGAAAACTTTGTTATTGACTTATTACGTAATTTTGGAGTATTGAATGTTATGATGCTATACAATGTTAAACTCAAAATTAATAAGTATTACGAATCTTGAGTTACTTTCTAAGTTGGGCCTTAATTAAAAAAAGATTATAATACATATATACTTATATAGAAAGGGACAACATCACATACATTGCTCCGATCCTAATGTAAGATGCTAAAGCACTTGAGGTACGGGAATCGGAAACAACGAAGGCATCACAAACACCCAGACCCGAGAAAATGAAGCAAAAGTGATTTTTCTACATAGACCCGGTTGGGAATCGAACCCGGGACTTCGAGATGGTGACACCTTGAAAACCGGTGTTTATGCCACTCTTCCACGGAGGTCGTTAAATATTTCAAAAGGGCACCACACGAGGGACCTTTTTTGAGGCAAACGCTGTGTAGGATGACAAGAAGGACCTATATATTTTAGAGGAGACCCATGTTCAGCTGCGAACTCTTGATATGCTGTATAAAAATAAATTTAAAATAATTTAATAACAATTTTAAATTCTGTAAAACAAATTTTGCAACAAAACACTTAATTGAACAAAAAGAAAAAAAACTTGCGTAAGTAAAAAAATTTAACGCAAACTACTTTTAGAATTACAACTGAGAGTCAGAGGTCACTGTAGTTCATATTATTATTTTGATCGCGTAGCAGATTTTGATGTTCTCAAGAGTTTTCAATTAGCTCTTAATAGACAAAAATGTTTAGAATATGAATTAGGTGGTTCTATTACATTACTTACTTGCAGTAATGGCTCCGGAACGGGGATCTGCCAGTTGAATTCGAACTTCTTCGTCATGGCGTAAAGTCGAATTTAGCTTCGCGCCTTCAATCTTCTGTAGCTAGATTTAGCAGTTTGCCATCTTCAATTCGACCCTGTAAAGAATAGAACAAAATATTTTCATTGTGTTGAAAAAACAAAGTTTTCTGGAATAGTTGAAACTAGAAACGCAAGCGGTTTAGAACACTTCGTACTCAACTGCTGAAGAGTCATATGTTGGTAACAACTACATACTAATCAACATGACGCAGCAATGCATCTCCTGTCGTATTACGATTTAAAAGGTACGAGTATAAGAATGTATAGCAATGAACTGATATAGCAGTGTAGTTGGGTTATAAGGACACAAATTAGACCAGATACTCGAGCTCGATTCCCAGGAGGAAGCCTCGTTCCAAAGAGTTTTTCGAAACTTAGGAGTATGTATATGATAGTTATGTTTTTAACACTAATACGGTCAAAGGTTCAGCAGCAGGCAGGTTCTAAAGAAGCTCCATTGAAATTTCGATGAAAAGGAGTAAAACTGCCGGACAGTTTTACTCCTTTTCATCTGACTATCCTAGAATTCACAAACGCGATATTTAGATTTAAAAAAAAAGTATACTAAGTTAATGTAATAAGCATCGTTAGCATAGACACAGACACAGCGACAGGCTCACCTCCTTTCAGGATCACCCTAATAATCTCCGTTGAAATGTAGTATAAAAGTGCTACAATTGTTTAAACCTCTTGACTACTCCAGAATTTGAATACGCGTGAATGTAAAAATAAAGTGTGCTATGCTGATAATAAACAACTGTACCCAGCAATAGTGTATAGGTGCAGGCCGATAGGAGATGCACAAAGGTATTAGATGATAAGAGACGAATTGGGCGTTTAACTGACCCACTGATTAAAAGATTTACGAATGTCGTACTTCATCATCATCATTAGGACCATCGGTTTCATCCATTGCTTGGTTTAAAGTTTGTGCCCTCAATTATATATGGTATTCGACTTACGTTTTTCTACATTAAAAATGGCATAATTAGAATAGAATAGAAAAGATAAGAATAGAATAGAATTAGAACAGAATAGCATTTCAATTAGAAAAAATTGAACCGCCTTCTAAGCGAACACAAAAGAGCAAATAATAACTTTCTGATCGCAAGTTCTTTTTGAAGGCAGTAAAATAAATAAATAAATATCTTCACGCATTTCCCAATACAGAGGTAGACAGAGATCTAGTTTAGACAATTAAGTCCCTTTGATCCACCCTCCATCGAAGATATTTTCGAGACAACAGGACAGGTGGAGAGCTCTTCGCCGTCTTAATATCCAAGCCATATATAATTCGTACATAAGTTATTGAAAAACTCATTGGTACGAGCCTGCCACCTGGGAATCGAACTCGGGTCTCTTGACTTGAAATTCCGACCACCGAACCACTCGGCTATCGTGACTATCGGTATAAATATGAATCTGTATAACAAACAATAAGGTAGTATTTTTGTTCAGAATGAGAAGACTATCGTGACTTTTTTAGGCTTATAACAGCACTTCAAAATATTTTATTTCATCGCCGAAGAAGGGATTGGATTAGTCGTAGACATGAATTGAATCAGAAAATTCTTTAATGATTGCAAATATTATTTATATTTTTTTTTATCGATAGACTGTAAATTTTTAAAACATTATATTTCATATTTTTGATTTATAATAATATTGCGTTCCAAATTTAATTTTATTAAACATGTCATCATCGGGTTATATCACTCTCAGTTTTCTTTTTCGTATAAAGAACCGTAAAAACATGAAAAAAACCTGTTTGGAAGACGTATTTATAAAATATTAGAAAAAGAGACTAATTTTGATTATTTTTCCAGGTTTAATTTTTAACACGATCTGCATACTAAATCACATTGACACATTCTTAAATAATTACAGTTACATTAGTTGATTAAATTAAAGAGAAAAAAGTTAAAATTTCAACTGACACTGACTAAAATTTTAACTTATTCTCTTTAATTTAATCACATAAAAGATCAGCATAAATATGCTTTAAAAATCAACAAAATTGCATAGTTACATCAGTTGTTATTGTGAGAGTAACATTGAGTAAATGTATAATATATAATATGGAAAAATACTGTAGCTCATTGTATGATCAAATATAGACGAGTTTGTTTTATTCTGTGACGATCAAAGCCTATATTTAAAAAGTCTCATTCACTGATTCACAATGAGCTATATGTAAAAACTCTGGATCCTGATTTAGTATTTGCCCGACTGGCACAAAAAAAGGATCAAGATCAATCGAGCAGTGTAACCGAAGTATGACAAAAACAGTTCGGAACCAAAATTCAGCGCATCTTAATTAACTGCTCGACGGATCAGACGCGCTTAGTCCGCCATGGAGCACGTGTCTCCGGGCCATGACCGCTGTGACCTCCTGGCGTTAGGGTTGCCATGGTTACATTAATAAATAAAACAAAAATACAGACTAAAAGTTTGGATCGTTCACGGTGAAGACAAAGAAAGAATACGCCCATGTATAGAACCCCTTTTTCCCCTGAAAGTTAATTCGAGACTTCTTATCCAAAGACAGATTGCTCAACCACTCGGACTCGGACATCGAACTTTTACATAATAATAAACTATAAATTTACATTTCTTCCAAATGATTAACGATATTTTAAAATCAAATTTTTAAAGAGAGAGCATCATGCCGACTTTTCTATCCTTCACATTTGAAAATGGAACTATACTGCCGCCATATTTATTTTTCGAAAAATTAAATATTCCAATCATTAGGCATGATTCTAGCGAATATATTCAAACATAAAATCTGATCAAGCATTTGAAACTATACTTCAAACATAAAATCTGATCAAGCATTTGAAACTATACTTCAAACATAAAATCTGATCAAGCATTTGAAACTATACTTCAAACATAAAATCTGATCAAGCATTTGAAACTATACTTCAAACATAAAATCTGATCAAGCATTTGAAACTATACTTCAAACATAAAATCTGATCAAGCATTTGAAACTATACTTCAAACATAAAATCTGATCAAGCATTTGAAACTATACTTCAAACATAAAATCTGATCAAGCATTTGAAACTATACTTCAAACATAAAATCTGATCAAGCATTTGAAACTATACTTCAAACATAAAATCTGATCAAGCATTTGAAACTATACTTCAAACATAAAATCTGATCAAGCATTTGAAACTATACTTCAAACATAAAATCTGATCAAGCATTTGAAA
Source organism: Sericinus montela (assembly GCA_029286605.1). Lineage (NCBI taxonomy): Eukaryota > Metazoa > Arthropoda > Insecta > Lepidoptera > Papilionidae > Sericinus > Sericinus montela. The sequence continues at coordinate 10,029,511 of JAGSMR010000040.1, forward strand.
CTATACTTCAAACATAAAATCTGATCAAGCATTTGAAACTATACTTCAAACATAAAATCTGATCAAGCATTTGAAACTATACTTCAAACATAAAATCTGATCAAGCATTTGAAACTATACTTCAAACATAAAATCTGATCAAGCATTTGAAACTATACTTCAAACATAAAATCTGATCAAGCATTTGAAACTATACTTCAAACATAAAATCTGATCAAGCATTTGAAACTATACTTCAAACATAAAATCTGATCAAGCATTTGAAACTATACTTCAAACATAAAATCTGATCAAGCATTTGAAACTATACTTCAAACATAAAATCTGATCAAGCATTTGAAACTATACTTCAAACATAAAATCTGATCAAGCATTTGAAACTATACTTCAAACATAAAATCTGATCAAGCATTTGAAACTATACTTCAAACATAAAATCTGATCAAGCATTTGAAACTATACTTCAAACATAAAATCTGATCAAGCATTTGAAACTATACTTCAAACATAAAATCTGATCAAGCATTTGAAACTATACTTCAAACATAAAATCTGATCAAGCATTTGAAACTATACTTCAAACATAAAATCTGATCAAGCATTTGAAACTTATGACAAAGAAATTAGACAGAGGTCCAAGTCCTTTTGACCCACCTAATACCGAAGATTTTTTTTGGGATAACGTGACAGGAGGTGAGCTGTCCCGGTCTTTATGTCCAAGCCAACGATATAAATTATAATTGATATTTATAACGAAAAAAACATAATGTACACTGGAATATGAACCATAAAATGATTACATTTCTAGGCAGTTGTGTAAAAATAGAGTCCTGAAAATCTAGTAATCATAGTCACATTACCTCTTACTCAATTCCATCGACTATGAAGGCGAGATGTTATCGAACCTTGAGACTCCAATTGACTCAGACGTTTGACCTACGACCCGCTTTAATGCCTGAGTAGCGAATGTTTTTAAAGCCCTTGAAAATAAAAGAAACAATATTGCTATTTAGTTAAATTTATACTTTTCCAAATGATTAACGATATTTTAAAATCAAATTTTTAAAGAGAGAGCATCATGCCGACTTTTCTATCCTTCACATTTGAAAATGGAACTATACTGCCGCCATATCGATTTTTCGAAAAATTAAATATTCCAATCATTAGGCATGATTCTAGCGATACTTCAAACATAAAATCTGATCAAGCATTTGAAACTTATGACAAAGAAATTAGACAGAGGTCCAAGTCCTTTTGACCCACCTAATACCGAAGATTTTTTTTGGGATAACGTGACAGGAGGTGAGCTGTCCCGGTCTTTATGTCCAAGCCAACTATATAAATTATAATTAATATTTATAACGAAAAAAACATAATGTACACTGGAATATGAACCTTAAAATTATTACATTTCTAGGCAGTTGTGTAAAAATAGAGTCCTGAAAATCTAGTAATCATAGTCACATTACCTCTTACTCAGTTCCATCGACTATGAAGGCGAGATGTTATCGAACCTTGAGACTCCAATTGACTCAGACGTTTGACCTACGACCCGCTTTAATGCCTGAGTAGCGAATGTTTTTAAAGCCCTTGAAAATAAAAGAAACAATATTGCTATTTAGTTAAATTTATACTAATGCTACTAGATAGCCGAGCGGTTGGGTGGTCGGAATTACGAGTCAGGAGACCCGAGTTCGGTTCCCAGGTGGCAGGCTCGTATCAATGGATTTTGCAAAAACTTATGTACGAATCATATCGTTGGCTTGGACATAAAGACGGCGAAGGGCGCACCACCTGTCACGTTGTCCCAAAAGTATCTTCGGTGGAAGTTGGGTCGAAGGGACGTAATTGTCTGGGACTAGACCTCTGTATATATACATATACTACTTGTATATTCTTAACAAGCTCCGTGGTTGAGTGGCGTACACAACGGTTTTTATGCGGCTAGCACTGAGGTTTTGAGTTAATTTCCCGAATGGGTCAACATATAAAACCACTTTTTCTACAGTGGTCTCGAGTCTGGGAGTTTGTGGTACCTTTGTTAGAAAATTAAGTCATTTCAAACATACTTTTCACCGAAGATTATGTGAGACAACGTGACAGTTGGTGAGCCTATTTCCGTCTTAGTGCCCAAGTACAACCAGCTGTATAATATAGATAATTCATATATACATCTAAACATAGATGACTCAAGTACAAATATTCATCACACAAATATTTGCCCATAGCAGAATTCGAACCCGCAAGTTTTAGCAAGGGCAGGATCACTACCAAGTAGGCTATCGGGTCGTCAAGACAGTGGATTCATTTGGAAATAATTTTGAAACTTTTCTTTCCTTGACACTGAACGTAACGAATGATTATTTGCCATTATTTGCTATATATATATATATATATATATATACATATATACATATATATATATATATATATATATATATATATATATATATATATATACATATAAATATATATATATATATATATATATATATATATATATATATATATATATATATATATATATATATACATATATACATATATATGTATATATATATATATATATATATATATATATATATATATATATATATACATATATATATATATATATATATATATATGAACTGTGTCGCAGTTCAGAGGTAGTCATAGATTATATCAAAGGGATCACAGACAAGCAAACCGTCTACGATCAACTGAGTTATCCCGACGCCCGCAATTGAGGCGGACGAAATGTAATCTTGGCGCGTACGTGGGAACAGAGTGTTCACTCATCGGCGCCTCTTACGATCGCTTTCGAATCTAGATTATTTATAGCCACTGGGTTTTACATAGATACATACATAGATAGGGATAACATCGCCTATATCGCTGTGATCCTAAACTAACGAGCTAAAGCACTTGTGTTATGGAATCAGTTACAACGAAGGTGCCAACACACAGACCTGAGATATAGTAGCTTTCTACATTGATCTGTCCGGGAATCGACCCCGGGACCTCAGAGTTGGCGCCATCTTGAAAACCGTAGAGGTTGTTAAAAAGATGCAGTTAATCCTATTTATAACTGGATGCCATGTACGATTGTTCAAAGTCCACTTTATGGAAGGCCACATATAGGTTTACGTATATGTATTTCATCGCCACCTAGTTACCAAGGCACAGGAAATCATTGGGTTAAAGCTTGTAACCGTTGTCCAAATGTTATCATATTAATACCATATACTAATTGGCCACTAATAGGGCAACAAGCTCACGACACGTTTCGTCCCAAACAAGTTTCGGTGAAAGGCGAATCGAAAGGACTTAATCGTCTAGACCTCTGTGTACCCTGGTAATGAGAAATTGCGTGAATAAAACTAAAACTTGGACTGTCAGATCTTTTAGAGATAAAAAACAAGTTGTGAACAGCCTTTGTTTACTTGCATGTAAGTGAACCGCAAACAGTGTGTCTTGAAGAATATGAGCAACCGTAAACCTAGAAACTTATTCCATTAGTGTCAGCGGATGGGGTACATCAAGCTGTGCCCTCGGCACTAAGTGTCAGGAGTGTCGGCAACTGTGTCAAAGGTCTAGAAGTGCTGGCTTTAGTGCTGGATTAAAATGTTTCAGATCATTAAGGTCACTACATTAAAACTAAAACGCTTTTTACGTTGTTTGAGGGAATTAAAGCTTCGAGTAATAAGTAGAAAGTTTCGCTAGGCTCAAAGATTGGTTGCTGTCTAGCGCTACGGATCATGGGTTTGATTTCAGGAAATTACTGCATACAAATATTGTTTCATACATCTTTATATTAAGCTAGGGTCTTTATCTTTAGTTTAAGCCAGGTGGTTTCTAAGCTAGGCTCTTGTCGGTGCAGAAATTATGTCAGTTTAGTTGCGCAACTCTCTCCATCTTTCTCAGTTCAAGGGTTATGTATTTGACTTCTACCCTATATGATTCAACATGCATCTTTTTCTTAATATGTGTCAGATAGCTTATCCTTGCTCTTTCTCTACCAAGCTTTCCAGAGGGGTTTCCTTTCTATGTATGCTTGCTTATTGATGCTTATTGATGTTATTAATGTGTCTGTCATGTAAGACATGACAGGCATATTATATTGCCTCTGCGGTTTTCTATTACCTCGTGCCATACATCGAGTATGAATGCAGATTGTTTTGGATAAAATTTGTTTGTTTTTATGTTAAGTGGGTATTGGATAAAAACATTAGTTTTCGATCATCAAAATAGTACGTAATCAGTCGCGCAGTAAAGTAGTAAGCTGTAACACGTCTTTTTCATTCAAATAAATTATGTATCTGCGCAGTTTTTATGATATGTATTTTTTTCTCGTCCTACATTTATTACACCTACTTCTTTTCATCTCTGTACCACCTAAAAGTTGACTGGTAGAGAATGCCTCTGGCATTAAGTCCTCCTATATACTCATAAATAATGAATAAGTAAAGTGAAAGTCACGATAGCCGAGTTGTTGGGTTATCGGAATTCGAGTTGAGAGACCCGGGCTCGATCTGCAGGTGACAGGCTTGTACCATTGGGTTTTTTTCCACCTATGAACGATTCATATCACCTGTCACGTTGTCCCAAAAATATCTTCGGTGGAAAGTGGGTCGAAGGGACTTAATTGTCTAGACTAGACCTCTGTATTGTTAATATATTTTATATTTATAATAAATAATCCCGTGCAATATACAAATAACACACACCACTACCAACTCTAATATACCAACACTGGTTTAAACTTTTACTCAAATTATAGGCACGCATAACTTCATTACGCGGTACCGACGCTTTCGAAGCCATGCAGTGCAGTAATGTCACGTGGCTCCCTGCTGTATACACAGATCGTGGCTAAGTCAAGGTTATTGGGATTTAAGGTTGTCTAAGCCTATTAACTATAAAAGCTAATATTAAATAACTGTTTTTGCTTAAGTTTATTTATGCAATTATAGATATTAAATATAGTTATATTTGAATAGCTTATATTTATAAAAAGCTATTTTGATATATAAAATGTGTATATAATATATTACTTTAATATTGTAAGTGTGAAATTTTTGTACGTTTGAAGAAGATTATCTTTACGCTATTCCCAATACTGGGAATTTGTCCGCGATGCATATTACCCGAACCACTTAACTCATAATACCATAGATTCAAATCCATGAAGGGGAATAAAAAAAGCTATATCCGGGATAAAATAGATATGTATCGCAAATCTTAATACAGGTTTAATGAAAATTATAATTGTTAATTATGAGTGTAGAATTTCATTCAAATACGTTTAGCCGGTTCGTCGTGATAGTATAAGGAATATTCGAACATATCACAATAGCCGTGTAGTTGGGTGATCGGAATTCGATCCAGGGACTCAATTGTCTGGTCCTCTGATCATTATATTAGTATTGGGTATAGCGTGAAGATATTTTCAATAATCAAACAAAATATGCAGACAAAAGAAAAAAAATCGTCTAAAATTAATATTTATTTACATCAAATTTTGTCTTATAATTTTTAAAACTAAAAGAAGTTTTCTTTAGTATCCATCTGATTTGAAACTGGATAAAACGATTTATATATACTAAAAAATAAGTAACTCCTTCATGAGGCGGTGTATACGCTTCTACAACTAAATCCCTGTAAATGTGCAAAGCCTGCCTATCTCTACTCGTACACTTTTTCTTTATAAACCTTTTACAGTGGGATTAGATATTCGTGAAAATATGCTTAACTGGTTCAAGGCGTTTATTGAAGAAAGATTTAATAGAAAGATTTATTATGATATATATGAAAAAGTTAATGACAGCAAAAAAATCTTAATACTGTATTATTATAAAAATAAATAACAATATTGTACAAAACAGTGGAAGGCTGGAGAGTTTCTTTCAACAAAGTAACCACATAAGAACAGAGTTACATTTTTTTTTTCGATAAATAAATAATTTAACCACAAACGCCACACTTGGCAAGTAGACTGGCGATCACCTCACACCATAGCTTCTGCTGCCCGTCACCGATTAGCCAAATTATGAATTAGTATTTTCGAGATGGATATCCCGCCATCTGTCGGTAAACAATGATATTTTGAAAGCTCTTTCTTTCACCTGAGTAATCTCGGTGGTAGGTTCAAAGATAAAAAAAACTATAATTAAATGATATTATTTTACTGGTTAACTTTTACTGCCACTTTACATTCACAAACATTCGATCGTATTTTTTTTTATTCTTCTCGAGAAACGAAATCCGTTGACATCCCTGACAGGACAGCACGCAATTCTTTCGGTTCGTGTCAACGAGCGTCACGTTGAAGGTGTCATTATATGACAATCGTTAAGTGATGGGTCAAGTTGGTTATCGATAGAAATAAAAAAAAGGGTATTTTTAATTCTAACTTCTGTTTTGTGTTTCAATCCAGGGTAGTTTTTTTTTCACAATAAACGGATATTTTCTCAGCCTATTTGTATGAGCCTATATGTAGGAGTGCGGCTTCGGCGTAAAAATTAACTTTGGGATTCTATTCCTCCCAATGACTACCGACGAATACTATTACTGCCATTACAAAAACTTCCGTGTGGAAACATAAAAAGTAAGAAAAAAGTTTTACTTCTTTAATTTTTAAGCGAAAATAATTAAGTGAACATATGCTTTCGAAACAAAAAGAAACAATTTTCAAAAAAGAATTGAAACTACAGGTTTTGGAGAAATACACTAGCATCTGTTTTCATTCACATAGCTTACCTTTAGGCAATTACAATAAAGTCTGAAAAACGGCGAAATACAAAGTGTGTATGGTTTCTTATGCCGTTGTTGCCGTGTGGTAACTGCAAAAGAATATTGCCACTCCCTGTTTTATCGTGTGTGTCGTAAGAGGCGACTTAGGTCAACCGCCATGAAAATCGTACGGCAACCGACACATGGGATAACCATCTCTAAAAATATCAGAGGAAAATAATCAGTTATCCCGCCATCTATCGGTCTTCTTTTCGCATCTACCGAAACCCTATATAGCGAGTATTATTACCACACGTACCCATTCCACCTTCCTACGGTAAAACATTGATTTGTGTAAAAAAATTAACTAACTTCTATACGTTATACATTATGTTGTGCAGAATTAAGACTGCCTACATTAATAGAAGCCATAAATAAAAAAGAAGTCTACATTAAATGAATGAATGAATGAAAGATTTATTCTTTGATGTGCAGATTGATAAAGTATATATTATGATTTATTTTTGATATGCCCGATGTTCTTCGTATTTCAACATCACAATTTTTTATTTCATCACGAATTTATGTCGTTGCAAAATAAACCATAATTATATGAAGTTAATTACGGCTCGACCTTCGCCCGGGCACAAAGTTAGCGTTTTAATTAAGCGTTTCGTTGTTGGGCTTCATTTCTTTTCAACAATTCATAAATATGAAAGGACGAGGGGAGGACGACAATCTTGGTACCCAATGGTTTTTTCAAGACCTTTTCCCCTAGTCGCCTCTTGCAACAACCACGGAAAAGTTGGTGAAAAATGTAATAATGGAATGTAAAAAACTATCAAAATACCAAAAAATTGGACTATTCGTTAGAGTAGTTTTCGAGATGCAAATGTGTTATTCTTTACATTAGTTAGTCAGTCCTTAACTACGTTACTATTGCATGATTACAAAAAAATTGACGAGGATTTGTCATTTTTGCGGCCAAGGCTTCTTCTACAAATGTATAAGTACAATGAAATCTTTTTTCTTTACATTGCGCGTTTCGCAATAACTCGAGAATATCTGGGACAATGTGAATAGTTTCTTTTGATTTATTCGTCGCAATACTGGGATGGTTTAGACGAAAAAAAAAAACGTTTTGAAAAACCCTAAGGAACTGCCAGCAAATCGAAACGAAATTGGCAGTTTTATATCCACCAATAGGAACAATCCACTTCGACGACGGGTAAAGCCGCAGGGCACAGTTAGTTTGATATAATTTTCGTTGAAACTACAAGTATAACTTTACGAAATGCTTGATCATTTCCTTAACGACCTTTCAAAAAGCCTGAATTAAGGTTGAATCTCTATAAGAAAATTAATAGCCCTCTAGTATAATTTTAATGTAACTTACTCCAAGTTTTAATGACGGGAAAAAGCTGTCTCCGATCCTTTTCATGGGACTTTAGAGCACGCTTAACAGTAAATGTCCGTTCCAGATTTTTAAAGTATTTAGGGTGAGGGCACATCTCGGTGACAAATTTGTTAATGGTTGAAAATGTAATTTTTCGTTACTTAACACAGATTAGATACCAATTTGTTGCCAAGTGTCTCCCAGATAAAATAGACGCTGTATCTACTTACCTGCCTACAAAAGTTCCTCTACACAGGGAGACTATCCTAGCCTCTACCGTTAAGATTTGCCAAAGTGATGATTGAAAAGTGTTGGCGATCGCAGTAGCTGAGATCTCTGATCAGGCTGCTGATATTTCGAACAAAGATAAACGTGTTCAAAATGTATCTAATATATAAAATTCTCGTGTCGCGGTGTTCGTTACCAAACTCCTCCGAAACTTCTGGACCCATATGTAAGAAATTTTTGTGTACATCGGGTAGGTCTGAGAATCAGCCAACATCTATTTTTAATACCCCTATGCGATGTGGGTGACCAACCCATAAATAATTTTTTCTAACTTTTATATGATGTGGCTTTAAACTATACATGTTGTATAGTTTAAATTTTCATCCTCCTATCACCAAACCCTGTTTTTATAGCCATATTAATCATTTATTTGGCAAAACACCATTTGCCGGATCGTGTACAGTGGTAGAGCCACGCATCAGCTTTTGTTGTTGCATGAATGGGCCGGCTCGACCGGGTAAGTACCACGACCTCACAGATTACCGGCGTAAAGTAGAAGTGTAACAAACTTTGCGTTTCGTCTGGTGAGTGCAGGTAACCGGAGGCCCACATACCCCCCTCCCCCAAGTCTGCAATGCCCCTGTATGCAATGTGTATATATATATATATATATACATATATATATATATATATATATATATATATATATATATATATATATATATATATATATATATATATATATATATATATATATATATATATATATATATATATACATATGTATATATGTATATATATATATATATATATATATATATATATATATATATATATATATATATATATATATGTATATATATATATATATATATATATATATATATATATATATATATATATATATATATATATATACACATATGTCAGTCACCATAGCCGAGTGGTTGGGTGATCGAAATTCGAGTCAAGAGTCAAAAAATCCGAGTTCGATCCCAAGGCTCGTACCAATGGGTTTTATAAAGACATGTACGAATTATGTCGTTGGTTTGGACATAAAGACGGCGACAGGCTCACCACCTATGACGTTTTCCTGAAAACATCTTGGGTGGAAGGTGAGTCGAAGGGACTTACTTAATTGTCTAGACTAGACCTCTGTTTACCCCTGTATTGGGAATTCCATGAAGATAATTACTTATTTATTATAGCTAGTTTTATGTGTTTTTTTATATATTATACGGCTTTTATTTCATAAAAGTCACGATTCAGAGTCAATGTCTTCGGTGGAAGGTGGGTCCAAAAGACTTAATTGTCTAGACATCTATCTACCACTGTATCGGGAAAGGCGTGAAGATATCTCTTTTTCTTTCATAACGTTTTTAAATATAAGCATGAAAATTTGTATTCATACTTGTAATCGCTACTTGACACTGACTGAATACAGTTTCTACCAAACGATCAAATTTAAATTGAACAAGGCCAAAGTCACGGGCTACGGCTAGTGTAAAATTAACAAACTTCGAAAAAGACGCCGTGTAGATACGCCCTAGCGAATAAATTCGTTGAGAGTAATGGATTCTCCGAGGTCCAATTTGAAATTTCTCACGTTTATTTGACATAAAGCAGCGCGTTAACTCAAATCACGACGCAGGCGGTCGGCTACCCACATTGAAGAGGGATGGAAATAAATTTACATTTGAATTGTGTTACGTAATTTCACTGGAAAAGTCACTACAATGTGATCAAAGCGTGATAGGCAGACAATAAATTTGGTAAAATACGAAACATAGTGTAATATAAAATATGATAGAGTATAAAATATTTAGCATATAAGTCGCTATGTCGTGTGCTATTTAACCGAATCTACTACTTATACAATTCTCGTGGATGTTGCGCGAGAAATCCGAGGGAAAGAAGGAAAAGATCGCCAATTGTCACGACCCTGTTTCGCTTTCTTCAAATTCATCATTTTCTTCATACATCTTGACACTTAGAGTGGGTGTAAGGTGTTCAATAGAAGAATGAATGAAATATTGTCGCACAAATTTAGGGAGAACTCCAAGTTCTTTTTGGAGAGAGGTTAAAAATAGCATGATTAATTTTCAATAGATGAATCAAAATACTAAATCATAGAAATTGCATCGTTTTCGATTTTTATAGATATTTCTGAGAAGATTATTGTTTTAAAATAACTGAAAAACGTGCTTATCACACTGGCATTAAAGTAAACGCGGAATAGATAGATGCCAGGATTGGTATATTCCGAAAAATTATTTAATTTTTTTTTAAATGTAAACAAATTTTCTCGGAGACAAAACCTGTGAAGCTAAACTTGGGATATGAAACACTATTCGCATCTCATTACAAAACAAAAAACGTAACGTTAGTGTGTACTTTTATTTTTAAAAGTATAATTAAGGAACGTAAAGTTTCCAACACGGGGATAATAACAAACAGGATGATTTACATGTCACCTCGGGTCGGGCCAGCGCCACGTGTGGACCAGTCGGACATAAATTATGTAACACTTGGACCCGAAAATGTTCGTTCAATTGCAAGTCAAATTACGCGGATCTACTTTGTTAGGTGTTACATATTAATAATGATAACATTTATACTGAACAACAACATTTACGGCGTGTTATATCTATAGCAACATGTTAATGCCCAGAAATACAGGATAATACCGGTAATAGGGTGACCGGAAGTCGAGTCAAGAGAACAGAGTTTGATTCCCAGGAGGTAGGCTCGTACCAATGAATTTTTTCAAAACTTATATTCGATTCATAGTTAGCTTGCGCGTAAACACTGCGTCAGGCTTACCACCTGTGTTACGTCGTCCCAAGATAAGCTTCGGTGAAATGTTGTTTGAAAGGACTAAACTATCTAGACTTCTGTCTAACCCTATATTGGGAATTGCTATGTAGACGTCATATAGTAATACTTGCTTGACCGATTTGTCTGATTTTTATGTCACGATGTTTAAAAATGCCACAGAAGTTTTGTATAACTAAAACTAATGACGCATTCAGAGTGTAGCTGGGGTTACCTGACTTTTCGATTGAGATCCGATTGGGACAGAGAAATCCAATTACCAAACCACTCGGTTATCGTGACTTTGATTTCATATTCACATGGCAATTAATTTTATATGTACATAAGAAAATTGCTTGTGCAAAGAAAACCATTTACGGTATAGTTAATAAACATCTAAATTGTCTCAACTCTTAACAACAGTAGTCCGCCAAATCTTTTTATTACAATAATTAACGACTTGTACTTAAAATGTAGCCTAGGAATGACTATTTCTTTCGGAACTGGAGCCTGTGACGTCGTATTTGTGCACTGCACTGTCTAACATAGTCATAGACATTTTTAGAGTAGTAAATGTAGTCATTATTATTAATTGTAGTTATTATTGATTGAATTTCTATTCTCATTAATACTCTGATGAATTTGAAAATATGTACTCTATTTACATTACAGAACTAATTCACTTTTTTTATTTACTAATGTACACACAATAAAATCAAAGAATAATTAAAATAAAATATTTGTACCAGGGCACTACTTATTCATATACTAAAATATCTACCAGTAGTCCCATAGAAGAGAGATGTATGTTAAATGGCAAACTTATTGCGTACATTATTAAACATTTTTGTTTTTTTTTGTAGACTCTACTTTTCTTCTGGGTTTTGTCTACACCATCGATCCAACAGCGTCTATAGCGGCTTTAAGTCGGTAATGGACCTCATTCTGAGATCCGATCGAGACATAAACTAGCTTTGGTCTAAGATCAGTGATGGTTAGGTGGAATTAATGGATAAATGGCACATATTCCACCACTTTTAAACTTCATTCTCAGTCAATATCATGTAGATAGAAACTTCCACGAATTATTTAGCCGTGGAAATATTAAACCCTTGTTTTCCTATGAATTTATAATACTCTATTGCTTAAAAAAATAAGATTTTCGCAGTGGATTTTCCGCGAGATATTCAAGATACTTTCTAGAAACGGATATAGGTCGACTTGTAAACGCTGCGAAATATCATATTACATACTACTTTTGTTACCGATAACAAATAATAAATATAATTTTCTGCGCTGATTTTTGTATGATTTCTGGGATTGTAAAGTGTTTTTCTCTAATAACATCACGTTCCACATTAGCCCACGTAAAATATGAATTATACTACTTTAAATAAATGTGATCGAAGAAGTGATAATCAGCAATTTGAAGCCTAATAAAACTTTCAGTTGTTAATGAGGTGGTATTGAAGGCGGTGGACACTCTCTGCCAACGTTTCGTCTGGGTTAGTATGACACTCTTATCAAAAAGCTTTGAAAATGCATTCGGCTACCTACAGATGGCAGAATAAGCATCTCCCAAACTACCAGAACGAAATTCAACCGATCAATCCGCTTGCCATGCGTGGCGGTTAGGACAAACCGTCGCTATGGGAGAAGCCTATATCCTAGTACATTATAGACCGTTATGCTTATGATTTAACAATTTGGGCAGTGTAACCTAGGTTTGTAACACAAGGTATTTTTTCCCTTTTTAACCTTCGTCGCAGAAACTTACGTACACACGTAATATTTATTACACTCTTTGTGTTATAAATTTAACGTGTAAATCTGTGGTCTGTGTGTGGGATCGTAGTTCCCACATGGTCTGAATTTGATGCAGTCTTTTTTGTTAGAAAGCTGATGTAATTGCAATCGTTTCTACTATACTTAATTTAGATCCTTGAAACCCTTTGTCACGTACTTTCACAGTTGATTTGGAATCCTATGTATTATACTATATACTGTACTAAAACTGTACTTATATTACATTTAATATATAGACACCTTTAGTCACGGTAGCCGTGTTGTTGGATGGTCGGAATTTCGAGTCGAGAGACCCGAGTTAGATCCCCAGGTGGCAGTACCAATAAGTTTTTCAAAAACTTATGTACGAATTTCATCGTTGGCTTGGACATAAAGACGGCGACGGGCTCACCACCTGTCACGTTGTCCCGAAAATATCTTCGGTGGAAGATGGGTCAAAGGGAATTAATTGTCTAGACTTGACCTTTGTCTACCCCTGTATTGGGAATTGCGTGAAGAAACCTTTAGCTAAAACTGCAGCATCAGATTGTCTTCTGGATAATAAACCCCTCAACAACTTACGGCAGAAGAAACGTGTTACGGCTTAGAAGTAGCGTTTTAATGCATATGTTAATATATAGAACGTTCTTTCTTTATTGATAAAAAAATATCTTCCCAAAATATCTTCGCCATTCCCAATACCCCATTCACGCCATTCCCAATACTCCCAATAATCCCATTATCGGAAATGGCGTGAAGCTATTTTTATTATTAGACAGACCTTCCACGGAAGATATTTTTGGGACAACGTGACAGGTGGTGGGTGAACCCGTTACCGTCTGTATATGAATGCCTATCGTCTATGCCAACGATATGAATCGTACATAGGTTTTTGAAAAAATCCATTGGTAAGAGCCTGCCACCTGGGGGTCGAACTCGCGTCTCTCGACTCGAATTCCAATCACCTAACCACTCGACTAGGGTGACTTATTTCTTCTTTGATACTATGCCCTACATGTATTTTTCGTAGATACTATATGTCAATAAATGATTTTTTTTCCTTTCTTTTGTATTTGAAATTATTTCTTCTCGTAATAGTCTTTTTTAAACAGCGGTTAACAATCTATAGATGAAGTACAACTGATAGTTTCCCCATAACTTATTGATCATCCAATAAAACCACTATTGACTCAATTAATGGCTCATAAAAATGTGTGTAAGAGGCAAGGTCAGTCTTAACTAGTTAAACAAAATGGCTTTGTACATAGATACGTTTTGTGTGATTACGAACAAGAATGAAAATCTACTGCTACAGTATTATGGCGTTAAATTCTTAGAGTACGCCGATAGACTATAGCCGAGTGGTGCGGTGATCGGATTTCGAGTCAGGGGAGCCGAGTTCGAGCCCCAGGTGGCCGGCTCATACCAATGGTTTAAAAAAAAAACTTTTATACGATTATGTCGTTGGCTTGGATATTAGGACGGCAACGGGCTCACCATTCCAAATCAAAGTGGGTCGAAGGGACTTAATTGTCTAAACAAGATCGATGTCTACCCCTTTATTGGGAATGGAGTTAAGATATTTTTTAATTTATTTTTTATTATTTCTGTGCTTGGGAATTGACAGGGTCATCATCGCAATCTTACCCAACTCTGCCTATATGGAAAGGTTTAGCGAGCCAGTATAAAATTAAATAAGGAGTCCATCGAAAGCTACAGCCAGACTGTTTGACACTGCGTTTAATTCTTCTGATGAAGTCGTTAGCAGCTGTCCACGGGCTATAGTATAATAGGCATTACCTCAGAATAGAGAACAATTGTAGTTAAATTTTAATGCTGTATCTGAAGTGGTTCGCGAATCTATTTCTTTCGGGGCTCGAGCCTGTGACGTCATATTTTTTCAGTGCATTGTCTAACATAGCCATAGAGATTTTTATAGCTTTTCCTTTTACCGCCTATCACGACGCTTACGGGAAGAAACGAAGTGGTTTGTTCTTACGCAATATCACGTGCCAATTGACTCAAATTGGTTGGTCATTAAGGTTGCTCTTCGCACAGAGAGAAATTATTTTAGAAAAGGAGCTAACGATCAATCGGGTCAGCTTATTGTAAGTAATTATATAAGTCACGATAGCCGAGTGGTTGGGTGGCCGGAATTTCGAGTCGAGAGACCCGAGTTCGATCCGCAGGTGGCAGGCTCTTACCAAAGGGTTTTTCAAAAAATTATTTACGAATTATATCGTTGTCTTGGACAAAAGACGGCGACGGGTTCACCACCTGTCACGTTGTCCCGAAAATATCTTCGGTGGAAGATGGGTCGAAGGGACTTAATTGTCTAGACTAGACCTATATTGAGAATTGCGTGAAGATATTTATTTCTTTTATACATTTTATATAAGCCCTATAGCATATTCAAATCCAATCATGTTATATATATATATATATATATATTATATATATATATATATATATATATATATATATATATATATATATATATATATATATATATATATATATATATATATATATATATATATATATATATATATATATTCCAATCATAAATACATATTATATTTAACGATATAAGTAACAAACATTACACCCATTGATCATCATTGTTTAATCTACCACCGTTTCGCAATGATATTGAATTGGTAAGTGAACGAGAAGAGAATGAGTTTTCGGTCAACATATTTCTAAAGTCAAAATGTAGAAGAAGGAGATGCCTTCACTTCAGCATTCTGCCAGACTGTGGTAATATAGTAAGTAAGCCACAATCTGCCACGCATAAAAAACAATAACAATCTATAAATCCGTGACATATCGTAGGATTTACCTGATATTAAAGACACCGTCGGTTACTGGTTCTATAGCGAAGTCATCACCACACGAACCAGACCAGCTACAGTATGTAATCACACACACACACTCGTAATTCAATACATTGTAGCGTTGATAAAATAAAACAGGTTTTTTTACGAAACGACCAGATTAAAGTATTATCGACTAATCAACGAAATTCCCAACATTTAATGTTTGTTTGAAATAAAACACGTCTCGTATTAAATGAGCGCAGTCGATAGCCGACCGCACGCAGAGGCGAGACGGACTCGAATGTTTTGACGTTTTATTTTAGCTAAACCAACCACGAGCGTGGAACATTTGTGCATGCTGCGAACATTGAGGAAAACTAGGGAATTCACTAATGTACCGGTGTTTGAGACTAGATAGTACATACGTAACGCTTATTATAATGGTAATCCATTATAAGTACTGACTTAATAAGTATACCGCACTCACTTTCAACATTGCGTTTTGCTGATAATATGCCATAATATTTAAGTCACGATAGCCGAGTGGTTGGGTGGTCGGAATTTCGAGTCAATAGACCCGAGTTCGATCCCCAGTTGGTAGGTCGTACCAATGGGTTTTTCAAAAACTTATGTACGAATATCGTTGGCTTGGACATAAAGACGGCGACGGGCTCACCACCTGTCACGTTGTCCCGAAAATATTTTCGGTGGAAGGTCGGTCGAAGGGACTTAATTGTCTAGAATCGATCTCTGTCTACCCCTGTATTGGGAATTACGTGAAGATATATATTTATTTATTTATTTTTCACGACAACGTCTGAATAATGTCGCGCTAATAAATAATGGCATTTACAAACAATACATTACATACTGATATATTATATAGGTAAATATAAATGTTTGTACTGGAGTCATAGACAGTTATATGTATTTATCATAATTTACCTTGTGACTACTTCTATGTCTCTACATAAGAGACTTGCTTGCGAACAATTCAGGAAACACATAGACATCCTACATCGCGCTATCGCTAAAATCAGTCTTCATAAAGTTCCATACTGGCGAAGGAGACGTCCTAACCAGGGCATGAACACTAGAACTGGTGGTCAGAGACATTTTTCCTGCAGTAAATCATCCGCATCCTATTTAATTGTATGTATCTTACTATCACACAGGTACCGAGACGCAGGGTATTCTACTTTGGGGCTAGATGACATGTATTAGGTAAATTTCATGTTGTAAAATTTTGTAGCAACAACTCAGTTTCGTATTTACAATATTAGTTATGATATCTTCCGCCATTCCCAATATTGGGGTAGACAGAGGTCTAGACGATTATGTTCTTTCAGCCCACCTTTCACTGAAAATTTTTTGGCAATGGCACCTATGATAGGTGGCGAAACGGTCGCCGTCTTTATATCCAAGCCAACGATATAAAGCTATATGCTTTTTAAGCTTAAGCCTCTACAAATGGAGTACATGTAAATTACTTTCCCGGTATTTAACAGTTAAGATACTTTAGAATTGGCATATCTGACAGTTTTAAGCAATCAAACGTGCAATACGTACTAAAAATGTTGACATATTGCAAAAAATCAGATTTCAAATACGACGTCGCATCGCGGGCGAACAACGAATGTCCTTGACGCGTGTTATCAGTGACCGACGGTCGCGAACGCCTCCGTAACTTATTTCTAAAGTCGTATTTCGGTGGGTAGCGTAATGCAATGCGTTGCGAATGTGGCAACGCCTTTATTTCTCTATTTCATATATTGATTGAATACACTACCTCTATGAATGAGTGGCGTACACGCCAGTTGTCATAGTGTCGCCAGCTAGAATCCGGGTTCGATACCGGTCGGTTCAAAGTAGAAAACACTTTCTACATTTTTTCGGATCTGGGTCATTTAACTTTGTTGTTTTTAATTCATACTTAACTTGCACTTTATTTAAATTACACAATTTGCACAATACTTAAATTGCATAGTTAGGGATCAGAGCAATGTATTTGATGTTGTCCTTATCTGTGTATGTATTTATTATTATTATTGATTAAGTGTTAATATTTACCAGCGCCGAGTTCCACCTAACAGATTAGTATAGTTTTAGATTCCACGTTATAAAATACATTTTTTAGTTTCAAATAAAAATATTACAATTACTGCAATTTAATTATGTTAATTTTAGAACAAACGTAGACTGCATTAAGGAAGTCTAATAAAATTATTTGATTTTGTTGAATGAACTTATAATTTTAAATTTGGGCGTTTAGTTTTTCGTAACTGTGTATTAGTATCTCAACCTACATTAATTTTTTTTATATCAGATACAAGAGCGGGCAGAGAGCTAGACAATTAAGTCTTTTCGACCCACTTTTCATAGATGCTAAAAGCAGTTTATAATATGTCAATCTCACAATATTAACAATTATAAAATTGATTTAAAAGGCAACGAAAGCCACACGGTGATCGGAATTCGAATCGACAGACTCGAGTCGACTCCTAGGAAGGCGCGTACTTACGAGCTTTCTTTCGAAACTTATTAGTACGTACTATTTGAATAGTTACTATAAACATTATGATAAGATGACTGCCTCTAGATATGCTCAGCACTAAAGAAATATAAATGCTTAGGTAGGGAAAGCGTGAAGATATCCAAAGGTCATCACCTTTTCCAATTATTTTTTCCAGACTTAATTTTTTATCCATCTCGGTTACAATATATTGTGCTATTTGAAATGCAGACAATCTCTCTGACAATGATTAATTACTGCAAGACTATCGTTATTCTTCTTTTTAAAATACATTATTTTTCTTTTTTAAATGTTCAAGCTACACTGAATGAATGAGAAGCAATTTATTTCTTTTTCCCAATGTAAACAAATGTTAATGGATGAAATAATTAAAAAGGTTTAATAACATTGAAAGGATAGCTTAGTGAACGCATGGATGGGGCGTAATAAATATTGTGCAAAATATTGCAAAGTTTAAATACTTGCGTACATTGACTGCGTACATATGTTTTATATGTAAACGTTTCATTTATTATTTCAACATAATCGGCTTGCTTATTGATATGCTATATATTAAAGTTAAAAAATGAAAGAGAAAGAAGATAAGATAACATGACGATCTTGGATACGATTAATAACAGACTATGCGATTGGACGATTAAAATTTTACACGTACGGCGAGTATCACAAAAGGGAGGAGAGACTGAGGCAGAGGTGTATCAAGTCAGTAGTAATGCTGGGATAGTTCAAAGGACTGTCGTATGACACTTAAATTGATAATGTCAAATCCCGTCACTATACTTTATGATCGTATTCAAGAACTACAGAAAAAGGGTTATCGACATAGCCATAAAAATCAGCGCGTGTAAGTGGCAAGGGGCCGGCTACAGCTCGACGAAATCATAACGAAACGAAATAAAGACGGAGTGACGACCTGCAAAACGTTAAAGGGACTCGATGGATGAAGGTAGCTGAGGAACATTCTTTGTTGCAAATTTTAGGGGAATTCTGTGTTCAGCAGTGGAATCTCTATTGGCTATAAAGAAGAAGAAGAATTAATATATTGTCGTGTGTTTACGGCGTGAGAATATACCACCAAATCTTCCCGTGGGTGTTTTAATTCCTAAGGTAACTAAGAAACAACAATTAGCTACTGAAAGACCGACAAATCAACAGCCATCTTTGAAAATACGAGACCATTGACGGTAAAGGGAACCCTCGCGAGGAAACCAACGTATACGTATATTGTATCTGAGAATTAGTTATAAATATTATAAATGTCATTTTTTGAATTGAGAACGTGTCATATCCGTTAAATCGCTTTTTATTTTTTTAGGTTCTCAGTTTGAATCTTAATTTGATTTTTTCTTCATTTGATGACTAGACTTAGACGATTCTACTGTCACTTTATACATTCTCATCGTGTGGTTACGAAAAAAAAATAAAGGGGAGGCCCTTTTTTCCCGCGGGTAGAGTAAGAGGCGACTACGGGAAAATATATGTGTCAGGTTGTTCCAAATCGGTTTCGGTGAAAGGTGAGTCGAAAGAACTTAATTGTCTAGAACTCTGTCTATTTCATTTTTGGGAAATGCGTGAGGACATACTTAAAAAAATAAAAAAATTACTAAAGATGTAATAAACTTTTAATCTATTATGTAATTTTATAACTAGTCAATTTAAAACCGAGGAGCCATATGTCTTTAGTCATGTTCCCTTTGAAGACACAAATAGATGTAAAACAAACACAAACGAAAGCAGAACGAGCGATAAATCACTACGAAATCAAGGAAATTAATTTAATTGGCGAAGGTCTCCAACTATTATGAAAGTGATAAATTTGATTTTAAAAATATTGTGTATGATAAGGAAATAAATATTATCTCGACATTTAAATCAGCTTTTTTTCATTAATTCAATCAATTTGCTTATTTAATGCCCTCATTTATCGTAAAAGTTCACTGCAGGACATTCCGAAGAAGAAAGGGCGTTGTAAATTCTTGTGCCGATACTACATGGCAGTTGGGTAGATATTTGTCTTTTTTACATTCTCTTATAATTTGACAACCTCGCCCAGGCAAGCGCAGTGTAAGATGGCATCCACAAGATGACGCGATGAAATAAAATAAGTCGCGGAAAATCTTTACATATGTACATAAATAACTTAAGATTGTTTCGTTTAAGATATGTAATAGAGTTTAGCATGCTTTTTTTTAATAGAAAAGGGTGGCAAACGAGCAGGTGGCTCATGGTGATGGTAAGTGATTACCGCCGCCCATGAACACCCGCAATACCAGAGGCATTGCAGATGCGTTGCCGGCCTTAGAGTGCCTTAGAGTGTGGGCCTCCGGTTACCTGCACTCACCAGACGAAATGCAGAAGTTTATTAGACTTCTACTTCACGCCGGTATTCTATGAGGTCGTGGTACTTCCCCGGTCGAGCCGGCCCATTCATGCAACAACAAAAGCTGTTGCGTGGCTCTACCACTGTGCAATGATGACAACGATAATTTATATTTCAGTTTCTATTCGACAACTTTCTTTCCGCAATGCTTCTTCACCGGCCTCTTGCCATCTTATCCGCTTATTGCTGATATTATGGCTATCCCAGTAATGCCAGTTCCTGATATTTAAGGCAGATTCTACTCCCAGAGAGAAATTTAAATATATATATGCCAGTTACATTTTTTTTCTTCGAGAAATTAAAGGTTTCGAGAAATTCGATTTAAAGCGCGGTTAAAGTCGCGGGCAGTATCTAGTAATGCATAAAACTGTCGAAGCGTAGCTCATCGCTTCACAACCTCGTTTTAGACAATTCAGTATGACTCCAAGCGTGGAGAATTATAAATACAATTTGCATGGTAAATGTCACTGTCGTCACGTGGAATGGAGGTCTTACAACAATTCAAGTTAATCAGATATCTATAAATATCTTCACGCAATGCCCAATACAGGGGTTGACACAGGTGTAGTTTAGACAATAAGTATCTTTGACTCACCTTCCACCGAAGATATTTTAGGGGCAACATGACGGGGTATGGGGCCCGTCGTGGAACACTTTATTCATAATTTACACTTGCGATGGTTGTCACTTGGTGAAATTGCATTGCATTAAAATTTATTGTTGAACACTACACTACACAATTCACTTTTAAATAATTATTCATTAATTAACCGACCGGTTTCGCCTTACTGCATCATCAGGGCATTGACCTTTATCCACATTGCCTTAGGTCTCGGTGTTTGTGGTTACTTCATTGATTTCGATTTCATAACTCATGTGCTTTAACTGCTTATTTTGGAATCAGAGTAATAAATAAATAAAAAAAATATATAAATATCTTCCCGCAATTCCCAATACAGGGATAGACAGAGGTCTAGTCTAGAATTAAGTCCCTTTGACCCACATTCCACCGAAGATATTTTTCGGGACAACGTGACAGATGGTGAGCCCGTCGCCGTCTTTATGTCCAAGCCAACGATACAATTCGTACATAAGTTTTGAAAAATCTGTTGGTACGAGCATGCCACCTGGGGATCGAACTCGTGTCTTTCGACTCAAAATTCCGACCACCCAACCACTCGGCTATCGTGATCAGAGTAATGTTGTCCCTATCTAAGTAGCTGTCTATAGCGGTTCATGCAATTAAGGATAGAGCGATGTTGCGTTTGCCAGGACCATTTAAGGTACATTGTCCTGTAGCTGTGATTGTCTTCGTTTGACCTAGTCTCGTCCAGGCATTCAATAGATGTGAATTCGGACCCTCTCGATAATTTATGACTATGTAACGAAAATGTAAAGTGTATTTTTTGAATGAGAAAAATCGAAATCTGCAATTATTATCATGGAAAAAATATTAGCGCATAATGTTTTCACGCGGGCGGAGATGCGGGAAACAGCTAATAGGCAAATATATTTATTGAAAGAAACATTTATGCACAAATATGTACATTACGAACGCAATAAATTAAAACAGAAAACTAAACAAAAATTAAGACACTTAGAGACGAAATTAAATTTATGAAAATACCTTTAATTAAATATAAAAATCACACGGAATAAATTAACAGTTGTTAACATTATCACACTATCACTAACTGCCTTCGGCGGCTTTGCCGACAGTTTAATACTAGACGCGGAACCCTAATTATTTTTCCACATTAAAGTAAACTTAGTTACACCTTATAACATCAGTCTGTGTATTTGTTTGTCTCTGAAACGGATGGATCAATTTTAATTGGACATTCACTGGCAAATAGCTGATGTTATAAGGAATAAGTTAGGCTGCTTTTATTTTGGAAGAATAATTAGTGTTAGGTGTTAAGCCGTGGACAAAACTCGATGAGCGCAGCTGCTCATGTATAATTTCGATGTCTATGAACGTAGTTGCAAAGAAAATATCATGATAGAATCCGATAAAGGGAAGCAGTGCCTACGGATAGAAACGTCTGGTATAGCGATGGCCGCTTCCCGTACGTAGCGATTCTTTTTTCCGGGAAGCAATTCTTTTTTCCGGGAACCACCTACATCCACCAGACCATTAGGGTCATCCCCTACCAAAATACCATTCTCAATGCAGAGGTAGAAGGGGTAGTAATGTTGTACTTTAGGAGGTGTTAAAGGAAAACGTTTTCTTACGTGTTATCCATGTTTAATTATCATCTTAATCCTAGTTTACAATTATAATGAAGCCTATGTTTCTGGGTGGTCCGCCTTATTAGGGGGACATACGAGATTCACGAGAGTCACGATAGCCGAGTTGTTGGGTGGTTGGACTTTCGAGTCGAGAGACCAGAGTTCGATCCCCAGGTGGCAGTACCAATGAGTTTTTCAAAAACATATGTACGAACTTCATCGTTGGCTTGGACATAAAGGCGGCGACGGGCTCACCACCTGTCACGTTGTCCCGAAAATATCTTCGGTGGAAGGTGGGTCAAAGGGACTTAATTGTCTAGACTTGACCTCTGTCTACCCCTGTATTGGGAATTGCGTGAAGATATTTATATATTTATTTATTTATGCTATAATATATAAGTATACACACTTCAGGGTCTAGACAATTAAGTCATTTAGAAGCATCTTTTACCGAACACATTTTTTGAGAGAACGTGACAGGTGATGACCACGTTAAGTCGCTTTATTAGAATGATAATGCGTCTTAAAACAACGTGCTCAAGAATATACATAAGTCATTGATATAAAATAAAAAATGACTGGCCGGCTTCGCTGAGGATCAGCCAGTTATTAATAATTAAAAAAGAAGTAGTAGAAAGAATATCTTTTGTCACAATGTTACCATGGCAATCTGTAAAATATATTATTTAAAGTTGTTATTGAATAATTAACTGTCCTCTGTCTACCCCAGTAATGAGAAAGGCGTGAATAAATTATTTTCTTTTATTTTTTAAAAGGAGATTCAAGCATTAGAATCTATTGAGAGCTGAGAGTTTATGATTTAAGATTTATAACATATATGATAGTAGTGTAAAATTCTGCGAAATTTATGGAAGTTGAGTGCGGGGCTTTTCTCAGAACCTCCTTTTCAATTATCCGGAAAACCTCGGAACATAAATCCTGTATCTCACTGGTAATTAAATCTGGCTTATTTGAGACATAATTCGGATGTGAGAAATTCCTAGTTTCTGTTCTTATCCCGTGTCACCATAGACGAGTGGTTGGGTGGTCGGAATTTCGAGTCAAGAGACCCGAGTTCGAACCTCAAGTGGCCGTACCAATGGGTTTTTCTAAAAACCTACGTACAAATTATATCGTTGGCTTGGACATAAAGACGGCGACGGGCTCACCACCTGTCACGTTGTCCCGAAAATATCTTCGGTGGAAGGTGGGTCGACGGGACTTAAATGTCTAGACTAGACCTCTGTCTACCCCTGTATTGGGAATTGCGTGAAGATATTTATTTTATTTATTAATTTTTTATTTGTTATTGAATAATTATTTCGCACCATTCCGCATGCAAATATAAAAAGGTATATGACACCCTCCCTCCAACAGATGCGTGCACTAATTCCACTGTAATAGTGGAATGGTGGGAAGTAATTATTCAATAACAACTTAACAAAGAATTTCCGCAAAGTATCGCCTGAGTCTTAAATTATATATCTTTAATGCTGCACTGTTGGCAAACCCCTTTTTAAGAGAGAGGCTTATGTCCTACAGTGGACTTTAATACGCAGTTACGTATGTGTCTTATGCTGTATTTTTAAGAGTTCAAAAAAAGGTTCTCAATTCTGTCGTATTTGTTTTATGTTTGTTACCTTGTAACTTCGTAAAATTTCAACCGACGTGGAAAATAATAACAAATAATAATAAATAAATACATACACAGTCAGGTCATAAGTATTGTCACACAATAAAAACTTTTCTTTTAGAATGACAACAAGCAAAATGATAAGGTGTACGCACACAATAGTGAAGAAGCGAGCAACCGTATTCCGCGTGTCGAACGAGGTCATGTTCCATCCTCGCTCATGGTATGGTTGGGAGTTTCTTAGTGGGGCTTAACAAAGGTACATTTTTGTGAGAGAGGTGTAAAAACGAATGCAGTTATGTATCAAAATACAGTCCTGACGAACCTGTCACTGGGATTTCCAACAAGATTCGGCGCCAGCTCATAGAGCGAAGAGCACACAAGACTGGCTGGCGGCGCGTGAAATCGACTTCATCCGGCACGATTACAAGATATGGCAACACTTGGAGGAAAAGGCGTGCTCAAAGCCTCATCCCAATTTGGAGTCACTCAACACATCCTTGATTAAGGCAGCCGCCGATATTGACATGGACCTCGTCCGTGGTGCGATAGACGACTGGCCGCGCAGATTGAAGGCCTGTATTCAAAATCACGCAGGTCACTTTGAATAAACTTTAGTGTCATAAGAATCTATGTTTTGTTAAGTTCATTTTAGTATATAAATGGTTACATAATAAATAAACTTGTTTCAATTATTTTATATCAAACATGTGACAGAATTTATGACCTGACTAGGTATATAGATAGGGACAACATCACATACATTGCTCCGATCCCAATGAAAGATGCTAAAGCACTTGTGGTATGAGAATCGGAAACAACGAAGGCACCACAAACACCTAGACGAGAAAATGTAGAAAAATCGGTTTTATTACGTTAACCCGATCGGGAGTCGAACCCGGGACCTCGAAATGGTTCACCATGAATCGATGTTTACACCACTTGTCCACGACGGTCGTCGATAAAATAATGTTAGTATTAGAAAGTGCATACTTCCAATAAGGTACTATTGTAACCAGATCTAACGAAAAAAACACTTAAAACAATTATTTAGCCAAAGCCACCTTATAATTGAATAAAATATTAATATAATATTCTTATAATCACTACTTCTTGATGTGGTGGATATTAAAGCCTATCTTAACGGAACGTAATAGCAATGTAAAATTTATGAACATTTGGGGTCAATTTTAAGGACATCAAGCATGCCTTTGATGACTGTAAAATTAAAAAAAAGTTTCTTGAGACAACGTGACAGGTACACACACATGTTTAACCTACTAAAGCATGCCATCTGTAAAGTCATGAATGATCACCTGACACATCTTTTCTGAGCCTGTAGGGAAGTAACTAGGCTAGATAATTTAAGAATAAAAGTATAATTATTAATATAAAAAGAAAAAAATGGTTTTTAAAATTTCAACTGACTGTTTTTTTGTCTCAATAATTTAATAACATAAAGTTCAGCATAACTTATATGAAAAAATTAAAAACCAATAAAAATTCTTCACGCACTTCCCGATACAGGGGTAGACAGAGGTCGAGTCTAGACAATTAAGTCCCTTCGACTCACCTTCCACCGAAGATATTTTCGGGACAACGTGACAGATGGTGAGCCCGTCGCCGTCTTTATGTCCAAGCCAACGATATTCGTACATAAGTTTTTGAAAAACCCATTGGTACGAGCCTACCAACTGGGGATCGAACTCGGGTCTATTGACTCGAAATTTCGACTACCCAATCACTCGGCTATCGTGACTTTTTAATATAAATAACATACAATAAAAAATTGGGTAGTTAAAAAAATATAATTTCTTACGATATAAAGTAACATTTCATCATAGTATGTTTAACAGGACATCGCTTTCAAGCCTATTGGGGTTCGGTCCATACAAATTTCAAATTTCAGAAGTACGCAACTTCTGAAATTTGAAAAGCTTCGCCGCAGAATATTCATATCAAGTTACCAGTTGTAACGCAAGATGGCGTTTGGCAAATTTATATCACGGTTTAGTTTCAGTCAAAAGTTACTTAGTCTTCAAGCACTACACGTTTTTATGTGGACTAAATTACAATGTACAAGTTGAGACAGCTCAGCTTGTTATTTTTGAAGAAATTCTGCTTCCAGAATTTCCCACCAGCTTATAATTATTAAGTAAGTAACCATTCATAACAACTCAAGTGTAGAAATGATAGGGTCAGGTATCAGTTTCAAATTAAATCCATCTTCTAAGACTACTATTATATTTCTGCGGCCACAAATATGTAGAAGCTGTATTTTTATATAGACTTTTTATATTTTCAAAGTTTTAAATATATAGTTTTGAAATATATGTATAGTTTTTGTATATATGTAGTGTATTATTCCGATTTCTATACCACAAGTGCTTAAGCACTTTTCACGCTTCTTACAGTGGGATCGGAACAATGTACATTTTTTTTATGGGGAAGGGAGGCAAACGAGCAGGTGGCTCTCGTGATGGTAAGTGATTACCGCTGCCCATGAACATCCGCAATACCAGAGGCATAGCAGATGCGTTGCCGGCCTTTGAGAAAGGTATAGGCTCATTTCTTGAAGATCCCTAAGTCGTATCGGTCCGGAAAAACCGCTGACGGCAGCACATTCCATAAAGTGCAAGTGCGTGGCAGAAAATTCCGCGAAAAACGCACTGTGGTGGAATGCCAAGCATCAAGATGGTGTTGATGGAATTTCTGACTATGCCGTAAGGTTCGATGGTGAAATTCAGCGGCTGGGATTAATCCGAACAATTCCTCAGAGCACTCCCCGTAGTAAATCTTGTAAAGAATGCAGAGATGCAATATCTCTTCGCAATGCCAGGGGATCTAGCCTATCAGATAGAACATGGTCGTCGACGATTCGAGCCGCTCTTCGTTGGATACGGTCAAATGGAAGGAGCTGACATTGGGGTGCCCCCGCCCAGAGATGCGAACAGTTCTCCATGTGCGGCCGAACCTACGCCTTATAAAGTTGCAGGCGGTGGGCCGGCATGAAGTACTGTCGTGCTCTACTGAGCACGCCAAGCTTCTTTGTGAGGCCAATTTGGCCTTCCCTTCCAAGTGACCGCGAAACTGAACGTCGCTCGATATGTCGACGCCAAGGATTCCGATACTGGCTGAGGCAACTAAGGGAGTGCTCTCAAAATGTGGTGACACGACGAAGGGTTTCTTTTTAGCGGTAAACGCGCAAACTTGTGTCTTTTTAGGGTTAAACTGGACTATATTTAGTCGGGCCCAATCCGAGACTTTGTCTAACAAAATCTCGACTTCAAACACAAGTTTGTTCCGGTACTCGTTGACATGTTCCCGAGAAATATTGGCACGGCCGGTGTATAGGGCATCACCAGTACTGTCGTCTGCATAGCAATGAGTATTACTAATTTGTAACAAATCATTGATATGCAGAAGAAACAGGGTTGGCGATAGCACACAGCCTTGTGGGACACCAGCGTTCACAGACTTGGAGTCCGAACATGCACCGTCAACTACGACCTTGAAGCTCCGGTCTGAAAGAAAACTAGTGACCCAATTGCAAAAAATCTCGGGAAGCCCATATGACGGAAGCCCTGAGAGAAGCGCTTTGTGCCACACCCGATCAAAGTCGGTCGCCTTTCTTAGGTATCGGGTGCACCAAAGCTGTATTCCATGTCATCGGGACGACGCCTTCAGAGTAGGAGTACCGAAAAAGACGCGTTAGAACCGGTGCCAACTCTAGAGCACACATCCTCAGCACAATAGGGGGACACCATCGGGCCCACTCGACTTCTGGATGTCCAGTGCTTTTCGCACTGAGCTCTGAAAGAACCGGATGTCCGGCATAGAGCACACACTGCACGGAATGGTCGGCGGTGAGTTCCCCCTGTCATCGAGAGTCGAGTTGGACGCCAAAAGGGAACCTAGAAGATCGGCTTTCTCTTTTGCGTCATGGGCCAGCGAATTGTCCTCCCTGTGCAGAGATGGTAATGATGGCTGATTGAAATTCCCTTGGACAGCCTTGGCGAGGGACCAGACCAGGGTAGCACTACTGCTTTTGACGAGATGCCATTCTGCATGCGCTACCAAACCAAGGCTTAGATTTACCACCGATGGGCACCACAGAGGAAGGAACGAAAAGTTGTATTCCTTGAAGCATCACATCGGCGACGGAATCTGCAACGGCGTCGGGACTATCCAGCGAGAAGCAAACCTGCCCCCATGGGTAGGATGCAAAGAAAGATCGCATCCCGTCCCAATCTGCCGACCTGTAGTGCCACACACGGCGGTGGCCTGCATATCGCGACCGCAATGGGCACATGATAGGCACTCCGAATCAGGCAGTGGTCCGATGACCCCAAAGGGACATCAACGGAGACCACATAGCCGTCCGGATGAGAGGTCAGCAGCAGATCCAGCAGGGAAGGTGTATGATCTTCGACATCCGGAACCCGCGTTGGCGAAGTAACCAGTTGTGTCAGATCATATGCTAAGGCAAAGTCAAAAACAGATCTCCCGCATTATCAGTGGTTCGAGATCGTAGCCATTCGGCGTGGTGGGCGTTGAAGTCGCCGAGAACCACGATCTCTGTGGATGAGATCTGCTGTAGCACAGAATCTGCAGCCATTTGGATGTGGTCGATGAGTCGGTCAGCTTCGGCTTAGGCTGTGGGACTTACAGATGCACCCATAGACGCGAGGGTGATCGTCGCTGTCTATGGGTAGCCAAAGGGTGGACAGGTCCCTACCTTCAAGACTGCCGAGGCGCTGAGAACATATATCCTCTCTGACGTATACGCAAACCCCGGCATTAAGATTGGAGTGTAGTCCCCTGATATTGCAGAGATCCACAGCAATCGTGGTAAGGGGTGCCGAAGGTTTATTGCTTCGTTTGCCTCGGTCAGTGTGGGAACAGAGCGGAACTTTGCCTCCCCACCCAGAATACGAGGGGCAGCCTGAGCATCCACACTCAGGCAGCGATTGGTTGCCCGAGCGCGGGTGCCCAGAGGGGGATTCTGCAGTACCGATGGTGCTGGTAGATTTTTATCATCCGCTACCAAGTTTTTATCATCCGCTACCATGTTTTGGGGAAGAGGGGTGAGGGGAGGCCTCCGGTTACCTGCACTCACCAGACGAAACGCAGAAGTTTGTTAAACTTCTACTTGACGCCGGTATTCTGTGAGGTCGTGGTACTTCCCCGGTCGAGCCGGCCCATGCATGCATCAACAAAAGCTGATGCGAGGCTCTACCACTGTTGAATACTGTACATATACATTAGTTTTCGTAAATAAAGTAAGGTTGAAGTATAGATGATTAGTATTAATGTGCAAGTAAGAGACAAACAGTTAAATAACAAATATTTTGTTTGTTTGAATTTTCCCACAAGATAAAAAGATTTTGATTAAAAAAACGTATTCATATAATAATGCTTATTTACTGTAATTCATACGTGGGGTAGTCGCAAGTTTGATTGGGATAATCGTATTATATTGTAGGTATATTGTATACAAGTCATATAAATCGCATTATGTAGTACTTACGGTTTTATTAAGGCAATAATTGGCTAAATGGGCACCTGATGATAAGTGATTACTGCATTAATAATAATTTTTTTTTTCCAAAAATTTCTAAATGATCTGTATCCGACGTTGGTCGTAACTGGTGACAAGAGCGCTGGTTTTTCACTCGCTCAACGGTTAAATCTAACAATTCAACGTGGGAATTTAGCCAGCGCCCATGGTACCACGCCACGAGTATAACCGTATGATTAATGAGTTTTTAGTTAATAAGTACTGTAATATAAACATAATTTTGTTACTGATAATAAAATCAAACCTAATAGTTACGGTTGCCGAGTGGTTGGGTGATCGGAATTCGAGTGAACAGACCCGAGTTCGATCGCCAAGGCTCGTACCAAAGTGTTTTTTCAAAAACTTATGTACGATTTATATCGTAGACATAAAGATGGCAACGAGCTCACCACCTGTCACGTTGTCCAAAAAAATGTCTCCGGTGGATTGAGGTTTGAAAGGATTCAATTGTCTAGACCTCTATCTACCGCTATATCGGAAATGACGTAAAGATATTTTTTTAATTTTTGACAAGTGAAATTTTTATGATATTAAATCTAACACCGTTTCGTAATGAGGTTCCTCTGACAGAAAGGAAATCAGCGAAACCAAACAGAAACAAACGTAGAAGGTAATAGATGCGTTACCACCCCGATTACTAAGATGATATGCCTCATAGCTCGAAAAAACCCTAGCTCTCTTTACCTGTCAAAGCGGAAGACTGCTTTATTTGTCGACAGGAATGGGTAAGAGAATATTTATATTATTATTTATTTATTTACTAGATATACATTTAAATAGGTAATATATAGTGGTTGAACAAAGGATGGCCTTGTCGCTTAAATAACGATTTGTTCCAGGCAGACCTTTCATAGAAAATATTTTAAGAATTTCCCGGGAGTGTGTACATACTCGTATAAATAAGGAAGGACAATTAGACAGCATTCATAAAAAATAATAATATTATATATGGTTACATACATACACTTTATCTACGAAAAAAAACAGAGAATAACAACGAAAACAAATAAAAATTAAAGAAAAAGAAAATTCAGTCTCACTTATTTGCCTAAACAAAGCAGTTTGATTTTATTTAATTTTTTAATAGAACGTAATCAGGCAATTTTTATACAGAGTAGTGGACCTTTCTTACAAGTGCTGCAAAGCATATATCATTTTGATAGCAACGCCAACCTATCGTCATACTCTTTATGCTTATTTATTAAAGACGTGTTTAAAAAACTTGAAATATAAATAGCAACATATAAAAATAGTTACAAAAAGAATTCAGACGTTAATAACCTTGGCCTAAACGTTGAGGAAGTTCGGCGCAAGGCGTATTTAATTTATTCTTTCACGATACATAACTCATTATGAACACCGGTCAGTAGAAAAACTTGTAAATATTATTATAATGAGCACATCTGAGATATATGTTAAGCTGCTTATAGATAGACGAATTACAATTTGACGACCTCCGTGGTGGACTCACGAACACACCAGTTTTCAAGGAATAGCTCTGCTTTCAGCTCTGAGTTATAATAGATAGATACATAGATAGATAGATAGATAGATAGGGACAACATCACATACATTGTTCTAATCCAAGTAAGCAGCTTAAGCACTTGTATCAAGGAATCTGAAATACTAAGGTACCACAAACACCCTGACCCGGAAAAATATAGAAAAAGTGTTTTCTACATTGACCTGGCCGGGAACCGAACCCGGGACTTCCGAGCTGTCGACACCAGAAAAACCGGTGAGAGAAGTTATCGAGTTCGATTCCCAATACGATGTAGAACATATCTAATCTAAAGGTCTGTATTTGTGGAACCTTAGTCGCTTCTGATTACCCGATCCAAGTGCTTACGCTACTTATTTTGCTATGAAAGCAATGTAAGTGAGGTTGTCCCTTTCTATTTATTTATTGTTATATCTACTTCTAGTCGAATTGTATGTATGGCGCTTTAGAATATAAAGTCTCGATCCAATGCTTCAAGGGGGACGCTGTATATCCAAACGTGCACATAGACATACCTCTGCAGCATATGCTAAAAGAAATTAGGTCAAGGATAATATAAGGTCTTACTGCTGTAAAACCAGTTTTTTTGTTTTAGTTATTTCCATAAAATTATTTTAAACAATGTCATATGGTATTTTGGTGTGGAAACAATATTTATTTTACATTCCATTAGAGCTTTTTATAATATAAATTCGAGAGCTTACCTTAGATAAAAATTATAAGAAATAAATAATTTAACATTGGCCTCTCAATATATATAAAAATCTCTCTCAATAAATATCAATAAATATAAGTAGGTAAAAACATTAAAAGTGTTGATGATGACGCCACCATGAAAACCGGTGTGTACATCACTCGTCGCTTTGATTCCCGATCGGGTCAATATAGAAAATACTTTTTTTCATTTTCTCGGGTCTGGGTTCTTGTGGTATCTTAGTTGTTTCTAAAAAAATATCTTCACGAAATTCCCAAAACATGGGGAAGGTAGAGATACTTAATTGTCTAGTCTTGACAATTAAGTCTCTTCGACCCACATTCACCTTCCACCAAAGATATTTTCGGTACAACGTGACAGGTGGCGAGTCGCCGTCTTTATGTCCAAGCCAACGATATAACCCGTTGGTAGCCGAGCCTACCAAATGGGATCGAATTCGGGTCTCTTGACTTGAAATTCCGACCACCGAACCACTCGGCTATCGTGACTATTTATTGGTTTTTCTCATTCCATAATATAAGTGCTTAAGCTGCTTACTTTGGTATCAGAGCAATGTATGTGATGTTGTCCCTGCGTGTTTAGGTATGTATGTATGTATGTATTTATTTATTTATTATTATATTAAATATAATATAGCAGCTATCACTGTCCAGGAAGCAAGACTCGTAATCCTAATTTGGGACCAGATGATGTGTGACAGTTCTATTCTTGTTATTTATATAATTATTATTGATAACTTACTAGTTATATAGATAGTTAATTGACTCAGGCGTTACTTTGCGGAAATTCATTGTAAAGTTGTTATTTAAAAAATTACTTCGCAACCCTCCGCATGAAAATTTCATGCGGAGGGTTGCGAAGTAATTTTTTAAATAACAACTTTAGTTATATAGACTTACTAGTCGATGACAGTCCAGTGGTTGTGCGATCGAATCGGGAGATCGGAATACGATTTCGAGGAATTATTGTTTCAATAAATTTTTCGAAAATTATGTACCTGTCACGGAATATATGGAACATTTATATATGTAATATTTCTTTCGTCGTGTAGAGGTCAGCTAAGAACAGATTTTTTTAAGCGTTTGCTTGAGCCAATGTTCAAGCCAACTATATAAATCGTACATCAGTTTTTGAAAAAAAAACCCATTGGTACGAGCCATAAGATCGAACTCGGGTCTGTTTGAATTCCGATCACCCAACCATTCGGCTGACGATTGCTCGGATAGGCCGAAGGCTCGTACCAAACGTACCTGTGGTTGTATATACGTATAAAATCTATAAAACATTCATATTCATCGCACAAATGTCCCAAAATTATCTTCGGTGGAAGATGGGTCGAAAGGACTTATCTCTTGACCTCTGTCTACCCCTATATTTGAAATGGCGTGAAGATATTATTATTTTTTTTTATTTATTTATAGAAGCATAGCAAATGCGTTGCCGCCCTTAGAGTGCCCCGAAATGGGGAGGGGGATGTGGGCCACCGGTTACCTGCACTCACCAGACGAAACGCAGAAGTTCCGCAGAAGAATCCGCCGTTCCGGAACGCTCCCTATTTTGTTACAATAAATTGAATTTAGAATAAATAATGTTCTAAACGGTACAATTCTTTATTTTCACGCAAGTTTTTTGTCACGCAGCGATTTATATAAATTTCGAGATTCAAACGTGCAGCGGCTCGTTTAACATCCAACGTTGTTTAGAAATATTTAACGCTTCTGTTTTTATAACTGTGGCAGATGGTCAGTTTAAACTGATTTGATTTATTGGTGACAGTTGTTTTATAAATATATACATATAAAAAATATCTTAACGCAATTCCCAATACAAGGGTAGACAGAGGTCTAGTCTAGACAATTAAGTCTCTTCGACCCACATTCACCTTCCACCAAAGATATTTTCGGTACAACGTGACAGGTGGCGAGTCGCCGTCTTTATGTCCAAGCCAACGATATAACCCGTTGGTAGCCGAGCCTACCAAATGGGATCGAATTCGGGTCTCTTGACTTGAAATTCCGACCACCGAACCACTCGGCTATCGTGACTATTTATTGGTTTTTCTCATTCCATAATATAAGTGCTTAAGCTGCTTACTTTGGTATCAGAGCAATGTATGTGATGTTGTCCCTGCGTGTTTAGGTATGTATGTATGTATGTATTTATTTATTTATTATTATATTAAATATAATATAGCAGCTATCACTGTCCAGGAAGCAAGACTCGTAATCCTAATTTGGGACCAGATGATGTGTGACAGTTCTATTCTTGTTATTTATATAATTATTATTGATAACTTACTAGTTATATAGATAGTTAATTGACTCAGGCGTTACTTTGCGGAAATTCATTGTAAAGTTGTTATTTAAAAAATTACTTCGCAACCCTCCGCATGAAAATTTCATGCGGAGGGTTGCGAAGTAATTTTTTAAATAACAACTTTAGTTATATAGACTTACTAGTCGATGACAGTCCAGTGGTTGTGCGATCGAATCGGGAGATCGGAATACGATTTCGAGGAATTATTGTTTCAATAAATTTTTCGAAAATTATGTACCTGTCACGGAATATATGGAACATTTATATATGTAATATTTCTTTCGTCGTGTAGAGGTCAGCTAAGAACAGATTTTTTTAAGCGTTTGCTTGAGCCAATGTTCAAGCCAACTATATAAATCGTACATCAGTTTTTGAAAAAAAAAACCCATTGGTACGAGCCATAAGATCGAACTCGGGTCTGTTTGAATTCCGATCACCCAACCATTCGGCTGACGATTGCTCGGATAGGCCGAAGGCTCGTACCAAACGTACCTGTGGTTGTATATACGTATAAAAATCTATAAAACATTCATATTCATCGCACAAATGTCCCAAAATTATCTTCGGTGGAAGATGGGTCGAAAGGACTTATCTCTTGACCTCTGTCTACCCCTATATTTGAAATGGCGTGAAGATATTATTATTTTTTTTTATTTATTTATAGAAGCATAGCAAATGCGTTGCCGCCCTTAGAGTGCCCCGAAATGGGGGAGGGGGATGTGTGGGCCACCGGTTACCTGCACTCACCAGACGAAACGCAGAAGTTCCGCAGAAGAATCCGCCGTTCCGGAACGCTCCCTATTTTGTTACAATAAATTGAATTTAGAATAAATAATGTTCTAAACGGTACAATTCTTTATTTTCACGCAAGTTTTTTGTCACGCAGCGATTTATATAAATTTCGAGATTCAAACGTGCAGCGGCTCGTTTAACATCCAACGTTGTTTAGAAATATTTAACGCTTCTGTTTTTATAACTGTGGCAGATGGTCAGTTTAAACTGATTTGATTTATTGGTGACAGTTGTTTTATAAATATATACATATAAAAAATATCTTAACGCAATTCCCAATACAGGGGTAGACAGAGGTCTAGTGTAGACAATTAAGCCCCTTCGACCCTCTTTCCACCAAAGATATTTTCGGGACAACGTGACAGGTGGTGAGCCCGTCGCCGTCATTATGTCTAAGCCAACTATATCATTCGTACACAATTTTTTGGAAAAGCTATTTGTTCGAGCCTGCCACCTGGTGATCGAACTCAGGTCTCTTGATCCGTAATTCCGACCTGGGTGGTCGGACCACTCGCCTATCATGACTTTTATTGAAAAGGAGAACTCTCTTTAATTTTACTGATTCATGAAACCATTTTGATATGGCAGAGTTATTATACCGCTGTAGAATCTATTTACACAGATCACGTATCGCAATTCTTTATTTATTAAAAAGCAGGATTTGCAACTTTTTCTCGCATCCTCGTTATATTTTTGTTGTCTATTATACAAAACATAAAAAAAAAAACCTTCATGCCATTCCTACTACAGGTATACAGAGATCTGTACAATTAAGTCCTTTCGACCCACCCTCCACCGAATACATTTTATGGAACAACATGACAGGTGGTGAGCCCGTCGCCGTGTGTGTATATATCATTTCAAATATTTGTTGGTCACGATAGCACAGTGGTTAGATCCGAAAATATCTTCGGTGGAAGGTGGGGAAAAAGGGACTTAACTGTCTAGACTACCTGCCAACCCCTGTACTGGGAATTGCACGAAGAGATTTTTTTTAAATATATACATACAGATATTGTGAATAAGATTGATAACTGCGTGAATCATCCGCCGCGTTTGTTTGTGTTCATTCCAGCTAAAAATATATACATGTGAAGCTATAATAACTTTTACATCGAGATTCACGCATGTATTTGTTATCACACCGTATTATCTAATTTAACCTTGGTACGGTGAATAGTCGACTTTAGATCTGTCCGACTGTCTGTCTGAGTTAAAAAATCAATACTCATTTAATCAAACACACATTCAATTTGCACATGGGTTCAAGATAGGCCGAGGTTTATTTTGGAAGATCATGTGAGCAAATTGTTAGAAGAGGAAGGGCCAAGAGCACTCGGATACCTATACGGGCGTCTATGAAGAGAATGATGAATTTGAAAGACGCCAAAGAATATGTAAGAATCTTAACACTTGGTGATCTGTCTCCTCTGGCTGCCCCGTCATTGTCTATGCGCGAAGATATTTATGTTTGCAAAAGAAAATAAGTTCCATATAAAATGGAGCACAAAATGCCTGAATATAACCTCTATTCAAGCTTTAGTTTGGGCAGATAATCAAGTGATGAGTGCAGACCAAAAGAAAAAATGAGAGAGTTTTAAATAAAACTCGCGTATACAAACCCATACTAATAATAATGATAATGAAAAAAACGTATGCTAAAATAAATATTGACGGCTTAAATGCGTACAGTTTGTGTGGCCTGAAAATACAGTGGCTATATGGTTCAAAATTTTATCCCTTTTCTTCCGTGGGAGTCTGGTCTGGTTAGAAGCCATAGCAAAACTTTTCCCTCCGTCACCTTTCACGACCCACGAGTAGAGAGGGGCTGATACACACACCACATAACATTTTGGACGTCATGTAACTATCATAACATGAGATTTTATTTTAATACGGTTAAAGAAACCATACAAAACAAACGCAGGAAGCCATACCTATACCATACATAACAAAAGACGAAAAGCACATAAAAAAATGCTGTCTCAATTTTAAAACATCGATATCAGCAATTTAAATCGCATCACAACACTGAACACATTGAAAACAATAAAAAGTGAACAGTCTACCTTGATAAAGTAAGTGTTGTCGTTCTGAAACAATAATGTTCAATGTTAAGTATTTCGCAATGTAATAAGACTACAGGAATAGGTTAAATAGGTCAATAAAAAGGTTAATAGTGGAAAACTCAACGACCTCCGTGGACGAGTGGCGTTACCACCGGTTTTCAAGGTGTTAACATGTTGAGGTCCCGGGTTCCCGGTCGCCTCAATTTAGAAAAAAAAAAAACACTTTTTCTAATTTCTCGGGTCTGGGTGTTCGTGGTGCCTTCGTTGTTTCCGATATCCGGTATGGGTATCGGAAATAATGCATGCTTTATGCTTATCTCTTGACCTCTGTCTACCCCTGTATTTGAAATGGCGTGAAGATATTATTATTTTTTTTTTTTACATTTATTTATAGAAGCATAGCAGATGCGTTGCCTGCCTTAGAGTGCCCCAGAATGGGGGTTGTGTGGGCCTCCGGTTACCTGCACTCACCAGACGAAACGCAGAAGTTTCTTTTGAAAGACTTCTACTTCACGCCGGTATTCTGTGAGGTCGTGGTACTTCCCCGGTCGAGCCGGCCCATTCATGGAACAACAAAAGCTGATGCGTGGCTCTACCACTGTTCAAAAGAAGCTTTAGCATCTTACATTGGGATTGAAGCAATGTATGTGATGTTGTCCCTATCTATATCTATATATGTATGTATGGTTTTATTTAGTTTAAAATATTTGTAACAAAAGCGATTCTTATCAGGTAGCCAATTTCATGATTATTATGTTCCCCGTGAAGATCGATGTATCCCACATTAAAGTGACCCGAAAACCATAAACAGTCTTACACACCTACATACGCATTTTAATGTGTACTTTGTATGCATTAGTTATTTTATTGAGAAAGAGTGTTTCCAATGTTCAATCCTGGTACTGAATGAGTGTTGAT
The DNA here is from genome assembly GCA_029286605.1 of Sericinus montela. Classification (NCBI taxonomy): domain Eukaryota; kingdom Metazoa; phylum Arthropoda; class Insecta; order Lepidoptera; family Papilionidae; genus Sericinus; species Sericinus montela. The sequence continues at coordinate 10,067,937 of JAGSMR010000040.1, forward strand.
TAAGCAAATTGGGGGTAACACCAGAAGTTTCCGGTTATACGTCAAAGTCTTCTGATTATAGAAATCAAAATGTCATATATGTAATCATACATACATATAATCACGCATCTATCCCTTAGGGGTAGGCAGAGTGGTTCCTTCAACTTGCTACGATCCTTACTTACTTGTTTCGCTTCGTTCACTTGCATTATTCTCTACATACATGCTCTTCGGTTTAGGGTACTCTTGACCTGGCCTTTTTTCAAGACGTCCCTGATTTATCCGTCCGCCTAGGTCTACCCCTTCCAATAATTCCATTCACACTCGCATCATACACATATTTCGTCAATCGTTCTTCATTCATTCTTTTGACATGGCTATACCATCTCAGTGTACCTTTCTCAATTTTTGTCACAACATCTTTCAGATGATGTTTCTTTCAGTAGTTAAATCTGACTTAAATTATTTTTATTTAGAAAGTTTTTAATGTCTGATGCAAATAAACAATTATGGAAATTGTACAAAATAAGTAAGCAATTACTGCTGTATATTGATCTCCATCACAAACAAACATTGATAATTTTTGTGAAAGTCTACTGTGGCTTCTCATATTTAAAATTAGTAAAATCTGTTATTTTGATTGGTGATATTCATATAAAAATTTCATAACAATAGTAATGTAAACAGTGATAAATACTTGGAGCTTATGCCGTATCACGGATTTTTATGATTACGTCATGCTCAGATCAAACCATTAAACAATATAATATGTAATAAGTAAAAATAAATTAAAATTAATATAAATATGACGACGACCCTATAGCGTAGTTGGTAATGAGACACTGCCTTCGAAGCTAAGGGTTCGAATTTCGCTAGTGAATATTTTTGTGATGAATATAAATATATGTTTTATATAACTATTTGTAATGAAGGTTGTGCATATGGCATATGACTAAGTACATATATGTATAAGTACAATAGACCTGCCTATGCAGGTCCATTTACCCTACCATTGTCTTTGACATTATGATGGCGAAATGCCTACTTGCCACGATGCCCCTTAATTGTCCAGAGTAGTAGACCTCTGTCTACCCCAGTATTGGGAATATGCGTGAATTAACTGTAGCATTTGTTTTTACATCTGCTACAAAATGCTATAAAGCTCGGACAGTTTAAACGTTTACCCTCAGCGTCTTAACCTAATAACTGCCTTGACCTAGTTCCATCCACGTGTGTTAAAAATGTCTTTTAAGGTCTACACGACCGGAGACGGCTTAATGTTGCTGTAATAAAACAGATACCGGTTGAACTGAAATAAACGTTCCGTAACAAAAGAAACAAACAGATATCCTTGATTTTATCGTAAGTTTTCAGCTCTGATACAGGCACAAAATATCAAACAAATCCACAAAATTGTATCCGCTTAAAAAATATCTTTATGCTATTCCTAATATTGGGGTGAACAGAAGTCTAGACAATTAAGTCCTTTCGACCCACCGTTCGCCAAAGAAATTTTTAGGAACAACGTGGCAGGTGGTCGGCCTATCGCCGTCTTTATGTCCAAGCCAAAGATATAATTGTTACATAAGTTTTTTTTCCTGGGGATTGAACTCGGGTCTCTTGACTCGAATTCCGATCACCCAACCGCTCATGTCATGGTGATATCTACTTCTAGTGGAGGTAACCTCTATGAATAAGTTGATCGTTCCTTTGCTATTAATTATACTATGTTATATTGTATTTCTTTTGTTTAAAAAAATATAACATAAAAGAATACCTACGGAGTTTCTTTTCCGTTAGAGAAACCTCTTTACGAAAAGATTAAAAAAAAAAATTACAATCGATGGATGTACTGTATAATTTACTTATATAAATTAATAAAAAATTTCATTTGATCTCCATTCGATTTATAATAGATTCGACAAATAGAGAGGAAGATTCATGCTTTTTTCTCTCTCATTGAAGTAAGTTGATTTTTATACCTCAATAATTTAATTGGCATGTGCCAAAACTTTGGCATATTAATAACAGGATGACCACGTTGAGTTGACACATCATACAAAAGCCTGTAGTCCAGTATATGCTGTGTATGGCAAACCTGTATATCTCGAGTTACAAGTGATACTTATTAAAACTGACTTGTCGAGCATGTAGCGTGTTGATAATGGGTAATACTCGTAGCTACACCTGAGACCGATACAGTTGTACCTAAAAACGGTTCAGTAACTTTCACCGTATATACATACGCCAGCATTTGGAATCCGAGCGATAACCAATATTGGAGATTTCAACTAAAAGGACGCTATAGGTTATAGGAGAAAACATTTTTAACGACCATCGCATACCGGAAATTGTCGATATCATATGAATTTTTTGTCGTAAATGTAAGTCTGTGTCATTTTGTAACTAATTTTGGTGATTCTTTGTTGTATGTCGATAGCCGAGTGGTTGGGTGATCGGAATTCAAGTCGAGATACCCGAGTTCGATCCCCAGGTGGCAGGCTCGTACCAAATGGGTTTTTTAAAAACTTATATACGACTCATATAGTTGGCTTGGACATAAAGACGGCGACGGGCTCACCGCCTACGTCACGTTGTCCCTAAATATCTTCGGTGAAAGGTAGGTCGAAGGGACTTAATTGTCTGGACTAGACCTCTGTGTACTCCTGTGTTGGGAATGTGTTGTGTAGGTGGTTGATTACAATAAATAAAGCACTTTACGGAAGCTAGTGTTGTTTTAGACAATTGTGATTGCGCAGCGCAGCGATTACTTACATAATTTAACCGTGGTAGAGCCACGCATCAGCTTTTGTTGTTGCATGAATGGGCCGGCTCGACCGAGGAAGTACCACGACCTCACAGAATACCGGCGTGAAGTCTAACAAACTTCTGCGTTTCGTCTGGTGAGTGCAGGTAACCGCTGGCCCACACACCCCCTTCCCCTAATTAAAAATATGTACCAGAATTACGTGAAGATATTTTTTTTTGTTGTATGTGTTGCCCAAAGACTATTATAACTACTAGAGTAGTTTGAAGTAAAGAATGCCCTCCGTGGACGAGTGGCGTACACACCGGTTTTCATGGTGTCACCAGCTCTTAGGTCTCGGGTTCCATTCCCGGAAGACATTGACCTTTCCTGGAATTGACCGACGAAGAAAACATTTTTTCTACATTTTCTCGAGTCTGTGTGTTTGTGGTACCTACGTTGTTTCTGATATATAACACAAGTGACTTAGCTACGTACTTTACGGACAGAGCAGTGTTTTTGATTATGTCTCTACGTATGTATTTATTTATTAAAATAAACGAGTACATGAAGTATAAAGGGACGATAAATCTATATGCATAAATCACAAGTACTTATTCCGTCTTTTAAAACTTACTTGTTGTCATCAAGTATTTCGTTTGTTACAAACTTGATCCGTTCAAAATTAATAAGCGAATTTTCAAGTACTGACTTGCGACAAACTTATGTAATTTCACAGATCATAAAGTTTTATATTAAAATATGCGAAAGGCAAAGGCATACGCCATCTAATGGTTATTATTCTTTTTATTTTTGATATAATAGTTATTTAAAGTTAACAATAGACGCTTGCACGTTCCTCTTGCATCGGATACTCATCAAAGCCCTTACTTCTACAAGACTTGTAAAAGTCCACAACAAGACGAAGGTCTCTCTCTAAGATATGTCATAATAATCACGCTTGACAAGCGGATTGGCGATCGCAAAACTGGACGCCTCGCACAACATATGGTGCTGCGCGTCATCGATCAGCTTTAATTGGTCTGGTCATTTGGAGATGGTTGTCCCGCCATTGTTCGACCACCATTCATTTTCAGGGGTTAGCTTAGTCACTTGATTCGACACCACCGACTGAAAGAAAGTGGGTAGTATAGATTTTTACACCTATGCCACACGGCAATACTACAACATTATATTTTAGACATTTTCACACACAATCACAGACAAACACTGTAAACAACTACTTTTTTTATATCCACATCCATGGTTAACAAATGTTCGCCCCTGACTGGAATCCCGCAAACTTCAGCTTCGAAGACAGGAATCCTACCAACAAGACTATGGGATCAAGGCATGGGATTTGAGCTATGGAATAGTGATATCTCAATGTTACTGAATACATTGTTTTACTTCCTGAATGAACAAGAACTTTTTTTTAATTTTTGTATTATTTAAAAACATAACATGTGAATGGACAACGGTCTGTACAAGTCCACAGGATGACTATGATGCAATCCCGCCATCTGTCAGTAGCGAATGATATTTTCACGGTCATTCCCTTAGTTAGCTCTTACGGCACTTACTTTTCTTCCCGTGTGTAAGTGGCGGTCTAGAAAAAGTCTTGAATACAGTGATGTCTATAAATTAAAAAAAAAACCGTGAAAAACACCAGTGTCTGGTGCTTAATCACGGTAGAAAATAACTACATAATAGCTAGTTCGTTTTTAATTAATTTACCCGTGTTGGCTGCATGTGCCTATCGACTGAGTCTGGCGTGCCTACAAATTATAAAAAAGCGGGAAAACAGCTTTATTTTCATAGAATAAGTTTTATTAACACACCCACGCATATATATCAATTTGATAGCTGCATTAGCGTGATGAGCAATTTGCTGAATTGTCGTTTAAACGGTAGGCAGTCACGCGAACTACTTCGAGCTTAAGACCTTTCGGTATAATAGATATTTTATTATCAGTACTATTGGGAAACAATGAGCTTAACTTCTTTCCCCACCGTATTTCCTACAATCATTATATAAAAAAAACTGTAACGCAATATGTACACATATAAAACTAATAAATATATACAAATATCTACACGTATATTCCCAATACTGAGTTAGACAGGGGTTAGACATTTAAGTCCTTTCAACTTTTCTTTTACCGTAGATTATTTGGGACAACGTGACAGGTGGTTAGCCCATAGACTAAGACGTCGAAGTGTCCAAGCCAACTGTAGATAAATACATATTCATGTACATAAATATAAACACTCATAACTGGAGAACAAATACAAACAATCATATTTATTATACAAATATTTTCCCGTAACGGGAATCGATCCCGCCACCCTTAGCCTCGAGGGCGACGTTAAGTATGATCACTACCAAGTAAGCTATGATGAATAATGTTGATAAAAAAATCCAGTTACTTGTAATGCTCCAAAATATAAAAGATAGCGAAGCTTTTTAAAAATTTAAAAACTACCTCACTACACGCCAAAGAAACATTTTACTTGACAGCAGACAAGTATGTTGTGATCTTTAAGGCTTATCAGTTTTGAATCCGGATCAAAGTTCGTTAGTAAACTTCGGCAAATACCGGAAATTTGATCCCTATTCAAAATAAACCCGAAACCCAAACCGATTCATGACCAGTGTCATGAATGTTTATGTTTCTATGAATATTTATCTATGTAAGTATATTATATCGTAGACTTGGACATTATGACGTCATGTTGGACGTCATCGCTATCGCCACCAGTCACGTTGTCCCAATCAGGCTTTGGTGAAGAGCGGATAAAACTAAATTTTCTAGATGTGATCGTAGATAGATCTATCCCAGTGAAATAGGTGAAAATAAAAATCTATATTCTATTAAACACGTTTAGCATACAATTTTTATAAATATAATTCTTATGTGTATGCCGCTGTAAACACTGGTCTATAGTGAGATGATTTAGATTCACGCTGCGATCTACTTTATAGTTTTTATTTAATTTACTGCCTTCTTTTTGCTCTTTCGCTAATCAGAATGTATACCAAGTATTACCTCTTCAAAAAACAATTCTTAGAATACATAGATAGGGATAATAAATACATTACATATATTGCTCTGATACTAAAGTAAGCAGCAGAGAAACTTATAGACGGAACCGAGAAAATCTAGAAAAATTGTTTTCCGATCGGGGAACGAATCCGGAACCTCAGAGCTGGCGTACTGTACGTCACTGGTTTATGGAGGTCGACAGAATATGTACATAATATAATATTTATAAGAGAGTTGTTACAGGAAATACTTTATTTTTTTAAAGCTTATAAATTTGCACTTTCATAGTGACATTATGTATGCATCATGACTTATTTATTATATTATCATAACAGATCAGCCTGTAAAAGTTCAATGTAGGACAATGACCTCATCCGCACGTTAGGATTTACCATAATCGACAGACAACAAACAATTCAGACGTCAGTCTAGATCGCTTATTTTCCTCGTTTCAACAATTATCTTTAAATTTCTTAAGCTTCAAAAAAGGTTTTTTATTACTTGGAACATTTGTTTTATTAATTTAATTGCTACTTCTGTCAAATGAGTTTACCAATCAACTATTCGCTTCTACGGGAGATAGAAAGAGACGGTTGGTAAGCCACATTGTGTTACTCTGGGAAATTGAAATGAATATTTGAACACGTTTACCACAGTATCCTCTCGGCTTAGATTCATCAATAAAAGATAACTTGACACGACGTACAGGAATTATCACATTGTTTTTTGTTCAGTGAACAATTCATAACCCCAACGTTAATATGAAGACGCCTTTATATAAATAATACAGATAATATCCGACAGCATCGAAGACGAGTGGGCGACGCGTCGACGTGACGGCACCCTATTGTTCCAACAGAGCGGGTTCAATCCGTGCGAGAGACAGTGTTATTTTTGTAATAATTCACTGCAGGCAACTGCGTAGTTGTGTCAATTAAGATACGAATCTGTTACATTGATATATACAAATGACGCAATGTTTATGCAATGCATGTCGATGTTTTACCAATCATTAATTAATATTAATTTAAATCGATCTTGGTTAATCCGCATATCTTCACGGCATTTCCAATACTGGGGTAGACTGATGTTTAGAAAATTAAGTCCTTTCCACCCACCTTTCACCGGAGACATTTTTGGGACAACGTGACAGGTGGTGAGCCCGTCGCCGTCTCTACGTCCAAGCTAACGATACAAATCGTACATAAGTTTTGAAAAACCCATTGATAAGATCCGGTCTTAAACAATCGATATTTCAATGCAGAAGAGAAGAGAAATATTTGAATGCAGAAAAATCTTTTGAAATTATAATAGGTATTATATAAGGTCAGGAAGATTATTTTTACAAAAATTATAAAGTTACCGTTCACGATAAAACACGACCCACTATTAAATAAAGTAACGTTGGCTTGGACACTAAGATGGACACAGGCTCGCCTCTGTGAAAGTTGGGTCCAATAGGACCTAGTTTTCTACACAGTATTGGGAATATGGGCTAAATATTTTTGCTGAACTTACATAATGGCTTGTAGAACTCCATTCCAGGACTCCGCCTTGGATTTTTGATGACAGTACCAGACATAGGATACCTTAGACGCTGCTGCCCGCCACCAGTCTACTTGATATTGTTTTATTTTTAGATGGTCATCCCGCCATTTGTGTCCATTGCCATATTTGAAGCGTTTCCTTTCAGACACTAAAGGGATGAATGGAGTAGTACATTTTTTTGTCAAAATCAAACAGCCACAATTATAATTTCTAATCTTTAACTACTATGTAGTTATCGATTTAATTAGAACTTTGATTAGTTTCATCACTAGTTTTGTCTTATTAATAGGCATTTTTCTTCCGACGCCTTTGAAAGTAACAAAGATTAGAAGTATCCTCGTTACTTTTAGAATCGATTTAATCCCCGCCTGGTAGCTCGTACCATTGCTTTACATGTATAATTTAGATCGTTGGCTTGGACATAAATAAAGACGGCGACCGGTTCGCCACTTGTAACTGTGTCCCAAAATAAGCAACCGTGAAATGTGTGTCGGAAGGACTAAATTGTCCAGACCCTGTCCTTAATCTAGCTATGTGCTTGAAAATAAAAAAGGAAGATGAATATCGAAGGTAGTGAATTCTGATATCATATCTTATTACCGGTCTCCGCGATATTGGCTCATGTAATTATTTTTGTATCAACTATTCCTCGATTTATTAAGTGTCTACAACAAACATATTTTTATTATTATACCACATCTGCCTTATAATTATTACAATTTCTAAACTGTAAATTGTGTTACGACATCACCCACATTCTGGTAATCGCGTGTTATAATTACAGTGCACATGCGCAGTGTCCACGTTGTTTCGCTAACATTTGCATAAGAGTGTTTACGTTTGTGTTAAAATGTACAGGAACACGTGGCCGTATTTACCATCTTTGTTTACTCGCACGAATTAGTGTCTACATCTCTTTAGCGGTTTAACTTTGGATAATCCTATTTAACTAAAAATAAATAATAAATATCTTCACGCAATTCCCAATACAAGGGTACACAGAGGTCTAGTCTAGACAATTAAGTATTTTCGACCCACCTTCAACCGAAATTATGTTCGGGACAAAGTGACAGTTGGTGAGCTCGTCGCCGTCATTATCATATAGGACCCTGAGAAACCCGTTACAATAAGAAAAATTGCCGATTGCGTGTAATCGTGCAATCAGCACTTTACTATGGACTACAATCTTTTATTATTTGAAGGAACATTCCACTCGCTATAATTACTGTTAATGAATCGATGAAAAACAGATAGTTAACATCTTCAATATCAATAGAGAAATACAACGGATGGTCTGACAATCAGCGTCATGGGAAACTAGACCTATAAATTATAGCAATTAACGTCTATGATGTTAAAGTTAAGCTACTGCAAGACCATATTGATAAGCTCTTTTTGCTCAAGTCAAATAATACTAATAAGGATACTAATAATAATAATAATACATTAATAAAATAATACTAATAAGGATACTGTGATACCTTTTTACTTTCTTTTTGTCTTTCTTTCTTGATTTATATCATTGGCTTGGAAATAAAGGCGGTGTTGGGTTCACCACCTACCACGTTGTCTCAAAAAACTCTTTAGTGGAAGGCTGGTCGAAATGATTTAATTATCTAGACCTCCTTTTACCCCGGTATTGGAAATGACGTGAAAATATAATATAAATACTATGGAAATGTCCCCTGTTTAAAAAGCGTTATGGTCACCTTTTGCGTACAGAACGTGGGAGTACACGGATCAGCAGCGCTGCCATGTTTATTTTGCTGGAGACGTAGTTATTGTTCTCACCGAAAGGATTTAGGGTTTAGTGGGATTTTAATAATTCACCTCCACTTGGTAGACGGGCTTAAAAGCTTTTCTAGATTAAACACAATGTATTGTTGCTTTGTTTCTTGAATTTGCTCAATAATTTGTCGTCTTTTTCGGTTATTTAAGTGAAGATCAGTTTTTTTTTCTTTAAACAAAAACAAATATGCCGATGAGACGACAGTACTGCTAGTGAGCAGAGTTAAAATACAATTCTGTTTCCAGTACTCCAACACGATAAACGCAAATGCAGTGTAGGTATGTTTCGAAAAAATACATGAAACTATGCGGATTGGATGCCCTCTCAGTGGAGACGAAAGAATCCGGCATTGAAGCATTTCAACGAGTTGATAAAAAGAGAGATGAGCACATTGCCAGACCACCAATAGTCCAATCATATGTCTAAGATTATCTGGTAACATTATCGACAAAGTTTTCCATATAAGCCATCGGTCAAAGCAAAACAGTAATGCTAGTTCAACTTTAAAATGCTTGTCCATATGTAATCACCATGGCCGAAAAGAATTACCAAATTATTTTTATTATTATAAGTGTTATATCCACACGCTTAAGCCCGATGGAGTAGCCAGAGAAAACAAGGATTGCCGAGTATCACGATTACGTACGTCTTTCGCTTCTTTCAAATTCATCATCTTCATACTCGCACGTTATACTCTTGACCCTCCCCTCTTCGAGCAATTTCACACGGTCTTAAAGTTAGTATCGACTTAAAATCTTATTTCCTATTACAAATTTACTGATGTAAAGGAAAGTAGGTTTGACGAAAAATTACTGGGTCGATGTAAAATTTATCCATTGATTTGTATTTAATACTTTCGCTCTTTTCCAAAATCTGAAGCTTCCAGCAAGTTTAATAGCAACCTTTTTCTGTAAATTCAATTTCCTTAAGTTTGTTTTAAGACGTAACATTCTGTGAGCTTATTTTGAACCTTATAACGTTACGTTTTTAGAAGAAAATATAATGAATGCCCTCAATTCTCCACTGAAGCCTTATGAACCGTGTTATGTTATTCAAAGGGTAGATTTTAATAAACTACATGGTTACTGACCCAAGTAATCAATCTAATGTGCCGTGATGTGTTTCTTATATTAAAAATAAAATAACATATTCAGTATGAGAATATATTATACTTATTTAATTATGTAATATTAGTTACTACTATACCACTAGCTTGGACATAAAGACGGCTACTGGCTCACCACCTGTCACGTTGTCCCGAAAATATCTTCGGTGGAAGGTGGATCGAAGGGACTTAATTGTCTAGACTAGACCTCTGTCTAACCCTGTATTGGGAATTGCGTGAAGATATTTATTTTTATTTATTTTAATTACTACTAATACTTCTTTGACAACCACCTCGGACAAGTTTTTTACTCACCGGTTTGCATAGTGTCGCCAGCTCTTTGATCCCGGGTTCGATTCACGGACAGGTCAATGTCAACTACTTTTTCTGTATAGCTTTGGGTCTGAGTGCTTATGATACCTCAGTTGTTTTCAATTCAATAAGACAAGTGCATTGGTTATTTACTTTAGGATCGGAACAATGTATGCTATGTTAATGCCCGGTCTTTTTATTAATTTAAAGTACCACCAGCGTGCAATAAAGGTATCTTGCGATTGTGCCTTTCGTCCGGTAAGTGAGGTTATCAAAAGTCTCATTTTCCTCTTCTCGACAAGAGATTTGAAATTACTTTAGATAAATGCAAGTGTCTTCGATCATGAACTGCGAAAGTATGCTCGTCATATATTTCACTTCTACCTTGTAACTGCCCAGCATCTGTTCATAGCTACTTCAGGATTAGAATTCGAGGTATAGACTTTTTTGGGCGGCGATTAAATTGCAGTTGGCTCTTCCTTTGATGTACACAAAACTTCACTAATACATTTTTAATTACGTCTGTAAAAGGTCGCTGCGCGGTCACTCAAGTTCTAATCGTTCTTCGCTCAATATACTCACGCAATTCCCAATACAGGGGTAGACAGAGGCCGAGTCTAGACAATTAAGTCCCTTCGACCCACCTTTCACCGAAGATATTTTCGGGACAACGTGACAGGTGGTGAGCCCGTCGCCGCCTTTATGTCCAAGCCAACGATATTCGTACATAAGTTTTTGAAAAACCCATTGGTACGAGCCTACCAACTGGGGATCGAACTCGGGTCTATTGACTCGAAATTCCGACCACCCAACCACTCGGCTATCGTGACTTTATATACTCGTATATGTAATACGTAGACGTGAGGTGTGAAGGGTTTAGAAGACAAATTTTGTTTTAGAAACAGCGCTAACGCTCTCTTTGTGTTAATTTTCTACGACCGCAAAAGTGAAACAAGCAATTTCGAAGAGTACAAATGAAATGAATAAATGTATTAGTTTAAAACTAGATCCCGTCCGCGGCTTCATCTAATTTTGTTCAAATGAACATTCGTCCAAAATAATATTTATTTAAAAAATATAGTGTATATAGTGTATGTATATATGTGTGTGTGTGTGTGTACGTAAATGTATATATTTATTTATTACTATATGAAAGTATTTTTAAGCAATATTTATTGTTTATATTTTATAATTGATTCTTAATTTGCACCTGCCTTCTACTTTTCACCGTTACAAAGGTTGACTGGTAGACACCAGGCATTAACTCCGCCCATTGTAGCCCTAATTTTAAGGTGTACACATATATAAATAAATAAATAAGTAAATAAATATAACATTTATTACAATATTTAAATAAGATAATATTTCCAGTCAACTCCCACAGGAACCTCGCATTTACTTTACAAAACCCCACATAGATACACATTTATAATATTTGTAGGATAATGATATAAAGTGATTGCTTAGCGACCTCCCTTATGACTAAATTTATCATCATTAATTACACAACTAGCTTTGTTGTTATACGAGTTAGGAACGTGAAAAATCTGTCTGGGTTTTATAGTTCCCTACGGAAAATTTTTTAATCCTACATAACAGCCTAAATCGGCAAAGAGAACTGGCTGGAAATAGCCGCTTTCGCGATTCAAATGAATGGTGTTAGTGATTGAAATGTGGGATAGAGACTTGATCATCTGAGATATTTAGGTCTTCTTGGCCCCGCAAGCTTCGAGTGGTAGACGATGTTGGTGGAGAAAGATTCCCTATATCACGTATTTTTATACAAAACTACAATTTAATAAAATAAATACACAAAAAAATATATCTCATAATAATATATCATAAATAGAAAGGGGTCCCTAACGGGGAAGCCAGAGACAACAAATCGCACAATCCTTACATACCTCTTTCGCTTCATTCAAATGCATAATCTTCTTCATACACTCACGTCTATAGGTATTCATGTACTTTTGACCCCAGTTTCCTTCTGTGCCAGTTAGTATCGCGCTAATTAAATTTATACAAAATATCAGACCTCCAAGTATATGTTCAGGCTAAAATGGTGGATTTACCCAAAGCTATAGGCTTATTAAATAAAGACCTGGATTTAATAGTGGAATGGAGTAAGTCGCATGGTTTGAAAGTGAATCCATCAAAAACTAAGTCAATAATAATAGGTAGTCAAAAATTGGTTACACGTATTGATCTATCTACTTTACCTAGTATTATACTACATGGCACTTGCGTACCGTACAGTGATACCGTTAAAAATGTAGGCATTACTTTTGACAAATTTTTGTCTTGGGTCCCTCAAGTGAGTGAGGTGAGTAGGAGACTGTTTATGACAGTTGGATCTCTCCGCAGACTAAGCAATTTCGTACCCATAGCGACTAAAATTACACTTGCGAAAACACTCCTATTACCGATTCTCGATTATGCAGACACATGCTATCTGAATCTAAATGAAGAACTGCTAAATAAACTTGAGCGCATTCAGAATCTCTGTATACGGTTCATATTTGGACTCCGAAAATATGACCATGTTTCCGAACATCGCGAAAATCTCAAGTGGCTGCCAATTCGCTTTCGCAGGAATATTCATACTGTGTTCTATTCAATCCTGCTACCCCTCCTTATCTCAAAGAGCGATTTGAGTTCCTCCGTGATACCCACGACCACTTTCTTCGTTCGGGTCACAACCTAACCTAAAAATTTCTTCCCACAACACTTCCTTCTATTCTAAATCGTTCTCTGTTGAGGCTGTTAGGCTCTGGAATTCCTTACCGCTTCAGATTCGGCGGGCGCAATCGCTAGATCATTTTAAATCACTCCTCTATGTCCCCTTCAATCCACCCTAAGCATTCTTTACATTTTTATTCATGTGGCTTTGGTCTATTATTTTACTTGTCTATCTTTTCGTATATTTCATTCTAACTTTTAGTATGTATATATATATATATATATATATATATATATATATATATATATATATATATATATATATATATATATATATATATATATATATATATATATATATATATATATATATATATATATATATATATGTATATATATATACATACATTATATATACTAAAAGTTAGAATGAAATATACGAAAAGATAGACAAGTAAAATAATAGACAAAAGCCACATGAATAAAAATGTATATATAGATAATAATACATCTAAAGTCAGGGATACTCATCCTAACTTACCTGTCGGTAGTTGTGGTATGGTATACGGGTATACATTGGCTTCCTAGCTATTACTGTCTATCCACTTGCCTTCCTGGGCGGTAATATCCTACCTTTCTAATTCCACCTTAACTTACCAATCTTCCTTTTCTCACAACCTATACTTCCCTTTCCTTACTCCTATTCTCTCCGCCAATCCAACGTCTGCCGTGCGGATGGATGCATGGCTAGGGGCAAGCCTAGTCGTTAGCGTGCCACACTGCCCTGGGACCGGGCGACCCAGAATTAGGCTAGCCTTACCCTGGCATGCGGGGCTCTGCTGGGGTGGACAAACCTTTCCCTTGCTACTCGTGGGAACGCAATGGTGAATTTTACTTACCAAAATGGCGGCGATGTGGTTCGCCACCCATCACGTCTCGTTTCTCGCGGGGCGAAAAGCGGCCCATGGAGAGCCGCTTCGCTACGTTGAATGTAAGAGGAGGAATGGATGGTAAGGTAGATGAAGTATGTCAGATGATGGACGAACGATGTATAGATATCCTGTGCGTGAACGAAACCAAGAGGAAAGGATGTGACACCACGGTTCATGGTCCCTACACGGCATACTGGTCAGGAGTCCCCAAACCAGCCGAGGCTGTCAGGGAGTTGGTGTGATTCTTTCCTCTCGAATAGTTGAATGTGTGATAGAGCATGAATGTGTAAGCCCAAGACTCCTCTGGGTTAGGTTAAAGTTGGACTCACCCGCTTGTTTATCCTTGGGGTTTATGCACCGACGGATCTGCGAGGGGTGGGTCATTAAAAGCCCAAAAAAAAAAAAAAAAAAAAAAAAAAAAAAAAAAAAAAAAAAAAAAAAAAAAAAAAAAAAAAAAAAAAAAAAAAAAAAAAAAAAAAAAAAAAAAAAAAAAAAAAAAAAAAAAAAAAAAAAAAAAAAAAAAAAAAAAAAAAAAAAAAAAAAAAAAAAAAAAAAAAAAAAAAAAAAAAAAAAAAAAAAAAAAAAAAAAAAAAAAAAAAAAAAAAAAAAAAAAAAAAAAAAAAAAAAAAAAAAAAAAAAAAAAAAAAAAAAAAAAAAAAAAAAAAAAAAAAAAAAAAAAAAAAAAAAAAAAAAAAAAAAAAAAAAAAAAAAAAAAAAAAAAAAAAAAAAAAAAAAAAAAAAAAAAAAAAAAAAAAAAAAAAAAAAAAAAAAAAAAAAAAAAAAAAAAAAAAAAAAAAAAAAAAAAAAAAAAAAAAAAAAAAAAAAAAAAAAAAAAAAAAAAAAAAAAAAAAAAAAAAAAAAAAAAAAAAAAAAAAAAAAAAAAAAAAAAAAAAAAAAAAAAAAAAAAAAAAAAAAAAAAAAAAAAAAAAAAAAAAAAAAAAAAAAAAAAAAAAAAAAAAAAAAAAAAAAAAAAAAAAAAAAAAAAAAAAAAAAAAAAAAAAAAAAAAAAAAAAAAAAAAAAAAAAAAAAAAAAAAAAAAAAAAAAAAAAAAAAAAAAAAAAAAAAAAAAAAAAAAAAAAAAAAAAAAAAAAAAAAAAAAAAAAAAAAAAAAAAAAAAAAAAAAAAAAAAAAAAAAAAAAAAAAAAAAAAAAAAAAAAAAAAAAAAAAAAAAAAAAAAAAAAAAAAAAAAAAAAAAAAAAAAAAAAAAAAAAAAAAAAAAAAAAAAAAAAAAAAAAAAAAAAAAAAAAAAAAAAAAAAAAAAAAAAAAAAAAAAAAAAAAAAAAAAAAAAAAAAAAAAAAAAAAAAAAAAAAAAAAAAAAAAAAAAAAAAAAAAAAAAAAAAAAAAAAAAAAAAAAAAAAAAAAAAAAAAAAAAAAAAAAAAAAAAAAAAAAAAAAAAAAAAAAAAAAAAAAAAAAAAAAAAAAAAAAAAAAAAAAAAAAAAAAAAAAAAAAAAAAAAAAAAAAAAAAAAAAAAAAAAAAAAAAAAAAAAAAAAAAAAAAAAAAAAAAAAAAAAAAAAAAAAAAAAAAAAAAAAAAAAAAAAAAAAAAAAAAAAAAAAAAAAAAAAAAAAAAAAAAAAAAAAAAAAAAAAAAAAAAAAAAAAAAAAAAAAAAAAAAAAAAAAAAAAAAAAAAAAAAAAAAAAAAAAAAAAAAAAAAAAAAAAAATTGTATACAAGAATTGAGGGTGAGTCTAGAAGTATAATTGATTTTGTTATTGTGGATCAAAGATTGAGGAAGAACCTGCTAGACACTCGAGCATACCGCGGTGTAGGCCTTGACACAGACCACTTCCTGGTCATAGCCCGAATACATGGCATCTTTAAACGGTGGCGACACCGAGGAGCCGAGCCTACGAGTGTTTTGGACAGAATAAAAGTGGAAAATCTACAAGAAAAGGATAAGAAAGACGAGTATGTAGAGAAACTGATAGAAAGTTTTAAAGGCATAGAAGAGATATGTGTGATTGAAGATTTGTGGGAGACATTTAAGAAAGGAGTCGTGAATGTTGCTGTTGAGGTATGCGGAGTAGCTAAACGGAGGAAAGGAAGAAAGAAGTATAATGTGTGGATGGATAAAGATGTACAAAAGGCTGTGCAAGAAAAGAAGAAAGCGTGGTTGGATTGGTTAGCAACAAAAGCTAACCAAAAACTTCAAAAGGCGACGAATGACGAGATAAAGGAAGCGAGAAAGAAGTATAAAAGATTCAAATCAGCTGCGAAAGATGTTGTGACTAGAAAGAAAGAAGAACAAAAGGATGATTTTGATAGGAGGCTCACTGAAGATTTCCAGTCAAACATCAAGTTTTTCTGGAAATCCGTCAATACAGCCAGAGGAAAAACCTCTACCTCGGAGCTGAATACAATCAGGAGTCAAGATGGGAGCATTATAAAAGGAGAAGAATATGTGTTAAAGAGATGGAAAGAGTATTTTGAATGTTTATTTGAAAGAGAGGAAGTGCAGGTACAACACCCGGCACCTTCCATGGTTAATATAAATGTTGGTGACAGTGAGATAAGCGTGGATGAAATAGTAAAAGCGTTGAAAAGTATGAGATTTGGTAAGGCTGCCGGATATGATAGGATTACCGTCGAGATGCTGAGGACTGGACAGGGCTTAGTGGCTAGTCAGCTGTACCGCCTTTTCAATATGTGCTGGCAAAATGGGCAAGTACCGGGAGACTGGTGCAAAGCCGTAATCGTGCCATTATATAAGGGAAAGGGGTCACGGCAGGACTGCGTAAATTACCGCGGTATAAGCCTTCTCAGCGTCGTCGGTAAATTGTATGCGAAAGTGTTGATTGAAAGGGTTGTGAATGAAACGGACGAAAAAGTATGGGATGCACAAGCGGGATTTAGAAAGGGAATGGGGTGTACGGATCAGGTCTTTTCCTTGCGGTGCATAGCCGAAAAGTGTCTGGCTAAAACCAGAAGGTCTATTGCACGTTCGTGGATTTAGAAAAGGCCTATGATAGAGTGGTGAGGAATGAATTGTGGTCAGCATTGTCCGTGAAAGGTGTCAGCAGTATCCTCATACGAGCATTGCAATCTCTTTATAGGGATTCCTGTGCTTGTGTAAGGATAAACAGGGCGTACACTGAATGGTTTAATATCGAAAAGGTGTTAGACAGGGATGTGTAGCGTCACCGTGGCTGTTTAATCTGTTTATGGACAATTGCTTGACAGATTTAAAAGAGAATGAAAGTGGGTTGAGAATGAATGAGTTACTCGTCAAATGTTTTCTCTATGCTGATGATCAAGTATTACTTGCGTCTTCAGCCGAGGAGATGCAGGAGATGGTAACTGCTATGAGTGAAGATTTTGTTAGGAAGGGGATGAAGATGAATGTAAAGAAGACGAAAGTAATGGTGTTTGAAAGAGATGAGGTCATGACAGACTGCAATATAGTGATTGGAGATGAACAAATTGAACAGGTGAATGAGTTTGTGTATCTGGGTTCAAAGTTCACAAGAGATGGAAAGTGTGAGAGTGATATTGAAAGAAGAGTGAATGCAGGAAACATGGTGAATGGAGCTTTGCACTCCTTTATGAGCAGTCGGATGGTGTCTAACAAGGCTCGTTTGGCTGTGCATAGGGAGTTTTGGTTCCGACACTCATGTACGGAAGTGAAAGTTGGGTATGGCAGAAGAAACATGAAAGCAGAGTAAATGCAGTTGAGATGAGAGCATTAAGAAGTATGTTAGGAGTTAAACTGAGCGACAGGATAAGGAATGGTGAAATAAGGAAACGTTGTGGTCTGAAAGAAGATGTAGTGACTAAAATTGAGAAAGGTATGCTGAGATGGTTTGGCCATGTCGAGAGAATGAATGAAGAACGATTGACGAAAAAAGCATATAAGGCGAGTGTGAATGGAAGTGTAGGAAGGGGAAGACCTAGGCGGACGTTTCAAGACCAAATCAGGGACGTCCTGAAAAAAGGCCAGGTCAAGAGTACCCTGAATCGAAGAGAATGTATGAAGGGAATAATGAAAGTGGACGAAGCGAAACAAGTATGTAAGGATCGTAGCAAGTGGAAAGAAGTGGTCTCTGCCTACCCCTACGGGAAAGAGGCGTGATGATATGTATGTATGTATGTATGTATGTATGTATGTATGTATGTATGTATGTATGTATGTATGTATGTATGTATGTATGTATGTATGTATGTATGTATGTATGTATGTATGTATGTATGTATGTATGTATGTATGTATGTATGTATGTATGTATGTATGTATGTATGTATGTATGTATGTATGTATGTATGTATGTATGTATGTATGTATGTATGTATGTATGTATGTATGTATGTATGTATGTATGTATGTATGTATGTATGTATGTATGTATGTATGTATGTATGTATGTATGTATGTATGTATGTATGTATGTATGTATGTATGTATGTATGTATGTATGTATGTATGTATGTATGTATGTATGTATGTATGTATGTATGTATGTATGTATGTATGTATGTATGTATGTATGTATGTATGTATGTATGTATGTATGTATGTATGTATGTATGTATGTATGTATGTATGTATGTATGTATGTATGTATGTATGTATGTATGTATGTATGTATGTATGTATGTATGTATGTATGTATGTATGTATGTATGTATGTATGTATGTATGTATGTATGTATGTATGTATGTATGTATGTATGTATGTATGTATGTATGTATGTATGTATGTATGTATGTATGTATGTATGTATGTATGTATGTATGTATGTATGTATGTATGTATGTATGTATGTATGTATGTATGTATGTATGTATGTATGTATGTATGTATGTATGTATGTATGTATGTATGTATGTATGTATGTATGTATGTATGTATGTATGTATGTATGTATGTATGTATGTATGTATGTATGTATGTATGTATGTATGTATGTATGTATGTATGTATGTATGTATGTATGTATGTATGTATGTATGTATGTATGTATGTATGTATGTATGTATGTATGTATGTATGTATGTATGTATGTATGTATGTATGTATGTATGTATGTATGTATGTATGTATGTATGTATGTATGTATGTATGTATGTATGTATGTATGTATGTATGTATGTATGTATGTATGTATGTATGTATGTATGTATGTATGTATGTATGTATGTATGTATGTATGTATGTATGTATGTATGTATGTATGTATGTATGTATGTATGTATGTATGTATGTATGTATGTATGTATGTATGTATGTATGTATGTATGTATGTATGTATGTATGTATGTATGTATGTATGTATGTATGTATGTATGTATGTATGTATGTATGTATGTATGTATGTATGTATGTATGTATGTATGTATGTATGTATGTATGTATGTATGTATGTATGTATGTATGTATGTATGTATGTATGTATGTATGTATGTATGTATGTATGTATGTATGTATGTATGTATGTATGTATGTATGTATGTATGTATGTATGTATGTATGTATGTATGTATGTATGTATGTATGTATGTATGTATGTATGTATGTATGTATGTATGTATGTATGTATGTATGTATGTATGTATGTATGTATGTATGTATGTATGTATGTATGTATGTATGTATGTATGTATGTATGTATGTATGTATGTATGTATGTATGTATGTATGTATGTATGTATGTATGTATGTATGTATGTATGTATGTATGTATGTATGTATGTATGTATGTATGTATGTATGTATGTATGTATGTATGTATGTATGTATGTATGTATGTATGTATGTATGTATGTATGTATGTATGTATGTATGTATGTATGTATGTATGTATGTATGTATGTATGTATGTATGTATGTATGTATGTATGTATGTATGTATGTATGTATGTATGTATGTATGTATGTATGTATGTATGTATGTATGTATGTATGTATGTATGTATGTATGTATGTATGTATGTATGTATGTATGTATGTATGTATGTATGTATGTATGTATGTATGTATGTATGTATGTATGTATGTATGTATGTATGTATGTATGTATGTATGTATGTATGTATGTATGTATGTATGTATGTATGTATGTATGTATGTATGTATGTATGTATGTATGTATGTATGTATGTATGTATGTATGTATGTATGTATGTATGTATGTATGTATGTATGTATGTATGTATGTATGTATGTATGTATGTATGTATGTATGTATGTATGTATGTATGATTTCTGTCGTTGGCTTAGACGTAAAGACGGCGACTGGCTCACCACCTGTCACGTTGTCCCGAAAATATCTTCGGTGGAAGGTGGGTCGAAGGGACTTAATTGTCTAGACTAGACCTCTGTCTACCCCTGTATTGGGAATTGCGTGAAGATATTTATATTTATTTATTTATAGAATCAACTAATAAACGTATTAACTATTATTTATATGAATGCGGTACCTTGGTGGAACTTCATCGTTTTATCAATTACTAAATACACATTTTTTTCCTATAAATATCTGACCGGTTTCGCCCTCATAGCATTATCAAATGTTCATTATCAATATATTAAAATAATATATGAGATCTTATACGAGTCCCTCCGGCCGTCGTACTCGACCGATTTGCCCAATAGGTTTACCAATAGGTTTTTTCAAAAACTTATGCACGATTTCTGTCGTTGGCTTAGACGTAAAGACGGCGACTGGCTCACCACTTGTCACGTTATCCAAAAAAAATGTCTTCGGTCGATGGTGGGTCAAAAGGACTTAGTTGTCTAGACCTCTATCTACTCCTGTATTGGGAATGGCGTAAAGATATTGATTTAATTGTTATGATACCCTTGGGGAAAATGAGGTGACGGATAATTGACTCATTAAAACTTATCAAAACGACAAATATAACACAAGCTACATAAATTAAAGTTAAATTTAATATAAATATAATGTACATCTTAAATAAAAAACTAAAAAAGGGAAATAAAAACAAACAATATTACTTGTGTTTAATTTAAGTGGCAATAGCCTAATGGGAATTGCGAAGCATAACATCGCAGGTTCGAGTCCCCCATTCGACTATTGTCATAAACCAGCTCCAGACACAAACAGCTTCAGACGCCGCCGTCTTTACTTCCAAGTCAACGACATAAATCGTTGTGTCCCTTTTTTGAAAAACACCTTTGGCACGAGCCTACCTCCTAGGTATTGAACTCGGATCTCCTGACTCGAATTCCGATCACCCAACCATTCAGCTATCCCCAACCCATATATAGCCCAACTTACACTTCCGTACATGAATGTCGGAACAAAAACTGCGGAGCCAAAACAAACGAGCCTTGTTAGACACCATCCGACTGCTCATAAAGGAGTGCAAAGCTCCATTCACCATGTTTCCTGCATTCACACTTCTTTCAATATCACTCTCACACTTTCCATCTCTTATGAACTTTGAACCCAGATACACAAACTCATTCACCTGTTCAATTTGTTCATCTCCAATCACGATATTGCAGTCTGTCATGACCTCATCTCTTTCAAACACCATCACTTTCGTCTTCTTTACATTCATCTTCATCTCCTTTCTAACAAAAGCTCCACTCATAGCAGTTACCATCTCCTGCAACTCCTCGGCTGAAGACGCAAGTAAAACTTGATCATCAGCATAGAGAAAACATTTGACGAGTAACTCATTCATTCTCAACCCACTTTCATTCTCTTTTAAATCTGTCAAGCAATTGTCCATGAATAGATTAAACAGCCACGGTGACGCTACACATCCCTGTCTAACACCTTTTTCGATATTAAACCATTCAGTGTATGCCCCGTTTATCCTTACACAAGCACAGGAATCCCTATAAAGAGATTGCAATGCTCGTATGAGGATACTGCTGACACCTTTCACGGACAATGCTGACCACAATTCATCCTCACCACTCTATCATAGGCCTTATCTAAATCCACGAACGTGCAATAGACCTTCTGGTTTTTTAGCCAGACACTTTTCGGCTATGCACCGCAAGGAAAAGACCCGATCCGTACACCCCATTCCCTTTCTAAATCCCGCTTGTGCATCCCATACTTTTTCGTCTGTTTCATTCACAACCCTTTCAATCAACACTTTCGCATACAATTTACCGACGACGCTGAGAAGGCTTATACCGCGGTAATTTACGCAGTCCTGCCGTGACCCTTTTCCCTTATATAATGGCACGATTACGACTTTGCACCCAGTCTCCCGGTACTTGCCCATTTCGCCAGCACAAATTGAAAAGGCGGTACAGCTGAATAGCCACTAAGCCCTGTCCAGTCCACAGCATCTCGACGGTAATCCTATCATATCCGGCAGCCTTACCTAATCTCATACTTTTCAACGCTTTTACTATTTTATCCACGCTTATCTCACTGTCATCAACATTTATATTAACCATGGAAGGTGCCGGGTGTTGTATCTGCACTTCCTCTCTTTCAAATAAACATTCAAAATACTCTTTCCATCTCTTTAACACATATTCTTCTCCTTTTACAATGCTCCCATCTTGACTCCTGATTGTATTCAGCTCCGAGGTAGAGGTTTTTCCTCTGGCTGTATTGACGGATTTCCAGAAAAACTTGATGTTTGACTGGAAATCTTCAGTGAGTCTCCTATCAAAATCATCCTTTTGTTCTTCTTTCTTTCTAGTCACAACATCTTTCGCAGCTGATTTGAATCTTTTATACTTCTTTCTCGCTTCCTATATCTCGTCATTCGTCGCCTTTTGAAGTTTTTGGTTAGCTTTTGTTGCTAACCAATCCAACCGCGCTTTCTTCTTTTCTTGCACAGCCTTTTGTACATCTTAATCCATCCATACATTATACTTCTTTCTTCCTTTCCTTCGTTTAGCTACTCCGCATACCTCAACAGCAACATTCACGACTCCTTTCTTAAATGTCTCCCACAAATCTTCATTCACACAAATCTCTTCTATGCCTTTAGAACTTTCTATCAGTTTCTCTTCATACTCGTATTTCTTATCTTTTTCTTGGAGATTTTCCACTTTTATTCTGTCCAAAACACTCGTAGGCTTAGATCCAGACCATACCCAAGATAATGTGTAAAAATATATATAAATTGGTTTTATACATTAACCCGTACGGGAACCGATCCAGGGACCTCAGAACTGGCAACATCATGAACACCGATGTGTACGCCACTCTCCCACGAAGGTAATTACTAACATTCAGGCTTGTTAATTAAAAATGAATAATTTATAACGCAGAAATTAAGCATTGGGTTCACCAGATTTGTATATATAGAAATGTATTTAAAAGAGAACAAATGAATAATTTCATCTCATTCGAATTAAATAATCATAATTAATTCAAGACCTCTCTATAAGAGTATACGCACAATATATTTCTGCCTTCACATGTCAGTTCAACCTCTAATGAGGTGCCATTGTGAATTAATGGGGGTAAGCCGGCACAAAAGATTTTTATATACACTATTAACTAACACAAAAGCTTCAGAAATTATCACGCTTTAACGTTTGTCTCAGAGACGTTCATAATTATGAGGGATACAGGACAAACAAAAGTAAAATAATATTATATTATCCTCAGAAGCAGTTACTTCATATATGGCATTCCCAATTCTGGGATAGACAGAGACCTAGACTATTAAGTCGTTTCGACTCACCTTTCACCGAAGACATTTTTGGGACATCGTGACGGGTAGTGAGACTGTTTCCGCTTTTACGTCACAGCCAACGATATAAATAAAAAAATATATCTTCACGCCATTCCCAAAACAGCGGTAGATAGAAGTCTACACAATTAAGTCATTTCGACTCACCTTCCACCGAAGATATTTTTGGGGCAACGTGACAGTTTAAATCGTACATAAGTTTTGAAAAACCCATTGACATGAGACCACCACCTGGAATCTAACCACTGGGCTATCGTGGCGTTATTTAATATTATACTATTTTCTAGCCGATGCTTATTCCGGGATAAAAAGTATCGTTACTTCAAAAATTTCTATCCAAAGTCTATACTAAATATCTCTGTACTAAATTTCCTAAAAATCGATTTACTTGTGAAAGCATAACAGACATACGTTCACATTAATAGTGTGGATCATAATCATTATTTTAAAAATATTAGAACGACCCTATAGCCTAGTTGGTAGTGCACCGTGCCTTCTAAACTTAGGGTTGAATTCAAATCTCGTCAGCTATAAACGTTTTCGAAATGAATATTGAGTCTTGAATGTTTATATTTATATATAAATCTATGTATGTTGTCCCGTTGGCTAGGACACCACGACCGTGATGGACTCACCACTTGTCACGTTGTTTGAAATAAGCGGAGAACAGTGGGCCGAAAAAAGGACAGGTGGGGATCCAAAAATCAAGTTTGCCTTTTCTCTGCTAAGTACGACTACAAATGTTATAATAATGCATTTTTTTAAAGTTTTCCTTAGTTTCATTTATGTGTTTATGTTAATTCTAAATGAAAGCTTTGCATGATCTCTAGCAAGAACAGTCAATAATGAACAGTCAACAATTCAATGTTTATTTTAAAGTGCAGTCGAGTTCACGAAAATATACATACATTGACAACGTACATTGCTCCAATCTCTAGTAATAAAAGCACTTGTGTCATGGGATTAGAAACAACAAACGTATTAGAAACATCCAGACCCGAGATAATATAGAAAAAATGGTTCTGTACATTGATCCGCCCGAGAATCGAAACCGAAACCACAGAGCTGGCAACACTAGAAAATAGGTGTTGTAAGCCACTCGACCAAACGTCGTCGTATTAATACGTGAATATTGGTGTTTATTTTTTAAATTGGCAATGAAATACACGTCATTCCCAATACAGGGGTAGACAGAGGTCTAGTCTAGATAATTAAGTCCATTATGATTAAGTCCACTGTACATATTTTGGTACAACGTGACAGGTGGTGAGCACGTCGCCGAATTTATGTCAACGCTAACGATGTAAATCGTACGTAGTTTAAAAAAAACGGTATGAGCCTTTGAAATAACTCGGGTCTTTAGACTCGATCTCCGATCACCCAACCACTCGGCTATCGCGACTTCACTCACGATAGCCGAGTGATCATTGTCATATCTAATAAAATAGTATGCCCATAATTATATCGGTTGGTATTCAACAGTTGTTATACAGCTGTTTATTTTTACGTGTATAGCAAAAATAGCTAACACCACTTTATAGTAAGTGGCTCTGCAACTCATGACACCAGCAAACAATTTCTAAAGAAGTTTATAGAGTTTATTTCGCCAATTTCTTCCCCGTTATAGGCTCGTCAGTACGAAACGGTGGTAGATTAAAAATTACTATCGGTAAACGAATGTACATTCTCATTTCGATAAATGTTTTGATTTGATTTGATGTTTTACACTTCTTTGAGTGGTGTGGTCCTCTTGTAGAAGTTTGAATAGAGACTATTAGATAATTAATAATTTTAGTTTCTGTTTCGCCCTAAGTATCTCTAGAAGAGATCGCTTAGCTATAAGACCGTACTTTATTGTATAGGCGTATCTGTTAAGTTTTCTCCGTTATATTTATTTCTTGAATAGGTTGTGAGGTGTACAATAAAGTGTTCACTACTACTACTACTATTACTACTACTACTAGATAGTACATACAATGAGTAAAATAAGTTTTTTTTAAGTCACAGCAGGCGAGGGATTGGGTGATCGGATTTCGAGGCCAGAGAGAGACGAGAGTTCGATTCGCAGAAGGCAGGCTGGTACCAATGAGTTTTTCAAAACTTATGTACGATTTATATCGTTTGCTTGAACATAAACACGTAGACAGGCTGTCATCACCTGTCCTATTGTCTCAAAATAAGGGGTGAAATGTCGGTCGAAGATACTTTGTTGTCTAGACTTGCTACCCCTATATTAGTAAATGTATTAAGATGAAACATAGCCTGTACCTCTCTTTTTTAATGAATACGTTACATCCGCCTACTGCTCGACATAGGCCTCTCCCTTAAGGAAGATTTACCGCACTCGCCACGCATTCCAAACGCTTGCAAAACTCAAAGTTCCATCACCACCATCTTGATGCTCGGCATTCCACAGCAGTGCGTTTTTCGCGGAATTTTCTGACACGTACTTGCAGTTCATGGAATGTGCTGCCGTCAGCGGTTTTTCCGGACCGCTAAGACTTAGGGACCTACAAAAAAGGCCTATACCTTTCTCAAAGGCCGGCAACGCATCAGCTATTCCTTTAGTATTGCAGGTGTTCATGGGCGGCGAAAATCACCATTACATGAACCACCTGCTCGTTTGCTCCACTATTCTATTTAAAAAAGAAAACCTTAGACTATGCTGCCAGTCACCGCTCTTCTTAATTTAGGCCGGTTTTTTCCCTTGGTTGTCCCTATCTATGTATTATAATCTTATGCCGGTTACCACACAGCACAGTGGTGGCTCAGTTAATTAAAAAGAAAGTATTTGACTATCAATGCTTCGATAACTTTTTCGATGGTTTTTAGATGCTAACCTTAGATATATCTATCTCTCTATCTATACTTTCATGTCAGCTCAAAATATATTGTTTATTAACATAAGGTACCAAATCTCTAGTTTGTGAATGTATAGATATAATATAGAGTGAGTTGGAGGATTTTGTATTTCATTGGTATATCTTATCTATCTTTTTATCTATCTTCTTATATATCTTATCTTTTTAGGATTCATAATACTGCCCCTAACGACGATAAATCGGTCAACTGATAGTGTATCAAAATATCTATTCGCTTCAGAACATGCGGTCAGTTTTATCTATATATATAAATAAAATTGGAGTGTCTGTTTGTAATATTGAAATAAATGTTTTACTACATGTATATGAATATATCGACGGTGATGAATACACCAAAATAATATTTTTACAATTTTTGCCGGTCTGTCTGTTCCGGCTAATCTCTGAAACAGTTGGACTGATTTTAACAGGACTTTTTCACTGACAGATGGCTAATGTTATAAGGAGTAACATAGGCTACTTTTATTTTAGAAACATAATTAGGGTTCCGCGTTAAGTGTTAATCTGTGTATTTACATACAAGTTGGACTATGCCAAATCTGATCGCCAATCCGCATGTGCAACGATTACAAAAAATCTTTAAGTGTAGTAAATTTATTCATCGAAATAAGAATAAACTGCTTTATCGAATGTACTTTTTTGAATCTACTACTGTTTTGTATGGTTCCTCTAACAGGAAAAAGAAATTCCGTTGGTAATTTTTTTACTTTTATAATAATATAGTATTATGACTTTTTTTTGTTTTCTATAAATAGCTCTGCAGTAATCACCTACGTATTCATTAATGTTATAATTTCTTCCTATATAGTTTTTCAATCATAAATTGCTTAAACCTGTTAATAGGCAGACTCCGAAAATTTACGGTAGTGACCTTTGTCTTGCAGTAGGTTTTTACAAGCCGTTATCGTAATAACGTTATTGAACTAGCAACGTAGTACCCATATATACATATAAATAAAACACCAGTGTCTGTTTGTAATTCGAAATGAACAGTATTTCACTAAATACATACGAGGGTATATCCGCTGTAAATAATAATAAACACATACAATATATTCCCTATCCCCGTGATCCCAAAGTAACTGAAGCACTTGTGCTATGGAACCAGAAACAACGAAGGTACTACAAATAACCAGAAGATTTTCTATATTGACCCGTCCGGGAATAGAACTCGGGACTTCGGAGTTGGCGACACCATGAAGACCGGTGCGTCCCCACTCGTCCACGGAGGTTTTTGTTTCTCAAGAATACTTTTGAGTAACTAACATCGGAGCCACTGCAAATTATGACAGGTATTATCTGGTATATATATAAGTCACATAACTGTGTGATTGTTTAAAAATTTTATGTGATTCGCGTTTTCGTACTGCGGCATCGAACCTGTGACATATGTTGCGCAGTCTATCTATAGTAGTTAATGGTTATACTAGTGTTTAATATAGACAAGTATTGTTCCACTTATGATATGTACATAGTTATTTTTTTGCATGGAAACATACACCGATATTTTATATTAATTATAATAATTAACGATGCAGATGTAAACCTTATGTTCGTGGCGATAAGTGACAAAGTAGGTATTTAATACATGCTGATTACAATTACCTTTTCATGTTAATTTTTTTCGAATTAACCTTACCGCATATATATTTACATACCAATAAAACGAATAGATTTAAAAATAAAAATAAAAAAACAGCTGTTTTGTAGATACTTACATAGACACGATTTTAAATATTGACCTACAAACCTATTTAGTTGTAGAAAAAAAAATGTTTTTAAAAACCTTGTCAAAGTAAATTGTTCGTAGCTATAATTATACTCATTACTGGAAAAAAAAGTATGCCGTTTTAAATGTATTACTTCCATGTAACTGAACTACAAATTGTTGCAGTAAACAAATAACAGTGCTGTTTATACAAAGAAATACCCAATTCAGTTTCAAACGGAATTTTAAGTGCTCCATTACTCAATACATCGACTGTATGCTCGTTAAAACATACCAATCCAGACAGCAATAAACCCGAATGATCTACGCCCGGTCGCTACGACCAAACAGACAAACAAATCCTGTATGCCTGTAATGGATTCAATTCTTACACACATTGAATTGACAGAACGTGACGGTTTATAGTTAATCGTTTACTAACCTTGTAGCTTCAACATGCGGCAAGGTGCTTCAAATGTTTCACAATTGGGTTTATGTTAAAAATTATGAGAATAATTAATGATGATTTGACAGATAGAATTTCGCGCTCGCGTTACAATTTCGCGCGTTTTGCTTAAGCCAACGCTACCTCGCGACGCGTTCTCGCGGACTGTGAAAAGTGGAAATCCGATGTGTGGCTGTGGCTCTTCGACTCGACCCGAAGCAGTGACGCTATCCGCGCTTGCGCGACCGACCAAGGTCGTGCGCGAGAATAAGACAGATAGTGTACGTATTGCAAGTTTGCAAGTGTAATTATTCCCTTATATTAATTGTACAATAATTATTACCATGCGGTACATATTGAAAAACTTTGTACATATTACACATTTTGTATTTATCGAAATGCCGTTGTGTTGGCAATTAAGTGGGCTAACATGCCTTATGGGTTGATAACGTTACAGAAGTGAACAGAATTTTCTTATTTTCTGACAGAGTAGAAAGTGATAAGAAATTAGTTAGTCTATTCTCACACTTTATTCGTTGATATAATTTATTTCCTGTCACTATTTTACTATTTTAACTTTCAAATTCGGTTTCAGTGATTGTTTTTGATCAGTATTTAGCTGAAAAAGGTATTCCCGGGTACAATACGGTCGTATTTCGGGTCGGTGGTATGGATGATCCGAAGGGCAGATTCTCAACTTATTTCTATTTTTCGACCGACCTTCCTGTAGGACAGCTTTTCTAATAATTTTATAAATGTTATCACTATTTATAGTCACAATAGCCGAGTGGATGGGTGGTCGGAATTTCGAGTCGTGAGACCCGAGTTCGATCCCCAGGTGGCAGGCTCGTACCAATGGGTTTTTCAAAAAACTTATGTACGAAGAAATATTTAAATATTTTATTAATGAAATTGTATTTTTAGTTTTTTCGAATTATAAATTGAATTGTGTAATTTGGAAAATGCAAATGCGATATAAAAACAAAATACATGAATAAATATTTAATAAAAGCAACTAATACATTTATGTAACAAACAAAAAAAAACTACTTTATAAGTTAACAAAAAGAAAATATTTGTAGGTATGGTAATTGATTTTTCAAATAACTAACGAGATCAAATAAACACCCATCTAAGAGAATTAAATCACTATATACATTATTCCATGGTACTTAAGTCCTAAAATAAACAAACCAATATAATAAATAAAAAAATACAGTTTGGTACTGGCAGAAAATTTAACGCTAATGATACATCGACCTTCAATCTCCAAAAAGGTATAAAAGAAAAAAAGAAAACATTAATGGCGACTTCTTATTCTAGTTTTAAAATATATTGCAACTGACAATTATTGTCACTTAATTTCCAAAAACAATATCTTCCTAAAATAATAATAAGCAGGAGAAACGACTACAAGTAAAATAAAATAATTTCATAATAAATTAACAATACATACTATCCAAATATTTTAAAAAGGAACATAATTGATATTCAAAAAGAAAAGTTGTATAGTTAGTCTTTACATATTAGGTATTATAATTGTTGTGATTAAACTTTTTGAGATTAAAATATTTATATATATTTAAGTAAAAAAAATATTAACATGTAAAGACATAAATTTAAATCTTACGTTTTGACAATTGGAACAGGATCACTCAAACGCCATATTGTGACGTCTCAAAGGAAGACTAATTTGAATAAAGTTGGCTTTAGTATTTTTTGACGTATCTACGCAGAACGTCCAAAAAAATGGAAGAAATTATTGCAAAATATGCAATCTCATAATAAGTTTTAATTAAATCTCGTTAATGAATTTAGTATGGATGAAATTACGCAAAAACCTGTCACGTTTTTATTCTAACTGCATATGACTTACCGAATATTTTATAATGTTGGTAGGTATATATTATTTAATATATTTTATAATCTTTATAAAAACAAAGAAAAAAATATTGTTAAAAATCTAACCAACTATAAAGGTACTCAATTTCATACTGATGTATCCTTCTGTGTTGATAATTTCTATAATTTTATAATTTGTTATGATAAAAATATAGATAATGCTTATCATTGTTGTTGTTCATTGAAAAAGTATAATTGGATACAATCAGTAAGTGTTATACTATATAAAAGACAATAATTTAAAAATACTTTTATGCAAAATGGTCCTTTGATACATACCAACCGATAAGCAAAGTGCGAGCTGTTTATAATTTGTACTTCTAGATGGCGGTTAAATCAACTTCAAAAGGACCAGCCTTTTACCACAATTATATATTATTTTTACTATAATAAGCACTCTGTTTCCTCAGTAACTTCTTGGCTGGCGGTATTTCCAATTTATGGGTATCATGACAATGTCTTTTCAATTCGGAATATTTTCGAAATTTACCACCGCATATGAGACAATCGACAATCATTTTCCTGACGTTGTGGACAGTCCATTCGTGATCCCATTTTTCTTTCAACGTTTTGTAATACTGATGGCAAAATCTACATCGGAACTTAGTCGTCATTTCTTTAGTATGAGCGCATTTTATGTGCTTGTTAAGCATCGATTCAAAATGAAACTCCTTCTTGCAGAAGTAGCAAGGGATCGGCGAGTTTTTATTGTGATACTCCATGTGCTGTGTAATCATTTTCTTCGAGTTGAATTTCCTCTGACAAAGGTCGCACTGGAAGTAAGTTGAGCTGTGAATCTTTTTGTGTTTCGAGAAGTTACTGGAGTCGCTGAAGGATTTATTACAGAATGTGCACTGGTATAACGTCAGCTTTGCGTGTTCGCGGAGATGCGCTTTATATCTGTCCACTTTGGTGAAGGTTACTCTTTGGCACACCTCACAGAGGATGTTTAGGCTGCCGTTCTTGTTCACCGGATTCTTAGCTAGCGTGCTCCTAATGACGTGTTCTATCAGATGCCTCTTCAGGTCTCCGATCCGGTCGAAGGTTTTCAAGCAGACGTCACAAGCCTGAAAAATATAAAAATGGTGTCATTGAAACGGGTCGTAGCACACGATAGATATATTATGTGTATATATTATGTAATGCTGCATACTCGTACAATTATAACGGTATATCATACAGTCCTAATGTAAATTTTTTTATACTTATGATATCTTATGACTGTGCTGCTGGTAGCTTAATAAATACATAAAGTACTTGTAAAAAATTTGGAGGACCTTTCAAATGGATTAATTGACTATAGTTCACTTTGTTTCAGAAACCTCGCGCCTTAGACGCTGCTGCTTGTCTGTCTGCAGAACTTTGTCTGGTATATTTCGAGATAATTATCCCGACATTTGTCCATAGACAATGATATTTTGGAGGCGTTTCATTTAGTCTTCTCTTACCACACCCACGGCGTTAAAGGCGTTGATGTATTGTCATTAATTTTCAATGTGAAATTAGGTGTACACCGGTCTCTTGGTACGCGAGACAGACTGGCATATGTCCGGTTTCAATCGAATATTATTACACAACGACCTCCGTGGACGAGTGGCGTACACCGGTTTTCATGGTGTCGCCAGCTCTGGAGTTCGATTCCGGAAGGGTCAATGTAGAAAAACCACCTTTTCTACACTTTCTCCGGTCTGGGTGGAACATACTTTGCTACTTACTTTGAGGTCAGAGCAAGGTATTAGATTTTGTCCCTGTCTTATTTCTTATGATAAGATTAGATATGACAATCATTTATAGTATTAATTGTGTACAAAGGTAATATAAAAGTAATTGGTCAATAGTTTACTCACTTTGGACGTATAATATGGACGTATACCTTGATCAAATAGAAAACGCAATCTCTAAAAGATACCAAAAATGACTGTTGTTATAACTATACGAGTATTTGTATAACGTTTTAGGATAAAAACAGATGTTAAAATGCAAATTATAAGTGGAATAAAAATAAATCGATAACAAAAACAAAGATTTAAGATAGAAAGAAGATTTAAGAAGATAAGAGGATTACATACATACAAACAAATATACCTACGTACATAATCCCACGTAACCTTGCAAACTCCACTACAGGGCATTGGCCTGTCCCGTAAAGAAGGATTCGCCATAATTGCCATGCTTGGCAAGCGGATTGGCGACCGCAGTTCCAGACATTTGCACCTTAGACACTGGTGCCCGTAACCGCTGTGCTTAATCTTGGTGTTTGGTATTTTTTTAAGGTTTGACTTAGTTGTATAAGCTTAGTTAGTTACAACTGTCAGCTAATAGTATTATCTATGATTCTCCATTAGTCGCCTCTTACGACACCCACGGAAAGATAAAAAAATATCATCAAATATCTTCATATGCAATTCCCAATTAAGTCCCTTAGACCCACTTTTCAATGAAGATATTTTCGGGACAACGTAATAGGTGGTGGGCCCGTCGCCGTCTTTATGTCCAAGTCAACGATATAATTCGTACATTAGTTTTGAAAAACCCATTGTTACGAGCCTATCTTCCGGGTGATCGAACTCGGGTCTTTTTACTCGTAATTGTTAATTGTCTAAAACTTTTAAATTATGAGAGTTGAGAAAATCTATTACATTCTTACAAATAAAATATCATTAAAAGACCACAAATACCCGCAACCACACTCAGTCACACACACACACACGGACACGCACACGCACGCGCACGCGCACGCGCACACACACACACACACACACACACACACACACACACACACACTCTCACACACTCACACACACACACACAGAGAGACAGACACACGCATACACACACGCACACACACAACAAATATGATAGCTCAGATGTTATTTTATTGCATGCAGATTTCAATATTCTGAGCTACTCCATCAATATCTGTT
This sequence comes from Sericinus montela, assembly GCA_029286605.1. Classification (NCBI taxonomy): domain Eukaryota; kingdom Metazoa; phylum Arthropoda; class Insecta; order Lepidoptera; family Papilionidae; genus Sericinus; species Sericinus montela. Next base: position 10,101,572 of record JAGSMR010000040.1, read on the forward strand.
TGTTTTATAGTTCCTTTGTAAAGTTTATATATTGTGTCATTGATTTGGAAGGGACTAGCTTCTGATATACAGGTTTTGCCTAGTTCAGGAGCTAGGGCTCATTTGTATTTTTTTTAATAAACATTGTGTCAAAGAAAGAAATAAATAAATAAAATAAATAGAAATTCTGACCACCCAACCACTCGGCTATCGTGACTTGTATCGTGACTACCGAATGATGGTATATACTTAAACCACAACTACACAGGTAGGACAACGTACCTTTTTATACCTTTTGTGCCGTCTAGCCTTCTTCGAATGGAGCAGGAAGACTTTGTTGGACATCACTCTAGCTATAACCGAGTTGGCTTTCCTTATTACTTCCTGGGTTGCGTGATTATCATTCACATTTTCGGATTTAGGATCATGATCCTTTGATGGGGCGGACGACGTTGTGGATCCAGCATCGGAGACGCTATCATCCAATGATATGCAAGTGTCAGATTCGCTAATTTCCTTCGCACACGTATGACTTTGTTGGTGAGCTTCTAAATCTTTATATCTATTGGCTACGTAGTCACATGTGTTACACATAAACACGAAATGTGCGTTTGCTGCGTGACTCCTCAAATTTTCGTGTTTGCTGAACGTCTTCGTGCAGTAACCGCATTGGTGTTTGCGCGAGTGTATTTTTTGGTGTGTTCTTAACGTGAATTTCGAAGCGAACACTTTGTGACATTTGTCGCATTCCAGATCGGGATCCCCGTGGCCTAGGCAGTGCATTTCGAATTTCTCCTGCGTTTTCAAGTTCTTACCGCATTCGGTGCATATGAACTTCATTTCGCTCTGGGTGCTGCTGGCAACTTTACTGCTTCTGTGGCTTCCCACCATGTGCTGTTTGAACGCGGCAATTTGATAGAATATCTGTTTACATTTCTCACATTGGTATTTCTTTTGGTTGTGGTCGTTGTTCTCTGGCAAAGGAAAAACAGTTGAAATATTAGTTTATAGATATATGTGTACTCATACATAGGTAGGCATGTTCCGGTCTCAAAGTAAGTTTGCTAAAGCACTTCTGTCATGGAATCGAAAACAACGAGGCTACACATACACCCAGACTCAATGTAGAAAAAGTAGTTTCCGTAGTTAGTTTGGTTTAGCCCGTCAAAATAAAGTAAATAAAGATATATGTTTATATCAATATTTATATTTGTAAACATATATCTGTGTAACTATTTGTACCGTTGGCTTGTACAGTAAGACGGCGATAGGCTCACCACCTGTCACGTTGTCCCAAATAAGCTACGGTAAAGGTAAAGAGTGGGTCGAAGGGACTCCTTTGTCTGAACCTCTGCCTATCCAAGTATGGAAAATAGTATGAAGATATAAAAGCTACGTGTTAAGTTGCATTGCAAACCCTTTCTTACAGGCTAGTTTTAAGAACTGCAGTTGGCATTTACAGACCGTTTTGTATGTAATATTGGCTATTACTCTATTAGTACGAAATTGCATATATAAAACAAATGTTAATAAATGTTATAACGTTGACCTGTTTGTTTTATCGAAATAAAAATTTTACAAAATAAATTAGATACTAAGTATGGTACTTACAAGAGAAAAAAAGCAATGTATAAACTTGTCTGTCTGTTCGTTCCTACATTTTGTTACCTATTTTTACGAGACTCACTGATGTTATAAATAGTAATTTAGGATATTTTAGATACTCTAGAAAAAGAAATCCTAATGGATTCCGCGTTAACAGTTAATATAATAAATAAATAAATATCTTCAAGCATTTCCAATACAGGGTTACAGGTCTAGTCTAGACAATTAAGTCGTCTTGACCCACCTACAACCGAATATATTATTGGGACATCGTGACACATGGTGAGCCCGTCGTACATAAGTTTTGGAAAAACCCATTGGCAGGAGCCTGCCACCTGTGGATCGAACTCGGGTCTCTTGACTCGAAATTCCGACTACCGACCGATTCACCCTAACACTCGGCTATACCACTTTTTTATATAGATCAATGTAATAATAATACATAATAAATAATTACATACATAGATAGGGACAACATCACATACATTGCTCTGATCCTAAAGTAAGTGGCTTAAGCACTTATCTTAGGAAATCAGAAACAACGAAGGTACCGTTAAGAAGGTCCCGACCGGGAATCTAACCCGAGACCTCCGAACTGGCGACACCATGAAAACGGCGTGTCCACCACTCGTCCATCGGTTTCACTTTCACAAACAACTTTCGATAATTATAATTATATCAAATTACCAGCAAGTTTAACAATGTGATAACCTGGAAATGAACCTGGCTATTAAGTTACGGACTGCAGGCTCGAATCCCGCTATCAGCTAACATTTGTGTCATGAATATTATTATTTGTACTTGAGTCATGAATGTTTATATGTTCATACAAATGTTTATAAATGTAAGTTTATTATATCATTGGCTTGAACACTACAACGGCGATGTTACCTTTTCACCTATCACCTTGTCCTAAAATAAGCTACTGTCAAAACTGGATCGAACTAGAATAGCTAGACCATTGTCACAGAAATGGGAATTAAGTGAAGATAAAAAAAAAATACTTACCAACAACCATTTCGTGATCAGGTTCACCCCCACCAACACATTCCAATGATGGATCATCAACTGCCATCTTCTGTATCGTATGCCCAAAGTGAGAGTCATGGCCCAAATACAGAATGGTCTTCTGCTGCTTGGACAGCGACTGTATATCAGAGGACATCAACTGCTTCAACGCGTCGCTCTCACTCGGCAGGCCAACGTAACGCACTTCATCTCTCGCCTTGGTCTCCTTATCATTCGCTATTTCTTCTGAAAGCTGAGACAAAAACACTCCACATTCGAATTCGTCCTCCTCGTACAAATTTATAGGTTCAGCTGAACCACTTTCATGGTTCGCGTCACCGGTTTGTATCTTCCTGAACCTCTTGTGCTCGAATTCCTCAGTCGGTGAATAGTTTATAGCCTCCGCACAGTTGTATATATTTTGCGTGATGTAAGTATTGTGTTGTTCAACAGTTATATGACTGGAATGCGTTTGATGACGTACGGCATATCGTTGTTGAGTTTCTATCGCATCATAGTTGTTGTAGACGTACGGACTCCTTGCCGGGTCTATCCACACTTGAGATTGACTGTACGGTGGGTAAGTGGGGTTGGCTGGTTCGGTCACTTCATCGCTATCATTGGATCCCGACATGGATATAGATTCCTCTTCGTATCTGTCGATAAGCTTGACGTTACAGAAACCGGAGTACAGGCACACATTATTACCTTCTGTATCTGATGACGTAATGGTTAGGTCTATAAATACGTTATCAGTGGCCTGGCATGTGGTCTCCAGCATTGTACACTTCTTAGGTATGAGCAGCACTGGATACAGCACCTCTGTGTCCATAGTAAATTTTCCCTGCTCCATAATTCTCAAAAAACCTCTGAAAACAACAAAACACCATGATGACTGCAATCTCGACTTTCTTCGTAGGTGTAAATGTAGGTAAATTTACAAAAAAAAGATTGTCAGAAACAAGGAAGAAAAATAATTAAAGTTTACTTACCGCAGAATTTGTCGATGTCTCGCTCGATAAATTGAAAAAAGAAATAAGGAGGTAAGCGTATAACGAGCGTTTCCAGTAATCATTATTTTTCCATTCCTACCCACCTATTTAGGATTTAGGTACGTCAAAACTTTTAGTGATAATTTGAAAATAATACTTTTATTTCTATTAAAATTTAAATGTTAGCTTAAGGTAAAATTAAAATAAAATAACAAGTGGAATTAGTTTTGTTCAATATTTTAAAAAAGGAATCTTGTTAAATATTTTTTTTTTTTGGGAGAACAAGATGTGGTTCTTGCCATCGTTCCGTCTGTTACATCAGACAAAGTGATGGCCTCCAAAAAAAACTAAAATCAAAGGCGTGAAATATGAAAAACGTAATTTTGATTTTGGATTTTTAAAGTTTTATTTGCCTAATATACATAACATGTATATTAGGCAAGTAAAACTTTAAATGTCTATCGATTTTATGAATAAAAGTCCTAGTATCAAAAGTAAGGAAATCATAATGAACTTACTACGCATTTAATAAAAGACTGAATGTTATCGCTACTTCGGTTGCTATGGAGGAATATAAACAGACAGACACAATCTCAAAATACATAAATTAACATTATTATTAAACTTCTAACCAGGACTATGAGATTTGTCAATATATTATTTGACGTTTAATGTTTGACCGACTAGTCGGTCATATTTTGTTACTTATGATCGTTTTATTATTGTGGTTTAAGATTATAGTTGAAGTATGAAAATTCTGTAAATGTTATTTATTTGGTCACCTGTTCGATTACGAAAACAGTATTTGTCAACTGAGCAAAGGATAATATATACATGTGCATAGATACTTTATATACTTTCGCATATCCTTTAAAACTTTTATTACTCCACTCACCGCGGTTCCAAGCAAGCAACACTAGGTGTTTCATTCGTATTCCATAAGAAAAAAATATTAACGAAAAATTATAAAATTATAATTTGGAAGTTTATATAAATAAAGCAATGTCCAGTAGGTATATAATTTGCCTCAACCACCACGCTAGACGATATGATCGAACGTCATATCTATAGTATATCTTCAATTTTTGAAAGAAAGGGAAGGGGGGGGGGCGGTATATTCTTTTAATTTTTAAAATATGTGTATAACGCTGCTATTTAAATATTTATCCCTTAGATTGTACATAGATTAGTAGTATGTTTTGTTTTAGTAGAATTTTTGTAGACTTTTATATTTTCATATCTTTGCGCATTCTTCCTATACTAAGACAGGTGGTGAGCCTATCTTTGTTTTAGTGTCCAATAAATATATATAATAAACTACTAAACAAAATAAATGAAACATTTGCCTTATCACCGATAAAAAGTAAGAAGTTCAAGTAACTCTGACTTTCATTACAAATGTTCGTTCTGAACTTTGATAGATAAATTTTAATTATTATTATTCAATTTGATTTAAATATAAATCTGATTTAAAGATAGTAATCTAAATTTATCAATAAAAAGCTAGCGTTGGCTACAAAGAAAAATTTTACAAAATGGACCATAAATGTGATTTAAAAAATAAAATCGCCTCAGGGGATAGAATCAATCAAATCAAATCATTTATTTTTCGATATAAGTAACATACATCTTTCGATAGTCATATTTTAATATACCACCTATGTAATGAGGTTCCTACATCCGAGAAGAAGGAACTTGTGTCGGTATCGTCTTTTTGTATTTTTTTAACAATGGACGTACTAAATTGAACATTAATTTAATTAGAAATAGCATGGGAGCGATCAACCCATTCCCAGGGTTTACTGTCGTTAATATATTAATTTATATTGAAATAAGTGTGTATAATTTTGATTCCTTGAACCTGTTAATAGGCAAGTTTTGCACATTTGCTAGGATTTTGTTGTAGAAGCGTACACCATGAATGAGACTATGGAGTCTAGTGAAATTTGTGGATGCAATGTCGAGGCGATTTAAATATAAATAAACTAAAGAACCTGATAATATTATAAACTAAATAAAAATATGGTAATAAATAAAAAATAAATAAAGATAAACTAAAATTGTCTTTGAAGAGAACTTTAGAACGTAATATTGAAATGAAAGTCAGAGTTTCATGAACTTCTTACATTTTATCTGTCCGTATCGTCGATTGAAAATATATTTAAATATCGAACATGGCTATACACATGTTAAAACGTTTTGTTATTGCATCGAATATATCAATTAACATGTTGGCTATACAAGTACTACTAGTAATGGGTTTAATTGTAGTTGTCTGTGGTACGTAATCTTTTTTTTAACTCATTAATGTAATTAAATTAAAAAAAAATTCTCTTTAATTTAATCATATAAAAGTTCAGCATAAATATGCTTTAAAAATCAATAAAAATTCCGTACTAAAAAAAAATATCTTCACGCAATTCCCAATACAGGGGTAGACAGAAGTCTAGTCTAGACAATTAAGCCCCTTCGACCCACCGAAGATATTTTCGGGACAACGTGACAGGTGGTGAGCCCGTCGCCGCCTTTATGTCCAAGCCAACGATGAAATTCGTACATAAGTTTTTGAAAAACTCATTGGTACTGCCACCTGGGGATCGAACTCGGGTCTCTCGACTCGAAATTCCGACCACCCAACAACTCGGCTATCGTGACTTTTAAATTCCGTACTCATCAATGTATTTTGACCCACTGCTGAAAATTTAGGCTTCTTAACGTAAGCTTAAGTAAACAAATTAAAGTTGGTTTTTACTTGAAGCTGAGGAGATTCAGGGTTACACAGCGCCTTAAAGGTCGGACTTGCTTGATACCGTATTTGGGTTTTTAATGGAATAGAAAGGGATAAAAAATTGCGTGTCAATCTGAGAGCGACTGCGTAAAAATAAGTTGCGGATATCGCTTGAAAAGTTGACTAAAGATGAAAGGCGGCAACAGTTACATAAAGATGACAATTAAAAAAATGTAATATAAAAAATTTATGCGTAATTTCGTCAACATACTAGACAACTTAAACCAAAAATTTTTATCTTTTGTGAACGAAAATAAATAAATAAAATAAATATCTTCACACAATTCCCAATACAGGGGTATACAGAGGTAGTGTCGCTTTAAAATCTTACTAACATAAAAAAGTCATGACAGCCGAGTGGTTGAGTGGTCGGAATTTCGAGTCAAGAGACCCGAGTTCGATCCCCAGGTGGCATGCTTGCACCAATGGGTATTCTCAAAAACTTATGTACGAATTATGTCGTTGGCTTGGACATAAAGACGGCGATGTGCTCACCACTTATTACACCACCATATACACCACAAATTTATCTTCAGTGGACGGTGGGTCGAAGGGACTTAATTGTCTAGACTAGGCCTCTGTCTACCCCTGTATTGGGAGTTGCGAAAAGATATTTATTTATTTTACAATAATCTCATTAACTGTTTTTAGGACATCCATTTAACCTCCATGCAAGTTCCGATACGGCTCCCCGCATCATAGGGGGCGTGGAAGCGCCCGAAGCGTACGCTCCCCACATGGCGGCTCTCGTGTGGGGGGGTCCCGTCAAAAGCCTCATGTGCGGGGGCTCCATTGTCACCAAGTACCACATACTGACGGCTGCACATTGTATCGATCCCATGATTGTAAATGGTGTGATGTTATCGTAAGTATGCCATTGAATATAATAGATACTTGTCTGTAGTCGCTTGTGGGTGATACATATCTGATTTGACTGCACTTCTCTGGCTTATCTTCCTCTTCTATTACTTTTTTCATATTCACGCAATTCCCTTTACTGGAATAGGCAGAGATCGTAATGATTATGGACATTTGTAGTCGAGTGATGGATGGAGTGATGCTGATAGCTTGGACACAAATACGGCGACTTTTAGTGAAAAGGCCGCCCATTGTACCTTTTAATGTTGTTGTTTTCTTTTAAATATTTATTCCATGTTAAAAGTTACGATAGCCGTGTAGTTGGGTGGTCGAAATTTCGAGTCAAGAGAACCGAGTTCGATCCCCAGGTGATACACTCGTCCCAAAGGTTTTTTTCAAAAACTTATGTACGAATTATATCGTTGGCTTTGACATTGAGACGGCGACGGGCTCACCACTTGTCACGTTGTCCCAAAAATGTCTTCGGTGGAAGGTGGGTCGAAACGACATAATTGTCTGGACCTATGAATTGAAGATTTAGAAATTTAAGAATGGCGTGAAGATATTTTTTATTTTTTTTATGTTATAAGTTATATTTAATTTCATAATCTCGAATATCAGACTGATAAAGCTGAGCTGCTGCTTAAACTCGAGGAATCGGAGCGATATTACTAATTAAATTTGATATATATTAGAGAAACGACGTGCCCGGAAATTATTTTAAAATTCATATGTTGTTTAGTTCATTCCACGCCATTGTGGGTTCGAATCAATGGGCTTCGACCACCACTGTCGCAACCTTCAGCCGCTACATCAACCATCCTCATTGGAACTGGGATACCATTAAAAACGACATCGGAGTGCTGTTTCTGGCTGAGGAGTTGGAACTGAACGATCGAGTGGCCATCATTCCACTCAGTTTCGACTGGGTAGATGGCAACGTCAGGAGTTCTGTCACCGGTTGGGGAAGGGTCGGAATACGCATCGAGGAAGACGTTGTGGTCAGTAATGGTATTCTTTATATATATCAGTCTCTTTGGATGAATTGTTTTGAATAAAAAAGTAGGAGATTTCCAAAATATAACTTTTTACAAAGTAACTGTTATTCTTTTCATTACAACGACCCTAGAGAACTAGTGGCGTTCGGTTTCGCAAGCTCTGAGGTCACGGGCTCGATTCCCGGACAGGTTAAACCACCTTTTTGTACAAGTCTGGGTGTTTGTGGTTCGTTAAGTGTCGTAGCTACTTATTTCGGGCTCAAAGCAATGCATGTGATGTACTTATCTGTGTTATTATTTACTTAAGTTTTCTTTATCTTCATCATTTCCCAAGATAGGGGTAGCCAAAGCTCTAGATAGAATAGTCATTTAGAGCCACATTGAACCGGAGTATACTTTGGGACGACGTGACAGGTGGTGAGCCCACCACCGATTTTATACCCTAGTCATCAATTTAAATCGTACATAAGTTTTGATAAAACTCATTGGTTGCTACTCACTAGTCTACTTCCTGGGGACCAAACCCAAGTATCCTGACTCGAATTCCGATCTACTACTCGGCTATCAAGACTATGGCTGACTAATTTAAAATAAATAAATATAAATATCTTCACGCCATTCCCAATACGGGGTTTAGACAGAGGACTAGGCAATTAAGCCTTTTCGACCCACCTTCCACCGAAGATATTTCTGGATTAACGTAACAGATGGCGATCTTGTTGCCGTCTTTATCATACAGGCAACGGGCGGGATTCGAACACGCGATCTTCGCCGATCTGTGGCCACGGAAATTCATTGGTTACTCACTAGCCTACCTCCTGGGAATCGGACTGGAGTTTCTTGACTCGAATTCCGACCACCCAACCACTCGGCTATCGTGACTACGACTGACTAATTGAATTCTACGTTTTCAGAGTCTGTTCCCAATACCGGACAATTTGCAATTGCTGTACGTGGACACAATGTCTCCTGAGCGTTGTGCTGATGGGTTACGGGAGGCGTCTTATATACACGGACCAGCGCCGCCAATGGAAGCTGGAATAGAGATCTGCACTTTCCATTCAATAGGACACGGCATGTGTAATGTAAGTAACGAATGTCATGTGACTTTTATTTATTTATTGTGTGAAGACGTTCTGTTAACATAGTTGCCGATTTGTGAATTCACAATAGCCGAGTGGTTGGGTTATAGGAATTCTAGTCAGGAGACGAGTTCGATCCCCAGGTGATACACTCGTCCCAAAGGTTTTTTTCAAAAACTTATGTACGAATTATATCGTTGGCTTTGACATTGAGACGGCGACGGGCTCACCACTTGTCACGTTGTCCCAAAAATGTCTTCGGTGGAAGGTGGGTCGAAACGACATAATTGTCTGGACCTATGAATTGAAGATTTAGAAATTTAAGAATGGCGTGAAGATATTTTTTATTTTTTTTATGTTATAAGTTATATTTAATTTCATAATCTCGAATATCAGACTGATAAAGCTGAGCTGCTGCTTAAACTCGAGGAATCGGAGCGATATTACTAATTAAATTTGATATATATTAGAGAAACGACGTGCCCGGAAATTATTTTAAAATTCATATGTTGTTTAGTTCATTCCACGCCATTGTGGGTTCGAATCAATGGGCTTCGACCACCACTGTCGCAACCTTCAGCCGCTACATCAACCATCCTCATTGGAACTGGGATACCATTAAAAACGACATCGGAGTGCTGTTTCTGGCTGAGGAGTTGGAACTGAACGATCGAGTGGCCATCATTCCACTCAGTTTCGACTGGGTAGATGGCAACGTCAGGAGTTCTGTCACCGGTTGGGGAAGGGTCGGAATACGCATCGAGGAAGACGTTGTGGTCAGTAATGGTATTCTTTATATATATCAGTCTCTTTGGATGAATTGTTTTGAATAAAAAAGTAGGAGATTTCCAAAATATAACTTTTTACAAAGTAACTGTTATTCTTTTCATTACAACGACCCTAGAGAACTAGTGGCGTTCGGTTTCGCAAGCTCTGAGGTCACGGGCTCGATTCCCGGACAGGTTAAACCACTTTTTGTACAAGTCTGGGTGTTTGTGGTTCGTTAAGTGTCGTAGCTACTTATTTCGGGCTCAAAGCAATGCATGTGATGTACTTATCTGTGTTATTATTTACTTAAGTTTTCTTTATCTTCATCATTTCCCAAGATAGGGGTAGCCAAAGCTCTAGATAGAATAGTCATTTAGAGCCACATTGAACCGGAGTATACTTTGGGACGACGTGACAGGTGGTGAGCCCACCACCGATTTTATACCCTAGTCATCAATTTAAATCGTACATAAGTTTTGATAAAACTCATTGGTTGCTACTCACTAGTCTACTTCCTGGGGACCAAACCCAAGTATCCTGACTCGAATTCCGATCTACTACTCGGCTATCAAGACTATGGCTGACTAATTTAAAATAAATAAATATAAATATCTTCACGCCATTCCCAATACGGGGTTTAGACAGAGGACTAGGCAATTAAGCCTTTTCGACCCACCTTCCACCGAAGATATTTCTGGATTAACGTAACAGATGGCGATCTTGTTGCCGTCTTTATCATACAGGCAACGGGCGGGATTCGAACACGCGATCTTCGCCGATCTGTGGCCACGGAAATTCATTGGTTACTCACTAGCCTACCTCCTGGGAATCGGACTGGAGTTTCTTGACTCGAATTCCGACCACCCAACCACTCGGCTATCGTGACTACGACTGACTAATTGAATTCTACGTTTTCAGAGTCTGTTCCCAATACCGGACAATTTGCAATTGCTGTACGTGGAGACAATGTCTCCTGAGCGTTGTGCTGATGGGTTACGGGAGGCGTCTTATATACACGGACCAGCGCCGCCAATGGAAGCTGGAATAGAGATCTGCACTTTCCATTCAATAGGACACGGCATGTGTAATGTAAGTAACGAATGTCATGTGACTTTTATTTATTTATTGTGTGAAGACTTTCTGTTAACATAGTTGCCGATTTGTGAATTCACAATAGCCGAGTGGTTGGGTTATAGGAATTCTAGTCAGGAGACCCGAGTTCGATCCCCAGGTGGCGGGCTTGTAGAAAAGGGTTTTTGCAAAACTTATGTACGATTTATATAAGCTCCAATATTTTTACAAATCTCCTTCCTATAACGCATTGTACGGTTATTTACAAAATTGTTTGTATGTTTCTGTTGTGTCGGTATGTTTATCAATATAAACCGTAATGATGGACATATTTTAGATAGTTTATTATTATTATTACTAATCCATTTAAATTGATAATTAATGGTTGTTGTTATCACACACAATTATGTATAAGGTTATATTTAATGTCTTATATTGTATTTTTATTGCGGCTTTTTTCTTTGTTTTAATTTTTGTGTTATAATTATATAGAAAGTTTAGGCTTTTTTCGTTTTATCGAAGGACTAGACTACACGTAACAGATGTGCTACGTTCGTAACGCCAATGAATAGGTTTCTTGGCTGAAAATCAGCGCTGTGTGAGGCCATAATCACACAACACATGCTGAGCCAACCCCTTTTCGGCACAAAGCGACCTTTTTTTAAATTTAAACTCAATATGTACTAATACTTTCATTTGTATGAACTGTTTGAGCTGAATAAATGTTTTTTCTATTCTATTTTATTCTATTCTATTTATATAGTTGACTTGGATATAAAGACACCGACAAGCTCACCACCTGTCACGTTGTCGCAAAAAAATTCTTCAGTGGAAGGTGGGTCCAAAGGACTTAAATGTTTACACATCTGTCTACCTCTGTATTGGGAATAGCGTGAAGAATTTTTTTAGTTTTGCTATAATCACCATGCTTGACTGGCGTGTTGGTGTTTGGCAACAAACAACTCCCATATTAGACTTTGCTTCCCGTCAGTGGTCTGCTGAATTTTGATATTGTATCTTTGAGATAGTTATCCCGCAATCTGCTTTGTCTACGATTCCCAAAAGAAGAAAAATGGCGATATATATCTTATCTTATTATTCATCTGTTGATCACATACTGAAGTGTTTTAAATTTTATGTACATTACTTTTTGATTTCTTTTATTTACGCGATTACTACACATTTTTGATTTTTTTTTATGGAAAAGGGAGGCAAACGAGCAGGTGGCTTACGTGATGGTAAGTGATTACCGCCGCCAATGAACACCCGCAATACCAGAGGCATATCAGATGCGTTGCCGTCCTTAGAGTCAAGAATTGGGGGAGGGGGGTGTGTGGGCCTCCAGTTACTTGCACTCACCAGACGAAACGCAGAAGTTTGTTAGACTTCTATTTCACGCCGGTATTCTGTGAGGTCGTGGTACTTCCCCGGTCGAGCCGGCCCATTCATTCAACAACAAAAGCTGATGCCCATTCATTCAACAACAAAAGCTGATGTGTAGCTCTACCACTGTTAAATAATTAATTTTATTTCGCGACGTGGATACTTTACAGCTGTAAAGCATCCGAAAAGTCGGGAAATAAAAATAGTTTGTAAAAACTAATTAAAAACGCGATAAAATCCGAAAATAGTTTTATTTAAAATGTGTAGTATTCACGTAAATACACGAATTCATTAAATACATTACTTGTTTATTATTTATATTTTTGTGTACATAATTTAGTACTTTTAAACTTTCAGGGTGACTCCGGCAGTGCGCTGGTTTCACAGGGCCACCAAATCGGGATAGTGTCTTGGGGCTACGCTTGTGCCGTTGGTGCGCCGGATGTGTTCGTCAGGGTCAGCGGCTTTAAAGACTTTCTGCTGCCCATATTGAAGAATTATGTAGATTAATTATTATTACTTTTGTAGATAAATATCTTCTGTTATTTATGGACCGGTTTGTTTTATTTTCTACCCAGAATGTTCTGCAAATAGTTATCCAGATAATTTTCATAAAAGAGGCAGTCACAATTTGTCAGAGCAATCAAATGTGTTTTCTCTCTTTATTTACTTTATTTTATATACTAATATAAAAATAAAGAGCATTATAATATATACTTAGCCTGCCATAAATACTGTTACAATTAAAAATAAACAAAACGCTACATTTGAATTTGGAATCCGTCATTTTTGTATGATTGTTCATTGGGTTTTCATTTTGGCGCCAACACATTGTACTATATTTTGCGAGATTAAAATGTAGTGGTGTGATAAACAGAAAGAATCGCTGTAATTGCCTTACACAAAGGTGGTATGGAGCCAAATACACTTTTAAAAACTCTCCAAACGCTTGGTATTAGTAAAATGTTTGTGTACCGGGCTATTAAAAGGTACAATGAGACCTCCTCTGTCTGTAACAGAAAAAGATCTGGATGTCCAATTTTTACGAAAACGTGGTCAAAGCAGTAAGGAAAAGAACTCGAAGAAATCCTGTCCGAAAACAAAAGATTTTATCTCGGGAGATGAAGATAATACCAAGAACCATCTCGGGTATTTTAAAACATGACTTAGGACTTGTAGCCTATAAGAGATGTAATGGTCATTTCTTAACTGATAATATAAAAAGAATAGGGCGGGTAAATCAACTACTGAAGCGGTACGCAAAGGGGACCTCCCTTTACGTACCGTACAGACAGACTGACAGAAAAGACACGGAGAAGACGGAGGGTTTGTTTACGGATGAGATTATTTTTACAATTGAGCAACATTTCAACAATCAAAATGACCGTACTTATGCTCAAAGTTCAGTGGAAGCTTCCTAATTAGTTGACAGAGCGCAACGTGGACACTATCTCACTTCAGTGATGGTTTGGTGGGGTATGCTATGAAGGAGTGATAAGCCATACCTTTGTGAAAAAGGTACCAAAACATAGGCACAAGTGCATCAAGAAACCATTAAATAACGAAGAATGAATCCTTCCCGCAAAACTCGGCGTCGAGTCATTAAGCTCAGTCTACGCAGTCTTGGTTGAAAACGAACGTTCCGGACTTCATCAGAGCTGAAGACTGGCCGTCGTCTAGTCCCGATCTTAATCCGCAGGATTATGTTGTATGGTCAGTTTTAGAGAGTACGGCTTGCTCTAAACGCCATGACAATTTGAAGTCCCTAAAACAATCCATGTCTGGCAGTGAAGAATTTTCCATGGAAAGATTGCTTGCTTCTATTGATAACTGGCCTCAACATTTGAAGGACTGTATTGCAGCTATTGGAGACCACTTCGAATAAGCTTTTTATGATTTAAATTGTTTTATTATATGTATGTTTTATTATATAGTATTTATGTATAAAACTAAGACACTGTATATTTTATTTTATATCTTCACGTAATTCTCGATACAGGGGTAGACAGAGGTCTAGTCTAGACAATTAAGTTCCTTCGACCCACCTTCCTCCGGATATTTTTCGGGACAACGTGACAGTTGGTGAGCCCGTCGCCGTCTTTATGTCCAAGCCAACGATATAATTCGTAAACAAGTTTTTGAAAAACCCATTGGTACGAGCCTGTCAACTGGGGATTAAACTCAGGTCTATTGAACTAACCACTCGGCTATCATGACTTATACTGTAAAAGTACCAAATGCTATTTGCAATAGAAATTTTTTTCTTTGTTTCGGTATTTATGGCAAGACTAGGTATACTTCTGTTTTATACATTATATGAAATATAAAACAGAAGTAAGTATACATTTTGTTACGTTCCTCTTTATGTAATGGGTATTTTAGCATTTTTAACAAAAACAATAAATTTCATAACGAATATTTGTTATATCAAATAATTTTCATGCGATTTATGTAAGAGATTTGTGTGAAAAACGTCTTTTGTTTTAAGGTGGATCTTCCACCTATCAACCTTGAGCCTCCCGTACTCGTTTCACCTATCTCGGCCAATGTGAACAGAATGTATTGTAAAAATATAATGTTAATGTAATAAAAATATATACCAAAAAGCGGACCCCGCAAACGTTGTTTTGCTATATAAATGCTTTCAATATGGCTATAAAAATAGGGGTTGGTGATAAAAAGGTAAAAATTTAGAGTTATATTTTTTTTGAATGCTGTCTTAAAAAATAAAAACAAATTTTTCTTTGAAAAAAAAAATTAAGGGGTTTACCGATTCTCACATCTAACAGATATGTACACAACATTTGGGCGAGTTTGGCTACAAACACCGAAAATCGAGAATTTAAATATTAGAAGATATATGTAATAAAACATTATTTGATATTTTCTCTTCTGCTCTTTTGGATGAATTAGAATGGATAAAATGTTCGTAATTTAATTATATATACTATCTGTAAGTGGTGACAAGCTGATAGCCGAGTTGGTGGTGAGCCTGCCATTTTAGCTTAGTGTGATGAAGCATTAAAGTACGCATTTGTGTGATGAAATGACTGTTTGTATTAAGTCGTGGATGACCAAGAGAACAAGTACAGAGTAAGAGATGAGTTATTCTGACGTGTATGAAGAAAATGATTTGAAATAACTGAAAAAGTTGAATAGGAAACACTTGGCGATCTTTCCTGGCTTATACGTGAAGATATTGTTTATTTTTTCGCTACTTTATCTCCGTTTCTAAAGGAGTTTTCGTCTAAGAACGCGAACGAACTCTTGCATTCGAGGATTGCCTACTCAATCAAATTGATTGTATTGAAAGGACACTAGTTCGTCTGAACTAGCGTCCTTTCAATACAATCAATTAGCAATTTGCATTCAATACAACCATTTACATTCATGCGGACATTCACATTAACAGAATGAAACAAAGAAACACATATTGCACAAACACACCACATAAAACCCTTTCATGCGAGACCACCATGGAATCATAATTTTTCCAAAATAAAAGTAGCTTGACTCACTCCTTATAACATTAACTATCTGCCAGTAAAAGACCCCTTAAAATCGGTCGCTCTCTTTCAGATTAGCCGGACAAACAGACAGACAGAAAACGTAATTCCCAATATCTTCACGCAATTCCCAATACAGGGGTAGACAGAGGTCAAGTCTAGACAATTAAGTTCCTTCGACCCACCTTCCTCCGGATATTTTCGGGACAACGTGACAGGTGGTGAGCCCGTCGCCGTCTTTATGTCCAAGCCAACGATATAATTCGTAAACAAGTTTTTGAAAAACCCATTGGTACGAGCCTGTCAACTGGGGATTAAACTCAGGTCTATTGAACTAACCACTCGGCTATCATGACTTATACTGTAAAAGTACCAAATGCTATTTGCAATAGAAATTTTTTTCTTTGTTTCGGTATTTATGGCAAGACTAGGTATACTTCTGTTTTATACATTATATGAAATATAAAACAGAAGTAAGTATACATTTTGTTACGTTCCTCTTTATGTAATGGGTATTTTAGCATTTTCGACAAAAACAATAAATTTCATAACGAATATTTGTTATATCAAATAATTTTCATGCGATTTATGTAAGAGATTTGTGTGAAAAACGTCTTTTGTTTTAAGGTAGATCTCCCACCTAACAACCTTGAGCCTCCCGTCCTCGTTTCACCTATCTCGGCCAATGTGAACAGAATGTATTGTAAAAATATAATGTTAATGTAATAAAAATATATACCAAAAAGCGGACCCCGCAAACGTTGTTTTGCTATATAAATGCTTTCAATATGGCTATAAAAATAGGGGTTGGTGATAAAAAGGTAAAAATTTAGAGTTATATTTTTTTTGAATGCTGTCTTAAAAAATTAAAACAAATTTTTCTTTGAAAAAAAAAATTAAGGGGTTTACCGATTCTCACATCTAACAGATATGTACACAACATTTGGGCGAGTTTGGCTACAAACACCGAAAATCGAGAATTTAAATATTAGAAGATATATGTAATAAAACATTATTTGATATTTTCTCTTCTGCTCTTTTGGATGAATTAGAATGGATAAAATGTTCGTAATTTAATTATATATACTATCTGTAAGTGGTGACAAGCTGATAGCCGAGTTGGTGGTGAGCCTGCCATTTTAGCTTAGTGTGATGAAGCATTAAAGTACGCATTTGTGTGATGAAATGACTGTTTGTATTAAGTCGTGGATGACCAAGAGTACAAGTACAGAGTAAGAGATGAGTTATTCTGACGTGTATGAAGAAAATGATTTGAAATAACTGAAAAAGTTGAATAGGAAACACTTGGCGATCTTTCCTGGCTTATACGTGAAGATATTATTTATTTTTTCGCTACTTTATCTCCGGTTCTAATTGAGTTTTAGTCGTTACGTCTAAGAACGCGAATGAACTCTTGTATTTGAGGTTTGCCTACTCAAGCAAATTGGTTGTATTGAAAGGACACTAGTTCGTCTGAACTAGCGTCCTTTCAATACAATCAATTAGCAATTTGCATTCAATACAACCATTTACATTCATGCGGACATTCACATTAACAGAATGAAACAAAGAAACACATATTGCACAAACACACCACATAAAACCCTTTCATGCGAGACCACCATGGAATCATAATTTTTCCAAAATAAAAGTAGCTTGACTCACTCCTTATAACATCAACTATCTGCCAGTAAAAGACCCCTTAAAATCGGTCGCACCCTTTCAGTTTAACCGGACAAACAGACAGACAGAAAACGTAATTCCCAATATCTTCACGCAATTCCCAATACAGGGGTAGACAGAGGTCAAGTCTAGACAATTAAGTCGCTTTGACACACCTTCCACCGAAGATATTTTCGGGACAACGTGACAGGTGGTGAGCCCGTCGCCACCTTTATGTCCAAGCCAACGATGAAATTCGTACATAAGTGTTTGAAAACTCATTGGTACTGCCACCTGGGGATCGAACTCGGGTCTCTCGACTCGAAATTCCGACCACTCAACAACTCGGCTATCGTGACTTATCGGCTTACAGACAGAAAACAAATGTGAAAAAATAATAAATTAATATCTTCACGCAAGTCCCAATACAGGGGTAGACAGAGGTCTGGTCTGGACAATTAAGTGAAGTTAAGAATATATTTTCGGGAGAACGTGACAGGCAGGCTTGTACCAATGGGTTTTTCAAAAACTTATATACGAATTATATCGTTGGTTTGAACATAAAGACGGCGACGGGTTCACCACCTGTCACGTTGTCGAAAATATCATCGGTGGAAGGTGGGTCAAAGGTACTTAATTGTCTAGGCTATACCCCGTCTACCCATATATTGGGAATTGCGTGAAGAAAGTAGCTTATATTCTTACACCGTTACCACAGGAAATGTCAATGAGATGTGAATGTATATATAATGAGATAGTAACAAATAATTGTATCATCTTAACAGCTTATCAGAAGACCACCGCTGAACACAGGCCTCCTCCGAAGGTTGCCACAAAGAGCAGTCCCGTGCCATCTGCATCCATACACTCCTTGCAACATTATGCACGTCGTCGCTCCGTCTTGTTGAGAGTTGTTCTACATTGCGTTTGCCTTTTTTGTCTCAATCAAAATCAAATATTCATAATTACTTTATTTATAAAAAAAGCAAAATTATGTTAATATTTACAATACATATTAACTAAAAAACTACTATAATCGTAGAGCCCAAGAGAGTAGGTACCAAGAATGTTGGCTTCATTTCCACGTTTAACGGCAAGACTTAACCGTTGAGCGAGAAAAGAACCCGCCCTCTTGTCACCAGCCGCTACGGATAATTAGATAATAATCAAATTAGATAGTGCAAAATAATTTAATGTGATATCTTTCAAGAAAAGATTAAATGTGAATGAATGATACGAAGATAGACAACATCGACATTGAAGCTCCTAATTTTTATTGTTGTCTAACTTTGATAGTTTTTTAGATTTTAAATAATGCGTTATTATATCTCTACTTTATTATTATCTGAGAAACAATACTGTCCTTGAAGTCTAATAAGTGAAAATAAACGTCTTCAATAAGTGTAATCTCTAGCCTTGAATCAACAAAAGAAATGGAAATTGCATTATTTGATACGATAATGCGTAAGAATTAATATGAATCATTGATATTTCTTGCAATGATTGAAGACAAATTTGTAGTCAAGAATTTATTATTTATTCTTATTTATAATAGTATTATGCTGACCCAGACAGACAAAATTGTAAAACTATGTGATTTTGGTGTATACAACATGTATATATTCATATAAATAAAAAAATAGAAATTATCTTCATGCAATTCCCAATACAGGGGTAGACAGAGGTCTAGTCTAGACAATTAAGTCCCTTCGACCCATCTTCCATCGAAGATATTCTCGACAACGTGACAGGTGGTGAGCCCGTCGCCGTCTTTATGTCCAAGCCAACGATTTAATTCCTACATAAGTTTTTGAAAAAATTTGTACGAGCCTGCCACCTGGGGATCGAACTCGGGTCTCTAGACTCGAAATTCCGACCACTCAACAACTCGGCTATCGTGACTTATCGGCTTACAGACAGAAAACAAATGTGAAAAAATAATAAATTAATATCTTCACGCAAGTCCCAATACAGGGGTAGACAGAGGTCTGGTCTGGACAATTAAGTGAAGTTAAGAATATATTTTCGGGAGAACGTGACAGGCAGGCTTGTACCAATGGGTTTTTCAAAACTTATATACGAATTATATCGTTGGTTTGAACATAAAGACGGCGACGAGGTTTACCTGTCGTGTCATATCATCAGGGTGGAAGGTGATATAATGTCTAGCCATCTACCCGCCATCAGCTGGGAATTGCGTGAAAAATAACTGCTCATTCTTACACCGTTACCACAGGAAATGTCAATGAGATGTGAATGTATGTATAATGAGATAGTAACAAATAATTGTATCATCTTAACAGCTTATCAGAAGACCACCGCTGAACACAGGCCTCCTCCGAAGGTTGCCACAAAGAGCAGTCCCGTGCCATCTGCATCCAACGCAACATAATGCACGCTGTCGCTCCATCTTGTTGGGAGTTGTCCTACATTGCGTTTGCCTTTTTTGTCTTTATCACAATCAAATATTCATAATTACTTTATTTACAAAAAAGCAAAATTATGTTAATATTTACAATACATATTAACTATAAACTACTATAATCGTAGAGCCCAAGAGCGTAGGTACCAAGAACACTGGCTTCATTTCCACTTTTAGCGGCTAGACTTAACCGTTGAGCAAGAAAACAACCAGTCCTCTTGTCACCAGCGGCTACGGATAATTAGATAATAATCAAATTAGATAGTGCAAAGTAATTTAATGTGGTATCTTTCAAGAAAAGATTAAATGTTAATGAATGATACGAAGATAGACAATATCGACATTGAAGCTCCTAATTTTTATTGTTGTCTAACTTTGATTGTTTTTTAGATTTTAATTAATGAGTTATTATATCTCTAGTTTATTATTATCTGAGAAACAACACTGTCCGTGAAGTCTAATAAGTGAAAATGAACGTATTCAATAAGTGTAATCTCTAGCCTTGAATTAACAAAAGAAACAGAAATTGTATTATTTGATACGATAATGCGTAAGAATTAATATGAATCATTGATATTTCTTGCAATGATTGAAGACAAATATGTAGTCAAGAATTTATTATTTATTCTTATTTATAATAGTATTATGCTGACCCAGACAGACAAAATTGTAAAACTATGTGATTTTGGTGTATACTACATGTATATATTCATATAAACAAAAAAAATGAAAATATCTTCACGCAATTCCCAATACAGGGGTAGACAGAGGTCTAGTCGAGACAATTAAGTCCCTTCGACCCATCTTCCATCGAAGATATTCTCGACAACGTGACAGGTGGTGAGCCCGTCGCCGTCTTTATGTCCAAGCCAACGATTTAATTCCTACATAAGTTTTTGAAAAATTTGTACGAGCCTGCCACCTGGGGATCGAACTCGGGTCTCTAGACTCGAAATTCCGACCACTCAACAACTCGGCTATCGTGACTTATCGGCTTACAGACAGAAAACAAATGTGAAAAAATAATAAATTAATATCTTCACGCAAGTCCCAATACAGGGGTAGACAGAGGTCTAGTCTAGACAATTAAGTCCCTTCGACCCATCTTCCATCGAAGATATTCTCGACAACGTGACAGGTGGTGAGCCCGTCGCCGTCTTTATGTCCAAGCCAACGATTTAATTCCTACATAAGTTTTTGAAAAAATTTGTACGAGCCTGCCACCTGGGGATCGAACTCGGGTCTCTAGACTCGAAATTCCGACCACCCAACCACTCGGCTATCGTGACTTATAACTTGGTTTGATTCAAAAGTTATTTAGTCTTCAAACACTAAACGTTATGCAGACTGTGTTACAATGAGATATATATGTACATAAGTTGAGACAGCTCATAGTCTTTTATAAACTCTTATATATTCATATGCATGTAGTAAACAATGGTTATTTCAGAATTAAAAACAGACACTCCAATTTTATTTATATGTATAGATTAATATAAAAACCTCCGTGGACTAGTGGCTAACAAGTTTTCATGGTGTCGCCAGCTCTGAGGGTACGTACGGGTTCAATTCAGAGTTTATGGAACCTTCGTTATTTCTGATTCCATATTATAAGTGCATGAGCTGCTTACTTTGGGACCAAAGCAATATATGTGATATTGTCACTATCTACGAATGTATGTACTTAAAAAATTAATAAAATATTAATTCAATTATTATGTACCTTACAATATATTGCAGGAAACAAAAACAGATGTGTATTAAAATTACATGAATACGATTTACTATATTGTTGTATAGGCGTCATATTTACTCACATAATTTACTTACTCACGCAACAACCTGTAAAAGTTTACTACATGATATGAGCATCTCCTGAATAAGAATTTGCCATAATTGACATACTTGACGAATGGACTACCAGACACCTCGCACCGTATAGTTTTAGTCTGGTATTTCTCGGGATGTCATGCCATCTATCGGTAGCCAATACCATTAACAAGGCTTGTCCCTCAGTCGCCTCTTGCGACAGTCTAAAAATAGTCTGTAAATTACTGCAACTGAGGCTGAACCAATTGGGATTTATGTTTTTCTTTTCTTTATGATGACATAGAAAACTGTTGTTACATAAAATAACCGGAGACCAATATCCTATTCCCATTCTTTCCCTCTTCTTTATTTCAACTACATATAAATGTATGGCCCAATGAGATTACATAAGTTTTTGAGAAAATCCATTGGTATAAGCCTGCCACCTGGGGATCGAACTCGGGCCTCTTGACTCGAATCCCGATCACCCAACCACTCGACAATCGTGACTATTATAAACAACACTTACTTTTATAGAAATAACAATAAAAGTAAACTTTTTCTTACGAACGGTCACATCCGTTTACAGAAACATTCCATAGAATTTTGTGTAATAAGTAATACATTAAATTGTAATTATAAACACTAATACCGCACGCAGGATTTACTACTCTGTTACATTAGTTACTCTGATAACGCTGACCCTTTTAGAATAATGAATCACTAAAATAGGACATTAACTTATGAAATAAATGTTCAAACAACAGTATGCAAAGTCAAACGGATAAATGTTATTGTCCTTTATGAAACGCATCAAAGATTTTCATCGCATTATTGAAGTTCAATGTAACTTGTAAGTCACTAGAGCGAAATGACGGTTTTTGAATCAGTTTATCTAATTTATTGATACGCGACAAATTATATAAATGTGTAGTAAATTGAAACCAGAGCATAAACAAATTAACTGTAGCAACATGATGTTTGTAACTGTACTAACTCAAATATTATTCCTTCTACTATCAGTAAAAGGTAAGCACGAAAAAATAATGAAAGACGTGTGCCATTAACACGCGGTGGCAGTCAGAGACAATAGTAGCCCATATAGTGATAAGAGCGAGCACTTGTATATGTAGTTTTTCCTAAAGCCTTTTTTTATTTTTGTTTATTTATTTTGATAGAAAAGATGTTATTATAAAGCAACCTTGTATAATTCCGCATGAGGCGAAACATGTTTCTCGTAATTATCGGTGGTGGTGTATGTTACCTGGTCGAGTGCAGTGCACGTGTTGTGATTGTAGTTCTGTAGAGTTAGTGTACGCAATCGTGGGAGGAAAAGTAGTACTCTTTTTCTCTTCGGACCAGGTCACATAAGTCATTTCTTGTTAATTAATACAGAACATAACTGTTCTGTGTAAGAGAGAGTTTATTTCGCTGGAAATTCTGGTTTAAAGGACGGGCAATGCCCCAGCACAAGACTCTGGAATCGCCGTGAGAATAAGTCATTTCCTTTCTTGCAGTGTTAGAAAAAGCGACTAAGTATATTGACTAAGTATAAGATCAGAGCAATGTATGTGATCCCTATCTATGTATGTACGTATTTATGTATACCCCTATTACTAGTACAATCTTATGGATAGTACTACTCCCTTAACATTCTCTCAGAACCTCAATCTCCTCAAGATACGATTTTTAATCTCTTTTACAGGTCATCCATTCAAAGATGAACTCAACTTAAAAGATTCTGATCAGGCAGGGCGCATAGTCGGCGGCGTTGATGCACCCGAAGCGTACGCTCCCCATATGGCCGCATTGGTATGGGGTACTACCGTCAAAAGTCTTATATGCGGGGGCTCCATTATTTCGAGACGTCACATACTGACCGCGGCGCATTGTATCGATCCCATGGTTACATGGGGAGGACTACTGCCGTAAGTTTTAAAATAAATACCTTCACGCTATTCCCAATACAGGAGTAGACAAACGTTTAAACAATTAAGTCCTTTCGACCTTCCTTCCACCGAAAAAAATTTTTTTCAGTTAATTTTTCTGTCAGGTGGTGAGTCCATCGGCGCCTTTAAATCCAAACCAACGATATCGTATATAAGTTACATTTAAAGAAATCCATTGGTACGAGCCTACCAGTGGGAATCGAACTCGAGTCTCGACCACCCAACTCGAATTCCGATCCCACAACCAATCGGCTTAAACCTTTACCTAGGATTCTTCTGAACCAACAATTGAACACTGAATGTCCTAGGCATACTATTTTGATACCTAGTAAGCATAAACATGGTAAGTAAAAATGCAGGTCTGTCCATCAACTGTTTTTCAAGTTTTACGGCCACTTATTTACGGATGATAAATCGTTATATATACCTACTTTTTTATTTTCACGTATTTCCCATTAGTGGAGTAGACGGAGCCCGAGATATTTTAGTCCTTTTTCGACCAACATTTAACCAGCGCTTGTTTGGGACAACGTGACAGATGGTGAGCCTATCGCCCTGATACCTTAACATTATAAAAGTAATTCACGTTATTTAGAAATATGATGAAGAGAATAGCTAGCTGGTTGGATTATTGTAATTCCGGTACTCGTTAAGGTGGCTAAGGCTTCGTACCAATGGATTTTTTCAAAACTTATGTACCATTTGTATCGTTTTGGCTTGCACATAAAGACGGCGACGGCCTCACCAACCAAAGATAGTTTTTTATGAAGAGTATGTACTGTTTATGTAATGTTTATTACTATGCTTTTGCAGTTCTTTCCACGCTGTACTCGGATCCAACAACTGGGATTCGTCGAACACGACGGCTGACTTCAGTCATTACATCAACCACCCCGAGTGGGACTGGTTTGCGATTAAAAACGACATAGGTGTTTTGTTTCTGACGAAAGAGATAGAACTTAACAACAGGGTGGCGGTGTTGCCGCTGAGTTTCGATAGGGTCTCGGGTGTTGTGGAGTGCTACGTCACCGGATGGGGAAGACTTGGAGTGAGTTGCTAGTGTATTAAATATGATAGGTAAAATTTTAACAAACAATATTTTTTTAGGAGCTGCAGTATCAAACATTTGCAACAAATATGTTTTATATTAATATATTTGACATTTATTTTTCGTGTTTTATGTGCAGATACGCATTTAAAATGTTATTCGCATTAATGGCGCCGTTAGCTGTACCACACGGCTTTACTTATTCTTCCGGGATAAATAATATCCCATAAGAAAATTCAGATTTATCTGGAGATTTATAATTTTTCAGATATCTTCTACAGGAACCGTTAAAACGAAAGTGTCCTAAATGTTCATTCTGGGTATAAACTAGCCGTGTGTTAAAAATCGTTTATACCTATTCCGTAGTTTTTGCGTGATACAGTAACAAACATCCAAACTGACAAACTGTCACATTTATAATATAGCCTTTTACTCGTGACTTTGTGCACGTTTAACGGCCTGTAAAAGTCCAAACCAGGAACAGGTCTCTTCCATTTTAGCTCTATCTTATCCATATTGACTTCCCTTTTAATTACATGACAATGTAAGACCGTAATAAATTTTTATTTACTTTATTTGACTTAAATAATCTTTTTTTTTAAATAAAAAATCTTTAAATTTACTTTTCACTTTGCAGTCTTGGTTATCGATTCCCGACGAACTGCAACTTCTTTACGTGGAAACTATTTCCTCAAGAAGTTGTGAGGAAGGTATACAGGAGGCTTCTTTGGAATGGGGAACGGCGCCTCCATTCAGCCCTGAACTGGAAATATGCACTTTTCATTCGGCTGGACACGGCATGTGCAACGTACGTAATATTTTGCATATCATCTTCACGTTATTTCCAATACTGGGGTAGACAGAGGTCCAGACAATTACGTCGTTTCGACCCAACTCTCACCAAATACATTTCTTTGGACGTCACTATAGCCGAGCGGTTGGGTGAGCAAAATTCGAGTCAGACCCGAGTTCGATCCCCAGATGGCAGTACCAATGAGTTTTTCAAAAACTTATGTACGAATTACATCGTTGGCTTGGATATAAAGACGGCGACGGGCTTATCACTTGTCGCGTTGTCCCGAAAATATCTTCGGTGGAAGGTGGGTCCAAGGGACTTAATTGTCTAGACTAGACTCTGTCTACCCCTGCATTGGGAATTGCTTGAAGATATATTTTTTTTAATTTTAAAATCAATATCATCAGCACATTGTTTACCGTGTGGTAAGAGTAACGTAAGATACGACTAAGCGAAATCCTTGAAATAGGCAATAGCCACCGCCAGATCGCGTGATACTTATCTCAAATTCATTAAAACGAAGTAGTGGAGTTCGGGAACTATCGCCAATCCGCTTGCCAAGCGTGGCGATTATGACAATTCACCTTATGGGAGCACCATACGTCCTGTAGAGTTCATGTTGCGGGTTTGAGGGGCTAACATTTGTGTGAATGATGAATGAATGCATATGAATATTTAATAATAGGTTTCCGTACCATTTCGGATACTAAGATAGCGATAGCCTCACAACCTGTTTTTGCAAATGCAAACCTGCATTTATAACAATAGTATTTAGTACGGATACCGTTTAGCTTTAGTTTATCCCAAGTTTTGGTTTAAAATTTTTGTTGCAATTTGTTCACAGGGAGACTCTGGCAGTGCATTGGTGGCGCGGGAAACTGGACAACAGATCGGAATAGTGTCGTGGGGATTCCCCTGCGCGCGCGGTGCACCTGACGTATTTGTCAGGATTAGCGCGTACAAGAAGTTCTTGAGCGATAATATCGCACAATAGTATGAATATATGGGCATATATGTTATTCTTGTTAACTATAGTAATATAAAATTTTAATAAATTTTTCATGAAAATTAAAATGATCTATTTTTTTATATTCACACAATTTCACTACCTTTTATCGAAGCTTGTTTCTGACAACGTGGCAGGTGGTGTGCCTATCGCCTTCTTAGTGTCCAAGCTAACGGTACAATAAATATCCCTATTATAATTAAGATATTAGATATTCATATTCCTCACCTCGGTCTCCACGCCTCTGTCTACCCCTGTATTGGGAATTGCATGAAGAATTTTCGAATCGGATTTTATTTCGGTTTACATGTGATAGGCTCGTAGCAATGATTTTTCTGAAACTATGCCTGATGAAACTATGATAGTCACGATAGCCGAGTTGTTGGGTGGTCGGAATTTCCAATCGAGAGACCCGAGTTCGATCCCCAGGTGGCAGTACCAATGAGTTTTTCAAAAACTTATGTACGAATTTCATCGTTGGCTTGGACATAAAGGCGGCGACGGGCTCACCACCTGTCACGTTGTCCCGAAAATATCTTCGGAGGAAGTTGGGTCAAAGGGACTTAATTGTCTAGACTTGACCTCTGTCTACCCCTGTATTGGGAATTGCGTGAAGATATTTATTTATTATTTATTTTGAAACTATGCCGACCTCTGTGGCCGAATGGCGAACTGTTATGTGGGGGATTAAAGTTCACTTTTTGAAAAAGGATTATTAATTAGCTGAAAGAAATAGTTAACTTTACACTTTATATATAGCCCACAAAACTTTTATACTATTCATTATTATATAGGTTTATTGGGATTTTTGCACAGCCATCCGACTCAGTACTTCTTAGGGGCTTATCTTCAGGCAGAGTTTATGTTATTATTAAAATGCTGAGTCTGCTATAGGAGTGGTAGGGTAACCATATTAGCTCAGCGTTATCCCTTACATAACTTGGATATAACAAAACTCACCGGTTTTCAAAGTGATCCCAACCAAAGGTGCTTGTTTGATTCCCGGAATGGGCCATTTTCCACTGGGCCCAGACCTAAAACGCCCGAAACGATTCTTTGCAATTCCATAACACGTGTGATTCGTAGGCAGAGGTCTAGGCAATGAGGTCATTCTGACCTGCTTTCTACCACAGCTAATTTGGAACAACGTGACAGGTGGAAAGCCTATCGCCGTCTTAAGTCCAAGTTAGCCGTACAAGACACTTAGACGCATATTACATAGATAAGTCACGATAGGCGAGTGGTTCGGTGGTCGGAATTTCGAGTCGAGAGACCCGAGTGCGATCCCCAAGTAGCAGGCTCGTACCAATGAGTTTTTCAAAAACTTATGTACGAATTATATCATTTGCTAGGACATAAAGGCGGCGACGGGCTCACCACCTGTCACGTTGATATCTTCGGTGGAAGGTGAGTCCAAGGGACTTCATTGTCTAGACTAGACCTGTGTCTGTGTATTGGGAATTGCGTGAAGATATTTATTTATTAATTTTTACATAGATAAATATGAAACAAATATGTATAAATATTCATGACTCGAGTACAAACATTCACATTCATTACGCAAATGTTTGTCCCTAGCCCAAGTTTCGAAGGCAGGTTTATTACCAATTCGACGGTCTTAAAAAAGTTTGGATTTTTTATTTAGTTAAATTTATTGAACATTCTAGAGCCGTAAACGCACGTACTCAACGACGTCCATTTTCTACGATCTACGACACGTAATTGAGGATTTATAAATAGCCCGGTTTAAGGTTAGGAAGACCGTAAACAACCACTTTCTATGGCTTCCAGTCACACTTAATAGGATAACAGCAAATATATTACCACAGTCGCTAAATATAATGCCAATGAATAATTGAATCAATTCCTGCTTTGTTATATTTTCAAGCATTTCCCAATATGGGAGTAGTCAGAGGTCTGGACAAGTTAATTCTTATTTTGGAACAACGTAACAGGTGGCGAGCCTGTCGCCGTCTTTATGTCCGAGTCTATAATATAAATTATGTACAGTTTTGAACAACTAATTGGTACGAGCCTACCAGGGGATAAAACTCGGGTCTCTCGTATCGAAATCCGATTACCCACTCGTTTACCATACTTTATTACCCGACTGCTCGGAAGTTTTGTTATCAAAGTATACTAGTATGTTGATGAATATAATTAATTATTGCATTCACATTAGCATTGCAATAGCAACACTTCCTGATGATATGCCTCTGCCTAGGAGTCGTCTGGGACAGTACCCTATTACCCATTTCTGGGACAGTACCCTATTACCAATTCTTGCTTATTTCTACAGACAGCCGATATTTGCACTTAAAAAACGCTCACTAAATTTTATTTAAGATTTTCTTCTTTGTATAGATTTTTTTGGGAATTTTTTGCGTTATTTCATGAGCAGACGAATATTACATAATATAATAAATATAAAAATAAATAAATAAATGAATATACAGTACAATAAATTTTCATAGATAAATATTAAATAAATAAATATCTTCACGCAGTTCCCAATACAGGGTAGACAGATGTCTAGTCCAGAAAAGTAAGTCCCTTTGACCCACCTTCCACCGAAGATATTTTCGGGACAAAGTTAGTGACAGGTGGTGAGCCCGTCGCCGTCTTTATATCCAAGTCAACGATATAATGCGTACATAAGTTTTTGAAAAACCCATTGGTACGAGCCTGCGCCTGTACGAACTCGGGTCGACTCGACTCGAAATTCCGACCACCCATCCACTCGGCTATCGTGACTTCTCATCATAACAATAATGTAGTTAATATGCCGTGTGGTTTTGGTGTAGACTCACCCCACCCCTTCCACCCTTTCTCTTCTCTTGGATGTAGTCAGAGGCAACTATGACCTTGTATATTGAAATGGCTACCGAAAGATTTCGAGATAACTATGTCGAAAAATACCTGGCAAAGTTGGGCAGATCGATGAAAGGCAGCCGCGACTAGGGTGCGAGATGTCTGGTACACAACTAGGGACAATCCGCTTGCCAAGTGTGGCAATAATGGCAAATTCTCCAAGCAAACGGATTGGCGATCGCAGTACTAGACGCAGCAGCAGATCGGTCCGTTTAATTATTATCTAGTTTCGAGATGCCCATACCAGCTTTAAGTGACCAATGACCTTTTGAATGTTACAGCCCTTATCGGTAGAAATTGGTGTAAAATTGTGATTAAATTAAAGAGAAAAAAGTGTAAGCTCGGAGGTAAGAGCGTCGCCACGGATCGGCGAAGGTCGCAGGTTCGAATCCCGCCCGTGTCAGTTGAAATTTTAATTTTTTTTCTCTTTAATGTAATCACATAAAAGTTCAGCATACATATGCTTTAAAATCAATAAACTTGCATAATGGTGCTAAATTCTTAAGCTGACAGCAAAGTAATATTAGTCTTTACATCAAAATCGACTTATTAGATATGTCGTGTTGTTGGGTTATGCCGTTATCAGTTGTGTCGGCGATGCTGAGCGGGGATTCGGCATGAAGGGCCGTAGCCGCCTTCTGCAAGATCGTGATCGTCCAGAAAGAGACTGCTGAGTGGGATCGAGGGGGGACAGATCTGACTCGTAGACGGGCCATTGAGGCACAGTTGTGCCTCGTCACGGACCTCCTAACAATGGTGTTCCTCTACCAGAAACGGGGCCTCTAGAGTCACGGGCGCCCGGGGCGCGAGCTCCGAGTGCTCATTAAAGCGACTCTGAGGACAGGAGTGGCTCGACATGGTCTTGAGCCTCTGTGGTAGCACCGGGAGGATTTTGGGGGCAACGTTGTTGTTATGTGGGCAAGGGGGCTATCTTAGCGAAGCGTAAGTGGCTCCGTTCGGTTGCGGTCCGAACGGAGATCCCGTGATCTTTCCTCAACGCTGATGGTGACCACCGTGGGGTTTTAGTCGGTGAGAGTCCGACATAACCCAGGAGGCTAGGTACATATGGATCATAATGGATTTCCCCACGCTAAAAAAAATGCAGTTAAGTTCTGGCACAGGAAAATACCAATCGCTTGTTTGACGGTAGAGGCGACTATAAAACTTAGAAAATGCAATAGGCTACCGGTAAATAGTGAGATAACTATATAGAGCTTTATTTGCAATTATGTTTCATCGCTCGGGTCTCAACTTTCATAGTTTTAATGCACTCTTGAATACATTAACTACGTGCCCGGAGACGGCAGTAAGCATAATAAGTAATTCACAATTTCTCAACTATAAAATTTTCATTATAAAGTTCTTTGAATTTGAGCAATATACCATCCAGTTGCGTGAATAATATCTTTACGTCATTCCCAATAATGGAGTAGTCAGAGGTCTAGACAATTAAGTCTTTCGACCAACTTCTACTGAATATATTTTTTGGGATAACGTGACAGGTGGTAAGCCCGTCCCCGTGTTTATGTCCAAGCCAACGATATAAAACATACATAAGTTTTTGAAAAAACTCATATGTATGGTTCCGCCAACTAGGGATTGAGCAAGAGTCTTTCCATTCAAATTCCAATCACCCAATCACTAGAATTCTAATTTTTTAAATTCTTTCACCAATAGAAAGGCTCTAAGAATCAGCGAATAACGTGCGGTGTTTTTTATATAACGAAGTTCCAATAAGTAAATATCGGCGGACAATTCAATTTAATCAAGAAGTTCAGTTTCATTTCTTTCTTTTCGTTCAAACAGATAATCATTTAATGACTTTACCAAGTTTCTAATTATAATAATTATGAAATTTTCAGTTATTTAAAGACACGAACACGAGTAATTCCAACTTTGTTATCCACAAAGTCCTACAAACCGCACTGGATGCACAAATTAAGCTAAATGAAAGGTACTCGATGAAAATTAAACCACGAATTATATTTCAAACTGCTTTCTTATCCACTCTTTTTCTACAAAACATTTCAATTGAATCCTCTAGCCGCGGAGCGTCTATCCAATGGCCTGCTGTATCCAGGTCTTGTACGCACTGACGCGCACGAACATGTCCGGCGCGCCGCGCGCGCACGGCAGCCCCCACGACACCACGCCCACCTGCTGCCCGCTGTCCACCCTCACCAGCGCGCTGCCACTGTCACCCTGCGCCATCATCACATTAGTGGGAGAAAGCACATCCATTACATACATATACACGATAGCCTGGTTAGGTGATGCGAACTTGAATGAATAGACCCCAGTACGATCCCCAGATGGAAGGCTCGTGCCTATGGGTATTTTATAAAATTATGCACGAGTTATATCATTGGGTAGGACATAAAGACGGCGACAGTCATTCGCACAGAAGAGAGTCACGTTGTCCCAAAAAAAGAGTTTTCGGTGTAACGTAGACGAAAGAACGTAATTTTCTAGACCTTTCCCTGAATACTGTAATGTATTGGGAATAGCGTGAAGATATTTTTTTTATTTCTTCCTATAATAAGTAGCTAAAGCACTTATGGAATCGGAAACAACGAATTTACCGCATTAACGTTAAGCAACGTTGGCAAATGTATCGGAGATCGCGGAACCAGATCTTTTCCATCTTAAATGCAGAAGCCCGTAATCGGTCTGATTTACTTTTGGTCTGCTATTTGTCTAGATAAATTGGACATAAAGACGGCGACGGGCTACTACTACCTGTCACGTTGTCCCGAAAAATATCTTCGATGGAAGGTGGATCAAAGGGCTTAATTGTCTAGACAAGACCTCTGTCTACCCCTGTATTGGGAATGGCGTCAATTTCGATTAGGCTTGGGCTTTCGTTAAAATACGTCTGTATGATATATTAATATCACTTATGTAATATTAAAAGAATTTTGATGATCTGCGTGGAAGAGTGACGTACGGAGGGTACGCCACTCGTCCACGCATTTTTCAAGGTTCGATTCCCGGCACGACTTACTCTTTTTCTTTATTTTCTGGGGTCTTGGTATTTTAACCTTCGTTGTTTCCGATTCTATAACTTAAGTACTTTAGTTACTTACCTGGGGAACAGAGAAATGTTTGTGAGGTTATCCCTATCTATGTATTAATTAATTTATTTACTATAGGCGTACCTTCGCGGTCTATCATTGGTTACACCATAACTACTAATTTTAGCAAGCGGTTTATTACTTCATCATTATTATCATCACGGAATTTCCAAAACACCTTCCACCATAGCGATTTTTTGGGACAACGTGAATGGTAGTATGCAGTCAGGGGATCGAACTCCGATCATCATCTTTCTTATTTTTATCATGACAGAACGATGATGCGTTCCAATTTATTTTAGCTTGACAGTTATCGAGTTTACCATGCCAAGATCTCTGACACCAACTAAGAGAAGATGGGCGGTAGATCATGAGACTCCACTTAACTCAAACTCAACTCACATTGCACATGCCGTGGCCGGGGGAGTGGTACACGCAGAGCTCGATGTGGGGCTCCACGGGCGGCACGCGCACGTTGAACTCCTCGGCGCTTCGCTGCAGGTCCTCTTGGCAGCGCTTGCCGCTGAGCGTGCTCACGAACAGCTCCAGCAGGGAGGCGGAGAGAGCGCCATTTTGCTGTGGAAACAAATTATCTTTTTATTTTTAAGATACGATAGCCGAGTGGTTGGGTCATAAATCGTTAGCTTGGACATAAAGACGAAGACAGGCGCACCACCTGTCACGTCGTCAAAAATAATGTCTTCGGTGAAAGGTGAGTCGAAAGGTCCTCAATTTACTCCAGTGTTGGGAATGACGCGAAGTAATTTTTTTCTTACGGTTCGAATATGAGAAATTCTGTTTTTGTGTTATAATAAATTACATTGTTTTGCATGTGCATATAACGTGGGGTTGTTCTACAACCCCTCTTTCCCATAGGTGACGTAAAGGCGATAAAGGCCTTAAAAATGCCTTAAAAATTATCATCTTAATAGATATTAGACCAAAATTTAGTAACATACATACAAACATGTCGGCCTATTAAAGTCCACTGCCGGACATAGGCCTCTCCCATAAGGAGGATTTACCATAATTGCCACGCTTGGCAAGCGGATTGGCGATCGCAGTAACAGACCACTCGCACCTCAGACGTTGCTGCCCATCTTTGGTCTGATTATTTTGGTCTGAAATTTTTAGAGATGGTTGTCCCGCCATCTATCGGTTGCCATAACGATATTGAAGGCTGTTTCCCTTAGTCGCCTCTTACGACACCCACGGGAAGAAAGGTGTGGCAATATCGATCGATCGCAAATGATCGCAAGTTATCACTGTGAGTAGTGAAATTATTTATTACCTGTCTTCCAACAGTTACAATTAAAAAAATGTCTTCACGCCATTCCCAATATAAATACTCACTCTAATTCTTCCCCATCCAGCGGCTCTGCAACGTACGCCTTCGCCGACGTTATCGAAACTCAGAGGCACCAACTGCACGCGGTCCGAGAGCACCACGTTGGAGGAGACCACCAGGATTCCGATGTCGTTCTTGATGGTGGAGGACACGTAGTGCGGGTGGGTGATGTTGCGCGACACGCTGTAGGTTCGACCGCCGGAGTTCCACCGGTTGGTGCCGACGGTTAAGCGGAGAGAGCTGGAAGGGATAGAAAAATATGTTTACTATAATAATAATAATCTTTAGTGTCAAGATTTTATCACCACACGTACAGAGATAGGGACAACATTAACATTGCTCTGATCCCAAAGTAAGTAGCTAAAGCTCCAGTGTAATGGATTCAGAAACATGGTAACGATGAAATCAGGAACGATGGTACCACAAAAATCCAGAACCGAAAAAATGTAGGTAAAGTGTTTTCTGCATTAAACTGACCGGTAATCGAGTCCGCGACCTGAGAACTTGCGACATCATGAAAACCGGTGTATGCGTCACTCTTGCACAGAAGTCGTTTTCGTAAATTTTGTGTAGTCCCTTCCCTCCGTACAACATAAAAACATGACTTTTCCCTTAGTTGCCTCTTACGACAACCAGGGGTTGAAAGGGAGTGGCATATTCTTATGCCGTTACCAAACAGGCCGAATATAGAAGTTTCAAGTAGCTTTACGGGAAAGGACCATGCTCGGTGTTCTTTTTTAGGAGAAATCCATAATGGATACCCAGCCTCCTGGAGTGAAGCAAGGTATTGTCGTACTACCACTGACTTAAACCTTTAAGTTACCTTTAAGGAGGGATCACGGGATCTCCATTCCAAACCCAACCGTGGCCCCTCATTGGATTGGCTACGATAGTCCCATCCCGGGAGCAGTCAACTTGCCCCCAGGAACCCCCCGGAAATATATTGGCTCGAGACTACGTTGAGTAACTTTTCTCCTCAGAGTCAATTGTACTTCAATCAGCACTTTGAGCTTGCGTCCAGTGCTTTGCGTAGGACAAAACCCATTGTTACGAGATCCCGTTCGATCGCAATCTCGCTCAGCAGCCTTCTGGACCATTGCGGTCTAACAGAAGGCGACTCACGGTGGGTCAAGCTGATGCCGATGCTCAGAGGACTTTTGATAGGGTGTAAAGAATAAATACAAAAAAGATCCATTGTATACTTTCTTGTCAATATTGGACAGAGTAAATGATGTTACTAAAAAAACACTGACGTGTGGAGTGAACCTTTCTTTGTTCTAACAAAAATATTGAAAAAATTCCTTCGAATTTCGAAGGTCGCTTCCGTTTTTTAATAACTAAGCTTAGCAATTGTTTTATGCTTACATACGTATTTATTATTTTTTGTCATCGCTTCACCAACCTTCACGCTTCACGTGTCGTTCTACCCTGATAGGGTACCCAGAGAAAACAGATCTCCAAGTGTCCTTGGAGTGAATCCTTACATATCTCTTACGCGCATTTCCTCCACACACATCCTCTAGATAACTGGTTACAACAAAATGGAATAAAGTATATTACCTGCTGAGGGAGCCAAGAGAGAACACCGCTCCTATGCAATGCGCCGCCGTCAGCACATGCCTAGTACTGATCAGCGAACCACCGCAGGTGAAGCTCCTGACCAGAAGGCCACTGGTCATGGCCACCATGTAGGGCACGCTGCCCTCGGCTGCTGGGCTTCCACCAACGATGCGGGCGTCGGGATCCGTGTGGATGAAGAAGTCGGAGAAGTCATCCTTGCGTGTCGGGATAGCTGGCGAAATATGGAAATAAAATTTTTACTACCCATAGTTCAGTACCTTTAGTACGTTACTGTGTATCTATCTACCAAAGAATACCCAAAAAAGGTCTACCTTATAACTAACTAAAGTTTGATTTGAGGATTTGTCATAATCGCCACAATTGGCAAGTGGCTGGATGATCGCAGTACCAGACCTTGCACCTTTAATGCTACTGCCTGTCATATATACCTAGTCAGGTCATAAATTCTGTCATAAATAAATGAATATAAATATCTTCACGCAATTCCCAATACAGGGGTAGACAGAGGTCAAGTCTAGACAATTATGTCCCTTTGACCCACCTTCCACCGAAGATATTTTCGGGACGACGTGACAGGTGGTGAGCCCGCCGCCACCTTTATGTCCAAGCCAACGATGAAATTCGTACATAAGTTTTTGAAAAACTCATTGGTACTGCCACCTGGGGATCGAACGCGGGTCTCTCGACTCGAAATTCCGGCCACCCAACAACTCGGCTATTACGATATTAAAGTTTATTAAAAATGACCTCCGTGATTTTGAACGCGCCTTTAATCTGCCTTTGTTATAATGCATTTAATCTGCGCGGCCAGTCGTCTATCGTAGCACGAACGAGGTCCATGTCAATATCGGCGACTGCCTTAATCAAGGATGTCTTGAGTGACTCCAAATTCGGATGAGGCTTTGAGCACGCCTTTTCCTCCAAGTGTTGCCATATCTTGTAATCTAACGGATACAAATCTGGACTGGAGGAGGGTCAGTCTTCGTGTTGGAAGAAGTCGATTTCACGCGCCGCCATCCAGTCTTGTGTGCTCTTCGCTCTATGTGCTAGCGCCGAATCTTGTTGGAATACCCAGTGCCTGTTATTCAACACGGTACGAGAAAAAGGTTCCACAAGTTTCGTCAGGACTGTATTTTGATACACAACTGCATTCGTTTTTACACCTTTCTCACAAAAATGTACCTCTGTTAAGCCCCAATAAGAAACTCCTAACTATACCATGAGCGGGATGGAAAAAAACGTCGTTGGACACGCGGAATACGGTTGCTCGCTTCTCCACTACTGTGTGCGTAAACCTTATCATTTTGTTTGTTGTAGCTCTCTTCTACGGTAAAAAACTTTTCATTCGAAAAAAGGATTTCCCGATATTTTTTTCTCGCGTACCGCTTCAACAAAAAGCAGCATCTCTTCAGTCTCAGGTCCATTCGACGTGCATTCAAACGATATTCTGTTTTTCTTCGATATGGCCGAAGCCCTAAGTCTTCATTTAACACCCTTTTCACCGTGGTTCTGCTTAACCCCATCTGAAGGGCCAACAGTTTCTGCCTACGTTTGGAATTTCTTTGAATTCGCGCCTTCACAGCTTTTGTCACTGCTGGAGTCCTAACAGACCGAGGGCGACCACTTCTTGACCTGTCATCTACACTAGAGACTTCATTGTATCGTTTGATGGTACGATAAACGAATCTTTTGGTTATATTCAAATTTTTCAGTAGGTCAAAAATTTAAATTGGCGCGTAACCGCAACGATGCAACGTAATAACTGCAACACGGTCTTCTTTAAGCGTCCACTCCATATTTAAAAATGAGTAAAATTTTAAACAGTATGTAGTTTTATTTTCATGAACAATTCAAAATTCGAATTCAATAAACTTTTCTGTGGCCAGCATTCTAAAAGAAAAGTTTTTATTGTGTGACAATACTTATGACCTGACTGTGTATACATTCTGGATCATACCAACATCTATCTTTAGCCGTTGGTGACCACTTAAATGGTATTACGCCTTGCCCTCACGCCTCTTGCAACATGGAGTATGCACATTGCTACCCCTAGCAAATTCCTTACCCTGATTCCCCACAATCTAACCTAACTAAGTACTTTTTATAGTAATGAAGCAAAATAAACTATCACAAAAAGGTGTCTACCCTAATACCTACCAGCTATAATCTAAAACAAACATTGAAACTGGTTTAATTGATTTCTATCTGGTTATCTTTACTTCGTTTATCAGTCATATGAGTGAACGTCATTAATGAGGACTATTATCTTTCGAATTCCTAAAATTTGATGATCAGTTATTTGATTGATTAAAAGATTAAAAAGTAAATAATAGATGTACTTGAATGGAAATAACGTAGCACTCGTATATGTGCCAGATAAATAACATAAAAATAATATCTTCAGGCAATTCCCAATACAGGGGTAGACAGAGGTCTAGTCTAGACATTTTTGACCCTTTGACCCACCTTCCACCGACGATATTTTCGGGACAACGTGGTGAGTCCGTCGTCGTCTTTGTGTACAAACCAACGATATAATTCGTTCATAAGTTTTAAAAAAATCCGTTCGTACGAACCAGCCACCTGGGGATTGAACTCGGGTCTCATGACTCGAAATTCCGACCACCCAACCACTCGACCATTATATATTATTATATATTATATCTTCGGTGGAAGGTGGGTCGAGGGGACTTAATTGTCTAGACTAGACCTCTGTCTCAAAAAAATCAAAGCTGCAATAAAACTTTTGTATTGAAAAATTTATTTTTTCGGAACTAAGTTCGGGAGAATGCAAACAATTCTATATTTGAGAAATAGGTATTGATTTCTTATTGTAGTTGCTAAAAATATTTTACTTGAATTCTATTACAGGTGGATAGGTAAATAAGTTTGTGGTCAACATAAATACTAGTTTTATAGTATTTAGTGACAATGTCTCACAACCTAAGGACGTATATTTATACCGTAACTGCGATCATGGAAATGCGTGCTGTATCTCCTACAAAGTTAGTAATCTGTGTACAACAAATAAACAGACAACATCACATACATTGCCCTGATTCCAAATTAAAAAATCATACAAATGTGTTATGGTATCGGAAACATTGTAAAAAAATGGTTTTCTACGTTGACCCATCCGAGAATCGAGCCTGGGACCTCAGAGCGGGCGATAGAAAACCGGTTTGCACGCCACCAGTTTACGGAGGTTGTCAACAAAGAATAACAAATAACAACCAACAAAAACAACAACAAAAATGTAAAGGGAATATATATATGTTTATACATATATGTTTATTTATCTAC
The DNA here is from genome assembly GCA_029286605.1 of Sericinus montela. Lineage (NCBI taxonomy): Eukaryota > Metazoa > Arthropoda > Insecta > Lepidoptera > Papilionidae > Sericinus > Sericinus montela. Next base: position 10,140,479 of record JAGSMR010000040.1, read on the forward strand.
AGTTGTGTTTTAAACTCTAATCAAATATTCATAAAATGTTCATACATATCTTATCATGCATATTTTTTTGGGAGAGGCCAATGTAGAGTATAGACTCGACTTCGATCTGAATTTCTGATTAATAAACTGTGTGAATTTCTTATAATTAAAAAAATGTCTTCGACCGATTGTTCAAAATGAAATAAACATTTCCAAACTTAAAAACTTTTACATTTATGTTATATTAAGAATATGAGTTTGGAAACTCACCCAAGCTCCCAACAAGCAGTGTCACCAGCAGGAACCCAACTTTGAAGCCCATCTTTGTTCCACAGCAGAGAACGTTTAGGGAAAATATTAAATAATTTGTATTTATATGCTATCCGACTATATCTCATTACACAATTTTTGATTCAATATTTTGATTAACAATGATAAAGAAATGCTCTAATCTATTATAGTTTTTGGACAATCAGTAGATAAAGAAATAGTTATTAAGCATTATTTTGTCAACTGCCAAGATTAAAGAATAATTTCCTTCTTAAGGTCCTATGAATTTGCTTTGCTGGACATCATCATTCATAACGAATATTTAGCATAAGAACCATGTTTAGCAAGTGAGTTTTACTAGTTACCAGACATGTTACATCTTTGACGCGTATAAAACTGTCAACCGTAAACAGTACAACTGTTTTCGGTTGACAGTTTGATTATTAGATGCCGCGTCTTATTTAGAATTGGATTAATAATAAGAATAAGAATGAATGTGCTTGAAGGTGGATCGAAAGCACTTAATTGCCTAGATCTCTGTCTACCCCAGTATTGGGAATGGCCAATTTCAAAAGTCTTGTTACATCTCAAAATAAATTTTACTCCATAAAATTTTCGGTTCACGATTCTAAGTCTTGCTTCTTAGTCGTAATGAACAACAAGCTATGACGGAATTTGATTGGCATTTAAAAAATGAAGCCCCATCTCGAGCCTTTGTTTACAATTGGTTTAATGAGTTTAAACGTTGGCTTAGCTATTTCAGTGATGATCTGCATGAGAGGTTTTTTGCCTTAGCGAAATTTCAAGATCTGTACTGGGGACGGCTGAAAATCTGCGTCGCTATCCCACGGCTTATGCTGAAGCGGTCCCTTCCGCCACTAAGTCGCCATTAAGTCATGAATTGTTGTTATACACTCTATTTTTTTATTTATTGATTTTGTTTTATTTCTTTTTCTTATTCGTATTAATTTTGTTTATTCACTTGTACTGTAATTTGTGATTGTACTCTGAAGTACCGGAACAAATGTCTTTATGTCTTTACTGTGCGACGCATGATAGAAGAAGATAAGAGAGTACGTTTGGCTTAGGCATAACTTCATAGCAAACTCATGTTATATACGAAAAAGACAACACAAACATTTAGGCATCAAGAAGCTTTGCAACAGATGGATTCCCCATATTTTGACCGAAGAACGTGGACACATGTACTGGTGGCGCCAAATGTTAGAACAGAGAGGATTCGAATGCTGTTTTAGACATCGTCACAGGTGGTGAAAGCTAAGTATTAGTAATGAACCAGAAAACAAAGGAAAATCTACTCTGTGGGAGTTTCCTTTTAAAAATCGGTAAATTAGGTAAAGAAAGAAAGCGATGATGGAGAAAAGATGAAGGAAAAGAAGAGTCTAAAGACTTCAGTGCGATAAACGTAAACCTTACATAGACATGAATCTTAAATAAGTAAATATATAAACATCCATATAAATATATAAACAATATCCATGACTCGAGTACAAAGATTAACATTTGTCACAAATTTTTGCCCTGGCAAAATTTGGAACTCCGAAACATAGCTTCGAAGACAGAGTAGTCAATAGCCCAGTCGGTAGTGACCAACGGTTAGTCCAACTTGTTGATTTAATCTGTCTTAATATTTTTCTTCGTTTTATTATTATTTATAATTATTCTTTTTTCTTTTTTCAACTTCTGGATTCAAGTCACGATAGCCGAGTGGTTGGGTGGTCGGAATTTCGAGTTAAGAGACCCGAGTTCTATCCCCAGGTGCCAGGCTCGTACCAATGGGTTTTTCAAAAACTTATGTACGAATTATATCGTTCGCTTGGACATAAAGACGGCGACGGGCTCACCACCTGTCACGTTGTCCCGAAAATATCTTCGGTGGAAGGTGGGTCGGAGGGACTTATTGTCTTGTCTAGATCTCTGTCTACCCCTGTATTGCGAATTGCGTGAAGATATTAATTTATTAACTTCTAGATTCAATCTTTTGAATTAAAATCCAGAACTTGATGTCGGAGGTTTATATGAAAAGAAACAACATGGTAAGTTTTTTAATCTGTATTTTATCTGATGTTCTGCTGCAGCCAGGTCCTGTACGCGCTGACGCGCACGAACATGTCCGGCGCGCCGCGCGCGCACGGCAGCCCCCACGACACCACGCCGATCTGCTGGTTGCGGTCCACGCGCACCAGCGGGCTGCCACTGTCACCCTGCCAATAAACAAAGTTAGAGAATATAAGATTAAGATACAAAAAATAATTAAAAACGGCTTCATGCACTTCGCAATACAGGAGAAGACTGAGGTCTAGACAACTATGTCCTTTCGACCCACTTTCCACCGAAGATTTTTGGGACACAAAAACAAAAGCAAAGACCATGTAGCGGATGATGTGCTGCAGGAAAAGGATAGCTACCGGCCAGGTCGGGTGATCGTGACTTGGGGAGGACGTCTCTTCCACAGTGTGCGCTATCGGTAATCGTATATATGCATGTCATCGTGCGAACTTCGATAGCGCGATGTTGGACGTCGATGTGTTTCCTGAATCCGCCACTAGCAAGCTTCCAATGTGGAGACATAGATGTCGCCACAATCCCATAGACATTAAGAGACTCCATAGAGTAAGGTAACACTTTCATAGGGCGGTGTATACGCTTCTACAACAAAATCCCGGTAAATGTGTAAAGCCTACATATTAACAGGTTTATGGAATTTATTAAAGAAAAACTTTATAAGAGAGGTTATTACAATATAAATTAATATATTATAAACATATTGGGAATGAGGTTATCGCCTGCCAAGCTATTTCTAGAAAATATCCTCCTTAATCACTTATTATAAATAATCTCCTTTAATAACATAAAAAAAATACCAAAAAAAGGTACCTACGGAGTTTCTTTCGCCTGTTTATTCTCCGTTAGAAGAATTACGAAACGGTGGTAGATTAAAAAATGACTATCGATAAACGAATGTACATTCCTATGTCGGTGAATAAATTATTTGATTTGATTTGATTTGAATTAAAAGAAGTAACTACTAAGTGATGCATAGTGTTACTTACGTTGCAAGTGCCGTGGTTAGCCGAGTGGAAGGTACAGAGTTCGATGTGCGGCTGCACGGCTGGTGCAGTGATGCCCAGCTGTTGTGCCCTGCGAGCCACGTCGGTGACGCAGCGCTGGCCGTCGATGGTGTTCTTCTGCAGCTGCAGCAGCTCCGCAGAGAGAGCACCATTTTGCTGTAAACAGTCAGACGCGAGATATCATCAAGGAGGCTGGTTGAAGGAAGCTTTGTTTCATAGATGAGGGAATAGAATAGAATATTTGTGAAATGTAGGTAAGTGTTTTTATCTAGATGTTGTTTTACAGGTACATTCTCACTACATTTCCAACTTAATCAAGGTATACAAATATTAATGTTATTTAATACAACATTTTAACATAAAAGTTAGAAAAAGAGATTTATTCTCTGCAACTGAATATCAATAGATAAATAGTTTAAGAAAAGCCAGAAATGAAAAATAAATTAACTAGCTACAATGTTGTTGCTAATAAGCAATATTAATAAATTTATGTGTAGAAAAAATAGAAAAAGAACAAAAATTTTAGGCAAACCCATCGAAAGAATTCATTACGGTGGATAAAAAAGTTTCTCTTAAATAGTCTCGTATCACCCAATTTTAAATCATCATAGGTCATTGGTATTACATATCTTAATAAATTATTTTGTTTTAGACTTTAATTATTCGATCCCTAGGGAGTAAGCAGTGCCAACGTTTCTTATCTTTAATTCTGGTTTAAAACTTATGTACGATTTATAACGTTGGCTTGTACATAAAAACGGTGGCAGACTCCCCACCTGTCACGTTGTCCCAAAAATGTGTTCGGTGAAAGGTGGGTAAATTAATTGTCTAGACCTCTGTCTACTTGTGTTGGAAATGGCGTGAAGAAGTTTTTTACATAAATTTCCGTAGGTTAAATAATAAAATGAAATCGTACTTACCCTGACCCTTCCCCATCCGGATACCCGCGCAGCAACATTAGCACCAATGAAATCGTAGTTCAAGGCGATTATCCGAACGGTATTGGATTGGGCCACGTTGGCAGTGGTGATCAGGAGGCCGATGTCGTTCTTGATGATGGAATGGACGTAGTGGGGGTGGGAGATGTTGCGCGCGATGTTGTAGTTTGTCCCCCCGGAGTTCCATCGGTTGGTGCCCACGGTCGCACGAAGGGAACTGGAAGAGTCACATTTAAGTTGGCAACATTTTTCTAAGTGTGTCTTAACTGCGATTGATGCCTTATTCTTTTTTACCTTTTTCTAACAATCTACGACGTTGCATTTTTTTAGTAAACGTCTTTTTATTTATCTCCACCTAAATATCAACAGGCAATCGTAATAGTTGTAAAATCATGGCGATGTATTCTAAATTATTGCGAAGTGGATTGCTGCGAGAATGATCCAGCTCCACTGAGTTAAGGGGGCTCTCAAAATGCTAAAGTACAATTTTCATTGCTAATCACTCTTTATTGAATAGAAAATATCGTATAAAGAATATTGACTATAAAAAAGTAAAGTAGTAACATTATGGTTTATGCAAGTGTATATTGTTTATTGAATTGAATTAAAAGCCAATACCCACTACTTAACACAGCAAAGACCTACCTTCCCTCAAATATTCTTTGATCTCTCAAAGAATATTTGAGCATTAATTATATTTTACTTATAATGTTGTACTTTTACTTATAATGTGCTTATATATAATAATTACATATAATGTTAATGTTACACTAAATTGGCCAATAGAAATATTTTTATTGAATTAAATATTTACAAAAAAAATATCTTCACGCAATTCCCAATACAGGGGTAGACAGAGGTCAAGTCTAGACAATTAAGTCCCTTTGACCCACCTTCCACCGAAGATATTTTCGGGACAACGTGACAGGTAGTGAGCCCGTCGCCGCCTTTATGTCCAAGCCAACGATGAAATTCGTACATAACTTTTTGAAAAACTTATTGGTACTGCCACCTGGGTATCGAACTCGGGTATCTCGACTCGAAATTCCGACCACCCAACAACTCGGCTATCGTGACTTATTACATCATTAAAGAATCAATCATTAAACAAACAAATAAATGAATAAATAACCACATATATTATTTATAATCATGTAATAACGGATTATTTAAATTTGTACCTAACCCTAACATCAAAATCGTTGGAAAGTGGGTCGGTGGTTGTCTTAACCTCTGCCTACCCCTCTGATTAATTAAATTATGTTATTGACTGGCGTAATAGGTGCGTGGGACAGCCGATATTGTATGGATGAGAGCCATGAGGTTGGTCAGTGAGAACCGCCTTAAGTATGATCTAAAAGTATTCTGTGCTTCGGCATTTCGTCTGGCCAGTAAACACCGACTGCTTCTGCCCATTTTATACTACTTAGCCTTTCTAAATTAATTAGTATTATATAGTATATCTTAATTTTGTATTAAATCTGGCAATGCGCCATGTACCTCCGCAGTTGAGTAACTGTTAGGTAGTCTCTTTCTCTCTAAATTTTAATAAAAAATAAGTTTCTGCATACTTGCTAAGGGATCCACCAGAGAAGACGGCGTTGATGCAGTGGGCGGCAGTGAGGATGTGACGGTTGCCAACCAGCGAACCACCGCAGAGGAAGCTGCGCACCATCAGGCCGTTAGACAACGCCACCATGTAAGGCATACCACCCTGAGGAGCCGGGGATCCCCCTACAATCCGACCGGTCGGGTCCGAGTGACCATAAAACATGGACACATCGTTGTCCCGCGTTGGGAGTGCTGGAAAAAAGGATAATAAACATTATAAATAAAGAAATATCTTCACACAATTCTCAATACAGGGGTAGACAGAGATCTAGTTTAGACAATTAAGTCCCATCGACCCACCTTCCACCGAAGATATTTTCGGGACAACGTGACAGGTGGTGAGTACGTCGCTATCTTTATGTCCAAACCAACGACATAATTAATACACAAGTTTTGAAAAACCCACCCAGCTTGCCACCTGGGAATCGAACTCGGGTCTCATGACTCGAAATTCCGACCACCCAACAACTCGGCTATCGTGACTTATTACATCATTAAAGAATCAATCATTAAACAAACAAATAAATGAATAAATAACCACATATATTATTTATAATCATGTAATAACGGATTATTTAAATTTGTACCTAACCCTAACATCAAAATCGTTGGAAAGTGGGTCGGTGGTTGTCTTAACCTCTGCCTACCCCTCTGATTAATTAAATTATGTTATTGACTGGCGTAATAGGTGCGTGGGACAGCCGATATTGTATGGATGAGAGCCATGAGGTTGGTCAGTGAGAACCGCCTTAAGTATGATCTAAAAGTATTCTGTGCTTCGGCATTTCGTCTGGCCAGTAAACACCGACTGCTTCTGCCCATTTTATACTACTTAGCCTTTCTAAATTAATTAGTATTATATAGTATATCTTAATTTTGTATTAAATCTGGCAATGCGCCATGTACCTCCGCAGTTGAGTAACTGTTAGGTAGTCTCTTTCTCTCTAAATTTTAATAAAAAATAAGTTTCTGCATACTTGCTAAGGGATCCACCAGAGAAGACGGCGTTGATGCAGTGGGCGGCAGTGAGGATGTGACGGTTGCCAACCAGCGAACCACCGCAGAGGAAGCTGCGCACCATCAGGCCGTTAGACAACGCCACCATGTAAGGCATACCACCCTGAGGAGCCGGGGATCCCCCTACAATCCGACCGGTCGGGTCCGAGTGACCATAAAACATGGACACATCGTTGTCCCGCGTTGGGAGTGCTGGAAAAAAGGATAATAAACATTATAAATAAAGAAATATCTTCACACAATTCTCAATACAGGGGTAGACAGAGATCTAGTTTAGACAATTAAGTCCCATCGACCCACCTTCCACCGAAGATATTTTCGGGACAACGTGACAGGTGGTGAGTACGTCGCTATCTTTATGTCCAAACCAACGACATAATTAATACACAAGTTTTGAAAAACCCACCCAGCTTGCCACCTGGGAATCGAACTCGGGTCTCATGACTCGAAATTCTGACGACCCTACCACTCGGCTATCGTGACATTAAATATATATAGATAATAGACATTAGTAGACAATAGACAATGGACGATTGGTGGGACCTGTTTAGGTCTTACTAACTCTGAGGTCCCAGCTTCCATACCCAGATGCGTCTATTTAAATCACTTTTCATCTTGGGCTTGGGCACTTTTTCCATCAGCGATGGGCTCACCACCTGTCACGTTGTCACGAAAATATCTTCTTTAGAAGGTGGGTCAATGGGACTTAATTGTCTAGACTAGACCTCTGTCCACCCTTGTATTAGGAATTGCGTGAAGATAATTATTTATTTATTTATCTGTGACTAAGTGAATTCGGAAATTCAAACTTTAGATGCTGTTAAATGATCTTCTGTGCATGATGATCACAAATCTGCTTATTTCTGGTATTTTCCCATGGTAAGAAACTGTGAGTAAATGCCCTAAGCCCGCCATTGTTGCCAATTATACATCAGTTAGAGAGATTACACGACTTTCACACTAATCTCATAATCAATAAAATGTATTTTCCAATCAGAAGTAAGGTGAAAATTGTAAACAACAGTTGAAAGTTTAATTTTAGTATCAATCAATATAGATTAACATTATCACAATAAAAATGTAATGCATCAATGATAACGAAATGTTTATTAATTTGTTCTTCGATAAATAAGTTGTGTTAAAAATATTTTTCTAACTTATTTACTTACTTATCTTCACACAATTCTCAATACAGGGGTAGACAGAGATCTAGTTTAGACAATTAAGTCCCTTTGACCCACCTTCCACCGAAGATATTTTCAGGACAACGTGACAGGTGGTGAGTACGTCGCTATCTTTATGTCCAAACCAACGACATAATTAATACACAAGTTTTGAAAAACTTATTGGTACTGCCACCTGGGAATCGAACTCGGGTCTCATGACTCGAAATTCTGACGACCCTACCACTCGGCTATCGTGACATTAAATATATATAGATAATAGACATTAGTAGACAATAGACAATGGACGATTGGTGGGACCTGTTTAGGTCTTACTAACTCTGAGGTCCCAGCTTCCATACCCAGATGCGTCTATTTAAATCACTTTTCATCTTGGGCTTGGGCACTTTTTCCATCAGCGATGGGCTCACCACCTGTCACGTTGTCACGAAAATATCTTCTTTAGAAGGTGGGTCAATGGGACTTAATTGTCTAGACTAGACCTCTGTCCACCCTTGTATTAGGAATTGCGTGAAGATAATTATTTATTTATTTATCTGTGACTAAGTGAATTCGGAAATTCAAACTTTAGATGCTGTTAAATGATCTTCTGTGCATGATGATCACAAATCTGCTTATTTCTGGTATTTTCCCATGGTAAGAAACTGTGAGTAAATGCCCTAAGCCCGCCATTGTTGCCAATTATACATCAGTTAGAGAGATTACACGACTTTCACACTAATCTCATAATCAATAAAATGTATTTTCCAATCAGAAGTAAGGTGAAAATTGTAAACAACAGTTGAAAGTTTAATTTTAGTATCAATCAATATAGATTAACATTATCACAATAAAAATGTAATGCATCAATGATAACGAAATGTTTATTAATTTGTTCTTCGATAAATAAGTTGTGTTAAAAATATTTTTCTAACTTATTTACTTACTTATCTTCACGCACAATCCCTGACGGGGTAGCCAGAGAGAACAGATCGCCAAGTGTCACGATCCTTACATACCTCTTTCGCTTCTTTCAGATTCATCATTTTCTTCATACATGCACGTCGAGGTATCTGAGTACTCTTGACCCTCCCCTCTTCGAGCAATTTGCATACATGGTCTTCGAAAGTTAGTCTCGGTCTACCTCGACCCCTTTTAATGTTAACTTTCGCGCTATATATTTTCTTCACCATTCGGTCTTCACTCATTCGCTAAACGTGCCCAAACCATTGAAGCACGCTCTTATCAATTTATGTCACAAAGACAAGGTCATCTTTCAAACCTGCCATATTGCGAACCTCTTCGTTTCGCTTTCGGTCGGCCATGGTAAGACCGCACATTTTACGAAGAGATCGCATCTCCACTGCATTCAACCTGCTTTTATGCTTCTTCTGGCATACCCAGGTATCGCTGCCATATAACAAAGTCGGTACCAACACTGCGTTATGTTTTGCAAGGCGTGCACTTTTCACTACGCCTTGCCTTTTGATTAACGCAGTCAGGGCAACATTGACTTTGTTCCCGGCAGCGACACGCCTGTCAACATCTAAATCACATATTCCATCCCGGCTAAACGCACTCCCCAAGTATATAATTTCATTCACCAATTTTTATAACTAATATTTATACCATGCATATTTTATTTTAATTAAAAATAATATTTAATTATCGATACTGAATGAATCATTTCCCTGGCCGGGAGTCTATTTTGAGAGATGCAAATTATAATGTCGGTGGTTTATAATTTAAAGTAAAAAAAAATAAATATCTACTCGCCATTCCCAATACAGGGGTAGACAGAGGTCTAGTCTAGACAATTAAGTCCCTTTGACCCACCTTCCATCCGCCTACACATAGAATATATATAAGTTAACTTGGTGTTACTTTCTTAGATTGTGCTAGTATAGTGTATGCCTGAACTCGTTTACCATCCACATCATAAAAAAACTCCGAAATGTACACAATAACAATCTAACTGCATTATTCTTACTTTTATGGAATCAAGATTGAATATACGCGAATTTAATTTTGCAAACAACAACCGTATCGAAAAAATTCATTTCATCCTGCTGAGATTCACAACGTGCATAAAGTAAATATCATAAGTAAATATCAATTTACTTGTGGGCACATGCAGTTACTCATTCGTTTGTAAGAAACTGCACTAGTTGGCCAAAATTTTGGATTTAGACGGTGTTTTATGTTTCAAGTTTATTTTGTTACGAGTTAAATCTATGCGAAAATTGGAGTAAATTCGAAAAAAAATATATATTATTTCTTAAAATTTATGAAAGCGCGCCTAATTACATATTTTGTTGTTGGGGAAAAAGTCCTTTCGCATTCGAGTATGTATAACCTTGTAATAAAATCTCTGTGGCTATACTATTTGTATCTAGCTGGTTTTGGTATCATTAAAATTTTAAATTTTAAAGAAGATAATTCCAAATTCAAATTGGGAAAATTTGTGATTTTTATTTATTTTACGTACTGTCAAGATGAGTGAATCTAATGAAGAAATTAGACACATTTTAAAATTTTACCATAAAAAAATAAAAAATGCAACGCAAGCCGCGAAAAAAAATTGCGATTTATGGACCTAGTGCAGTGTGCAGTAGTACAAATTTGGTTTAAGGAGTTTAAGGAAATTTTGATGTCAAAGATGCATCTCGCTCTGGTCGCCTTATTACGGATAAAATGGATGCCATTTTTGAAAAAGGGGAGCAAGATCGGCATATCAGTAGTTAAGACGTTAACTGAAGAACTGGGAATTGACTACAAAACAGTTATGGCGCATTTAAAAAAAACTGGGTACTCAAAAAAGCTCGATATTTGGGTACCTCACGAGCTCACTGAAAGAAACCTAATGAACCATGTACTCATTTGTAATTCTTTATTACGACGTAATGAAACCGAACCATTTTTGAAGAAGCTAGTTATCACTGGTGATGAAAAGTGGATCACGTACGGTAAGAACGTTCGAAAAAGAGCGTAGTCAAAGGCCGGTCAGGCTTCACAGACTGTGGCGAAACCCGGGTTAACTGGCAAAAAGGTGATGCTGTTTGTGTGGTGGGATTGGAAGGGCATTATTCATTATGAGCTGTTACCACCAGACAGGACCATCGATTCTGAACTCTACTGCGAACAACGGAAGAGATTAAAGCAAGAAGTTGAAAGTGGTGGGTTGTCGTTTTTCATCATGATATGATAGTGGCTTAAGATGTGTGAGGTCTAGAGCCACTCAGCAAAAATTAAGAGAGAGAGAGAGATCTGGGAGGTGTTAATGCATCCACCGTGTAGTCCTGATCTTGCACCTTCAGATTTCCACCTGTTCAGAATTCTTCAGGCAGTGTTAACATCATGAGAGGACTGCCAAAATCAACTGTCCCGGTATTCTGATCAGAAGCCCCGAAATTTCTGTGGAAATGGGATAATGTCACTACCTACAAGATGACAAAAGTTATCGAACAAAATGTTGTAAAATATTAAAAAATTTTGTGAATTTTCTTAAAAAATGCGAAGAAACTTTCCCCAAACGTTTCCCCTTTTCAAACGAAATTAGGTTATTCAGCTTTTGCTGACCTTAAAGGTTTTAAAAGGCTTTAAAAGGCCTTGAAGACCTTTTTAATATCAAAAAAAAGGAATGAGACAAGAGATGATAGATAGGTTTGTAGCGATCCGTGCTTATAAACTAAGGGTTGCAAGTTCGAATTCAAGGAATACATCGTCATATATCAAAGGAATATCTAGTGGATTGTTAAACTGTTTATCACATTACTCAAAAAAATCTCAATCACAACGGTTTTCATGACGGTATACATTTTCTCTGGTTGTTTGTTTCATAGTTTCTGATTCCATAACATAAGTGCTTAAGCTATTTACTTTAGGATGAGTGCAATGTATGTGATGATGTCCCTATCTATGTATGTATTTATTTATATGTAATATTGTACTTACCCTGGCTCCCAACAAGGAGCGCCGCTAGCAGTATCCCAACTATGAACGCCATCTCCTCTCAGGTCTTAATGCTTGATTCAGTTGCAACCTTATATTACATTGCATCGGACAGAATTATCATTTTTAATGATAACAATGATTAATTAATAAGATTCTTCAAAAATAGATAAGAAAAATTTAGGTTCAAAATGACATTGAATCGGTGTATTTCTTTCTTTCCTTAGGCATCCTCTAGGAGAAATAAAAGTTTGGAGAATTCCATAAGAGTCCTCTAAGATGACTATAAGCTGTGTTTTGAACTCCTAAATCAGGTGAATTGTTTGCTTTGTGCAGTTTTAACCAGTGTTATGACTATAGACTCGATAGCTAGTTAGTAGTGAGCCTGCTTTCGAAGCTTAGGGTTGCAGATTTGAATACCGCTAGAGAAGAATTTAAGTGAGATGAATATGAATGTTGGTAATCGTGGCATAAATTACAAACATTCATATTCACATTCATGGAATTATATGTATGAATAATGTATGGATGAGTCACGATAGCGGATTGGTTGGGTGATCGGAATTCGGGTCAAGAGTCCTGAGTTCGATCTTCAAGTGGTAGGCTCGTACAAATAGGTTTTTTTTAAAAAAAAAACTTATGTTCGATTTATATCGTTGGCTTGGACATAAAGACAGCGAGGGGATCACCAACCATCAAGTTGTACCAAAAATGTTTTCGGTGGAAGGTGGGTCGACAGGACTTAATTGTCTAGATCTCTGTCTACCAGAGGTAGACAGGTAGTTCTAGAAGTGGCGTGAATATATTTATTCATTTTATAATATTTTGAACTGTTCATCCAGTACCAAAGTAGAATGCACGTGTCTTGGCAAGTGAGTAGTGCTGGATATTTGAATTAGTAAGCGAAGCCATGGTTCAGACTCTTAAATCAGAAACCGGGCAGTTGTTTTGCGGGACAAAATGTATCCTATATATTAATCCAGGTTTTATAAACTATCTACAATTATTTTTACACTTAAATTCGTTAAACCGTCTTAATTGAACAACAACCATCCAAACATTCTCATTTACATTACAAACAGGATAAAACTGTTAGGTATTTGATTTATTATTCAATAATTAGTAAACGTTAAGCTTCGATATGTGATATCGGCGTAACTGCAGCTACAAAAATATAATTTATCAATGTCACAACAACCGGATCGGGGTTTATTTATCTTACCTACTACCTACTGATTACGCGTCAAATGATAAGTTTTGATTTAATTCATAATTCATTCTTAATTCATTGATTTATTACGTACTTATAATCATATAATTAGGTTTCAGGTACTACAAATAATAATAAGTATTAAATATATATATATATATATATATATATATATATATATATATATATATATATATATATATATATATATATATATATATATAAATTATTCTCCACGCAATTCCCAATACAGGGGTAGACAGAGGTCAAGTCAAGTCCCTTTGACAACAATTAAGTCCCTTTGACCCACCTTCCACCGAAGATATTTTCGGGACAACGTGACAGGTGGTGAGCCCGTCGCCAACTTTATGTCCAAGCCAACGATGAAATTCGTATATAAGTTTTTTTTTTAAAAAAACTCGTTGGTACTGCCACCTGGGGATCGAACTCGGCTCTGTCGACTCCAAATTCCGACCACCCAACAACTCGGCTATCGTGACTTAAATAATAATAAGTATTAAATATATATATATATATACATATATATATATACATATATATATATACATATATATATATACATATATATATATATATACATATATATATATACATATATATATATACATATATATATATATATATATATATATATATATATATATATATATATATATATATATATATATACATATATATATATAAATTATTCTCCACGCAATTCCCAATACAGGGTAGACAGAGGTCAAGTCAAGTCCCTTTGACAACAATTAAGTCCCTTTGACCCACCTTCCACCGAAGATATTTTCGGGACAACGTGACAGGTGGTGAGCCCGTCGCCAACTTTATGTCCAAGCCAACGATGAAATTCGTATATAAGTTTTTTTAAAAAACTCGTTGGTACTGCCACCTGGGGATCGAACTCGGCTCTGTCGACTCCAAATTCCGACCACCCAACAACTCGGCTATCGTGACTTTAAGATTTATCATATTCTAGCGAATTGGCGGTCGGAGTACTGAACTTTGTTGGTAAAACAAAATTCGCAAAGAAAAATGTCCTCTCAGCCTTCCTTTTTATTTCTTAAAGGAATAGTCGAGTTATAACATCTATCTTTCCATTTGTTTTATATTTATTTTTGGTCCTCCCTCTCCGTGGTCTCTTCCACTTTCTAATACTAGTATTTATAAGAGCGTCTTATGTTTTTCAAAATCTGTAAGTTTGTTCCGGTACTCGTCGACGTGTTCCCGAGAAATATTGGCACGGCCGGTGTATAGGGCATCCCCAGTGCTGTCGTCTGCATAGCAATGGATGTTACTAATTTGTAACAAATTATTGATCTGCAGAAGAAACAGGGTAGATACCGATCATCCAACAACTCGGCTATCGTGACTTAAATAATAATAAGAATTTGAAGGATATGTACTTAATGGAGTCCGCACACACATTATCAAGGTGTAGCCAACTCTGAGGCCCCGGGTTCGACTCTCGATCGGATCGGATCGGTTCGATGTTCGGCCAAACCTGCGCCTTATAAAGTTGCAAGCGGTGGGCCGGCATGAAGTACTGTCGCGCTCTACTGAGCACGCCAAGCTTTTGAGAGGCCAATTTGGCCTTCCCTTTCAAATGACCGCGAAACTGAATGTTGCTCGATATGTCGACGCCAAGGATTCCGATGCTGGCTGAGGCAACTAGGGGAGTGCTGTCAAAACGAGGTGATACGAAGGGTTTCTTTTTAGCGGTAAAAGCGCAAACTTGTGTCTTTTTAGGGTTAAACTGGACTAAATTAGTCGGCCCCAGTCCGAGATTTAGTCTAGCAAAATCTCGACTTCAGACACAAGTTTGTTCCGGTACTCGTCGACGTGTTCCCGAGAAATATTGGCACGGCCGGTGTATAGGGCATCCCCAGTGCTGTCGTCTGCATAGCAATGTATGTTACTAATTTGTAACAAATTATTGATCTGCAGAAGAAACAGGGTAGATACCGATCATCCAACATCTCGGCTATCGTGACTTTAAGATTTATCATATTCTAGCGAATTGGCGGTCGGAGTACTGAACTTCGTTGGTAAAACAAAATTCGCAAAGAAAAATGTCCTCTCAGCCTTCCTTTTTATTTCTTAAAGGAATAGTCGAGTTATAACATCTATCTTTCCATTTGTTTTATATTTATTTTTGGTCCTCCCCTCTCCGTGGTCTCTTCCACTTTCTAATACTAGTATTTATAAGAGCGTCTTATGTTTTTTCAAAATCTGTAAGTTTGTTCGGGAGCTCAAGGGTGAATGTAGATAAGGCTATCAATAACGAAACATCAGTACTTAATCACAATGATTTTTATTAAATAAAACTTATTTTTATTAAAGAGCGCAGACATGTTATTGACAGAAAAGATTTCTACGCCGCGTTATACTTACAGCACAGCGGCATCTATGGGGCTTAAAGATAATATAAACAAAGAATAAATACACAACTTAAACAAAGAATAAAAACACAATATCATCAAAGATTACACATACTCTTTGTACAGAGGTCATAAGAGGTATTGCGACCACCACTGCACTTGTCCTGCAGTGGACTAATAAGGTCTAACTAACCTCTATAAAGTCGACTTTTAAAAGTATAATAAATTGCTATACTCCTATAGCTATTGTTCAACTGAGACACAAACGCTTTCCATGCTTAAGTAAGTAAAATATAAATATCTTACGCAATACCCAATACAGAGGTAGACAGAGGTCTAGTCTAGACAATTAAGTCCCTACGACCCACCTTCCACCGAAGATATTTTCGGGACAATGTGACAGGTGGTGAGCCCGTCGCAGTCTTTATGTCCAAGCCGACGATAAACTTCCTACATGAGTTTTTGAAAAACCCATTGGAACGAGCCTTGCACCTGGGGATCGAACTCGGGTCTTTTGCCTCGAAATTCCGACCACTCGGTTATCGTGACTTCTGCTTTCTATGTTTCTGCAGCTATTGTCTATATATTGACTGAGACACGGACTCATACCGATTCCTAGACAGAAAATTAAATGGGAAAGAAAAGAGATGAAGAGACGTAAAATTTTTTTCTTATCATTTATTTTTACAACATCGTCCTTATGTAGTAATTAATTTACAAAATCAAATGTTGGCGATAATATTTACAAAGACATGTAAAATTATTGTTGCAATAAATCTTATTACCAATCGAACTACTAGAAACGATTTATTGTTACATTTCAACCTTATCTAACTTTTTCACATTACAAAAAATTCGTTTACAACGAAAAACTTTGCAAAACTTTACTTTTGAGAAATTGGTAAATATTCAAATATACTTAAGGAAAGTAATCCAAAACTTCATTCAAATTGTTAGCCTTTTTTGTAGGTACTATATTGGAGGCGTAATGGAAATGGTGTTTAGTGGAGTTGGCATTATACCAGCTTTTAAGTTCATTTGGTCGAAATTGTCTTAGAAGATATCAGAGCATAAATACAAAATAAAATGCATACATTTATGATTTTTTTTTTAAATACGTACACAAATTTTACTTAATGCCTACAATATCATCACACGTTATTTTCTTAAACACTTACATTAACATGTAGATTTTATTTGTGAATAATATTTACTACGTACTAGTCACATTTTGAAGATAACTGCACCGAAATTTGTCGTGTCTTTTAAACTGGAAACTAAGAAATGTTCATAGAAATGGCTGCGGGTAGCGTCTGCAGCTCACGTGCTCAACGAACGTTCTCGACGCTCGCCATAGAGTCATATTGAAAGTGGGAATGTAGTGCGGCACGTGCGTGTGTGTGCGTGCGTGTGTGCGTGTGCGTGCGTCAGCGGCGCGAGCGTGTGCGTGCGCGCGCGGCGCGGCATCAGCTGAGCAGCGGCGCCAGCGCCGACAGCGCGCCGGCCGGCAGGCTCGCCGCGCCGCCGTCCGCCGCGCCGCACGCCAGCGCGGCGAGCGGCAGGCCCGCCGCCGCGCCCGCCGCGCCCGCGCGCAGCTCCTTGTACAGCACGTACGCGGCGAGCTCGGCGCGCAGCTCGCCGCCCGCGCGCCGCGTGCCGCCCAGCCCCGCGTACCTGCACGCACGAGCACACTGGCTCAATGAGCTATAAATAGTAAATATTCGCAGAATTCCAGAATTCATTTAGTCAACAATACAACTGTAAGACAGTTGCTCAATGCGCTTATGGATCATGGGGATCATAAAATGGGCACTTTATGGCACCCTCGACATCTAACAACCTCTATTATTTTTTTAATAAACATTCTATGCCCAAAACGGCGTACTTCCCTGTCTGTGCTGTTAGCTGTCGAGTGCGGCGGCCACGCACACCTGCACTCGCTGTGCTGCTGAACACGCTGTGCTGCTGCACTCGCTGTGCTGCTGAACACGCTGTGCTGCTGCACTCGCTGTGCTGCTGAACACGCTGTGCTGCTGCACTCGCTGTGCTGCTGAACACGCTGTGCTGCTGCACTCGCTGTGCTGCTGAACACGCTGTGCTGCTGCACGCGCTGCTGCACTCGCTGTGCTGCTGAACACGCTGTGCTGCTGCACTCGCTGTGCTGCTGAACACGCTGTGCTGCTGCACTCGCTGTGCTGCTGAACACGCTGTGCTGCTGCACTCGCTGTGCTGCTGAACACGCTGTGCTGCTGCACTCGCTGTGCTGCTGAACACGCTGTGCTGCTGCACGCGCTGTACTGCTGAACACTTTGGGCTGCTGAACACTTTGTGCTGCTGCACACGCTGTGCTGCTAAACACGTTGAGCTTCTGCACACGTTGTGCTGCTGCAAACGTTGTGCTACTGAAGACGCTGCGCTGCTGCACGCGCTGCTGTACACGTTGTGCTGCTGCACTCGTTGTGCTACTGAACACGCTGCGCTGCTGCACACGTTGTGCTGCTGCACTCGTTGTGCTACTGAACACGCTGCGCTGCTGCACACGTTGTGCTGCTGCACTCGTTGTGCTACTGAACACGCTGCGCTGCTGCACTCGTTGTGCTGCTGCACCGTTGTGTTACTGAACACGCTGCGCTGCTGCACCTGCTGTGCTGCTGCACCTGCTGTGCTGCTGAACACGCTGTGCTGCTGAACACGCTGCGCTGCTGCACACGTTGTGCTGCTGCACTCGTTGTGCTACTGAACACGCTGCGCTGCTGCACACGTTGTGCTGCTGCACTCGTTGTGCTACTGAACACGCTGCGCTGCTGCACACGTTGTGCTGCTGCACTCGTTGTGCTACTGAACACGCTGCGCTGCTGCACACGTTGTGCTGCTGCACTCGTTGTGCTACTGAACACGCTGCGCTGCTGCACACGTTGTGCTGCTGCACTCGTTGTGCTGCTGCACTCGTTGTGCTACTGAACACGCTGCGCTGCTGCACACGTTGTGTTGCTGCACTCGTTGTGCTGCTGCACTCGTTGTGTTACTGAACATCGCTGCGCTGCTGCACCGTTGTGCTACTGAACGCTGCGCTGCTGCACTCGTTGTGTTACTGAACACGCCGCGCTGCTGCACACGCTGTGCTGCTGCACACGTTGTGCTGCTGCACCGTTGTGCTGCTGCACCTGTTGTGCTACTGAACACGTTGCGCTGCTGCACGTTGTGCTGCTGCACACGTTGTGCTGCTGCACTCGTTATGCTACTGAACACGCCGCGCTGCTGCACTCGTTGTGCTACTGAAGACGCT
The DNA here is from genome assembly GCA_029286605.1 of Sericinus montela. Taxonomy (NCBI): domain Eukaryota; kingdom Metazoa; phylum Arthropoda; class Insecta; order Lepidoptera; family Papilionidae; genus Sericinus; species Sericinus montela. The sequence goes on from JAGSMR010000040.1 coordinate 10,159,395, forward strand.
GCGCTGCTGCACGCGCTGCTGTACACGTTGTGCTGCTGCACGCGCTGCTGCACTCGTTGTGTTACTGAACATCGCTGCGCTGCTGCACACGTTGTGTTGCTGCACCTGTTGTGTTACTGAACACGCCGCGCTGCTGCACGTTGTGTTGCTGCACTCGTTGTGCTGCTGCACTCGTTATGCTACTGAACACGTTGCGCTGCTGCACTCGCTGTGCTGCTGCACGCGCTGCTGCACGTTGTGCTGCACTCGTTGTGCTGCTGCACTCGTTGTGTTACTGAACACGCTGCGCTGCTGCGTTGTGCTGCTGCACCGTTGTGTTACTGAACACGTTGCGCTGCTGCACTCGTTGTGTTACTGAACACGCCGCGCTGCTGCACACGTTGTGTTGCTGCACTCGTTGTGTTACTGAACACGTTGCGCTGCTGCACTCGTTGTGCTACTGAACACGCTGCGCTGCTGCACACGTTGTGTTGCTGCACTCGTTGTGCTACTGAAGACGCTGCGCTGCTGCACGCGCTGCTGCACACACGTTGTGCTGCTGCACTCGTTATGCTACTGAACACGCCGCGCTGCTGCACGCGCTGCTGCACGCGCTGCTGCACGTTGTGTTGCTGCACCTGTTGTGCTACTGAACACGCTGTGCTGCTGAACACGCTGCGCTGCTGCACGCGCTGCTGCACACGTTGTGTTGCTGCACTCGTTGTGCTGCACTCGTTGTGCTACTGAAGACGCTGCGCTGCTGCACGCGCTGCTGCACACACGTTGTGCTGCTGCACTCGTTGTGTTACTGCACTCGTTGTGCTACTGAACACGCTGCGCTGCTGCACACGTTGTGCTGCTGCACTCGTTGTGCTACTGAACACGCTGCGCTGCTGCACACGTTGTGCTGCTGCACTCGTTGTGCTGCTGCAGGTACCTGCGCAGGTGCGGCGCCAGGCGCGGCTCCCAGCTGTCGAGCGTGGCGGCCACGCGCTGCTGCACGGCGAGCGTCAGCTCCGTGGATATGAGCGGTTCGCCCGCGCATTCCGCGCCATCAACCTTCATCTCCGCACACGCCATCTTGTTCTGCTTCTCCACTTGCGACAGCAGCAGCTTCACTTGCCATATGTGATACGATGACGGATCAGTTTTCAACTCTTTAATTATCTGTGAAAGTAAACGCGGTTTATTAGCGCATCGTTTGAAAACATTACATCATCAACGAGCACACGCAGCGCTACGGCAGTGAAGCAGAAACGCTGTGGGGAAACAATAATTTTAGTAATAAACAAACGCTTGGACCCGAAACAATATACAAGTGGTTTCCAACCCTTAGCAGTCCGTGGCCACTTCAACATCGAGGCAGTCATGAAATAAATCAATGTATGAGATGAGAGAGAGAATGTATGAGAGAGAGAGAGAGAGAGAGAGAGAATGTATGAGAGAGAGAAAAAGGGAGAAGCACCTTGAGGAAAGTGGTCCATATGGGCAGCGCGCACAGCACGTCCTTGACCAGACACTCGTACGTGAGCATGCTGAGCGCCTGCACGTGCTGCTCCTGCTCGCGGCTGAGGCGGCGGCAGCGGCAGGCTCGCCGCCCGCCGCCGCCGCCGCGCGGCAGGCAGGCGGCGCACACGGCGGGCGCGGCGACCTCGCCGCCCAGGTAGTGCTTCACGAAGCTGCGCACTTTGTCGTCGTTGGTGAATAGCTCGATGTTCTCGGGCGTGGCCAGCCAGATGTTGGTCTTGTCCAGGGTCAGAGTCTGCGCGAGTATCGTGAGGAAGCCCTGCGGGTCCGACACGTAGGACAGGCAGCCGGCGCGTTGCTTTATGTCGATGCACCACGTGTAGTCGAGGAACGTCCTGGGAAATTATCAATATCCGGTCACAGCCCAGTTTGGCCCAGTGGTTTGGGTGGTCGGAATTTCGAGTCGAGAGAGCCGAGTTCGATCCCCAGGTGGCAGGCTCGTACGGATGAGTGTTTCAAAAACTTATGCACGAATTATATGGTTGGCTTGGACATAAAGACGGCGACGGGCTCACCACCTGTTACGTTGTCCCGAAAATATCTTCGGTAGAAGGTGGGTCAAAGGGACTTAATTGTCAAAACTAGACCTCTGTCTACCTCAGTATTGGGAATTGCGTCAAGATATTTATATTTTTATTTATACGTTCATTTCTCTACCGATTGCAGCGTAACGTTTGTCCAGTGTTGGTATTTGTTATATATATGGGTAATGCTGTGGGTAGCACTATATTATCTGTATACCAAATACTCTATGTATTTGTGGGTAAGCTAGAAATAAATCAGTCTTGAACCTAGCAACTGTCATTTTGTTACAGTATTGACCCAATAATCTGCAATTCGTAGCTAATGCTACACTATCAAGCAAAGCTTGATTTAGCAGCAGATAATAGCAATTAGACTTAATCGTTAAAACTAAACCGATTCTACTTACTTCAACTGGTCCCAGTTTTGATCCCTCTGGAACACGATTGGCCAATATCTGGGGTCGTTAATTTTCACCTCTTTCAGCGTGTCCAGTTCTGGTATTATGCACGGAGCTTTCATCTCCTTCACAACACCCTGTAGGTCTATGACCTTGAAGAATAAAAAGTATTGTATGTATTATTAGTAATATATAAATTCATACATAACTGATGTTAATCGATCAGACACATAAAAAGACATACAAAAAGGAACTGGGGTTAACAAAACACCTCATATTTTTGTTACCAATTCCTGTGAATCGTTGTCTATTTGATTATACATTATTATGAACCATTCTTTAAAGCAAACATTATTTCCTGCTATCAACTTACAACTACACAGCAGCACTAAAAAAATATGTAAGAAAATTAAAAAATAAAGAATTACATTACTCTACCGTACTTGGAAAAGTGCAGTTAGAGTCCCAGTCTTTAAAAAGGCAATCAGAGAGACAATTCTAACTAGGACCTACTAAGACCTATTTCTTAACTTCTAGATTTTTGTAAAATTTTCGACTCATTAGACCATAATGTACTGCTTTATAATTTAGAATCCCTAAATATGTATGAAAAGATGCTACAATTTTTTTTAATTTACTTGGTAAATTGCCACAAAAGAGTAGTGTGAAACGTTTTCCATCTCATTGTGTTGTTCCCAATTCCGGCGTACCACAGGGTTCTCATTTGGGCCCAATCCTTTTTAAAATCTTCTTTAATGACATTGAAGACTATTTATTTTTTAGAGTAAATATCAACTTTAAGCCTATGACCTAAAAATGTACACAGAAATTGTTGATAACAAAAATTATAAACTAGAACAAAAGGATTAAATTATCACCTGTATATGAGCATAGCATAGTTTCCCGGTGTCTAAATCGCGCGGCAGGATAAGTCTCGGTTCCACCGCCAATACGTACAGATGCCTGAACGCTTGCAGATGGTATCTAGAGGAAAGGAAATTTATAACAGGATGGCCAGTGGCATGCATTTCATATAGGCATTGAGGCACGCATACTCCATAAATTTACCTACCCTGCTCTGAAACTCTCTGCTCGCAACTGCGAATGACTTATAGATAGTTTTCGACAAGAAGAATGACAATATTTTCGTGTTTAAACAAGAAACTAAAGCTTTGACAATAAAACTTAACTTATTAAATTTTTTATTTATTGAACACTTGTACACAATTCACTTTATTTAATGATTTATTAACTAACCGACCGGTTTCGCTTTAAGGCATCATCAGGGTATTGACACAGAGTTTATTATACTGTGTTACAATGAATTTTAATGCAATGCAATTTCACCAAGTGACAACAATCGCAAGTATAAATTATACTATTAAATTGTCATAACATATATGAAAATTTAATAAGTTGAAACTTTCGTACATAATAAGCGATGCGTGCAATGGTTGAATTTCTAGAGGGTTACGTCTACGTCTCACAAATAAAAAAAAGGAATAAATAATAGATAATGACTTTTTCATTTGGCGTCAAAATCATAATTAAAAAATAAATATCTTCACGCAATTCCCAATACTGCGGTAGACAGAGGTCTAGTCTAGACAATAAAGTCCCTTTAACCCACCGAAGATATTTTCGGGACAACGTGACAGGTGGTGAGCCCGTCGCCGTCTTTATGTCCAAGCCATCGATATGATTCGTACATAAATTTTGAAAAAGTACGAGTCTGCCATCAAGGGATCGAACTCGAGACTCTTGACTCGAAATTCCGACCACCCAACCACTCGGCTATCGTGACTCTACAATCATCCTGCATAAAATACATAACAAATGTAAAGGTTTCAATTTCAGCCATATATAGATAAGAATTTATAATAGTCCACTGCTGGACATGAGCCTCTCCCGTGACAGGGGTTGGCACGCTTCGCAAGCGGATTTGCGATCGCAATATCATACATGTCTACGACAATGATACCCGTATATTGTCCCTTAGTGAAGAAGAAAGGGGATGGCAAATACAGGAGCAGCTACCACCACGAACGCTGTCACTCAATTGAATCAAAACGTCACCTGTTGTCTTCGCTGTGAGTGGGGAATTTCGGGAAGAAGGCAATGAGCAGCGCAGCCACGGCAGTCTTCGACGTGCTGAGCGTGCCCCGGCCGCCCGCAAGGAAGAGGAGCCCTATGGTGCAGTGGACTGCCATCTGCAAGTTTTGTTACAAGATACACTTACACCTTGTAATAAGATAAAACATTTTGAATATAATAAATCATAGACAATTAACAAAAATTCTTTTGTTAAAAGAAAAAAAGTGTTGATGAATTATAGACACAGATTTCATTAAACTTTTTTTTTTTTAATTTTATTAATTAAATAAGTATATAAATTTTATATGAAATTTATGTGATATTAATAAAAAGATGATATCGAAATAGATGATGCTTATAATACCTCTTTCTGTGCTGCTTTTATAATAACTATGTCGTCTACTTTCTATACTCTTGAATTCCTATGTCCTTTGTCTGTTTCCTTTGTCTTTACTTTACACATACTTTTGAATTCCTTAGAATTACGCCAAACGAAACCCTAACAATCTCTTAGTTTTATTGACAATATCAAATCAAATAAGTTATCCACCGACATAAGATTGTACATTCGTTTATCGTTGGCCTTTTTTTATCTCCCACCGTTTCGTAATGAGGTTCCTCTAACGGAGAAGAAACAGGCGAAAGAAACTTAATTTTTGGTTAATATATTTTTTTCATAATATATTATAAGAATGTGATGTGAGATTTTATAGAAATAGATTGGGAGCTATCAGCTCATTCCCAGGGCTTACTGTCATTAACATATTCATTTATTTGATAATAAACCCTTCTTATAAATTTTTCTTTAACAAATTTCTTAAACCGGTAAATCGTAATATTATTGGTACCAGGTAATATTAATGTAATTTGGTTTAAAGCATAATTTTGTGTCTAGGATTATACCTAAATCTTGAATTTCAATGACTTCTCTAAGGTCTTTCCATTTAATGAACAGAATATTATTTAATAGAGTTTTATAGTTAATTTTGTATGTTTTCGCTTATCAATAAGATGTAATGTGCACCAATTATGAAGGCGATCTAAATCCTCTTGAAGTTTTTCTGCATGCAACAAATTATTGATAGCAAGTATTTAGCAAATTAAAAAGTATAAGCCAAATCATTTAACCAAATCATTAAATCGTGACACTTGGCGATCTGTTCTCTCTGGCTACCCCGTCGGGGATTGTGCGTGAAGATAAATAAATAAATAAAATAATAATACAAATCATTTACATATATAACAAATAAAATAGGTCTCAAATGTGATCCCTAAGGTACGCCAGATGGTAATACAAATTCTGTTTATTCAAATTCAGCAATTCTTGTGTGATCTGAGGGTTATTACGTAACTACGGAACCAAGAGAGTAATTTAAAGTAAAGTTTTACTTAAGTCTGCATAAATTTCGTCTAGTTTATTTAGAATTATTGATAGCATTGGTCATCTCTTCGACATACACCAAAAGATTGGATGGTGATGATTTACTCTTCTGGATACTCTTCTGTACGTTTTCTATAAATGGTCTTATGTAAGCTGATAATACTGGACATAAGAATAATTAAAACAGTTTGGCCAAAAACGTTAAAATGGAAATAGGTTTGTAATCTGAAGTTTCATGAATATTTGATGTTTTGGATATGGGAATTATATTTGCGACCTTCCAAATTTGTGGAAACATTCCGGAAGTTATAGATTCAATAAATAACTTTTTGAGTTGTAATTGATTCAGCACATGATTTAAAAAAAAAGAGGAGATATACCGTCTTGGCCTTCCTCTAATTTGGATAAAGCATCTTTGAAGTCTTCCGAAAATTATAATAAGTATTAAATATTTAATATAAATTGTACAGCCGCGGCACTCGCGGTACGTACCTGCGCGCCGTGCGACAGCGCGGTACGTACCTGCGCGCCGTGCGACAACGCAGGCGGCGCGGCGGCGCGGCGGGCGCGGCGGGCGCGTACGTACCTGCGCGCCGTGCGACAGCGCGGTACGTACCTGCGCGCCGTGCGACAGCGCGGGCGGCGCGGCGGGCGCGGCGCGGCGGGCGCGGTACGTACCTGCGCGCCGATGCGACAGCGCGGGCAGCGCGGCGGGCGCAGTACGTACCTGCGATGCCGTGCGACAGCGCGAGCGGCGCGGCGGGCGCGTACGTACCTGCGATGCCGTGCGACAGCGCGGTACGTACTGCGCGCCGTGCGACAGCGCGGTACGTACCTGCGCGCCGTGCGACAGCGCGGGCGGCGCGGCGGGCGCGGTACGTACCTGCGCGCCGTGCGACAGCGCGGGCGGCGCGGCGGGCGCGGTACGTACCTGCGCGCCGTGCGACAGCGCGGGCGGCGCGGCGGCGCGGTACGTACCTGCGCGCCGTGCGACAGCGCGGGCGGCGCGGCGGGCGCGGCGCGGCGGGCGCGTACGTACCTGCGATGCCGTGCGACAGCGCGCGGGCGGCGCGGCGGGCGCGGTACGTACCTGCGCGCCGTGCGACAGCGCGGGCGGCGCGGCGGGCGCGGTACGTACCTGCGCGCCGTGCGACAGCGCGGGCGGCGCGGCGGCGCGGTACGTACCTGCGCGCCGTGCGACAGCGGGCGGCGCGGCGGGCGCGTACGTACCTGCGCGCGCCGTGCGACAGCGCGGGCGGCGCGGCGGGCGCGGCGGGCGCGGTACGTACCTGCGATGCCGTGCGACAGCGCGGCGGCGCGGCGGGCGCGGTACGTACCTGCGCGCCGTGCGACAGCGCGAGCGGCGCGGCGGGCGCGGCGCGGCGGGCGCGGTACGTACCTGCGCGCCGTGCGACAACGCGGGCGGCGCGGCGGCGCGGCGGGCGCGTACGTACCTGCGATGCCGTGCGACAGCGCGGGCGGCGCGGCGGCGCGGTACGTACCCGCGCCGTGCGACAGCGCGCGGGCGGCGCGGCGGCGCGGCGGCGCGGCGGCGCGGTACGTACCTGCGCGCCGTGCGACAGCGCGGTACGTACCTGCGCGCCGTGCGACAGCGCGGGCGGCGCGGCGGGCGCGGTACGTACCTGCGCGCCGTGCGACAGCGCGGGCGGCGCGGCGGGCGCGGTACGTACCTGCGCGCCGTGCGACAGCGCGGGCGGCGCGGCGGGCGCGGTACGTACCTGCGCGCCGTGCGACAGCGCGGCGGCGCGGCGGGCGCGGTACGTACCTGCGATGCCGTGCGACAGCGCGGGCGGCGCGGCGGCGCGGTACGGACCTGCGCGCCGTGCGACAGCGCGGGCGGCGCGGCGGGCGCGGCGGGGGCGGCGGGCGCGCGCACCGCCAGCCGCGCGCGCAGCCGCCGGCACAGCCGCAGCACGTGCACGTCGCCGCGCCCCGCCATCACCTGCGGCAGCAATATTTTTAATTATTCCATTTACTTCTTCTTGGGAGACGGTTTGCAGATATTTTGGGCTGCGTGATAGTTCATTCGGCGCGTCCCGCCGGGGCGGCGAGCTCACCATGCCGGCCGCCAGCAGGCAGACGCAGAGGCAGGCCTCGAGCGTGGAGGCGCCGGCCAGGTCCTGCAGGCGCGAGGACAGCAGACGGCGGGCCTGCTGCAGCACGGCATCGCGCGCGTCCTCGCAGCCCGAGCCCGCGAAGCGCAGCCCGAGCGCGAAGCACGCACCCGCCACGATGTTGCAATACGCCTGGCTGAACACACATACACACTTTTGGTTCAAAAATTAATATGTTGAACTTTAAACTTACAATCTAATAACGTTAGTGTCATTTTCAATGTGTCAATGTATAATTCACTCTGACACAGTGAGCACAGCATGCATTTATTGAACGATATGAAATATTTAGGTGTATTTGATGAACTGATGAACATGAATTGATGAAAGTTTTGTTTTTTTTTTTAACATTTAGTTCTATTTTTGCAATTAAAAATAAGTTTTTTGGCCGAAGTCAAAGATTCGCTAAATATATCAAAAATTTAACAAAAATTTAAAAATATTATACACTTTTAATATCCGATACAGAGCAGAATGCTGTCCTAGTTTAGTTCTATTTTGTAGTATCTGTATAAAACTTTGTCTATTACTAAACGTCGACCTAAACGAGGTATAATATAATATATCTGGAACCGATTTTTTTTATAATATATCTGAATTCGACCTTTCATTGCACTAACTAACGAAGTAATAGCTTTCTACCTAGATCTATGAAATCATTTAAAAATCATTTTCAAAACAATGACAATACAGATCTATTTTGTAACAGCACTACTAGTTTTAAATGTATTCTCACTAAAGATTTTATTAATAATGTTTGTGTGTGAGTCTAATATTACTTAGAATGTTTTCAGTCAATATGTGGAAGCTTGTCATTGGCATCTAGATTAGTATTTTTAGTAATTCTATATTGTAAAAATAGCTGTAAGCTCCTCAAATAAAATAAAATATAAAATAAAATATTACAAAGCAAAATTTTGACAATTATATAGTGTCATAATGACTTTAGAGTATTTAAAAATTTTAATTAGCCTGGATATAAATCCAGATAACCGAAATGCTTTTGTTACTATGGTATCAATATGAGCTTCTTAAAGAACTATCGACATTTACACCTAAGTTCCTGATTTCAGGAATTGCATTAAGAGGAATATTATTCAGATTATACACGTAAAAGATTCACGTTTCCTAATATATTTTATGTAATATATTAAATTTATCGTCATTTTATTATGACTCTTCCATAGATGCATTTTATTAACTTCGTTCTGTAAAGTTTGAACGTCACCATCACTCTTTATTAGTTGATAAAATTTTAAATCATCTGCATACATTTTAAAAGGACATGTGAATTTTTTGTCAAGTCATTTGTAAAAATTATGAAAAACACAGGACCCAAGTGTGACCCTTGCGGTACTCCAGTTAGTATTGTTCTGCTTCTTCAAATAATAACCTCTAATCATGACTAACTGAGATCTATTTTGTAAACAAGATTCGCACCAACGCAATAAAGAACCATGAAATCCTAGCTATGATAATCTTTTTAGTAGAATACTATTAAATCTATAGGCTTTGTGAAGTCTGTATATATAGCACGCAACCCCTTCACCCAAAGCTTCAGCAATTTCACTAACATATCCTATAAAGTTAGTTGTAGTGGATGTATTTGACCAAAATCCTTGTTGTTCATGATGACATAACCTTAAACCGTCAATAATTTTTTCGCTGTACAAGAGACTCAAAACCTTTTCCAAATGCAGGAAGGATGGACAGTGGTCTATCGTTACGTATATTTGATAGATCGCCTTTCTTGTGTATTGGTGTTAAACGAGCCCGTACAATCGCCTCAATTACATTTACACCGTTCCTCAAACCTATCTAAGTTCGAAAATTTTTATTATTAAATTAAAGAGAAAAAATGTTTTTAAAATTACAACTGATACGAGCAGAATCACTTGAAATTTAAAAACAATTTTTCCCTTTAATTTAATAATAACATTTCTGCATAACTTATGTGCTGTAAAATAAAAAAAGTGCGTAAGTTTTTCATTTTTTTTTTTATAATCACCTCTCCCCTTAAGGGAGCCTTCAGATTGGTGTGTGTCAATAATAATTTCAAGAGCTAAGTGGTAAGCACATGGAGTTGTTAAAGAAAACAATTATATACACCTTCATTTAAGCTTCAATATGTATAAACTTATATTTAATTTTTAATTTTCTTGGCAAGTTCGTTAAAATCAAGTCAAGCATTCTATTATTTTCATTACCATATCATTATCAATAAATAGCATTTCATTTGTAAATACATTATCATTGCCGAATTGGACTATCAATATTGGTAAAATGTTAAATAAAAATATGAAGCGTCACAATGAACATGATAGGCAGGCAGGAAAATATTTAAATTTACATTCTCATCTAATATTATATTCACTGAAAAATCCTTGCATTTGAAGCTTTCGAGTAGCCTCTAAGTTTTTCTTTACAGCTATACTCACACCACATCCTTCTCTGTTTTGTAGAGAAGAAGACGTGGTGTTAGGATCTCGCTATAAAACATTGTATCTCTCATCCATCAACTTATGATCAAAAATATTGTTCAAAGCCAGGTTTCTACTGAAACTATCGCATCGTAAACATACTGAACTCACTTCATAGCTTCATAGTCGATATTGTCCTCTGTGGGCTTCACGAAGCAGTACGGTTTTATCGTTTCCGGTACTTGAGCTTCGATCCATTCTTCGGACGCTTCAATGCTGTCCCACAGTATTAAACCTGTTGCACGAAATAAGAATCATGATATTATACCATAAAAGCGACTAATGGTCATGGACTGTTTGCGGTATGGAATCGGTATCGATTTGGGTACGGGCGGGTTTTTTTTTTTTTATAGAAAAGGGAGGCAAACGATCACGAGGCTCACGTGATGGTAAGTGATTACCGCCGCCCATGAACACTTGCAATACCAGAGGCAAAGCAGATGCGTCGCCGGCCTTAGAGTGCCCATCCTTCCCAGAATTGGCGGAGGGGGGGGGGCCTCCGGTTACCTGCACTCACCAGACGAAACGCAGAAGTTCGTTCGACTACCACTTCACGCCGGTATTCTGCGAGGTCGCGGTACTTCCCCGGCCGGGCCCATTCGTGCAACAACGGAAGCCGATGCGCGGCTCTACCACATAAAAGCGACTAATGGTCACAGACTATGCAGTTTGAGGGATGAGACCGGGTTGGGTGGTCGGAATTTCGAGTCAAGAGACCTGAGATTCGATCCCCAGATGGTAGGCTGATACCAATGGGTTTCTCTAAAACCCATGTATGAATTACATCGTCGGCTCGGACATACAGACGGCGACTGTCTCACCATCTGACACGTTGTCCCGAAAATACCTCCGGTGGGTCGAAGGGACTCAATTGTCTAGATTAGACCTCTGTCTACCCCCTGTATTGGTAATCGCGTGAAGATATATATTTTATTTTTTTATAAATGCGTGACAGTACCGCGCGCCACGACGCGCAGCATGAGCAGGTCGGGGCGCACGGAGTCCAGCAGGTAGGGCGTGGCGGGCGCGCGCAGCCAGCGCGCCGCCGGGCAGTCCCCGGCGCGCAGGAACAGCAGCCCCAGCGCGAGCGCGGCGCCCGGCGCCGTCACGTCCGCGTGCGCCGCGCCGCCCTCGCGCGCTGCGGGCCGCTTCGCGCGTCAGCGTTACACGTCACATATGTCTTAATACTATGCCTTACAACAACCCTAATTATGTTTTTAAAACAAAAGTATCCCATGTTACTATATATAGCATTAGCTATCTGTCACTGAAAGTCCTGTTAACATCGGTCCAGCCGTTTCAGAGATATGGCAGAACAAACAGACAGACGATAATTATAAAAAAAAATATTTCGGTGTATGTACCGTATATATTCATATACATGTATTAAGAAACGGTTATTTCAACTGAACTTCAATGTTATGTGTATAATTATCAGCAGGAGTGTCCGTGCCTGCGCGCAGCATTACCGTGCGGCGCCCAGCACGTAGGCGCGCAGCATTACCGTGCGGCGAGTGCGGCGTGCGCTCGGCGCCCAGCACGTAGGCGCGCGCAGCATTACCGTGCGGCGAGTGCGGCGCGCGCTCGGCGCCCAGCACGTAGGCGCGCAGCATTACCGTGCGGCGAGTGCGGCGCGCGCTCGGCGCCCAGCACGTAGGCGCGCAGCATTACCGTGCGGCGAGTGCGGCGCGCGCTCGGCGCCCAGCACGTAGGCGCGCAGCATTACCGTGCGGCGAGTGCGGCGCGCGCTCGGCGCCCAGCACGTAGGCGCGCAGCATTACCGTGCGGCGAGTGCGGCGCGCTCGGCGCCCAGCACGTAGGCGCGCAGGCGCGCGGCGAGGTGCGCGGGCGCGGCGGGCGCGGCGCCCACGCACACCAGCCCCAGCGCTAGCCCCGCCGCCAGCGCGTAGCCCTCGCGCTCCACGCAGTTCTCCAGCTCGGGGCCCGGCGGCTTGCCTGCACACGGGACGGCGTCCATGCTATACCAGTCTTTCCTATACTTAGCTTAAAATATAAAGCCATTTTGACTAATAACAAGCATGTGTTATCAACGCGGATTATAGTAAAGCTTTTGACCGAATTTATGATGGTATTTTACAGCAAAGCAACGTAACATTGGAATAAGTGGTGATTTGCTTCGGTAGCTCACCCCTTATATAGCTAACAGATCTCAAATTACAACAGTAAAAGATAGTTTTAAATCCATTTGAATTTCCGTGCCAAGCGGCGTACCGCAGGGCTGCTTATTTGGTCCGAACGATATCAGCTGTTGTCTCTGACGCCAATCATCACATGATATGTCATGATTCCATACTGACTTATTACATATATACAAGGTGAAAGGATTACAGCCGCATAAAGAAACTTGATCCATTATATCAATTACAACGAATCGGACGATTTTGAAATTTAACTGTAAATATTTCATAAAATAAAAAAATAAAACTTCTTAAAGATATAATATAAATAATCGTTATATGGCATCACAGGACATCCACAGCTCTTATAACAGCACATCCGCCTTGAGTGGAGCCTATGAACCTTGAGTGGAGCATATGACTTATATGGTCTAAAAATAAATGCTAGCAAAACTCAAGTTACAGTTATAGGCAGTTCGAGTATTTTGCTAAAATAAGCTGGCACTGCCTACCGCAGAAAATATTTGACGGAACTGTTTTGCAGGAGTCTCTTTCGGCAAAACAGTTCCGTGAGTTCAGTTCAGTGAGATATCTAGTTGTAATTATGGATAGTTAGCTGTCATGGTCACCCGGTTTGCAGCAGTAAGCCGAAAGTTTTCTGCAGTTGCCTCTCAAACATTTACGTAACTTCCTTCCGATTGCTACGAAAATTACACTCACGCAATCATTGTTGCTTCCTAATCTCTACTACACAGGCGTCTACTACCACGATTTGACTGTAAACCAACTTAACAAGCTGGAGCCGCTTCAAAATTCCATTCTCCATAAGTTTCATATTTGCCCTTCACAAATATGATCATGTTTCAGAATATCGCAATAGGCTCAAGAAGTAACCCATGGGCTTTTACCGGAACGCACACATCCTTGCCCTTCTCTACACTATCCTTTTTTCCCCTTCTACTCCCGAGTTTCTCCATCTCCTGATCATTCCTAGTTGCTTCATTAATCACATCCATTCCATTACTGCTTAAATAAAACTACTTGCAACTCGTCTAGCACTTAGCACCCACCAAAGTTATGTTAAAATTGTATATATAGATTAGTATCAGTTAACTTAGACGCCCTTAAGCATTTTGGTCCTTCGAGACAGATATAATTTATCACAGGTATTATATTACAGGTATAATTATAAAAATTGAAGCGGGGACAGAGCAGAACAAAATCAACAACCTGTCACACAAAGCTTAACAAATTTATAAATCGCTTACCGATTTCATTGAGCAGTACTTGAGCGTAATGTGCGTGACAGGTCCCCTGATACACCAATCCGACTCCCAGCAATGCTGCCACTAAGATATTCTGTTGTAAGTCCAATTCTATGGATGTGGGAGGGAGAAGAGGCTCCAAATGAATGCTCATCATTTTTGTAGCCTGTATGTCCATTGTACCTGAAAGAGAACATAAGTTTGATTATTCTGGTTTGCTTTAAATGTTACATTATGGTCGTTTTATTCCTAATTTATATAAATTTACCTCTATAAGTGGCTGCTAGACCAAGAAGAAGTCCAACGCTTATCATTTCGTTGCACTTCACGAGGTATTCGTAAATGTTCATGAAGGGCATATCGCGTAAGTGCCCGTTGAGCCCCAAAGCCAACAGAAAACCGGCGTGCTCCGTTGACATGTCCTGTGTACCCTGCATGAAGGATAAAAATAATTTACAGATATAATAAATAAATATCTTCACGCAATGACCAATACAGGCGTAGACAGAGGTCTAGTCTAGACAATTAAGTCCCTTGTAATGAGAATTTCGTGAAAATATTTTTAATAGTGTATTTATATTTGAATTCGATAGATAAAGCTAGAAGATGGTAACTAGGTCTCGAGCGATCTGCTGCGCACAGCACCGACCCGCGGCTTGTTGTACGCCACCCAGCTGTGGTGTATGCCGGCGCGGGCCCCAGCGGGCAGCGGCGGCGGTACTGACCCGCGGCTTGTTGTACGCCACCCAGCTGTGGTGTATGCCGGCGCGGGCCCCGGCGGGCGGCGGCGGCGGCGGCAGTACCGACCCGCGGCTTGTTGGCCGCCACCCAGCTGTGGTGTATGCGGCGCGGGCCCCGGCGGTGGCGGCGGCAGTACCGACCCGCGGCTTGTTGTACGCCACCCAGCTGTGGTGTATGCCGGCGCGGGCCCCGGCGGGCGGCGGCGGCAGTACCGACCCGCGGCTTGTTGTACGCCACCCAGCTGTGGTGTATGCCGGCGCGGGCCCCGGCGGGCGGCGGCGGCAGTACCGACCCGCGGCTTGTTGTACGCCACCCAGCTGTGGTGTGTATGCCGGCGCGGGCCCCGGCGGTGGCGGCGGCAGTACCGACCCGCGGCTTGTTGTACGCCACCCAGCTGTGGTGTATGCCGGCGCGGGCCCCGGCGGGCGGCGGCGGCAGTACCGACCCGCGGCTTGTTGTACGCCACCCAGCTGTGGTGTATGCCGGCGCAGGCCCCGGCGGGCGGCGGCGGCGGCAGTGCCGACCCGCGGCTTGTACGCCACCCAGCTGTGGTGTATGCCGGCGCGGGCCCCGGCGGGCGGCGGCAGTACCGACCCGCGGCTTGTACGCCACCCAGCTGTGGTGTATGCCGGCGCGGGCCCCGGCGGGCAGCGGCGGCGGTACCGACCCGCGGCTTGTTGTACGCCACCCAGCTGTGGTGTATGCCGGCGCGGGCCCCGGCGGGCGGCGGCGGCAGTACCGACCCGCGGCTTGTTGTACGCCACCCAGCTGTGGTGTATGCCGGCGCGGGCCCCGACGGGCGGCGGCGGCAGTACTGACCCGCGGCTTGTTGTACGCCACCCAGCTGTGGTGTATGCTGCCGCCGGCCACGGGCACCAGCGCCAGGCCGGCCGCCGCGCCGTTGTGGAAGGCGGGCCACAGCAGGCAGTGCGGCGACGCGTCGGCGGGCAGCGCCACGGCGTTGCAGCGCGGCGGCGGGCCGCGCCCGGCGGCGCACAGCCGCGGCGGCGCCAGCGGCTCGGTGGCCGCCACCGGCAGGCTGCGCAGCGTCACCATGCCCCTGCGCACGCACGCACGCACATCTCTTTTAATAAATAATAATAATAATAATAATAATAAATAATCCCGATACTGTGATAGATAGAGGTAAGCGGAGCCAATTAAGGCCTTTTGTCCCACGTTTCACCGAAGAAATTTTTTGAGACAACGTGACAGATGGTGAGCCTGTCGCCGTCTTTATGTCCCAGCCAACAATACAACAAACAGGACCGCCCTGTCGCTTCTATATTAACGAACGTCTCTCAAAAGCTAATCGCCAACTATTTTATCAAGTACGAGAGTTGGCGCGTAAGCGACAATGGAGATATACATGGACTCGACGTGGAAGAATTTATGCTCGCCAAGGAGATGGAAAAACTGTCTATTATATCCGATCTGAGACAGATATAGCCCGTGTTTTTGGTGAAAATGAAGTTAGGCCTAGTACAAATTAATTTAAAGTTTTTTTTAACTATGTATTTTACTTGTAAACTGTTTTTCTTTTTTCTTTATTCAATATGTTGGTATATTTGTCAACCACCCTGTCATGCTTATTATATTCACATAAATATTAAAAGAATAATTTTTCATTGCACCATTGCACCCTTGTCAGTCTATAAAATTAGTTATATAAAATGTATTCGGCGAAAAAACCTTAATCCCAGTAACAAAAATATCATTATATTAAGATACATAACAGAATTATCATTATACCATGTTCTAAGTCTTTTGCTTAATATTATTGTTTTTTTATTTAGTTATAATTATTTTTGTTCATTTTTGTTTATCTTTATGAGTTTCGGCAAACTGTTTAAAGATTTTAATGTTGGTTTATATTTATACTATAGGACTTATTTTTGCTTCAAAGCGCAAATAAAAAAACGCAACGCAACATTGCAATATTGGAGAATTATTTACATAATAAGACTGTACACATATTCTTCTTCCTGCCCTTATCCCATGCTATGTGGGGTCGGCACCTCCTGTTGTACCCATGTTGTAAGACTGTACACATATTGTAATCAAATAAACGTTAATAGAATATTTTTTTACAATAACTTTATACCCATGTTATTTTATAAAATAAGTTATACAAGATGTACTCAACGAAGAAACCTTAATCCTAGTAACAAAATGCTGTTTGATTTATTATTATACAGTGTCATATATTATTTGCTCAATGTAATTGTTTTTTATTTATTTATTATTATCAATATGTAATAAATTTAAAAATTATTTTACATTATGGGATGTAAACATCAATGCATACACGATTCAGAAACAAATAATCCACATTTTATCGAGTTTGACAATCGCAACTACTTATTACCAGTTATCTAATGATGCCTAAAACAAATTACTGAAAGTTGGTTTATTTAATGCTGGATCATTAGGTACACGCCATGACGAGTTTCTAGCGGCTATGGGAAATTCTTTGATTGATATTATGGCAATAAATGAAACTTGGCTGAGGGAAGGGGAAGAAGGTCGCGCGCCCGTCGTGCCCGGCTACCGTTTGCGGCATGCGCCGAGGCCGGCTGCCGTGCGCGGTGGGCGCGGAGGTGGCGTTGGTTTCTATATACGTGCGGGACTTGCAGTGCGTGTTTGCGCTCACCCTCCGTCGCCTAACGTTGAGCAAATGTGGCTTATGCTTACAATCAACACGCAAAAGATTCTTATTGGCACTGCCTATCGTCCGCCTTGGTTAGATGTAAACCTATTTTTAGATGCCCTTACCTCAACTATTACTTCACTCTCAAGATCTGATAAATTAATCCTTGTTGGAGACTTTAATATTAATTATTTTAATACAACCGACACTAAAACCAAGCTCATGAACGATTTTCTGAATTATTCACGATTATCCCAGATTATTTCGAAGCCTACACATTATACTGACCATAGTGAAACCCTCATTGATCTAGTATGCACTGATATCGAGGTTTCTAAAGTAACTGTGTCGCACATACCACAACTAGGGAACCATGCAATGATATCTGTAGAATTTGTAATAAAAATAAATAGATATGAAAACCGTAAAGTTTACATCCGGCCACTTAAGCAAATTTTGGTTGATTATTTCAATGCAGATCTAAATAGAATAGATTGGGACAGTATAACATGTCTTAACAGTGTTAATGATATGGTAACAATGTTTAATTCATATATAACAAAGCTTTTTGATCTCCACGCCCCCAGTAAGTGTGTGCGTTTAAATAATAATTCTCATCCATGGATAACGGATACAGTTAAGATTATGATGAAGCATCGAAACGATTATTATATGCGATATAAAACCACAAAGCTGGAAAAATATAAAAATTCGTATAAAGATTTAAAAAATCTAGTTAATAATGCTATTCATACTGAAAAAAAGCATATTTTGAAACTTATATAAATAAAAATGTAAGTAATCCTAAAATACTATGGAAAAATATTAAATTTAACATTATTACGGATGAAAAGCCTGACATGATTTTACCAAACCACTGCAATGATCCGAATATGATTAATAATTACTTTTTGACCATACCTGGCAACAGAAATACGAAGCTCTCATACCTAACTTACTTTGAGTTTAGCAAATTTGGATCAGGTGTTTTCGAGCTAACTAGTACGAACGAGAATTCCATAGCTAAAATAATAGAAAGCTTGAAATCGAACGCTGAAGGAGACGATCAGACAAGTCTTGACATGTTACTTTTGACTCTACCTCGCACATTGAAAGTTATTACAGCTATTGTAAATAAATCGATCACTACTTCAACGTTTCCAGATCGTTGGAAAATAGCTGTGATTAAACTAATACCGAAAACAAAATACCCTACCTGTTTAAGAGACTTAAGGCCAATAAGTATATTGTCATGTCTATCGAAAGTCCTAGAAAAAGTGGTTTGTGCACAAGTAACAAAATACTTAGAGTTACATAAAATACTACCTACAGCACAGTCAGGCTTTCGTAAGGATCATAGCACAACAACTGCAATTATTGATGTAATAGATAACATATTAACATCTCAGGAAAAGGGATGGGTACAATACTTACACTACTTGATTTTTCTCGCGCTTTCGATTCTATAAATTGTAATCTTCTGCTATCTAAGTTGTCCTTTTATGGATTCAACGCACCGACAGTTAAATGGTTTCATAGTTACTTAACTGGTAGATCACAATATGTCAGTATTACAAAATATAATGGAGAACGACTCAAATCCGATACATTCCCTGTGTCCCGTGGTGTTCCACAGGGATCAATACTAGGCCCAATATTGTTTATACTTTACACCTCAGATATTATTAACTGTATAAAAGAATCTAAATTTCATTTATATGCAGATGACTTGCAAATTTATAAATCTTTTTACTCGCAAGATTGTGAACAATCAGTGAAATTGATCAATGAAGATCTTAATCGTATTTCAACATGGTGTGAGAACAATTCCTTAGTTCTAAACCCACTTAAGTCTAAATTTTTAATTTTAGGAACCAAAAAAAAATATAAAAATGATATCACGCCTTCAACCGGTAGTCAAAATCAATAATGAACCCATTGAACTAGTTTCGGAGACGCGGAATTTAGGAGTAATATTTGATAGCAACCTGCGCTTTGAAAGTCACGTACTCAAGGGTGTCCGAAGTTGCTTTTATCTTTTAAAATTACTCTATCGTATAAGAAATTATCTCAGTGTAGACTTACGTATTAGACTATGTGAATCGCTAATACTGTCCAAATTAAATTATGCAGACACAGCTTATGGACCTCGTTTATTAAGAAGAACTGAGAGGCTCATCCAACGTGTGCAAAATGCTTGCGCCCGTTTTTGTTTTACTATGCTTCCACGGAGTCACGTAACACCATATCTGAATAATGCGAATCTTCTTAAAATGAATGCTCGGAGAAAATTACATCTAGCAACTCTGTTATACACAGATCATAGTAAAGCAGAGGCCGGAATATTTAATTCAAAAGCTAAAGTGGGCACGAGAAGAAAATAAATATAACACCAGAGCTTCCTCCCATAATTCACTTACATGTTCCCTACACCGCACCGCAGCATTTCGAGGCAGCTTTAAATTTGCCGCAACACACTGTTGGAATGACCTTCCACCGCCAATTCGGTCATTGAAGACATTAAATAGTTTTAAAAAATAAATTAAAATCCTTCTTTTTGGCACAACAAATACAATAAACATATATACTCGCACACGGGAAATACACATTATTTATTTATTTATGTATATATACATATATGTATGTATATGTATGTGTATGTGTATATATGTATATATATGTATATGAATGTGTGTATGTATATGTATATATATGTATATATATGTGTGTATGTGTATATGTATATATATGTATATGTATGTATATGTATATATATATATATATATATATGTATGTGTGTGTGTATGTATGTGTATGTATATGTATATGTGTATGTATGTGTATGTGTATGAATGTGTATATTTAAATATGTTAATTTAGCAGGGTAACTGGTGATTTAATGGGTGATGAATACTTCTATATTAAATAATAATTTATTGAGTTTTTTTTTTGTCATTTTGTTTTCATTTATAGATTTTTGTGTATATTTATGCGTATATGGTAATGAATATATAATGTATTGTTGGTGTTGAGAATGGAAAAGGGCAGTAAATAATATATGGTCGCTCTCTGACTCGTTTGTGAAGTTACTCCAAGGTTCCAACTGAAAACCAGCGCTGCAGTCTCTGCAGCATTACGCTGAGTTGGAGTCCTATTTGGTATACCACATGTTAAAATAATCATGTAATTATCTTATAAGTTTCTTTTGTAAATGTGTATATCAAATAAATAGTTCTTTCTTTCTTTCTTTCTTTCAATATAAATCGTACATTTTTCAAAAAAAAAACCTTTGGTACAAAACCTGAAGGTCGGGTCTCTTAACTCGAATTCCTATCACTCAACAATTTTTACAACAACAATTTCTTCGTAGACAAATTCAACCAACCAATTTGAAAAATAAACTAAAATTACAAAGACTAAACAATAACAAAAATTTTAAATATCAGATGGTGAAACGGGCGTCAAGAACTTTGAATTTCTTGACGCCAAGTTCAAATATTGTTGATAAAAAAGTGAAACAAAACACTAATAGTGTTGATCCAGATAAAATTTCTACAAAAGTCGTAAAATTTTAGGCAAATAATATACCAAATCGTATAATCAATATATAATCAACTTAAGTATCAGTAAACCCAGAAGAATTAAAACTAGGAGTACTAGTCAAACCACTCTTCAAAAAAGAAATTATGCTATGTATGAAAAATAATAGAACAAATGTCCTCATTTCGATATTTGCATACATTACTGAAAATTTATTCTTATATTGAAAAATATAACATTTTAACCAATGCACAAATAGGTTTTAGGCTTAAGGTGACAATCAAAATGTCAATTTATGATTTCTTAAATATTATTTTTTTTTTTATTTATGAAAAACGGTGACAAAAAAATCGAATTTGTGCTTTATATTGCGATATAACTCAGGCGTTTGATTGTGTCGACTATGACGTTTTGACTGACAAATAAATCGTTATGGTATACGTGGAAGAGTGTTAGATGTGATTAACTTGATAATAGAAAGAAGTACATTACTTTTTGTTTTGGGTAACTTGTAATGATTTGTTTGTCTGTGAGCGCCCATGTTTACACCCATAAGTGAAACAAGGTAGAATACAGCCGTTAAAAACTTTTCCCTTTTTGTCTGGTAATATATGTAGGATTTTCAGGTCTTTTTTGCGAGACCAGTACATTACACAAGACATTACATTGACATGACATGACATTAGACACCTTATCAATACCTCCTTTTGCATTTGATTGACTAAAGAAATAAGTTGACCTAGATATGGGAAGTCTTCCACATATTTTATAACATTACCATCAATTTCTTTCTTCCATTAATTAATTCCATTAAAATAGTGTATTAAAAAAAATGCTAAGGGCTGTGCAGTCACTTTACTGTGACTGTAAAGCCTGTGTGCGGGTAGGGCATGATCTGTCACCCATGTTAAGCGTCCAAACGGGCGTAAAACAGGGTTGTGTCATGTCTTCCTGGCTATTCATACTGTATCTCGACAGCTGTTTACAGAAGCTGAAAGATAGCTGTTTGGGTGTGAAATTGGGTGACATAAAAGTAAATTGTCTACTTTATGCTGATGATGCAGTGCTTATAGCACCATCAGAGGCAGAACTGCAGGCTTTAGTCACGTGTATGAAAGAAGAATGTGAAATTAATGGTCTCCGTTTGAATGCTAATAAAACTAAGGTTCTGGTATTTGAAAGGGACGAAGAAAGAACGAAGTGCGAAATTTGGGTAAATCAGGAATGTCTAGAACAGGTGAATGAAATTGTATACTTGGGGAGTGCGTTTAGCCGAGATGGAAGATGTGATTTAGATGTGGACAGGCGTGTCGCTGCCGGGAACAAAGTCAATGGTGCACAGACTGCGTTAATCAAAAGGCAAGGCGTAGTGAAAAGTGCACGCCTTGCAATACATAACGCAGTGTTGGTACCGACTTTGTTATATGGCAGCGAAACCTGGGTATGACCGAAGAATGCAGTGGAGATGCGATCTCTTCGTAAAATGTGCGGCCTTACCATGGCCGACCGAAAGCGAAACGAAGAGATTCGCAGTTATTCGCAGTTATGGCAGGTTTGAAAGATGACCTTGTCTCAAAAACGGATAAGGGCGTGCTTCGATGGTTTGGGCACGTTGAGCGAATGAGTGAAGACCGAATGGTGAAGAAAATATATAGCGCGAAAGTTAATATTAAAAGGTGTCGAGATAGACCGAGACTAACTTTCGAAGACCATGTGAGCAAATTGCTCGAAGAGAGGAGGGTCAAGAGTACTCGGATACCTAGACGTGCATGTATGAAGAAGATGATGAATCTGAAAGAAGCGAAAGAAGTATGTAGGGATCGTGACACTTGGCGATCTGTTCTCTCTGGCTACCCCGTCAGGGATTGTGCGTGAAGATAAATAATAATAAATAATAATAATAATATTAAAAAAAATATTTATATCGATCTATATTTTTGAAAATATCTTCAGTGGAAGGTGGATTGAAGGGACTTAATTGTCTAGACTAGATCTCTGTCTTTTTTTTAAACCCTGTCTACCCCTGTATTGGGAATTACGTGAAAATGTTTATTTCATTTATATTTTTTATACATTTTTTTAATAAAAAGCTATCACTAGGAGTCTGTCTGTATTCCATTGTCAGTAAGATTTTAAAATTTAGTCATTTTTCAAATATAAGTCATGTTTCTATTCCCCTTCCTCTATTCATAATTCTTAGTTATAATTGATAACAGATGCGTACTAATTAAAAAAAATTGAACTAGAAATAAAATGAAGTAGCAAAAAAAAATACTTACCTAACCTACTTCATTTCTTTTACAAACAACGTCTTTAACGGTTACAGTAAAAAGGGATTTAATTTCCCTGTCAGATATACTAAAGATAAATGCAGTTTCTTTTCAAAAGTCACGATAGCCGAATGGTTGGGTGGTCGGAATTGCGATTCAAGAGACCCGAGTTCGATCCACAAGCGGCCGTACCAATGGGTTTTTCTAAAAACCTATGTACAAATAATATCGTTGGCTTGGACATAAAGACGGCGACGGGCTCACCACCTGTCACGTTGTCCCGATAATATCTTCGGTGGAAGGTGGGTCGAAGGGACTTAAATGTCTAGACTAGACCTCTATCTACCCCTGTATTGGGAATTGCGTGAAGATATTTTTATTTTTTTTTACTTTTCAAAAAGTAAGTACATAAGAAGCAACAATATATCTATATACAATATAAATAAACCAAACTACAGATAAAAGATAATTTAAAATAAGAACGTACCTGGCGATAGGCAAAGCCATAGTCCTGGTGCTGACAGCGTATAGATATTTCTCCTGTTCCTCGATGAAGTCGTGGTCGGAGACCTCCGGCCGCTGGGTCAGGTTTATTGTCACCGGTATCGAAGACTGCAGGAGATTAAACACTTCAGTCATCCTGGAATAGCAGAGTTAATTGATACGTCAATATATTGTTGCGATATTGGTTACCGTGAACCAATGAAATACCAATATCTAATTACCTTATCTAGAAATGAAACAAAGGCGACATATTTAGATAATTAACGAAAAAAAAGGATTAAATTTTAAAAAAAAATATATCTTCACGCTTTTCCCAATAGAGGGGTAAACAGAGGTTTAGTCTATACAATTAAGTCCCTTCGACCCACCTTCCACCGAAGATATTTTCGGGACAACGTGACAGGTGGTGAGCCCCTCGCCGCCTTTATGTCCAAGCCAACGATGAAATTCGTTCATAATTTTTTGAAAAACTCATTGGTACTGCCACCTGGGGATCGAACTCGGGTCTCACGACTCGAAATTCCGACCACCCAACAACTCGGCTATCGTGACTATCTCGACATCGAACAATTATTATTATTATTATAATGCTCCAGGTCCCGCAGAGAGCGACCTGTGGTCCCTGGGGTACAGCAGGGCGAGCAGCCTGGTGTCCAGGTGCTCCGTGCCGGTGGCGTCGCCCTCCTATTATTATTATTATAATGCTCCAGGTCCCGCAGAGAGCGACCTGTGGTCCCTGGGGTACAGCAGGGCGAGCAGCCTGGTGTCCAGGTGCTCCGTGCCGGTGGCGTCGCCCTCCTATTATTATTATTATAATGCTCAGGTCCGCAGAGGCGACCTGTGGTCCTGGGGTACAGCAGGGCGAGCAGCCTGGTGTCCAGGTGCTCCGTGCCGGTGGAGTCGCCTCCTATTATTATTATTATAATGCTCCAGGTCCCGCAGAGAGCGACCTGTGGTCCCTGGGGTACAGCAGGGCGAGCAGCCTGGTGTCCAGGTGCTCCGTGCCGGTGGCGTCGCCTCCCATTATTATTATAATGCTCCAGGTCCCGCAGAGAGCGACCTGTGGTCCCTGGGGTACAGCAGGGCGAGCAGCCTGGTGTCCAGGTGCTCCGTGCCGGTGGCGTCGCCCTCCTATTATTATTATTATAATGCTCCAGGTCCCGCAGAGAGCGACCTGTGGTCCTGGGGTACAGCAGGGCGAGCAGCCTGCGTCCAGGTGCTCCGTGCCGGTGGCGTCGCCTCCCATTATTATTATTATAATGCTCCAGGTCCCGCAGAGAGCGACCTGTGGTCCCTGGGGTACAGCAGGCGAGCAGCCTGGTGTCCAGGTGCCTGTGCCGGTGGCGTCGCCCTCTATTATTATTATAATGCCCAGGTCCTGCAGAGAGCGACCTGTGGTCCTGGGGTACAGCAGGGCGAGCAGCCTGCGTCCAGGTGCTCCGTGCCGGTGGCGTCGCCCTCCTATTATTATTATTATAATGCCCAGGTCCCGCAGAGAGCGACCTGTGGTCCCTGGGGCACAGCAGGGCGAGCAGCCTGGCGTCCAGGTGCTCCGTGCCGGTGGCGTCGCCCTCCCATTATTATTATTATAATGCTCCAGGTCCCGCAGAGCGACCTGTGGTCCCTGGGGTACAGCAGGGCGAGCAGCCTGGTGTCCAGGTGCTCCGTGCCGGTGGTGGCGTCGCCCTCCTATTATTATTATTATAATGCTCCAGGTCCCGCAGAGAGCGACCTGTGGTCCCTGGGGTACAGCAGGGCGAGCAGCCTGGTGTCCAGGTGCTCCGTGCCGGTGGCGTCCCCCTCCTCGCCGCGCCGCGCCCCCTCGCCCTGCTTGCTCGCCGCGGAGTACGCCGTCTCCTTCTCCAGCGCCTCCAGCGCCAGTGCTGCAAGCGTTGAAAGCCATTTATGCTATGTAATACAAATACGTGCTTTTTATGTTACACATAACAGATAATACAGATTATATAAAGCACAGGTTCACCAACAGTCATGTTATCCAGAACTGTCATGGGCTAATTGTGGTAGAGCCACGCATCAGCTTTTGTTGTTGCATGAATGGGCCGGCTCGACCGAGGAAGTACCACGACCTCACAGAATACCGGCGTGAAGTAGAAGTTTAACAAACTTCTGCGTTTCGTCTGGTGAGGGCAGGTAACCGGAGGCCCACACACCCCCCTCCCCCAATTCGGGGAGGGGCACTCTAAGGGAGGAAACGCTTCTGCTATGCCTCTGGTATTGCGGGTGTTCATGGGCGGCGGTAGTCACTTTCCATCACGTGAGCCACACCTGCTCGTTTGCCTCCCTTTTCTATAAAAAAGCTCTGTAAATAAATCAATAAATAAATATCTTCAAGCATTTCCCAGTACAGGGGTATACAGAGGTCTAGTCTAGACAATTAAGTACCTTTGACCCCATCTTCCATCCAAGATTTTTTTGGGACAACGTGACAGGTGGTGAGCCCGTCACCGTCTTTATTTCAAAGCTAACGATATAATTCCTATATAAGTTTATGAAAATCCTATTGATACGAGCCTGCCACCTGGGCATCGAACTCGGGTCTCTTCACTCGAAATTCCGACCACCCAACCACACGGCTATCGTGACTTATAACTACTCCGAGAGAGCTCTGTCTACACCTATATTGAAAATGGCTTGAAGTAGTTTTTCTTTCTCGTTATGGTTGGATGTCCTGCAAAGCATATTCATACGCCCTTAAGTAAGTAACTATTCTTCAATCTTAGCAGTTGACAAGCTCGTAACAGGCTCGTAACAAAGGGTTTTTTAAAAACTTATGTACGAATTACATCGTTGGCTTGGACATAAAGACGGCGACGGGCTCACCACCTGTCAAGTTGTCCCGAAAATATCTTCGGTGGAAGGCGGGTCAAAGGGACTTAATTGTATATACTAGACCTCTGTCTACCCCTGTATTGGGAATTTCGTGAAGATCACGTTATTTAGAACTGTCTTGAGCTTGATTTCATAGAATAACAGATTTTAATGGGCTAAAGCAATTTCTGTACTAACTATTTGAGGAGGCGAAACCCGTTTTTTCTAGTATATTTAGAGGTCACATTAAGTTAATAAAGGACAATAAAATCTGTGTTAAACATGCCAAATCTGGGAACACAGCACTTACTCTCCAAGTATTCACTGGAGGACTTCATGGTCTGAGCAGTCTTGGTGAGCATCGCCAGGTCCTCGCGCATCACGAGGCAGTATGCCTCCGCGGGCCAGTCCGCGGGAGGCTGGCTCTTGCACCGGTTGAATATTGTGAGCAGGAGCAGACCTATCGCCGGCGGGAAGTTGTCTATGTCGCGGAGTGTCAACCCTGATGCAAAAACATGTTAATTGTTTAATTAGTAGTTTTGTGTACAAATAAATATATAAATGTAGAGTGAACGAGGTCGAAGCGGTACTTATTATCTTATAATAGTCTAATTTCCAGATAAGAGAATTATGGCTTTGTGCGATCACAAAATATATCCTGTTCTTTCGCATTTGAGAATTCTTTCAAACTCCAAATATTTGTGTAATCAAAACTCTACATCAACGTCGGTTGTAAAGCTAGTTATGTAATAATTTACTTAAAATGTTTTATGTATGTATGTATGAAAAATGTTTCAATAATTGATTGAGGAGATTCCTGTAAAATTTTTAATAGGCATACCATGGTAGTGAAGTACCATACCATACCATTTTAATTTAAATCGATTGTATGGAAATTTTTTCAAATGGTAAATGATGCGCTTTGTGTTGAACTTAAAAACTTTTAATGCGGTTAGCGTCGTGGAATGGTAGTGAACATATATTTTACAAAACCTTACACGACAACAAATACATTATGTAGGTACACAAAAATTAACTATCAAGATAGAAAATCGCGCCCTCATGCTTCGCTGCTCGCACACAGACAGGCGCTCCTTTTTCATTTGCAACGGCGACAGGCTCACCACCAGTCGCGTCGCAAAATAGGCTCCGTTTAAAAGCGAGTCGAGACGTACTGGCCACACACGCATCGGGAGATGCGTGAAGATTAAAAAAAAAACAATGTTTTAACCTTTAAATGTTAAATGTTTTAATTTAAAAAAAAAACAACGTTTGTCACCTCGGTGGCAGGCGAGCAGCGCGGCGCGCGCGTGCGGCGCGACGTGCGCGGCGTCGTGGCGCGCGCGCGGCGTGCTGGCCGCGGCGGGCGGCGAGCTCAGCGCGCGCACGCCCGCGCCGCGCCCGCACCCCGCCGCCGCCGCGATCTGCAGCGCACGGGCACGCACAAATCGAATCGATAAACTCAGCTTCTTTTTTTTATAGTAAAAGGGAGGCAAACGAGCTGGTGGCTCACGTGATGGTAAGTGATTACCACCGCCCATGAACACCCGCAATACCAGAGGCAACACATTTGCTATATGCGTTGCCTCCCTTAGAGTGCCCCCCTCCCCCAGAATTGGGGGAGGAGGGTGTGTGGGCCACCGGTTACCTGCACTCATCAGACGAAACGCAGAAGTTTGTTAGACTTCTACTTTACGCCGGTATTCTGTGAGGTCGTGGTACTTCAGCAAAAGCTGATGCGGGGCTCCACCACTGCCAATGGGTCTTTCAAAAACTTATGTACGAACTATATCGTTGGTTTGGAAATAGACGGCGACGGGACTCACCACCGGTTACGTTGTTCCACAATAGTGGTGGTGGAAGGTGGGTCGAGTGGACTTATTTGTTTAAACTAGACCTCTGTCTACCCCTTTATCGGGAATGGAATGAGGATATTTTTTATTTTTTTGCTAGTTTGGGGACTATACATTCTAGAATTAAAACTGTAACATTTATAACATTCTTATTAGCAACTAACAATAATCTAAAGGAAATGTACGATTTGGCATACCTCAAGGCACTATGCTGAGGCCAACACTTTTCATCATATATATAATTGACTTATTGTGTGCAGTTAGGTTCTGATTAAAACTGAAATAGTCTAATATTCCGCACTTATCTTTAATGTCGCTAAGGCCTTTGCAGAAAGAAATTACGGAATGGTGTCCAAAATTACTGACTGAAATATGAAATATAGAATATAGAAATTAAGCTCTTACCTCAATAATATCCCGGCTCAAGTTGTTGACGTCGGGCAAATGCGGATAATATCCCACGTCGACATCCTTCAACATCGAATTTATGTAACCGAAAATAACTGGCGGCTCCTGTGTGAAGTAATTCGGTAGGGTAAGTTTCTTCAACATGGCATCTGATACTTGCGAATCAGTCTCATCGTACTCCAGACTGTAATCCAATGGAAAGTCTAACCAGTAATGGTGGACATAGTTGTTCAGCCTCAGGTCCTTGGCCATTTGGTACAGCAATGCTGACAGAGGCTTCAAATCAGTAGAAAGCAGTATATTTAACTTTATATCCTCATACAGCAGATGGAAGGAATAGAACACTTGTAACATATAGGGAAATAATAGAGAATTAGTATTAAATTGGACTGGCTTCTCCATCGCTGCACGAGTTCTGGACTTGCACGATCTGCTCTGCTTGGCTTCGCAATGTGTTGGGTTCAAATTCAACATGCTCGCCAACGAGTTTCCGATCGCCTTGTGCATTTTAGAGTTTAGCAGATATTCCCAGTCGTCTTGAGTTCCGTCGCTCGAAGTTCTCTGTTTCTTCGTTGCCACTTCCGCGTGGTCTTCCTCGCTCTGCCGATTCTGACCCAGTCTTTCCACGTCGTAGCCTATGAGGGAGAGTAGGAGCTTGGAGAACATCGCCCACTCCTGTTCTGGGGTCAAATCTTGTGTTCCAGGTGCATTGCGGACACCATACCATTTGATCAAGACCTGTGAATGATAAAATTTTGATTTACAAAAATAGCGGCAATAGCCTAATGGTTTTGGGTGCGGTCTGCGAAACATGATATATATATATATATATATATATATATATATATATATATATGTATATATATATATATATATATATTTATCATTAAATATAGAGTACTTGCAACACTGCGTGCTGGCAAAACACAAACGAGTCCCGGTACGATCAAGAGTCATATGAGGTATTTGTTTTTTATTTCCATCACTATATCCATCATGAAAGCTCTCGTTTTTAACTGTAGGGTATTTAAAGGATTTATTTATTATATTTTATAATATTTATATATCTTACATATTTTATAATATTAAATAAATCTAATCCCGATCCGACGATCGATTTTGGCCACAGCGACTTGGGACTATTGCGACCGCCGTTCATGTGTACGGATAGGATATATAAAGATTTTTGCGCTGAACGTGCGAGCACATTGAGCAAGTCAGCACCCCTCCGACATAGTTGTAGGTGACGGCTGCAGGTGGTCCAGTCTTGAGCGCGCCTCGTTTGGCATCGAGCTCATTCACACGTACTCCCTCATACTCTAATACCTTAGTGCTCACGGTCCGCCTCCACTGTGAAGAAGACGCGCTTGGCCACAGCGTTATCAGACCTCCGGGAGACATTGCCGCACTAAGGAACTGCACCGTTTCATTAGAAACGCCTCTATACCGCTGACATTTGCGCGTAGAAGTACTTACCAATAGATGTTCATAATGTCGCGTAGGCATCTAAGATGAAAACTGTCCAATGTGTAAATATGCTTGCGGTATAGGACCCACGTTTCAAAGGCATAAAGGAGCAGACATTGGGCAGAACGACTGCCATGTACACAGCTACTTTAGTAGAGAGCTTTATGTGCAGCGGCAGCGGCGGCAGCGCGATGCGGCACAGCACGCCGTGCTCCGGGCGCAGTGCACGTTGCAGTGCGGCGTGTCACCTGCAGCGCGATGTCCCGCGGCAGCAGCGCGCGCAGAGCCGCGGCAGCGCGCGGCAGCAGCGCGGCGGCGGCGAGCGGCGGCAGCGCGATGCGGTACAGCGCGCCGTGCTCCGGGCGCAGTGCACGTAGCAGTGCGGCGTGTCACCTGCAGCGCGATGTCCCGCGGCAGCAGCGGCAGCGCGATGCGGCACAGCGCGCCGTGCTCCGGGCGCAGTGCACGTAGCAGTGCGGCGTGTCACCTGCAGCGCGATGTCCCGCGGCAGCAGCGGCAGCGCGCGCAGAGCCGCGGCAGCGCGCGGCAGCAGCGCGGCGGCGGCGAGCGGCGGCAGCGCGCGGCAGCAGCGCGATGCGGTACAGCGCGCCGTGCTCCGGGCGCAGTGCACGTTGCAGTGCGGCGTGTCACCTGCAGCGCGATGTCCCGCGGCAGCAGCGCGCGCAGAGCCGCGGCAGCGCGCGGCAGCAGCGCGGCGGCGGCGAGCGGCGGCAGCGCGATGCGGTACAGCACGCCGTTCTCCAGGCACAGGGTGACTCGGGACCCGGCCGCGTCACATAGCGCTCGAAGACCTCGATTCGAATAGTCACGCATATGAATACATAGTACTTATTTAAACAATAGTGTTGAAGTAGACTTACAAACGGTGGTCTCATTGCATCCCTTGGGCACTCACCCAGCATAGACATTTTTTTTTTTTATAGAAGAGGGAGGCAAACGTGCAGGTGGCTCACGTGATGTTAAGTGATTACCGCCGCCCATGAACACCCGCAATACCAGAGGCATAGCAGATGCGTTGTTGGCCTTAGTGTGTCCAGGATTTGGGGAAGAGGGGTGTGTGGGCCCCCGGTTACCTGCACTCACCAGACGAAACGCAGAAGTTTATTAGACTTCTACTTCACGCCGGTATTTTTTTTAAAAGGTGAATTCTGTGAGGTCGTGATTCTTCCATCCATGCAACAACAAAATCGGATTAAAACCCTTTACAATATGCTTTCTCATTAATTGCGGTGTGGTTACGGCATAACAAAATTAGTGGTATTCTTATGCATTTCTTCCCCTGGGTATTGTTAGAGGTGACTAAGGAAAAAGCAATACAATATTAAAAATTTAAAATATTTTTTTTAAGATTCTGCAGCTTGCCGAATAACAATCTCATATTCAACTTCGGATAATATTTAATAAATGCCTACATAAAGCATCTTTCCAAACATCTGGAAACAATAATTTATTACTCCTGTCTATTTAAGTGACACAAAATTAACATTGAAAATTATCATTATTCTTTACTCTCATTTTTACCATCTTATTATACCTGAACATAATAAGATCGGGGTTGTTAAACATCGTTCCAGTAGGACCAATATATTTACTAACTACTTATTTCAAAATATGAAGCACAAAATTCAAACAGATACTGTGTATAGTGATTTTAAGAAAGCCTTTAACAAGGTGGGCCAAAAACTACTAATAGATAGAATAGTGTTTACTTAGACTCGATGCAATTTGTTACGGTAGCTTATTCAAATATTTTCAATAGAATTCAAATGGTTGTACAACCCACCGATTTTGGGCCCACTACTCAAGAGACCAGAGTTCGATCCTCAAGTGGCCGTACCAATGGGTTTTTCTAAAAACCTATGTACAAATTATATCGTTGGCTTGTTCATAAAGACGGCGACGGGCTCACCACCTGTCACGTTGTCCCGAAAATATCTTCGGTGGAATACCCCTGTATTGGGAATTACGTGAAGATATATATTTTTTATGTGTAATTTTCCTCAATGCCTGGTGATAACTTTTACCAACAACTAAACACAGTTCACTTTACTAAGAATTACTTCTTAAATAGCGTCACTCCGGTTTTGTTATTCGTTCGTCTAAAGGTTTTAAACACAACTTCACCTTCCTACTTATGTATAAAACATTAATTTGTTAACAATTAGAGTATGCTGTTCCTATTTGGAACCCCTACGACAGATATGTAAATAGATTAGGAAAGGTAAAAATAATGTATACGCCATGTGAATTACAAATGTAACAATTTCAAGAATCCATAATTATCGCAATGCTATAATTTAATAAGTTTGGAATCTAGACATATGTTACTGATGGTCACTATGTTAAACCGCTTGTGTAACAATGTCAGTTGTGGCAACCTACACTTTTCTAGACATGTAAATGTAGAATAAATGCATGGGATTCGAATTTACAACACATATTTCTCTGGCAAAGACATTTTTGTACTGTCACAAATACAATTTAAAAGAATAGCTGTGGACATGCTTACATAATTTATCTGTGTATGTGTATATGTATGAGTGTATTTCTATGTTTATATTACATGGATATTGTTATGGGTTGTACATTCTCACTATTCTGTTTTAAATTAACTTCTGTCAATAATTATTATTAACAACAATAATTACTGCTATCAATACTATACAATCTATAACAATTTTTTGTCCTCAATAAATAAAAAAAATGCTTTCCATAAACGGCTTACCTAAGCTGTCCCTGTGTTCGATCCTGGACACGGAGGAATGCGGCACGGGCGACAGCAGATGCAGAGCCGAGTCGTCGAAGGCCGGGTCCGTAGCGCGGCTCGGCAGCAGGCTGCTGCGGCGCGGGAACGGAGACTGCAGCGACTGCAGCGGCTGCAGCGGCTGCGTTCGCTTGGTGTACGGCGAGTCCAGCAGCCTGGCCAGAACACCACCCACATGGACCTGGGTGACAGGTTTCACGCTCCTGAGAGACGACCTTCATGGACGAGTGGCGAGTTCTAACAGTGGTGGGGCCACGCTTCAGCTTCTGTTGTTGCACGAATGGGCCGGCTTGACTGGGGGAGTACCACCACCTCACAGAATACCGGCGTGAAGTACAAGTCTAACAAACTTCTGCGTTACATCTGGTGAGTGCAGGTAACCGGAGGCCCACAATTGGGGGGGGGGGCACTCTAAGGCTGAAACGCATCTGCTATGCCTCTGGCATTGCGCGTGTTCATGGGCGGCGGTAATCACTTACCATCGTGAGCCACCTGCTCGTTTGCCTCCCTTTTCTATAAAAAAAAAATGAGTTTCAAAGATCACCAGCTCAGTGTTCCCAGATGGATCAAATTAGAAAACACTTTGTGGCACGTACTTTCTCTCTGATTCCATAATACGCGTGCTTTAGCTACTTAATTTAGGATCAGAGCGATTTATGTGATGTATTTTTTTCAAATTTGGGTAAATAAACACATATTACATTATTAATTTAAATTGACAGTTGAACATGATGTTGTCTCCATCTATATTTAGATATCACAAAACACGTATTTACGTAATAATCACAAAACACTTTCTATAAATATATATAGACAAAAATCTAACAGATTGTTCGCTTGCATGCCTTATATAGATATAGAAGAGGCGTTTGCGTTTTGGAACCAGAAACAACCAATGTACCACCAATCAACTCTGTTTATACCAATCTCTGTCTACACAAATAAAGTTACATGAGAATGTAACACATGCAATTCTTTAAATTAAAAAAAGTATTAACTGTTTTGACATACCTTTCCAACAACACTGTTTCCTGATTGCAATATAATATTTCCAGACTCATCTATCAGAGCAATCATTTTTAAATCATTCAAAACAACAGCATCTTTGGCAAACACTGATGACACAGAACCAACAATCAGGTTACGTTTCATGGACTGTCCGTGTGAATGTGACTTCTGCAACCTCAAAATCTGCAGTCGATTCGCTCCACCAACTTTCACCAGGAAACAGAGATAATCATGACCTACTAAATCTGTGTGAAGGAAAGTTTTCATGTCCGTCGGAGTTTCAATTGCGTCTCTTCGTATAACTTGTGCATCTGTCCAAATATGATCTAAACATATGTCTGGATATAGAGGCAGAGATGGCGGTGTTTGTGCTATAGTGTTAGCCAACATTGATGTTGATGATGCTTGACCGATCGAAGCATGAGGTGACAGTCCATGTTGATGGAAAATGCTCGCCATGGGACTGTTATGCCTCGACCTATTTGGTGTATTTAAACCTTTCTTAGATTGAATAGGACTGCCAGCGGCCCAGCTTGTCGCGTTCTTTACCATACTCTGCAATGGACTCCCAGCGAAATCACAGGACTGACTAAACACAGTGGTCGTAGAGTTTATATTTGGGCATATACTTAAACACTCATCCCGTGTTGCCTTCCGAATTTTCCATAGAGAATGTGTACCTATTTTCCAATCATACAACAATATTATACTGGGATTAACACTGACAAATATTATTTGTACATCACTGTCATTGTAGTATTGAAGTCCAAGAGATGGTGACTTCATTAATATTGGCGTAACTTCATCTAATGGATGTGATAAAGAGAAACAAATAGGTAAAGGATATTCCTGATCGTATCCTGAATTAGATTCGGCTCGCAATTTCGTACTCATGTTAAATGGAAAGTTTGTCTTCGATTTTGATAATGAACTGTTGTAGGACTCGTTAAATTTAAGAAATGAAGCCGGAAACAAGGAGTTTTGTACTTGTGGTGTCGCATATTTCTCTAAAAGTACACCATATTTCATCGGCCACACTTTCTTCACTTGAAAGGGAATGCTTGTTATATATTCTCTTCCGTCTGTGGCGTAGACTCTCAAACATTTGTTGTCCATTAATAAGATAGATGGCATTATTTTAGTTTCAATGTGTTCTGTGGTATCCTCGATTTTTATATTTTTCTTAACATCACCGATTTGTGAATTCAAAGCATCGATGAGCATTGTGTTATTGATGCCAATGTGAAAATTACAAAGGCTGCATGTTTTATCGGATTATCTATGGTATAGCAAGCAATTGTTTCTCTATGTTCTGGTTCTGAAAGTTTTGTGCCAGGTGTAGAAATTAATCCTGAAAAGAAATGGATTTTTCTATATAAACAGAAGATATAAGTTTCAGATGTGATGCACATCTGCATTTAGCAAAGCTACTTTAGCTACAGGAGTTATGATGGATGAGTGGTTGGGTGGTTGGAATTTCAGGTGATGGGCAGCAACGCCTAAGGTATGAGGTGCCTGGTACTGCGATTGCCAATCGGTTTGGCAAGCATGGCAGTTATGATTATGATAATGATAAGATATTCAATAATGATTTTAGTAACTTTATAAAAAAAACTCATAGATTGTGTGTATTAAGTTTGTACTTACCCTTAGACCAAACAGCCGTACATCCTTTAACATAAAGCTCTTCTTCATAAAAACAGTCAGTCTTTGGGTTCAACGGTCTTTTCATTGGCTGTTTACTCTGTGGAGAGTTGAGGTTAAACTTCTTTGACATATTGCTGGAACTGTTAGCGCTAGCACTTTGTGATGTGCCTGAACCAATTTCACCTTCATTTCGTTTTACGCTGCTAAGTAATTCTGATTTTATTGATATGTTGAAATCAGGTTTTATTCGGCTTGGAGGTCTGAAGGAGTCGTCGTACTTGTCTTTCATCGATTGTTGGGACTCATCTTCTTCAAGATCTAAAAAAATCCAAATTTGTAATGAAGATTATAGGGAAATACCTTCGGTGTTCAAATTCTTCCACCAAAAATATCTTCGGAGGAAGGTGGGTCGAAGGGACTTAATTGTCTAGACTATACCTCTGTCTACACCTGTATTGGGAATTGCGTGAAGATATTTATTTAAGATTATAGTTATTGAATAATATCCTCTATAATTGTATGTTGAGAAAAAAAAGGTTCTTTAGTGGCAACCTCTTCTAGGCAAATGCTGAATAGGCCATCCTTTTGTGGGGAGTAAAAGCATTTTTTGGCATATTTTATGTGCCTATTCCGCAGTAGACTCTTGATAGGCTACAAAGAAGAATAAGAATAAATATGTGCTAAGTCAAGTCTTTAACTAATGTAGATATCTAATAATACGCAGGAAATAGTCCTTTACAATTAATCTTTTTTCAGGAATTTCTTTACAACCCAAAATAAATGAAACGGCCAAAGCCAAAGAATTCCAACTTCCTGAATGAAAAAAATATAAGGAAAATTAAACAAATTGTTAGCTAGGGCTTAAACTTATTTTATAAATTCTTTTAATAAATAGATAACAAAATTTGAAAATGGTAAACAATATATAATTATATATGATTAAATTTAAATAAGAAATATAAATGAATATTAATTGCATATGGTGGTAAGAAAAGTGTATAACTATTTTATATTACTATATATATACTAAAATATTAGAAGTACTTTGCTAGTAAGTTATGACATTTTAATATTTATCAGTTAATAGACTTACCACCAACGTCCCTATAGTATACTTCTCTTATACACCACCACTCCTCTTCTGATTCTTTACTTTCAAGCAGACTCTCATCTTTTATGCCAAAGTTTGTCAGCTTGTACATCAAAGAGTTTTCAGATGAGGAATTATTATGGCCTTTGCCATAGATCTGTCCAGGATGCTTTGCAAGCACTGTCCTACCATGCGGCACAAACTCCTATAACATTAAATTAATGATAAAACAATATTGAATCCTCTCAGATAGGTAAACTTTAACTAAAATGGATTTAGGTATAAACAGGTGATCTGACAATTATCTAGGAAGAAGAAAATATTACACATTAACTTGAGAAACAACACAAATTATGACATTCCTGCAGGATCCCTTCATTTTCTCTGAGTAAATTACACACTACACATCCAATTCTACAAAGAAAAACCCATTGAGCTAAATCATGTCTCTAAATTCTCCCACAGGACTGTACAAACTGCTTGGACAGAATTGTAGCTATAATGGCTTCTTAATGATAGAGGCTAGCTAATCAAGCAACTAAAATTTACATGTATACAAACTGCCGATATTTTTAAATAATTTGCCCAGTTTTTGAGGCGCTCGTTTTAAATTTAAGCAACATAACCCTAAAGTAACAATTCTATTACAAACCCATCCCACCATTACTAAAAACTATGAATAACTATTACACTAGTTTCACATAGTATATTAGGAAAACAATAACTAATATTAAACACAGAAGTTTCGTGCGAATTTATCATTATTACAAATTTTAATTGCATATTTTGAAAAGCCGACTCATAAAATTTACCAAAGGTTCTGATGCCGCAATCATTGTGTTCTCATCCAGATTTGAAAAAAATAATATTATAACTCTTGGTATTAATAACTAATTATATCTTTTATAGTAATACATATATTTTTCCAGAAAAGCTGAAAAATGTAACGGCAAATCCTCATAGCTCGCTAAAATTCGTTAAAGCTGCGGTTAACATTGACACATGTCAAAACAAACGAAGTTGAATACTGATTTCAAAGAGAAACTGATTTGTTCTTTGCATGAAAAATAAAATATGTAAAATAGTACATAAAATACCATATCCTCGTGAAAAAGTATCAAATAAAGACTAAGAAAGGTAGGTATTTATTTAGAAGACTAGAAACTATTGTTCATTCATGCCACATTTGTGCTTCTACGAATAAATAATAATAATAATTCTTTATTCTTCGCCCAAAACTAAATGCGTTTCTCTTATTACTACACCTTATCAGATCGTTATAGTTAAAGCTGACTTGAAAATAACAGTTTTTTTTAAATCTTCATCCGTTCTCAATACTGCGGTGAAAATCAGACTAGTCAATTATGTACTTTTGATTCAAATTTCACCGGAGCTTAGTATCCATATACAGCCGTAGTATCCATTGCCCAAGCCTATGGTATAAAACATACAAAAATTTTGAATACACTCATTCGTATTCGAATTCTCCTGATTGAAAATCCAAACAAAAAACTCGGTT
Organism: Sericinus montela; assembly: GCA_029286605.1. Taxonomy (NCBI): domain Eukaryota; kingdom Metazoa; phylum Arthropoda; class Insecta; order Lepidoptera; family Papilionidae; genus Sericinus; species Sericinus montela. The sequence continues at coordinate 10,197,627 of JAGSMR010000040.1, forward strand.
ATCGTGGTAACCACTGCTTTACTTTTACTACTACCTTCTACTTAATAGACAAGATAATAGGCAGTTGCTTAGCTTCAATTTACAATTTTTTTACAAGACAAGTTGGTAATTTTTTTTTGCACAACTTACAGTGCCATCTTTTCGCCTTCCATTTGCAAAGTATTAGCTTTATGCGCACAGTCTTGGTGAACGATAGGGATATGTCTTTTTGTTAAAATTTCGTTAACTAACAAAGTTCTTGGCATCTGTTCATTTGGTTTCTAAGTCTCTGTTAACTATTACAAACTGTAAAAAGAATATATCATGTTATTCTATTGCCTGTAGTCAAAGTATTACTTACGGACTTCCCTGAAAATTGGGCTGGGTCCCAAGGGATCCAGCCCAATTTGCCAGTGTTTTTTTTCATTAAGGAATTCTATGATTTGTATAGCATCAATGTCGTTGAATATTAGTCGTAAAAATGCATGTACAAGTTAACTTAAGGGGAATTCTTGCAAATACAGACAGTGTTGCCAGTCACGGTAAGGAGTAACACTGACAAAAGTGTTATACAATCATTTAAAGATAAAAAAATTACGTCTTCATTTCAAGTAGTCCAAATCGTATATGAAATGAAAGGTTTAAAATACCCACCTTCCACCGAAGATATTTTCGGGACAACGTGACAGGTGGTGAGCCCGTCGCCGTCTTTATATCCAAGCCAACGATATAATATATCGTACATAGGTTTTGAAAAAACCCATTGGTACGAGCCTGCCACCTGGGGAGTGAACTCGGGTCTCTCGACTCGAATACCGACCATCCAGCCAGCTATCGTGACAATTTAAAAGGTTTAAATTGAATTATATTAAATCATTATAATATTTTGCCGTCTTCAATACGTATTATCCGAGGCAGTTCAAAGTCAGAGACTGACGAAACAGATGAGCCAATGAAGATGGAGTCATATGTGCCCGTAATAACACTCTATCAAACCAAAAAACAGCAACGGTAGCAGAATCGGTTATAAATTACATTGATGCAGAAGGGAAGGGGGTCTACGAAGGAAATAAGATCGCCTATCCACTTATCAAGCGTGTTGATTACGGTAAACCTTCCTTTGCGGTATAGGCTTCTACAGTGGTAGAGCCATGCATCAGCTTTTGTTGTTGCATGAATGGGCCGGCTCGACCGGGGAAGTAGCACGACCTCACAGAATACCGGCGTGAAGTAGAAGTCTAACAAACTTCTGCGTTTCGTCTGGTGAGTGCAGGTAATCGGGGGCCCACACACCCCCTTCCCTCAATTCTGAGGGAGGGGGCACTCAAAGGGAGGCAACGCATCTGCTATGCCTTTGGTATTGCGGGTGTTCATGGGTGGCGGTAATCACTTACCATCACGTGAGCCACCTGCTCGTTTGCATTTGCATTGCAGGTCAAAATTTATGTCATTGTGGAGGGTCTTTTTACAACTGATAAAAGGTCGTAAAGGGTGGACAGAGGTCTAGTCTAGACATTTAAGTCCCTTCGACCCGCCTTCCACCGAAGATATTTTCGGGACAACGTGACAGGTGGTGAGCCCGTCGCCGTCTTTATATCCAAGCCAACGATATAATATATCGTACATAGGTTTTAGAAAAACCCATTGGTACGAGCCTGCCACCTGGGGAGTGAACTCGGTCTCTCGACTCGAATACCGACCATCCAGCCAGCTATCGTGACAATTTAAAAGGTTTAAATTGAATTATATTAAATCATTATAATATTTTGCCGTCTTCAATACGTATTATCCGAGGCAGTTCAAAGTCAGAGACTGACGAAACAGATGAGCCAATGAAGATGGAGTCATATGTGCCCGTAATAACACTCTATCAAACCAAAAAACAGCAACGGTAGCAGAATCGGTTATAAATTACATTGATGCAGAAGGGAAGGGGGTCTACGAAGGAAATAAGATCGCCTATCCACTTATCAAGCGTGTTGATTACGGTAAACCTTCCTTTGCGGTATAGGCTTCTACAGTGGTAGAGCCATGCATCAGCTTTTGTTGTTGCATGAATGGGCCAGCTCGACCGGGAAGTAGCACGACCTCACAGAATACCGGCGTGAAGTAGAAGTCTAACAAACTTCTGCGTTTCGTCTGGTGAGTGCAGGTAATCGGGGGCCCACACACCCCCTTCCCTCAATTCTGAGGGAGGGGGCACTCAAAGGGAGGCAACGCATCTGCTATGCCTTTGGTATTGCGGGTGTTCATGGGTGGCGGTAATCACTTACCATCACGTGAGCCACCTGCTCGTTTGCATTTGCATTGCAGGTCAAAATTTATGTCATTGTGGAGGGTCTTTTTACAACTGATAAAAGGTCGTAAAGGGTGGACAGAGGTCTAGTCTAGACATTTAAGTCCCTTCGACCCGCCTTCCACCGAAGATATTTTCGGGACAACGTGACAGGTGGTGAGCCCGTTGCCATCTTTATGTCCAAGCCAACGATATAATTTGTACATAGGTTTTAGAAAAACCCATTGGTACGGCCACTTGAGGATCGAACTCGGGTGTCATGACTCGAAATTCCGATCACCCAACTACTCGGCTATCGAATACAGGGGTAGACAGAGGTCTAGTCTAGACAATTAAGTCCTTTTGACCCACCTTCCACCGAAGATATTTTCGGGACAACGTGACAGGTGCAATAATAAATTTTTAATTAACAATAAATTTTCATACAAGTAATCATTTTCATCAAAGCCAGTCATCATCTCATGTTGAGCGAGCGTACGTGTTGATAAAGTAACGTATCATATAAAATCATTGAACACTTCTCTAAATGTTATTTAATGGTGTTTTGTGTTGTTTGTGAAAGTACAAGTGATTTTCCGTAATTTTTAGTGCTAAAACTTAGTTAATAGTGCGTGATTGTGAAGAGAATATTATAAAAATTTTAAATATTGTGGAGAGAATATGATAAAAATTTTAATCATACCCTACGACGTTTGAATTGTAAGGAATCTGAATAGAGACGAATCAAATATTTCATCGCAACGATCGTACAGCGTATTAGCCCTACGCCTTATTAGCTTGCTTTCACCGGTTACCTAAACGACCGAGGTTCAAGACTAGTTGACAATCTTCTTATTCGTTATCCTTTTTGTAGCTTTTTTTGAAGATTTTTGTTTTCTTTTTTTTATTATTATTATTATTTTATATCTCACTATAAAATGGTTGGAAGGTGTGAAGCATGTAGGTCATATATAAGCGTTATGCAAAAACGAATAAAATGCACAGTGTGTTCGCATAATTACCATTCAGAGTGTATTAATTTTAATCACGATAATTCACCAAGATCTGAATGAAAGTGCCCCGCTTGTACTGTTTCTTGCAAGAAAGGTGGTGACAACAGTAACACCCCAGTAAGAAGTTATAAATCATCTTCGAGCTCTAGTCAGGAAAAAGTTGCGCATATCTCTTCGACAAAAAGTTCAGACCAATTAATAAATGTTACTGAGACAACAAGCATTCAACCCTTCGACTCAAACTTAATTAAGAGCATCGAACTACTCCTAGACAAAAAACTGAAAGAGATAAAGGACGATATAATTCAGGATTTGAAATTATCACTTATTACTGAAATAAATCCGAAATTACTAACAACATCAAACAATTGGAGGAATCGCACAATAGTTTGCTCAATAACTTCAATAATCTTAAAACCGACTTTGAAATTCTACAAAAAAAATATTAAGGATGGAGAGATCAAGATATCAGAGCTGAGTTTGCAGATTAAAAAAGAACAGCAATGGGCAAGACTTTCTAATTTAGAAATTGTGGGTTTACCTGAAAATTCGAAAGAATCGGCATCTGAATTGACAGTCAAAATAGCCAATCATGCAGGCGTAAAGTTGACAAAAGATCAAATAGTTTTTGCGCACCGAGTTCAGACTATGAATAATCTAGGTGGCCGTTCAAAAAATATCGTTGTCAAACTTCACAACCGCGCCATTAAGAATGACATTATTGCAGGACTTCGGAAAGTCAAGGGCATTACAACTACAGATATAGGGCTGAAAGGCCCAACTAAAATTTTTTTGACCTGACAATAAAATGCTATTAAAAATGGTTAAATCCCAAGCGCAGGCCAAATCATATAAGTTCGTATGGGTGAGAAATTGCAACATTTTTTTGAGAAAAAACGAAGAGTCTCCTGCTATCATTATAAATTCAGAAAGAGATTTATCAAAAATTGTATAATTAGTTTAATAACTAAGTTGCCCTTTATCTTTGTATCGATATTAGCAAATCACATTACGCAAACACATCTTATGTACACAAACACAATCACACTTTACAAAAAAAATTGTCCTATTTTAAACCTAATTATAACATTCTTCCCAATAAACAAAGATATGTCAATAGTGTATACAAAAACTAAAGCCTTAATCATTCGTTTCTTAAAATCAAATCCCAAGATCATATTTTTATACCTAAACCTAAATTTTAATGATACTTTATTGTACCATAATATTAACAAGATTGACTCAATAATATGGATATACAACATTTTTTTAAATGGCTCCTAATTCTCATCCTTTCCATATTTTATATCAGAATGTCCGTGGCTTACGCACTAAAACTAGGCAATTTCGAGAAAGCGTAATGGGAACTAATTTTGACATAATTATCATAACTGAGACATGGCTGACCGATGGTATTCTTAACAGTGAGTTGAGTGACCACCGGTACGACCTGTATAGATATGATAGAGATAATGTGTCGTCTCAAAAAAAGAAGGGTGGAGGTGTTATGATCTGTACAAGAACTAGTCTGCAAGCTCAAGAACGAACTGAATGGTTATGTAAAGACCTTGAATCTCTGTGGGTAACAATACCTGGAAAGTGCTTTAGTAATTAGGAAAGGCGTGATCTACACATCGGAGTTGTGTATATGTCCCCAGATAACTTGCTTCCAAAACGACTGGAAAAGTTTATAGATATGCTTTCAAACATAATTACTCAATATCCTAATGATCTCTTCATACTAGTTGGTGACTTTAATCTTGCCAATATCTCATGGTCTTCTTCAGGGCCTATCTGGCTAAAGCGTGGCCCAGTTGATCTTCAAAATGCTGCTATTAAGCTAATAGATCTTTGCAACCTATTAGGTCTAAATCAACATAATCTGATAACTAATAAGAAAGGTAACGTGTTAGATTTGGTGTTTAGTAACATAAATATGGATGTAACACACTCGGTGGTCTATCTAGTACCTGATGACAAACATCATCCCTCTCTATTGATAGATGCATCTGATTTATTAATACCCTCCTTAAAAATCAAACTAATTACTAAATTTAATTACCACAGAGCCGACTATGATAAAATTAATAAAGCTCTGACAGAAATTGACTGGTCCTCTATACTAATTGGCGACACTATAGATGATGTTGTTCAAAGTTTCTACATTCAACTCTATCTTCTTATTGAAAAATTTGTACCTAAACAATCGATCCGATCGTCCTCTTATCCTATTTGGTATTCTAAATCTTTAAAGCATATCATTCGTGAAAAGCTCTTGAAACATAAACACTGGACAATATATAAAAATCCCAACGATTATAGGGAATTTTGTATATTAAGAGCTAGGCAAAAGAAAATACAGAAGATATGTCATGAAAAGTTCATTACCAAGATGCAGAAGTATTTAAAAAAAGATCCTAAAATATTATGGTCATACTTAAAATCTATACGCAATAATAATTCTGTGTACCCTAACTCATTATATTTAGGCGAAGAAACCTATACAAATGAAATTGACATATGTGCAGGATTTAATAAATTTTTTGAAAGTGTATTTCAGAAACCAAATTCTTCATATGATTTTTCTCATATTTGCAACGTAAAGTCAAATGATATTTTACACAATGTATGCTTTGAGATTGTATTCTGTATATTAAGTACACTCAAAATTAATAAAGGTTCTGGAAGTGACAACATACCTCCTGTATTTATGATCAAGTGTGCTAAACAATTAGCTACTCCCCTATCTAATATTTACAACATGTCTGTTAACACTTATGGAGCATTCCCAAATAAATGAAAAGAGGCATTAATAATACCTATACATAAGAACGGATCCAAAAACAGAATTGAACATTATCGTCCAATCTCAATACTAAACACGTTAGGTAAAATCTTTGAAAAACTAATTTCTAAACATATTAGGTATTTAATTAATACCTAATATGTTTAGAACCGGCTACAGAGCATGGATTTATGGCAAAAAGATCTACAGTAACCAATCTTGCTGTTTTTATTGATTATATACATTCAACGATGAATGAAAGACAGCAAGTTGATGTAATATACACCGACTTTGAAAAGGCCTTTGACCGAGTAGATCACGCCATTCTTTTACAGAAGCTATATGTCCTGGGTATACGTGGAGATCTACACAGATGGGTGTCTCGCAGTGATTACATTGTAGTAACTTCCGGGGTCCCACAGGGTTCAATACTCGGACCGCTGCTGTATAATGCCTACCTATTTGACATCTATGAATGTTTCATTCACTCAAAGCACCTAATGTTCGCCGATGACAAAAAAAATTATCACAAAATTAATACACTACAAGACTGCTTCAATATCCAAAAAGACCTTAGCAATCTAGAAACCTACTACAGACATAATAAAATTGTCATCAACAGTGAGAAGTGTGTCAAAATAACTTTCTCTCGAAAGAAACACATTATAGATTTTAATTACATAATTAATAATCGTACGATAAAAAGGGTAAACTTGGTTAAAAATCTAGTTATACAATTAGATTCTAGACTAACATTCAAAGTACATATCGATGGCATTGTGAATAAAGCATACAAACAAATTGGATTTATTAAGCGTGTCTGCAACTCTTTCAGTGACATAGATTGCATTAAAGTACTATATTTTGCATATGTGCGTAGTACACTTGAATACGCAACTACATTATGCTACGGAAATAAGTAAAATAAAATGCTTGCTGACCATAATTCATAGTGGTCAGTATTACTGACTAGACAATATAACCTTTTTCAATCGAAGTTATTTGCAGGCAGCATACTGCAGTTTTTGTTTACTTTTTTCCAGCCAAATATACGAACGAACGTAGAATATAATGAAACAAGAAAACTTGTTAATATGAATAAACTTTATTACTACAATAAAAGATATAGAACCACGCTCGCTTCTAACAAAACATTCAACAAAATACTTTGGAGCCAACAAAACACTTTGGTTGTCGACTTATTATGCTCTAATTTTCTAAAATTAACGAATTGCGTAGACCAGTGTTTCTCAAACCAAATAACCTTCCCATATCCATAAAACAAAGAATATCAACACAGTTATAAAGAAGTAAACATTAAAATAACTGCCGATTTATTTTAAGCGAATAAATGAATCCGATGCAATATTAGGTACTGTTTCTATATGAATTTTTACTTCATCAAAAATTAACGAAGGTTGTTTTCTATCTCCATAACATTAACAAAACGGAGAAATTAAAATTGATATAGATTTCGGAACATCTAAATAACTAAACTACGCAAACATTATTGTGTTGTGTTATATATTATAATAGAGTGATATTATAAAACTAACAATATTGTAACATTAACCAACAGAAAAATATACAACACAAATATGCTTGCGATGGCCTTAAATTATTGTCGTAAAATTATCCATTGCTCAATAGGTAACTTTTGCAACGGGCGATTTTAACATAATACAGATCTTCCAGCACCATTTTTTTCTTCCTCCAAATACCTCCCTCCTCCTCCTTTCATATTTTGATATCCCATATAAGCTCTTAGCTTTTTGCATATCAAATTTCCTTAGAAATTAATTGGCGATATAAATCTTTTCCATATAAAAAACTTTGATAAAATTTATCCAACTTTCCCTTACTATTTAACCTTCCCTTACTGGCCCCCTTGGATATTGTAACCTTATTACTAGTTACCGAAAAAATAAGGCTTTTTGACAGGACAAAAATGTCCTAAGATACAATAAAATTAAATATTTTTAAAAATGTAAGCCACCATGTAGCTCATCAAAAATCTCAACATAAGGAACATTCGAAAGCTCGCAATTTGATTTGAAAACTTAACATTTTATAATATTTAAGATAATAACGCGTAATTTATTACGTGCGAAATAAATTTTAAATGTGAAATATAAAAAAAAACAGATATGTATTTAATTATAGTTCTGACACATCGAAATATCAAAGAAAAGCTGGTTATTAATATATATCTATATATAATATACTATTTATATAATATCACTTATGTTACATATTATACAATACGTCTAAACCTAGCTTTTCTACATTAAATACATTTGGTCTTTGGATGAGCGTGTAACATTATGGCCTGTGTCATTGTTTGTTACTTTAAAAAGTATAAGTGCACTTTTCAAATTTTAGTACATGATTATTTCATTAAAATACTATTCTAGACTAGACCTGCAACAAAAATCGCACCAATAAACATCTGTTTACTTTTAACACTAACAGAGGAGACAGTGTAATCACAGAAGCCCTTAAATAATCCATCACAAAATTAACGAAAACATAAACATTTGAGAAACACTGTTCTGATAATAAACAGTAAGTAATGAACAATAAGCAGTGCCCGTAACATCAATGTTAAAATAGCTTAAAATAAAACGACGTGATGATTTACAAAGGAATTTGTGAAAATTTTCTATAATTTTCAGGTACCTAAAGGGGACAATATACTTAAGTAAAGGGGACATTTTACATACGAGACTAAAGACAGTGATTTTTTTCATTTTTGAATATTTTCACATTTAACGACTGATAGAATGTGTGAAAAAAAAATAAATAGTTTTAAGGTTTTTCTACTAATATTACATATAATATATCACAAGGGGAGGATTGTAAGTTTAACCCACAAATTTTGGGACTGTAAACTTGGGAACTATTTCCACTGAAATCACATTTAGTTTCCATTAAACATTATTCTCTTATATAATAATATCATTAACGAATATATAATTTATAAACGTTAATTCATTAACGTTAAATTTATCTTTAATAATTGTAAAACAAACTCTATGTTCTTGTGATAAAACCACAAACCTGTACAAGTGCTTAAGTAAATATTACGCGACCTCTGTAAACATGCAATACTATAAACAAAAAAAAAAAAAAAAAAAAAAAACAGATATATATTTAATTATAGTTCTGACACATCGAAATATCAAAGAAAAGCTGGTTATTAATATATATCTATATATAATATACTATTTATATAATATCACTTATGTTACATATTATACAATACGTCTAAACCTAGCTTTTCTACATTAAATACATTTGGTCTTTGGATGAGCGTGTAACATTATGGCCTGTGTCATTGTTTGTTACTTTAAAAAGTATAAGTGCACTTTTCAAATTTTAGTACATGATTATTTCATTAAAATACTATTCTAGACTAGACCTGCAACAAAAATCGCACCAATAACCATCTGTTTACTTTTAACACTAACAGAGGAGACAGTGTAATCACAGAAGCCCTTAAATAATCCATCACAAAATTAACGAAGGTTGTTTTCTATCTCCATAACATTAACAAAACGGAGAAATTAAAATTGATATAGATTTCGGAACATCTAAATAACTAAACTACGCAAACATTATTGTGTTGTGTTATATATTATAACAGAGTGATATTATAAAACTAACAATATTGTAACATTAACCAACAGAAAAATATACAACACAAATATGCTTGCGATGGCCTTAAATTATTGTCGTAAAATTATCCATTGCTCAATAGGTAACTTTTGCAACGGGCGATTTTAACATAATACAGATCTTCCAGCACCATTTTTTCTTCCTCCAAATACCTCCCTCCTCCTCCTTTCATATTTTGATATCCCATATAAGCTTTTAGCTTTTTGCATATCAAATTTCCTTAGAAATTAATTGGCGATATAAATCTTTTCCATATAAAAAACTTTGATAAAATTTATCCAACTTTCCCTTACTATTTAACCTTCCCTTACTGGCCCCCTTGGATATTGTAACCTTATTACTAGTTACCGAAAAAATAAGGCTTTTTGACAGGACAAAAATGTCCTAAGATACAATAAAATTAAATATTTTTAAAAATGTAAGCCACCATGTAGCTCATCAAAAATCTCAACATAAGGAACATTCGAAAGCTCGCAATTTGATTTGAAAACTTAACATTTTATAATATTTAAGATAATAACGCGTAATTTATTACGTGCGAAATAAATTTTAAATGTGAAATATAAAAAAAAAAACAGATATATATTTAATTATAGTTCTGACACATCGAAATATCAAAGAAAAGCTGGTTATTAATATATATCTATATATAATATACTATTTATATAATATCACTTATGTTACATATTATACAATACGTCTAAACCTAGCTTTTCTACATTAAATACATTTGGTCTTTGGATGAGCGTGTAACATTATGGCCTGTGTCATTGTTTGTTACTTTAAAAAGTATAAGTGCACTTTTCAAATTTTAGTACATGATTATTTCATTAAAATACTATTCTAGACTAGACCTGCAACAAAAATCGCACCAATAAACATCTGTTTACTTTTAACACTAACAGAGGAGACAGTGTAATCACAGAAGCCCTTAAATAATCCATCACAAAATTAACGAAAACATAAACATTTGAGAAACACTGTTCTGATAATAAACAGTAAGTAATGAACAATAAGCAGTGCCCGTAACATCAATGTTAAAATAGCTTAAAATAAAACGACGTGATGATTTACAAAGGAATTTGTGAAAATTTTCTATAATTTTCAGGTACCTAAAGGGGACAATATACTTAAGTAAAGGGGACATTTTACATACGAGACTAAAGACAGTGATTTTTTTTTTCATTTTTGAATATTTTCACATTTAACGACTGATAGAATGTGTGAAAAAAATAAATAAATAGTTTTAAGGTTTTTCTACTAATATTACATATAATATATCACAAGGGGAGGATTGTAAGTTTAACCCACAAATTTTGGGACTGTAAACTTGGGAACTATTTCCACTGAAATCACATTTAGTTTCCATTAAACATTATTCTCTTATATAATAATATCATTAACGAATATATAATTTATAAACGTTAATTCATTAACGTTAAATTTATCTTTAATAATTGTAAAACAAACTCTATGTTCTTGTGATAAAACCACAAACCTGTACAAGTGCTTAAGTAAATATTACGCGACCTCTGTAAACATGCAATACTATAAACAAAAAAAAGAGTCACCTTAAAAATGCAACGCAGTCTATGCATGTGGTGTCTTAGTTCAGATTTTAATATCTAAAATATTAAGGCGATTTGGATAACCTAAGTTACAAGTAATGAGGTTTATTATTTTACGAATGACTTATTTTTGGCATTTTTTTTTTAAATATTAGATTGTGATGTGTGTGCAAATACAGCGTGATCTAATATACAATTTCATTTAATTGACATATTTCATAGAGCACGTTGTATTTTACTGATATTTCCGACGTATAATTGTTTTCGTTTCATGCAAAATAGATTATGCTTTTTACCTGTGATATTTTATAGTACTTTATTTCTCTATCACTTTTATTTATTTTTTAATTCTAAAAAGCAGAATATCGTGGCCTACATGAACTCAACCCAAGTATACATATGTTTTTATACATATAGTTTTCTTTATCTATCTCTATATAAATAACATCTATCTCTAATTTTATAAAAGCTACAATTAAAAGGTGTACAATAATATTAATATTTATGCGTACCATGTAAAAGTAGATCTATATATAAATATTATCTGATTATAAAGTAAATAATATTTGGAAATTTCTTTAAGGCTAGTCGGATTGGTATTTTATACCATGGAAGCTTTGTTAGCTTCCGCAATAGTAGTGTCTTCTATTTTGGACGTATTAGAAGCAACTTCTGCAAGTGTTGCCAGTGCTAGTAGATCGACGCTATTGTGCGGCGTAGCGTTGCAGATCTCCATGCTTTGAACGCTGCAGGGTGCTTCGGTAGCTATTTTGATATCGGGGCTCGTCTTAGGCGCTCCGTTCATATCATTAGACACTAGGCTATTGACCTCTAGCCTTGTGATGCTTATCTTCCTAGGCTTCCGTTTCTGACTACCTATGACATTCTCCCGCCACCTTTCGGCCATCTCGCGTCTGTCGTCTAAGATCCGGCCTGCCACTGAATTGATTATCCGGGAAGATTCATGAACTTTCGGTCTTAAGTTGATTGTTTTCTTCTTTCGTTTGTTTTCGCGTTTCCTCTGTTGGAATTTTTCTAAACTAAGGGAGGGCAGAGCTCTTATCTTAGCGTCTAAATCGAAATCGGCAGCCTTGAATGTTTTGTTAATGTTATTGTCAGGTTCAATAAGTTCGGACGTTTCAATGTTCGGTTCGTTGTTAACTGTCACGTCGCTCACGAAACTCGGTTTCGAGTCATCGATAACAGTTTCCATTGAAGTACCAGGTTCCCAGCTACAGGACGCGCTGTAGCTCTCGTCTTGCATTCTGTCGGGAAAATCTCTTCTCTGTCGCTTATTAACTATCAGTCCCCCAACTGCCATGAACTCCTGGTACCTTTTCCCTTTACAAGTCCTGCCAGATTTGGATTTCTCGTCATCCGACCAATTCCTCTGATAACCATCGTCAGACGAGTACCTTTTGTCCACTATTTGATCTATGACATGCTGATTTGTTAACTGTTCATTTGGTACTCCGTAACGGCACACACCGTCTTTTTCATCGAAATCCTCTTCGAATATTCTTGTTGTTTCATTGAGAGCATTCTGCAGCTCACGTATATTGTCACTTCTATCGCCTTTCGCTTTTACCCGTTCCATGTCATTGTGAGACCGGTTTTCTATTGGGGTTGAGATCGTGTTAAATTTAAATGAGGGAGGTGAGTAATATGGGTTTGGGGTTTGAGTTTCAGTCTTCGTAGCTAGGAGGCTGCTTAGTCCTCCCATTTGGGCTTCATCGGCCAGCTTGCCGGGCGTGAACATCGAAAGTGGTTTCGCGTGCGTTTCGAAATCAGTTGGTTTCTTGTTTAGATCAACTTTAGTGGAGTTGTTGTTTGTTTTCTCCAATTCAGTATCGTGGTATTCGTTGGGGGACTCGATAGATTTCTCGATGGAGTCTCGAGGTCTTGACGAGAGCGTTCGAAGAGGTGGGGCGGGCAACTTGTACCATTTGAAGTCAGGATTAGCGCTGAAGAATGCGTCTTTGTACTAGAAACAGAAATTGACCCATTAAATAATATACTGTGAAAGTCCACTGCAGACCATGTGCCTCTCTCTTAAGTTTCGCCATAATCGCCATGCTTGGTAAGCGGATCGGTGATCCCAGTACCAGACACCTTGCACTGTAAATACTGCCGCCCTTTATCAGTCTACTGAATTTTGGTTGAGTATATTTCGAGATTATTAACTGTCATAAGAGAACTGTATTTTTAAGGAATGCCCCTTAGTCATCTCTTACCACACCCTCGAGAAGAAAGGGTGGTATAATCTTACTCTGTTACCATAACACAAAGGAAAGGCACGTTTAGAGGCATGTAATTCGTACGTTAAATAAAATGTATCACAAAGGAATTTGGTTAAAATATGCACGCTTGATTACCTGTTTAGCAAGACTCGTGTAGCAGGCTTTCTCTTCTTTGTCCAAGTTGGCCCACCACTCTCCGAGAATTTTTGTTATTGATCTGTAATTGTGAAAACAACATTCGATGCAGTTTTATGTTAAATGGGCATAAAACAACACATTTTAAAACATGTTTTTTCAAACAAAAAAAAACATAATATAATAATAGTTGCGATAGCCGACGATCGGAATACGAGTAAAGGGAACCGAGTTCGATCTCCGGGTGGCAGGCTCGTAAAAATGGGTTTTTTAGAAAACTTATACGCAACTTATAACGTCGGCTTGGACGTGATACTGTCGTGATTAGAGCCTTAATTAAGCTTTTTTTTTCCAATTTTCTCATGTCCATATATATAATATATTATGCCATGAGCAATAAGATCAAAGAATGATTAATAAGAAGCGACAGAGACAAATCACTTAGATTAATTAAAGATTTGGCCCATTCTTTAATCCTACCCGGCACTTCAGAGCTGACGACTCCTACAAAACCTGTGTACACGCCACTTGTCTTCAGGGAGGGGAGGAGGTTGACAGGACGAAATATATGTTCCATTTTAATTATTGAATTCTTTTGGTATTCCAATCCAGTAACCACGTTCGTCATTAAGTCGACGACAATCTATAGCCTGTGTACATTCAGTGCGTTACTGGCGTTAGAGGTCTCGCTAACGTCCACGTTTCTACCTTCCACGTCCCTACCTCTCTCTCCGATTGTAGCGGTCCCCCGTTACATCGGACTCAGGGTGGCAGGGGCAAGAGTGCATCTGTTTTAGCGCGAACACTGACATTTTTAATGTATCGTGCACTATAATATCTCCTGCGCAAATGACATTCAGTACGTACTGAATAACTGAAACAGGTACGTACCTGTTCTCAAGATTGGGGTACTTGTCGCGTACGACGCTCCTGTGCCGTTTGCAGAATATGAGGAAGGCGTTCATGGGCCGACGCGCGTGGTGCGCCGGCTCCCCATCGACATCCTGCTCGTGCATGATACACTACCTGGAAACGAGAAAGGGACAAATGAACATACGGGTACACTATTAAACAGGAAAGGTTGGTTCCTAGGAAATAGGCTCGGACCAGTGACTTCATAACTCATGTACGATTTATGTCATAAGTATTGAACAAACCTGTTGGTACGGGCCTACCACCTGAAGATCGAAATCTGGTCTTTCGATTCGAATTGTGATCACCCAGGGTTGGGTGATCACAATTCGATCACCCAACCATCTTGGGACCTACATCTGGGAATCTAACTTGGGTCTTTAGACTCTAATTCCGATTTCCGACACCCAACCACAATCATGATCGTGACTTGCTAGACTATGCTATGTCTTTCTTTTAATAAATTTCACCAGCGCGGTCATAGTCACGTTAGCCGAGTGGTTTGGTGATCGGAATTTCGAGTCTAGAGACTCGAGTTAGATTCCTAGGTGGCAGGCTCGTACCAATGGGTTTTTCAAAAACTTATGTACGAAATATATCGTTGCCTTGGACATAAAGACGGCGACGTGCTCTCCACCTGTCACGTTGTCCCGAAAATATTTTCGATGGAAGGTGGGTCGAAGAGACTTAACTGTCTAGACTAGACCTCTGTCTACCCCTGTATTGGGAATTGCGTGAAGATATTTATTTATTTAAATCTTGATACGATAAATTACGACAGTAAATAATAGCTATTTAACCTGCTCTTTGTATTAAAGCAAAGAAAGAAACACATTATGTAGGCATGTATATCCCGACCGATTTCGGCCACAGCGACTTGGACTATTGCGAGCGTCGTTCGTGCGCTCGCAGGTGACTGACGTAACCGATTTTTGCGCTGAACGTGCGAGCACATTGCGCGCAATAATGGTTTGTTGTCCCGAATAAACCAGCCAAAATGTGGGTCGATAGAACTTAATTGTAATTGCGTGAATACAAATACTAAAGATATACGCGGACGAGGTAGCTGACCTCGATGTTCCTGTTATAATTAAATAAAACAAATAAAAAAAAACCTATTCAAATTACGAAATTGTGCAAGCTGTAAACAACAATCATTGATTAACGATTTACTATATAAATACATAGATAGATAGATAGATAGCTAGGGACAATATCACATACATTGCTCTGATCACAAAAGTGAGCAGCCTAAGCACTTGTATTATGGAAGCATCGAAGGTACTAAAAACAAACAAATAATTTATTTATTGTCGCTGACTCCATGGCGCGCATTACATACGCATAGAGGCAACCCTAGAAAATCTTGTATAAAATAAAACATAACAATTTACTTAACAAACAGACCATTCTAAATCCTGCCTAACTTTGATCTAGTTTCCGTCAGTGTTTAAAGCCTGTGTCTGTTAGGTTCAAAGTCGCTTAACTAAATAAAATATGATTTAGCCAAATAAAATAATGCCAATACAAACAAATACCGAATTATGACAGTAATAATTACTTTTTTTTTAACACAAAGTATGTATATGCATGAGATTTTTTTTCTTTACTCCGTCTTGTTACTACCTGCCAGTGTCAAAGGTAAAGTAACAACTCTAAAGATTTATTTCTTAAAATTTATTGTCGATTGGAAGACTTGTTGGTAGTCCTTGACCTTGACTTCGAAGCTAAAGGTTACGGGTTCTAATTCCAAAGAGGGCAAAGTGGTCAGCGCGGGTGGGGGTTCGTTGATGGCGACAACAGCGATGGCGGAATACCGTGGGTGTTCCATGCGGTGGATAAGTACACGATACGCTAGGTACTTACCATTAATGGATACACATCCAATTTCATAGATAAATATTCACATATGTATCTATGAAATTTATCTATCTTAATAAGTATATTGTACCGTTGGCTTCGACACTTGGACGTCTCACCACCTGTCACGTCGTCCCAAATAAGATTCGGTGAAAGGTGGGTAGAAAAGGCTTAATTTTCTATACCCGTGTCTGATCTAGTATTTGCGTGAAGATATATAAAAAATAAGGAAAGATATATATATATATATATATATATATATATATATATATATATATATATATATATATATATACATATAAAATAATAATATTATCGACCGCAGAAAGATGATATACTTCCTCCGATGAAGTCATCCATAAAAGTAACACCAAAATAAATATGGACGAGTCTTTAATTTCCTTATCACTACGTTAGCCACACGCCAAGGCTTAACAGGTATATTATATATAGATATTCTGATTCTATTGAATACTTTAAACGAATATAAACTAATGTACGAATATACCGTTGGCTTCGACATAACGACTTCGACGGGTTCACCACCTGTCATGTTGTCCCGAAAATATCTTCGGTGGATAGTGGGTTGAAGAGACTTAGTTGTCTAGACTAGATCTCTGCCTACCCCTGTATTGGGAATGACGTGAAGATATTTTTTATTACACTTTGAACGAAGAGCGCTTAGCGTATCTAAACCACAAAAGTTACACATACAACCGCGCGGACTTTTTTGTGAGTAATTATGAGTGATTATACCTATTATGTATATAAGTACTTTTATACAATAGCCTAGTGGTTGGGTGGTCGGAATTTCGAGTCAAGCGACGCGAGTTCGATTCCAGATGGCAGGCGCGTACCAATGGGTTTTTTCAAAATTTATGTACGAAGTATATCGTTGGCATGGACATTGAGACGGCGACCGGCTCACCACCTGCCACGTTGTCCCAAAAATATCTTCGCTGGAAGGTAGGTCGAAACGACTTAATTGCCTAGACCTATCCACCCCTGTATTGGGAATGGCGTGAAGATTTTGATTTTTGATTTGATTTATACAATATTAAAATTTTCGTAAGGATCTCAATGTTTACATTTATGAAATTGTGTGCTTATTACTTACTTTGAAAATGACGGAACTTTATACAATTTTACGTCCTTTATAAATACCACAGAGGATGCAATTTCAAACGATATTTTTGCTGAATTCTTCCAACCAAAGATATGAATTAATTTGCAAAATTTCAAGGTTGCGCCACCGTTCATAAATGAAACGAATAAAATTACATATATATATATATATATATATATATATATATATATATATATATATATATATATATATATATATATATATATATATATATATATATATATATACAGATAATACATATATAGATAGCCACAGTTCATAAAGAAGTAATTATACATAGATACATACATAGAAACGAAGCCACAAAAATTGAAAAAAAATCGGACCTGGAACCTCACAACTGGCGACGACATGAAATCCCGTGTGTACGCCACTCGACCGCCAGTCGTCAATTATACATGAACAAACAGATAGATAGACAGTCGTCTTTGATTGACGAACAAGATGAGAATGACAATTGCTTAGCGGGGAACAGAGATAGACGTATTGAATCGATACGTATACCTACGTTTTTATCTTCAACCATGTTCCAATACAGGGGTAGCCAAAGGTCTAAACGATTTAAGTACTAGCGACCCACATTGCACGAGAGCTTATTTCTGGACGACGTAATAGGCGATAAGTCTGTCACGGCCTTTTTGGGTCAGCCAACGAAATAAATCGTACATAAGTTTTTGAAATAACACATCAGTACGAACGTGACTAACTCCGATCACTAAACTACTAGGCTATTGTGACTTTTCGATGTGTATTCGTTCACCATTTCATCATACTTTTGAAATTCACCGTGAAGTAGCAAGATGGCGCTGATCCAAGTTGGAGTCACGTTTATTTATTAACGCTGATACAATGTCGAAATAAGGAAAATTTCGCCACGCGATGGCGAAGTCCCTCAAAGTCTTCAAACAACAAAAAGTAATTTTTACGCCAGTTTGTTGCCCCCTAAATTCTATAAATACATATTCAGTTCTATTAAAAAGAATTCTATTTCTCTTTTACGAAAGAGGCTAGTGTCTTGCTGTGGACTTTTACAGGCCCTTAATTAATTAATTAATTTATTTATCTTCACACACAGTCCCTGACGGGGTAGCCAGAGAGAACAGATCGCCAAGAGTCACAAGAAAAAAAATGCTTAAAATTGCTGTTACACAATGGACAACAGAAAATATAAACCTATATTTTGAGTTTGCACGTCATTGTTTATGATTAAATCCTATAAATATTGTCAATAATATAAATTATCAGTGTTAATGTTTACAATGTTGGCATCCATTTTAATACAAAAACACCGATAACAAATTCTATAATTGAAAGTAACTTGTTGAAAAATAAAGTCCAACATTATTAATAAGCATGACACGAAGTGATAAGGAGAGAGAGAGAGTATGTATGTGTATTTTCATTTGGAGCCGTTTATTATATAACGTTGAAGTGTTGACGACCTCCGTGGACGAGTGGCGTAAACAACGGATTTACGGTGCCGCTAGCACTGAGGTCTCAGGTTCGGTACTCGGACAGGTTGAAGCAGTAAAGCTTTTTCTACATTGCCTCGGGTTTATTAATAACGCCTCTTAGGCCCGTTGCCGGCATCTGTCGCTTAATTTTTTTGTTGTTGTAATTAATTTAATAACAAAAAGGCCAGAATGGCTGGAATACTTTAAAATCCAATAAAAATTGCATCATCTAAATGGATTTCTCATAAACAAATATAATGTAATATTACGTAACATTGCGTATGAATATTTTTAAGGGACAGGTTGTGAATAACATAAGCATTGAATGACTATAGGAATTAATGACTAAACCACACGTGCTCGAGGACCTAGTCACTTGGCAGGCAATTGCCGCGTGGTTTTTTTATAGAAGAGGGAGGCAAACGAGCAAGCGGCTCACGTGACACTCGCAATACCAGAGGCATAGCGGATGTGTGGCCCAGAATTGGGGGAGGGGGTGTGTGGGCCTCCGGTTACCTGTACTCACCAGACGAAACGCAGAAGTTTCTTAGACTTCTACTTCACGCCGGTATTCTGTGAGGTCGTGGTACTTTCCCCGGTCGAGCCGGCCCATTCATGCAACAGCAAAAGCTGATGCGTGGCTCTACCACTGTTTGAGGTAATATAAGAATATAAATATCTTCACGCAATTCCCATTACAGACAGGGTAGACAGAGGTCTAGTCAAGACAATTAAGTCCCTTCGATCCACCTTCGACGATATTCAAGGCTGTTTCCCTTAGTCGCCTCTTACGATATCCACGGGAAGAAAGAGAGTGGCAATATTCTTACGCCGTTACCACACGGAACATTCAGATTCAGATAGAAATAATAAAAAAAAAATTTTATTATTAATTTAATCGTAATTGAACAGTGGCGTATACAGCGGTTTTCATTGTGTCTCCAGCTCGGAGGAAACGGGTTCGATTGACGGATGGTACAACTTTTTCAACATTTTCTCGGGTCTGGGTGTTAGTGGTACCGTCGTTTTTTCTGATTCCATAACAAAAGTGCTTAAGCTATTTAATTTGGGATCAGAGTAATATTGTCCCTATATGTGTGTGTATTTGTTTATATTTTTTTAATGATTATTGTATCACCATATCAATATCATGCATCCGCAATAAATAAATTGCAATTTGAATATTCTATAGGTGATGTTACACCACTTTCGGTTTTAAAAGAT
Organism: Sericinus montela; assembly: GCA_029286605.1. Classification (NCBI taxonomy): domain Eukaryota; kingdom Metazoa; phylum Arthropoda; class Insecta; order Lepidoptera; family Papilionidae; genus Sericinus; species Sericinus montela. The sequence continues at coordinate 10,217,897 of JAGSMR010000040.1, forward strand.
CGGAAACTTATAAAATCGTGTTTCATAAAAAACTTATAAAATTACATACAATTGTGTACAGTTCCGATGAGACAATTTCGTCACAATTGGATCAAAGATGTGTATGCAGCGAAACCGTCGGCTGAAGGTCGGGCATGCGATATGCTCAGGGCTGGCACACTTTATAAAATATCTTCACACATTTTCCCAGAACTCGAGTAGACAGATGTCTAACCAATGGCTATTCGAAGTATCTATTACCGAAGCGGGATACGGGACAACGTGCTGGGCGGTGAGCATATCACAGTCTTCGTGTTCAAGTTTACGATGCGATACGAAGATATTTATATATTTTTTTGTTTGAAAACGAGCGTGTCCAATGATTTTTTATTTTTATATACTTTAATAATAAGAGTCACGATAGCCGAGTCGTTGGGTGGTCGGAATTTCGAGTCAAGAGACCCGAGTTCGATCGCCCAGGTGGCAGGCTCGCACCAATAGGTTTTATAAAAACTTATGAACGAATTACATCGTTGGCTTGGACATAAAGATAGCGATGGGCTCACCACCTGTCACGTTGTCCGGAAAATATATTCGATGGAAGGTGGATCAAAGGGACTTAATTGTTGAGACTAAACCCCTGTCTACCCCTGTATTGGGAATTGCGTGAAGATATTTATTTATTATTAATTATTTAAGAATAACATTTTAGACAAGTTTTTGATGGTTTTATAGTATTTTAATTTTAGTAGGATTGCCAATATAAATATATAACTTTAAAGAATTATATGTTACTCGCTGATAATGTAGCTTTCTACTGGCTGGTGAATATATTTTTAAAATCGCTTTAGTGGTTTAAACTTTACCTCCTAACAAACAACCTTTCTTATCTTCATGCACAGTCCCTGACGGGGTAGCAAGAGATCTCCAAGTGTCACGATCACTGCATACCTCTTTCGCAACCTTCAAATTCATTTTATTCAGGCATCGTCAAAGTATCCGAGTACTCTTGACACTCCCCTCTTCGAGTCGAATAAACAAACTTACTTTCACATTTATAAGTATTATTTGATATACACAAAACATTTTTATTCCCTTAGCAACCTTTAATAGTTGACAAATGTCATGAGACTCGGCCTTATTCAAATTTAGTCCGGCCAAGCCATTGCAGGCCAGCATTGGCACCGTGCAAATATTTGTAAGTCAAGTTTACTACTTGACTCGCAAATATTTATCGTTCCGAGATCACAGACGTACACATCAGTTTTATAACAATAAATGACACTGCATTTATGGTGTAATGTTTTCTGGGTTCTTTCAATATAAATAAATAAATTAAATAATAATAAATAAATATCTTTACGCCATTCCCAATACAGGAGTAGACAGAGGTCTAGTCTAGACAATTAAGTCCCTTTGACCCACTTTCAACGTGACAACTCGGGTCTCTTGACACGAAATTCCGACTAACCAACCACTCGGCTATCGTGACTATTTTCTTATTATTTTTTTTTCAATATCTGTTTTTAATTATTTTGCCTTTAGACTAAATGTTACAATAAAATGAATATAAAATTACATTCAAGTCCTTTCGACTAACCTTCTACCAAAGATATTTTTCGGGACAACGTGACAGTTGGTGAGCCTATCGCCGTCTTTATGCCCAATCCCATTGATACGAGGGATCGTACCACCACTATACCACCTGGGGATCGAACTCTTCACTCGAATTGCGATCATCCAACCATTCTGCCGTCTTTTAACCAACGTTACATTATGTTATATATTGTGTGGGAGTGGATATACACTATAATGGATTTTTGAAATTGGCATTTCTCCATCTGAAGGCATTATCTCCATAGACATCAAGTAATCAACTGCATAATTACTGTAAAACTTTTAATTCTACGTGATTTGTTAAACCATTTCTCCCCAATGATCAATAGATAAATAGCTTAGCAGCAACCCGATATCTTCGATGTTAGTGACGTTGCCTCCGTAGCAGAAGGTTGCTGGTTCGATTCTCGCCAAGGGCAAACATTTATGTGATTAATATGAACGTTTGTACACGAATTATGTATGATATATCTACGTAAGTATATTGTACCATAGGAGTGGACAGTAAAACAGTACCAGGCTCGTCACCTGTCACCTATCAAAAAGATGATCCGCTGAAATGTGGTGAGGGAATAAGTTGATCGCTATGTGGTATTTCTTTGTAAAAAAATACATAGAAGAGGATAAATACAGAGTTTTTTTGCGCTTGTTTCTTCTGCGTTAGAGACATCTTATTACTAAACGGTGGCAGAGCAAAGCAAAGCAAAGCAAATGACAATCGATTGATGTAATGTACGTTGCTTATATCGATGATTAAATGATTGCATTTGTCGGTGACTACCCCAGTATTGAGGAATACGTGAAAATATAAAAAGATTCCTTCGCAATGATCAATGATAATATGAAAGGCAAGTCAGCGACCCCCTCGCTTATCGCTTGTAAATAAAGAAATATCGCGTGTTTGATAAGGACCAATGTTTTGTTGGAGTTTCTTTTTTTCTGACTGACAATGTTAACAACTTTGGAGATACGTTTGTGAATCAAATCTCGACTACCGCAACCAACCTTCGAATTCAAATCGAAGCTAAACAAAAGTTTAAGACATTGGATCTGGTTTATTTCTTGACTACACCGCTTAAGCGTCCGATTTATTTATTTAATTAATCGTTATTTCAAATCTTTTAAAAACAGCAAAAGGTGGACTTAATGTCTGTGGGTATTCTCTGCCGGTCAACCAATAGTGTGCTGATATCATACATATTACACATAAACGTAATAAATAAATAAATATCTTCACGCGATTCCCAATACAGGCGTAAACAGAGGTCTAGTCTAGACAATTAAGTCCCTTTGACCCACTTTCAACGTGACAACTCGGGTCTCTTGACACGAAATTCCGACTAAGCAACCACTCGGCTATCGTGACTATTTTCTTATTATTTTTTTTCAATATCTGTTTTTAATTATTTTGCCTTTAGACTAAACGTTACAATAAAATGAATATAAAATTACATGCAAGTCCTTTCGACAAACCTTCTACCAAAGATATTTTTCGGGACAACGTGACAGTTGGTGAGCCTATCGCCGTCTTTATGCCCAATCCCATTGATACGAGGGATCGTACCACCACTATACCACCTGGGGATCGAACTCTTCACTCGAATTGCGAACATCCAACCATTCTGCCGTCTTTTAACCAACGTTACATTATGTTATATATTGTGTGGGAGTGGATATACACTATAATGGATCTTTGAAATTGGCATTTCTCCATCTGAAGGCATTATCTCCATAGACATCAAGTAATCAACTGCATAATTACTGTAAAACTTTTAATTCTACGTGATTTGTTAAACCATTTCTCCCCAATGATCAATAGATAAATAGCTTAGCAGCAACCCGATATCTTCGATGTTAGTGACGTTGCCTCCGTAGCAGAAGGTTGCTGGTTCGATTCTCGCCAAGGGCAAACATTTATGTGATTAATATGAACGTTTGTACACGAATTATGTATGATATATCTACGTAAGTATATTGTACCATAGGGTGGACAGTAAAACAGTACCAGGCTCGTCACCTGTCACCTATCAAAAGATGATCCGCTGAAATGTGGTGAGGGAATAAGTTGATCGCTATGTGGTATTTCTTTGTAAAGAAAATACATAGAAGAGGATAAATACAGAGTTTTTTTGCGCTTGTTTCTTCTCCGTTAGAGACATCTTATTACTAAACGGTGGCAGAGCAAAGCAAAGCAAAGCAAAGCAAATGACAATCGATGGATGTAATGTACGTTGCTTATATCGATGATTAAATGATTGCATTTGTCGGTGACTACCCCAGTATTGAGGAATACGTGAAAATATAAAAAGATTCCTTCGCAATGATCAATGATAATATGAAAGGCAAGTCAGCGACCCCCTCGCTTATCGCTTGTAAATAAAGAAATATCGCGTGTTTGATAAGGACCAATGTTTTGTTGGAGTTTCTTTTTTTCTGACTGACAATGTTAACAACTTTGGAGATACGTTTGTGAATCAAATCTCGTGTTGTGCGGCTCAGTTGTTAGCTTTCTAGACTACCGCAACCAACCTTCGAATTCAAATCGAAGCTAAACAAAAGTTTAAAACATTGGATCTGGTTTATTTCTCGACTACACCGCTTAAGCGTCCGATTTATTGATTTAATTAATCGTTATTTCAAATCTTTTAAAAACAGCAAAAGGTGGACTTAATGTCTGTGGGTATTCTCTGCCGGTCAACCAATAGTGTGCTGATATCATACATATTACACATAAACGTAATAAATAAATAAATATTATTACGCGATTCCCAATACAGGCGTAAACAGAGGTCTAGTCTAGACAATTAAGTCCCTTTGACCCTCCTTCCACCGAAGACATTTTCGGGACAACGTGACAGGTGGTGAGCCCGATACGATATAATTCGTACATGAGTTTTCTGAAAAACCCATTGGTACGAACCTGCCACCTGGGGATCGAGAAAAGTATATATATTGAGAATTCTACAAATATCAAAGTTATAATTGCAACACAGGCATTTTTTTACCTTCAAGCATTTTCAAACTACTGGTCAGAAGTCTTGACAATTTTGTCTTTTCGAGCTACATTTCACCCGATCTTATTATTCATCGGTAATATGTGATAAATGTTGGACCTGTCGCTGTCCAAGTGTCTAAGTCAATGACGCAAAAACTCCCGGGTATCGTACTTTGGCCACCTAATTCGAATTCCGAACAATCAACAAATCGACAATGTACGACTGTGTGAATGTAAGAATATATTTCATTGTACAAAATAAAACACAAAATCGAGGAAATATGAATAACAATACAATATGGCGGCCTTATCACTGCAAAACGATCTCTTTCAGGCAACCAAATTTTAAAATTTGTTATAAATTACTCAAAGCAATTTATTACTTACATATATACTTAAATATAAAAGGTAAAGGCTTTGATGACATATTTTTTTAAAATAATAATATAACAATAATGCTTAATATAGCTTAGATGTTTGGAATGGAATGCTTAGTTACTCCTATAATAGCTTATTTGAATTTTCTAGTGTTAAGTATGGCACGGCGGTGAAAGTTACCTAATGTTAATAATGCGTAGTCCATTAAGTAAATGAGAAATTTAGAAAATGAACTGTCACACGGGCGATAGTCGTAGTCTAATACTTATATACTTTTTTGATCAAAATCGAACATGGCTGCATACTGCATTTGCACTGTTGCATGGCAACATACTGGCCACTTAATCTGTTATGGTACAGGCCTGCTGTTGTAAAAGCTACTATTTTATATATTTTTTCTATCAAAACTGAACACGGCCGCTTCAATGTTTTTTTTTATTCGGATAAAAACATACTGAGCGGTTAAAATGTTACGCTATACTCGTATGCCAGTTTTTGTAAAACCTGCTATTTTATATATTTTTTATTCTATCAAAATCGAATACGACCGTAGCAATGTCTTTTTTATTTGGTTAATAACATACTGGCCGCTTAAACTGTTACGGTATAAAGCCTGCTATTGGAAACGTTAGTTTATAATATATTTTTGTCTATAATATATTGAACATGGCTGCATGATTTTTTATTTCGGATAAGAACATACTGGCCGCTTAAACTGTTACGGTACAAGCTGGTATTGTACAAGCTGGTATTTATCAAAATCGAACACGGCTGTATCAATGTTTGTTTTTTTTTTTGGTTAATATCATACTGGCCGCTCAAACCGTACGTATAGTTCTGCTGAAGTAAAAGCTAGTAAATAAAATGTGTTTGTCTATTAAAATCGAACATGGCCGCATCAATGTTTTTTTCGGATAAGAACACACTGGCCGCTTAACCTGTTACGGTATGGGCCTGTTGTTGATGTGAACCGCGATTACTTCGCTCGGTGTCCCGCTACGCGAGTTTTCACTTTCGCGGGCCAATGCCCCTCGGACAACCTCGGCACACTTCGGGATTTCGGGTCAAGGTCGGAAACAGCTAGGAATGAATTATGATCATCTTTAATGAAGAAGGAAACTGAAAGTATATAGGCAGAGGGCGCTGTGTTTGTTAAAACCAGACTTAAAAATTGTTAAGAAAATGTGTGGCAACATTTTGTATGAATTTTTTTTAAACTTTTTTTTAAATGCGCCTCCAGGCGGATCCTAATTGACAGCTGTCATCCTTATTAGTAGTAATTTTGAAAGTTGATTTTCTTTAATTATTAAATTTGGTATTTCAATAGGTTTCTATATTCAAAGCGTACGAATAATAAAATCAAATAAATATGAAGGGCAACTTTCAATAACTATCAATGTAGTTAGTATTGCGCTAAGTTAAGTCGTATTAAATATGTTAGAAAGAGACAAAGTGATTTTACCATAGAATACAAAAATTAAATAAAATGAGGACATTCTAATAATGAATTGACAATGATATCCATTTCTACCGTGGCTTCTACTCCTCGCTGACAATACACCATAAATTTTTAATTATCACATGAGCTATGCTGGCCAACTATTCTATCTTATTTTATCGGACTTCACGCACAGTCCCTGACGGGGTAGCCGAAAGAATAGATCGCCCAGTGTCACGAGCCTTACATACATCTTTGAAAATCCTAATTTTCTTCATACACGCACGTCTAGATATACACATTACACCCTTCTCAAATTATACTCTTACAAGATTTCCTCTCATAGATTTCTTATGTTTTTCTTATTGTCATTACCCGAAGAGGAACACTCGCCGCATCGAGCTATATGAATTTGTTGAAATTGGAAGCTGGGCGTGACGCCTTGAAAACCGGCGTGTAGGCCACTCGTCCACGGGGTCGTCAGTTGGTATTACGAATTTTGATAACCACCAGGTTATCAAAATTCTTAATCAAGGTCGGCCGAAAACGAAACGAAAAGATTAGCAATATGGCGTGCTTCGATGGCCTGGGCACGTTAAACGAATGATTAGAAACAGAATGGTGAAGAAAATTTATAGCTTAAAAGTAAACAATAAAAAGTGTAAAGGACTAACTATAGAAGAGCTTTACCATGTGAACAATTGCCGAATTGAGAAGAGAGGCAAGAGTACTCGGATATCTAAATTCGAGTTACTTGTGTCACGATAACCGAGTGATCGACATGAAAGTTCGATCCCCAGGAGTAAAGCATATACCATGAGTATACGACCAACTCACCACCTGTAATATTGTTCCAATATAAGCTCCGATGAAATGTGGGTCGCAAGGACTACATTATCTACACCCCTGTCTACCCCTGTATAGGGAAATGCGTGAAGACAACAAAAGCACGCATGTACTGAAAAAACGAGCGCATATGAAAGGTCACCCTACGGATCGTCGACGGCCTTGCGAATTTCTGTCGATTGCAAAAAAAAGGCGATAATGAGACTCGGAAGAATCACGAGCAGAACGTTCTCACTCTCTATTCACAGCGAACACAATTGTTTTACGAGCATCAATCGAGCGATGTACGACAAAAATGGCTGAATAGCTTACTTAGTCGAGTCGCTTAGTTAGTCACGATAGCCGAGTGTTTGGGTGATCAGAATTCGGGTCAAGAGAGTTCGATTGCCAGGTGGGTAAAACTTATGTACGATTTAAATCGTTATCTTGGACATGAAGATGGCGACGGGCTCACAACCTGTCCCGTTCTCTCAAAAAATTTCTATGGTGGAAGATGGGTCGAAAGACCCGTTTGGGAATGGCGTCAAGATATATTTTATTACGTTTATTAAAAGCTTACAATTGCTTGCTTAGACATAGAAGATGGCAAGAGGCTCTCTGCCAGTCACGTTGCCCCCAAAACATGTCTTCGGTACAAAGTTCAGTACCATCAGTATTTAATTTATCTTTTAAAAATTTACGAAATAATAGAAAAAGGGATTTACTAAAATTCTTTTCAATTATATTTTTTATCTTCTCGCATTAACTCTGGAATACTGGGATAGATAATGGTATAGATAATTAAGCCTTTTAGACCCAACTTACAGCAAGGTTATTTTGGGATTACTTGACAAATGAGCTTACCGCCGTCTCAGTGTCTACTGGTTTCAGTGTCTAGTTATATATTCATATATTTCTAAAATAAAACGATTTTCTGATTATATCGCGTTTTTATTTCTTTTTTTTTTAAAACTAATTTTATGCTATAAAGCATCCGAAACGTCGGGAAGTTAAAAATAGCTTTTAAAAAAACCAAACCAAAAAACGCGATAAAATCCGAAAACAGTTCTATTTAAGACGTGTAATCTTCGCGTAAATACAAGAAATATTGATAAATCAAAGGTCAAATGCAAAATATTCCTGTTTAATTCGCCGAAAAGCGGGGCTGAGCCAGTATTAACGTTTAAGATGAAAACTGCCAGACGTTCTAATTATGAACATCCAGCGTTACGCCCAGCTCTGGGCATCTATGTTCACTTACCATCACATGAACCTCGCTCACCGTTTTTCGCATGAGACAGAATTTGCTGTTTAATTATCAATATTAAGTATCACTTTAAAAAAGCGATGTGGATACGACGGTTTCCACGTGTCGCCAGCTCTCGTGTCACGGATTCAATTCCAATTCAATTCAGATTCAAAGTCCTAAAAGTAAAAAATTACTTTTCTATATTTTCTCTGGTTTGAATGTTTGTAGTACCTTCGTTGCTAAGATATGTAGCTACTTACTTTTTTACCATTTACCTGTTTTATATTTTTTCCCAGAGTTCGATCCCCAGGCTTTTCCTAATGGTAAGTCATATACGATTTAATTCGTTGGGTTACACCACCAGGTTCGCACCTGTCACGTTGTCTCATAAAATATCTTCAGCAACATGTGGGTCGAAAGGACTTCATTATCTACACCTCTGTCTACCCCCGTATTGGGAATGGCGTGAAGATTTTTAGTTCTATTTTTATTTTAAATTGCGAAGATTTAGTTCCTTACATATCGTTTAAGCATTAGCGTGACTGACACGGTGTTGCTAGATGAATGATTTTTCCTATAGCCAAGGTCAAGAGAAACCTGTGCTTGTTTCGACGGTGCGAAAAAAAAAACGTAAGGTCACGTTTGCGATTCGCAGACGAAGACATAATATTATTAAAAGCATTCTTGTTTCTGTAACATTGTGTTCATTCATACTTGTTTTTTATATCCTGCCAGTTCTACTAATATTAGAATAGTCAGTTTATATTTACGATTTACAAGATGTTTGTTACTCACGCAATTCCCAATACAATAGACTTGGGACAGACAGAGGTCTATTATAGGCAATTAAATCCCTTTGACCCACCTCCACCGAAGATATTTTCGGGACAAAGTGACAGACGGTGAGCCCGTCGCCCTCTTTATGTTCAAGCCAACGATATGATTCATACATAAGTTTTTGAAAAACCCATTGGTACGAGCCTGTCACCTGGGGATCGATTCGGGTCTCTTGACTCGAAATTTCTACCACCCAACCCCTCGGCTATCGTGACTATTCCTTGATAAATTTGTGATAAAATTGCATGAAGATATTTTATTTATTTATTTATGAACGGTTCCTAATAGCTCTAATGCCGCCAACTATCAAACTATATCATATCCTCCCATTGCTTGGATGCGCATTGGACGTTTTTAATTTCATACTACGTCTGATTTAGGTTCGATTCCTGATGCCTACATCACTATGACTTGCTAAAGTTTAAACAACTCCGGTCCTTACGTTGCACATTATTGCTGAACGTTAATTTCCAAATGAATCTAAAATTATTACAAATAAAGTTTAAATTAACAACCTATTATAGCATTTAAAGAATGTTCCTACATCCGTCCCTACTATCGTTATCATATAGGAAACTGCTTACTACAAAAACGCAAACCGCACTGAACTATTATTAACACTTGTATTTATGTCGATATCATCCGTACGAACTCATTTTCAATTATAAAAAAAATATACGATCCTAATGAATTTATTAGTCACGATAGTCATGCTAACCTACCACTCTTCATTTTCTCTGTCACTGAAAGTAGCACCAGTGACAGAGAAAATGAAGAGTGGTAGGTTAGCATGGTTCAGGCATGTAATGAGGAGGGAAGAATGTAATATAGGCAATATAGGCAAAAGAATGTTAGAGATGAATGTGGATGGACGAAGAGCTATGGGCAGACCAAAAAAACGATGGATGGATTGTGTGAAAGAAGACATGAAAAGAAAGGAGTCAGTATTGAGATGACGGGAAATAGAGGAGAGTGGCAGAAGAAGACATGTTGTGCCGACCCCACATAGCATGGGATAAGGGCAGGAAGAAGAAGAAGAAGATAGCCGAGTGGTTGGGTGATCGGAATTCGAGTCAACACACTGGGTTGACACGAGTCAACACACAATGGGTTTTTTAAACTTATGTACGATTTATATTGTTGGCTTAGACATAAAGACGGCGACGAGCTAATCACCTGTCACGTTGTCCCAAAAAATGTCTACGGTGGAAGGTGGGTCGAAAGGACTTTATTGTCTAGACCTCTGTTGTTTTTTGTAAACAGTACAGGTTATCTCAATAAAATTGGAGTGTCTGTTTGTAATATTGAAATAACTAATTTTACTACATGTATATCAATATGTATACGGTAGATACACCAAAATGACATTCTTTTACAATTTTGTCTGTCGGTCTGTTTGTTTGTTCCAGCTAATCTCTCATTCAGTGAAAGTCCTGTTAAAATCGGTCCAAACGGCTGGACTTTCACTGACAGATAGCTAATGTTATAAGGAGTAACATACTTTTATTTTAGTAACATAGGATTCCGCGTTAGGTGTTAAACTGCCGGCAAAGCCGCGGGGGGCAGCTAGTATTTTATATAATATATCCGTATTCTTTAACTATACAAGATATTCTTGTATAATTCGCAGCTTCTTAGGTCTCGGTAATCTTCTCACATGTCCACTTAAACAATATAATGACGTAGGGAACAATGGCAAATGGAATGGAGAAGTATTCTCACGCGGTAGCCTTATCGCGGTTTGTGTTGATAAGTATTTTAGGAAAATTATTCATTCCGGGATGAAATTATATATGAACTTGATTAGCTGACCCTCGCGCAACTTCGAGTGCGACATATTTATTACAAAAAGAAGAAAAATAAAAAAGTATTTTGTATAGGATTTACGTGAAATCCGTTCTCAATGAGAGTAGCTATGCTAAATTTCATGTCTATCGGATGTATTTTTTGGAAATATTGTGATTATGTACATCAATATACATAAGATAAAAAAATAATATCTTCACGCCATTCCCAATACAGGTGTAGACAGAGGTCTAGTCTAGACAATTAAGTCTTTTCGACACACCTCCCACCGAAGATATTTTCGGGACAACGTGACAGGCGGTGAGCCCGTCGCCGTCTTTATGTACAAGTCAACGATATAATTCGTACGTAAGTTTTTGAAAAACTCATTGGTCCGAACGTGCCACCTGGGGATCGAACTCGGGTCCCTTGACTCGAAATTCCGACCACCCTTTTCTTTAACGATTTTTTTAAAATTTATTTTATATAAGTTGTAAATGCGTGAAAAAGAATGTTTTCTTTCAATATACGATTTGTTGACAGATATCGCACGGTACCTAAGTATTATAATTTAAATGAATATATTAATAACAGTAACCACTGGGAATGAGGTGATCGCACACAAGTGGTTTCTGGAAAATTTAAATTGTATAATATAAAAACAAAGATTGACCAAAAAAAAGGTGATACCAAAGGAGTTTCTTTCGTCTGTTTCTTCTCCGTTACAGGAACCTCATTACGAAACGGTGGTAGATTAAAAGCGACTATCGATAAACGAATGTACATTCTTATGTCGGTTATTAAATTATTTGATTTGATTAAGACCACCGGCTTCACTTAGTGTTAGGTACGAGCCTGTTTAACTTAGTAACCTTAAAGTTTTGTCGTATTCGCTATGCCAAAAATTGAACAGCCTTCAAAACAAACATAAAAAACAAAAGAGGAAAAGTTATTCTCTTGAATTTAATCACATAAAAAGCGAAAGTTAACTTTCTTAGCTAAACTTGATACTTATAAATATAAATGAAATATCCCAATAAGCACTACTTACTGATGTGTTTGAAGGTGGTGCCGATATAACAATCTATCTGAACTGAATATAATGTAATTGTAATATAAATACATACATAGAAAGGGACAGCATCACATACACTGTTCTTATCCCAAAGGAAGTAGCTAAGCCATTTGTGTTATGGAATCTAAATCAATGTAATTACCACAAACACCCAGACCCGAGAAAATGTAGTTTTTCTTCATTGACCTGTCCGAGAATCGAGCGCGGGACCACATAGCTGGTGACACTATGAAAACCGGCGTGTACGCTACACGTCCACGGAGGTCGACAGATAATACAAATTTATCAACGTTAGTTTGTGTTATTCCAAACCCTACTTGGGTTTGTAATATTTCATTTAAATTAAGAAGTTACAGGTTTAGGTAAGACCGCTATTCTTTGCTTTGTGTTGTCTTTGAAGGCGGTTCAAAATAAAAAAAAAAAGTTTTTATAAGGAAATTTCTTTTTCTAAAACTAACACGGAATTATTGACTTTTTCGCGCCATTTCGTATAAGATCTGAGCACCATATAAATAAATAAAATTACTAAATTAAATGTCTCGTATTTATAATTAAAATTCCGTGAATTTCGAACGTCCAATGCGTTTCGTGTTTACGTCGCGGGGGACGCGCGAATCGTTTATTTTTGGCGGGAAAGGGATAGTGGGGTTATCAAAACGTCAGGGTTATTGTGGACATAGCAATTACATTACATTCGAGTGATGATACAAATAACGATGTCAATAACAAAGCATACGGAACAACAAATTAATTTTATCTTTTTGATGTGCAATCATATTTGTTGTGTACATTTAAAGATGTGTGTTAAAGTTCTCTTTTCTCTTACTGGGGCGGGCAGAGGTCTAGACAATGAAGTTATTACGACATATTTCCCACTGAAGCTTATTTGGGTTAACATGACTTGGTGGTGAGCTTATCGCCGTCTTACTGTCCAACGTACTTACATACTTATATACTTACATAGATAAGTATTCATACGTATACCTATAAACATCAATGACTACTACTAATATACATATTGATCACACAAATGTTTGTCCCAAGGAGATTACAACACGCAAGCCTTAACAAAAAAGTCAGGATAGCCGAGTGGTCGGGTGGTCGGAATTTCGAGTCAAGAGAACCGAGTTCTATCCCCAGGTGTCAGGCTCGTACCAATATCAATATATATATATATATATATATATATATATATATATATATATATATATATATATATATATATATGTATATATATATATATATATATATATATATATATATATATATATATATATATATATATATATATATATATATATATATATATATATATATATATATATATAACATATTAAAACAAGAGAGAGGCGATCAAAATATTTCAGTGTCCACTTCCGCTTTTTATTAATGTCATGGCTCTATATCAAAACGGCTCACTGTCACTACATCGGTATCGATTTAAAACAATAATTAAAAAAAATAAACTCACGACCACTATCGCCGTATCAATCCTATTCCTACTTTATCGACCGATGTTTTTACTTTTAATCGGAGTAATATTCTTATTTAAATGTATACATTGCTATATTACACTTCTAAGGGTTTGTTGAAAACTTTGTTTATACTTAGTGTTTTATATTTTAACTTCATCTAAGTAGGGTGTGATCTTTGATAAAATTCGTATACATATACATGCAAAAAAATTGTATTACAGAGCCATCTGTTCCACACGAAACGAAACTTGTGCCAGAAAGAGTCATAATATTTTAGAAATTGATTTCATCTTGGAGTTAACACCTTAAGAATGGATTTTCATATCAGCCCGGGGTGTGAATATATATGGCCAGTAAAAGAAACATTCACCGTGCGTACCATACCATACGTTATCTATTATGTTCGTGCGCAACTCGTCTTGCGCAGCCACCGGCACAGAGTCCTCTCGACTGACATGGTAACACTTGTCAATAAAAAAAATATCTTGCCGCCATTCCCGATACTAGTTTAGACAGAGATTTAGACACCGACCAACGTTCCTTCAAAGACATTTTTTGGGACAACGGTGGTGAGCCTGTCACCGGCTTTATGTCCAAGCCAACGATATAATTACATGAAGATGGCGTCAGGCTTACATGTCACGTTTTCCCAAAAAATGTCATCTGTGGAAGGTGGATCGAAAGGACTTAATAGTCAAGACCTCTGTCTACTTCAGCTTAGGGATTGGCGTGAAGAAATTTTTATTCGTTAAAAACCGAGGCTCGCTATTGAAACCTATTGATGTCTTAAAAATAAAATGTATTTCGGTCCTTATTGTTCGTTATTCTCGAAAGTCTTTATAAGACTTATATAAAACAAAAATAAATTCTGTGTAGGACGTAAGCTCCATTTTCCAACCTTTATTTTCTTTTGAGATCCTATATTTAGAATATATCGTTGGCTTGGACATAAAGACGTCGATGGGCTCACCACCTGTCACGTTGTCCCGAAAATATCTTCGGTGGAAGGTGGGTAGAAGGGACTTAATTGTCTAGACTAGACCTCTGTCTACCCCTGTATTGGGAATTGCGTGAAGATGTTTTTTTATATATTTAGAACAACGTGAGCGGCTTATGATCGGTCGATGTTGGTCATTTGAATCCAATATCCATTAACATTTTGTGACCAACTAATTAACCGTGCCACTACGCCAATTAATAACTGGGGTAATGTATTAATTTGTGATAATGTACGCATTCGTAGTAAATAAAAAAAATATAAATATCTTCACGCAATTCCCAATACAGGGGTAGACAGAGGTCTAGTCTAGACAATTAAGTCCCTTCGATCCACCTTCCACCGACGATATTTTCGGGACAACGTGTCAGGTGGAGAGCCCGTTGCCGTCTTTCAATTGAGTTCATTTGGGACAACATGACTGGTCTTGAGACTGACGTTGTCCAAGCTATAGATACAAATTAAAATAAGTTTCGAAAAAGTATCCTGAGGATCCTGAGAATCGACTTCGAAACTCCTGATGGGACGAAAGGACTAAATTATCCAAGCTACCGGGACTGATTATATAAAAAATCATAGAACATCTACATTACTTCAGTGATGTTGCTTTAAAAAAAAACAATATATAAATAAAAAAAAAATATTTACACACACAGGAACAAAATCACATACCTTGCTCTGATCTCAAAATATGTAGCTAAAGTACGCGTATTATGAAATTGGAAACAACGAACGTACTGCAACCACCTAGTTCCGTCCGGGAGTCGATTCCCGAGAATTCAGAGCTGGCGATACCTTGAAAACCGATGCGTAAGTCACTTATCCGCGGATGTCGTCAAAAACTATAATAAAAAGCGTAATAATACCCATTGATGGGCGAAAATCCTACAACACATATTCTTTGAGAAATTAAAGCAAAGATCAGTCAGACCGGTAGACTTCACATGTACTTCAAATGTTAATTTTATGTTAACAGCACAGAGTGTTATTGTATATTTACAATGCAAAAATGATTCTTACGAAAGCGCACAGGTCGAGTGTGTTTATTACAATGATATACCCGTCTCGGAGCAAACAGCGCTCGGAACATGGTAAATTTGACTTATATTTAGTGACGATTTGGAACATACTAATGTAGTAATGAAAAAATTGAAGAAATTTGATGAAACATTAAACGCTAGTTAGCCTTTGTGGTACACTGGTAAAGTACTCCCAATACTGGTGTAGAAAGAGGTCTAGTTTAGACAAATTGAGTCCTTTCGACCCACCTTCCACCGAAGATGTTATCGGGACATCGTGACAGGTGGTGAGCCCGTCGCCGACTTTGTGTAAAAAAGTCACGATAGTCGAGTGCTTGGGTGGTCGGAATTTCGAGTCAAGAGTCAAGAGTTTAAACTACAGGTGGCAGGCTTGTACCAATGGGTTTTTCAAAAAACTTGTGTACGCCATTTCCCGGTACAGGTGTAGACGGAGGACTAGACGATTAAGTCCTTTCGACCCACCGTCCACTGAAGTATTTTTTTGGTACAGCGTGACAGGCGGCGAGCACGTCGTTGTCTTTTACAAGTTTTTTGAAAAACCCATTGGTACGAGCCCCACCTGGGGATCGAACTCTTGACTCAAATTCCGATTAACAACCACTCGGCTATCGTGACTATATAAAAAATCATAGTTCATAAAAATACTTTCAGTGAAGCAGTTTTCTAAATATTTTTTTTAAAACAACTTTTATTGTAATAATACCTGAAACAGGATCGGTAACTGCTCCGATATAAGTAAGTACCAATAAATGTACCTAAGTACAGATGAGACCACATATTTCGTAATTTAAACGGCAGTCGCATGATAATGATAGCATGCTTTTGCTAGCAGGCCAGTAACAGTAAAAGCAATAGCAATATAATACCATGCTAGGATAAAAAGAAATATATAGAAAAAAAAATAAAACAATTCTACGATAAACTGTGCCCGTAATGGAACTGGTTTGGCTTTATCTGGTAGGTACATTTGTTTTTAAAAACGTCGAAGAAAGAACAAAGAAGATTGTGGCTAGTGTTTTGTATTGCGCTAACAAAAATCGGTACATTACAGATTCCGTGCGATATTATTTATGATTGATTAAACCATTATGAATTCCGCCCACAGCTAAGCGAGATGGACGCTTGTGTTATCTGTGCACTGGCAATATGCTAGGAAACGGATAAAAAACACGGTAAAGTTCGTAATTAAATTCTATGCAACTGTGTCGTTAGCGATTGCATGTTGACTTACCGACGTAGTCGAAAGTCGGCATATATTGTGCCACATTAAAATATGTAGGCAACAAGGTACCTGAATGTGACGGCCATTTTTAGAACAGTAAATAACATAGGTATTTACTTAACTATGTATTATTAGTGTTATGTACGATGTATCGTTCCATATACAACAATACTTTCTATGAGTCGAGAGCGTTCCATTTTTAGTTATGTACGTAAAAGTCACTTTTAGTTGCTAAGCGGAATGACTAATGGTAACTTTGTACGTCGCCCGCTTCAGAGACCGTGGATGGACGGGAAAAATATAGAAACCGATGATGCTTCCATAATGATTCAATCGACCTAGCGACAATGTGATTTTTGCTGCATAATTTTCAAGGGCATTCTAAACTGCCAACTTTGGAACCAATATGTGGAGTCACTACGCTTTGTATAGCGTTTCCTGGCTTATAATAAATGAAACCAAGACCTAGCATATAGAAAACAATTCAAAACGAGCACTCAATTAGTTATGTTACTAAAGGAATAAAAGAAAATACTTACGGACTCGCCAGTGATACGTGTATAATCACACACATGACGTCATTTGACGCAATATTATCTTAAATTATTGAGTAAAATGTATAGTATACGCGTTAAAAATAACACTAGAATAAACTACACACAATACTTTATTAGATACTACTATATTGTTATGTCATTACAAACGATTTAGGACATTTTACAATATTTATTTGTTGTCACTGACTCCAGTTTTGACAAGATGGTCGCGCACCGACTGTTTTGCTTTGCTTGTCAGCTGATACGAAGTCTATTATATTTTAAGCGCAACTCGTACAATTATATCTCTTTCTTTCGTACGCATTCAAATCTTGCATGAGAGCGAGATAGCTGCTATAGCTGCCATAATTGAAACAACTTGAATTATAACAAAATGTCATTTTCTTTGCAACATTATTGCAATGCGAAAAAGACGCAAACGAACTTATTATTCAAATTTGATGAATTGAAAACACTAAGATAATCTTAGGAGAAAACACTTTATTTCACAATGTCATGCAATTACTCAGCGATAAGTTTATATCAGGGCGTAATATATTTTTTGTTTTGAATACATGTGGCGCCATCTTCAATTTAGTATCGAATCTATTTTGTTTCACTTCCTTCCATTTAGTACAATATTTTGCCGCAAATTAACAGAGAAGTATAAAAGTAAATTAATATAAAAATACATTCCATACATTGCGATTTAATTATTATAAAAAAATAACTACCTGTTATACACAAGTACTTAGCGAAAAATATATATTAGATGTGAACTAAATTTTTAAAGACAAAAGTACCATGATGGTCTAATAGATGTCGCTGTCGTATAGAAATACAATTTTACTGGTATGTTTCATAAATAATAGGGCGAAGGATGCCGACTCAAGATTTCGCCACTTCTTTTATTTGTTTTCGACTCGTTTTTAGAAACTTGTGGAATATTTATGTAGAACGGCTAGGGACCTGACAGCTTGACTTTAGATCTTTTGGAGAGAAAACCGTGTGCGACGCTATTTGGATCGAAACTTTTATCGTCGGCCTTCTTAATCAAGTGAAAACTCTTCGGTGGAAGGTGAATCGAAAAAGACTTAATTGTCGAGACCACTGTCTATCCCTGGTCTATTATTGGGAATGGCGTAAAGATATGTATTTTTAATCAAGGGTACAATAAGAGCCGGGGCGACATCACGGCGGCTGAATCGGCTAAGTAGTGAAAATATGAGTCTCAAGGAAGACTGAATATTTTCCATAGAGACGATCAGTCCGTGGGGTCCTCTCGCGATGCTGTTTCTAAAGGAATTGTATCTGCGACTGAACGTAGCTGCTGGCGACGAGACGGCTGACTATTTTCTCGTTCAAATTAAAATCCAACCATTCAACGTTTCCACACTGAAATATATGGAAATGGTTAATAAAAATTAATAAGTATGAAACATAATAAATATCTTCACTCTATTTCCAATACAACGGTAGACAGAGGTTTTTTCAACCCATCTTCACCGAAGACATTTTTGGGGCAATGTGTGCCCCAAAAATGGTGAGTAGTGATGCAAGTGATGAGCCCGACGCCGCCCTTATGTCCAAGCCAACAATATGATTCGTACATAAGTTTTTGAAAAACCCATTGGTACGAGCCTGCCATCTGGGGGTCGAAATGCGTGAAGATATTTATTTATTAATAGAGAAGAAAAACATTTATTCTCTTTAATTTAATAATAAAAAGTTCAGCATAACAGTAGGCTTTAAAAATCAATAAAAAAATTGCTTAATAAATTTTTTGGCGTTATTTTATTAATATTTCGTGTGAATATTAAGCTGTAATTTGCAAAAAATTCAGTTGATGGCGCCAATACCAAAAACATGACTTAAATAAAGAAAGAGATTTAAAATTTCAACTGATGCGTGAAGGACACGGTGGCTCAGAGGTAAGAGCGTTGTCACGGTACAGCAAATCCCGCTTCGGATCCGCTTTTTGAAATTTTAAACATTTTTTCTCTTCAATGTAATAACAAAAAGTTCAGCATAATATACATGCTTCAAAAATCAATCAAATCAAATAATTTATTCATCGACATAAGAACATACATTCGTTTATCGATAGTTATTTTAATCTACCACCGTTTCGTAATGAGGTTCCTCTAACGGAGAAGAAACAGGCGAAAGAAACGTCGTAGGTATCCTCTTTTTTGGTCAATAAAATAACTGCATAATAAAACACAGACATATAATTGTTCTTGACTCGAGTACGAACGTTTGTCCCTAGGGGGTTTCTAACATTCCTAAAGCTTCGAAGAAAGGATCACTATCAATTTGGTTATGGGTCGTACTATTTTGTACAAGTTAAATCTTTGGTATGGTATTACTGCCCCATTGTATCTTCAGTGCGAAGGTGGTCCCGATTATCCTCTCTGATATCGTCTTGTGGATAATCCTTTCTAACAATAGTCGCTTGAATTACGTCAGCAGTTTCCATATTTCCCAGAAAATAAGCCTTAAAAAAACTAGTTCATGATAACGTTGTATATTCATATTGTACTAAGTTGTAAGTAGCCCTGCGGCTTTTGTGGCGTACACACCGGTTTTCATGGTGTACCCCACTCTTAGGTCGCGGGTTCGATTCCAGATCGGTTCACCGAAGAAAAAGTTCGCACTTTATACATTTTCTCGGGTCTGTGTGTTTGTGGTACCTTCCTTGTTTCTGATTCCATGACCCTCCCTCCTCCCTTGCTAACGGGGGCGGCCAATGTCCCGCAGTGGATTTTTATAGGATTAGATGATGATGTACTGAGGAACTTTGAGCTGCCTCACACTGTTTCTAGTTTAGGTTTTCTAAAAATTGTAAATAAATAAATAAAATAAATAATAAAACACATCTTCACGCAATTCCCAATATAGGAGTAGACAGAGGTGTAGTCTATTTTGCGGGACAACCTGACAGGTGGTGAGCCCGTCGCCGTCTTTATGTCCAAGCCAACTATATAATTCGTACATAAGTTTTTAAAAAACCCATTGGTACGAGCCTGCCACCTGGGGGTCATAATCGGGTCTATTGACTCGAAATTCCGACCACCTAACCATACGGCTATCGTGACATATTTTTATTATTAATAATAAATTTTACATTATTAATAAATAAATACATACATAGATACATAGGGACAGCATTACATACCTCTGTCTACTATCTATTGGGAATTGAGTGACGATATTTATTAATTATTTATCACATCCATTGATTTGATCCCAAAGAAAGCAGCTTAAGCACTTGTGTTATGGAATCAAAAACGACGAACGTACCACATGCACTCGGATCCAAGAAAACGTAGAAAAAGTATTATCTACATTGAACCGACGGGGAATCGAACCTCAGAGCTGGCAACACCGTGAAAACCGGTGTGCATGCCACTCGTAAACAGAGGTCGTGAATAATAACCGCTGAGAAAGAAAGGTGGTTAGTGGCAACCTCTTATAGGCAAACGCAGTTTACGATGACCTCCTACGAGAGTGAGTGACGATTTGCACAATCTTAAGGGAGGTCAATGGATATCTAGGCTAAGTATATCCGGGCCTATCCCATGTATATGTAGTATCTATCCATGTGGCCTATTTATTATTTTTGTCGGAGGCCTACGTTAAGCAGTGGATTTTTGACAGGCTGAATCGAAATGCAATGCTGAAAAGCATGAACAAAGTTGTTTATCTGTGTATGTCCACTTGACTACTTTTCACCCTGTTATTTATTGTAGTAATAGTTTATAATTCACCTGCGCAATATTTACTCTATAAAAGTACAGATGAAAACTGCGTATGTGTTCTTATTTAAGAGACCGCTGTTAAATAAATCTTTTTCCGCTTTCGTAGTAAACCGTTTTATTTGAGGGACAGGAGGATTTATGGCTCGATTCAATCAAGCATTGATGACCACGTGGGTTATTGGACAACTTAGGTTACCGTTGGTTGGATTGAAGAGAGTTATTTTAAAAAGTCAACTAACAATGTATGTGTTGTGCCTGTTATACACAGGGACAACACATACATTGTTCTGATCCCGAAGTAAGAAGTTAAAGCACTTTTGTTATGGAACCAGAAACAACGAAGGTACCACGAACACTCTCAAGTGTCTTCTACATCAACTCTACAAGGAATTGAACCCGGACCTCAGAACTACCGACATCATTAAAATCGACGTATACGCAACTCTTCCACGGAGGTCGTTTCCGTTTTGAAGGAATTACCATAATCTCTACACTTTGGCGATTTTAGTACCTGACACCTCGCACCGTAGACGCTGTTGTACAAGATTGGTCTGCTGAATTTGGATCTGGAATTTTTCGAGATGGTAATCCCGCCATCTATCGGTAACCGTCACCCACAAGAAGTGATGGGGTGGTTTTATTATTAAGCCACACGGCATATATTATAACAACAGTAAATATGTATTAATAAAAAAGTATATAAAAGTATATAAGAGTCATAAGTCACGATAGCCGAGTTGTTGGGTGGTCGGAATTTCGAGTCGAGAGACCCGAGTTCGATCCCCAGGTGGCAGTACCAATGAGTTTTTCAAAAACTTATGTACGTATTTCATCGTTGGCTTGGACATAAAGGCGGCGACGGGCTCACCACCTGTCACGTTGTCCCGACAAGGTGGGTCAAAGTGACTTAATTGTCTAGACTTGACCTCTGTCTACCCCTGTATTGGGAATTGCGTGAAGATATTTATTTATATTTATTTATTTATTTATAAAAAAGTATACAACAAAATGAAAACGTCTATCTTAAGTTTCACAAGAGAAAATAATTTCCACAATTGTTCTTTCAATTAATTACTCTTTCCTAACAGTCCTGTGTACGGCGACCGTTTTTGAAAAGACTTCGAGATGGTTTTCCCTGTCCATCTATCTTAGTTCATGTCACGTATTCACGTTGTTGTCAAGTTACAAAATGCTCAAGTCTCTACCCCCTTTTATCACTCTGACAGCTGGAAAGTAATAATAATAAATGAATAAATACATACATAGATAGGGACAACGCATACTGCTCTGACCCAAAAGTAAGTAGCTAAATCATGTGTGTTTTGAAATCAGAAATATCGAAGGTACCTCAAACATGCAGACATGAGACGATGTAGAAGCGCTTACTGGATTGAAAGAAAAGGCGCTTCAGCAACTGGGAATCGAGCACGAGACCTCAGATCTGGCAACGAATGAAAACCGATGTGAACTGACTATTTCCAATTTATTATAACAACATTAATTGAAAATTGACATCGAGGGTATTTAAGATTTATATTTTATATCTTCACGTATTTCCCAATACTGAGGTAGACAGAGGTCGAGATAACTAAGTTGTTTCGACCCACTTTAGAAAGAAAGAAAGAAAGTTTATTCATTGCCACAATTGTATACATATAAACAATTAAAAAAGAACAATTTAAATAAATGGTTAGAGAGTAGCAACGAAAAGGCATCCGACTCAGCAATATGCTGCAGCATTGCTACTGCAGCGCTGATATTCTATCGGTGCCGCTTGAATTTACTTTACTGTTCTAATGTTTTTTTCTAGCGGGATCCGACCCGCAACCCTCAGCTATGACCGCAGAGTCACCATCATTTATCGAGCCGCCTTTTTCATGTGACGCGTTGGATTTATCGCGAAATTAATATTCAATCTCTGATCCCGTTAATTTAGCGTGAACGTATCCGGGCACGCTTCATTAAATTCCGATAATTAAATTTAAGTACGCCGCCAGCCACCACTAAGTTATTATTGGAGCACTCTCACAAAACTTACTTTAATAATAGCAACGAATATTCCACCGCGTTTGCCGTGAGGTTACTGCGTAAGGATATATTTTGACGATCTCCGTGGATTAGTAGCGTACACAGCGATTTTCGTTGTGTCGTTCGAGGTTTCGGATAAAAAGTCTACATTTTCATTTCATAATCACAGGTCTGGGTGTTTTTGATACCTTCGCTGTTACTGTATCCATAACCATAAGTGCTTTGGCTAGTTCAGGATCAGTGCAATGTATGTGATGTTGTCCTTACGAAAAAGAACCATCTGGCGCGTTATATTAATTATAGAAATTATTTATAATGTGATAAGAATACAGAATGTGCATGTTTATAGCAGCGAAACAAGAAAATGAGCCGATGTCTTGTTTTGATATTTTTGATAGATTGTATTTTTACTCTAGAGTTTTTGCAAGTATTTTGTATCCCGATTTTCCATGGAAACGGGAAAAATTTTGTTGAAAATACAGCATGAAAGATATGTAATGTTTTCTGGATAGCCACGACAGCCGTGTGGTTGGGTCATTGGAATTCGAGTTAAGGGACCCGAGTTCGATCCCCAAGAAGTAGGCACGTACCGATGAGTTTCTTTTTATAACTTATGTGCTAAAAACGATCTTCGGATTTTATAGCGCGTTTTATGTAGGTTTTAACAAACTTTTTTATTTCGCGACGTTTCGGATCATTTACAGCATCATCTCACCTGTCACATTGTCCTCAAATAAGCTCCATTCAATTGTGGGTCGAAAGGAGAAAATTGTCTAGAAATGATGATGATGACGATAAATATAGTGAACGTGATGTAAATACAGATGTCGGAGGTTCATCTTTCGTTTCCTAGAGATTTTAATACTCTTACTCTTCACTCTTCTTCAAGCCTCTCCCAACGCTCGGACATTCTCTCATTGACGACTTCTGTGGACGAGTGGCGTACACACCGGTTATCATGTTGTCGTCAGCTCTAAGGTCCCGGCATCGATTACCAGTTGGGTCAATGTAGAAAACACTTATCAAAACACAACCACCTTTCACGTTTTTCCAAAATAAGCGCTTATGAAATTTGGATCGAAATCACTAAAATGAGGTAAGAATCTAGAGTTCTGGCTACTTCTTTTTTGGAAATGCATTACGATGATGATGAATTTTCACCTTTTTTTACCTTTTCTCGGGTATGCGTGTTTGTGGTACTTCCGTTTTTTCTGATTCCATAATACAAGTGCTTAAGCTGCTTACTTTAGGATCAAGGTAATGTATGCGATGTTGTCCCTATGTATGAATGTATTATTATTATTGTTGCTTCACCACGCTTGGCAAGAGGATTGGCGATCTCAGTACAAGACTGCTCTCATCTTAGATGCTACTGCCCTTCATTTTAATTGGTAGTGAATTCTTATGGAGTAAGGTCGTCTCCACAAGGCAAACAAACAATTTTTCTTACGTCGTGACCACACGGCAAATAAATAATTTTTAGTTGTAAATTTATAATTCGTATATGTATTTGATTTTTTTATTCATCACGAATGAAATAAATTTAATTGTATTTTTTAAAGTAAATTAGGGTCAAAAGTTAATGTTACTGGTAATATCTATAGAGATGAAAAAAAATAAAAATTGCTTTACATAGACGTGCCTATGTATTCAGATATATTTACTTTACCTTCCTCTGCTTAGATGTTTTTCGAAAGTTAATCCGAGCCTACCTCGAATCCTTTTCTAAAAATGTAAAAAGCAAATTTTAACTTTTTTCCTTATCAGGTTTTAAAGGAATCAAATCTTTATAGAGATTACAAGTAAAATTAATTTTTGACCCTAATTTACTTTAAAAAAACGCATAAAAATATCTTCACGCCAATCCCAATACAGAGGTAGACAGAGGTCTAGACAACTAAGTATTTATTTATTTATCTTCACGCACAATCCCTGACGGGGTAGCCAGAGAGAACAGATCGCCAAGTGTCACGATCCCTACATACTTCTTTCGCTTCTTTCAGATTCATCATCTTCTTCATACATGCACATCTAGGTATCCGAGTACTCTTGACCCTCCTCTCTTCGAGCAATTTGCTCACATGGTCTTCGAAAGTTAATTTCGGTCTACCTAGACACCTTTTAATATTAACTTTCGCGCTATATATTTTCTTCACCATTCGGTCTTCACTCATTCGCTCAACGCGCCCAAACCATCGAAGCACGCCCTTATCCATTTTTGAGACAAGGTCATCTTTCAAACCTGCCATATTGCGAATCTCTTCGTTTCGCTTTCGGTCGGCCATGGTAAGGCCGCACATTTTACGAAGAGATCGCATCTCCACTGCATTCAACCTGCTTTTATGCTTCTTCTGGCATACCCAGGTTTCGCTGCCATATAACAAAGTCGGTACCAACACTGCGTTATGTATTGCAAGGCGTGCACTTTTCACAACGCCTTGCCTTTTGACTAACGCAGTCAGGGCACCACTGACTTTGTTCCCGGCAGCGACACGCCTGTCCACATCTAAATCACATCTTCCATCCCGGCTAAACGCACTCCCCAAGTATACAATTTCATTCACCTGTTCTAGACATTCCTGATTTAACAACTTAGTAGGTACGACTAATATTACACCGAAAACAGGTTTTGGGAATAACTAATCAAATAAATACGATACCAATAACATCCATTTACCTATCCTACCTACGCATTCTTATCGAGATTACGTTAAGACCGATGGGCCATAAAGAAACGTAGCTAACCTCCTTTGTTACCAAATCCATTCGTCTCGCTACGGTCGGGAAGATTTTTCTGACCGGGCCAAATAACCCTAATACCGAACGGCTCCAACTAAATCAAGTTACGACAATCCGTTTACCGGAAAATAGAAGGATACAAAACAAAATTTAAGAAAAAACCAAGTCCGTCCAGTTCTGTATATATGAAAATGCTTTTTTTTAAATGAAGTTATGTAATATTATTAAAATGTTTACCCACATACTTACAATACTCAGCAATTAAAAATATTCTATTCGAAATGGCCACGAATCTATGGATTTACGCACTGTTTTAAAGGGAAATTTGGCCACAGCTTGCACCAAAGATTTTTAAGAGACTCAATGTCGCGGTGTCAACGGTACGAGCCTGCCTACTGGGGATCGAACTCGGGGCTCTTGACTCGAAATTCCGACGACCCACTCGACTATCGTGACTGTAAAAAGTATCTCGTTAGTTATATTTAAATATAAATATTATTAATGTATATTTTAAAATAAAGAACGAAAGATAAGACGAGTAGGGTCAAGAGTACTCCAGGGGTAGAGCAACATTTTGAGAATAGATGTGAACGACACTCATGTACGTAGCTCGTTAGCTGTCAAATTTAAGATTAACTTCTGTCTGTCTCTCCGTCTGTGTACTCTTTATGGAAAATAGCAACAGAAGACTGGTCGGATGACCGGAATTCGAATCTAGAGCCCCTAGTTCGATCCCCGGGAATAAGGCTGGTTCCCAGGAGTTCTTACGATACTCCTGTACGATTTTTACACAGTTGCCTTGGACACAGTCATCGATAGCCATTGATGACATGACAGGCTCACCACTTATCTATGGGAATGCTTGAAGGCTATAACATTCAGTTATACGAATTGTAGCGTTTAGTGGTGGTGCCTACGAATAAAATAACTTTAAGTGTTGAATTCTGCTGTTTTATTCTAAATTAATAAGTTATTTTATTTTCTAATTTAAAAATAGTTCATTTTTAAATATAATTGTAAATATCTCTAGTTCTCTTGTATCGTGGACTACAGTGCGTAGGACGATCCCCCATAAGATGGAGCCAAGATCTGCACAATGTTGCGGGGAGTCGATGGATGCAGGTGGCGCTGGACCGCTCTATGTGGCAATCTTTGGGGGAGGCCTATGCTCAGCAGTGGACTTCTAATAGGCTGTTATGATGATAATGACGATACTGAAATATTTATTGTTTTAAGACAAAATAAAAAAAAGATTTTGTAAATATAGAGGTGACGTATTCAGTTTGATTATTTTAATTTTTGCGCAAATACTTTCCGGTTAATCTTTATAAAAATATGATCGTACTTTTCAAACAGCACCATCTATTATACTTTAAAGTATACTACCTAACCCAAAATTATTGATAATGTAGATGCGTTCTCAATTTTTTAAACGTAAAATTGCATTCAAAATAGTTTAATGTTACGAAAATTGTAAAAATGTTAATAGTCACTATAGCCGAGTGGGAATGGCGTGAAGATTTTTTTACGGAAATGGTCGTAAATCGTAAAAGATGGTTAGTTTGATTATTGTTCAAAGCAATCTATAGATTACGTTATGTCATCGAATAATGGATAGTCTTATTACGTTAAGTGCTATGTATAACATCTATTTTGCCACAAATTTCCTTCTCCTCGAATTTTTGTGTTGCATGCAAGAATACGGACAAATATTTTCAGCATTATTTTAAAAAATTCAAATCGGGTCTATAGTTTTATTACAATAGTTGGCACTGTAGTATTTAGAGTAAAATTATTAGTGAAGGTAATGTCTTAAAAACATCCTAGTTGTAAACGTTTATACAAAGCATACATACACACATAACGACTGTAAAAGTTCACTACAAGACTGTGGTAGGTTTCTACCATGATAAATTATTAAAAATCGCAGTACCAAACATCACAAACCGGTTGTAGGTCGACACCGGTCATTTTTCTTTTGCTTTTGTATTTTGAGATGGTGATCCCGCCACCTGTTGGCTGCCATTGGTATTTTCAAGGTTTTCCTGCACTTAGTAGTCTCTAACGACACTCACAAGAAGTTCGAAGTTAATGGATGAAACCCATTAGAGGCAAACTTTTTTGACATTAATATGAATGATTGTACTCGAGTCATGGATGTTTATATGTATATATAAATATTTATCTATATATTTAACTATGTATTTATCTATTTATCAATGCATCTAAACAACAAACAGACTTATCTCTGCAATATACGGAGTAAGGAAATTAAGATGCCTTATTGCTGTAAACACAGCTAGAATTGTTTTTTTAGTTATTTCCATGAAAAGTCACGATAGCCGAGTTGTTGGGTGGTCGGAATTTCGAGTCGAGAGACCGGAGTTCGATCCCCAGGTGGCAGTACCAATGAGTTTTTCAAAAACTTATGTACGAATTTCATCGTTGTCTTGGACATAACAGGCGGCGACGGGCTCACCACCTGTCACGTTGTCCCGAAAATATCTTCGGTGCAAGGTGGGTCGAAGGGACCTGATTATCTATACTAGACCTCTGTCTACCCCTGTATTGGGAATTGCGTGAAGATATTTATTTGTTTTATTTACCTAAAATAAAACGATTTACGGATTTTATCACGTTTGTATTTTTTTCTAAACCAGTTTTACTTCCCGAAGTTTCTTGGTCAGGGAAGGACAGCCATTACGTTACATTTTAGATAAGTAGTGTAAATAGAGGAAATCGTTTTTATTTTAGTAAAGTATTACATTTACAAGCTTGGTGACCGCTTTTTTAAAACATGTTTAAACTATTTTACCTTTTTATACCATATGAATTTTCTTTCTTTATGACCAAGCCTTTATGACCAAGCCAACGACATAATTCGTACTTAGCTTTTTGAAAAACCCTTTGGTACGAGCCCGCCACCTGGGGATCGAATTCGGGTCTCTTGACTCGAAATTCCGACCACCCAATCACTCGGCTATCGTGACTTATTAATACTAACTAAAATGCTAAATAATATGAAATTATTTATTGAACTTATACATAGTTCACGCTAATAAATCTAACCGAAATGAATAACCAGATGATGCCGTAAGGCGAAACCAGTCGGTTCAAATAAAGAATGAATTATTAAAGTGATTTGTGTACAAGTGTGCAATAATGAAATTTTATAACATGTAATTTCACCAAGAGACAACAAACGCAACCATAAATTATATTAATATTTATTGTTTTGTAATTTTGTAATAATACGAAAGTGCTCTATTGTATTTTAAATAAAATAATAAAACTTCACTTCAATTTGTGAACGTTATCGTGTGTTTACATCTCTAATTAAAACGTCTCCCATTTATAGAAGACAGCAGATGTTCCTAACGACTGCATACGTATTCACACGTCGTATTTAACGATCAACGAAAGACAACTAATTAGAATAAAACAGATGGGTCATAAAACTCCACGAAAGTTATATACAAATGAAAAATTGTTTATGACGCTATCCGAGTGAAACGTGTCTCGCTCTGTCTGTACAGTTGTTAAGGTAAATGCAAGGAAAGCTTTCACCATATCCGCAGACTGACGTGACTTAGGTCTCCTGTTAATATATGAGATAGTTTTGAAGACGAGAGGGACATGTTATACTTTCTAACATGTATTTTAAACACGCTGGGCTGAATACTAGTTATGCTACGTATATCTATTAGTTTGGAAGGCTCTGTAGCTTTCGCATGATACATTTCAATTGGGGAAGTTATGGATATTTAAAATGTATTTACATTTAATAACAAATACATAGGGTTTGTATGATACGGTGATACGTTGCTCTGATGCCAAAGTTATTATCTAAAGCACTTATGTTATGTAATGATAAAAAATAAAAAACAACGATGAATGTAGACAATGCAGAAAAATTGATTTTCTATGTAAGCAGTTCATATACTCGCAAGAAGAGAAGGGCTGCAATGTATTTGGCTACTTTGAAATTTAGATTCTGCCTAAACCTAAATTTCGTGTCTGTGTATAATGTTTCCGTAGGCTTAGGTAGGAGAAATCTCTAATAATTTGCCGAATTTTGCCTCCGTCTAAATATCGCGTTTGGGTTGCTAAAATAATGAACTATTTATAATATACACGGCTATACATTTATCTTATATACATATTTATCTTCGGTTATGGCTGAGAATAAACTTTTATAACGGATGTATGCTAGTTTCAATTACAGTTACGGAGCTACGTAGCTTCCCTGATTTGGTGGCTTATGTAGGTAACATATAGCTACCTACATAAGCGTAGCTACGTAGCTCCGATGTGTCGTACGGTGTTGAATGTAATGCCTGTGTAGAGGTGGAGTGTTACATTATTGGGCAACTGTAAAGTTAGTGCATGCGTCTGTGGAAGATAAGGTGATGCTCATCTTCTCCTCGGACCTGGTAACATAAGTCATTTATGTTCGTATGAGGAATCTCTATAAACATGTGCGTTTTAAACAAATTGAATCGCAACTTTTACAGTTTTCAGATATGCAGTTCTATCACAAGTACTTTTACTGACGCGTTTGGTTGCAGCATATTTGAAAAGTTTAAAAATGTTTCTCCGAATAAAAGATAACTTTTTAAAATGTAAATTTCGTAATTTTGAATAATATAGAAATGCGGAGATGTCAAAAACTTTAGGAGTTTTGCACTCCGGCACTCTGGCAGCGAGCCATTAACATTTCACTTGGGATTTCAAAGTGATATTTCATAACTACTTTAATATTACATAACTTACTTTGGGAATCAGAGGGATGTATATTAGTGTCCCTATCTATTTATTACAAGCTGCCCCCGCGGCTTTGCCCGCGGTTTAACACGTCATCCGGAACCCTAAACATTTTTAATAAAAGTGACCACACTTCTAATAAAAGTGAGACATTATCAATCAAATAGAAATAGTCTGAGTGCGAGTGCGAACTCATTTCACTCACCCTGATGAAGGACCTCCGATAGGTCCGAAACTAGTCGGTACCTACACCGATTATTATAACGTGAATTTAGACGTTTTTAACTATTTGATTACTAACTTTGTTGGGCTATCTTGACTAGAATTGAAGCATTGCTCAAGACAGAAAGAGATAGAGAAGCACTGTAGCAACCTATCCTCATCCACACTGCCCCACCCAGGGTACATAGGAAACTATATTAAATAAGTCATTAGCGTTGTATACACATTGTTTGGAATCGCTAATATGAATAATTCCGTTAACCATAGACAGTGATGCTTCGATACACAATAGCTTGTACGTGAACTGCCGTCGGTAAACACAATTATTGGATAATAATTAGAACGCGCACGACTCGGATAGCACGATTGTGTGGTGAATGAATAACTAATGACGCGCATTTTCAATTTATATCAAATCAAATCATTTATTCATGGAAATAAGAATATATATTCGTTTATCAATAGTCATTTTTACAATCTACCATTGTTTCGTAATGAAGTTCCACTAATGGAGAAGAAATAAACGAAAAACACTCCGCAGTTGTCCCCTTTTTTGGTTAATCTTTCATTGTTAATAATACAAGCAATTGTATAACTTGTGGTATTAAACGATTTCAATCGTAGGCTTCATTCTTCGTTATCGCCCATCAAGTGTCCAGTACTTAAAATAGGCGTCCCCTAAAATTTTCCACAACGATCGGTCATCAGCCACCTGCATTCATCGATACCACTCAACATTCTGCAGGTCTAGATTAAACCTTGTGCAGAGTTCTCCTGCACAATGTTTGCCTAAACAAGGTTCCACTCGAATACTTTTTTCCCTAACGGTTATCCGTTCGTTGAGATATAGTAGAGATCTTTACGACTATGTCGGTCTCCTTAATTCTTATTCTATCACGCAGAGAATCACCGAGCACAGCCCTTTTCATAGCGCGCTGAGCAACTTTGAGCTTTCTCACACAACCAGCAGTGAAAGAACACGTCTGGAGTAGACAGAGATCTATACAATAAAGTCCTTTCGACCCACCTTTAATCTGAGCACATTTGCGACATCGTGCCAGTTGGTGAGCCTGACGCCGTCTTAGTGTCCAAGCCAATGGTGCAATATAATTACGTCGTATATGCATATAAACAACCATGACTCAAGCGGGATTAGAACCCGTAAATCTTAGCTCCGATGGCAAGGTTACTACAGGCTATCGGGTTGGTCGGAGTCCGTTTTAACAATCTAGTAAATCGATTTTATTATTGTCGTATAACATCTTCTATGGCTACTTTCTTTCCCGCTAGGGAACAAGTAGTTGGAGAGAGCGCATCATGATTCATGATCGTCGTATTTTTTTTTATAGAAAAGGGAGGCAAACCAGCAGGTGGCTCACGTGATGGTAAGTGATTACCGCCGCCCATGGACACCCGCAATACCAGTGGCATAGCAGATGCGTTGCCAGTCTTTGAGAAAGGTGTGGGCCTCACTCACGAGACGAAACGCAGAAGTTTGTTAGACTTCTACTTCGCGCCGGTATTCTGTGAGGTCGTGGTACTTCCCCGGCCGAGCCGGCCCATTCATGCATCAACAAAAGCCGGTGCGTGGCTCTACCACTGTTAACACAAGTATGAACATGTATCTCACGATTCTACTAGATTAATTATTTTGTACATAATCACACGTCTGCATATCCAAGTAATTCTCATTCTTTTATTATAGTTATGTTTTACTTATTATTACTACTTTGTATTAAACAGTATAGGAAGAGAGGTCATAAATTAAAACACAAGATGAAGTAAAAGTATAAATAAAATATACAGAAACGGATTTTTCGTCCTGAACTGAATTTGAAACGGCAGTTTCCTTTGGGATGTTTCCAAGAAATCGCCTGTACGTTTGGCGTCGTGCCATTCATTTAGCCTAGGGATAGATAAATTATGTCTTACTTCTTAAATAGAAGGAATATAAGTTTCATGCCTTTTATTAAGTAACTTCGTAAAATATAATACACTATTACAAAGTTACGATAGCCGAGCGATACAATGATCGAATGATATGATAATTCCAGGTAAGAGATTACCAGGAGGTACGCTCGTACTGGGAGTTTTTCAAAACTTATGTATGATTTATGTATTATGTACGATTTTAGAAGTCACGATAGCCGAGTTGGGTGATCGGAATTTCGAGTCAACAGACCTGAGTTCGATCCCCAAGTAGCAGGCTCGTACAAATAGGTTTTTCAAAAACTTATGTAGGAATTATATCGTTGGCTTGGACAAAAAGAGGGCGACGGGCTCACCACCTGTCACGTTGTCCCGAAAATATCTTCGGTGGAAGGTGGGTCAAAGACTATTTGTCTAGACAAGACTTATATCTATCCCTGTATTGGGAATTGCGTGAAGATATTTATTTATTTCTTTTAATTTTACGACCTCCGTGGACGAGTGGCGTAAACACCGGTTTTCAAGATGTCGCCATCTCGTGGTCCCGGGTTCGATTCCTGGTCGGGTCGACGTAGAAAAACCATTATATATTGGCAGGTCGTCCTTCGTTTGTGGTGCCTTCGTTGTTTCCGATTCCCATACCACAAGTGCTTCAGCATCTGCATTGGGATCGGAGCAATGTATGTGATGTTGTCCCTATTTATATACGTATAAATATTATCAGCTCTGTTATTATTAGATAAGATATAGCTATAATTTATCGGAATACCAAAGGATATAAAAAAACGTATGGGAATCAAACCCCCAAGGAACCCTATATAACATTCGGGTGTCGGGTGTTACTCTGGCTTACTCGTTATTAATAATTGGGTGCCCAAATCTCATCCTTTTTCAACTACTTACTTTTTTAATTTATATAAATAATGAATAAAGATCTATAGATATTTATACGTATATAGATAGGGACAACAATCGGAAAATCGGTACAATCGGTAATCGGAAACAACGAAGGCACCACAAACGGAGGCAAACCCGCCAAAATATAATGGTTTTTCTACGTTGACCCGACCAGGAATCGAACCCGAGAACACGAGA
Source organism: Sericinus montela (assembly GCA_029286605.1). Classification (NCBI taxonomy): domain Eukaryota; kingdom Metazoa; phylum Arthropoda; class Insecta; order Lepidoptera; family Papilionidae; genus Sericinus; species Sericinus montela. Next base: position 10,251,883 of record JAGSMR010000040.1, read on the forward strand.
CGGCGACATCTTGAAAACCGGTTTTACGCCACTCGTCCACGTAGGTCGTCGAATTACGCAATTCCCGATACAGGGGTACACAGAGGTCTAGTTTAGACAATAAAGTCCCTCCGACCCACCTTCCACCGAAGATATTTTCGGGACAACGTGACAGATGGTGAGCCCGTCGTCGTCTTTATTTCCTAGCCTAAGCCTCTAAGCCTACAACATAATTAGTCAATATTATATTTATGTAATATTAGCCTGCGATTCAACATTTAACACGGAATATCAACAGTAAAATCAGAAAGTAAAATCAGTCGAGCCGTTTCAGAGATTACGCGAAAATAACACACAGACAGAAAAAAAATAAAAAATATTTTTTTTTATTGTATATACGTATATTTTCATATGCGTTTAGCGAAAAGCTTTTAATTTGGAATTACTAATAGACACTTAAATTTTAATGACATGTATAGTCGTAATTACATCCCGGGACTTTGTCCCTGCAGTATCACAATTTTCCTACAGGATCCCTTAGTTTACCGGAGTAAAAGTACCCTATCTCCCTCGTCCGAATTTGATTACAATAATAATTAATTAATTACAATAATTGAGGAACCATTCATCAAATTCAGGTATCAGTTCTCTCTCACGCGTACTGTATATTCGGGTTATAAAGTGTTATTATTTTAACGAGAGTACCAGGTTGTGCCTATCCCCGCTTTATATTCAAGCTAGCGATATAAATCGCGTGTGTATGTGTTTGTTATTATGAAAAAAGTCGGGTCTCTTGACTCAAATTCCGACCACTCAAACTCTCGGCTATCGTGACTAAGAAAGTCTAGCCTATCATTATGACAGATTGCGTGAAGATACCAGAATGATTTATTGAATCATTCTGATATCACGACTTTTGTTGATTTTGATTCCCGATTCCAATATCCGATTGTAATTTTCAATCGAATTCTTTTCTGTTTTTTTAAACTGAAAAAATGTAGATCAACAGGTGTACAGGGAATTGCATACATCGAATGTAATATGAACAAACGTGAAAATTGAATTTGTTCCCAGCTTTGTTTAATATTCTCTATCGAATGGCATTGATATGGAAATAGTTTAGATGTTTTTCGTCACGCCATTCCCAATATTTGGATAAGTTTTGGTCAAAGTAATAATATTAATAATGTTTTACATTACATGGGAACGAAGAAATATGTTGAGTTCGGTTTTGCGTTTCACCAAAAACGTATTTGTGGGCTTTGAAAATGTTCATTCATATTGTTTGGAGAATATATTGGCATTCCAAAATGTCGTGAGTGGTTTCCAGCCCTTCGTGGCTCTTTATACGGGTTTTCTCTATAAACAAAGTAGAAATTTAATATATTCCTTTTATTGGATTAGGTTGAAAATTGCGTTAACAAATAGACCACCAGATCAAACGAAATCATTCATTAAATAGATGAAAAAGATTTAAGATAATAGCGACTCATAAGCATCAAAGCCTTCTAAATTTTAGGTCTGCAATTTATAGTTAGCCCGCTATCTGTCTTCACTCCAATCCCAATACAGGGCACACAAAGGACTAAACAATTAATTCCCTTTCGGTCCACCTTTCAGAGGACATGTTTTGGGACAACGTGACAGGTGGTGACGCCGTCGCCGTCTTTAAGTCCAAGCCAACGATATAATTCGTACATAACTTTTTTTAAAAAACTCATTGGTACGCGCCTACCACTCGACTCGAAATTTCGACCCCGCAACCACTCGGCTATCGTGACTAAGAAAGTCTAGCCTATCATTATGACAGATTGCGTGAAGATACCAGAATGATTTATTGAATCATTCTGATATCACGACTTTTTGTTGATTTTGATTCCCGATTCCAATATCCGATTGTAATTTTCAATCGAATTCTTTTCTGTTTTTTTAAACTGAAAAAATGTAGTTGAACAGGTGTACGGGGAATTGCATACATCGAATGTAATGTGTACAAACGTGAAAATTGAATTTGTTCCCAGCTTTGTTTAATATTCTCTATCGAATGGCATTGATATGGAAATAGTTTAGATGTTTTTCGTCACGCCATTCCCAATATTTGGATAAGTTTTGGTCAAAGTAATAATATTAATAATGTTTTACATTACATGGGAACGAAGAAATATGTTGAGTTCGGTTTTGCGTTTCACCAAAAACGTATTTGTGGGCTTTGAAAATGTTCATTCATATTGTTTGGAGAATATATTGGCATTCCAAAATGTCGTGAGTGGTTTCCAGCCCTTCGTGGCTCTTTATACGGGTTTTCTCTATAAACAAAGTAGAAATTTAATATATTCCTTTTATTGGATTAGGTTGAAAATTGCGTTAACAAATAGACCACCAGATCAAACGAAATCATTCATTAAATAGATGAAAAAGATTTAAGATAATAGCGACTCATAAGCATCAAAGCCTTCTAAATTTTAGGTCTGCAATTTATAGTTAGCCCGCTATCTGTCTTCACTCCAATCCCAATACAGGGGCACACAAAAGACTAAACAATTAATTCCTTTCGGTCCTCCTTTCAGAGGACATGTTTTGGGACAACGTGACAGGTGGTGAGCCCGTCGCCTTCTTTATGTCCAAGCCAACGAAAAAACCTACTTGCGTCTTGGCCTACCTGCCACCTGGGGATCAAACTCGAGTCTCTTGACTCGAATCCGACTATCTGTCGATAGCCAATTGTAATTTCTAGTCTTTTCTATCAGTTTGCCTTTATGGCATCCACATGAAGAAAGAGGCTAGCATTTTTTTATACTGTAACCACCAATCAAAGATAGCATAAACAGTAGTTATCGAAATAAAACTTTATAAGGTATTTATGATGTAATTTTTTTTTATTAGTGCCCATGTCGATGAGTATCGTTATAGAAAATTTTAGGTTCGTAATCATTTAATGGGAAAGACAATTAACACCGTAGGAACTCTCTTAAAAAATGACGAAATCATGAGTTTTCAAATTCTTCCATTAGCGAATGACTATGAATTTGCAAACCCAATATATGGTTCCGAAACTTTCCATATTTAATTACACTTGTAATATTCAGCCAGTCATTTCCTGGTTATTATGTGACGACATTAATTTTAGGGTTCTGAGATCTTAATTTCTGTTTGAAAAAAAAGAAATTATCTTGTAATTGTGAGTCTATAATTTATAACAACAAGATGTTTAAATTAACTAAAATTAAGATGATGAATTAATGCAAATTTAATAATTTTTTATACATCGGAAATATATTTATAATATTAAATTTTATTTATTAATCCTAATTAAATTTAATTATTGTATTAATCTCTTTATAACATTAGATACTTTTCAGTGAACGTCCAATCTAAATTGGTCCTACCTTCTCAGAAATTAACCAAAACAAATAGGCAAACCAAAGGTTTAAAAGTACTTTATATTATAAGAATACATACATAGTAAGAAGCTGTATTTTGACATTACAAGCGAATTATATCACTTATATTTTATACATCAATACTTACATGTATACTAATATTACAAATGTGAAGGTGTAACATAACGGATAGACATCGGTCTGTTATGTTTATACGTCGGCACCGATTTAGATGAAATTTGGTATGCAGAAACTTCAACCCTAAACATTGCATACTCTTTAGTTAAAAAAATAACAATTTTGGAAGAAACTACGGTTTACAGCAAGTTTCTATATACTCGTATATAGAAAATGTAAATTTTAAATTGCGTTACTCTTTGACGGCTTCAAATAGGAAATAGGGTTTCAGGTGAATGTATTTTTTGGAGCGAAAGTAAACTGACTATGGAAGGTTCTATTTCTCTTTAATTTCACGTTGTGCTGAGTAAAACAGGGCATGACCATTTTTAAAAGTAATAGCTTTTAATCGAAACAGACAAAGCCTTTACAAAAGTACAGACGACGTATGAGAATTTAAATTTTAGAAATATGTTTCTTTCTCTCTAGTAGTTCCTTTATTTCTAATATTGCCCTTACCTTAACTAGGGCAGTTCTTCCATCGATATCAGATAATAATAATCAATAAATAAATATATTCAAGGATATTCTCAATAATGGGATAGAGGTCTGTAATATAAATTCTCTATAAAACATATTTATATGTATTAATTTTTCAAAGATAAATATTCAAATATATACATCCATAAATCCAGTACCCACAAACATTCATATTCATCACACTAACTATACTTCAATGCTTTGTCTCTTTTTACTTGAGGAAATACCTTATACATACCTGTAACGACTCACGATACCGACACTCCTCCCCGCGGCCCCAACACAGCCGCAACAGCGGTGCGAACTCCGCCAGAGTCAGGGTGGATTGGAAGCATGCGACTCTACCTCGGCTGGGGAGGGCACAGAAAGGGATGCGGAGGCAATGATGCTCTATACTCTCTGACACTCTCTCCACAGCCCGCCAACACGCATACGAAGTGGGCTGACCGGTCACCTCGGGCCGGCCATACCCTGCTAAGTTAGGCCAGCCATTTAGCTTGCTCTTGGTTCACCTTGGTTGACAAAGCCACGGTTACTTAGCCCAACGGCCACGACTAAGCGGGAACCCGTTCGGGGGGACAATGCTTATGTCTGGAGATGTTTACGACAATTTTCGAATGGCTAGCTTGAACTTGTGACATGTTTCGCAGTTCGAATCCTAAGCCATTAGGCTATTGAATTATTGTTGATTTAAATAATATTATAATTTTTAACCCAATGCCCATACCTTTGCAGCTATGATAATGTACACCTTTGTGATATAATTTTTATTGTGTTTGAAAGCATGCTAGTCATGCTGGACTTTTAGACCGTTCCCTAGGCTAACCAATGGGTCCGTACCAATGGATATTTCGAAAACTTATGTAAACTTATGTACCTATTAAATCGCTGGCTTGAACATAAAAACGTACAGGGGCTTACCACCGGGCACATTGTTTCAAATGAAATGAAAATGTCTTCGTGGATGGTGGGTCGAAAGGACTTAATTGTCTAGACCACTGTCTAGACAGTATTCGAAATAGCGTTAAGATATATATATTTTTCATTAATTTAACTTTAACTTCTTGTTATTACTAAATTTTTTTCTTTCTTTTTGTCTTTCAAATTCATTAATGTCCCTCGACAAAACTAAATGAGATTTTAATTTTTAAATTTTCTGTTTCAAATTAAAGTGGGATATTTAAGCTGCGACCGAGACAGGTTTGAATATTCATAAAAAGACAACACGGCGAAACTTGGAGATTAACTAATTCATTAATTCATCTCGTGACGCAGGATGAAATGCCACGAACTAACCTTTGACAAACTTTTTACTTATAATTCATCTTTATGCTTGTCTGTCATACCCTTTGCAGTATGTAGAGATAGTAAACTTTGCAGAAAAACAACATAGGTAACAACATAATTCCTAATAAGGTAAGTCTCAAAAGGTCCGTACGTGAACATTTTTTAGACATCAATCAAGCTAGTAACTATGTGCAGTGAGTCAAAACGGTCATTTCATATATTTCTTACAATTATTTACGCGTGTACAGATGTATATATATGTATATGTTGTATGTATGTAGTATTCATAATTATAATATTATTTAAGTATTTTGTTATTATTCTACTAATATCTTAATACCAAATTAAGCACCTAAACCATTACTGTTTTCAATCATTTTATTTTAAGACACCCAGGAGAGGATAGGGAAGGAGGTGGCATATTTACTGCGTATCAAAAGTACTTTGCTGAACCTGCCTGTCCTAGAGATTACCGCAAAAAAATGAGTCCTGTGCCTCTTGCAACTATCTACACTCTGCTTCTATGTACACGCCGTTACACCATCTTGTGGGAGTAACTAAATTTTATTCTTCAAAGGTTTATAGTTCTACAAGTTACGAGATTTAGCGTGGGGATTCTTACTCCGTTACCCCAGTTCTGCTGAGTAATTTTGAGCTTTTTCATGTAGCTTGTAGTGAAGGCAGACAGAAATTTAGACATTCAGAAAATATAATAAAGATGTTTTCTACATCGATTCTACCGGGAATCAAATACGGGACCTCAGAGCTGGCAACACAATGAATACCGATGTGGTGTAAAATCGGTTTTACACGAGGTAGTTACACGACGTAAATAATTTATTAGAATATGTTAAATGTTATTTGGGACACTAAAGGTTAAAATTAAATTAAGAATTCATCATGCCGGCTACCCCAACTAGTGATTGAAGTTATTCCAGCTGTTTTAAATTAATTTGAAGGGTCGTTAAGTTTATAGTCAGTTACACAGTTTTATTTACAAAAGCAACTCCGCATTTAAAACAGGTTTTATCTGTATTCTGAGAAAAGATATATAAATAGTGGTAATGTAATGTAATATAATGTTATGTAATGTATATTTTAACAGGGAGTAGGCTTGAATGATATATAATATGATTTCTGTAAATAAAGTATATTTTCAGTAACAAAATGAACAAAATAAAACAAAAGGAAGTAAAAATAAATGAAGTATATTTACGGACACAAAATGAAGTACAGCTGATATTATACTTAATTCAATAGTGAGCTGACCGTTGATGTTTGCTTATTGGAACTACGAGTAAGTTTCGCTTTCATTTTTTAACATTTATAGTTGAATGTTGAGTCTCAAAGGGTCAATATTAAATATATTTTGACAAATAACAAAACGGCTGTGTATTTTGGGTTACATTATTTTTATTTTCCTAGGGATCTCAAATAATAAAAAATGTTATTATGTTATGTATGTTACTAACTGATAACGTAGCTTTCTATCGGCGAAAGAATTTTTAATATAGCTGTAGTGGTTGAGGAGTGAAAGTGTAACAAACAGACTTTCGTGTTTATAACTCGAAATGTTTGTTCATTGACGGCTATTTATTGTCTCTACTTAAACACGACCGAAGATGAATAATGGATTTCAGTTTCGAGGCGTCAAGCTCTGCTACGTGACTGAATCCACGAAATGTTATTATAAGCCTTTGTTTTAAACGGACAATCTAGACGAAATACTTTTTGTTATACTTTGACGTAATACTTGTATTTTGCAGTTGAGCCGCGCAACTTCGTCTGCGCTACGTTTATAAAATTAATAAGCAAAACCTGTGATGTTCCAATTTAAAACCAGCGCTGCAATCTTACCGAAGCATTACGCTAAGTTGGGCCCCTTTTGGAGCACACCATTCCTTTTATTTATGTTATTATGTGTGACAAGTAATACTTTTCTTTCCCGAAACAAAACCTGTGAGGTCCCAACTTAAAACCAGCGCTGCAGTCTTACCGCAGCATTACCCTTGGAGCACACCGTTCCATTTATTTATGTTATTTGTTACAGTTGTCATTAATTTTGTGTTACAAAACTTTTCTTTCTCGAGCTCTTTCTGCTCGCAAAGAACAAGAAGGAGTACTTGTAAGAAACTGATTGCTAACCTTCGCTAGACGGAGAGGCATTCGAAGAAGAAGTTATGAGTACGTTTCCATTTTAAAACTTCAACCGCGCCGAACCAATTGGTTTGAACAGTTGTATTTTACCAGGGCTATTAAGGTACCTTTCTTATATAAAACAACGAAAGTTCACTACAGGACACAGCACTCTCTCATAAGTAACATTTAACATTATAACAACGCTTGGCAAGGGATAGTTTGTCCTTTATAGTACTGCCCTTTACCGGGATGCCCATTTGAATCTGGTATTTTTGAGATGGATGTCCCAAGGTGATTATTTGAGCGCATATTACAACATTTGAGAAGTTTATAGAGTGAAGTTTATGTAGGAAATTCGTGACATTTAAAGTAAGAAACATAAACTGTAGCTTTTTAAATATAATTTATGACACTATGACAGAAAAAAAACAATGTGAATAATAAAAAAATAAAGATGTTAAAAAAAGGTGATGATGAAATGGGTATACATTATATAGCACTGATTGGATACACTAAAAATCAGCGCCATGACAAAAAAATGTAATGACATTATGCTGAGTGTGCTCCAGTATCCAGATGACGCTTTGACACATACGAGTATGGGTAGGTATCTGTACTATGTAGTTAATATTATTTTTAAACTATGTGTTTTTTTTACTAAAAAAGTCATGATAGCCGAGTTGTTGGGTGGTCGGAATTGCGAGTCGTGAGACCCGAGTTCGATCCCCAGGTGGCAGTACCAATGACGTTTTCAAAAACCATATGTACGAATTTCATCGTTAGCTTGGACATAAAAGACGGCGACCGGCTCACCACCTGTCACGTTGTCCCGAAAATATCTTCGGTGGAAGGTGGGTCAAAGGGACTTAATTGTCTAGACTTGACCTCTGTCTACCCCTGTATTGGGAATTGAGTGAAGATATTTATTTATTTATTTATTATGTGTGACAAATAATACTTTTCTTTCCCGAAACAAAACCTGTGAGGTCCCAACTTAAAACCAGCGCTGCAGTCTTACCGCAGCATTACCCTTGGAGCACACCGTTCCATTTATTTATGTTATTTGTTACAGTTGTCATTAATTTTGTGTTACAAAACTTTTCTTTCTCGAGCTCTTTCTGCTCGCAAAGAACAAGAAGGAGTACTTGTAAGAAACTAATTGCTAACCTTCGCTAGACGGAGAGGCATTCGAAGAAGAAGTTATGAGTACGTTTCTATTTTAAAACTTCAACCGCGCCGAACCAATTGGTTTGAACCGTTGTATTTTACCGGGGCTATTAAGGTACCTTTCTTATATAATACAACGAGAGTTCACTACAGGACAAAGCACTCTCTCATAAGTAACATTTAACATTATAACAACGCTTGGCAAGGGGATAGTTTGTCCTTTATAGTACTGCCCTTTACCGGGATGCCCCATTTGAATCTGGTATTTTTGAGATGGATGTCCCAAGGTGATTATTCGAGAGCATATTACAACATTTGAGAAGTTTATAGAGTGAAGTTTATGTAGGAAATTCGTGACATTTAAAGTAAGAAACATAAACTGTACCTTTTTAAATATAATTTATGACACTATGACAGAAAAAAAACAATGTGAATAATAAAAAAATAAAGATGTTAAAAAAAGGTGATGATGAAATGGGTATACATTATATAGCACTGATTGGATACACTAAAAATCAGCGCCATGACAAAAAAATGTAATGACATTATGCTGAGTGTGCTCCAGTATCCAGATGACGCTTTGACACATACGAGTATGGGTAGGTATCTGTACTATGTAGTTAATATTATTTATAAACTATGTGTTTTTTTAACTAAAAAAGTCACGATAGCCGAGTTGTTGGGTGGTCGGAATTGCGAGTCGTGAGACCCGAGTTCGATCCTCAGGTGGCAGTACCAATGAGTTTTTCAAAAACCTTATGTACGTATTTCATCGTTGGCTTGGACATAAAAGACGGCGACCGGCTCACCATCTGTCACGTTGTCCCGAAAATATCTTCGGTGGAAGGTGGGTCAAAGGGACTTAATTGTCTAGACTTGACCTCTGTCTACCCCTGTATTGGGAATTGCGTGAAGATATTTTTTTTTTGTTTTTTTAGTAATTGTTTTTTTTTAATCTATCTTTTGGTTATTATTTGAATTTTAAATTAGTGTCAACGCCTTGACTAATTTTGGCGCATAACCTTTTCCTTCTTTTCTTTCTCTGTAACCCATGCAAAGCCGGGGCGGGTAACTAGGAGGATATAAAATGAGAGTAAGGAGCGGAATATGTTAAATAAACTTTGAAGCTAACAAAGAGTAATGAAACGAGTGAACAGTATGGTACTAAATAGTTTCATACAAAGTTGCATTTATGGTTAAATTTGTTCTCAGCGAATAATGTAACTTGGCACTATATCCTACAATGTTGCAACCAAACCCTAGTTTGGCTTATTTTAGTGAAGAGTCTGCAACTGGTGTGATCAATTATTTATCATACAATCTCTGTGTCTACGTATTGGTAGATTTTTTTTAAACATTTAAGCATGTATAAGTCACGTTTGCAGATTGGTTGGGTGATCGGAATTCGAATCAAGAGAATCGAGTTCGGATCTCTGGTGGTGATTCGTTCGATGGGATTTCAAAACTTATGTGTACATAAGTTTTGAAAACCAATGGAACAATCATAATTGTAGTTAATACGATTGGGTTCGACGTAAATACGGCGTTAGGTTCACCGCCTGTCACGTAGTCCCAAAATTTTTGTCGGTAAGGCGGGTCGAAAGCACTTAATTGTTAAACCGCTGTCTACACCAGTATTGGGAATTGCGTGAAGATATTTTTTTTGTTTTTAGTAACGCCCGTTGTGCTCGTTCCACTTCAATGAAATGTGTTTTAGCGGCACCACCCCAGATCGGTAAACAGTATATTATTATGGACTGCACCAAAGCGACATAAACTTTATTTAAGGTATTACTTGAAGAGCCATGCAAATTTGGATTATAATTATAAGGGATAATATGTCTTAAAGTTTTAAATAACCAAATAAATTTTCTAATTCTTGCAGTAATCTGCTCGATTTGGGTAAACCATGATAGCCTCTGGTCAATTAGAATACCTAAATATTTTGTATAATTTACCTTATTTATATTTGGACAGTTACAATTATTATTATTTAAGCCATTACAGGTATAGATTTTAATATTAAAATTAGAAATAGGTTGTGAGTTGTTATATATACTAAAGCAGATGTAGGTTGCATTTAGCGACGTGGGCCATAGTTTGTTGAGCTTTTAAATTAACGTCCTCCCAATTTGATCCAGTAAATAATATAGCAGTATCATCGGCGTACGAAAAGATGTTTGTATTTTCTATAATCATGTTGCAGAGGTCGTTAATATAGATTAAAAATAAAGTAGGCCCTAGGACACTTCCTTGTGGTACGCCAGACGATACACCTATATCTTCGCTGATGAATTGATCTAATTTTACTTTCTGTTTTCTATTTTTTTAAGATAATCTTTAAAAAAAGAAAGTTCCTGTCCTCTGATTCCTATTTTTTCCAATTTTTGTTCAAGAATGAGGGGGGAAACGGTGTTGAAGGCTTTTTTAATATCGATAAAGACACTATCGAGACTGTCTGTTACATGGGCAGTCAAAGATGTTACTGCATCCTCTGTAGATATTCCCTGTCTAAAGCCAAATTGAGATGGTGACAAAATGTTGACTTTAGAAAGATAACTAAGCAACCTAGTATTTAATAACTTTTCTAAAACCTTTGAGATGACTGGTAAAATGGAAATTGGCCTATAATTACTGATATCACTTCGATCCCCACCTTTATATATCGGAGTAATAATAGACTTTTGAAGCTGTGTTGGAAAAGTTCCTGTTTTAAAGCTAAGATTAGCTAAGTGCGTTATGATCGGTACAACTTCCTCTTTTATATATTTTAGGTATCTTGTTGAAATGTTATCCCATCCTGGAGCACTGTCAGATTTTAAACTCGTTATAATATTGCCCACTTCGTCGTGGTCGGTTTCCAATAAAACAAATGATTGGGGTGATGAAGGTAAGTTTTTAATGTAATTATTTATTTCGCTGTCTGTTATAGTTGACTGAATGTTAAAAGCAAGTTCTGTACTAATATTAGAAAAATATTTATTTATAAAATTAGCCGATTCAACGGGTGTCGATTTTAAGTCAATCAATTCAGTATTTAATTTGTGAGATTTATTAGTGTAGGTAATATTTTTTATGTTATTCCAAAGCAATTTATTGTTTTTTATAGAGTTAGTTAATAATTTTCTGTCATAATTCCTTTTAATTTTTTTTTATCAGATTGTTAGAATAATTCCTGTATCGGATATAAGTAATTTTTTAAATTTCATTATGAGGATCATCACGAGACTGTTTCTGAAGTTTATTACGGTTTTTGATACATTTTAACATGCCACTGGTGATCCATGGCTTTATATTACGTTTACTTTTAGGGATATTGGTTATAATTGTATTTATTCTAATTGATTCTGTAAGCTGCTGGATCAGATAGTTTGTTATTATATCAGGATCATTATGAAAGAGTAGTTCAGCTAGATTTTTTTGTTTTAAATATTTTAATGCTTGTTCAAAGTTTATAGTAGTTGTAGTTTTAGACGAGATCTTATGATTTTTTATGTTAGACAATGATAAAAATATTGAAAAGTGGTCAGTAATGGAAGTTTGTAGAATGGCAATGAAGGCCGATGTTTTAGTTTTTTTATCTTTAACATAAAATGATCCAGGCAATTTCTATTTCTGGTAGGTAGTATATGACCGGGGAGAATACCATACAACGACAACTTGTTTAAATAATATGTCCGATTATTGTATTCATAAGCATGTTCAGATAATTTAGGCCTGATATTAATGTTAATATCCCACGTTAGTATAATATTTTTCTGTGAATTGAGTCTATCTAGATGGGAACATAGTGAATTAGTAAAATTTTCTGAATTTTTATATGAAGGGGATCGGTATATGCAAAGAATGATGTTATCTAATATGTTTACTTGCAAACAAGATGCTTGAGCCACCTTTATTTCTGTTACATTAGATTTCAATGTATTTTTTATGTAAACTACCACCCCATCATTTTGGTTATTTTGACTAACTGTAGAAAAAGAATTGTAGTTACTAAGAATGGGTAACGGTTTGTCTGGATTTATGCGACATTCTGTTAAAATTATGGCATCTATCTCAAATGTAAAAGTAGATAAATTAGTTACAAAATCATCGAAGTTACAATATATGCTTCTAATATTTTGCGATATTATTTTTAGATCATTATTCCTGACTACGCAGTAACTAGTAAGATGTGAAATATCACACTCAACTGATCGTGCAATTTCTATGTCATCTATATTTGTTATATTTTTTAGTAGATTAGCCATCTCTATAGTTGTTAAAAGATATTGAAATCATTTCGCGAACTGGGTTATGTTTAAGAAAAAGTAGTATGGAGTCGATTCTATTGTTATTGTTATATTAATGTCACATAAATCTGCACAAAGGTGCAATATGAGTATTAAATTGATGCAATTTAATATTTTATGTATTATGTATATAAAATGTCTACGTATTAGTAATCGGTGTATTTCATATTCATTAACTTTTATGGTATAATGATAGATGTATAAACATTGCGTGAAGGTAGTATAATAACGTGTGTATATGTTTGAGATATTTGAGACACATATTTTTAATGTAATTCTATTCTCGTAACTTAAGGAAAATTCGCTTAAGTTATTTATACCTAATGGTTTTATTTTGATAACATAAATTGTATAGTGAAGTTCATTTACGAAATTGTTTGTAGATATGTGTAAGTATTTGTGTGTAATTGGAAGTGTATATTTGTGAAATATTTTTTTGTTATAACTAGTAACAAATATCTTAATTACTAATTTATAAAACATTATTGAAAAAATGGGAATAAGTAAATTTTTAAAACAATTATCTAAAAGGAAAAAAGAAAAATTAAATCTCCATAAAATCGCTACGTAAGTTTTTTTTAAATAGTAATTATTTTTAAACTTGCATAAAACTAATGTATATAAAAATGAATTAAATATCTTATTATAGATATGATAAGTGTTGTCGTAGAAAGAAACTGCAAAATATAGTCACTTATCACTATTTAGTTCTTGTATTTGTGACTCCCTCTTAATTAAAATGACCAGAGAGTTTTCTTCCTTTCTTATATAAACTCTCCCATATGCTGTCCAACAGTATTTATATTTTTTCGCCTTAACGAGGTCTCGAGCGAGGAAATGCAGACGGGCACCTTTAGCAGTGAGTTGCTCAGTAATATATACAGGCAAATCCTCCGGCAATTGCAATCCTAGATGTTTGGTGCTCAGTTTATTTTTTTGTTTTAAATTAAATATTTTGCATGCTTTCATCATATCATTTTTTATAATAGTAGAGGATGTTTCTATCACGATAGGAGGATTTTTGATTGTATCATTTTTCATGCGCACCCTATAAATATCTCTGATATCGTTTTTTTTTCATTTGACAACCCACTGAATTCGACAGACTGACAACCATGTTTATTAAATCTTCCTTGCTCACAGATGGTTTTCTTGGGACGCTTTTCATTTCAAAATTTGCTTTTCTACTATCTTGTTGTATTATTTCTATTTTGTCTTCTAATACAGTTATGTATTTCCGGTCTGTCTTTATTTTTTCCTCTAGCATTTCGATTTTTTTCCTATATTCTTCATTTTGCGCAGATAAAAATGCGACCGAGCTTTCAATATTTACATTTGACTGCATAATTTCTTTTAAAGTAGTAGCATTTTTTTTAAACTCTTGCTCTTGTGCACTCTCTATATTCTTCATTTTGCGCAGATAAAAATGCGACCGAGCTTTCAATAGAACAGTGAAGGTGCAAGGTACTGTTGTAAGCGGAATAGATAATCAACTCAGGGGACAACTGCTCTCACGCATCGGTCATAGGCCGTCGAAAACAAAAGAGCGTCATGAAGGCGGGTGCGCTGCGTTGAACTGTGGGCGGAGCTTTGTCGCTTCTACACGTATGATTGATTAGTTTAAAGAATGCAGAAAAAGTAAGACAGATAACACGTACCATTTGGTGGGGTCGTTGATGTGCAAATTCAATGCACCTTGTATCTCCTTGTTGTTCATGCCCTCCTATTTTTTTGCTTCAATATATTACGAAACATTTTCATTTATAGAATTTAAAAATTATCGACATAAATTAGTTGGCACGTTTACACCTTGCGGCGGTCCGGGGGGAAGAGGACTTTGTGAATAAGAAACCCATTCACTTTACTAGAACCGTCATCGTTAGCAACCAGGTTTTCTTTGATCTGCTTGATCTTTTGATCTTGCGAAGTGAGAGGTCATCGCTAAGCATCTTTTTTTTTGCATCTTCGCAGTTAATACTGCTGCTAACTACTTTTCTACCATTTACTGTAGCCTAGTGGGATGAGCAGATGATAGGATCCAGAGACCTTTTGGGTCGACGATTTGAGATAGTTATTCCACTATATGTCGGTAGCCTATAACATTTTAAGGCTGTTCCTTTCGCCTCTTTCGACTCCCATGGAGAGGGTATAGAAGATAGGGCGGGCGACCCGATTCTTGAGGCGACAGCACGCGGCACTCAATATCCTCGTCTAATGGTATCACTATAAAACGTTTACGGCTGTTTACGTAAACTTGAGCTGTTATTATGCATTTTACGATCGGCACACGGATTTAACGATTTTACTTTCTGAGCTAGATCACTAAAGTCACATTGTAAAACCATCATTTCATGATTTTTTTCTTTATAGCAAAGAAGCGAAGACATAAGTGAAGTGATAGTAAGTCACTACAGCGGCTAGCAAACTGTTCATTGATGCGTTTTCACCGCCGTGGTCTAAAATGGAATTATTCGTACCTTTACTTAGCCTTGCTATATTTACTTATTTTAAAGCACAGTCCCTGATAGAGTGTTCAGTGACAACAGATCGCTAAGTGTCACGATCCTTACATACTTCTTTCACTTCTTTCAAATCCATCTTCTTCGTAAATTTACGTCTATGTATCCGAATCTTGACCCTCCATCTCTGAGCAATTTCCTCACATGCTCATCGAAGGTTAGTCTCGATCTACCTAGAAGCTTTTGATGTTGACTTTCGAGTTATGTTTTATCTTTACCCTTCGGTTTTCACTCATTCGCTCTACGTGCCCAAACCATCAACGCACGGCGTTATCAGTTTTAATAAGGTTATCTTTCATACCTGCCATATTGCGAATCTCTACGTTTCGTTTGTGGTCAGCCAAGGTTCTTATTAATTATAAGTAGAAATAGCGAATTTATAATTAAGTCACGATAGCCGAGTGGTTGGGTGGTCTGAATTTCGAGTCGAGAGACCCGGGTGCGATCCCCACGTGGCCAGCTCGTAACAATGGTTTTTTTTAAAAACTTATGTTCGAATTATATCGATGGCTTGGACATAAAGACGGCGATGGGCTCACCACCT
Organism: Sericinus montela; assembly: GCA_029286605.1. NCBI lineage: Eukaryota > Metazoa > Arthropoda > Insecta > Lepidoptera > Papilionidae > Sericinus > Sericinus montela. The sequence goes on from JAGSMR010000040.1 coordinate 10,267,847, forward strand.
GTCACGTTGTCACGAAAATATCTTCGGTGGAAGGAGGGTCCAAGGGATTAAGGGTCTAATTGTCTAGACTAGACCTCTGTCTACTCCTGTATTGGGAATTGCGTGAAGAAATAGCGAAGTAACGATACAGTATGATTTCAATCCAGAACAATATTACGCAGAGAAATGTCTACCACCTTTATTGTATAGTAAGTCCGCGTGGTATAATTCCATTTATTATTTTATTTTATTTATCTTCACGCACAATCCCTGACAGGGTAGCCAGAGAGAACAGATCGCCAAGTGTCACGATCCTTACATACTTCTTTCACTTCTTTCAAATCCATCTTCTTCGTAAATTTACGTCTATGTATCCGAATCTTGACCCTCCTCTCTTCGAGCAATTTGCTCACATGGTCTTCGAAAGTTAGCCTCGGTCTACCTCGACACCTTTTAATATTAACTTTCGCGCTATATATTTTCTTCACCATTCGGTTTTCACTCATTTACTCAACGTGCCCAAACCATCAACGCACGGCGTTATCAGTTTTTTTTAATAAGGTTATCTTTCATACCTGCCATATTGCGAATCTCTACGTTTCGTTTGTGGTCAGCCAAGGTTCTCATTAATTATAAGTAGAAATAGCGAATTTATAATTAAGTCACGATAGCCGAGTGGTTGGGTGGTCTGAATTTCGATTCGAGAGACCCGGGTGCGATCCCCACGTGGCCACCTCGTAACAATGGTTTTTTTTAAAAACTTATGTTCGAATTATATCGATGGCTTGGACATAAAGACGGCGATGGGCTCACCACCTGTCACGTTGTCACGAAAATATCTTCGGTGGAAGGAGGGTCCAAGGGATTAAGGGTCTAATTGTCTAGACTAGACCTCTGTCTACTCCTGTATTGGGAATTGCGTGAAGAAATAGCGAAGTAACGATACAGTATGATTTCAATCCAGAACAATATTACGCAGAGAAATGTCTACCACCTTTATTGTATAGTAAGTCCGCGTGGTATAATTCCATTTATTATTTTATTTTTATTTATCTTCACGCACAATCCCTGACGGGGTAGCCAGAGAGAACAGATCGCCAAGTGTCACGATCCCTACATACTTCTTTCGCTTCTTTCAGATTCATCATCTTCTTCATACATGCACGTTTAGGTATCCGAGTACTCTTGACCCTCCTCTCTTCGAGCAATTTGCTCACATGGTCTTCGAAAGTTAGCCTCGGTCTACCTCGACACCTTTTAATATTAACTTTCGCGCTATATATTTTCTTCACCATTCGGTCTTCACTCATTCGCTCAACGTGCCCAAACCATCGTATAATTTGTATAATAATTTGTATAATTCCAAAACCATTAAAGTAAATTATTTTCAATTTTATTCTAAAACAGAGCAAACAAGCATTTTCCAAAACAGAGATAGACAGAGGTCTAGATAATTAAAACCTTTCGAACCACCTTCAACGGAAGATATTTTTGGGACAACATCACTGGTGAGTCCGTCCCTGTTTTTATGTCCAAGCCAACGATCGTTTGTCAGTTTTTTAAAAAAAAATCTGAGCGACTGGAAAAAAAAAATACTAGAACGAGCCTGACACCTGGGTATTGAATTCAGTTCATTTGATTCGAATTCTAATCACTCAACCACTCGGCTATCGTGACTCTTCTGTCGTTACCAGTTTCTAAATCAACAAATGTCTTTCAATTAACGATGTGATCCTAGAAATGGTGTAATGCTATACTAACTATAGATATGAGAAGAAAAAAAAATTTTTTTTATTGTAATTAAAAAATCGTGTAAAAGCAATTCAAGGGACTGGTGTATATACCACGACCTCACAGAATAACGGCGTAAAGTAGAAGTATAACAAACTTCTGCGTTTCGTCTGGTGAGTGCAGGTGAGTGGAGGCCCACACACCCCCCCTCCCCCAATATTTGGGGGGGGGGACTCTAAGGCCGGCAACGCATCTGTTATGCCTCTGGTATTGCGGGTGTTCATGGGCGGCGGTAATCACTTACCATTACGTGAGCCGCCTGCTCGTTTGCCGGCCTTTTCTATAAAAAAAAGAAACAAATTCGACAAAAATTCGATTATATTTTTATTAAGTATATAATTTTATATATACTAATAAATCTTACGTATTGACTACACGATATCTGTTCTTTCTCTGCGATCTGTTCCTTCTGTCTTCCCCAACAGAGCCTATGCATGAAACATAGGTATTTATTTATAGATTTAGATTCCATTGAGCGATTCATTCAGATTTCTATCAGACAATACCGAGGTATGGGATAACATAAGAATAAAAATTATATACAGTGCCGTTTTCAACCTTTTCTGATTGTAAAATGAAAGTCATTATTTCGGATGAATCCTCTTGATTAGATAAACAACATTGTAAAAGCAAATCAAACCTTTTATCTGCGGAGTGATTCGATTGCTACGAGACTAATATTGACTCGGAAATGTGTACCATTTGGATTTTACTGGAAACTTTTTTTTAAAGGCTTGTGAATTTGTTTTTCATGTTTTCGGTAGCTTCGTTACTTTTGATTCTGTAACACAGTTGCTTTAGCTACTTATTTTCGTATCAGAGCAATGTTGTCATGTTCCTCCGAAATTGCAGATGTTCATGGGCGGCGGTAATCACTTACCATTACGTGAGCCACCTGCTCCTTTGCCTCCCTTTGGTATAAAAAAATAAACCACTATAACAAACAACAATCTCTTAATAAAGATTTGTTAAGAAGCAAAGTTTGCGACTACACGAGCAAAGTCCGTTGCAAGTTGACGCTTCATTGTTACAAAATTCAGATTGCTGTGGACACAAGAACTGGGATAACAATTCCACTTATTTATTTCTCACTAGACACTGAAGTAAACAAAAGTTTGATATTAAATTATTCATTTATTAAACTCTGTTCTCTAGACACGTTTGCTGGCACTCTTGAATACATTTGTTTTCTACGGAACGTGGATTTGAAATTAATAGATATTTTCATTATATATTTTCGATAACCTAATGGTTGGTTGACTGGACTCTCCAGTTCGATCCCCAGGAGGAAAGTTCGTACCAAGAGAGAAAGTCCGTCTTAATAGACGGCGATATGCGAAGTGAGGGTCGGAAGGAGTAAATGATCTAAGCCTATGACTACCCAGTAAAAGAAAGAGCGTGAAAATATAAAATAGCAACTGCATCTTTCGCTTGTTATCACTGGACATGGTTGTAAAAATGTTTAAAAAGCTCCCTTGTAAGTCATTTGCTCACGGTTCTTATAGCACCCATTAGGTTCATTATGACTCCGTGAACACGGAAAAACATTAGGCAGACCTTTTGCTGACTGCTTTTTAGCTGTATTAGAGAAATAACTTAATGTTTTGAAAATTCTACGAAAAGATTGCTCACATATGCAATTATATTCAATAATATTCAGTAGACGTAGAATTTAGTACAAGAGGCATGACGATTCGAGTGCCTTGTTCGAGTGATCCTATCTTTGAAGTATGAGTATATCTCGGAAACAAAGTAACTTGACGATTTTGAACACACTCATATACAATCATCTACGGGTAAACGACTTTAAATAAGAAAAAATTGTGACTACCTCGCCAACTAACTTTGGTTTCTTCTCATTTAAACGTAGAATTTTCCATAATCAAAATAGAATGCGGAAGCGGTAGCGGAGGAGGAGGCGGAAGCGAGTGCGGGAATGGGAGCGAAGGCGGTTGCTGGTGCGACAGCGTGTACGAAGGGTGCGAGAGCGGGTGCGAGTGCGAGTGTGAGTGTGGAGGCGGTTGCGGAAGCAGGAGGGGATGCGGCAGCGGGTGCATTCGCGATAGCATGTGTGAAGGTGGTTGCGGAAGCGGGTACAGGTGCGGGAGCGGGTGCATGTGCGATATTGTGTGTGGAGGCGGTTGAGGAAGCGGGTGCAGGTGCGAGAGCGGGTGCTTGTGGAAGAACGTGAGTGGAGGTGGTTGCGGAAGCGGGTACGGGTGCCGGAGCGGTTGCATGTGCGGGAGAGTCTGCAGAGGCGGTTGTGGAGGCTGAAGCGGGCTCGTGTGTGGGAGTGTGTGCGTGTGAAGGCGGTTGCGGAAGCGGGTACGGGTGAGGGAGCGGGTGCATGTGCGAGAGTGTGTGTGGAGGCGGTTGCAGAGGTGGAGGCGGGAGCGGGAGTTGACCCGTCTCCCAGTGTCGGATCTGAACATTAGCTTCGCCGATCACTTTTCGGTGGCGGAGGGCAAATAGAGCGGCGCTTTATAAAGACCTTACAAAATTAAAAGAAATCTGTTTATTTAACATGTTTTGACCTGGGGGTTTTTCATGACTCAATGTTAGTGTAGTGTACTCAGAAGTCACAATAGCCGTGTGGTTGGGTGGTCGGAATTTCGAGTCAAGAGACCCGAGTTCGATTCTCAAGTGGCAGGCTCGTACCAATGGGTTTCTCAAAAAATTATGTACAAATTATATTGTTGGCTTGGACGTAAAGAAGGCGACGGGCTCACCCCCTGTCACGTTGTCCTGAAAATATCTTCGGTGGAAGGTGGGTCGAAGGGATTTAATTGTCAAGACTAGACTTCTGTTTGTCTGTAAAAAAGTAAATATCTACACGCAATTTCCAATACAGGTATTGGGAATTGCGTTAAGATATTTACTTTCTTTAAGTTGGTAAATACCAAATGGCAACCAAGTTGACAATATTGTCAAGGAAACTAACGCGTTAGGTTTCATCATGCGTATCGTATAGGAATTCAATAGTATTGAAACGATTAAAATATTGTATTTTAATGATTTATTGTATTTATGCGAATTCTACATTTAAAATAAAACGATTTTCGGATTAAAAACGCGATAAAATCCGAAAATCGTTTTATTTCAAATATTGTATTTTAATGATATCTTGTATTTACGCGAGTACTACACATTTTAAATGACGATAAAATCCGAAAATCGTTTTATTGTATTTTACTTATGTTCGCAGTACGCTTGAATATGCCTCTAAAATCTGAAATCCTCTATACTACACCTTCATTACACGAATTAAAAATATTATATAATTAAACGTAACTTCGTCGGATATCTATGTTATCGTACCCATTCCAGGTATTGTTCAGAGGACTACTTGCCCTACCTGGTTATACCTGTTTCTTTATGCAAACAACACCACCTGCTACCTCTGGAAAAGCGACGTGACATTGCTGATAGCGCGTTTCTATCAAAAACGCTTCAAGTCATGTGAATTGTCAAGACTGAACTCCCTTATCCCTGTTATCGTTAAGGTCGCCTACACTTACACTTAAGAGAAATACACTTTTGTATTTGTTGGCAAGGGGTTCTAACTATGGGAAAAACAATTTCGTATGGCGAGCTAATAAGAATTTTTTTTTATAGAAAAGGGAGGCAAACGAGCAGGTGGCTCACGTGATGGTAAGTGATTACCGCCGCCCATGAACATCCGCAATACCAGAGGCTTAGCAGATGCATTGTCTCCCTTAGGGTGTGTGGGCCACCGGTTACCTGCACTCACCAGACGTAACGCAGAAGTTTGTTAGACTTCTACTTTACGCCGGTATTCTGTGAGATCGTGGTACTTCCCCGGTCGAGCCGGCCCATTCATGCAATAACAAAAGCTGACGCGTGGCTCTACCACTGTTATATTTTCTCGAAAGCAAACGATATAAATCGTACAAAAGTTTTTTTTGAAAAAAAAAACCCATTGGTACGAGTCTGCCACCTGGGGATCGAACTTGGTTCTCTTGACTCGAATTCCGATGGTGGTTGATGGTTGGGTGATCACATAAAGACCACTACAGGCTCATTATCTGTAATGTTGTCCCATAAAATGTCTTCGGTGAAAGGTGGGTCCAAAGGACTTCATTGTCTCTCTGAGAACTCTGTCTACCCAAGTATTAGGAATAGCGACAAGATATCTTTGTAATGTATTGACTTATTAAGTATTTATGACTAGTTTTAAACGTTTAAGAATCGCCACGAAGAGGACTTTGCTTCAATTGAAAATTTTAATTAGGAGCTTCATATTCAATGTAAAGTGTTAAGTCATGTTCGTACGCTCCCAAACTTTTCAAATGTTATACAAAACTCTATCGTCTACGTTTGTTAGACTTCGCAAATGCACAGTTAGGCTGTTGCTTATGCAAATAGCTTTGGAAACTCGCGATATTGTGGTCCAAAGTTCTAATCAATACCGAAAGGTTAAACATAACGTAGTAATAAATAATAAAGAAATATAACCACTGATATGCTTTTGTGCCTATCACAAACGATACTCTGATTCTAAAGTAAGTAGCTACAGCAGGTGGGTGCTTATTTCAATATTATGAAATTGGTAACAAAAAATCACATACACCTTCAATAACAGTGGTAGAGCCACGCATCAGCTTTTGTTGTTGCATGAATGGGCCGGCTCGACCGGGGAACTACCACGACCTCACAGAATACCGGTGTGAATTTGAAGTTTAACAAACTTCTGCGTTTCGTCTGGTGAGTGCTGGTTTCCGGAGGCCCACATCTTTCTCAAAGGCCGGCAACGCATCTGCTATGCCTCTGGTATTGAGGGGGTTCATGGGCGGTGGTAATAACCTACCGTCACGTGAGCCACCTGCTCGTTTGCCTCCCTTTCCTATAAGAATAAAACAAGCAATTGTATAACTTGTGGTATTAAACGATTTCAATCGAAGGCTTCCTTCTTTCTTATAGCCCATCAAGTGTCCAGTACTGAAAATAGGCCTCTCCTAAAATTTTCCACAACGAACGGTCATCAGCCACCTGCATTCATCGATACCACTCAACATTCTACAGGTCTAGATTAAACCTTGTGCAGAGTTCTCCTGCATAATGTTTGCCTAAACAAGGTTCCACTCGAATACTTTTTTCCCTAACGGTTATCCGTTCGTTGAGATATAGTAGAGATCTTTACGACTATGTCGGTCTCCTTAATTCTTATTCTATCGCGCAGAGAAACACCGAGCACAGCCCCTTTCATAGCGCGCCGAGCAACTTTGAGCTTTCTCACACAACCAGCAGTGAAAGAACACGTCTGGAGTAGACAGAGATCTATACAATAAAGTCCTTTCGACCCACCTTTAATCTGAGCACATTTGCGACATCGTGCCAGTTGGTGAGCCTGACGCCGTCTTAGTGTCCAAGCCAATGGTGCAATATAATTACGTCGTATGGCTCGATGGCTATGGCCTCTTTCTTTCCCGCTAGGGAACAAGTAGTTGGAGAGAGCGCATCATGATTCATGATCGTCGTATTTTTTTTATAGAAAAGGGAGGCAAACCAGCAGGTGGCTCACGTGATGGTAAGTGATTACCGCCGCCCATGGACACCCGCAATACCAGTGGCATAGCAGATGCGTTGCCAGCCTTTGAGAAAGGTGTGGGCCTCACTCACGAGACGAAACGCAGAAGTTTGTTAGACTTCTACTTCGCGCCGGTATTCTGTGAGGTCGTGGTACTTCCCCGGCCGAGCCGGCCCATTCATGCATCAACAAAAGCCGGTGCGTAGCTCTACCACTGTTAACACAAGTATGAACATGTATCTCACGATTCTACTAGATTAATTATTTTGTACATAATCACACGTCTGCATATCCAAGTAATTCTCATTCTTTTATTATAGTTATGTTTTACTTATTATTACTACTTTGTATTAAACAGTATAGGAAGAAAGGTCATAAATTAAAACACAAGATGAAGTAAAAGTATAAATAAAATATACAGAAACGGATTTTTCGTCCTGAAGTGAATTTGAAACGGCAGTTTCCTTTGGGATGTTTCCAAGAAATCGCCTGTACGTTTGGCGTCGTGCCATTTATTTAGCCTAGGGATAGATAAATTATGTCTTACTTCTTAAATAGAAGGAATATAAGTTTCATGCCTTTTATTAAGTAACTTCGTTAAACAGAATACACTATTACAAAGTTACGATAGCCGAGCGATACGATGATCGAATGATATGATAATTCTAGGGAAGAGATTACCAGGAGGTAGGCTCGTACTGGGAGTTTTTCAAAACTTATGTATGATTTATGTATTATGTACGATTTTAGAAGTCACGATAGCCGAGTGGTTGGGTGATCGGAATTTCGAGTCAACAGACCTGAGTTCGATCCCCAAGTAGCAGGCTCGTACAAATAGGTTTTTCAAAAACTTATGTAGGAATTATATCGTTGGCTTGGACAAAAAGAGGGCGACGGGCTCACCACCTGTCACGTTGTCCCGAAAATATCTTCGGTGGAAGGTGGGTCAAAGACTATTTGTCTAGACAAGACTTATGTCTATCCCTGTATTGGGAATTGCGTGAAGATATTTATTTATTTCTTTTAATTTTACGACCTCCGTGGACGAGTGGCGTAAACACCGGTTTTCAAGATGTCGCCAACTCGTGGTCCCGGGTTCGATTCCTGGTCGGGTCGACGTAGAAAAACCATTATATTTTGGCAGGTCGGCCTTCGTTTGTGGTGCCTTCGTTGTTTCCGATTCCCATACCACAAGTGGTTCAGCATCTGCATTGGGATCGGAGCAATGTTTGTGATGTTGTCCCTATTTATATACGTATAAATATTATCAGCTCTGTTATTATTAGATAAGATATAGCTATAATTTATCGGAATACCAAAGGATATAAAAAAACGTATGGGAATCAAACCCCCAAGGAACCCTATATAACATTCGGGTGTCGGGTGTTACTCTGGCTTACTCGTTATTAATAATTGGGTGCCCAAATCTCATCCTTTTTCAACTACTTACTTTTTTAATTTATATAAATAATGAATAAACATCTATAGATATTTATACGTATATAGAAAGGGACAACAATCGGAAAATCGGTACAATCGGTAATCGGAAACAACGAAGGCACCACAAACGGAGGCAAACCCGCCGAAATATAATGGTTTTTCTACGTTGACCCGACCAGGAATCGAACCCGAGAACACGAGACGGCGACATCTTGAAAACCGGTGTTTACGCCACTCGTCCACGTAGGTCGTCGAATTACGCAATTCCCGATACAGGGGTACACAGAGGTCTAGTTTAGACAATAAAGTCCCTCCGACCCACCTTCCACCGAAGATATTTTCGGGACAACGTGACAGATGGTGAGCCCGTCGTCGTCTTTATTTCCTAGCCTAAGCCTCTAAGCCTACAACATAATTCGGCAATATTATATTTATGTAATATAAGCCTGCGATTCAACATTTAACACGGAATATCAACAGTAAAATCAGAAAGTAAAATCGGTCGAGCCGTTTCAGAGATTACGCGAAAATAACACACAGACAGAAAAAAAATAAAAAATATATTTTTTTATTGTATATACGTATATTTTCATATGCGTTTAGCGAAAAGCTTTTAATTTGGAATTACTAATAGACACTTAAATTTTAATGACATGTATAGTCGTAATTACATCCCGGGACTTTGTCCCTGCAGTATCACAATTTTCCTACAGGATCCCTTAGTTTACCGGAGTAAAAGTACCCTATCTCCCTCGTCCGAATTTGATTACAATAATAATTAATTAATTACAATAATTGAGGAACCATTCATCAAATTCAGGTATCAGTTTTCTCTCACGCGTACTGTATATTCGGGTTAAAAAGTGTATAAATCGCGTGTGTATGTGTTTGTTATTATGAAAAAAGTCGGGTCTCTTGACTCAAATTCCGACCACCCAAACTCTCGGCTATCGTGACTTACTAAAATTCAACCGGCACAGGTAGGATACGAACCCGCGACCTACCTCGTATCGTGATGTCGCTTTTACCTCCGATCCACCGGGTACCACTTCACTTTTCGTCACCGCACCACATCACTTTTTTTCTTACTCTTAGGTTCACTCTCACCCATTAGTTTAATAACAAAAAGTCCGGCATTACTTTCATATTTCAAACATCAATAAAGAAATGCATAATAAAAAGTACCTTGCTTATTTATCTTCACGCACAGTCCCTGAAAGGGTAGTTAGAGAGCCAGTCGCCCATATAATATAGCCTAATCTATAATATAAACTATCTCTGTGCAAAATTTTATCTAGATCCGTTATTACGTTCTGACGTGTTACAGCTACAAACAGAAATGCATCCAAAATTAGCAATTTGTTACAGTAGCTAGATATTTCTTGTATTTCGAAATAGTATTCACAGCTTGTGTAAATTTACAGTAACATCTGCTGAATTTTAAATTTCCTACAGCACGAACATGGAGCTTTATAAGTCTTCTCCATTTTGGTTTTACTAACATAAATACGTGTCTGTGTTGCTTATTAATCTCATTAATTACTTATTTATATACATATTCGTTACAGAAGTTTACAAGATACTCTAGAAGAATGAGTTGGCTCAAGTTTAATTTTTAGAAAAACTATTTAGATATTTCTAAAAAGTCACGATAGCCGAGTGGTTGGGTGGTCGGAATTTCGAGTCAATAGACCCGAGTTCGACCCCCTGGTGGCGCGTACCAATGGGTTTTCAAAAACTTATGCACGAATTACATCGTTGGCTTGGACATAAAGATGGTGACAGGCTCACCACCTGTCACGTTGTCCCGAAAATATCTTCGGTGGAAGGTGGGTGGAAGGGACTCCATTGTCTAGACTAGACCTCTGTCTACCCCTGTATTGGGAATTGCGTGAAGATATTTTTTTTTTATTTAGATATTTTGTATGACATATTATCCCTATGTATTTATGTACTTGTTTATTTATTCATTTAATTACACAAATCACAATAGCTGAGTGGTTGTTTGATCGGAATTTGATTCAAGAGACCCGACTTCGATCCTCAGGTGGTTGGCTCATACCAAAAGGTTTTTTTCCAAAACTTATGTATGATTTATAATATACATAACTAGTGTTACATCTATTAACTTACAGAATTAGTGTTTGCTTTAGGAATGAAGAGGCTCAACTAGGGTAGAATGCGAAATCGTGGTAAAAGGTGTCGTTACGCGCTGATAATTTTTGCAACTTTTCTTTTGCAATAAATAAAAGTATGTATGAAAAGGGATATCATCACTTCCATTGCTCTGATCCTAAAGTATAATCTACTTACTTTGGTAGCACTTGTCAGAAACCACGAAGGTACTTCCAACATCAAGACCCGAGAAAATGTAGCAAAACTGTTTTCTACTTTGAACCACAATGGAATCAAACCCGGAACCTCGGAGGTGGCGTCACCATGAAAACTGGTGGAGAGAGATGGGAGAGAGAGAGAGAGATGGGAGAGATAGCATCCAACTTCGACATGTGAACTGTTTATCATATTATTTCTTCTTTTCTTCTTCATAGTATTCTGTTTTTCATTATATTAATGTTTACACACAGGCATACGATAGCCGCATCCACGTATATGTGAATTTCATGAGCCTTTGCTGCCGATGTTTACGGCGGAGACGTGTACTGGTTGGAGACATTATCATGCCGCATGATGTCTCGTTTTCGAACCGGGATATTGTTTGATATTTTCTGTGTGGCTTCAATAAATGAAGATTGAAGCTCGTTACGTGATACATATAAACACGTGATATGTTTATAAACCAAATTTTTATACGCAATTTCCTATACTGGGGTATGCAGAGGTCTAGCCTACTAGAGGTACTTTCGACTCACTTTTCTCCGAAACTTATTTAGGACAAAGCGATAGGTGGTGAGCCTATCGCCGAGTAGTTGGGGGGTAATTCGAGTAAAAACCCTAGTTTTACCCGAGAGGCCGAAAGGACTTAATTGTCTAGACCTCTGTCTTCTTCAGTATTGGGAATGGCGTGAAGTTATTTCTTTCATATATATTAACATAAATGTTAATAAATACATACAAATGCCCATAACTCGAGTACAAACAAACATATTCATCACACGAATGTTTGCCCTAAATTCGAAACCTTGACTTCGCAGGGTTGGTCACTGCCGACTCTGCTATTGGGTCGTCAAACACTTTTAATTCCGTAGTAAAAGAAGTTTTGCACGATTACGTATTCCAACGCGAGCGAATCTGTAGGCTACAGCTAGTACGAAAGAAACACGTACGTTTCTTTTTACTAATTAAAATCAGGCTTCGCAATTAATTTAGATACCAAACATTGAACGATAATGGAAAACAAGAAAAGTTGTTATTGAAAAAATTACTTCGCAACCCTCCGCATGAAAATATAAAAAGGTATATGTTACCTGGTCCGAAGAGAAGAAGAGCACCACCCTCCCTCCCACAGATGCGTGCACTAATTCCACAGATGTGTGCACTAATTCCACTGTATGCACCACCACCACTACACTCAAACCAGGTAACATATACCACCACCGAAAACGCGACACGTGTTTCGCCTCAAAACAAGGCATCCTCAAGCGAGTAGACTCTACGATGAGCGACCGCAGAGTTTAGGTATTATAAAATAAAGACACTAATATTGCGATAGGCTCACTATCTGTCACATTTTCCCAAATAAGATTCGGTGAAAAGTTTGTCGAAAAGTCTTCTTTGCCTAGAAATATAAAAAAAAATATCTACACGAAATTCCCAATACTGAACTAGACAGAGGTCTAGTTAAGACGAAAAGTCCCTTCGACCCACTTTCCACCGAAGAGTTTTTCGGGACAATGTGACAGGTGGTGACGCCGTCGCCGTCTTTAAGTCCTCGCCAACGATGTAATTCGTACATAAGTTTTTAAAAAAACTCATTCGTACGCGCCTACCACTCGACTCGAAATTTCGACCCCGCAACCATTCGGCTATCGTGACTAAGAAAGTCTAGAAATATGCCTATCATTATGACAGATTGCGTGAAGATACCAGAATGATCTATTGAATCAGTCTGATATCACAGCTTTTTGTTGATTTTGATTCCCGATTCCAATACCCGATTGTAATTTTCAATCGAATTCTTTTCTGTTGTTTTAAACTGAAAAATGTAGTTGAACAGGTGTACGGGGAATTGCATACATCGAATGTAATGTGTACAAACGTGAAAATTGAATTTGTTCCCAGCTTTGTTTAATATTCTCTTTCGAATGGCATTGATATGGAAATAGTTTAGATGTTTTTCGTCACGCCATTCCCAATATTGGGATAAGTTTTGGTCAAAGTAATAATATTAATAATGTTTAACACTACTTGGGAACGAAGAAATATGTTGAGTTCGGTTTTGCGTTTCGCCAAAAACGTATTTGTAGGCTTTGAAAATGTTCATTCATATTGTTTAGAGAATATATTGGCATTCCAAAATGTCGTGAGTGGTTTCCAGCCCTTCGTGGCTCTTTATACGGTTTTTCTCTATAAACAAAGTAGAAATTTAATATATTCCTTTTATTGGATTAGGTTGAAAATTGCGTTAACAAATAGACCACCAGATCAAATGAAATCATTTATTAAATAGATGAAAAAGATTTAAGATAATAGCGACTCATAAGCATCAAAGCCTTCTAAATTTTAGGTCTGCAATTTATAGTTAGCCCGCTATTTGTCTTCACTCCAATCTCAATACAGGGACACACAAAGGACTAAACAATTAATTCCTTTCGGTCCACCTTTCAGAGGACATGTTTTGGGACAACGTGACAGGTGGTGAGCCCGTCGTCTTCTTTATGTCCAAGCCAACGAAAAAACCTGCTTGCGTCTTGGCCTGCCTGCCACCTGGGGATCAAACTCGAGTCTCTTGACTCGAATCCGACTATCTGTCGATAATTGTATTTTCAAGTCTTTTCTATCAGTTTGCCTTTATGGCATCCACATGAAGAAAGAGGCTAGCATTTTTTTATACTGTAACCACCAATCAAAGATAGCATAAACAGTAGTTATCGAAATAAAACTTGATAAGGTATTTATGATGTAATTTTTTTTATTGGTGCCCATGTCGATGAGTATCGTTATTGAAAATTTTAGGTTCGTAATCATTTAATGGGAAACACAATTAACACCGTAGGAACTCTCTTGAAAAATGACGAAATCATGAGTTTTCAAATTCTTCCATTAGCGAATGACGTTGAATTTGCAAACCCAATATATGGTTCCGAAACTTTCCATATTTAATTACACTTGTAATATTCCGCCAGTCATTTCCTGGTTATTATGTGACGATATTAATTTTAAGGTTCTGAGATCTTAATTTCTGTTTGAAAAAATAGAAATTATCTGTAATTGTGAGTCTATAATTTATAACAACAAGATGTTTAAATAAACTAAAATTAAGATAATGAATTAATGCAATTTTAATAATTTTTATACATTGGAAATATATTTATAATATTAAATTTTATTTATTAATCTTAATTAAATTTAATTATTGTATTAATCTATTTATAACATTAGATACTTTTCAGTGAACGTCCAATCTAAATTGGTCCAACCTTCTCAGAAATTAACCAAAACAAATAGGCAAACAAAAGTTTTATTATATACTTACACATACATAGTAAGAAGCTGTATTTTGACATTACAAGCGAATTATATCACTTATATTTTATACATCAATACTTACATGTATACTAATATTACAAATGTGAAGGTGTAACATAACGGATAGACATCGGTCTGTTATGTTTACACGTCGGCACCGATTTAGATGAAATTTGGTATGCAGAAACTTCAACCCTAAACATTGCATACTCTTTAGTTAAAAAAAAAAACAATTTTGGAAGAAACTACGGTTTACAGCAAGTTTCTATATACTCGTATATAGAAAATGTAAATTTTAAATTGCGTTACTCTTTGACGGCTTCAAATAGGAAATAGGGTTTCAGGTGAATCAGGTATTTTTTGGAGCGAAAGTAAACTGACTATGGAAGGTTCTATTTCTCTTTAATTTCACGTTATGCTGAGTAGAACAGGGCATGAACATTTTTGGATTTAATAGCTTTTGATCGAAACAGACAAAGCCTTTACAAAAGTTCAGACGATGTATGAGAATTTAAATTTTAGAAATATGTTTCTTTCTCTCTAGTAGTTCCTTTATTTCTAATATTGCCCTAACCTTAACTAGAACAGTTCTTCCATCGATATCGGATAATAATAATCAATAAATAAATATCTTCAACGATATTCTCAATAATGGGATAGACAGAGGTCTGTAATATATAATTCTCTATAAATCATATTTATATGTATTAATTTTTCAAAGATAAACAATCAAATACATATATACCTCCATAAATCCAGTACCCACAAACATTCATATTCATCACACCAACTATACTTCAATGCTTTGTCTCTTTTTTTTACTTGAGGAAATACCTTATACATACCTGTAACGCCTCGCTATACCGACTCCTCCCCGCGGCCCCAACACAGCCGCATCAGCGGTGCGAACTCCGCCAGAATCAGGGAGGATTGGGAGCATGCGACTCTACCTCGGCTGGGGAAGGCACAGAAAGGGATGCGGAGGCAATGATGCTCTATACTCTCTGATACTCTCTCCACAGCTCGCCAACACGCATACGAAGTGGGCTGACCGGTCACCTCGGGCCGGCTATACCCCGCTAAGTAAGGCCAGCCATGTGGTTTGCTCTTGGTTCACCTTGGTTGTCAAAGCCACGGTTACTAAGCCCAACGCCACGACTAAGCGGGAATCCGTTCGGGGGGACAATGCTTATATCTGGAGATGTTTACGAGAATTTTCGAATGGCTAGCTTGAACTTGTGACGACATGTTTCGCAGTTCGAAACCTAAACCATTAGGCTATTGAATTATTGTTGATTTAAATAATATTATAATTTTTAACCCAATGCCCATACCTTTGCAGCTATGATAATGTACACCTTTGTGATATAATTTTTATTGTATTTGAAAGCATGCTAGTCATGCTGGACTTTTTGGAGCCGTTCCCCTAGGCTAACCAATGGGTCCGTACCATATTTTGAAAACATATGTAAACTTATGTACGTATTAAATCGCTGGCTTGAACATAAAAACGTACAGGGGCTTACCACCGGGCATATTGTTTCAAATGAAATGAAAATGTCTTCGTGGAAGGTGGGTCGAAAGGACTTAATTGTCTAGACCTCTGTCTAGACAGTATTCGAAATAGCGTTAGGATATATATATTTTTCATTAATTTAACTTTAACTTCTTGTTATTACTAAATTTTTTTCTTTCTTTTTGTCTTTCAAATTCATTAATGTCCCTCGACAAAAACTAAATGAGATTTTAATTTTCAAATTTTCTGTTTCAAATTAAAGTGGGATATTTAAGCTGCGACCGAGACAGGTTTGAATATTCATAAAAAGACAACACGGCGAAACTTGGAGATTAACTAATTCATTAATTCATCTCGTGACGCAGGATGAAATGCCACGAACTAACCTTTGACAAACTTTATACTTATAATTCATCTTTATGCTTGTCTGTCATACCCTTTGCAGTATGTAGAGATAGTAAACTTTGCAGAAAAACAACATAGGTAACAACATAATTCCTATTAAGGTAAGTTTCAAAAGGTCCGTACGTGAACATTTTTTAGACATCAATCAAGCTAGTAACTATGTGCAGTGAGTCAAAACGGTCATTTCATATATTTCTTACAATTATTTACGTGTAAACAGATGTATATATATATATATATGTATATGTTGTATGTATGTAGTATTCATAATTATAATATTATTTAAGTATTTTGTTATTATTCTACTAATATCTTAATACCAAATTAAGCACCTAAACCATTACTGTTTTCAATCATTTTATTTTAAGACACCCAGGGACGATAGGGAAGGAGATGGCAAATTTACTGCGTATCAAAAGTACTTTGCTGAACCTGCCTGTCCTAGAATTACCGCAAAAATGAGTCCTGTGCCTCTTGCAACTATCTACACTCTGCTTATATGTACACGCCGTTACTCCATCTTGCGGGAGTAACTAAATTTTATTCTTCATAGGTTTATAGTTCTACAAGTTACGAGATTTAGCGTGGGGATTCTTACTCCGTTACCCCAGTTCTGCTGAGTAATTTTGAGCTTTTTCATGTAGCTTGTAGTGAAGGCAGACAGAAATTTAGACATTCAGAAAATATAATAAAGATGTTTTCTACATCGATTCTACCGGGAATCAAATACGGGACCTCAGAGCTGGCAACACAATGAATACCGATGTGGTGTAAAAATCGGTTTTCTCGTCCACAGAGGTCGGCATATATAAATGATAGAGCTTGTTAAATAAAGCTGCTTAGTTACACGACGTAAATAATTTATTAGAATATGTTAAATGTTATTTGGGACACTAAAGGCTAAAATTAAATTAAGAATTCATCATGCCGGCTACCCCAACTAGTGATTGAAGTTAGGATTCCAGCTGTTTCAAATTAATTTGAAGGGTCGTTAAGTTTATAGTTAGTTACACAGTTTTATTTACAAAAGCAACTCCGCGTTTAAAACAGGTTTGATCTGTATTCTGAAGAAAGATGTATAAATAGTGGTAATGTAATGTAATGTATATTTTAACGAGGAGTAGGGTTGAACGATATATAACCTGATTTATTTTCTGTAAATACAGCATATTTTCAGAAACAAAATGAAATGAAATGAAAAGTAAAAATAAAATGAAGTAAAAATAAAATGAAGTATTTTCGGACCCAAAATGAAGTACAGCTGATATTATACTTAATTGAATAGTGAGCTGACCGCTGATATTTACTTATTGGAACTACGAGTACGTTTCATTTTTTAACATTTATAGTTGAATGTTGAGTCTCAAAGGGTCAATATTAAATATATTTTGACAAATAACAAAACGGCTGTGTATTTTGGGTTACATTATTTTTATTTTCCTAGGGATCTCAAATAATAAAAAATGTTATTATGTTATGTATGTTACTAACTGATAACGTAGCTTTCTATCGGCGAAAGAATTTTTAATATAGCTGTAGTGGTTGAGGAGTGAAAGTGTAACAAACAGACTTTCGTCTTTATAACTCGGAATGTTTGTTCATTGACGGCTATTTATTGTCTCTACTTAAACACGACCGAAGATGAATAATGGATTTCAGTTTCGAGGCGTCAAGCTCTGCTACGTGACTGAATACACAAAATGTTATTATAAGCCTTTGTTTTAAACGGACAATCTAGACGAAATACTTTTTGTTATACTTTGACGTAATACTTGTATTTTGTAGTTGAGCCGCGAAAATTCGTTTGCGCTACGTTTATAAAATTAATAAGCAAAACCTGTGTTGTGTTCCAATTAAAAACCAGCGCTGCAATCTTACCGAAGCATTACGCTAAGTTGGGCCCCTTTTGGAGCACACCATTCCTTTTATTTATGTTATTGTGAGTGACAAATATTACTTTTCTTTCCCGAAACAAATCCTGTGAGGTCCCAACTTAAAACCAGCGCTGCAGTCTTACCGCAGCATTACCCTTTTGTGTTACAATCAAAGCTTTTCTTTCTCGAGCTCTTTCTGCTCGCAAAGAACAAGAAGGAGTACTTGTAAGAAACTGATTGCTAACCTTCGCTAGACGGAGAGGCATTCGAAGAAGAAGTTATGAGTACGAAGAAGAAGGCATTCGAAAAAGAAGTTATGAGTACGTTTCCATTTTAAAATTTAAACCGCGAAATTATTGGTTTGAGCCGTTGTATATTACCGGGGCTATTAAGGTTCCTTTCTTATATAATACAACGAAAGTTCACTACAGGACACAGCACTCTCTCATAAGTAACATTTAACATTATAACATCGCTTGGCAAGGGATAGTTTGTCCTTTATAGTACTGCCCTTTACCGGGATGCCCAAATTGAATTTGATATTTAGAGATGAATGTCCCATTGGAATTATTTGAGCGCATATTACAACATTTGAGAAGTTTATAGAAGTATATAGTGAAGTTTATGTAGGAAGTTCGTGATTTTTCAAGTAAGAAACTGTAGCTTTTTATATATAATTTACGATACCATGACAGAAAAAAAACAATGTGAATAATAAAAAAAAAAAAAAAGATGATGATGAAATGGGTATACATTATATAGCACTGATTGGATACACTAAAAATCAGCGCCATGACAAAAAAATGTAATGACATTATGCTGAGTGTGCTCCAGTATCCAGATGACGCTTTGACACATACGAGTATGGGTAGGTATCTGTACTATGTAGTTAATATTATTTTTAAACTAAGTGTTTTTTTACTAAAAAAGTCACGATAGCCGAGTTGTTGGGTGGTCGGAATTGCGAGTCGTGAGACCCCAATGCGATCCCCAGGTGGCAGTACCAATGAGTTTTTCAAAAACCTTATGTACGTATTTCATCGTTGGCTTGGACATAAAAGACGGCGACCGGCTCACCATCTGTCACGTTGTCCCGAAAATATCTTCGGTGGAAGGTGGGTCAAAGGGACTTAATTGTCTAGACTTGACCTCTGTCTACCCCTGTATTGGGAATTGCGTGAAGATATTTTTTTTTGTTTTTTTAGTAATTGTTTTTTTTAATCTATCTTTTGGTTATTATTTGAATTTTAAATTAGTGTCAACGCCTTGACTAATTTTTGCGAATAACCTTTTCCTTCTTTTCTTTCTCTGCAACCCATGCAAAGCCGGGGCGGGTAACTAGGAGGATATAAAATGAGAGTAAGGAGCGGAATATGTTAAATAAACTTTGAAGCTAACAAAGAGTAATGAAACGAGTGAACAGTATGGTACTAAATAGTTTCATACAAAGTTGCATTTATGGTTAAATTTGTTCTCAGCGAATAATGTAACTTGGCACTATATCCTACAATGTTGCAACCAAACCCTAGTTTGGCTTATTTTAGTGAAGAGTCTGCAACTGGTGTGATCAATTATTTATCATACAATCTCTGTGTCTACGTATTGGTAGATTTTTTTAAACATTTAAGCATGTATAAGTCACGTTTGCAGATTGGTTGGGTGATCGGAATTCGAATCAAGAGAATCGAGTTCGGATCTCTGGTGGTGATTCGTTCCAATGGGATTTCAAAACTTATGTACGTATTTCATCGTTGGCTTGGGCATAAAGACGGCTCACTACCTCACCACTGACCACCTGTCACGTTGTCCCGAAAATATCTTCGGTGGAAGGTGGGTCAAAGGGACTTAATTGTCTAGACTTGACCTCTGTCTACCCTGTATTGGGAATTGCGTGAAGATATTTTTTTTTTTTTTTTTTTTTTTTTTTTTTTTTTTTTTTTTTTTTTTTTTTTTTTTTTTTTTTTTTTTTTTTTTTTTTTTTTTTTTTTTTTTTTTTTTTTTTTTTTTTTTTTTTTTTTTTTTTTTTTTTTTTTTTTTTTTTTTTTTTTTTTTTTTTTTTTTTTTTTTTTTTTTTTTTTTTTTTTTTTTTTTTTTTTTTTTTTTTTTTTTTTTTTTTTTTTTTTTTTTTTTTTTTTTTTTTTTTTTTTTTTTTTTTTTTTTTTTTTTTTTTTTTTTTTTTTTTTTTTTTTTTTTTTTTTTTTTTTTTTTTTTTTTTTTTTTTTTTTTTTTTTTTTTTTTTTTTTTTTTTTTTTTTTTTTTTTTTTTTTTTTTTTTTTTTTTTTTTTTTTTTTTTTTTTTTTTTTTTTTTTTTTTTTTTTTTTTTTTTTTTTTTTTTTTTTTTTTTTTTTTTTTTTTTTTTTTTTTTTTTTTTTTTTTTTTTTTTTTTTTTTTTTTTTTTTTTTTTTTTTTTTTTTTTTTTTTTTTTTTTTTTTTTTTTTTTTTTTTTTTTTTTTTTTTTTTTTTTTTTTTTTTTTTTTTTTTTTTTTTTTTTTTTTTTTTTTTTTTTTTTTTTTTTTTTTTTTTTTTTTTTTTTTTTTTTTTTTTTTTTTTTTTTTTTTTTTTTTTTTTTTTTTTTTTTTTTTTTTTTTTTTTTTTTTTTTTTTTTTTTTTTTTTTTTTTTTTTTTTTTTTTTTTTTTTTTTTTTTTTTTTTTTTTTTTTTTTTTTTTTTTTTTTTTTTTTTTTTTTTTTTTTTTTTTTTTTTTTTTTTTTTTTTTTTTTTTTTTTTTTTTTTTTTATCGTTGGGTTGGACATAAAGACGGCTCACTACCTCACCACTGACCACCTGTCACGTTGTCCCGAAAATATCTTCGGTGGAAGGTGGGTCGAAGGGACTTAATTGTCTAGACTAGAACTCTGTCTACCCCTGTATTGGGAATTGCGTGAAGATATTTTTTTCTTTTTTTATTTAGATATTTTATATGTCATATTATCCCTATGTATTTATGTACTTGTTTATTTATTCATTTATTTACACAAATCACAATAGCTGAGTGGTTGTTTGATCGGACTTTGATTCAATAGACCCGACTTCGATCCTCAGGTGGTTGGCTCATACCAAAAGGTTTTTTTCCAAAACTTATGTATGATTTATAATATACATAACTAGTGTTACATCTATTTACTTACAGAATTGGTGTTTGCTTTAGGAATGAAGAGGCTCAACTAGGGTAGAATGCGAAATCGTGGTAAAAGGTGTCGTTACGCGCTGATAACTTTTGCAACTTTTCTTTTGCAATAAATAAAAGTATGTATGAAAAGGGATATCATCACTTCCATTGCTCTGATCCCAAAGTCAGTATAATCTAATTACTTTGGTAGCACTTGTGTTATTATCAGAAACCACGAAGGTACTTCCAACATCAAGACCCGAGAAAATGTAGCAAAACTGTTTTCTACTTTGAACCACAATGGAATCAAACCCGGGACCTCGGAGGTGGCGTCACCATGAAAACCGGTATGTTAGCCAGGTCGTCAAAATATACTACACTTCTCGAAAAATGATGCATAGTGTAGGTATAATATTTAACCTCAATTGTAAAAGTCACTATACCCGAGTGGTTGGGTGGTCGGAATTTCGAGTCAAGAGACCCGAGATCGATCCCCAGGTGGCAGGCTCGTAACAATGGTTTTAAAACTTATGTACGAATTATATCGTTGGGTTGGACATAAAGACGGCGATGGGCTCACCACCTGTCACGTTGTCCCGAAAATATCTTCGGTGGAAGGTGGGTCGAAGGGACTCCATTGTCTAGACTAGACCTCTGTCTACCCCTGTATTGGGAATTGCGTGAAGATATTTATTTATTTATTTATTTATTCATTTATTTACACAAATCACAATAGCTGAGTGGTTGTTTGATCGGACTTTGATTCAATAGACCCGACTTCGATCCTCAGGTGGTTGGCTCATACCAAAAGGTTTTTTTCCAAAACTTATGTATGATTTATAATATACATAACTAGTGTTACATCTATTTACTTACAGAATTGGTGTTTGCTTTAGGAATGAAGAGGCTCAACTAGGTAGAATGCGAAATCGTGGTAAAAGGTGTCGTTACGCGCTGATAATTTTGCAACTTTTCTTTTGCAATAAATAAAAGTATGTATGAAAAGGGATATCATCACTTCCATTGCTCTGATCCCAAAGTCAGTATAATCTAATTACTTTGGTAGCACTTGTGTTATTATCAGAAACCACGAAGGTACTTCCAACATCAAGACCCGAGAAAATGTAGCAAACTGTTTTCTACTTTGAACCACAATGGAATCAAACCCGGGACCTCGGAGGTGGCGTCACCATGAAAACCGGTATGTTAGCCAGGTCGTCAAAATATACTACACTTCTCGATGCAAAATGATGCATAGTGTAGGTATAATATTTAACCTCAATTGTAAAGTCACTATATCCGAGTGGTTGGGTGGTCGGAATTTCGAGTCGAGAGACCCGGGTGCGATCCCACGTGGCCAGCTCGTAACAATGGTTTTAAAACTTATGTACGAATTATATCGTTGGCTTGGACATAAAGACGGCGATGGGCTCACCACCTGTCACGTTGTCCCGAAAATATCTTCGGTGGAAGGTGGGTCGAAGGACTCCATTGTCTAGACTAGACCTCTGTCTACCCCTGTATTGGGAATTGCGTGAAGATATTTTTTTTTATTTTTTATTTAGATATTTTATATGTCATATTATCCCTATGTATTTATGTACTTGTTTATTTATTCATTTATTTACACAAATCACAATAGCTGAGTGGTTGTTTGATCGGACTTTGATTCAATAGACCCGACTTCGATCCTCAGGTGGTTGGCTCATACCAAAGGTTTTCAAAACTTATGTATGATTTATAATATACATAACTAGTGTTACATCTATTTACTTACAGAATTGGTGTTTGCTTTAGGAATGAAGAGGCTCAACTAGGGTAGAATGCGAAATCGTGGTAAAAGGTGTCGTTACGCGCTGATAATTTTGCAACTTTTCTTTTGCAATAAATAAAAGTATGTATGAAAAGGATATCATCACTTCCATTGCTCTGATCCCAAAGTCAGTATAATCTACTTACTTTGGTAGCATATCCAGAAACCACGAAGGTACTTCCAACATCAAGACCCGAGAAAATGTAGCAAACTGTTTTCTACTTTGAACCACAATGGAATCAAACCCGGAACCTCAGGTGGCGTCACCATGAAAACTGGTGTCCACGGAGGTCGTCTTATATTAACTAAAGAGAGAGAGAGAGAGAGAGAGAGAGAGATGGGAGAGATAGCATCCAACTTCGACATGTGAACTGTTTATCATATTATTTCTTCTTTTCTTCTTCATAGTATTCTGTTTTTCATTATATTAATGTTTACACACAGGCATACGATAGCCGCATCCACGTATATGTGAATTTCATGAGCCTTTGCTGCCGATGTTTACGGCGGAGACGTGTACTGGTTGGAGACATTATCATGGCGCATGATGTCTCGTTTTCGAACCGGGATATTGTTTGATATTTTCTGTGTGGCTTCAATAAATGAAGATTGAAGCTCGTTACGTGATACATATAAACACGTGATATGTTTATAAACCAAATTTTTATACGCAATTTCCTATACTGGGGTATGCAGAGGTCTAGCCTACTAGAGGTACTTTCGACTCACTTTTCTCCGAAACTTATTTAGGACAAAGCGATAGGTGGTGAGCCTATCGCCGAGTAGTTGGGGGTAATTCGAGTAAAACCCTAGTTTTACCCGAGGCCGAAAGGACTTAATTGTCTAGACTCGACCTCTGTCTACCCCTGTATTGGGAATTGCGTGAAGATATTTATATATTTATTTATACTGTATTTACTTGTAAAATAACACTTTTAGATGTAGATAGTCTTCTTCTTGCTTAGGTTTATGGCCTCTCTTTTCAGAACTCTGGCAATGCTAAGTCAGTACATATAGCTTGTGTTGTGAGACCACAAACATAATATTGTGAGTATCACTTCGGTGATGATATATCTTAACACATGTCCATTGCAAAATATCAAGGGCTTCCAGGTAAGTAAGTTTGCCTCAAATCAAGGCCCTCAAGCCATCTGCATCGACTTCCAGCAACAATGTCGTTACATCGACATTCGCATCAATTATTTGTCCGTGATGCATTCAAATGCAATTAGAACACATCAGGTCTCACTGGCAAAGGAGGTTTGCTCTATAAATAGATCACTATTGAGTCTTATATTACAGGAATCAGAGTATGATGTAATCAAGTTATAATATAATACTAGTCAGAATTCTGCAGTGAATTGTAGACTTAAAATTTGTACCAAAAATAAAATACAAAAAAAAATATTCAAACATTAATAAAATGGATTCTTTCTTACTATGATTCTTGTTATTCTTTGTGTCAATCTAAACAGATTTGTTTTGAAATTTTGTACCGCAACGCTCGAGGAATAAATTTTATATTTGTTTGGAGATATACATCACAGTGTAGAATTATCCAGTCAGTCATGTTGATAAATGAAATTAGTATATAGTCTTATAATCTTTACTACTATATTAAATAAATTTTTCTTTTAATTCTTTAAAATGCATGAATTATACATAGATATCTCGGAAATTATTGTATAGATTTGAACAGTATTTTACATTCAGATTTTATTTAAGATATCTATTTATAAGATCATTAAGCCGGCAGCGATGGACATAAAGACGGCAACCGGCTCACCACCTGTCATGTTGTCCCAAAAATATCTTCGTTGAAAGGTAGGTCGAAACAACTAATTGTCTAGACCTCTGTCTACCCCTGTATTGGGAATTGCGTGAAGATATTTATATATTTATTTATTAATAATAATAAATACATACAATGCTTATAACTCGGTACAAACAAGCATGTTCATCTTTGATGTTTGCCTAATTCTGACCTTGACTTTCGGGTTGGTCACTGCCAACTCTGCTATTGGAATCGTCAAACACTTTTAATTCCGTAGTAAAAAGTTTTTGCACGATGCAATATTCAACGCGAGCGAATCTGTAGGCTACAGCTAGTACGAAAGAAACACGTACGTTTCTTTTTACTAATTAAAATCAGGCTTCGCAATTAATTTAGATACCAAACATTGAACGATAATGGAAAACAAGAAAAGTTGTTATTGAAAAATTACTTCGCAACCCTCCGCATGAAAATATAAAAGGTATATGTTACCTGGTGCGAAGAGAAGAAGAGCACCACCCTCCCTCCCACAGATGCGTGCACTAATTCCACAGATGTGTGCACTAATTCCACAGATGTGTGCACTAATTCCACAGATGTGTGCACTAATTCCACAGATGTGTGCACTAATTCCACAGATGTGTGCACTAATTCCACAGATGTGTGCACTAATTCCACAGATGTGTGCACTAATTCCACAGATGTGTGCACTAATTCCACAGATGTGTGCACTAATTCCACAGATGTGTGCACTAATTCCACAGATGTGTGCACTAATTCCACAGATGTGTGCACTAATTCCACAGATGTGTGCACTAATTCCACAGATGTGTGCACTAATTCCACAGATGTGTGCACTAATTCCACAGATGTGTGCACTAATTCCACAGATGTGTGCACTAATTCCACAGATGTGTGCACTAATTCCACAGATGTGTGCACTAATTCCACAGATGTGTGCACTAATTCCACAGATGTGTGCACTAATTCCACAGATGTGTGCACTAATTCCACAGATGTGTGCACTAATTCCACAGATGTGTGCACTAATTCCACAGATGTGTGCACTAATTCCACAGATGTGTGCACTAATTCCACAGATGTGTGCACTAATTCCACAGATGTGTGCACTAATTCCACAGATGTGTGCACTAATTCCACAGATGTGTGCACTAATTCCACAGATGTGTGCACTAATTCCACAGATGTGTGCACTAATTCCACAGATGTGTGCACTAATTCCACAGATGTGTGCACTAATTCCACAGATGTGTGCACTAATTCCACAGATGTGTGCACTAATTCCACAGATGTGTGCACTAATTCCACAGATGTGTGCACTAATTCCACAGATGTGTGCACTAATTCCACAGATGTGTGCACTAATTCCACAGATGTGTGCACTAATTCCACAGATGTGTGCACTAATTCCACAGATGTGTGCACTAATTCCACAGATGTGTGCACTAATTCCACAGATGTGTGCACTAATTCCACAGATGTGTGCACTAATTCCACAGATGTGTGCACTAATTCCACAGATGTGTGCACTAATTCCACAGATGTGTGCACTAATTCCACAGATGTGTGCACTAATTCCACAGATGTGTGCACTAATTCCACAGATGTGTGCACTAATTCCACAGATGTGTGCACTAATTCCACAGATGTGTGCACTAATTCCACAGATGTGTGCACTAATTCCACAGATGTGTGCACTAATTCCACAGATGTGTGCACTAATTCCACAGATGTGTGCACTAATTCCACAGATGTGTGCACTAATTCCACAGATGTGTGCACTAATTCCACAGATGTGTGCACTAATTCCACAGATGTGTGCACTAATTCCACAGATGTGTGCACTAATTCCACAGATGTGTGCACTAATTCCACAGATGTGTGCACTAATTCCACAGATGTGTGCACTAATTCCACAGATGTGTGCACTAATTCCACAGATGTGTGCACTAATTCCACAGATGTGTGCACTAATTCCACAGATGTGTGCACTAATTCCACAGATGTGTGCACTAATTCCACAGATGTGTGCACTAATTCCACAGATGTGTGCACTAATTCCACAGATGTGTGCACTAATTCCACAGATGTGTGCACTAATTCCACAGATGTGTGCACTAATTCCACAGATGTGTGCACTAATTCCACAGATGTGTGCACTAATTCCACAGATGTGTGCACTAATTCCACAGATGTGTGCACTAATTCCACAGATGTGTGCACTAATTCCACAGATGTGTGCACTAATTCCACAGATGTGTGCACTAATTCCACAGATGTGTGCACTAATTCCACAGATGTGTGCACTAATTCCACAGATGTGTGCACTAATTCCACAGATGTGTGCACTAATTCCACAGATGTGTGCACTAATTCCACAGATGTGTGCACTAATTCCACAGATGTGTGCACTAATTCCACAGATGTGTGCACTAATTCCACAGATGTGTGCACTAATTCCACAGATGTGTGCACTAATTCCACAGATGTGTGCACTAATTCCACAGATGTGTGCACTAATTCCACAGATGTGTGCACTAATTCCACAGATGTGTGCACTAATTCCACAGATGTGTGCACTAATTCCACAGATGTGTGCACTAATTCCACAGATGTGTGCACTAATTCCACAGATGTGTGCACTAATTCCACAGATGTGTGCACTAATTCCACAGATGTGTGCACTAATTCCACAGATGTGTGCACTAATTCCACAGATGTGTGCACTAATTCCACAGATGTGTGCACTAATTCCACAGATGTGTGCACTAATTCCACAGATGTGTGCACTAATTCCACAGATGTGTGCACTAATTCCACAGATGTGTGCACTAATTCCACAGATGTGTGCACTAATTCCACAGATGTGTGCACTAATTCCACAGATGTGTGCACTAATTCCACAGATGTGTGCACTAATTCCACAGATGTGTGCACTAATTCCACAGATGTGTGCACTAATTCCACAGATGTGTGCACTAATTCCACAGATGTGTGCACTAATTCCACAGATGTGTGCACTAATTCCACAGATGTGTGCACTAATTCCACAGATGTGTGCACTAATTCCACAGATGTGTGCACTAATTCCACAGATGTGTGCACTAATTCCACAGATGTGTGCACTAATTCCACAGATGTGTGCACTAATTCCACAGATGTGTGCACTAATTCCACAGATGTGTGCACTAATTCCACAGATGTGTGCACTAATTCCACAGATGTGTGCACTAATTCCACAGATGTGTGCACTAATTCCACAGATGTGTGCACTAATTCCACAGATGTGTGCACTAATTCCACAGATGTGTGCACTAATTCCACAGATGTGTGCACTAATTCCACAGATGTGTGCACTAATTCCACAGATGTGTGCACTAATTCCACAGATGTGTGCACTAATTCCACAGATGTGTGCACTAATTCCACAGATGTGTGCACTAATTCCACAGATGTGTGCACTAATTCCACAGATGTGTGCACTAATTCCACAGATGTGTGCACTAATTCCACAGATGTGTGCACTAATTCCACAGATGTGTGCACTAATTCCACAGATGTGTGCACTAATTCCACAGATGTGTGCACTAATTCCACAGATGTGTGCACTAATTCCACAGATGTGTGCACTAATTCCACAGATGTGTGCACTAATTCCACAGATGTGTGCACTAATTCCACAGATGTGTGCACTAATTCCACAGATGTGTGCACTAATTCCACAGATGTGTGCACTAATTCCACAGATGTGTTTAATATTCTCTATCGAATGTCATTGATATGGAAATAGTTTAGATGTTTTCGTCACGCCATTCCCAATATTGGGATAAGTTTTGGTCAAAGTAATGATATTAATAATGTTTTACACTACATGGGAACGAAGAAATATGTTAAGTTCGGTTTTGCGTTTCACCAAAAACGTATTTGTAGGCTTTGAAAATGTTCATTCATATTGTTTGGAGAATATATTGGCATTCCGATATGTCGTGAGTGGTTTCCAGCCCTTCGTGGCTCTTTATACGGTTTTTCTCTATACACAAAGTAGAAATTTAATATATTCCTTTTATTGGATTAGGTTGAAAATTGCGTTAACAAATAGACCACCAGATCAAATGAAATCATTTATTAAATAGATGAAAAAGATTTAAGATAATAGCGACTCATAAGCATCAAAGCCTTCTAAATTTTAGGTCTGCAATTTATAGTTAGCCCGCTATCTGTCTTCACTCCAATCCCAATACAGGGGCACACAAAGGACTAAACAATTACCGAAAGGAAGGTCCACCTTTCAGAGGACATGTTTTGGGACAACGTGACAGGTGGTGAGCCCGTCGCCTTCTTTATGTCCAAGCCAACGAAAAAACCTGCTTGCGTCTTGGCCTGCCTGCCACCTGGGGATCAAACTCGAGTCTCTAAACTCGAATCCGACTATCTATCGATAGGCAATTGTATTTTCAAGTCTTTTCTATCAGTTTGCCTTTATGGCATCCACATGAAGAAAGAGGCTAGCATTTTTTTATACTGTAACCACCAATCAAAGATAGCATAAACAGTAGTTATCGAAATAAAACTTGATAAGGTATTTATGATGTAATTTTTTTTATTGGTGCCCATGTCGATGAGTATCGTTATAGAAAATTTTAGGTTCGTAATCATTTAATGGGAAAGACAATTAACACCGTAGTAACTCTCTTGAAAAATGACGAAATCATGAGTTTTCAAATTCTTCCATTAGCGGATGACGTTGAATTTGCAAACCCAATATATGGTTTCGAAACTTTCCATATTTAATTACACTTGAAATATTCAGCCAGTCATTTCCTGGTTATTATGTGACGACATTAATTTTAGGGTTCTGAGATCTTAATTTCTGTTTGAAAAAATAGAAATTATCTGTAATTGTGAGTCTATAATTTATAACAACAAGATGTTTAAATTAACTAAAATTAAGATAATGAATTAATGCAATTTTAATAATTTTTATACATTGGAAATATATTTATAATATTAAATTTTATTTATTAATCCTAATTAAATTTAATTATTGTATTAATCTCTTTATAACATTAGATACTTTTCAGTGAACGTCCAATCTAAATTGGTCCTACCTTCTCAGAAATTAACCAAAACAAATAGGCAAACCAAAGGTTTAAAAGTACTTTATATTATAAGAACACATACATAGTAAGAAGCTGTATTTTGACATTACAATCGAACACTTATATTTTATACATCAATACTTACATGTATACTAATATTACAAATGTGAAGGTGTAACATAACGGATAGACATCGGTCTGTTATGTTTATACGTCGGCACCGATTTAGATGAAATTTGGTATGCAGAAACTTCAACCCTAAACATTGCATACTCTTTAGTTAAAAAAAAAACAATTTTGGAAGAAACTACGGTTTACAGCAAGTTTCTATATACTCGTATATAGAAAATGTAAATTTTAAATTGCGTTACTCTTTGACGGCTTCAAATAGGAAATAGGGTTTCAGGTGAATGTATTTTTTGGAGCGAAAGTAAACTGACTATGGAAGGTTCTATTTCTCTTTAATTTCACGTTATGCTGAGTAAAACAGGGCATGAACATTTTTGGATTTAATAGCTTTTAATCGAAACAGACAAAGCCTTTACAAAAGTTCAGACGATGTATGAGAATTTAAATTTTAGAAATATGTTTCTTTCTCTCTAGTAGTTCCTTTATTTCTAATATTGCCCTAACCTTAACTAGAACAGTTCTTCCATCGATATCGGATAATCATAATCAATAAATAAATATCTTCAACGATATTCTCAATAATGGGATAGAGGTCTTTAATATAAATTCTCTATAAAACATATTTATATGTATTAATTTTTCAAAGATAAATATTCAAATATATACATCCATGAATTAAGTACTTACATACATTCATATTCATCACACCAACTATACTTCAATGCTTGTCTCATTTTTACATACCTTACATATACCTGTAACGACTCACGATACCGACACTCCTCCCCGCGGCCCCAACACAGCCGCAACAGCGGTGCGAACTCCGCCAGAGTCAGGGTGGATAGGGAGCATGCGACTCTACCTCGGCTGGGGAGGGCACAGAAAGGGATGCGGAGGCAAGGATGCTCTATACTCTCTGACACTCTCTCCACAGCCCGCCAACATGCATACGAAGTGGGCTGACCGGTCACCTCGGGCCGGCCATACCCTGCTAAGTTAGGCCAGCCATTTAGCTTGCTCTTGGTTCACCTTGGTTGACAAAGCCACGGTTACTTAGCCCAACGGCCACGACTAAGCGGGAACCCGTTCGGGGGGACAATGCTTATGTCTGGAGATGTTTACGACAATTTTCGAATGGCTAGCTTGAACTTGTGACATGTTTCGCAGTTCGAATCCTAAGCCATTAGGCTATTGAATTATTGTTGATTTAAATAATATTATAATTTTTAACCCAATGCCCATACCTTTGCAGCTATGATAATGTACACCTTTGTGATATAATTTTTATTGTGTTTGAAAGCATGCTAGTCATGCTGGACTTTTTGGAGCCGTTCCCCTAGGCTAACCAATGGGTCCGTACCAATGGATATTTCTTAACTTATGTACGTATTAAATCGCTGGCTTGAACATAAAAACGTCCCGGGGCTTACCACCGGGCACATTGTTTCAAATGAAATGAAAATGTCTTCGTGGAAGGTGGGTCGAAAGGACTTAATTGTAAAGACCTCTGTCTAGACAGTATTCGAAATAGCGTTAAGATATATTTTTATTAATTTAACTTTAACTTCTTGTTATTACTAAATTTCTTTTTTTCTTTTTGTCTTCCAAGTTCATTAATGTCCCTCGACAAAAACTAAATGAGATTTTAATTTTTAAATTTTCTGTTTCAAATTAAAGTGGGATATTTAAGCTGTGACCGAGACAGGTTTGAATATTCATAAAAAGAAAACACGGCGAAACTTGGAGATTAACTAATTCATTAATTCATCTCGTGACGCAGGATGAAATGCCACGAACTAACCTTTGACAAACTTTTTACTTATAATTCATCTTTATGCTTGTCTGTCATACCCTTTGCAGTATGTAGAGATAGTAAACTTTGTAGAAAAACAACATAGGTAACAACATAATGCCTAATAAGGTAAGTTTCAATAGGTCGGTACGTGAACATTTTTTAGACATCAATCAAGCTAGTAACTATGTGCAGTGAGTCAAAACGGTTATTTCATATATTTCTTACAATTATTTACGTGTGTACATATGTATATATATGTATATGTTGTATGTATGTAGTATTCATAATTATAATATTATTTAAGTATTTTGTTATTATTCTACTAATATCTTAATACCAAATTAAGCACCTAAACCATTACTGTTTTCAATCATTTTATTTTAAGACACCCAGGGGACGATAGGGAAGGAGGTGGCAAATTTACTGCGTATCAAAAGTAATTTGCTGAACCTGCCTGTCCTAGAGATTATCGCAAAAAAATGAGTCCTGTGCCTCTTGCAACTATCTACACTCTGCTTCTATGTACACGCCGTTACTCCATCTTGCGGGAGTAACTAAATTTTATTCTTCAAAGGTTTATAGTTCTACAAGTTACGAGATTTAGCGTGGGGATTCTTACTCCGTTACCCCAGTTCTGCTGAGTAATTTTGAGCTTTCTCATGTAGCTTGTAGTGAAGGCAGACAGAAATTTAGACATTCAGAAAATATAATAAAGATGTTTTCTACATCGATTCTACCGGGAATCAAATACGGGACCTCAGAGCTGGCAACACAATGAATACCGATGTGGTGTAAAAATCGGTTTTCTCGTCCACAGAGGTCGGCATATATAAATGATAGAGCCTGTTAAATAAAGCTGCTTAGTTACACGATGCAAATAATTTATTAGAATATGTTAAAAGTTATTTGGGACACTAAAGGCTAAAATTAAATTAAGAATTCATCATGCCGGCTACCCCAACTAGTGATTGAAGTTATTCCAGCTGTTTTAAATTAATTTGAAGGGTCGTTAAGTTTATAGTTTGTTACACAGTTTTATTTACAAAAGCAACTCCGCATTTATAACAGGTTTGATCTGTATTCTGAGAAAAGATGTATAAATAGTGGTAATGTAATGTAATGTATATTTTAACGAGGAGTAGGGTTGAACGATATATAACCTAATTTTTTTTTCTGTAAATACAGCATATTTTCAGAAACAAAATGTACAAAGTAAAATAAAATGAAGTAAAAATAAATGAAGTATTTTTACGGACCCAAAATGAAGTACAGCTGATATTATACTTAATTGAATAGTGAGCTGACCGCTGATGTTTACTTATTGGAACTAAGAGTACGTTTCATTTTTTAACATTTATAGTTGAATGTTGAGTCTCAAAGGGTTTATAGTAACGTCACTTTTCTGACGAATAACAAAATGGCAGCGTACTTCGGGTTACATTATTTTTATTTTCATAGAGGTCTCAAATAATAAAATATGTTGCTATGTTATGTATGTTACTCATTGATAATGTAGCTTTCGATCGGCGAAAGAATTTTTAATATAGCTGTAGTGGTTGAGGAGTGAAAGTGTAACAAACAGACTTTCGTGTTTATAACTCGTAATGTTTGTTCATTGACGGCTATTTATTGTCTCTGAAGATGAATAATGGATTTCAGTTTCGAGGCGTCAAGCTCTGCTACGTGACTGAATCCACAAAATGTTATTATAAGCCTTTGTTTTAAACGGACAATCTAGACGAAATACTTTTTGTTATACTTTGACGTAATACTTGTATTTTGCAGTTGAGCCGCGCAACTTCGTCTGCGCTACGTTTATAAAATTAATAAGCAAAACCTGTGATGTTCCAATTTAAAACCAGCGCTGCAATCTTACCGAAGCATTACGCTAAGTTGGGCCCCTTTTGGAGCACACCATTCCTTTTATTTATGTTATTATGTGTGACAAGTAATACTTTTCTTTCCCGAAACAAAACCTGTGAGGTCCCAACTTAAAACCAGCGCTGCAGTCTTACCGCAGCATTACCCTTGGAGCACACCGTTCCATTTATTTATGTTATTATGTGTGACAAATAATACTTTTCTTTCCCGAAACAAAACCTGTGATGTTCCAATTTAAAACCAGCGCTGCAATCTTACCGAAGCATTACGCTAAGTTGGGCCCCTTTTGGAGCACACCATTCCTTTTATTTATGTTATTATGTGTGACGATTAAATTCACGATAGCCGAGTTGTTGGGTGGTCGGAATTTCGAGTCGAGAGACCCGAGTTCGATCCCCAGGTGGCAGTACCAATGAGTTTTTCAAAAACTTATGTACGAATTTCATCGTTGGCTTGGACATAAAGGCGGCGACGGGCTCACCACCTGTCACGTTGTCCCGAAAATATCTTCGGTGGAAGGTGGGTCAAAGGGACTTAATTGTCTAGACTTGACCTCTGTCTACCCCTGTATTGGGAATTGAGTGAAGATATTTATTTATTTATTTATTATGTGTGACGATTAAATTCACGATAGCCGAGTTGTTGGGTGGTCGGAATTTCGAGTCGAGAGACCCGAGTTCGATCCCCAGGTGGCAGTACCAATGAGTTTTTCAAAAACTTATGTACGAATTTCATCGTTGGCTTGGACATAAAGGCGGCGACGGGCTCACCACCTGTCACGTTGTCCCGAAAATATCTTCGGTGGAAGGTGGGTCAAAGGGACTTAATTGTCTAGACTTGACCTCTGTCTACCCCTGTATTGGGAATTGCGTGAAGATATTTATTTATTATGTGTGACGATTAAATTCACGATAGCCGAGTTGTTGGGTGGTCGGAATTTCGAGTCGAGAGACCCGAGTTCGATCCCCAGGTGGCAGTACCAATGAGTTTTTCAAAAACCTTATGTACGTATTTCATCGTTGGCTTGGACATAAAGGCGGCGACGGGCTCACCACCTGTCACGTTGTCCCGAAAATATCTTCGGTGGAAGGTGGGTCAAAGGGACTTAATTGTCTAGACTTGACCTCTGTCTACCCCTGTATTGGGAATTGCTTGAAGATATTTATTTATTTATTTATTTATTTATTTATTATGTGTGACGATTAAATTCACGATAGCCGAGTTGTTGGGTGGTCGGAATTGCGAGTCGTGAGACCCGAGTTCGATCCCCAGGTGGCAGTACCAATGAGTTTTTCAAAACTTATGTGTACATAAGTTTTTGAGAAATTTTATAGAGTGAAGTTTATGTAGGAAATTCGTGACATTTAAAGTAAGAAACATAAACTGTAGCTTTTAAATATAATTTATGACACTATGACAGAAAAAACAATGTGAATAATAAAAAATAAAGATGTTAAAAAGGTGATGATGAAATGGGTATACATTATATAGCACTGATTGGATACACTAAAAATCAGCGCCATGACAAAAAATGTAATGACATTATGCTGAGTGTGCTCCAGTATCCAGATGACGCTTTGACACATACGAGTATGGGTAGGTATCTGTACTATGTAGTTAATACGATTGGGTTCGACGTAAATACGGCGTTAGGTTCACCGCCCGTCACGTAGTCCCAAAATTTTTGTCGGTAAAAGGCGGGTCGAAAGCACTTAATTGTTAAACCGCTGTCTACACCAGTATTGGAAATGGCGTAATGATATAAGCGTGTTGTACTGGCAACTCTAGCTATATGCGTTACTTTGTGAATAAGAAACCCATTCACTTTTCTAGAACCGTCATCGTTAGCAAACAGG
Source organism: Sericinus montela (assembly GCA_029286605.1). Classification (NCBI taxonomy): domain Eukaryota; kingdom Metazoa; phylum Arthropoda; class Insecta; order Lepidoptera; family Papilionidae; genus Sericinus; species Sericinus montela. Next base: position 10,303,522 of record JAGSMR010000040.1, read on the forward strand.
TTTTCTTTGATCTGCTTGATCTTTTGATCTTGCGAAGTGAGATGTCATCGCTAAGCATCTTTTTTTGCATCTTCGGAGTTAATACTGCTGCTAACTACTTTTCTACCATGTACTGTAGCCTAGTGGAATGAGCAGATGATAGGATCCAGAGACCTTTTGGGTCGACGATTTGAGATAGTTATTCCACTATATGCCGGTAGCCTATAACATTTTAAGGCTGTTCCTTTCGCCTCTTTCGACTCCCATGGAGAGGGTATAGAAGATAGAGCGGGCGGGTCGATTCTTGAGGCGACAGCACGCGGCACTCAATATCCTCGTCTAATAGTATCACTATAAAACGTTTACGGCTGTTTACGTAAACTTGAGCTGTTATTATGCATTTTACGATCGGCACACGGATTTAACGATTTTACTTTCTGAGCTAAATCACTAAAGTCACATTGTAAAACCATCATTTCATGATTTTTTTCTTTATAGCAAAGAAGCGAAGACATAAGTTAAGTGATAGTAAGTCACTACAGCGGCTAGCAAACTGTTTCATTAGAAATCATTGATGCGTTTTCACCGCCGTGGTCTAAGATGGAATTATTCGTACCTTTACTTAGCCTTGCTATATTTACTTATTTTAAAGCACAGTCCCTGATAGAGTGTTCAGTGACAACAGATCGCTAAGTGTCACGATCCTTACATACTTCTTTCACTTCTTTCAAATCCATCTTCTTCGTAAATTTACGTCTATGTATCCGAATCTTGACCCTTCCATCTCTGAGCAATTTCCTCACATGCTCATCGAAGATCTACCTAGAAGCTTTTGATGTTGACTTTCGAGTTATGTTTTATCTTTACCCTTCGGTTTTCACTCATTCGCTCTACGTGCCCAAACCATCAACGCACAGCGTTATCAGTTTTAATTAGGTTATCTTTCATACGTGTTTCGTTTGTGGTCAGCCAAGGTTCTTATTAATTATAAGTAGAAATAGCGAATTTACAACTAACCACGATAGCCGAGTGGTTGGGTGGTCGAAATTTCGAGTCGAGAGACCCGGGTGCTATCCCCACGTGGCCAGCTCGTAACAATGGTTTTTTTAAAAACTTATGTACGAATTATATCGTTGGGTTGGACATAAAGACGGCGATGGGCTCACCACTTGTCACGTTGTCCCGAAAATATCTTCGGTGGAAGGTGGGTCGAAGGGACTCCATTGTCTAGTCTAGTAGTGACCTCTGTCTACCCCTGTTTTGGGAATTGCGTGAAGATATTTTTTTTATTTTCTTTTTTTTTTATTTAGATATTTTGTATGTCATATTTTCCCTATGTATTTATGTACTTGTTTATTCATTCATTTATTTACACAAATCACAATAGCTGAGTGGTTGTTTGATCGGAATTTGATTCAATAGACCCGACTTCGATCCTCAGGTGGTTGGCTCATACCAAAACGTTTTTGCCAAAACTTATGTATGATTTATAATATACATAACTAGTGTTACATCTATTTACTTACAGATTTGGTGTTTGCTTTAGGAATGAAGAGACTCAACTAGGGTAGAATGCGAAATCGTGGTAATAGGTCTCGTTACGCGCTGATAATTTTTGCAACTTTTCTTTTGCAATAAATAAAAGTATGTATGAAAAGGGATATCATCACTTCCATTGCTCTGATTCCAAAGTCAGAATAATGTACTTACTTTGGTAGCACTTGTGTTATTATCAGAAACCACGAAGGTACTTCCAACATCAAGACCCAAGAAAATGTAGCAAAACTGTTTTCTACTTTGAACCAACATGGAATCAAACCCGGGACCTCGGAGGTGGCGTCACCATGAAAACCGGTGTCCACAGAGGTCGTCTTATATTAACTAAACAGAGAGAGAGAGAGAGAGAGAGAGAGAGAGATAGCATTCAACTTCGACATGTGAACTGTTTATCATATTATTTCTTCTTTTCTTCTTCATAGTATTCTGTTTTTCATTATATTAATGTTTACACACAGGCATACGATAGCCGCATCCACGTATATGTGAATTTCATGAGCCTTTGCTGCCGATGTTTACGGCGGAGACGTGTACTGGTTGGAGACAATATCATGCCGCATGATGTCTCGTTTTCGAACCGGGACATTGTTTGATATTTTCAGTGTGGCATCAATAAATGAAGATTGAAGCTACAGCTCGTTACGTGATACATATAAACACGTGATATGTTTATAAACAAAATTTTTATACACAATTTCCTATACTAGGGTAGGAGGAGGTCTAGACAATGTACTTTCGACCCAGTTTTCGCCGAAACTTATTTAAGACAAAGCGATAGGTGGCGAGCCTATCGCCGAGCAATTGCGCGATCCTAATTCTAGTAAAAAACCCGAGTTTTACCCCAAGCCGAAAGGACTTAATTGTCTAGACCTCTCTCTACTTCAGTATTGGGAATGGCGTGAAGTTTTTTTTTCATATATATTAACATAAATGTTAATAAATACATACAAATGCCCATAACTCGAGTACAAACAAACATATTCATCACACGAATGTTTGTCCCTAGAATTCGAAACCTTGACTTCGCAGGGTTGATTACTGCCGACTCTGCTATTGGGTCGTCAAACACTTTTAATTCCGTAGTAAAAAAAATTTTGCACGATTACGTATTCCAACGCGAGCGAATCTGTAGGCTACAGCTAATACGAAAGAAACACGTACGTTTCTTTTTACTAATTAAAATCAGGCTTCGCAATTAATTTAGATACCAAACATTGAACGGTAATGGAAAACAAGAAAAGTTGTTATTGAAAAAATTACTTCGCAACCCTCCGCATGAAAATATAAAAAGGTATATGTTACCTGGTGCGAAGAGAAGAAGAGCACCACCCTCCCTCCCACAGATGCGTGCACTAATTCCACAGATGTGTGCACTAATTCCACTGTATGCACCACCACCACTACACTCAAACCAGGTAACATATACCACCACCGAAAACGCGACACGTGTTTCGCCTCAAAACAAGGCATCCTCAAGCGAGTAGACTCTACGATGAGCGACCGCAGAGTTTAGGTATTATAAAATAAAGACACTAATATTGCGATAGGCTCACTATCTGTCACATTTTCCCAAATAAGATTCGGTGAAAAGTTTGTCGAAAAGTCTTCTTTGCCTAGAAATATAAAAAAAAATATCTACACGAAATTCCCAATACTGAACTAGACAGAGGTCTAGTTAAGACGAATAAGTCCCTTCGACCCACTTTCCACCGAAGAGTTTTTCGGGACAATGTGACAGGTGGTGACGCCGTCGCCGTCTTTAAGTCCACGCCAACGATATAATTCGTACATAAGTTTTTAAAAAAACTCATTCGTACGCGCCTACCACTCGACTCGAAATTTCGACCCCGCAACCATTCGGCTATCGTGACTAAGAAAGTCTAGAAATATGCCTATCATTATGGCAGATTGCGTGAAGATACCAGAATGATCTATTGAATCATTCTGATATCACAGCTTTTTGTTGATTTTGATTCCCGATTCCAATACCCGATTGTAATTTTCAATCGAATTCTTTTCTGTTGTTTTTAAACTGAAAAAATGTAGTTGAACAGGTGTACGGGGAATTGCATACATCGAATGTAATGTGTACAAACGTGAAAATTGAATTTGTTCCCGGCTTTGTTTAATGTTCTCTTTCGAATGGCATTGATATGGAAATAGTTTAGATGTTTTCGTCACGCCATTCCCAATATTGGGATAAGTTTTGGTCAAAGTAATAATATTAATAATGTTTAACACTACTTGGGAACGAAGAAATATGTTGAGTTCGGTTTTGCGTTTCACCAAAAACGTATTTGTAGGCTTTGAAAATGTTCATTCATATTGTTTGGAGAATATATTGGCATTCCGATATGTCGTGAGTGGTTTCCAGCCCTTCGTGGCTCTTTATACGGGTTTTCTCTATAAACAAAGTAGAAATTTAATATATTCCTTTTATTGGATTAGGATGAAAATTGCTTTAACAAATAGACCACCAGATCAAATGAAATCATTTATTAAATAGATGAAAAAGATTTAAGATAATAGCGACTCATAAGCATCAAAGCCTTCTAAATTTTAGGTCTGCAATTTATAGTTAGCCCGCTATTTGTCTTCACTCCAATCTCAATACAGGGACACACAAAGGACTAAACAATTAATTCCTTTCGGTCCACCTTTCAGAGGACATGTTTTGGGACAACGTGACAGGTGGTGAGCCGTCGTCTTCTTTATGTCCAAGCCAACGAAAAAACCTGCTTGCGTCTTGGCCTGCCTGCCACCTGGGGATCAAACTCGAGTCTCTTGACTCGAATCCGACTATCTGTCGATAATTGTATTTTCAAGTCTTTTCTATCAGTTTGCCTTTATGGCATCCACATGAAGAAAGAGGCTAGCATTTTTTATACTGTAACCACCAATCAAACATAGCATAAACAGTAGTTATCGAAATAAAACTTTATAAGGTATTTATGATGTAATTTTTTTATTAGTGCCCATGTCGATGAGTATCGTTATAGAAAATTTTAGGTTCGTAATCATTTAATGGGAAACACAATTAACACCGTAGAAACTCTCTTGAAAAATGACGAAATCATGAGTTTTCAAATTCTTCCATTAGCGAATGACGTTGAATTTGCAAACCCAATATATGGTTCCGAAACTTTCCATATTTAATTACACTTGTAATATTCCGCCAGTCATTTCCTGGTTATTATGTGACGACATTAATTTTAAGGTTCTGAGATCTTAATTTCTGTTAGAAAAAATAGAAATTATCTTGTAATTGTGAGTCTATAATTTATAACAACAAGATGTTTAAATTAACTAAAATTAAGGTGATGAATTAATGCAAATTTAATAATTTTTATACATCGGAAATATATTTATAATATTAAATTTTATTTATTAATCCTAATTAAATTTAATTATTGTATTAATCTCTTCATAACATTAGATACTTTTCAGTGAACGTCCAATCTAAATTTGTCCTACCTTCTCAGAAATTAACCAAAACAAATAGGCAAACAAAAGTTTTAAAAGTACTTTATATTATAATAACACATACATAGTAAGAAGCTGTATTTTGACATTACAAGCGAATTATATCACTTATATTTTATACATCAATACTTACATGTATACTAATATTATAAATGTGAAGGTGTAACATAACGGATAGACACCGGTCTGTTATGTTTACATGTCGGCACCGATTTAGATGAAATTTGGTATGCAGAAACGTCAACCCTAAAAATTGCATATTCTTTGGTTAAAAAAAACAATTTTGGAAGAAACTACGGTTTGCAGCCAGTTTTATTACAGTATATACTCGTATATAGAAAATTTAAATTTTAAATTGCGTTACTCTTTGACGGCTTCAAATAGGAAATAGGGTTTCAGGTGAATGCATTTTTTGGAGCGAAAGTAAACTGACTATGGAAGGTTCTATTTCTCTTTAATTTCACGTTGTGCTGAGTAAAACAGGGCATGACCATTTTTAAAAGTAATAGCTTTTAATTGAAACTGACAAAGCCTTTATAAAAGTTCAGACAACATATGAGAATTTAAATTTTAGAAATATGTTTTTTTCTCTCTGTAGTAGTTCCTTTATTTCTAATATTGCCCTTACCTTAACTAGGGCAGTTCTTCCATCGATATCAGATAATAATAATCAATAAATAAATATATTCAAGGATATTCTCAATAATGGGATAGAGGTCTGTAATATAAATTCTCTATAAAACATATTTATTTGTATTAATTTTTCAAAGATAAATAATCAAATACATATATACATCCATGAATCCTGTACCCACAAACATTCATATTCATCACACCAACTATACTTCAATGCTTTGTCTCTTTTTTTTACTTGAGGAAATACCTTATACATACCTGTAACGCCTCGCTATACCGACTCCTCCCCGCGGCCCCAACACAGCCGCATCAGCGGTGCGAACTCCGCCAGAATCAGGGAGGATTGGGAGCATGCGACTCTACCTCGGCTGGGGAAGGCACAGAAAGGGATGCGGAGGCAATGATGCTCTATACTCTCTGATACTCTCTCCACAGCTCGCCAACACGCATACGAAGTGGGCTGACCGGTCACCTCGGGCCGGCTATACCCCGCTAAGTAAGGCCAGCCATGTGGTTTGCTCTTGGTTCACCTTGGTTGTCAAAGCCACGGTTACTAAGCCCAACGCCACGACTAAGCGGGAATCCGTTCGGGGGACAATGCTTATATCTGGAGATGTTTACGAGAATTTTCGAATGGCTAGCTTGAACTTGTGACGACATGTTTCGCAGTTCGAAACCTAAACCATTAGGCTATTGAATTATTGTTGATTTAAATAATATTATAATTTTTAACCCAATGCCCATACCTTTGCAGCTATGATAATGTACACCTTTGTGATATAATTTTTATTGTGTTTGAAAGCATACTAGTCATGCTGGACTTTTTGGAGCCGTTCCCCTAGGCTAACCAATGGGTCCGTACCAATGGATATTTCGAAAACTTATGTAAACTTATGTACGTATTAAATCGCTGGCTTGAACATAAAAACGTACAGGGGCTTACCACCGGGCACATTGTTTCAAATGAAATGAAAATGTCTTCGTGGAAGGTGGGTCGAAAGGACTTAATTGTCTAGACCTCTGTCTAGACAGTATTCGAAATAGCGTTAAGATATATATATTTTTCATTAATTTAACTTTAACTTCTTGTTATTACTAAATTTTTTTCTTTCTTTTTGTCTTTCAAATTCATTAATGTCCCTCGACAAAAACTAAATGAGATTTTAATTTTTAAATTTTCTGTTTCAAATTAAAGTGGGATATTTAAGCTGCGACCGAGACAGGTTTGAATATTCATAAAAAGAAAACACGGCGAAACTTGGAGATTAACTAATTCATTAATTCATCTCGTGACGCAGGATGAAATGCCACGAACTAACCTTTGACAAACTTTATACTTATAATTCCTCTTTATGCTTCTCTGTCATACCCTTTGCAGTATGTAGAGATAGTAAACTTTGCAGAAAAACAACATAGGTAACAACATAATTCCTAATAAGGTAAGTTTCAAAAGGTCCGTACGTGAACATTTTTTAGACATCAATCAAGCTAGTAACTATGTGCAGTGAGTCAAAACGGTTATTTCATATATTTCTTACATTTATTTACGTGTGTACAGATGTATATATATATATATATATGTATATGTTGTATGTATGTAGTATTCATAATTATAATATTATTTAAGTATTTTGTTATTATTCTACTAATATCTTAATACCAAATTAAGCACCTAAACCATTACTGTTTTCAATCATTTTATTTTAAGACACCCAGGGACGATAGGGAAGGAGGTGGCATATTTACTGCGTATCAAAAGTACTTTGCTGAACCTGCCTGTCCTAGAGATTACCGCAAAAAAATGAGTCCTGTGCCTCTTGCAACTATCTACACTCTGCTTCTATGTACACGCCGTTACACCATCTTGTGGGAGTAACTAAATTTTATTCTTCAAAGGTTTATAGTTCTACAAGTTACGAGATTTAGCGTGGGGATTCTTACTCCGTTACCCCAGTTCTGCTGAGTAATTTTGAGCTTTTTCATGTAGCTTGAAGTGAAGGCAGACAGAAATTTAGACATTCAGAAAATATAATAAAGATGTTTTCTACATCGATTCTACCGGGAATCAAATACGGGACCTCAGAGCTGGCAACACAATGAATACCGATGTGGTGTAAAAATCGGTTTTCTCGTCCACAGAGGTCGGCATATATAAATGATAGAGCCTGTTAAATAAAGCTGCTTAGTTACACGACGTAAATAATTTATTAGAATATGTTAAATGTTATTTGGGACACTAAAGGTTAAAATTAAATTAAGAATTAATCATGCCGGCTACCCCAACTAGTGATTGAAGTTAGGATTTCAGCTGTTTCAAATTAATTTGAAGGGTCGTTAAGTTTATAGTCAGTTACACAGTTTTATTTACAAAAGCAACTCCGCATTTAAAACAGGTTTTATCTGTATTCTGAGAAAAGATATATAAATAGTGGTAATGTAATGTAATGTATATTTTAACGAGGAGTAGGGTTGAACGATATATAACCTGATTTATTTTCTGTAAATACAGCATATTTTCAGAAACAAAATGAAATGAAATGAAAAGTAAAATAAAATGAAGTAAAAATAAATGAAGCAATTTTTCGGACCCAAAATGAAGTACAGCTGATATTATACTTAATTGAATAGTGAGCTGACCGCTGATATTTACTTATTGGAACTACGAGTACGTTTCATTTTTTAACATTTATAGTTGAATGTTGAGTCTCAAAGGGTCAATATTAAATATATTTTGACAAATAACAAAACGGCTGTGTATTTTGGGTTACATTATTTTTATTTTCCTAGGGATCTCAAATAATAAAAAATGTTATTATGTTATGTATGTTACTAACTGATAACGTAGCTTTCTATCGGCGAAAGAATTTTTAATATAGCTGTAGTGGTTGAGGAGTGAAAGTGTAACAAACAGACTTTCGTGTTTATAACTCGAAATGTTTGTTCATTGACGGCTATTTATTGTCTCTACTTAAACACGACCGAAGATGAATAATGGATTTCAGTTTCGAGGCGTCAAGCTCTGCTACGTGACTGAATACACAAAATGTTATTATAAGCCTTTGTTTTAAACGGACAATCTAGACGCAATACTTTTTGTTATACTTTGACGTAATACTTGTATTTTGTAGTTGAGCCGCGCAAATTCGTCTGCGCTACGTTTATAAAATTAATAAGCAAAACCTGTGTTGTGTTCCAATTAAGAACCAGCGCTGCAATCTTACCGAAGCATTACGCTAAGTTGGGCCCCTTTGAGCACACCATTCCTTTTATTTATGTTATTGTGAGTGACAAATATTACTTTTCTTTCCCGAAACAAATCCTGTGAGGTCCCAACTTAAAACCAGCGCTGCAGTCTTACCCTTTGTGTTACAATCAAAGCTTTTCTTTCTCGAGCTCTTTCTGCTCGCAAAGAACAAGAAGGAGTACTTGTAAGAAACTGATTGCTAACCTTCGCTAGACGGAGAGGCATTCGAAGAAGAAGTTATGAGTACGAAGAAGAAGGCATTCGAAGAAGAAGTTATGAGTACGTTTCTATTTTAAAACTTCAACCGCGCCGAACCAATTGGTTTGAGCCGTTGTATATTACCGGGGCTATTAAGGTTCCTTTCTTATATAATACAACGAAAGTTCACTACAGGACACAGCACTCTCTCATAAGTAACATTTAACATTATAACATCGCTTGGCAAGGGGATAGTTTGTCCTTTATAGTACTGCCCTTTACCGGGATGCCCCATTTGAATCTGGTATTTTTGAGATGGATGTCCCATTGGGATTATTCGAGAGCATATTACAACATTTGAGAAGTTTATAGAGTGAAGTTTATGTAGGAAATTCGTGACATTTAAAGTAAGAAACATAAACTGTAGCTTTTTAAATATAATTTATGATACTATGACAGAAAAAAAAACAATGCGAATAATAAAAAAATAAAGATGTTAAAAAAAGGTGATGATGAAATGGGTATACATTATATAGCACTGGTTGGATACACTGACAATTAGCGCCATGACAAAAAATGTAATGGCATTATACTGAGTGTGCTCCTGTTCCCAGATGAGGCTTTGATACATACGAGAATGGGTAGGTAAGTATATTGTGTAGTTAATATTATTTTTAAACTATGTGTTTTTTTACTAAAAAAGTCACGATAGCCGAGTTGTTGGGTGGTCGGAATTGCGAGTCGTGAGACCCGAGTTCGATCCTCAGGTGGCAGTACCAATGAGTTTTTCAAAAACCTTATGTACGTATTTCATCGTTGGCTTGGAAATAAAAGATGGCGACCGGCTCACCATCTGTCACGTTGTCCCGAAAATATCTTCGGTGGAAGGTGGGTCAAAGGGACTTAATTGTCTAGACTTGACCTCTGTCTACCCCTGTATTGGGAATTGCGTGAAGATATTTTTTTGTTTTTAGTAATTGTTTTTTTTAATCTATCTTTTGGTTATTATTTGAATTTTAAATTAGTGTCAACGCCTTGACTAATTTTGGCGAATAACCTTTTCCTTCTTTTCTTTCTCTGCAACCCATGCAAAGCCGGGGCGGGTAACTAGGAGGATATAAAATGAGAGTAAGGAGCGGAATATGTTAAATAAACTTTGAAGCTAACAAAGAGTAATGAAACGAGTGAACAGTATGGTACTAAATAGTTTCATACAAAGTTGCATTTATGGTTAAATTTGTTCTCAGCGAATAATGTAACTTGGCACTATATCCTACAATGTTGCAACCAAACCCTAGTTTGGCTTATTTAGTGAAGAGTCTGCAACTGGTGTGATCAATTATTTATCATACAATCTCTGTGTCTACGTATTGGTAGATTTTTTTTAAACATTTAAGCATGTATAAGTCACGTTTGCAGATTGGTTGGGTGATCGGAATTCGAATCAAGAGAATCGAGTTCGGATCTCTGGTGGTGATTCGTTCCAATGGGATTTCAAAAACTTATGTACGAATTATATCGTTGGGTTGGACATAAAGACGGCGATGGGCTCACCACCTGTCACGTTGTCCCGAAAATATCTTCGGTCGAAGGTGGGTCGAAGGGACTCCATTGTCTAGACTAGACCTCTGTCTACCCCTGTTTTGGGAATTGCGTGAAGATATTTTTTTTTATTTTTTTATTTAGATATTTTATATGTCATATTATCCCTATGTATTTATGTACTTGTTTATTTATTCATTTATTTACACAAATCACAATAGCTGAGTGGTTGTTTGATCGGACTTTGATTCAATAGACCCGACTTCGATCCTCAGGTGGTTGGCTCATACCAAAAGGTTTTTTTCCAAAACTTATGTATGATTTATAATATACATAACTAGTGTTACATCTATTTACTTACAGAATTGGTGTTTGCTTTAGGAATGAAGAGGCTCAACTAGGGTAGAATGCGAAATCGTGGTAAAAGGTGTCGTTACGCGCTGATAATTTTTTGCAACTTTTCTTTTGCAATAAATAAAAGTATGTATGAAAAGGGATATCATCACTTCCATTGCTCTGATCCCAAAGTCAGTATAATCTACTTACTTTGGTAGCACTTGTGTTATTATCAGAACCCACGAAGGTACTTCCAACATCAAGACCCGAGAAAATGTAGCAAAACTGTTTTCTACTTTGAACCACAATGGAATCAAACCCGGAACCTCGGAGGTGGCGTCACCATGAAAACTGGTGTCCACGGAGGTCGTCTTATATTAACTAAAGAGAGAGAGAGAGAGAGAGAGAGAGAGATGGGAGAGATAGCATCCAACTTCGACATGTGAACTGTTTATCATATTATTTCTTCTTTTCTTCTTCATAGTATTCTGTTTTTCATTATATTAATGTTTACACACAGGCATACGATAGCCGCATCCACGTATATGTGAATTTCATGAGCCTTTGCTGCCGATGTTTACGGCGGAGACGTGTACTGGTTGGAGACATTATCATGCCGCATGATGTCTCGTTTTCGAACCGGGATATTGTTTGATATTTTCTGTGTGGCTTCAATAAATGAAGATTGAAGCTCGTTACGTGATACATATAAACACGTGATATGTTTATAAACCAAATTTTTATACGCAATTTCCTATACTGGGGTATGCAGAGGTCTAGCCTACTAGAGGTACTTTCGACTCACTTTTCTCCGAAACTTATTTAGGACAAAGCGATAGGTGGTGAGCCTATCGCCGAGTAGTTGGGGGGTAATTCGAGTAAAAACCCTAGTTTTACCCGAGAGGCCGAAAGGACTTAATTGTCTAGACCTCTGTCTTCTTCAGTATTGGGAATGGCGTGAAGTTATTTTTTTCATATATATTAACATAAATGTTAATAAATACATACAAATGCCCATAACTCGAGTACAAACAAACATATTCATCACACGAATGTTTGCCCCTAGAATTCGAAACCTTGACTTCGCAGGGTTGGTCACTGCCAACTCTGCTATTGGGTCGTCAAACACTTTTAATTCCGTAGTTAAAAAAAAATTTGCACGATTACGTATTCCAACGCGGGCGAATCTGCAGGCTACAGCTACTACGAAAGAAACACGTACGTTTCTTTACACTAATTAAAATCAGGCTTCGCAATTAATTTAGATACCAAACATTGAACGGTAATGGAAAACAAGAAAAGTTGTTATTGAAAAAATTACTTCGCAACCCTCCGCATGAAAATATAAAAAGGTATATGTTACCTGGTGCGAAGAAGAAGAGCACCACCCTCCCTCCCACAGATGCGTGCACTAATTCCACAGATGTGTGCACTAATTCCACTGTATGCACCACCACCACTACACTCAAACCAGGTAACATATACCACCACCGAAAACGCGACACGTGTTTCGCCTCAAAACAAGGCATCCTCAAGCGAGTAGACTCTACGATGAGCGACCGCAGAGTTTAGGTATCATAAAATAAAGACACTAATATTGCGATAGGCTCACGATCTGTCACATTTTTCCAAATAAAATTTGGTGAAAAGCTTGTTGAAAAGTCTTCTTTGCCTAGAAATATAAAAAAATATCTACACGCAATTCCCAATACAGAACTAGACAGAGGTCTAGTTTAGACAAATAAGTCACTTCGACCCACTTTCCACCGAAGATATTTTCGGGACAACGTGACAGGTGGTGACGCCGTCACCGTCTTTAAGTCCAAGCCAACGATATAATTCGTACATAAGTTTTTAAAAAACTCATTGGTACGCGCCAATCGACTCGAAATTTCCACCCCGCAACCACTCGGTTATCGTGACTAAGAAAGTCTAGAAATATGCCTATCATTATGACAGATTGCGTGAAGATACCAGAATGATCTATTGAATCAGTCTGATATCACAGCTTTTTGTTGATTTTGATTCCCGATTCCAATACCCGATTGTAATTTTCAATCGAATTCTTTTCTGTTGTTTTTAAACTGAAAAAATGTAGTTGAACAGGTGTACGGGGAATTGCATACATCGAATGTAATGTGTACAAACGTGAAAATTGAATTTGTTCCCAGCTTTGTTTAATATTCTCTTTCGAATGGCATTGATATGGAAATAGTTTAGATGTTTTTCGTCACGCCATTCCCAATATTGGGATAAGTTTTGGTCAAAGTAATAATATTAATAATGTTTAACACTACTTGGGAACGAAGAAATATGTTGAGTTCGGTTTTGCGTTTCGCCAAAAACGTATTTGTAGGCTTTGAAAATGTTCATTCATATTGTTTGGAGAATATATTGGCATTCCAAAATGTCGTGAGTGGTTTCCAGCCCTTCGTGGCTCTTTATACGGTTTTTCTCTATAAACAAAGTAGAAATTTAATATATTCCTTTTATTGGATTAGGTTGAAAATTGCGTTAACAAATAGACCACCAGATCAAATGAAATCATTTATTAAATAGATGAAAAAGATTTAAGATAATAGCGACTCATAAGCATCAAAGCCTTCTAAATTTTAGGTCTGCAATTTATAGTTAGCCCGCTATTTGTCTTCACTCCAATCTCAATACAGGGACACACAAAGGACTAAACAATTAATTCCTTTCGGTCCACCTTTCAGAGGACATGTTTTGGGACAACGTGACAGGTGGTGAGCCCGTCGTCTTCTTTATGTCCAAGCCAACGAAAAAACCTGCTTGCGTCTTGGCCTGCCTGCCACCTGGGGATCAAACTCGAGTCTCTTGACTCGAATCCGACTATCTGTCGATAATTGTATTTTCAAGTCTTTTCTATCAGTTTGCCTTTATGGCATCCACATGAAGAAAGAGGCTAGCATTTTTTTTATACTGTAACCACCAATCAAACATAGCATAAACAGTAGTTATCGAAATAAAACTTTATAAGGTATTTATGATGTAATTTTTTTATTAGTGCCCATGTCGATGAGTATCGTTATAGAAAATTTTAGGTTCGTAATCATTTAATGGGAAACACAATTAACACCGTAGAAACTCTCTTGAAAAATGACGAAATCATGAGTTTTCAAATTCTTCCATTAGCGAATGACGTTGAATTTGCAAACCCAATATATGGTTCCGAAACTTTCCATATTTAATTACACTTGTAATATTCCGCCAGTCATTTCCTGGTTATTATGTGACGACATTAATTTTAAGGTTCTGAGATCTTAATTTCTGTTTGAAAAAATAGAAATTATCTTGTAATTAATAGTCTATAATTTATAACAACAAGATGTTTAAATTAACTAAAATTAAGGTGATGAATTAATGCAAATTTAATAATTTTTATACATCGGAAATATATTTATAATATTAAATTTTATTTATTAATCCTAATTAAATTTAATTATTGTATTAATCTCTTCATAACATTAGATACTTTTCAGTGAACGTCCAATCTAAATTTGTCCTACCTTCTCAGAAATTAACCAAAACAAATAGGCAAACAAAAGTTTTAAAAGTACTTTATATTATAAAAATACATACATAGTAAGAAGCTGTATTTTGACATTACAAGCGAATTATATCACTTATATTTTATACATCAATACTTACATGTATACTAATATTACAAATGTGAAGGTGTAACATAACGGATAGACATCGGTCTGTTATGTTTACACGTCGGCACCGATTTAGATGAAATTTGGTATGCAGAAACTTCAACCCTAAACATTGCATACTCTTTAGTTAAAAAAAAAAAACAATTTTGGCAAATTTTATATACTCGTATATAGAAAATGTAAATTTTAAATTGCGTTACTCTTTGACGGCTTCAAATAGGAAATAGGGTTTCAGGTGAATCAGGTATTTTTTGGAGCGAAAGTAAACTGACTATGGAAGGTTCTATTTCTCTTTAATTTCACGTTATGCTGAGTAGAACAGGGCATGAACATTTTTGGATTTAATAGCTTTTGATCGAAACAGACAAAGCCTTTACAAAAGTTCAGACGATGTATGAGAATTTAAATTTTAGAAATATGTTTCTTTCTCTCTAGTAGTTCCTTTATTTCTAATATTGCCCTAACCTTAACTAGAACAGTTCTTCCATCGATATCGGATAATAATAATCAATAAATAAATATCTTCAACGATATTCTCAATAATGGGATAGACAGAGGTCTGTAATATATAATTCTCTATAAATCATATTTATATGTATTAATTTTTCAAAGATAAACAATCAAATACATATATACCTCCATAAATCCAGTACCCACAAACATTCATATTCATCACACCAACTATACTTCAATGCTTTGTCTCTTTTTTTTTTTTTTTTTACTTGAGGAAATACCTTATACATACCTGTAACGCCTCGCTATACCGACTCCTCCCCGCGGCCCCAACACAGCCGCATCAGCGGTGCAAACTCCGCCAGAGTCAGGGAGGATTGGGAGCATGCGACTCTACCTCGGCTGGGGAAGGCACAGAAAGGGATGCGGAGGCAATGATGCTCTATACTCTCTGATACTCTCTCCACAGCCCGCCAACACGCATACGAAGTGGGCTGACCGGTCACCTCGGGCCGGCTATACCCCGCTAAGTTAGGCCAGCCATGAGGTTTGCTCTTGGTTCACCTTGGTTGTCAAAGCCACGGTTACTAAGCCCAACGCCACGACTAAGCGGGAACCCGTTCGGGGGGACAATGCTTATGTCTGGAGTTGTTTACGAGAATTTTCGAATGGCTAGCTTGAACTTGTGACGACATGTTTCGCAGTTCGAAACCTAAACCATTAGGCTATTGAATTATTGTTGATTTAAATAATATTATAATTTTTAACCCAATGCCCATACCTTTGCAGCTATGATAATGTACACCTTTGTGATATAATTTTATTGTGTTTGAAAGCATGCTAGTCATGCTGGACTTTTAGACCGTTCCCTAGGCTAACCAATGGGTCCGTACCAATGGATATTTTGAAAACTTATGTAAACTTATGTACGTATTAAATCGCTGGCTTGAACATAAAACGTACAGGGGCTTACCACCGGGCATATTGTTTCAAATGAAATGAAAATGTCTTCGTGGAAGGTGGGTCGAAAGGACTTAATTGTCTAGACCTCTGTCTAGACAGTATTCGAAATAGCGTTAAGATATATATATTTTTCATTAATTTAACTTTAACTTCTTGTTATTTCTAAATTTTTTTCTTTCTTTTTGTCTTTCAAATTCATTAATGTCCCTCGACAAAAACTAAATGAGATTTTAATTTTTAAATTTTCTGTTTCAAATTAAAGTGGGATATTTAAGCTGCGACCGAGACAGGTTTGAATATTCATAAAAAGACAACACGGCGAAACTTGGAGATTAACTAATTCATTAATTCATCTCGTGACGCAGGATGAAATGCCACGAACTAACCTTTGACAAACTTTATACTTATAATTCATCTTTATGCTTGTCTGTCATACCCTTTGCAGTATGTAGAGATAGTAAACTTTGCAGAAAAACAACATAGGTAACAACATAATTCCTATTAAGGTAAGTTTCAAAAGGTCCGTACGTGAACATTTTTTAGACATCAATCAAGCTAGTAACTATGTGCAGTGAGTCAAAACGGTCATTTCATATATTTCTTACAATTATTTACGTGTAAACAGATGTATATATATATATATATGTATATGTTGTATGTATGTAGTATTCATAATTATAATATTATTTAAGTATTTTGTTATTATTCTACTAATATCTTAATACCAAATTAAGCACCTAAACCATTACTGTTTTCAATCATTTTATTTTAAGACACCCAGGGGACGATAGGGAAGGAGATGGCAAATTTACTGCGTATCAAAAGTACTTTGCTGAACCTGCCTGTCCTAGAGATTACCGCAAAAAAATGAGTCCTGTGCCTCTTGCAACTATCTACACTCTGCTTATATGTACACGCCGTTACTCCATCTTGCGGGAGTAACTAAATTTTATTCTTCATAGGTTTATAGTTCTACAAGTTACGAGATTTAGCGTGGGGATTCTTACTCCGTTACCCCAGTTCTGCTGAGTAATTTTGAGCTTTTTCATGTAGCTTGTAGTGAAGGCAGACAGAAATTTAGACATTCAGAAAATATAATAAAGATGTTTTCTACATCGATTCTACCGGGAATCAAATACGGGACCTCAGAACTGGCAACACAATGAATACCGATGTGGTGTAAAATCGGTTTTCTCGTCCACAGAGGTCGGCATATATAAATGATAGAGCCTGTTAAATAAAGCTGCTTAGTTACACGACGTAAATAATTTATTAGAATATGTTAAATGTTATTTGGGACACTAAAGGCTAAAATTAAATTAAGAATTCATCATGCCGGCTACCCCAACTAGTGATTGAAGTTAGGATTCCAGCTGTTTCAAATTAATTTGAAGGGTCGTTAAGTTTATAGTTAGTTACACAGTTTTATTTACAAAAGCAACTCCGCGTTTAAAACAGGTTTGATCTGTATTCTGAAGAAAGATGTATAAATAGTGGTAATGTAATGTAATGTATATTTTAACGAGGAGTAGGGTTGAACGATATATAACCTGATTTATTTTCTGTAAATACAGCATATTTTCAGAAACAAAATGAAATGAAATGAAAAGTAAAATAAAATGAAGTAAAAATAAATGAAGTATTTTTCGGACCCAAAATGAAGTACATCTGATATTATACTTAATTGAATAGTGAGCTGACCGCTGATATTTACTTATTGGAACTACGAGTACGTTTCATTTTTTAACATTTATAGTTGAATGTTGAGTCTCTAAGGGTCAATATTAAATATATTTTGACAAATAACAAAACGGCTGTGTATTTTGGGTTACATTATTTTTATTTTCCTAGGGATCTCAAATAATAAAATATGTTATTATGTTATGTATGTTACTTACTGATAACGTAGCTTTCTATCGGCGAAAGAATTTTTAATATAGCTGTAGTGGTTGAGGAGTGAAAGTGTAACAAACAGACTTTCGTCTTTATAACTCGGAATGTTTGTTCATTGACGGCTATTTATTGTCTCTACTTAAACACGACCGAAGATGAATAATGGATTTCAGTTTCGAGGCGTCAAGCTCTGCTACGTGACTGAATACACAAAATGTTATTATAAGCCTTTGTTTTAAACGGACAATCTAGACGAAATACTTTTTGTTATACTTTGACGTAATACTTGTATTTTGTAGTTGAGCCGCGCAAATTCGTCTGCGCTACGTTTATAAAATTAATAAGCAAAACCTGTGTTGTGTTCCAATTAAGAACCAGCGCTGCAATCTTACCGAAGCATTACGCTAAGTTGGGCCCCTTTTGGAGCACACCATTCCTTTTATTTATGTTATTGTGAGTGACAAATATTACTTTTCTTTCCCGAAACAAATCCTGTGAGGTCCCAACTTAAAACCAGCGCTGCAGTCTTACCCTTTTGTGTTACAAACAAAGCTTTTTTTCTCGAGCTCTTTCTGCTCGCAAAGAACAAGAAGGAGTACTTGTAAGAAACTAATTGCTAACCTTCGCTAGACGGAGAGGCATTCGAAGAAGAAGTTATGAGTACGAAGAAGAAGGCATTCGAAGAAGAAGTTATGAGTACGTTTCTATTTTAAAACTTCAACCGCGCCGAACCAATTGGTTTGAACCTTTGTATTTTACCGGGGCTATTAAGGTACCTTTCTTATATAATACAACGAAAGTTCACTACAGGACAAAGCACTCTCTCATAAGTAACATTTAACATTATAACAACGCTTGGCAAGGGGATAGTTTGTCCTTTATAGTACTGCCCTTTACCGGGATGCCCCATTTGAATCTGGTATTTTTGAGATGGATGTCCCATGGGGATTATTCGAGAGCATATTACAACATTTGAGAAGTTTATAGAGTGAAGTTTATGTAGGAAATTCGTGACATTTAAAGTAAGAAACATAAACTGTAGCTTTTTAAATATAATTTATGACACTATGACAGAAAAAAAACAATGTGAATAATAAAAAAATAAAGATGTAAAAAAAAGATGATGATGAAATGGGTATACATTATATAGCACTGATTGGATACACTAAAAATCAGCGCCATGACAAAAAAATGTAATGACATTATGCTGAGTGTGCTCCAGTATCCAGATGACGCTTTGACACATACGAGTATGGGTAGGTATCTGTACTATGTAGTTAATATTATTTTTAAACTAAGTGTTTTTACTAAAAGTCACGATAGCCGAGTTGTTGGGTGGTCGGAATTGCGAGTCGTGAGACCCCAGTTCGATCCCCAGGTGGCAGTACCAATGAGTTTTTCAAAAACCTTATGTACGTATTTCATCGTTGGCTTGGACATAAAAGACGGCGACCGGCTCACCATCTGTCACGTTGTCCCGAAAATATCTTCGGTGGAAGGTGGGTCAAAGGGACTTAATTGTCTAGACTTGACCTCTGTCTACCCCTGTATTGGGAATTGCGTGAAGATATTTTTTTTTGTTTTTTTAGTAATTGTTTTTTTTAATCTATCTTTTGGTTATTATTTGAATTTTAAATTAGTGTCAACGCCTTGACTAATTTTGGCGAATAACCTTTTCCTTCTTTTCTTTCTCTGCAACCCATGCAAAGCCGGGGCGGGTAACTAGGAGGATATAAAATGAGAGTAAGGAGCGGAATATGTTAAATAAACTTTGAAGCTAACAAAGAGTAATGAAACGAGTGAACAGTATGGTACTAAATAGTTTCATACAAAGTTGCATTTATGGTTAAATTTGTTCTCAGCGAATAATGTAACTTGGCACTATATCCTACAATGTTGCAACCAAACCCTAGTTTGGCTTATTTTAGTGAAGAGTCTGCAACTGGTGTGATCAATTATTTATCATACAATCTCTGTGTCTACGTATTGGTAGATTTTTTAAACATTTAAGCATGTATAAGTCACGTTTGCAGATTGGTTGGGTGATCGGAATTCGAATCAAGAGAATCGAGTTCGGATCTCTGGTGGTGATTCGTTCCAATGGGATTTCAAAAACTTATGTGTACATAAGTTTTTGAGAAACCCATTGGAACCCAATCGTGTTAATTGTAGTTAATACGATTGGGTTCGACGTAAATACGGCGTTAGGTTCACCGCCTGTCACGTAGTCCCAAAATTTTTGTCGGTAAAAGGCGGGTCGAAAGCACTTAATTGTTAAACCGCTGTCTACACCAGTATTGGAAATGGCGTAATGATATAAGCGTGTTGTACTGGCAACTCTAGCTATATGCGTTACTTTGTGAATAAGAAACCCATTCACTTTACTAGAACCGTCATCGTTAGCAAACAGGTTTTCTTTGATCTGCTTGATCTTTTGATCTTGCGAAGTGAGATGTCATCGCATCTTCGGAGTTAATACTGCTGCTAACTACTTTTCTACCATGTACTGTAGCCTAGTGGAATGAGCAGATGATAGGATCCAGAGACCTTTTGGGTCGACGATTTGAGATAGTTATTCCACTATATGTCGGTAGCCTATAACATTTTAAGGCTGTTCCTTTGGCCTCTTTCGACTCCCATGGAGAGGGTATAGAAGATAGGGAGGGCGGGTCGATTCTTGAGGCGACAGCACGCGGCACTCAATATCCTCCTCTAATAGTATCACTATAAAACGTTTACGGCTGTTTACGTAAACTTGAGCTGTTATTATGCATTTTACGATCGGCACACGGATTTAACGATTTTACTTTCTGAGCTAGATCACCAAAGTCACATTGTAAAACCATCATTTCATGATTTTTTTCTTTATAGCAAAGAAGCGAAGACATAAGTGAAGTGATAGTAAGTCACTGCAGCGGCTAGTCAACCGTTTCATTAGAAATTATAGATGCATTTTCACCGCCGTGGTCTAAGATGGAATTATTCGTAGCTTTACTTAGCCTTGCTATATTTACTTATTTTAAAGCACAGTCCCTGATAGAGTGGTCAGTGACAACAGATCGCTAAGTGTCACGATCCTTACATACTTCTTTCGCTTCTTTCAAATCCATCTCCTTCGTATATTTACGTCTATGTATCCGACTCTTGACCCTCCCATCTCAGTAATTTCTTCACATGCTCTTCGAAGGTTAGTCTCGGTCTACCCAGAAACTTTTGATGTTGACTTTCGTGTTGTCTTTTATCTTTACCCTTCAGTTTTCACTCATTCGCTCAACGTGCCCAAACCACGGCGTTATCAGTTTTAATAAGGTCATCTTTCATATCTGCCATTTTGCGAATCCCTATGTTTCCTTTGTGGTCAGCCATGGTTCTCATTAATTATAAGTAGAAATGGCGAAGTAACGATACAGTTTGATTTTAATCCAGAACAATATTACGCAGAGAAATGTCTACCACCTTTACTGTATAATAAGTCCGCGTGGTATAATTCCAAAACCATTTAAATAAATTATTTTCAATTTTTTTATAAAAACGCAATCCCCAAAACAGAGATAAACAGAGGTAGATAATTAAAACCTTTCGACCCACCTTCCACCGACAACGTCACTGGTGGTGAGCCCGTCGCTGTCTTTATGTTCAAGCCAACTATCGTACCATAAGTTTTTGATTGGAACAAGCCTGATACCTGGGGATCGAATTCGGTTCACTTGACTCGAAATCTAATGACCCAACCACTCGGCGATCGTGACTCTTCGAGTGGTTTTCAGTTTCTAAGTCGACAAATGTCATTAAATTAACGATATGATACAAAACATTTTGTAATGCAAAACTATCGATATGAGAAGAAAAAAATATTTTTTTATTGTAATTTAAAAATTGTGTAGAAGCAATTCAAGGCACTGGTGTATATAGAATTCTAAATATCATAGTTTAATTTCGAGGAACTGAGGTGTCGAAGGCGAAGTTTATGCCCTAGGAAATTAAATTTGTAAAGTTCATTAATATTCATTAGGTACCTGGTAAATATCTTAACGTCGAGTCACGTGTTCACCTAACTTTCCCCGGTATTTAAGTAAATCTTGTCTATGAGATTATTTGCCTTAAATTGCGAAAGACTGAGTAAGTTAATATAACTCGATAAAAGTTCGTTTATATTGTTATTTAGTATATAATTTTATATATACTAATATGAGTATATATACTAATAAATCTTCCATATTAAATACCCGATATCCAGTTTCTCGGCGATCTGTTCTTTCTGTCTACCCCGTTAGAGACTATGCATGAAACATATGTATTTATTTATAGATAATACATTTAGGCTTCTACCTAACAATACCAAGGTATGGGAGAACATAAGAATAAAAAATATTTACAGTGCTGTTTTCAACCTTTTCTGATTGTAAAATGAAAGTCATTATTACGGATGAATCCTCTTGATTGGATAAACAACATTGTAAAAGCAAATCAAACCTTTTATCTGCGGAGTGATTCGATTGCTACGAGACTAGTATTGACTCGGAAATGTGTATCCATTTGGATTTTACCGGAAACTTTTTTTAAAGGCTTGTGAATTTGTTTTTCGTGTTCGTGGTAGCTTCGTTGTTTTTGATTCCGTAACACAGATGCTTCGGCTACTTATTTTAGTAGCAGAGCAATGTTGTCCCTATTTATGTATTTATTTATTAATAATAATAAATACATACACAAATAGGGACAATATCACATTCATTGCTCCGATATCGAGGTAAGCACCTAATGCACTTGTGGTATTCATTTGGAAACAACGAAGGCCCCACAAACACCCAGACCCAAGAAAATGCAGAAAAAGTGGTATTTTCTACGTGGTCCCGTCATGGAATCGAACTTAGGACCTCACAGAAATCAACACAATGAAACAACGATTGTGTTTACGCCACTCGTCTACGGAGGTCTTAAGAAAAATATTTACTAAAAACCGAGTTCTATCACCAGAAAGGAAGTTCTTGCCGTGAGTTTTGAGCTTTTTTTTCAATATTTTGTACAAATTGTATCATTTGTTTACACTCAGTGTGTAGTCACTACACACAGAGTGTAAAAAAATGATACAATTGACTTTTGTTTGACTTGAGTGACTCAACAACGCCTGAACAACTGTCGCATTGTACCAAATAAGCTTATTTGGGAGAACGACACATTTGCTGAAGGTGAAATATGAGTTGAAAGAACTAAACTGTATATATATCTGACAATCCAACTATTAGGAATGCGTGAATCGTCATCATCATAACAGCCTATTAAAAGTCCACTGCTGAACTATCCCTCAACTATTTCCGCAAAAAATTTAGACTAAAAATTACATAAATTATTAATATATAGATTTGATTGTAGGTTGTTCCGGGCAAACTTTAGTTCAAATCTACTAGAACTCCTTGCCGGATGTATATCCTCTTTGATTTGCGATGAATAGAATTCATTTGAGATTACAGCAGTGAATGTGATGTTGTCCTTATTTATATATTTATTTATTATTGCCTATTAAAATTAAAGTAAAAAAATGTGTAGACCAAAAAGTTCGTAGGTTGTAAATATAGATTTGATTGCCGGGACAATATTCTTTGATTAGCGATGTGATGTATGTGCGCCTCGGTAGGATTTAAATTCATATCTAAAGAGTACATAATGACTACGTATTATTCAAACCTTAGAGTAGAACACGAGATAAGTCATATTATTACGAAATTAATCAAAGATTAAATTACTATAACAAACAACAAGTCGAAGATCTCTTAAAAGAGTTGTTAAGAAGCAAAGTTTGCGACTACGCTACGTCTACTTGCTGTAGACACAAGCACTGGGATAACAATTCCATTAATTTATTTCTCACTAGACGCTAAAGTAAACACAAGTTTGATACTAAATTGTTCATTTCATAAACTCTGTTCTCTAGGCTCGTTGGCTGGCAGTCTTGAATACATTCGTTTTTTTTTGACTCTCCAGTACGATCCCCAGAAGGAAAGAGAGAAAGTCCGTCTTAATAGACGGCGATATACGAAGTGAGGGTCGGAAGGAGGAAATCTAGACCTCTGACTACCCAGTAATAGAAAGAGCTGAAGAAATAAAACAGCAACTGCATCTTTCGCTTGCTCTCACTGGACGTAGTTGTAAAAATGTTTAAAAAGCTCTCTAATAAGAAATTTGCACACGGTTCTTATAGCACCCATTAGATTAATTATGACTCCGTGAAAACATTAGGCAGACCGGATCCGGAAAAACATTAGGCAGACCTTTTGTTGACTGCTTTTTAGCTGTATTTTATTTTTTATTTATTTAAGAACTTTTATCTTCATTAAAGAAACAATTTAATGTTTTGAAAATTCTACCAACAGATTGCTTATATATGCAATTATATTTAATAATATTCACTAGACGTAGAATTTTGTACTTAAGGCATGACGATTTGATAGCCTTGTTAGTAGTGATCCTCTTCTTGGAGTAAGGGTTGCGGGTTTGTATCCTAGGGACACACATTTGATGTATATAAATGTTTGTACTCGAATCATTGATATTTATATATGTATATATGAGTGTTTATCTATGTTAATATAGGTACGTAAGTATATTTGTACCGTTATCTTGGACATAAAGACGTTGATAAACTCACCACCTATCACGTTGTCTGTACGTGATAAAATATTAACAAGCACCATATGCACTAGAATTAAATAATTTCATTAAACTTGGTGGGCTCACCACTTGTCACGTTGTCCCGAAAATATCTTCGGTGGAAGGTGGTGGAAGGTGGTGGTCTAAGGGACGTAAATGTCTAGACTAGACCTCTGTCTACCACTGTATTAGGAATTGCGTGAAGATATTTTTTGTTTTATTATACTTGGCACAGAGTTCACCGACAGCAGTAAGTCGTGCTTATTAGAATACTTAAGTTAGATTAAGTAATAATTTATGTGCATAAGTAGTGCTTGAGCGGGTGCATTTGCGGAGTCGTTTTCGGGAGTGAGAGCGTATGCGGGAGCGGAAGCGAGTGCGGTAGCGGGAGCGAGTGCGGGTGCGGGAGCGTCTGCGTAGGCGGTTGAGTGGCAGTTGAGGACGCGGTTGCGGAGACGGTTGCGGGAAAGGGAGCGGGTGCGCAGGTGCTTGTGGAGGCGGTTGTGGGTGCGGGAGCTAGTGCGAGTGCGAGAGTTGGGGCGAATGTGAGTGCGGTAGCTTTTTTTTTTTGTTGATAACCGTGAAGGAAAATGCTTTAAGCACGAACGTTTCCTGACCGGGAGGCCACCGAAACGAACAGTGTCGGACTCGGATCTCAGAAGGAGAAACATACCGACTAAAAACCATCCACGGGATGCTGTTGGCCCGGAGGCCTTTACAGCGTCATCTGAGGAGACCTGCGAGAACGAAGGCCCGCAGGTAAATAGAAGAAAAGAGACATCGTCGTGACGCACTCGAACCCTGTTACGAAGCGAAGACCTTCGACATACGGGAGAGAGGGAGGGTGAGAGGCCCCGGGGGCCACTCGTGTTGGGAGAGGGTCGTATTTCGGACGGTTACCCGAGACAATCTCGTGTGAACCGTGAAATATGGGACCGCGATTCTGACTACGAACTGTGTGTAGTGTACCTACTGCGTTCGTGTGTTGTTGAGATTACGGGGACGCGGCCCCGAATCTTTTGTTTGATTTTGTGATGACGTCGTCATCATCAATCAAGACGTGCTTTGGCCGTCTATCAAAACGGGTGATAATTGGGGAAGGGGTGTAGTTTCCTAGACCCGCCACTAACGGATTTGGGTGATCCTTAATTTTTTCGAAATATCTTGACGATATTTCTTTAAAAAAGGCCGCCACCGTGGGGATCTCGAGATCTCTATGGAGATCTGCGCTCCTCATGTATTGGGGTGCGTTTGTAGCACGCCTCATGAACTTGTTTTGGATGGCTTGGAGTGTTCTCAGCTATGACCTAGGTGCGTGCGCGAACGCGACACACGCATAGGACATTATCGGCCGAACACAGGTCCTATATAGTAACAATTTATGTCTTAGCGACATTTTGCTACGATGGCTTGTGAGATTGTAAAGTCGACCGGAAACGAAGGCCGCTTTGTCTCTGACATATTTAATGTGCTGTTCGAAGGATAACCTACGGTCTAGAACGACCCCTAGGTATTTCACCTTCTTAACCCACGGGATGGGTTTATTGAACATTGATATTTGGTTTTGGAATTTCGATTGGACTATGCGCTTTGCGCGCGAAGATTTCAGGGAGAACTCTTCCTAGAGAAGAGTACGGCCTGGCTTTTTTCAGGGCTCACATCAATTCTCCAGGTCCTAAACCAGTGGCTTAGCACACTGATCGCGTTCCGGAGACGGATGTAGATCCTGCATTCACTCGAATCGGTGGTGAAGAGCGTGGTGTCGTCGGCGAATAATGCCAACTCCACTCCAGCCGTCTTTGGGATATCGCTGGTGTATAGCGAGTATAGGGTCGGGGAGAGAACCGAACCCTGCGGAACACCAGCCCTTATGGGTCTGCTGTCGGACAGGACCCCCTCCACTTTGAAGCGGAAGGTGCGATTTGACAAGTAGTCTTGTATGATGTGTACAAGTCTGTCTGGCACTTTTTGAGCATACAGCTTATAAATTAAGCCGTTGTCAGACTTTGTCAAATGCCTTCGCGACATCGAAGAATAGGGCCCCCACCATTGAGATGGCTTTGGGTCGGTTGAGGTTCTCGAGTATGTGCTCCGTGAGGCGGTGCACTTGCTGAGTACAAGAGTTTGGCTCGAAAACCAAACTGCTCGTCGGGAATTAGGTTAAGAGAATTGACGCTGTCATTCAGTCTAGCGATGATGACGCGTTCATAGACTTTCCCCAGGGAACTGAGGAGGCTTATGGGCCGGTAACTCGAGGCCTGGTTTTTAGGCTTTCCAGGTTTGTGGATGCCAATAACGTGAGCCTCCTTCCAGGCGTCTGGGAAGGAGCTACTGGAAAGGAGGGCGTTGAAAATTGCTACTAAGAGTAAGCGAAGGGCGTTTGGGAGGGCCTTGAGGAGCTTGTTGGAGATACCATCAGCTCCTGGAGCTTTTTTGGTCTTGAGGATCCGGACTATATCTCAAACCTCCTCCAACGTGGTAGGTGGCAGCGGATCACCCGTCGGCGGCAGGGCGGCTCTACGGGCTACTTCAGCGTCAACCTTCTGAAGGTGGACCGGATCTGTTGGCTGGGAGCTGGGAGAGCATTGAAGCTCTAGGCTGTCGGCTAAGCAATCGGCCTTTTCCCTATCCTCAAAAGCTACGGTGAGACCGTCGGAGCTGATCAGTGGCGGCATCGACGAGACAGTTTCTGACTTCAGAGCCCTCGCCAGTTGCCAATAGGCCCTGTGTGTTGGCGAGATATCCTTCATCAGTTTGTCCCATCTATCACTCCTGAGTTCAGCCATGCGCTCCTTGACCTCCCTCTGGAGGCGGCGCATCCTGACTCGATTGTCGTCAGACCTTTGTCAATCGTATGCTCTCGTAGCAGCATTTTTTCTCTCAGCAGCCGTCTAATATCCTCCGGCAGCTCATAGCGGCGATCGTTCGCCACCTTGACCTGCCTAGAGGATGCTTCGACAGCGGCCTTTAAATGAGAGGTGAGGTGGTCTACAGCAGCAAAGGCCATTTCCTTTGAGGAGATGGCATCTGGGATGCTGTCTAACTCTGGGGTGTTCGTATTCTCTAGATAAATCTCGAGCTTACGCCAGTCCGTCAGGGTTTTGGTCAGAGGGACCTCTGCCCGGGGCTGACCCAGCACTATGGTTACCGGACGATGATAAGAGTTTAACTCGTGTTGCACTTCTATAGATCGCAACGGTAAGGTTACGTTCTTTAGAATTGCAATATCTAATATGTCCGAGGTATTGTTTCGATTCGGGTCTATCCTAGTAGGTTCTAGGGGGGCGATAATATCGAACATTGTATTGCTACTTAGGTTTATCTTAAGTAGCGCGCGTCCATTCATGTTAATAACAGAGCTATTCCAAGCAGAGTGCTTGGAGTTTAAGTCGCCCGCAATTATCACCGAGTCGCTTATTTTAAGCAGTGCCTCGATGTCGCTCTCTAATAGTCTTAACTGCGGTCGTAGATAAGCAGATATCACTGTGATAGGCTGATGGCCTGTCAGAGCGATTCTACAAGCCGAAGCTTCGATATTAACTAAGGTAGGTACATCAATCGCCACACAGTGCAATGATGCCTTATAGTAGATAAGCGTACCGCCTCCGCGGGTGGGTCGGTCGTTACGCACTAATCGGTAATTTGCTATACTTGGATCGCGCATTCTAATAGTGAGTCGCGTCTCCTGTATAAGGAGGATGTCTAATTGGTGGACGGTGAGAAATTCTCTCACTTCGTCCAATTGTTTTTTAAGGCCGTTTGCATTGAAGTAGCCGACAGCCAGAAACCTAGGTTTAACTTTACATGGTGTGTTATCCATTTGGATTAGTACAGCATGAAGAAAAAGGGGACTTAGGAGGTTTGCCTCCAGGGAATTGATTTACGAATAAAACAACTGAACATTGAATACAATGTTCAATTGTTCTATTTGCGTGAGGCCTTAAACTTATTATATGTTTCGAATAGCGCCTTATGTTTGGCGACTATTCTGAAAAAGTCGGACGCCGAATCTGTCGCCTCTAATTCTGAGACCGTTGTCTCGATTTTGCTGATATCGAAGAGATCTGCAATCTCTCCGAGCCGCGCGAAAACGTCGTCGCCGGCGCTAGTCGCCTTTACGCCCCGCGCGCCAGACGCCCTTGCGGGGCCTGCGGGAGGAGCAGCGACGGGAGTAGGCACGGGGGAGGGTTTTGCCGGGCCCACCATCGGTGGGGGTTTCACCCACGCGTTGGTTTTGGGGGGCGGAGCCGGGACAAAGGCATTCGCCTTTTTAGCGCTTTTCGCGGGGGGAGAGGTGGAGGCTGGAGCCCTAGTGGGTGCGCCCCTTCTGTTTCTCTTTTCCCCTCTGCGCCTCTTGCCGTGCGGCGCGTTGGGACATCCGCGATAGTTCGCAGGGTGACCTTCGTCTCCACACAGGACGTACGCCGGGGGAATGTCCGTAGGCTTGGGCCTGGGACAGTCCGCTGTGGCATGGTCCTCTAGGCACTTGACGCACCTAGGGCGTGAGTGGCAGTTCCTTGCGGAATGCCCGTATAGTTGGCACTGGTGGCACTGACCCGGGGAAGTGCGCTTCCTCGGGGCCTCCACACGTATGCCGTGCACATGGGCGGCAGACTTGATCTTGAAGATCAACTGCGCCTCGTTGGTGCGGTCAAGATGGACTAGCACCAGATTGTAGGGGGCTCGGGTGCGCATGTTGCGCATCCTGTGCACCGCCTGCACAAGCAGACCTTGTTTGACAAGGTTATCATGGGTCTACCTCTTTGGGTATTCCCCTGATGACAGCGCGGAGGACTTTCTCCTCCTCCAGCGCATATGTGTGGAAGTTGATCTTTCGATCACTTAACCACTTGGTCAGGGCGCGATGGTCGGCCGGGGACTGCACCGTTACCGCCATCCCTGTGGCGATGGGCTTGGCCTTGGTGTACCGGATTTTTTTTTCCGTTATGGCCGCCGATATTTGGTTCCAGGCACTAAAATCCTGGATCACTACCGGCGGCGGGGGTCTGGGGGCCTTGGGTGCTGCGGCAGAGGGCGCAGCAGTGTCCATAGGCGTGGGAGAGGGATTGGGCGTGGCCTTGCCCTTTCCTTTCTTCGGGCCCTTCGCAGGCGCCGCCACTATCTTACGCGGGGGGCTAACCTCCTCCGCGTCAGACTTTTGCTGGCGCTTGCGCTTTTTCTTTCGGCCCTCTACGACGGAGAAGCCGTCGTCCGAGTCGTTGCCGACCTCGACCTCTGTACCCGGGTCGGTGTCCATGGCTTGGGAGTCGCTCGAGGCGGTCTCCAGGTCCAGTGAACCCGACGCAACGGAAGAGGCTGCAGAGGTGGGGCGCTCTAAGTCGCAGGGACTTGGCGGCTCCCGACCTAAAATCTGCGCTGGTTCGCGCGAGGAGGCGCGCGAAGAGTCGCGGGATGCAACTCGCGAGGATGCGCGGGATGTGGCGCGCGAGGTAACGCGCGAAGCGGCGCGGCCGTAGGGGGAGTGAACCTCCACCTCCACGACCCTATGGCGCGACACCAAGGCGGAGCGCGCGCTTACACCCACACCGACGCCGACGCCGGCGTCGGAGCCATCGGGGGAGGCGGGGCTGCTGGTGCAGCACACCACCGGTGTTGCTGGGGGCTGGGCCAGAGGGGTCCGCTCCGCTCGCCGCCAAGGCAACAAATCTAACACCCAGACTTTCTGGGTTGACGCCTGGATAGTTCTCCGCCAAAAAGCGGAGAACTCCCTCCTGCGCTGCTGCCGCGGAGTCCATGACTCCGGGCAAAATTAGTCTCCTAGTCTCCCCGCCTTACGGCAGGGAGGTGAGTATCTAAAAACGCAAAAACACTCTCCCAATGTAAAGTGTAGATTTTTAAGGACGACGAAATAAAATCGTAAAGACTACTTACGTACTTATATCGACGCAGCGATGCACTCCGACGCACACCTGTGGGCCTCAAAACCGTTGCATAATACAAGAAAATATTGCGCAATACGCGCGCGACTTTATAACGGCTACATAACGGCCGGACGCGGCCGGCGAACGGGGTGACCCGCGGGAGCGGGGCCCGACACACCTAACGGTCGCCCGACCCAGGCGACGGCACGAACAAAGCGAATAGTAACTATTGCAATAACAATAACAATCGTAGGCTTACGCCCGGTCGTACTGGATATAACTGTCGGCCCGGCAAAGTCTTTGACTGCTCAGGCAGAGCAGCCGAGCACACGTATGCACGGGACTAGAGCGCAATCCGGAATATCATCTGAGTGCGGTAGCGGGAGCGGGAGCAGGTGTAGGAGCTTGTGTGAAGGTGTTTGCCGCAGGGAGTCTGGGTGCGGGAGCAGGTGCGTGTGCTGGAGCGGGTGCGTGTGTGGGAGCGTTTGCATGTGCGGGAGTGGGAGCGTTTGCAGGAGAATGTGCGGGGTCCGTTGCGGAGGTGGTGGCGGAGACAGTTGCGGAGGCGGTTGCGGGAGAGGGAGCTTGTTTGACAGCGGGTGCTAAAGCGTTACGTTTCGTCATCGTGCTAACTATGGGAAAAACACTTTCATATTGCGAATTGGCAAGAACTTTAACAATTAAAGCATAAAGCATGACCTAGACTTATTTAACACAGGATGTGTGTCTTCTAAGTGAAATTTAGCCGTGATTTCTTTTCTACGTCTTAATAACAATAATTAACTATAAAGTGACTTTGGTTGTAATGTGTTTTTTTTGGTTTTCCTTGTGTTTTCGTTCTTTTTTTATTTCTTTTACTTTTACTCTTTTTCTTTTTGTTTTACAAATTTTACTTATTTAATTTGTAAAGCGTCTGTTACTTTATTATTATAGTTCGAAATAGTCAATTAATTTAAACAATTATTTTTGTTACACAGTTTCTATTAGTGCGATCCTATTAACGGCTTCTCTGTGATTTAATATTGTTTTATATTCATATTAACCTTTAATTATATACATATTAACTTTTAAGTTATTGTTTTTCTACATAAATAAGATAAAATAAAAAATATTTATACATATCAACATTCATAACTGGAGTACAAACATTCATATTCATACCTCTTAATATTTGCCGTTATATATCGTTGGTTTGGACATAAAAACGGCGACGGGCTCACCACCTGTCACGTTGTCCCGAAAATATCTTCGGTGGAAGGTTTGCTCTAGACTAGACCTCTGTTTACCCCTGTATTGGGAATTGCGTGAAGATATTTATTTATTTGAATGTTTGCCCCTAGCGGGATTCGTACCCGCAAAGTTCGAAGACAGGAATCGCCTCCGTCCTGCAGTTAGCTTTTATATGCTGTTATATTCGACTCATTTTAAATATAAATAAATAAATATCTTCATGCCAATTCCACTACGAGGATAGATAGAGGTCTAGATAATTAATAATTTCCTTTAGACCTACCTTCAATCGAAGAAATTTTTTGCTTATTAATTTACTTATTACGTGATTGTGACTAATTTTAAATATTTAAGAATCTCCACGAAGAGGACTTAGCTTTAATTGAAAATTTATCAATTAGGAGCTTCACATTCAATGTAAAGTGTTAAGTTGTGTTTATACGCTCCCAAACTTTTCAAATCTAATACAAAACTCTATTGTCTACGTTTGTTAGACTCCGCAAATGCGCAGCGACGCTGTTGCTTATTCAAATAGCTTTAGAAACTCGCGATGCTGTTGTCCAAATTTCTAATCAATACCGAAAGGTTAAACATAAGGTAGTAAAGATACAAATAAACGTAGTAATAAATAAATATAACCACTTATAGGCACAAAATCACAAACGTTACTCTGATTCTAAAGTAAGCAGCTAAAGCACAGGTGCTTATTGCAATATTATGAAATTGGTACCAAAACAAAAAAATCACATACACTCATGCAATGCAGTTCATGTGGTTTTCAAGATGACTTTTCCTCCTTTCTGGCGACACCAAACTAATAGTGTACACCGCTCTTCCACAGAGGTCGCCATAAATCGCGTTACAAAACGGAAATTCATAATTTAATAAGATGCATTAGCGTATTCATCGATTGTGGCGTATGTTACGTGTTGTGGAATTAATACATACACCTGTGGCCTCCCACAGGCCAGACGTTCTGGTTTTCTTCTATTCGGGCCGGTTTCAAATGACATTTATTGTTTTATGCATACGCAGTGGTGCTACGTAATTGAACGCTAAAATACGCTAATTATATCACAACTGTATTCCAAATACTTACTTACGTAGACAGAGGTTGTCAAGACTTTATAAAGTCCTTTCGACCTATCTTTCATCGAAGACATTTTTTGGGAGAATGTGGCAGGACAAGAGCCTGTCGCCGTCTTCATGTCCAAACAATAAATAAATATCTTCACGCCATTCCCAATACACGGGTAGATAGAGGTCTACACAATTAAGTCGTTTCGACCCACCTTCCACCGAAGATATTTTTGGGACTACTTGACAGGTGGTGAGACCGTAGGTGTCTCAGTATCCAAGCCAACGATATAATTCATAAATCGATATTCGTAGGAAAAAACGATTGGTACGAGCCTGCCACTTGGGGATGGGATGGGATCGAACTCGGGTCTCTCGACTCGAAATTCCGACCACCCTACCACTCGGCTATCGTGACTTTTTGACAATATCAATCGAACATAAAATTTGAAAAAAACCGTTCATACCAGCCTACCCACTACCTACCTCGAGAGGATTGAACTAGGCACACCAAAAGCAACCAGTGCTCTGTATTCCAAAAATTGTTATCCAATGTGTGTTAAAATATACAACAAATTGCGAGACCACATTAGAAATTTCAATAATTTTAATAAGTTTAAAAAATATTATGTTTGTTTCTGAATGAGAAGAGTTTTTACACATTTAATGAATTTTTGACATAAGTTGGCAATTAATAAAAAAGTATTGTATATTACATACATTTTATCAAATAGCAAGTGATTCTAATATTATTTTTGACATGTAATTTGTAATTTGACATTATATTATTGAATTATTGATAGAAGTGAATTATGGTTAATTCAAATAATAAATTATTTTGAATGTAATTTTTGACATCTAACTTGTAATTTGACTTTACGTAATTGAATTATTGTAAGAATTGAACTAATAATATTGTATTGTAATAATTTGTTTTTGCTAAATGTATTAATGCCTTTTCTATTATATTTTGCATGCTAATTAATTATAATAGCTGAATAGAGGATAATTGTTATAATGATCAACTTAAAAACCTATTCAAAGCAAATAAATACTTTGACTTTGACTTTGACTCAGGGTCACTTGAATCAAATTTCGATCACCCTATTGAGACTTTTAATGTAATTTTATGCCAACGTCTTTATATCAATTGTTTTTAAAACTCCGTTCTGTTAGGTGACTATTTAGAATTCGCATAGATATCTGACGGAAATTCAATCTTTGTTTTCCTGTAGTAGTCACTACAGCCGAGTATCAACGGTTTTTAACGTATGTACGGTATATACCGTTGTCTTGGATGAAACGGCGACAGGCTCACCACTTGTCACGTTGTCCCAAAAAGAAGCTAAGTGATTACTGCACCCTATGACACCTTTTAATAATTTTAAACAAATAGGGCTAGAATGTAAAAAAAGATAGAAGGAAAAAATAGTAACGACAATTAAAAATATGACGACGAAGATAAAAAATAAAAATCAAAAAGAAAGATCGAGAACAACATAGAAGAAATAAAAAGAAGAGAGAGAAAAACTTCTTTTCTCAGATGGGTTCCACAACTATTACTTACATACATAGATACACATACATGCATACGTAGATAGGGACAAAATTACATACATTGCTCATATCCCAAAGTGAAGTATCTTAAGTACTTGTGTTATGGAATCAGAAACAACGAAGGTAGCACAAACACACAGATCCGAGAAAATCTAGAAAACGCGTTTTCAACATTGACCCGACCGGGAATCGAAGCCGGGATCTCAGAGCATGACACTGAAAACCGGTGTGCACTCCACACGTCTACGAAGGTCGTAGTATTAGGAGTAGCATGTTCGTAGGTCCTTCATCGGATTTCTAAAAGTTAGTGTAGCCGTTTTTAATTATTTAATTAATATTTTCTCATGAAAGTTTTAATAATTGAATACGCCTTTTCACCCTCTCCCATGAATACATTAGAAATCTCAAAAATGGTCAACAATGTTCAGATGGACTATTCGTTCCTATAGAAATATTTGAGAGGATAATATAAAAATTTACCTACATAAGATTTACTCGTTTAAATTATTAAGATAATGGTTTTAATTTAAGGCGTGAAATGGTGCGATCAAAACTTACAACCTTAATTAAATTGTAAACAGAGTAATAAAGAAACAGAGCAGCGGGAGGGTCGCTAAACGCTGAAACTTTAAAGTATCAAAGACATTAAATAAAATTCTTCGCGATAAGTTTAACGTAATGTTTTTAATAATGTTAAGACATTTAACTAGAATCTTTAAACTATATTTATAACTGTAATTAGAATCTTTAAATTATTTAAAATTTTTAATACGATTATATATATTTAAAAGTCACGATAGCTGGTTGGGTGATCAGAATACGAGTCAAGAGATCGGGTTTACAAACATGTATTAAAAAATGTACGAGTCAAGAGATCCGAATTCAATCCCCAAGGGTAGGCTCGTACCAATGAATTTACAAAAAATATTTTTAAAAATATGTATGATTTACATCGTTGGCTTAGCTTAGACATTATGGCGGCGACAGGATCACCCTCCGTCACGTTGTCCCAAAAATATCTTCGGTGAAAAGTTGAAAAGACGTACTTGTCTCACCTCTATCTGTCTCAGTGTTGAGAATGGCATGGGGACGTATAATAGTTAAATATGTGTCTAAATATCCTTGTTATAGTGACCCTGCCTTTGAAGCTAAAGTTTGCTGGTCTGAATTCGATTAGTGGCAAATATTTGTGTGATGAATATGAATTACTCACTCAATTCAATTTTACGAATCTATCTATGTAAGTATACAGTGTAACCTTAATATAACGAGTCTCAATATAACGTAATCCTCGATTTAACGAATTTTTCACAATCTACAAGAAATGCCCATAAGACCCAAGAAAATATGTTTTATTTATTTATTTATGTATTTGTATAAATATTGTGTCAATCTTTGTATATTTTATTATATACATATTGACAAAATAACAAAACATAAGATCTCATCAAATTAACCGTATCTGGCGTACAAATTGTATGATTAAGTATTAATATAATTAATTTATAATGATTAGTGTGAGTAGTCCAACATTAATTTGCACATTAATTTTACATGTCATTGAAAGTTATTCTAGGACTACTATATTTATATCTTGTAAATGTCACTCATTGATACGTCATTATAATATGTTCCAAAATTAAATTGTTATTATATTCAGTCAAGCAATAAAAAAGTCAAGCAATAAAATAAACATTGTACAATGTACCTTAACATTAGGAATATATTTTTATTGTGTATGTATTTAAGTATATTGTACCGTTGGCTTGGACACTCTTTCTTTTTCGACACATGTTTCCACGAAGCTTATTTAGAACAACGTGAACCTGTCGCCGACTTAGTGATCAAAGTGACACCATTCCCAATATAGGAGTAGACAGTGGTTTAGACAATTAAGTCCTTTCGATCCACCTTCCACCGAATACATTTTATGGGACAACGTGACAGGTGGTGAGATCGTCGCCGTCTTAATGATGGAATTCGTACTGTTACTGATGTAATGCATTCACAGAGATGTTACGTACTATTCGTGGTCAAAGCGACGGTACAATATAATTACAAGCATGTATTTTTATTTATTCAGTTTCGAAGGCGAGGTCACTATACACTATCGTGTCTTTATAACTATTAACAAAATAACAAAATAATTAGAGAAATTTAAAAGCACGATAGCCGAGTGGTTGGGTGGTCGGAATTCAAGTCAAGTGACCTGAGTTCGATCTCCAGGTGGCAGGCTCGTACCAATGGGTTTTTTAAAAAGGTATGAATGAATTATATGGTTGGCTTGGACATAAAGACGGCGACGGGATCACCACCTGTCACGTTATCCCGAAAATATCTTCAGTGGAAGGTGGATCAAAGATATTTATTATTTTATTTATTTAAAAGCAAACAATCTCAATAACTCTACAACTTATTGATTCAATCATATTTTAACAGGATCCTTTAAGATTTAACACTTTACGTTCTCCGTTCAACCCTTTGTATTGTACGAGGCATTGTTTATAGTAGGGGCGCAGCCGGTTAATTGAGATAAACCCAATTAGACCGGCGTTTGAGCGACCGCTAAATCGAAACTGCGGTTTTTCAATTAGTGTCACATCACTACTCGGAATTAATTAAGGGCGAGTGGCTTTTGTTAAATAATGTCGTTTTGTATACGTCACCAACAAGTGCTAGTTACTTTTAATTACTTCTCTAACTTCTCTGTTTGTTACACTTTCAGAGCTAAACCGTTGAACCGATTTTGGTTTAATTTAGTACAGAGGCACTTGAACCTAGTGGAAGGACAAAAGATCTCAGAAAAAATAGAATTTTTGTGGCCGACTTATGAATACTAGCTCAAATTAAGTATAAAACAATTGTTCATCTATATCGAAATAACATGTTTTTTTATATAATTAAATTCACCCTAGTCATACTAATTTGTTGAAAATGCCCGCCTCTAAGGTTTGTTCTTTTAATAAAAATATATTATACTTGGTTCTAACGATTTAATGTTGTATCAGCTAAAGGAGGTGGTAAGTTGTTTCAAATCTTAGAGGCAGCATATTTTAAACAACTTATCGTTTTAGCTCGCTTGTAACGAGAAAGTACGAATAAGAATTCAACCCCTCTCCGCAAACGTGTACACATATACCTAGTCAGGTCATAAAGTCTGTCACATGTTTAATATAAAATAATTGAAACAAGTTTATTTATTATGTATCCATTTATTTACCAAAATGAAGTTAACAAAACATAGATTCTTATGACACTAAAGTTTATTCAAAATGACCTCCGTGATTTTGAATAGAGGCCTTTAATCTGCGCGGCCAGTCGTCTATCGCAGCACGTACGAGGTCCATGTCAATATCGGCGATTGCCTTAATCAAGGATGTCTTGAGTTTTCTTGTCTTGAGTCTTCAAATTGGGATGAGGTTTTGAGCACGCCTTTTCCTCCAAGTGTTGCCATATCTTGTAATCTAACGGATTCAAATCTGGACTGGAGGAGGGCGCGTCTTTGTGCCGGAAGAAGTCGATTTAATGCGCCGCCTATCTTGTTGGAATACCCAGTGCCTGTAAACGTAACATGGTACGAGAAAAAGGTTCCACAAGGTTCGTCAGGACTGTATTTTGATTCTCAACTGCATTCGTTTTTACACCTTTCTCACAAAAATGTACCTCTGTTAAGCCCCAATAAGAAACTCCCAACTATACCATGAGCGAGGATGGAAAATTACCTCGTTGGACACGCGGAATACGGTTGCTCGCTTCTCCACTACTGTGTGCGTACACCTTATCATTTTCTTTGTTGTAGCTCTCTTCTACGGTAAAAATTTTTCATTCGAAAAAAGGATTTCCCGATATTTTTTTCCCGCGTCCCGCTTCAACAAAAAGCGGCGTCTCTTCAGTCTCTGGTCCATTCGACGTGCATTCAAACGATATTCTGTTTTTCTTCGATATGCCCGAAGCCCTAAGTCTTCATTTAACACCCTTTTCACCGTGGTTCTGCTTAACCCCATCTGAAGGGCCAACAGTTTCTGCCTACGTTTGGGATTTCTTTGAATTCGCGCCTTCACAGCTTTTATCACTGCTGGAGTCCTAACAGACCGAGGGCGACCACATCTTGACCTTTCATCTACACTAGAGACTTCATTGTATCGTTTGATGGTACGATAAACGAATCTTTTGGTTATATTAAAATTTTTCGCAACGCAATAACTGCAACTCGGTCTTCTTTAAGCGTCCACTCCATATTTAAAAATGAGTAAAATTCTAAAAAGTATACTGTTTTATTTTCATGAATAATTCGAAATTCGAATTCAATAAACTTTTTTGTGGCCAGCATTCTAAAAGAGAAATTTTACTGTGTGACAATACTTATGACCTGACTGTGTATATTCTTGACAGTCTTTCATACAAATAGGAAGGAGCTTGTTGATAAGGGAATGTATGAAACAAGCGTACTTCAGATTTCGAAATGCAGTACTTAGTAATTGTTGGTCTGTTGAGAGTTTGATATAATCGCTATGCTTGGAGCGTATTGGCGATCGCAGTATTAGACATCTTGTACCTTTGACGCTGCTGCTTGTCATCACTCCGCTGAATTTCAGTCTGGTATTTGAAAAAATATTGGTCTTCAAAAAAGTGTGTGGTACTTTCTTCCGCCATTACCACACGGTATTTAGGTAAACTTTATTTCCGTGTAAGAGCCAATTGGCTTTTTGTGACTCGTGGTGAATGATAGGTGACGTGTTACAGGGAGAGGGCATCCACCTAACGTTTATTATTCAACTATCCAAGACACAGATAATTCTACTAGCATATATACTTGCACACATACATAAATAGATGAAATACATACATAAATAAATTTATTATAGATAGGTATATAGCTTTGTCGATACATAGATTTTGACGACCTCCATAGACAAGTGGCGTATAAATGAGTTTTAATGGTGTCGCCAGCTCTGAGGTCCCGGGTTCGATTCCCGGTCGAGTTAATTCAGAAAACACTTTTTTTACATTTCCTCTGGCCTGGATGTAGTAACGTTGTTGTTTCTGATTCCATAACACAAGTGCTTATGCGGCTTACTTTGGGATCAGAGCAGTATTTATTTGATGTCCCTATTTATATAAACCCTACTATCTAATTGTTTAAAATATTTTATAAAGACACTAGCAAAGCCAAATAATATTACTATTATTCCTGTTAACCACTTCAACTAATCTGCAGTTCTTTTCCTAAACAACCAAATGAACTGTAGCAATTTATAGTAACTGAAGTTAAATTAGTACAGTTAGTTAATCATATTGTTTTTAAAAAACAAACGATAAAGCCCGTTTTATCAAGCCTGGTGGTTTAGGGTGTGCACTGCTAAACATAACGACACAGGTTTGGGGCCGCTATTTGAATACTTTCGTAAAGTGCTTAAACTCAAGCATTGCAGCTTATGTCGAATATTTTCACGCCATTGCCAATACTGGACTAGGTCTAGACAATTAAGTCATGTTTTTAAAAACCTGCCTGTACGAGCCTGCCACATGAGGATCTAATTCGGTGCTCTTGACTCGAATTCCGATAACCCAACCACTCGGCTATAGTCGCGTCAGTCATATTTTGTCTTATATGTACGAAACTTATATGTACTAGGGTTGCCTCTATGCTTATGTAATGCGCGCCATGGAGTCAGCGACAATAATCAAATAAATTATTTGTTTGTTTTTAGTACCTTCGATGTTTCCATAATACAAGTGCTTAGGCTGCTCACTTTGTGATCAGAGCAATGTATGTGATATTGTCCCTAGCTATCTATCTATCTATCTATGTATTTATATAGTAAATCGTTAATCAATGATTGTTGTTTACAGCTTGCACAATTTCGTAATTTGAATAGGTTTTTTTTTTATTTGTTTTATTTAATTATAACAGGAACTTCGAGGTCAGCTACCTCGTCCGCGTATATCTTTAGTATTTGTATTCACGCAATTACAATTAAGTTCTATCGACCCACATTTTGGCTGGTTTATTCGGGACAACAAACCATTATTGCGCGCAATGTGCTCGCACGTTCAGCGCAAAAATCGGTTACGTCAGTCACCTGCGAGCGCACGAACGACGCTCGCAATAGTCTAAGTCGCTGTGGCCGAAAACGGTCGGGATATACATGCCTACATAATGTGTTTCTTTCTTTGCTTTAATACAAAGAGCAGGTTGACTAGCTATTAATTATTGTTGTAATTTATCGTATCAAGATTTTAATAAATAAATATCTTCACGCAATTCCCAATACAGGGGTAGACAGAGGTCTAGTGTAGACAGTTAAGTCTCTTCGACCCACCTTCCATCGGCCCGTCGCCGTCTTTATGTCCAAGCCAACGATATATTTCGTACATATATTTCGTACATATAAGTCAACGTCAAAAATCGTCATATTATGTCATATGTTGTCAGCCAACGATATATTTCGTACATATAAGTCATATGTTTTTTTACATTTTTGCTGATAAATAGTTCGAATAAAGTTTTTTGGGCGGTGACAACGCATCTGCAATTGTCCAGGAGTTGCAGTCACTCACTGGTGGATTATAAGCTCGTTTTTCTTAACAATAAAAAAAATAATAAATTAAAATAAACATGTGTATTTGTGAAAATTTACGTGACATTTCGTTGAAATTTTTAAAAGTGACAATAACATTTAAGATTCTATATTTCTTCAATAGGTGGATTTCATTGTACTCTGCATCGCGGTTATGATACACGCGGTAACGAAGGTTCTCGTTTAGGCAAACGCAGTGTAGGACAACCACTCATATGGCGGAGTGACGACCCTCAAAATATTGCGGGGAGCCGATGGATGCAGGTGGCTGAGGACTGTTCTTGGTGGTGAATTCTAGAGGAGGCCTATGTTCAGCGGTGGACTCTTGAAAGGCTGAAAATAAGAAGAAAAAGAAGTCATGCGCATAAGTACTTGTGAATGTTTGTAGTGTAAGTTTGAAAGTAGCAGCAGTAAGCAAAGAAATGTAGAGCTTGACTCCTGTTAAGAAATCGGAAACAAGGAAGGTACCACTACATAGACCCGTCCGGAAATCGAACCCGGAACTTCAGAGCTATTGAAAACCAATATGCTATGTACGCTATCCAAGGTTTTAAACAACTGAGATACAGAAACGCCTTTACAAAAAACTTAAGTAAGTCTCGTATTAATCATCAAAGAAAATAAGTTTGTTCATAACTCAAAGGAAAAGATTCATTAAACGTAAACGAGGAATTGTTTTTCTTCAGCCTCACGCTGCTTCTCTTGTCTGCCTCCTAATGAAAATAAACGGATTAACCGTGAATATTAAAATGAAAACCCCGTCGAGTGCGTCTCCTCAGATTGGCGCGTGGTTTCGCGAGGAATGATTATAAAGCATTATCTGTTTTAGGTTAATTTGAACAATTACGGTCCTCGTCTTGCTCGAAACTGGAATGATGTGTCTTGAAAATTTAAGTCTGATAAGATTATATATTTTACGTATAACACATGCATTGCTCTGATCACGAAGTAAGTAGCTAAAGTACTTCTGTTCATGTTTTTCATCCGATAAATCAGTTAAAAAATCAAATTATCATATGAAAAGGTTACTAAAACCACACAAATTTTACTTATG
Source organism: Sericinus montela (assembly GCA_029286605.1). Classification (NCBI taxonomy): domain Eukaryota; kingdom Metazoa; phylum Arthropoda; class Insecta; order Lepidoptera; family Papilionidae; genus Sericinus; species Sericinus montela. The sequence goes on from JAGSMR010000040.1 coordinate 10,345,512, forward strand.
TTAAAAAGGGCTCATACGAGCCTGTAACCTGGGGATCGGACTTGGGTCTCTCGACTCGAAATTCCGACCACCCAACCATTCGGCTATCGTGACTACAAAAAAAAAATATACCCCTTTTAAAGTATTCGAGTGGCGGTTAAAAGATGAATGATGGGATATTATAGTCTTATGAAGTAAGAAACATATTGAGTAGTCTTTTTACCTTCTTCAAGCACGCAATCTCTCTTACTTATATAGGAAGTGGTCTAGACACTGAAGTCCTTTCGATCTACGTTCTACCGAATCTTACTTGAGACCGAAGATTAACAGTTACGAATTGCTTAATTTAATAATTCAAAGAATTTATCTGCAAAGATTGTAGATTAGTTTCAACAATCTTTGCAGTAATATTATACATATGTTTATTACATATCTCTCTATATATAAAAAGATACTGTATGTTTGTACAGCAGAACTCTAAAAGTAGTCAATAGATTGACAAATTCTTTCCGTAGCCATCATTACAGAGTACTATTTTTACTGCTTTGAATAACAGGCGTTGCTTACAGTAAATATAATATTTTTTCTTTACAGCCTATTTATTAAACTAATTTATTTATTTATCTTCATATACATGAGAGTGGTATATAGGCGGACTTAATAGCAGAGGCATTCGCTACAAGTTAAAATTTAGGTGCTGCAGAGATGAAAACAAGTAGGTGTAATAAATGTGGGAACCTATTTTTGTCCACTGCTGAACATAGCCATCCCCTAAAGTTTTCCACAAAGAATGGTCCTCATCCATTTGCATCCGTAGACTCTCTACAATATATTGCAAGTCCTCACCATTCCATCTTTCGGTGGTTATCCAACACTGCGTTTGCCTGAACGCATTTGCCACTCGGGAACCTTTCTTCACTAATGGTAATCAAATTAAATGAAATGAAATCATTTAATTATTGATATAAGTAAAATACATTACATCCATCGATTGTCATTTTTTAATTTACCACCGTTTCGTAATGTTGTTCCTCTAAGTTTGCCTTGAATACGTTAATAGGCAAGCCTTGCATATTTACAGGGGATTTGTTGTAGAAGTGTACACACCATCCCACGAATGACTTTATCTATGGATTCAGTTCATTTGTCACCAGTTCGTCGAGCACATGGCCGACCACTTGAGCGCGCCCTATTTAAATTGAAATTTATTTTAACAATTTTACTTCAAAGGAATTTTAATTTATATAAAAGCTGCAGAATATCACGTTACAAGCTAAGTAGTATTTATTTAAGGCGCTCGCTGCACTGCGGCAACGCAATCCTTCGCTTGCTTAATTATTTAGTGCTTGATCACATTTTGTTCTCCAGTACCTTCTTACTTTTCCAAGTTACTGTTTATTACCTGCTATTAAGGTTTTTAGCTGTCACTCTGCTGGGCAGATGGCAACGAAAGAATAAAAGCGCGGTAATAACAATTTCGACAATCATCGAGTACTGGCTGCAAAACATTGTGATTATGTAGTCTTTGGTCTGCCGACAGATGAGAAAAATTAGAAACATTTTTCCCATCGAGGACCGCCGAGAAACGTAGTAATAATTTTTTCTTTGGACTTCCGACAGACTATAAATAAAATTCGAATTGGATTGGATGGATTTTGAATTTTTTTTTCTTAAAGTTAAAGAAATATCTTTATCAAATATTATGTTTTCTTAAAGTATCGTATTTTCGTAATGAGGTTCGTTTCCTTCCTCATCGTATTTCCATTCGTTCATCCTTTGTGATAGTTTTACATTTGGGTTTCTGTAATATTACAATTAAAAGATTTTTTAAATAGCTTGAGCGCTTTTTCTCATCCTCAAGAATTCATTATTGTATAATAACTCTTTTTACATATCCTTTGTAGTTTATTCCTATTTTAAAATAAATAAAAAAAACATCAGGAAAATGCAAAAAAGCAAAAAATAACTTAGTTGACCAGTTAAGTATTAACTAAAATAGTATAATATGCTCACCTTAGTACTTAGATAGTTAAATTTTTCCAAAATATGGTTTACGTACAATTAAAAAATTAAATTAATATGTATCCCATAAATCTTCATTTTCTTCTTTACAGTTTATCAAAAACCTACTATCTCACCAAAACAATTCTACAAATAAGAGTCAGCACTCTTATATATAGCTCGGAAGCTATCAGTATACATCATTTCCCCGCAGTGTTGTGCATGTCGTCACTCTCTTGTAAGGGTCGTGAATCTGAAAAACAGATCATATCCTACAATTTTTTTTAGCGCGAGTTTTATTTTCTGTTTTCGAATCCCGATCGAAGAAGAGTATGAGCAATGTCAATTAACATTGTAAATATTCCTGTTTACTCCTCAAAATAAGCTGCAAAACTTGTTTCCAGAGTGGACAACAGTCGAATGGCGGTCCGAACAAGTGACGTCATGTTTCAGAGTCCTAAACAATTAGGGCCATTGACAATTAATACTTTGATATTTTGATCCACAGGAGGAATATTCGTACAAATTAGTTTTTTTCGAACCTTAAGTACAAATGTACCGTTGGCTTTGTACACTAATACGGCGATAGGCTCACTGCTTCTCGAAATGTCGAAACGTGCGTCAAAACTGTAACTATCTAGATCTCTGTCTATCCCGTTTTAAGGATAATATGTGACGTAAAATAAGAAATGAGAGTTTAAAGGTGTAAACTGTAAAGAATTCTCTCGAATAACAGTGGTAGGGCCACGCATCAGCTTTTGTTGTTGCATGAATGGGCCGGCTCGACCGGGGCAGTACCACGATCTCACAGAATACCGGCGTGAAGTAGAAGTCTTACAAACTTCTGCGTTTCGTCTGGTGAGTGCAGGTAACCGGAGGCCCACGCAACCCTCCTCCCTCAATTCTGGGAGAAGGGGGGACACTCTAAGGCCGGCAACGCATCGGCTATGCCTCTGGTGTTGTGGGTGTTCATGGGCGGCGGTAATCACTTACCATCACGTAAGTCACCTGCTCGTTTGCCTCCCTCTTCCATAAAAAAAAGAATAAAGGTAATAGGCATGATTATGCTTTCGTTTTTTTACTCCTCTGCCTACCATGAATTGGCATTAAAGGATCGCAAAAAGCAAGCGATTTTCGTACAAGAAACCAATTCCGCCATCAGTTAAAGCAAAATGGACGTCAGTGAGACACAGTCCCGGCACAATTTGTATGGTAATGTAATTAAGGGGACCGAAATACATTCGCATAAAGTTTCTAAGTTATAACCGTTATCTAAACAATTTTCTACGAACGACTTAATTACGTAATAAAACTATATGTCCGTCGATAGAAATAGTGTTGTTGTTAAGATAGTTTAGTGCTACATTTACTGAACGTACTGACATAGAACGTACATACATACTTACACACATACATACACACATACATACAAACTGCTTGCAATAGGTCACTGCTGGACACAGTCCTCCCACAGAGAAGCCCTCTCAGAGCCAGAGGATTTGTCATAACCACTACGCTTGGCAAGCGGATTGGCACTCGGAGTATTAAATACCACATAATTTAGACACTGCTGCCCGTCGCCGGTGTTTTATATATGTTTGTTATTTTTAGAGATGGTTAGCCCGCCATCTGTAGGTAGCCAATTTCAGTTTCAAGGCTTTCTATTAGTCAGGTCTACGACACTTATGGACAGGAAGGCGTTGGTCTGAACTTACGTTGTAACAAGGTGGCAAAGCTTTCTATATGTTTGTAATATACAAACATATAGGCTGCATATGTATTATATGTCATACACATGAATATTTTTTAATGTGATAAAGGTAGTTTTTCGTAACTTTATGTATTTGTTTCTTCTGATAGTCATTACATAGTACACCGTAAGGGTACACATTTAATATATACCCTTACTTTCCTTTTTCTGGGTTGCCTGGAATAAATCGCTTCTGTCAGAAAAGATTTTTTGTTCTCCTAAATTTATTTCAATACTCCTTGTAGTAAAGTGTAATGATGATGTTTGAGACCACATAGGCACTTTACTTCGAATCAGGCTGTGGTCCGATGAACCCAAAGCAGCATCGATGGACACCACATAGCCGTCCGGATGAGAGGTCAGCAGAAGATCCTGTAGGGAAGGTGTAGGATCTTCGAAATCCGGAACCCGCGTTGGCGAAGTAACCAGTTATGTCAGATCATATGCTAAGGCAAACTCAAAAACGGATCTCCCCGCATGATCAGTGGTTCGAGATCGTAGCGATTCGGCGAGGTGGGCGTTGAAGTCGCCGAGTACCACGATCTCTGCGGATGAGATCTGCTGTAGCCATTTGGATGTAGTCGATGAGTCGGTCAGTTTCGGCATTATCGCTGTGGGACTTATAGAAGGACCCATAGACGCAAGGGTGGTCGTCGCTGTCTATGTGGAGCCATAATTAATAAAAAATAATAGATTAAGATAATGGTTTTCATTTAAGGCGTGTAATGGTGCGATCAAAACTTACAAACTTAATTAAATTGTAAACAGAGTAACAAATAAACAGAGCAGCGGGAGGGTCGCTATAGGCCGAAACTTTAAAGTGTCAAAGACATTAAATAAAATTCTTCGCGAGAAGTTTAACTTAATGTTTTTAATAATGTTAAGACATTTAACTTTTTAAACATAAATGTCTTTGTACTCGCCTATAGTTACAATCTTTAGATTATTTAAATTTTTATACAGATGAAAATATTTAATTGTCACAATAGCTGAGTGGTTGGGTGATCAGAATGCGAGTTAAGGGATCGGGTTTACAAACATATATTAAAAATGTGACGTTATGGCGGCGACAGGCTCACCCTCCATCAAGTTGTCCCAAAAATTTCATAGGAGAAAGGTCGAAAAGACTTACTTGTCTAGACCTCTGTTTACCCCAGTATTTGGAATGACAATGAAAAAAAAACGACCGTATATCCTAATTATAGTGACCTTTCGGCAAACTTTAGCTTTCGGAGCTAAAGTTTGCCGAGCCGGAACCCGCTGGTATCTGTTATCTGGTATCTGTGCTGGTAGCTGGTATGAATCTTTGTAAAAATAAAATAATAAATAAATATCTTCACGCAATTCCCAATACAGACGTAGACAGAGGTCTAGTCTAGACAGTAAGTCACTTTGACCCACCTTCCACCGAAGATATTTTCGGGACAACGTAATAGGCTGTGAGCCTATCGCCAACTTAGTGATCAAACTAGATATATACATATAGTACAACGTATTTACATAAGACGGTACAAAGTATTTATTTATATAGTTAAGAAGGTGGGGTCACTACCCACTATCGAATAGTTGTAACTAATAAAATAACTGTTAACAAAATAGTTAGAGAAATTAAAAAGCACACAATCTCAATAACTCTACAATTTACTAATTAAATCATATTTTAACAGGATCCTGCAAGAGTTAACATTTTACGTTCTCCGTTCAACCCTTTGTATTGTACGAGGCATTGTTTATAGTGGGGGCGCAGCCGGTTAATTGAGATAAACCCAATTAGACTGGCGTTTGAGCGACCGCTAAATCGAAACTGCGGTTTTTCAATTAGTGTCACATCACTACTTGGAATTAATTAAGCGTGAGTGGCTTTTGTTAAATAATATATCGTTGTTGTATACGTCACCTACAAGCACTGGATACTTTTAATTACTTCTCTATCTTCTCTGTTTGTTACACTTTCAGAGCTAAACCGTTGAGCCAATTTTGATTTAATTTAGTACAGAGGCAGCTTGAACTTAGTGGAAGGACAAAAGATCTCAGAAAACATAGAATTTTGCGGCCGACTTAAGAATACTAGCTCAAATTAAGTATAAAACAATTGTTCATGTATATCGAAAGAAAATGTTTTTTTTTTTATTCTTTTCTCGTAGTTGCTCCTTACGATACCGCGCGAAGAAAGTTGGTGGTATTATCTTCCGCCGTTACTACACGGTATTTAGGTATACTTTATTTCCATGTAAGAGCCAAATGGCTTTTGTGACTCGTGGTGAATGATAGGTGACGTGTTACAGGGAGAGGGCATCCACCTAATGTTTATCGTCCAGCTATCCAAGACACAGAAAATCCTACTATAAACGCATGCATACTTGCACACATACATAAATAGATGAAATACATACATACATAGATTTATTGTAGATAGGTAGATCGATAGATAGATCGTCGATAGATAGATTTTGACGACCTCCGTAGACAAGTGACGTATAAATGAGTTTTCATGGTGTCGCTAGCTCTGAGGCCCCGGGTTCGATTCTCGGTCGAGTCAATTCAATAAACACTTTTTCTACATTTTTTCTGACCTGAATGTGGAAACTTTGTTGTTTCTGATTCCATAACACAAGTGCTTAGGCTGTGTACTTTGAGATGAGAGCAATATGTATTTGTTGTCCCTGTTTATGTAAATCCTACTATCTTATTGTTTAATACATTTCTAGACACTAGCAAAGCCAAATAACATTACTAGTATTCCTGTTAACCACTTCAACTAATCTACAATTCTTGTATCTGGAGTGGTTTACGACAATAGTCAAATGGCGGGCTCGAACCTGCAAATTTCCGTTTCGCAGTTCGAAGACTAAGCCATTACGCTATTGTTGCTTTATCTTTTATTATTATTATTGATAATAAAAAGAAATATCTCTCAGATTCAGTCGTAATTCATCGTAATTAGCTCCTTCGTTAAACCCCTTTTTGCGGGGGGGTGGGGGAGGCTCGGTATTTATTACTTTGATGTGAGGCATATGGAATAAGATACACCCAATAAAACTGGTACTTAAACAACCCACTGAACTGTAGCAATTTGAAGTTTCTAGAGTTAAATTAGTACAGTTAGTTAATCATATTGTTTTTTAATAAACAGACACGATAAAGCCCGTTTTATTAAGCGTCAATAGCCTAGTGATTTAGGGTGCGCACGAAAAAGTCATGCGCATAAGTACTTGAGAATGTTTGAAGTGTAAGTTTGAAAGTAGTAGAAGTAAGCAAAGAAATCTAGAGCTTGACTCCTGTTAAGAAATCGGAAACAAGGAAGGTACCACTACATAGACCCATCCAGGAATCGAACCCGGGACTTCAGAGCTATTGGTATCCAAGTAATTGATATCCTATCCAAGGTTTTAAACAACTGAGACACAGAAACGCCTTTAGAAAAAACTTAAGTAAGTCTCGCATTAATCATCAAAGAAAATAGGTTTGTGTCATAACTCAAAGGAAAAGATTTTTCTTCAGCCTCACGCTGCTCCTCTCTCCTGCCTCCTAATGAAAATAAACGGATTAAACGTAAATATTAAAATGCGAACCCCGTCGAGTGCGTCTCCACAGATTGGCGGGTGGTTTCGTGAGGAATGAAAAAACAAAGCATTATCTGTTTTAGGTTAATTTTAACAATTGCGGTCCTCGTTTATTCCAAACTGGGATGGTGTGTCTTGAAAACTGAATTGTGAAAAAGTTCATTTAACAGTGGAAGAGCCACGCATCAGCTTTTGTTTTTGCGTGAAAGGGCAGGCTCGACCGGGGAAGTACCACGACCTCACAGAATACCGGCGTAAAGTAGAAGTCAAACAAACTTCTGCGTTTCATCTGGTGAGTGCAGGTAACCGGAGGCCCACACACCCCCCTCCCCCAAAATTGGGGGTGGGGGGCACTCAAAGGCCGGCAACGCATCTGGTATGCCTCTGGTATTTCGGGTGTTCATGGGCGGCGGTAATCACTTAACATCACGTGAGCCACCTGCTCGTTTGCCTCCCTTTTCTATATAAAAAAACCATCTTTGCAGTTATATTGTACCTACGCAATACAGGGGTAGACAGAGGTCAAGTCTAGACAATTAAGTACCTTTGACCCACCTTCTACCGAAGATATTTTCGGGGCAACGTGACAGGTGGTGAGCCCGTCGCCGCCTTTATGTCCAAGCCAACGATGAAATTCGTACATAAGTTTTTGAAAAACTCATTGGTACTGCCATCTGGGGATCGAACTCGGGTCTCTCGACTCGAAATTCCGACCACCCATCAACTCGGCTATCGTGACTTTGTACCTACGTATATTATATATCAGTCTATATATAAAAAGTCACGACAGCCAAGTGGTTGGGCGGTCGAAATTTCGAGATATGAGACCCGAGTTTGATCCCCAGGTGGCAGGCTCGTACCAATGGATGTATCAAAAATTTATAAACGAATTATATCGTTGGCTTGGATTTAAAGACGGCGACGGGCTCACCACCTGTCACGTTGTCCGGAAAACATCTTCGGTGGAAGATGGGTCGAAGGGACTTTATTGACTTTAGACCTATGTCTACCCCTGCATTGGGTATTGCGTGAAACGTATTTATTTATTTTATTTATGTATAAAAAGATACTGTATGTTTGTGCAACAGAACTCGAAAAGTAGTCAAAAGATTGACAAATTCTTTCCGTAGACATCATTACAGATTACTATTTTACTGCTTTGAATAATAGTCTTAGCCATAGCGTTGCTTGCAGTAGATATATTAACAAATGTTTTTATTTACAGTCTATTAATTAAATTAATTTATTCATTTATTTACCACCGTTTCGTAATGTTGTTCCACTAAGAAACTCCGTATCCCCTTTTTTTAATAGAAGCAGTACAAAATTGTACCCTAATTACATACAGCATGAGAGCGATCAACTCATTCTCAGGGGTAGCTAATATTAATATATTCATTTATATTGTAATAATTCCCTTTTTGTACAGTTTTTCTTTGACTAGTCAAAACCTTGAACTTGTTAGTAGCCAAGCCTTGCATATTACAGGGATTTTGTTGTAGGAGCGTACACACCGCCCCACGAATGAGTTAATTTATTTATGGAGTCAGTTCAATTGTCATCAGTTCGTTGAGCACATGGCCGCCCACTTCAGCGCGCTTCTAAATTTATTTGAACAATTTCACTTCAAAAGAATTTTAATTTATATAAAAGCAGCAGAATATCTCGTTAAAAGCTAAGTAGTATTTATTTAAGGCACTCACTGCACTGCGGCAACGCAATCCTTCACTTGTTTAATTATTTAGTGCTTGGTCACATTTTGTTCTCTATTGCCTTCTTGCCAAGTTACTGTTTATTATGTACCTAATATTAAGATTTTTAGCTGTTACTTTGTTGTGGCAAATGGCAAAAATGGAATAAAACCGCGGCGATAACAATTTGGGCAATCATCGAGTACTGGCTGCAAAACATTTTGATTATGTAGTCTTTGGTCTGCCGACAGATGACAAAAATTAGAAACATTTTAGCTATTAATCGAGGACCACCGAAAAACGTAGTAATTATTTACTGTTTGGACTTCCAACAGACGATAAATAAAATTCGAATGTTTGGATTTTGGATTTTTTTTCTTAAGTCAAAGAGTAAGTTTTCTTCAAGTATCGTATTTTCGTAATGAGGTTCGTTACCTAGGTATTCTCATTTTTGATAGTTTTACTAAATACGTATTTGTATCTATAATATGTGTAATATTAAATA